>OY757019.1:140524727-141839566 GCA_963580285.1 Lucinisca nassula | reverse complement strand
CGCACCGCTTTGTCTGGGCAGGCTTAGATGCTCACAGCGGGTTACCAGTACACGTGTGCGGGTCGGTTTCAGCTCTGCGTGGAAGCATCATGCAGCCCGTCTATTTCTTCAAGCCCCGGTGCGCGGGGGGGGGGGGGGGGGGGGGGGGGGTTGGCGTTCCAATACTTGTAAAACATCTGACTCTTAAACACAAAAGACTGAGAACGTATTTGTACGCGTGGTTAATTTTATTTGTCGCTAATAATCTCATGCACAAAAAAGAACGACCAATAGTATTGTTAACTTTGGAATGATTGACATACAATCGACCGAAAACAGCAAAATTAGGTAAGTGTTAGTCAGGAAGCCAAAAATACATCACGTGAACAAGTCCGTGAAATGAACAGCCCCTTACAACCCACTTTGTATAGAGAAAACTGGGGTTTACGGGGCTAAAGATTATTTTTCTTATTTTTAACTCGAAGACATAGGTTGTGGGTACTCATTAGAACCGCCTCGATGAGGCGGTTCTAACGAGTACCCACAACCTACGTTTGCAGTAAATATAAGAAAAATATCATGGATTTTCATCCGAAAAGTAATTCTTTTTTGAAATGTGAAAAATGCACTATGTCGCACGGGTGTATTAGCGTAATGATGAAGAAAATACCCTCGCCACGAAGGCCATGTCATTACGAAAACACGCCTATACAATACATTGTAAACTTTATCGCCGGAAAAAGGAAAATTTTTAAGACAAAAAATGGTGCTCAAAATATAGATTGTTGGTACTCGTTAGAACCGCCTCATCGAGGCGGTTCTAACGCGAACCCGTCCATCTATATTTTAGAGCAGAAATAGGAAAAATAAGGTTAACCCCTGTGAACCCCAGTTTTACTGTATAAAAAGGAGTCAAAATTATAAAGTTTTTTTTTTTTTCGTTGTGTAACCAGGTTATGGACTATTTGTGCTTTTATAAATGATACCCTACGTGAAATTAAGTAGGGCGACATTTTAATCATTACAATGAAATTTTCTTATTTTGACTGGTATGTCTAAATATTGATACATGTCCTTCATAAGTTTTTTACTAACAGTGGAAAATTTACAAGGTCTGAAATGAAGCCAAATTAAGCGAAACTCGTCTTCGAGCACTTGCGCTCTGCGAAGGCTCAGATCAGCTAACACTACCATTCTACAAGACGACAGTCCGCCGTGTAAAGTAAAATTCCTATATTAAGACCACCTTTGGACTGTCCAAACGTGGTCTTTAAGACCACTTTTGAACAGTCCCAAAGGTGGTTCCCTGCCCAAAGGACATTGCAGAAACATGAAAAACAATAACTGCACCCTTCAAATAAACTTTTTAGAGAAAAATTAGTCTTAATTTTCGTTGGTACTTAATAGCTGATTTTAACTGTATTTGATTGTGTCGGACTGTCCATGCTTATAAACCCTATGGTTTCATTGGGCGACAGGGCTTGAGATGTCATTTCATCTCAATGTCGGGTAAAAGTCCCACAAAATTGGAAGCAACGTCTCCAAAATGACCTTTACAGTGTTGGCGGGGACGTTTAAACCTAAAATCAAACAAACAAACTGTATTGTTAATATGCTTTGGTTCATATAATGCACAGCTAAACTGTAAGTTACTTGGTGTCTTTTATTCGCTTATAAGGTATATTTTCGCACGACACGGTTCAGCTGCATCACATTAACAAGTCCGTGGAATGACACCCCCTAAACCCCACTTTATATAGAGAAAACTTGTGTTTACGGGGTATACATTATTTTTTCTTATTCCTTATTTCTGCTCCAAGACATAGGTTGTGGGTACTCGTTAGAACCGCCTCACTGAGGCGGTTCTAACGAGCACCCCTCAACCTATCTTTTGAGCATTTATAAGAAACATATCAGGAATTTTCATCAGAAAAGTAGCCATTATGGAGATGTGAAAAAATGCACGATGTCGCAGGGTGAGTTATCGTAATGAAAATTGCCGTCTGAATATCGCGTTAACCAAAGTAAGTCTATAAAAGGGGAAATAACAAACAGTGTAGATGCTGATCAGATGCCACAGAACGGGGCTTCTGATCAGGATCTACTATGTTTGCTAATTGAACCAGAATTTTGCTTAACATTCAATAAAATGAATTGACTAAAAACGCCCTTTAAATCAGTAATGTTTCTTAGTGAAACTTTCACGGCATATCGGGAGTTTTTCTTTTTTCTCCGGGCATTCTGGATGTCTTCTTTCTTTTTCTGTGATCGGTCTTGTTTGACCATTAATCGCATGCATTACGCTAGATTTCGCAAGATGAAGAATGATAAAGGAATGGAAGTGATCAATCAAGTAATCTGCTCAGGGGATTACTCTCTCTCTCTCTCTCTCTCTCTCTCTCTCTCTCTCTCTCTCTCTCTCTCTCTCTGACTCTCTCTCTCTCTCTCTCTCTCTCTCTCTCTCTCTCTCTCTCTCCTCTCTCTCTCTCTCTCTCTCTCTCTCTCTCTTCCATCCTTGCAAAAATGCCAAGGTAGGCATGTTCAGACACGGACAACTTGTCGAGAATCGAACCCAGGATTTTTCGCTTCAGAGGTATGTTTACTGACCACTGAGCTACCATGCTCCATTTAGCCCATCTCTGATTAAGGATCGGCTCGTTATAAGTGGGCTAAAATAAACCAAAAATGGGTTTGTCTGTGACGTTTGGACAATAGGAAAAGCTACAAGATCGAATGTGCTGAGCGGCGATTAAGATCAGATTGCACTTCAACAGGGTGATGTCTATATTTTTCGAACAGCTACGAACACATCACATTTTTTAATGAAATAGAAAAAAAAAAACAAAAAAAAAACACCAAAACAATGTGATTCCTAAAATACATGAAACACAGAAATACATCGCTAGCTAACGTGCACTTACAGCACTAGTTGGTCGATTGTCTCTGAGTGTATGCTGGGAAAATAATCCTGCGAATGGGGACTTAGACTGTTGCGTTTAACAAAGACGCCGATCGGGCGCCATTTCTGTAGTGGTCTGATCTTGGTCTATACTGTTTGCCTAGAAAATACGGATCATTTCAGATCAATTCTTCAGGCAACCCTTTACACAATAGTCTGACATCATAACGATAAGAATAGGATTCTACCAATCAGTGATAGTCACGTAGATATCAGTAACGTATAGCTATTGCTCTTAGTAACTTTGCTTCGGTTGACAATTGAGCCCCGCCAAGCGAATTTGGGTCTTCGAGCATTCCGTCATGACAAATTTTAACTGCGCATGCCCAGCCATTCAGAGGGGCCAGGGATATGGCTTTCTGTCTGAAGGTTCCTCTTGATTCACTGCTTGTATGAGCGAGCAGCGAAGGTTCTGGCGAGACTGCGCGGATGCGCAGGCTCGCCTGAACTTCGCTGCTCGCATAGGCGATAAGTACCAAAATCGCTTGACGGGGCCCAATTTATAATCGACGCAAAAGGCAACTCGCAAGACAAATCTTACAACACGACATTTGCACTCACCCAGTATGGCAGAGGATTTTGCTTAGTACACTCAGATCAGCCTGTGCATCAGCGCAGTTTGATCTGAGTCAAATTGATCACAAATGACGTACTGTAGAGTTTTAATTGCGGCATCTCATTTCCAGTATTGCTTCAGAACGTGACTATTGTTCTCAAAATTGACAGAAGCCGTTAGTCAGTGACATACGTGTAGCAAAAGCGAGCGAGCGAGCGAGCTGAGGGTGAGTAGGTAAGTCGGTTGGCGGGTCAGTCAGTCGGTGTGTAGGTCAGTCAGTCGGGCTATGAGCGAAAAAAGAAAGCATAAGTGTGTGTTTGTTTGTTTGAAATGAGGTTTACGTCCCCCGTCAACACTAATAAGGTCATTTTGGAGATGTTGCGTCCATTTTTGTAGACATTTAACCGGACTTGTTGGACTTAAAACTTAAACCCATTATACTTAAATTGAATATTGGACTTAAACCTCTTCTGAAGAAAGGTCTATCGAAACCAGAATTTCAAGAGGACTTAGTATATAAATTAAAAAAAAATATATATACAGTCGAACTTCAATGGCTCGAACACCTTTCGGACACTGAAAATCTGTTCGAGACAGGGATGTTCGAGCCACTGAGGGTTACCGCCATGAAGCATAATAGCCTTAATTTTGGGACATCTTTTCGATGTTCTATAACAAAAATGTATGCTGAGCGTACTCATTAGAATCGCCTCATAGAGGCGATTCTAATGAGTACACACAGCATACATTTACAAGAGAATAGGAAAAAAATTCTTAATTACCCTCCCCTTTTCTTATGCGGAGAAATTCCCTCGGGACTCAAGAACGGGTTCGACTCATCCATGGTAAACGAGCCATCGGTGTTCGAGCCATCGCAGTTTTACTGTACTTGCAATGATTTCAGTACCCACATTCGACAGACTGCATGCATGGTAGTTAACCCAATCACGGTTGATAACTTTGCTTCCCTCTTTTATTGCACGCCGGTGGGTCAGGCCTCAGATTCTATGACGGCTCCAGCGTAAAAGCTTACTGAGCATTAGAGAGTATCTAATTGTACGTAATGTTGGTCGGTGCCTGATGCTCTGTCTCCGGTCGGGCCCATTGGAGTCTAACTGTTGGTCTTCTTTTGCCCAAGCATTTCAGTGGTTTCTTGCTGTCGAGTCCTCACCGTTGTTTCATCTCTGTGGTTGTTTGATTTTTGTGTTCACTGAGATGTTGCACTGATGAGTTAGGATGCCTTCATGCGGTTTGAACAAACTTTATGTCAATTAGGGCGAGGATTGTGGCCAGGCAAAATCGATTTAAGCCCCCCCCCCCCCACCCCCCACCCCCCACCCCCCTCCGGAATTCGTTTCACTGACCGTTCCAAGGCGGTCGCGGTTTATTTTTGTTATGGTTTGTTTGTTTGGGATAGCCAGTTGGCCATTTTCTGGGAAAGTAACCGTCCGTTTAGCTTTCCGCTATTGATGTTCCTATTGATTGCCTTCACTTCTACTTTAAGCAATTCTGTGCACTAGCTCCATCGTTGCTCAGCATTACGTTTTCTGTCGTGTTCAAATATGCTTTTCAGGGTGGATAAAATGTATGCCTATATAGGTATGGCTTTAATGCGAAACTTTTAAGATAAGGTGTCAAGCTAATCCAATTTACAAACGGAGGTGCCAGACGAGTTCTGCGTTGCAAATGACTTGGCAAATGTTGTTTTCATAGAAGAGAAGATGCAAAAAACGTGGATTATGCATCCGATTTTTGTGACAGCTGTGATCTCATAGTCTGCAGAAGCAACTGAGGTGGTATCCGCCATCACCTGGAAAGCCTTAAAAAGAGCCTACCATCACAGACTAACTCCAACGACTGCGAGTAGAATACAAATTCACCTAACTTGGAAGCACATTTTTTTTTTTTCAAGAATTATGTAAGCTGAAGACAAAGTAAAGCAGAGCTAGAGCAGCATTTGTCCGGCTACGTGGAGGTGTTTGAGATCCATATGAAATACGACTGGACAAAAACGGACATTCTGCAGACCTGTGGTGCTACAAATACTTTTATACTAGTATTATCGAGTCAAAGCTTTTAAAAACTGAATGAATGAATGAATGAATGATAACAAAGAAAGAAAGAAAGAAAGAAAGAAAAAGACCCATAGGAGTCTATTTATTTGTTGGTTTTCTGTTGCTCCAGCATTTCAGTGGTTTCTTGCTGTCGAGTTTTTACCGTTGTTTTATCCCTGTGGTTGTTTGATTTTTTGGTTCTTGGAGATGTTGCACTGATGAGTTAGGAGACCTTCATGCGGACTGAACCATTTTTAATTATCTAAATCGCAACGGAAGTAAGGTGTGTACAATCGATTTTACCCCCCCCCCCCCGCCCACCAGTGGAATTGGTTTTACTGACCGTTCCAAGGCGGTCCTTCTGTCGCGGTTTATATATGTTCTTTTGAGTGTGTGTACCGCTTATATTATTTTGTTTTGGTTAGCCAATTGGCCATTTTGTCGGAAAGTAACCGTCCTTTTGGCTTTCCGCTATTGATGTTTCCATTAGAGTATAGTTATTTCATGTTTGTGTTTCTTTTCCTTTGGTGTCACTGATGGGAGCTGTGGGTTAATTGTATTGATTCTATTTTGATTTTTTTTTAACCCTTGTCCTGCTGAATATTCATATATGCCACACCCACTTCTGATTATCAACCAAACGGATTACCTGTAGCAAATTATTACAATAAATTCACAATCTGAATGACAAACAATGTAGATCCTGATCAGATGGCTTCTTCAGAAGCCATCTGATCTGGATCTACATTGTTTCAAAGAAAAGGCATATCCGGGCTCAGCAGAACAAGGGTTAAATATAGTGATTGCTAAAAAGAACGAAATACATATTATCCGCAATGAGAAACGTTCTTCTGTCGCGGTTTATTTTTGTTATGCTTCGTCTCTGTATATGTGTTTCGCTGATTTTGGTTGGTTGATTTAAGGCTTAACGCCCCCGTCAACACTGTATAGCTCATTTTGGAGGTGCTTCCAATTTTGTGGGACTTTTACCCAACACTGAAATGAAATGACATCTCAAGCCCTGCTGCCCAATGAAACCAATAGGGTTTATTTGCATGGACGGTCCGACTCGCGCCACTTTGCCTGGGCAGGCTTAGATACTCTAAGCGGTTTACCAGCAATCTTGTGCGGTCGTTTTCAGCTCTGCGTGGAAACATCATGCAGCCCTAAATTTCTTCAAGCCCCGATTGGCGGGGGCATAACGTGTATCGCTGATGTATCATTATGTTTTGGATAAACAGCTGGCCATTTTGGGGGCAAGTATCTGTTCTTTTGGCTTTTCGTTAGTGATGTTTCCATTAGGGTCTAGTTATTTCATGTTCCTTTACCTTTGGCGCTTTTGATGGGAGGTGTGGGGAAATTGTATCGATTCTTAGTCATCAATATATTTTTCTCAATGAATAAGATTACTTTCTAGTTATCCACTTAGTCCACACTAGATGACAAGCCTTGTTCAATTTGAACATCAAGTGTACATAGTCTGGAAATCAAGCCATTAGGCAAGTTGAGCTTCAAGTGGACCAGGGTTAGAGCATGAGTTCCACTTCATTGCTCAAAATGTTATTGTTGTGCACTACAAGTGCAACTGTATTGCAACAAGTGCAACTATGTTGCATGAGGATGTCAACTTTACCTCTCACCTATGTGTACGCATACAAAACCTGGAAATACATTGTAAATTTTCCCGCCTAAAAACGAAAATTTTAAGATAAGTCTTTATTTTAGAGCAGAAATAAGGAAAATAAGGTTTACCCCTGCAAACCCCAGTTTTACCAAACAAAAATGGGGTTCAAGGGGGTCAAAATTATGTAGGTGTGTTTTCGTGATGTTCACAATACATTCGTATCAACCACGACGGAGCCAAGGGCGAGGATTGTGCCCACTCCCACACGCAGCAATTAGTTTGACTGACCGCTATAAGGTGATGGTTTTGTTGTGGTATATCAAAGGCACTGAATGTGTTTGCGTGTGTTAGATGTTGACAGCTTTTTTTTAAATCGGGTATCACTTGACCATCTTTGGGGAATGCCTTTCTCCATGTGATGTTTTAATTACAGTGAGATGCTTATTTCCCTTTCGGTGTCTTCGAGAGGGTGTAAGGAAACTGTTTTGATTCTTTAGCGTTGTCATCACTTCTGTTTTGCACAGAGCGGAGAAAAGTGGCGATGCCTCATCAAAAGAGGTTTTGCTGGACGAGAGAAAAAGAATAAGTAAAACCGATAAAGTCATAGTTAGCTCGAAGCCAGGACCTACCCATTACGCGGAAAGCTAGCCAAGGCATCACTCGCATAGCTTTCTCCCCCAAAGCTGTCTTGCTCTATCTGTAACAGACAGTTTCGAGCTAAGATTGTCTATACTCAGCCATCCTTGAACACACAGACAGAATCGATCCACGTGTTTGATTAATATTTGTCCTTGACTGTTAAGACTGATGAACTTTATTATATGTCTTATCACATCCATAAGGTCTGGTTAATTTCCAAACGAACTTAAATCGACAATTTTGAAACTATTTAAATAAATACAAACATATCCACGACGTTCGACAGCAATGTTTTGACGGAAGCCGGTGTAGCGTGAGATCTTTAAACCAATGAGAAACATGAGTACTGTTAAACCATGCCAGGGCAAAGTGATAAGAGTCCATGCATATAAACCCTATTGGTTTTATTGGGCGGCAGGTCTTGAGAAGTCTTTTCATCTCAAAGTCGGGTCCCACGAAATTTGAAGCATCGTCTCCAAAATGACCTATATAGTTTTGACGGGGACATTAAACGTCAAATCAAACCTACCTACCCAGCCACCCACCTACCTACCTACCTACCTGGCCACCCATCCACGTACCTACCTACCTACCTACCTACCTACCTATCTACCTACCCAGCCACCCAGCCCTCTACCTACCTACCTAGTCACCCAACCACCTAACCTACCTATCTACCTAAACAACGTCGAAGCAAAAAGTTCAAGTAAGAAGTTAGAAGTGAAGGCAAGAAGTTAGAAATGTACCTCCCGTTTATTTTTTATTATTATTATTATTTTTCGTAATAGTAATCAACACCACTATGGATACCGACCATCTCGACCCTAAGTCCAGTCACCCTGACTGATATAATAAATGATGATAATCATATGATAAAATCACTAGTGAAGCAGCTTCTAATTTCCTCAGATAGGCTTCTCCAGCATAAAGTTAAAGTTTAATTAGTGTACCAGTATAATTTATCATTTAATATACTAAGAGAGTAGCGATACCTCAGTCTTTTATAGAGTTATCGTATTACACTTCTCATGGCTGAATTCTCTCACACCCCTCCGTGAGGGATTTCAACCGCTTCCGGTGCGACTGAAGAATCTCTAGGGATCAATAATCTCTGACTGAACTGGTTTTTAAGGTAACCGGGCGCTATAAGCACATAGGGGCTACCCCAAATCATCAATAATCTCACCCTACACCGGACATTATATTTGTATACCATATCGATTTTTCTAGGCGAGGCCAGGGAGCGAGGTTATAAAATGTGTTCATGCTCAACTCACTTCAGTATGCCATGTGTTTAAAATGCCAACAATTGTTACCATTTTAAAATTTATGAGCAGGACAAACAACATTCTTTGCTGATCTGACCAAAACATTGCCTTATTTGTTTGTATTTTAAAATTATGAGCCTTTCAAATTTCATGCGCAATTGAGTTGAGCATAAAAACGATTAATAACCTCGGGCCCAGGATGTTTATGAAGTGTCCTTCTGTGTATGATTATGTAATTGCATATGTGACCAAAACGTGTCCCACTACCATTGCAAAATGCACTGATACAAACTTTCCGTACATGTATATCGCAGGTGCAGGTCGTCTTAAGTAGGTGTCGTAAACATACTTATAACTCTTTCACCTAGACGCCACTTCTTGTTAATATAAAGAACTTGTCAAACCATTGACAGAGTGCCAAAAAGGGAAAGTCCTTATGAGAATGCTCATTAGTAACTCTCTCATCAGGATCCGCTCTCTTTTTGCATGCGTATATGTACCGATGAGTTAATATAAGAGGACAAGCTACCCAGCCCTCAAAGAATATCGGACCATCGACTGGCCGACAACGATACGACGTTACCACGTCGTATTGCTGTCGACCGGACGTTGGCTCGCTGTTCTGTGCTGGCTTGGTAAGTTTCTCTGTCAAAAAAGGAAATGTATACACCTTCAGTGCAGAAGTTTACAGAAAAGTAGGACTTTTAACCTTATAGAAAACACGCCTTTTTCAAATTCTTAAAGGTGTCGGTCTTGATAAATGACTGAAAATATTAACTGTCTGCATAAGATCTTACACGTGTGGTCATTTCATATGAAATGTATAAAACGACGCTCCTGTGCGTTACGTAATTTCATAGGAAATGACCACGAATGTAAAACTCTGTTTATCATACAACGATTTTAAACCGGATTAAAGGGGAATGGGAACACATTCAGGGGAGGCAGGTATTTTGTAATCCGTGTCAATAGGGGTCAGCTCTTAAAGGAAAGAATTTGTTCCCGAGGAGCAAATTTTTTCCTTTAAGAGTGTGCCCCTTTTTCGGTGGGGCAGGGCTGATAGAAGAGCAAACAGGAAGTCCCGAAAGTTGTCTCCCTTTGAAAAAAGGCGAAAAAATCTGCCGGGTATTCCTATTCGAAGGTCAAACGAATTTTAATAGAAACGTAAGGTTGTCACGTACGGTCCCATGACGTCATGCGTCAGTACATGCAATAAAAACAGAATCTTACACAATTGGTCATTTTATATGAAATTTATGAAACGAGGCATATGAAAGACCACGAGTGGACAATTTTCTTTATCATATAACGATTTTAAATCGGATTGGATCGTCAAAGTAGTTCAGAAGAATTTCAATACTGGAAAATACAAGGTTTTCACGGATGGCGTTATGACGTTACGCTCCAGTAACCATGTTATTACACGTGAGGGTATATTATTTTTCATTGCATAACGTAATCAACAATGTGGATGTTCGATCATCTTTAGTTTAGTTCGATTGCTGTTTTAGTTTTATTGCACCTTCCCCCTATATCAGTTTAACAACCAATCAATGCCTACGAAACAAAATACTGGTTCTAGTGTTCTAAAGTGATTTAGAGAAAACTGGTAACCAGTCAACCATGGTCCGACCAACCTGTCAATGGTCGACTTCATCTTGAGCCAATGGCTAGCTTTGGCTACTTTTGTTGCTGTTCCATTTTCCTATATCACGCCTACGACAAGGGTCAAAGCTAGGCAATTCCATAAACAGCCAATCTAAAACGAAGACTGCTACCTCTATTTCAAAGAGTGACAATGAGTGCGCATGCGTGGAAAACCGTACTGACCATTCCTCAAGGCACGGTATCATTGGTTTTATTGACATGCACATATACTTATCGCATGACTTTCCAATAGTACTAGCAGTCTATGTTGTTAAGAGCCATTCTCTGTAACCACTTAAAAAGTTTGGCCACGCATAGTCACCAATTTTGCTTAAATTTTCCTTTATTACATATTGTGACACAAAACCAAGCTATCCATGTTTATTTCATTTCTAGACATTACCGTTGCCATGGTAACGTCAGATGAATATCTGACCCAAAAAAGAGGTTAAATTTCACCCAAAATTGACAGTTTTTCAACTGTAGCAGTGGCTATCAGAAAAATCTTATGCATTTAGTTGTTCCTTAATAACAGAAAATAGTTTATCGTTGGCAGTGTCAAGATACATTACATTGCCCATGGGTATTCTGTAATGCTCATAATGATCTTAGAAGTGGGTGGGGTATCTGTATACTGAAAAAGGCAGTTTTTAAGCATTTCCAAAGCGTTTTTCCCAGTCTGTGCATTTGTGTGCACATGTATGCATGTTTTCACAAGATACAGGAATGTTTGCAGAGTTAATTTGTTGGAAGACATATTTGGGATTTTACCATTTTTTAACCGTTACCATGGCTACTGTAAGTGTACTGTCCCAAAATGAAAAACAAATTGTATTGTTATAATGATGACACCATACAGCCCTTTCCTTGGTGCAAGTTGTTTTTTTTTTACTTCAAACAGATATTACACGCATCCTATTTTTCAACAGTATACTTTGTATTGTTTTAAAGGTCAAGGTCAATGTCAAATGAACAGGAAATGACTTTAAAAATGGCATTTTTCTCTAATTTTTCCTGTTTAAAACATATATTTTCACATAGTCTGTTTTGATATTGCCACCATACTCGGCCCTTGTATGCGTCAGTATCAAGTATTTCACATTGAAGTGGTTTTCATCTACAAACATTCTCCAAGATCAAAGGTCAAGGTCAGAATAGCCAGCAAAAATGACTTTACGTCATGTCTCATTTCCCTCTAACACAAGCATATTTTTGAATAATTTTGAATAGTCTGTCGAAATATTATCATCATAAATCGGTATTATGTACAACATTTCTATGCTAATCATATTCAAATATATTGTCTGTCCAAAGTTCAAGGTTAAGGTCAAAAAAAAAAAAAAAAAGAATAAAATTGACTTAAAATTTTCTACTTTTCTGCCCATATTCAATTTAACAGCTAGTAAAATATGCTCAAGAAGAAGGTTTCATGACTTATATTCTCATCAATGGACAAAAGTAAATAATCAAAATTGTTTACTGGTGACATGTCCATAGATAAATATGCAGTATACTCGGTGCAGAAGGCTTACACTTATACAATTCAATACAAAGAAAGACACGGTAACTGTGCTAATAGCCAGTACGGATGAGTTTCTTCTATCTATCTTCTAAAACTGAGTCGGTCATATTTGGTCATTACCTCAGTTGGGTGCGTAGCTAAATTTAGAATTTAGCTAAAAAAAAGAAAGAAGTCATTGGATGAGTCCCTAAAACTATTCACAATCTGAATAACAGAGGTATACTAAAACGCATACCTCTGAGTCTCAATCTTAAACTGTACGGGCTTTGAACTCCTCTGCAGTCTAAGCATTCACCACAAAAGAGGGAAGACTATTCCACTGGGGAATAGTCCTAGGAAAAAAAAGGATTTTTTCAGGGTATCACTGTAGGACTGGTACCTATGATACTGCGAGTTGTTTACTTTTGATTCCCTTGTTCGGGTTGAAACTATCACAGGGGTCAAGTATTTATCTTTGTTAACGGCCACTGAACCTGAATGTATCTTATAGAAGAAGGTTAAAGAGGACTGCTCACGACGGGCCTCTAGGGACGGCCATTCTAGCTCGTTAAGCATGTCACCGACGCTACTTCTATTGCGCCATCATTGGCAGGTCCATCGAGCAGCTGTCCTCTGCACCTTCTCCACCTGCTGAATCTGAGTTTTAACATAGGGATGCCAAATGGGTGATGCATATTCAAGCTGAGGGCGAACCAATGTTTTCTTCCCTTGGTTGTTGTAAATATAAACAGATGGCGGCAAAATGTGTTGCCTCTACTTCCTTCTTGAAAGTAACATGCTCCGATGACCGACAGTTTGATGATTTAAGAGATTTTTTACCAGACTTAGGCATAATTATACTGAATAAGAAAAGTTATATATGTGGTTCACATATAAAGGCCCAAGAGAATATTGTATAACAGACAGCGTAATGTGAATTGTGGGGTGCCGGCTATTTTGAGTGTCCACAGCGGGATCCGAATGAAGAAAGACCGTTCTTTGAGTGCTGATGCAGTTCAGAAAATCAACATTTTGTACAGGGTCTTAAATCCGGTAGGAACCGGTAAGTCAGCCAAATATATGAAGATACCCCCTCACCCCCCCCCCCCCCACACACACACACACACACACTACCCACCTATTGTGTTTTAACCCCGGTCTGTCAATCGGTGTTTCTGTCTAGACACCACGTTTTCATGTCCACTGCTTAACATTAAGTCTCATGAAACTTTACAGAAACCCTCCCTCCCCTCCTCCCATATTGTGTTTTGTCCCCGGTCTGTCAATCCGCGTTTCTGTCTGTACACCACGTTTTCATGTCGTGCGACATAGTGCATTTTTCACATCTTCAAACTGTTTTCTTTTCTGATTAAAAATCCTTGTTATTTGTGTTATAATTGTTCAAAACATAGGTTGGGGGTGCTCGTTAGAACCGCCTCATTGAGGCGGTTCTAAAGAGTACCCACAACCTATGTCTTGGAGCAGAAATAAGAAAAATAATGAATACCCCCGTAAACCCAAGTTTTCTCTATATGAAGTGGGGTTTAGGGTGGGGGGGGGGGGGGCTCTTCATTTTACGGACTTGTTCACGTGATGAGACAGAATTATCAAAGCACTGAGAGTACTGGTGGGTCGATTGTCTCTGGGTGTAGTTAGTAAAAATGGGCCTGAACGGGGAATGTTTCGTTAAACCCTTAAACTCCTTTACTGAAAGTAAACCGTGTAGACCCTGATTAGACGCTGCGGTTTTCGGCGTCTGACCCTTAAATTCCTATACTGTAAGCAAGCAGTGGAGACCCTGATCAGACGCCGCGTTCCGCGGCGTCTGATCTAGGTCTACACTGTTTGCCTAGCCCAACCCATGATTCCAGCCCAGATTTTACAGTTAACTTTTTTACGTAAACACGCTGACCTCACTGCAATAAAATTCTATAAATAATCTCCGTGGATGTGATAGTCACGTGGACTCCAGCACTTATAGAGGTTTTGTCCTTTATACCTTTGGGTCGATTGATAAACAATCGACCCGAAAATCGGAGTCCTGCAATAAGCGAGCAAGTTATGATCAATGTAACACAAACAATCAAAGCAACAACATATCAAAAGAAAAATTTCATGCAGGCACACAACGCTCACTCATTGTGAGAAACGTTTCCAGCGTTGTTTCAAGCTAGGTTCAACCTTGTAACTCCGGAAAAACCAAGGACAACAAACCAGCCATCTCAAGCGACCGAAATAAGTGGCGTTTTTAAAAGCGGGTACTTGCCTAATTTGTTATATATAGTAGGCGCAGCGTTGTCAATATATGTCAAATTCGCGGAGTGCGCCAGAAGATTCGGTATAGTGCCTTTCCCATGCTTTCTGCAAGCGGACCAACTGGCCATATACGCTACAGCTTTGTTTGTGTCACTATCGGGTGACTTGATTTACCTTTTTGTGAATAGAGCATTCCAAAGGCAGGTGCAAAGTCGATAGTTCCGCCTAGTCAATCTTATCTGCGAGTACTTTTTTAAAACATTTTCTCAAAAGTTCGGTCGGTTTCAGCTCTGTGTGCAAGCAGCATTTCTCTATTGGTTTTAACAGTTTGAACCTGATATTAGAAAACACAAACCGAAACATGGAATGCATTTAGACCATCGTGTTAACATGTCCGTGCAACGAACACCCTTCTAAACCCCACTTTATAATAGAGGATCTTACATGAGTGCTCATGTATTATTGAATTTATTAAACGAGTTGAGGAGACGGGACAAAATTTATCCCTTTCCTCAACGAGTTTAATAAATTCAATAATACATGGGCACGAATGCAAGATTCTATTTATCATATGACATTTAAGACGTATTTTATACACGATTTGTTTACAAAAATGTCAATATTCCGCCATAAGTAAACGCGACGTCGTTAAGAACGGCGTACATGTAACGTTATGGGGCGTATCTCACTAATTTGCATATTTAATCCACTAGTGGATTATCGAATTTATTACCATGGCGTTATTACACTCTCAGACGCGACGTCATATGATAAATGGAGAAAACTATGGTTTACAGTGGTATATATTATTGAGCTTATATCTGTCCCAAGACATGGGCAGCCCCCGCCCATCGGGGCTGAAGAAATAGATGGGCTGCAAGATGCTTCCACGCAGAGCTGAAATCTACCGCACACGGGTACTGGTAAACCGCTTGAAGGATCTAAGCCTTCCCAGGCAAAGCAGTGTGAGTCGGACCGTCCATGCGTATAAACCCTCTTGGTTTCATTGGGCGACAGGGCTTGATATGTCATTTCATCTCAATGTCGGGTAAAAGTCCCACAAAATCGGAAACGTCTCCAAAATGACCTATTCAGTGTTGACAGGGACGTTAAACCTCAATTCAAACAAACAAACAAAACAAACAAAACCAAGACATGGGCATCCATGAGGCGGTTCTACCGAGTAGCCACAACCTTTGTTATCAAATCACACATTTTCATCGGAAAAGAAGCCATTTAGGGATAATGAAAGAACGCACTTTGCCACAGAGGTGTGTTATCGTAATGCGCAGATCCCGTGAACACATCACGTGAACAAGTCCGTGAAATGAAGACCCCCTTAACCCCACTTCATAATGAGAAAACTGGTGTTTACGGGGGTATACAATATTTTCCTTATTTCTGCTCCAAGACAAAGGTTGTGGGTACTCGTTAGAACCGCCTCAATGAGGCGGTTCTAACGAGCACCCGTAACCTATGTTTGGAGTGAAAATAAGAAAAATATCAAACATTTTCATCAGAAATATGTCCATTTTTAAGATATGTGAATGCACTGTGTCGCAAGGGGGAGTTTTCGTTATGCCGACTCGAGGCAGTCTTTACATCAACCTTCTCTCTGTTTTCTGCATTAGAAAAAGGCACATGGCGTTTAACCATCAACAATCCGTACACTTGTTAACAATATAGCTTCTGAAGAAGCGATCTAATCAAATTCTATACCGTCTGCCTTGCAATTTGTAAATTTAACAAGTACTTTGACTTGTTGATAGTCATGTTACAGCGACACTAATATGACGTTGCGCACGCACAAAACAGGCACATGACGCAATTGTGACGTCACATCAACTTGATCGACACTGATATGACGTTGCGTACGCACCCAGCAGGCACATGAGGCAATTGTGACGTCACATCAACGTCGGTGCAACGTTATGACGTTTATGCAACGTGAGATCTACGTCGGCGAAACGTCGTTGTACTAGCTACGTGTGCATGCTGGGCATTTAGTGCCTGCTGGGACCATTAGAACCGACAAAACTTCTACAAACACGAAATGGTAAAGAACAAGACTAGGAAAAACAGGAGAAAACTCTTTGAAAATAATAGTATAAGAATGGGCAGTAAGGACCGCGAGTGGGGTTAGGCGTTAAGCCGATTTTATAGACCTATAGGCAGCATTCTATTTGGCCCCCGCCCATCGGGGATTGAAGAAATATATGGGCTGCATGGTGCTTCAACGCAGAGCTGAAACCGACCCGCACACGAGTACTGGTAAACCGCTGAAGGGATCTAAGCCTACCCAGGAAAAACGGTGCGAGTCGGCCCGTCCATGCTTATAAATCCTATTGGTTTCATTGGACGGCAGGGCTTGAGATGTCATTTCATCTCAATGCCGGGTAAAAGTCCCACAAAATTGGAAGCAACGTCTCTAAAATGACCTTTACAGCGTTGACGGGGACGTTAAAACATCAAATCAAACAAACAATCAAACAAAGCAGCTTTCTATCATGGAGATTGTAAGGTAGCTAGTACAAGAAGCCGTGTTCCAGTTGCATAATGTGCACTAAAGTGGTGAACGATCGCTGCTGTCTTTCTGATTGTGAAATCATCACGAAAACACGCCTATATAATTTTGACCCCCTTGAACCCCACTTTTATATAGAAAAACTGGGGTTTACAGGGGTAAACCTTATTTTTCTTATTTCTGCTCTAAAATATAGATTGTGGGTACTCGCGGTTCTAACGAGCACCCACAATCTATATTTTGAGCAGAAATAAGGAGAATATCACTATTTTTCGTTTTAAAATTTTCGTTTTTTTCGGCGGTAAAGTTTGCAATGTATTTGTATAGGCGTGTTTTCGTAATGTAAAATGCCCTATTAAGATGAATGTTTGAGTTTTACGTCCCACCGACAGCTAATACGGATTGGGACCTCGGTTTAAAGACACATCCGAAAGTCTGGAGAAGCCCAGGATCGATCCTGCGATCCCTGGTTTACAAGGCGAGTAGCGTAACCACTACACCACGGAGGTTTCTAATCCTATTAAGAGCCGGTCAGTTTAGCCATTACGAAAACACACCTATACAAATACATTGTAGACTTTACCGCTGAAAAAAAAATCAAATTTAAGGATGAAAGTTTATGATATTTTCTTATTTCTGCTAGAAGCCTCCGTGGTGTAGTGGTTACGCTACTCGCCTTGTAAACCAGGGGTTGCAGGATCGATCCCGGGCTTCTCCAGACTTCTGGATGAGTCTTTAAACCGAGGTCCAGTCTCCGTATGACCTTAGCTGTTGGTTGGACGTAACCCCCCCCCCAAAAAAAAAACAACAAAAAAAACACTCTCTTATTTCTGCTCCAAATATAGATTGATAGATTGTGGATACACGTTGGAACCGCTTTGATTGACATTTTTTCTTATTTCTGCTCAAAATATCGAGGCGGTTCTAACGAGTACCCACTATCTTTATTTGGGCCCCGTCAAGCGATTTTGGTACTTATCGCCTATGCGAGCAGCGAAGGTTCAGGCGAGCCTGCGCATCCGCGCAGTCTCGCCATAACCTTCGCTGCTCGCTCATACAAGCATTGAATCAAGAGGAACCTTCAGACAGAAAGCCATACCCCTGGTCCCTCTGAATGGCTGGGCATGCGCAGTTAAAGTTTGTCATTACGGAATGCTCGAAGACCCAAATTCGCTTGGCGGGGCTCATTTGGAGCAGAAAATTATATAGACGTTTTGTCGTGATGTAACCGTACTTTGGCTAGACATACAGGCTTATAGATGGGTGGTTAATTCGTTCAGTGCACCAGCCTTCCTAAGAAACTATTACGATAACACGCCCGTATGGCATAGTGCATTTTTTCACATCTCCAAAATGGCTACTTTTCTGATTAAAATATGCGATATTTTTCTTATAAATACTACAAACATAGGTTGTGGGTGCTCGTTAGAACCGCCTCATTGAGGCGGTTCTAACGAGTACCCACAACCTATGTCTTGGAGTAAAAATAAGAAAAATAATGTTTACCCCCTTAAACCCCAGTTTTCTCTATATAAAGTGGGGTGTAAGGGGCTGTTCATTTCACGGACTTGTTAGCGTGATGCTGGCATTCAGTGGAAGGTAGAGAAATGACGTTAAAAATCTCGACGCAAGAATATTGGCGTCCAGTATCGTGTAGCTATGGAGTAGCGTCTATCTTTGAGCCGTACCACGGTCAAAAACTAGGCACACAGTCCGCTGCGTTGCATATAAATGATACCAAAATGATTTGTTTGTTTGTTTTATTTGAGGTTTAACGTCCCCGTCAACACTGTATATGTCAATTGGAGACGTTGCTTCCAATTTTGTGGGACATTTACCCGACAATGAGATGAAATGACATCTCAAGACCTGTCGCCCTATGAAGCCAATATTGTTTACAAGGATGGACGGGCCGACTCGTACCGCTTTGCCTGGGCAGGCCGAGATCCTCTTAGCGGTTTACCTGTACTCGTGTGCGGTTGGTTTCAGCTTTGCGAGGAAGAATCATGCAGCCCATCTATTACTTCAAGCCCAGATGGGCGGGTGCCTAAAGCTGAAAATCGTTTACATGTTGTTCTTCTGTGAAGAGTGGAACAGCGTTGACGTCACCAACGCCCGTAGAGAACCATGGTTTAGACTGACGTCACGTGACGTCACTGAAAATCATGTGACTCGATGCGTTCATGAAGAATGAAATACAATCTTTTCTATAGGGTTACATTAGGCTTTTTCACTGGAAATGTAAATATTTTGTTATGTTCGTGTAATGAACAGGCTTGTTAATTCTACTTAATTCATATGACAATGGAATATTCCACACACTGAGTTTAGAGTGACACATTTCCAATAACAGGGGTGTCAGCTTAGTTTTGTTTGTGATACGTTTTACAAAAATGTAAGAACTTTAAGCAAACAGTGTAGACTCAGATCAGACGCCGCAGTCTGCGACGTCTGATCTGGGTCCACACTGTTTGCCAATGTCCCAAAAATAGGTATATATATATGGGTATTTATTCACCAAAAGGATTTTAAGCCGTGGCTTATATATACGAACTCGAACCCCATGATCAAAAGTTCTTCATACAGACTGAGAAATTTGTATGAGGCCCAACGGCCCCCGCCCATCCGGGCTTGAAGAAATATATTGGCTGCATGATGTTTCCACGCAGATCTGAAACTGGCCGCACATGAGTACTGGTAAACCGCTGGAACTAAGCCTGCCCAGGCAAAGTCGGACCGTCCATGTTTATAAACCCTATTGGTTTGATTTGACGACAGGGCTTGATCTGTCATACCATCTCAATGTCGGGTAAAAGTCCCACAAAATTGGAAGCAACATCTCCAAAATGACCTATACAGTGTTGACGGGGACGTTAACCCTCAAATCAGTCAAACAATTATTCATATAAAGCAAAGTTCACAGGGATGTCCAAACATACGTTGATTGTGGGTGCTCGTTAGAACTGCCTCATTTGGCGGATCTAACGAGTACCTACAATCTATGTTTTTGAGAAAAAAAATATGACAATAATATTTACTCCACTTTCTCTGTATAAAGCCAAGTTCACAGGGGTGTCCATTACAAAGATTTGTTAAGGACGAACTTGATTTCCCATTGTTCATTTTAAACAGACTTTGATGTTACAAAATAGAATTGAAGGCAATGAACGGAACTCGATATATAACCCACAGCAGCAGCATTTTTTTTTTTTAATAATAAATGTTAGTGTGATTTTTCCTGATAATGTTAATAAAATAATTTAGCTAGCTTTTCACTGTATTTAAAACGAAATCTCCTTTTTTGACGTCTGGACTCTGTGCTTTTAATGCATAGTCGGTAACGGGCCTCCGTGGCTTAGTGGTTAAGAGCGCTGACTCTTGATCATTAGGTCTCTCACCGCTGTGGTTCAAGCCTCGCTCGGGTCACATGTGAGACGCCAAGTTCTGCAACGGAAGGTCGGATGGTTTTTCTCCGGGTACTCCGGTTTTCGCCCACCTCTGAATAACGACCGGCTCGATATGAGTGAAATAATCTTGAAAGGGCCGTAAAACCAAAACCAAAAAAAAAAAAAATAAATAAAAACTGCATAATCGGCTGGCACAAAAGATGTCGCTTACCTTAAGCAGCTAACTCCAGGTATACCTTATACGACTGATCGCCAGATATATCTTAACATATCATTACCGCATATCACGTACCATCAACGTGGCGAGAAAAACAGTCCTTTCGTCAACCAACCTAGCTGGATATCCCTGCAATCTGATCTAAGAAGCCACGCAATGCACTAATACAGCGATCAATGCGTGAGTTCACTGCGCACACACATCACTACTGATTGCGTGTGAGTCTTTTCTTACCTTTTTGACCTAGCACTGAGGTCAGAAAAGTCAACGCCGAACTTCAAGCTGTCGCTATATAGCTGTCGCTATCTCCAAAGTATAGGAAAATTACTGTGCAAGTTTAAAGTTTTGAACACGATCACAAGAAAATGTAAGTAATGGCATGCATAAGCTTTGCCTATGGCAGTACATAATGTAGGAGCGCGTTTGTTGAGTAAATTGCTTGTAAACTTGTACTGCTTTCGCCAATGTGACTTTCACTGACCAAAGAAGTTTAGCCGCGCGCAAATTACAAATAATCAGAGTGCAGCACTCTGATTATTTGTAATTTGCGCAGCTTGCATTGCACTCTGATTATTTGTAATTTGCGCAGCTTACATTGCACTCTGATTATTTGTAATTTGCGCAGCTTGCATTGCACTCGGATTACTTTTAATTTGCGCGGTAAACTTAACAGTGTTTTTCAGTACTGAGCTGGTTAACAGTCCAGAAAATTGGACTGATGCAAAACGCGGAGGCTTATTTGGGTCTACACACTTTGCTTAAAAAAAAAAACGCACAGTTATGCAAAACTTACGCAAACAACCCTACAATTTGAAATGGACCGCTCCAAAACTAAGGTGGAAGTTTCCATTGTCATATATGGGTGAAGGATTAATAAAATCAGTCTTCCATAAGGTTTCTTTTCTTTCTTTCGTTCTTTCCTTTTTTAGTTTAAGGACCCAGTCAACACTATTAAGGTCGTTTTTGAGCCGCTCAGTTTACCTACCCACATTTTGCCTGGGCAGGCTTACAGTAAGCGGTTAACCAGTACAGTGCACATTCTTTCGCCAGAAACTGGCAACTGCCCTTCATGAATCAGCGGAAGGGAGAGAATGTCCGTAGAAAATATTTCATGATTAAAGTTCACGAAAGAATGTTGCCGACCCAGACAGGTATCGACCCCGCGTCCTCCTGATCACCAGTCAGAAGCGCATCTGACTAAGCTACCGAGACCGGCAAATTCAGGCATCACGGGAACAAGGCCGTGAAATAAAGACCCCCTAAACCCCATTTTATAAAGCGAAAACTGGGGTTTATGAGGATAGGGGTGGGGAGAGACATTATATTTCTTATTTCTGCTCCAAAACATAGGTTGCGGGTACTGGTTAGAACCGCCTCAATGAGGCGGTTCTTACGAGTCCCCACAATCTATATTTTGGAGCAGAAATAAGAAAAATAAGGTTAACCCCTGAAAACCCCAGTTTTACTCTATAAAAGTGGGTTCAACGGCGTCAGAATTATATAGGCGTGTTTTCGTGATGTGCGTTTATCTAGAAAATGCACAAACTGGTATTTGCCCATACATTTCTGCTCAAGAGTTGTCTTGCTTTCCCGCCTAGAAAGGTTTTGCATTGAAATGGGCATTGCGCATGCGTAGATGATCTTTCTGTGTCAAAGATAATCGATTATATCTACTGAATATCGGATAACACTTCAGCTTTGCAACATCTCGTAATCTTGCATCATAAGCAGGGGTTTAATTTTGTCAAATCCTCAGATTATCTCCCTTTCAATTAAAAATACAGCAATTTTCGAACTGTTGTTATTTTTATACCTGTCCATCTTTGTTTGCCATTTCTTTAAGTAACGCTTTTTTACCACCGTTAAGGTTAACCATGGTGGCATATAACCGACTGCGATTTTCCAAGAGTCATTACGAAAACACGCCTATGTAAATACATTGTAAACTTTACAACCGAAAAAAAGAGAATTTTAAGATGAAAAATTATGATGGTTTTCTTATTTCTGCTCAAAATACTGATTGTGGGTACTCGTTAGAAATGAGGCGGTTCTAACGAATACCCACAATCTATATTTTAGTGCATAAATACGAAAAATAAGGTTTACCCCTGTAAACCCCAGGTTTACTAAGTAAAAGTGGGTTTCAAGAGGGTCAAAATTATATAGGCGTGTTATCGTGACGATTCCATTGATTTGATTTGAGGTTTAACGTCCCTGTCAACATTATATCGGTCATTTTGGAGACGTTGTTTCCAATTCTGTGGGACTTTTACCCAACATTGAGATGAAATGGATATCTCAAGCCCTGTCGCCCAATTCAACCAATAAGGTTTATTATAAGCATGGCCGGGCCGACTCGCACCGCTTTGCCTGGGCAGGCTTAGATCCTTTAAGCGGTGTACCAGTACTCGTGTGCGGTCGGTTTCAGCAGTGCGTGGACGCATCATGCAGCCCATATCCCAGCCAGCAAAACATGTCGGTCCGACCTTGTCCCGCTATTTTGTGCCAGCTTGGATATTCTACAGTCCCCGATGGGCGGGGGCCAGAGTTTTCCATTGAAAGCAGGATTTGCACACAACTTCTAAGAATCGGAGGACCACAAGTGATCACTTGTTCCTCGTAGCTTATGACACAACAGCAAGTTCAAAAGTTTTTGTGACTACACACACAGTGTATCTAAAATGTAACATTGTATCAGATTTTAGGATTCTTTGGTACAGTGTTCGCATTGAGTCTATGAATATTTCTTCGAAATACGGCATTACGGTAACTCACCCCTGCGACATAGTGCATTTTTTCACATTTCCTAAACGGCTACTTTTCTGATGAAAATCCTTGATATTTTTGTTATAAATGTTCAAAACATAGGTTGAGGGTGCTCGTTAGAAGCGGTTCTAACGAGTACCCACAACCTATGCCTTGGAGCAGGAATAAGAAAAATAATGTATAGCCCCGTAAACCCCAGTTTTCTCTATATAAAGTGGGGTTTAGGTTAGTCTTTATTTCACGGACTTGTTCACGTGATGGGTATTACGGCATACTGAGCGTTAGCCATAGCGGTCATGAGGCATAATTGGGATAACTTCAGGATATCGTTCCAATTTTCTATAGATTAAAGAAATGCTGTGTATACCCATTAGAATCGCCTCCTCGTGGCGCTTATAATGTGAACACAAACCATACTATGTCACATTCACCAAGTGAACAAGTCCGTGAAATGAACACCCTTTTTAACTCCACTTTCTACAGAAAAAACTGGGTTTTACGGGAACATGCACAATTTTTTATTCCTATTTCAATACATAGGTTGTAGGTACTCGTTAGAACTGCCTTAATGAGGCGGTTCTAACGAGTACCTACAACCTATATTTGCAGCATACATAAGAAAAATATTAAGGATTTCATCAGAAAAGTAGCAAATTTGGAGAAATTAAAAATGCTCTATGTCGCACTTGTGTGTGTCATCGTGATAAAATGTCGAAAAAAAAAACTTACAAAATTGCCATAAACATATGGATATCTGGGGCTATAAGGAGAATTCCCTAGGGATGCAGTCGAGTTTGAATTAGCCATGTTATAGCAGTCATCTGTTTTCAAGTTATTGAAATTTCACAATATCTGATCCATACAACGTTGTTGTTGTTGTTGTTGTTGTTTTTACCTGAGCAGCTTAGCATTTTAACTTTTCTGAAATATCCCTCGCCATGACAAGCAGCTTTTAAAATTTCAAATACACCGCATTTGAAATAGATAGCTATTGGATATCTTTTTATCCAGTAGTCCTAATATAGTAAAATTATAGGTATAAATTTCATTTTTGTGGATTTTATCGATGTGTAAGCTCCGGCGAATCACTCACAAACTGCATGAAACACGACGGGTTATTGAGTGATTTGCCGGAATTTGCACATCGTTAAAATCCACACAAAAATTAGAATTCATTGCTTATAATTCCAGCTTTGCCATCGAAATGTTTAAAATTACAAACAAAAAATTTAAATTTTGGTAAATTTTAGAAATTCTTTCGAAAGCGTAAAGATGAACTTACAACGGCCACAGTGGAATGGGTATTTATGTAGAACTGAGCTGCCATCTTTGCAAGAAACACAAGCGAAAAAAAAAACCAGGTCTTTAAATTCTTCTTAATTTTACTTTTTCAATAATGACGTAACGAGCGGGCTCTAAACGTCCTATTTTACGTCACGTTATATTACTACAGATCTGATATTCTTGCTCATGGAAATTATCGAAGTATTTTTTTTTTATTTCAACCAATCAAATCGCTTGAATTGATACCCTTTCATGACAGAAACTGCCTTAGTGTAGGCAGTTATCTTCCCTTGTATTGCGGAGACCTTGTCCGCGGAACCTCGGATGTTACCGTTAAGATAAAGGGGAAGTTGAGGGTGGTAAAAGAGCCGTGTATCCTACGTCACCGGTGCGTCCGACTGATACTGGCTTACAGTTTGGCAAGGCCTCCTGAGTAGAGGTTTTTTTTTTTTTTTTGTTGTTTTTGTTGTTTTGTTTGTTTGTTGATTAATTTCCTCCGTATCTTCAGTTTAATTCCTTTTCCCCTTTCTTCCCTGTCCCTCTTTAATATCCTCCAATATTTTTCTCTCTTCTCTTGCCCCTACCCCCTCACTTTCTCTTGGAGACGACAACAATGATCCACTTGCGTTGATCTGCTGACCTCAACACAATCAGTCAATCAATCAATCAACCAATCGTTAAAATAAATTGTGTATATTTTGTAAGTACGCAAAATCCCGTTATTGGGTATCTGTATTCGCATGAAGACAGAAATAAACACATAAAAGTTGTTCCTTGACTTTTTAAAAATTAATGAACATTCAAGGAGAAAGAAAATCTTAAATAGTCGTATTTTTACATCAGTCATGTGCAACCATTTTTGCAAAGCGGATGACTATAGTCCAGTACTGTTGTTTCTAGTGGCGTCCTCGAACAATACGCCAGAGCATAGGGGCTTGAATCATGAAAAAAATGAAGAAAAAAAAAAAAAAAAAATGAATTTTTTTTTTTTTTTTTTTTTTTTCAATTTTTTCAATTTTTTCATGATTCAAGCCCCTATGGCCAGAGGAATGTATTTCGCAGAGGAGCAAATTGTTTCCTTAAAAGTAGAGTCCTTTCCGAAGAGTGTTAGTTAAAGGGAAATTAACAGGAAGTAACTAACATTTTCTGTCTTGCAGGAAATATCAGAAATATAGTTCTATACGCTATCAGGGATGTTACTTATAGTTGCTTTTATCATTTGGTTTGTTTGAATTCGAACTGAGGTTTTGCATCCCCATCAACTTACGAAGTTAAGCAACGGATGTTGCGATTAGTACATAGATTGGCGTCCGCGTTGCTTAACTGGTGAAACATGCAGCTTGGCTGTAAAAGTAGTATACAGTAAAATTCCTATATTAAGACCACCTTATTTACTGTTCAAAAGTGGTCTTAAGACCACTTTTGAACAGTCCCAAAGGTGGTCTCTCATTAGGAGACACTGTGTGTATAAAACACAAAGAAAGAATAACTGAAACCTTATCTTGTTAGTTTGATTTGCGGTTTAACGTCCCCGTCAACACTGTAAAGGTCATTTTGGAGACGCTGCTTCCAATTTTGTGGGACTTTTACCCGACATTGAGATGAAATGACATCTCAAGCCCTGCCGCTCAATGAAACCAATAGGGTTTATAAGCATGGACAGGCCGACTCGCACCGCTTTACCTGGCCAGGCTTAGATCATCTAAGCGGTTTACCAGTAATCATGTGCGGGTCGGTTTCAGCTCTGCGTGGAAGCATCATGCAGCCCATATATTTCTTCAAGCCTCGATGGGCGGGGGCCTTAAAACCTTATCAATAAGCTTTTAAAAGCAGATTTAGTCTCAATTTTGGGTGGTCTTAATAACTGAATTTTACTGTATATCAATAACCGTTACCTTCCTCCCCCTCATCACTTGACTTCGTCTCGAATTCACACAAGAATCACCAGGCAAACCCGAGGGCCGAGTCTATGCAACTAACCAGCGGCACTATTTCAACCCCGCCGCCGACCGCTGCCACCCAATGTAACCTGATCAAATTAGCACAGTTAAGATGGACAGGCCATGTTACCAGAATGCCTGAGGAATGTTTGCCAAAGAAAATTCTCTATGGAGAACTAGAAATGGGCAAACGCTCCCAAGGCGGTCAGAAAAAAGCGCTACAAGGACATCCTGAAAGCCTCCTCTGGGACTTCAGGGAAAACAAAATTGCACAGGACAGAGTAAAGTGGAAAGGGTGCCAGTGAATAAGAGGCAAACAGACTCAGTGAAGTTGAGCAGAAACGCGCACAGCGCAAAGCCAGAGCTAAGGTATCACCAACAGAGCTGTCTTTCTCTAGCCTCTGTTGTACTATCTACACAGACAGTTCGGAGCTAGAATCAGTCTCACCCCGACTACCCCAACTAGTCTGCCACCCAAAATAAGTTTGATCACCCAGTACCGAAAGAGACATGGCACCTTCGTGACATCCGACCACTCCAAGGCATCTCTTTCAAAATCATATTATATCAAATGTTGTTTCCCGCATAAACTGGAAACTATACTCAGTTACGTTGATTCGCTTTAACTCATTTTGTACCGTAAACCCCAAAACGGGTAGCTGACAAAAAGTGCAGGCCCAGATCAGACGCCACAGAACGCGGCGTCTGTTCAGGGCCTACACTGTTTGCAAAACGTTTAGCCACTTTCCAAATAGATTTTGAAGAACCTTTGAAATTGACGCCTGTTATTCATAAGGAGAAAGATTCCATTTGGTACAAAAATGTTAACATCCTAAAAATAAAAAAATCACAGTACTGACAGGTTCCTGAATGTCGACTGGAGTAATGGTCCTCGCGGTGGTCGTAGACTTCTGCGTTTAACCTTTATAATCCTGCTCTTTAGGCAAGAAAGGAAAACCCTTATCAGACGTCGAGTACTGCGGCATCTGATTTGAATCTACAGTGTTTGTAATTGCCCCATACTTGTAAAACATTCGTACTTGTTGCGCTCTGACTTTAAACACAAAAGGCTGAGAGTGTATATTTACGCGTGGTTTATTTTGTTGACGCTGATAATCTACCTTTTAGAGCAGAAATAGGAAAAATAAGGTTTACCCCTGTAAACCCTAGTTTTACTATATAAAAGTGGGGTTCAATGGAGTCAAAATTATATAGGCTTGTTTTCGTTGTGTAACCATTCATAGACTATTTGTGCTTTTATAAATGATACCCTACCGTGAAATTAAGTAGGGCGACATTTTAATCATTACAATAAAACTTTCTTATTTTGACTTGTATGTCTAAATATTGATACACGTCCTTCATAAGTTTTTTACTAGCAGTGGAAAATTTACAAGGTCCGCAATGAAGCCGATTTAAGCGTAAAATCGTCTTCGAGCACTTGCGCTCTGCGAAGACTCAGATCAGCTAATACTACCATTCTTCAAAACGACAGCCCGCCGTGTATTTGATAATAAGCTTTGGTTCATATAATGCACAACTAAAACTGTAAGCTACTTGATGTCTAGTCTTTGATTCGCGTATGAGGTATGTTTTCGCACGACATGGTTCAGCTGAAAATTGCCGTCACCAAAGTAAGTCTAGTCTCCATAAAAGGGGAAATGGTAAACAGTGTAGATGCTGATCAGACGCCACAGAACGTGGCTTCTGATCAGGATCTACTATGTATGCTAACTGAACCAGAACTTCCGCTTAACATTCAATAAAATGAATTGACTAGAAAAGCCCTTTAAATCAGTAATGTTTCTTAATGAAACTTCACGGCATATCGGGAGTTTTTCTTTTTTTCTCCGGGCATTCTGGACGTCTTCTTTCTTTTCTGTGATCGGTCTTGTTTGACCATTAATCGCATGCTCTACGCAAGAATTCACAAGACGAAAGAATGATAAAGGAATGACAAAATTCAATCATGTAATCTGCACAGATGATTGCTCTCTCTCTCTCTCTCTCTCTCTCTCTCTCTCTCTCTCTCTCTCTCTCTCTCTCTCTCTCTCTCTCTCTCTCTCTCTCTCTCTCTTCCATCCTGCCAAAATGCCAATGGAGCATGTTCAGACACGGACAGCTGGTCGAGAATCGAACCCAGGATCTTTCGCTTCAGAGGTATGTTCACTGACCACTGAGCTACCATGATCCATTTCGCCCATCTCTGATTAAGGATCGGCTTGTTTTAAGTGGGCTGAAAATAAACCAAAAAATGGGGTTGTCTGCAACGTTCGGACAATAGGAAATGATACCAGATCGAATGTGCGAGCAGCGATTAAGATCAGATTGCACTTCAACAGGGTGATGTCTATATTTTTCGCACAGCTACGATCACATCACATTTTTTTAATGAAAAAAAAAACAAAAACAAAAAAAAAAACACAAAACAATGTGATTCCTAAAATGTATGAAACATAGAAATACATCGCTAGCTAACGTGCATTTACAGCACTGGTTAGTCGATTGTCTCTGAGTGTATGATGGGAAAATAGTCCTGAATGGGGACTTAGACTGTTGCGTTTAACGTAGACGCCGATCGGGCGCCATTTTCTGTAGTGTCTGATCACTGTTTGCCTAGAAAATACGGATCATTTCAGATCAATTCTTCAGGCAACCCTTTTACACAATAGTCTGACATCATAACGGTAAGAATAGGATTCTACGAATCATTCTAATGCACTTGCGTATGTAACGCGACGTCTGATTGGATAACGTCAAAAATTTGCGACAGTATATTCTGCGATATACTGTCGGAAATCCGACGTCATCATGTAACGTCGCTTTTCATTGGTTGCCATTTGGTTTTACGCAGCTCACCGAGCTTGCCGACTTGTGCAAAATAGTACAATTTTTAACTTAACAACCAAATAAGTGCATTAGAATGGGGATAACTGTATTGAAAATTGTCATTTGGGGGGTAAATCGTCGGTTTTACGGTCGCAAATTACGTTTTACGGCTCCGCTAACGCGTCGCCGTAAAACGAAATTTCCGACCGTAAAACCTCCGATTTACCTCCCCAAATGACAATTTTAAGTACAGTTATCCCCTAAGTGATAGTCACGTAGATATCAGTAACGTAAAGCTATTGCGCTTAGTAACTTTGCTTCGGTTGACAATTGAGCCCCGTCAAGCGAATTTGGGTCTTCGAGCATTCCGTCATGACAAATTTTAACTGCGCTTGCCCAGCCATTCAGAGGGGCCAGGGATATGGCTTTCTGTCTGAAGGTTCCTCTTGATTCACTGCTTGTATGAGCGAGCAGCGAAGGTTCTGGCGAGATTGCGCGGATGCGCAGGCTCGCCTGAACCTTCGCTGCTCGCATAGGCGAAAAGTACCAAAATGGCTTGACGGGGCCTAATTTATAATCGACGCAAAAGGCAACTCGCAAGACAAATCTTACAACACGACCTTTGCACTCACCCAGTATGGCAGAGGATTTTGCTTAGTACACTCAGATCAGCCTGTGCATCAGCGCAGTTTGATCTGAGTCAAATTGATCACAAATGACGTACTGTAGAGTTTTACTTGCGGCGTCTCATTTCCAGTATTGCTTCAGAACGTGACTATTGTTCTCAAAATTGACAGAAGCTTTAGTCAGTGACATACTCGTACGTGTAGCAAAAGCGAGCGTGCGAGCGAGCTGAGAGTGAGTAGGTAAGTCGGTTGGCGAGTCAGTCAGTCGGTGAGTCGGTCAGTCAGTCGGGCATGAGCGAAAACGAAAGCATAAGTTTGTGTTTGTTTGTTTGAAATGAGGTTTACATCCCCCGTCAACACTAATAAGGTCATTTTGGAGATGTTGCGTCCATTTTTGTAGACATTTAACCGACTTGTTGGACTTAAAACTTAAACCCATTATACTTAAATTGAATATTGGACTTAAACCTCTTCTGAAGAAATGTCTATCGAAACCAGAACCAGTGCTTCAGATGAAGTGCACGACCCGCCGGATGCTTTTAGCTTTATGAGTGTAAACAATATATGGGTATGGCGGCCATTTTGGTCATGCGACCTGGACCTAAAACGGTTCTCCCAATAAATGCGCCTTATCGTAAGGAGCAAAATATATCTTATACTTTAGTACTGTATTCTGAATCGTTTGCAGGATAAAATGCATTCTTACATTTTCCAATACAAAAGCATATGTGTCAAAGTTTGACCTAGGCAAAAAGAAGGTCAAGGTCAACCCAGGGTCACCCTGGGTACTGTATTCTGAATCGTTTGCAGGATAAAATGCATTCTTACATTTTCCAATACAAAAGCATATGTGTCAAAGTTTGACCTAGGCAAAAAGAAGGTCAAGGTCAACCCAGGGTCAATTTATGATGGGCATACTTCACAGATGCCATTTATCAAGTTTCGTGTAAATCTGCCAAGTGGTTCTGGAGAAGACTATTTTTGATGGGTTTTGACCATATATGGCTTGGCGGCCATTTTGGTCATGTGACCTGGACCCCATGAGCAAAGTTTGGTTTCACCCATCCCATAGAGGCTCCATATGAAATTTGACTTCAATCGGCCCAACGGTTTCCGAGGAGAAGCAGTTCGAAAATTTTCACATTTTTCGCCTCGGCGAGGCTATACTAAATGGAATGTAATGTTTCGGAAGTTCATTGGATAGATCTCATTGATATCTATCAGTATGCCAAAAATTGTTTAAATATTCCAAGCGGTTAAGTCACTATCACCAATTTTCACAAACGGGTTACGGACGGACAGACAGACAGACCATATATGGCTTGGCGGCCTTTTTGGTCATGTGACCTGGACCCCATGAGCAAATTTTGGTTTTCCCCATCCCATAGAGGCTCCGTATGAAATTTGACTTCAATCGGCCCAACGATTTCCGAGGAGAAGCAGTTCGAAAATTTTCACATTTTTCGCTACGGCGAGGCTATACTAAATGGAATGTAATATTTCGCAAGTCCATTGGTTAGATCTAATTGATATCTATCAGCATGCCAAAAATTGTTTAAATATTCCAAGCGGTTAAGTCACTATCACCAAATTTCACAAACGGTTACGGATTTTTCGCCTCGGCGAGGCTATACTAAATGGAATGTAATATTTCGCAAGTTCATTGGTTAGATCTCATTGATATCTATCAGTATGCCAAAAATGGTTTAAATATTCCAAGCGGTTAAGTCACTATCACCAATTTTCACAAACGGGTTACGGACGGACAGACAGACAGACCATATATGGCTTGGCGGCCATTTTGGTCATGTGACCTGGACCCCATGAGCAAATTTTGGTTTCCCCGCATCCCATAGAGGCTCCATATGAAATTTGACTTCAATCGGCCCAACGGTTTCCGAGGAGAAGCAGTTCGAAAATTTTCACATTTTTCGCCTCGGCGAGGCTATACTAAATGGAATGTAATATTTCGGAAGTTCATTGGTTAGATCTCATTGATATCTATCAGTATGCCAAAAATTGTTTAAATATTCCAAGCGGTTAGTCACTATTACCAATTTTCACAAAGGCCCCCGCCCATAGGGGCTTGAAGAAATATATGGGCTGCATGATGCTTCCACGCAGAGCTGAATCCGGCCTGCACACTAGTACTGGTAGACCGCTTAGAGGATCTAAGCCTGTCCAGGAAACGCGGTGCGAGGCGGACCGTCCATGCTAATAAACCCTATTGGTTTCATTGGGCGACAGGGCTTGAGATGTCATTTCATCTCAATGTCGGGTAAAAGTCCCACAACATTGGAAATAACGTCTCCAAAATGACCTTTACAGTGTTGACGGGGACGTTAAACCTCAAATCAACCAACCAATTTTCACAAACGGGTTACGGACGGACAGACAGACCATATAAGGCTTGGCGGCCATTTTGGTCATGTGACCTGGACCCCATGAGCAAAGTTTGGTTTCCCCAGTCCCATAGAGGCTCCATATGAAAATTGACTTCAATCGGCCCAACGGTTTCCGAGGAGAAGCAGTTCGAAAATTTTCACATTTTTCGCCTCGGCGATGCTATACTAAATGGAATGTAATTTCATTGGTTAGATCTCATTGATATCTATCAGTATGCCAAAAATTGTTTAAATATTCCAAGCGGTTAAGTCACTATCACCAAATTTCACAAACGGTTACGGATTTTTCGCCTCGGCGAGGCTATACTAAATGGAATGTAATATTTCAGAAGTTCATTGGTTAGATCTCATTGATATCTATCAGTATGCCAAAAATGGTTTAAATATTCCAAGCGGTTAAGTCACTATCACCAATTTTCACAAACGGGTTACGGACGGACAGACAGACAGACCATATATGGCTTGGCGGCCATTTTGGTCATGTGACCTGGACCCCATGAGCAAAGTTTGGTTTCACCCATCCCATAGAGGCTCCATATGAAATTTGACTTCAATCGGCCCAACGGTTTCCGAGGAGAAGCAGTTCGAAAATTTTCACATTTTTCGCCTCGGCGAGGCTATACTAAATGGAATGTAATGTTTCGGAAGTTCATTGGTTAGATCTCATTGATGTCTATCAGTATGCAAAAAATTGTTTAAATATTCCAAGCGGTTAAGTCACTATCACAAATTTACACAAACGGGTTACGGACGGATAGACAGACTGACAGACTGACAGAATGACCGAATGACAGAATGACATGGTGATTTTAGGGCACTCTTAGAAAATCAACCGACTTCAGTCGGTCGCTTTTTCTGCGGGTCGTGCAATTTCAAGAGGACTTAGTATATAAATTAAAACATATATATACTTGCAATGATTTCAGTACCCAAATTCGACAGACTGCATGCATGGTAGTTAACCCAATCACGGTTGATAACTTTGCTGCCCTCTTTAATTGCACGCCGGTGGGTCAGGCCTCAGATTCTATGACGGTTCCAGCGTAAAAGCTTACTAAGCATTAGAGAGTATCTAATTCAATGTAAAGTTGGTCGGTGTCTGATGTTCTGTCTCCGATCGGGCCCATTGGAGTCTAACTGTTGGTCTTCTTTTGCCCAAGCATTTCAGTGGTTTCTTGCTGTCGAGTCCTCACCGTTGTTTCATCTCTGTGGTTGATTGATTTTTGTGTTCACGGAGATGTTGCACTGATGAGTTAGGAGGCCTTCATGCGGTTTGAACAAACTATATGTCAATTAGGGCGAGGATTGTGGCTACGCAAAATCGATTTAAGCCCCCCCCCCCCCCCCCCAGCGGAATTCGTTTCACTGACCGTTCCAAGGCGGTCGCGGTTTAATTTTGTTATGGCTTGTCTTTGAGTGTGTGTATCGCTTGTATTATTTGTTTGGGAAAGCCAGTTGGCCATTTTCTGGGAAAGTAACCGTCCGTTTAGCTTTCCGCTATTGATGTTCCTATTAGGGTCTTGTTGTTTCATGTCTATGTTTCTTTCCCTTTGGTGTCTCTGATGGGAGCATTTGGTTAATTGTATCGATCCCTGGTCCATGCCTTCACTTCTACTTTAAGCAATCCTGTGCACTAGCTCCATCGTTGTTCAGCATTACGTTTTCTGTCGTGTTCAAATATGCTTTTCAGGATGGAAAAAATGTATGCCTATATAGGTATGGCTTTAATGCGAAACTTTTAAGATAAGGTGTCAAGCTAATCCAATTTACAAACGGAGGTGCCAGACGAGTTCTTCGTTGCATATGACTTGGCAAATGCTGTTTTCATAGAAGAGAAGATGCAAAAAGCGTGGATTATGCATCCGATTCATGTGACAGCTGTGATCTCATAGTCTGCAGAAGCAACTGAAAGCCTTAAAAGGAGCCTACCATCACAGACTAACTCCAACGACTGCGAGTGGTATACAAATTCACCTAACTTGGATGCACATTTTTTTTTTCAAGAATTATGTAAGCTGAAGACAAAGTAAAGCAGAGCTAGAGCAGCATTTGTCTGGCTACGTTGAGGTGTTTGAGATCCAAATGAAATACGACTGGACAAAAACGGACATTCTGCAGACCTGTGGTGCTACAAATACTTTTATACTATTGTTATCGAGTCAAAGCTTTTAAAAACTGAATGAATGAATGAATGATAACAAAGAAAGAAAGAAAGAAAAAGACCCATAGGAGTCTATTTGTTGGTTTTCTGTTGCTCCAGCATTTCAGTGGTTTCTTGCTGTCGAGTTTTTACCGTTGTTTTATCCCTGTGGTTGTTTGATTTTTTGGTTCTTGGAGATGTTGCACTGATGAGTTAGGAGACCTTCATGCGGACTGAACCATTTTAATTGTCTAAATCGCAACGGAAGTAAGGTGCGTACAATCGATTTAAGCCCCCCCCCCCCACCCCGCCCACCAGTGGAATTGGTTTTACTGACCATTCCAAGGCGGTCCTTCTGTCGCGGTTTATATATGTTCTTTTGAGTGTGTGTACCGCTTATATTATTTTGTTTTGGTTAGCCAATTGGCCATTTTGTCGGAAGGTAACCGTCCTTTTGGCTTTCCGCTATTGATGTTTCCATTAGGGTCTAGTTATTTCATGTTTGTCTTTCTTTCCCTTGGTGTCTCTGATGGGAGCTGTGGGTTAATTGTATCGATTCCTGATCATTGCCTGCACTTCTATTTTGATTTTTTTTTGTGAAAATATAGTGATTGCTAAAAAGAACGAAAAACATATTATCCGCAGTGAGAATATAAAAATCTGATATGGGGTTCTGTTGTAGATGAGCGTTTCCAACCCGAGGGATGACCGTGCTGAGCGGAACCGAGGCTACGCCGAGGTTCCGCTCAGCACGGTCATCCCGAGGGTTGGAAACGCCCATCTACAACAGAACCCCATATTGGATTCTTTTTCTTGCACAATACCTCCGGTTAGTTTCGACAGCTCGCACATGTATATTGTTTACAAAATAAAAGTAGTGCGGAAGTAAATCCGGCAGTTGAATAGAATTGAAGCGCATTTATGTAAGTTGCCTGGGTCGGAACACCAGGGTCAGAACATAAATTTCTATCCCAGGGTAAAATCACGGATTTCTTTGTCTGGTGTGCACGAAACATTCTTCTGTCGCGGTTTATTTTTGTTATGCCTCGTCTCTGTATATGTGTTTCGCTGATTTTGGTTGGTTGATTAAAGGCTTAACGCCCCCGTCAACACTGTATAGCTCATTTTGGAGACGGTGCTTCCAATTTTGTGTGACTTTTACCCAACACTGAAATGAAATGACATCTCAAGCCCTGCTGCCCAATGAAACCAATAGGGTTTATTTGCATGGACGGTCCGACTCGCGCCACTTTGCCTGGGCAGGCTTAGATACTCTAAGCGGTTTACCAGCAATCTTGTGCGGTCGTTTTCAGCTCTGCGTGGAAACATCATGCAGCCCTAAATTTCTTCAAGCCCCGATTGGCAGCGGCATAACGTTTATCGCTGATATATCATTTTGTTTTGGATAAACAGCTGGCCATTTTGGGGGCAAGTATCTGTTATTTTTGCTTTTCGTTAGTGATGTTTCCATTAGGGTCTAGTTATTGCATGTTCCTTTACCTTTGGCGCTTTTGATGGGAGGTGTGGGGAAATTGTATCGATTCTTAATCATTGCCTTCACTTCTATTTACTTTGTCATCAATATATTTTTCTCAATGAATAAGATTACTTTCTAGTTATCCACTTAGTCCACACTAGATGACAAGCCTTGTTCAATTTGAACATCAAGTGTACATAGTCTGGAAATCAAGCCATTAGGCAAGTTGAGCTTCAAGTGGACCAGGGTTAGCGCATGAGTTGCACTTCATTGCTCAAAGTGTTATTGTTGTGCACTACAAGTGCAACTGTATTGCAACAAGTGCAACTATGTTGCATGAGGATGTCAACTTTACCTCTGACCTATGTGTACGCATACAAAACCTGGAAATACATTGTAAATTTTCCCGCCTAAAAACGAAAATTTTAAGATAAGTCCTTATTTTAAAGCAGAAATAAGGAAAATAAGGTTTACCCCTGCAAACCCCAGTTTTACCAAACAAAAATGGGGTTCAAGGGGGTCAAAATTATGTAGGTGTGTTTTCGTGATATTCACAATACATTCGTATCAACCACGACGGAGCCAAGGGCGAGGATTGTGCCCACTCCCACACGCAGCAATTAGTTTGACTGACCGCTATAAGGTGATGGTTTTGTTGTGGTATATCACTGGCACTGAATGTGTTTGCGTGTGTTAGATGTTGACAGCTTTTTTTAAATCGGGTAGCATTTGACCATTTTTGGGGAATGCCTTTCTCGCTGTGATGTTTTAATTAAAGTGATGATACGGTGATGCTTATTTCCCTTTCGGTGTCTTCGAGAGGGTGTAAGGAAACTGTTTTTATTCTTTAGCGTTGTCATCACGTCTGTTTTGCACAGAGCGGAGAAAAGTGGCGATGCCTCATCAAAAGAGGTTTTGATGGAAGAGAGAAAAAGAATATGCAAAGCCGATAAAGTCATAGTTAGCTCGAAGCCAGGACCTACCCATTACGCGGAAAGCTAGCCAAGGCATCAATCGCATAGCTTTCTCCCCCAAAGCTGTCTCGCTCTATCTGTAACAGACAGTTTCGAGCTAAGATTGTCTACTCAGACATCCTTGAACACACAGACAGAAGCGATCCACGTGTTTGATTAATATTTGTCCTTGACTGTTAAGACTGATTAACTTTATTATATGTCTTATCACATCCATAAGGTCTGGTTAATTTCCCAACGAACTTAAATCGACAATTTTGAAACTATTTAAATAAATACAAACATATCCACGACGTTCGACAGCAATGTTTTGACGGAAGCCGGTGTAGCGTGAGATCTTTAAACCAATGAGAAACATGATTACTGTTAAACCATGCCAGGGCAAAGTGATAAGAGTCCATGCATATAAACCCTATTGGTTTTATTGGGCGGCAGGTCTTGAGAAGTCTTTTCATCTCAAAGTCGGGTCCCACGAAATTTGAAGCATCGTATCCAAAATGACCTATATAATTTTGACGGGGACATTAAACGTCAAATCAAACCTACCTACCCAGCCACCCACCTACCTACCTACCTACCTGGCCACCTATCCACGTACCTACCTACCTACCTACCTACCTATCTACCTACCCAGCCACCCAGCCCTCTACCTACCTACCTAGTCACCCAACCACCTAACCAACCTATCTACCTAAACAACGTCGAAGCAAAAAGTTCAAACCTACCGTTTATTTATTATTATTATTATTTTTTTTCGTAATAGTAATCAACACCACTATGAATACCGACCATCTCGACCCTAAGTCCAGTCACCCTGACTGATATAATAAATGATGATAATCATATGATAAAATCACTAGTGACGCAGCTTCTAATTTCCTCAGATAGGCTTCTCCAGCATAAAGTTAAAGTTTAATTAGTGTACCAGTATAATTTATCATTTAATATACTAAGAGAGTAGCGATACCTCAGTCTTTTATAGAGTTATCGTATTACACTTCTCATGGCTGAATTCTCTCACACCCCTCCGTGAAGGATTTCAACCGCTTCCGATGCGACTGAAGAATCTCTAGGGATCAATAATCTCACCCTACACCGGACATTATATTTGTATACCATATCGATTTTTCTAGGCGAGGCCAGGGAGCGAGGCTATAAATTGTGTTTCATGCTCAACTCACTTCAGTATGCCATGTGTTTAAAATGCCAACAATTGTTACCATTTAAAATGTATGAGCAGGACAAACAACATTCTTTGCTGATCTGACCAAAACATTGCCTTATTTGTTTGTATTTTAAAATTATGAGCCTATCAAATTTCATGCTCAATTGAGTTGAGCATAAAAACGATTAATAACCTCGGGCCCAGGATGTTTATGAAGTGCCCTTCTGTGTATGATTATGTAATTGCATATGTGACCAAAACGTGTCCCACTACCATTGCAAAATGCACTGATACAAACTTTCCGTACATGTATATCGCAGGTGCAGGTCGTCTTAAGTAGGTGTCGTAAACATACTTTAACTCTTTCACCTAGACGCCACTTCTTGTTAATATAAAGAACTTGTCAAACCATTGACAGAGTGCCAAAAAGGGAAAGTCCTTATGAGAATGCTCATTAGTAACTCTCTCATCAGGATCCGCCCACTTTTTGCATGCGTATATGTACCGATGAGTTAATATAAGAGGACAAGCTACCCAGCCCTCAAAGAATATCGGACCATCGACTGGCCGACAACGATACGACGTTACCACGTCGTATTGCTGTCGACCGGACGTTGGCTCGCTGTTCTGTGCTGGCTTGGTAAGTTTCTCTGCCAAAAAAGGAAATGTATACACCTTCAGTGCAGAAGTTTACAGAAAAGTAGAACTTTTAAACTTATAGAAAACACGCCTTTTCAAATTCTTAAAGGTGTCGGTCTTGATAAATGACTGAAAATATTAACTGTCTGCATAAGATCTTACACGTGTGGTCATTTCATATGAAATGTATAAAACGACCCTCCTGTGCGTTACGTGAATTTCATAGGAAATGAACACGAATGTAAAACTCTGTTTATCATACAACGATTTTAAACCGGATTAAAGGGGAATGGGAACACATTCAGGGGAGGCAGGTATTTTGTATTCCGTGTCAATAGGGGTCAGCTCTTAAAGGAAAGAATTTGTTCCCGAGGAGCAAATTTTTTCCTTTAAGAGTATGCCCCTTTTTCGGTGGGGCAGGGCTGATAGAAGAGCAAACAGGAAGTCCCGAAAGTTGTCTCCCTTTGAAAAAAAGGCGAAAAAATCTGCCGGGTATTCCTATTCGAAGGTCAAACGAATTTCAATAGAAACGTAAGGTTGTCACGTACGGTGCCATGACGTCATGCGTCAGTACATGCAATAAAACAGGATCTTACACAATTGGCCATTTCATATGAAATTTATGAAACGAGGCATATGAAAGACCACGAGTGGACAATTTTCTTTATCATATAACGATTTTAAATCGGATTGGATCGTCAAAGTAGTTCAGAAGAATTTCAATACTGGAAAACACAAGGTTTTCACGGATGGCGTTATGACGTTACGCTCCAGTAACAATGTTATTACACGTGAAGGTATATTATTTTTCATTGCATAACGTAATCAACAATGTGGCAGTTCGATCATCTTTAGTTTAGTTTGATTGCTGTTTTACTTTTATTGCACCTTCCCCCTATATCAGTTTAACAACCAATCAATGCCTACGAAACAAAATAGTGGTTCTAGTGTTCTAAAGTGATTTAGAGAAAACTGGTAACCAGTCAACCATGGTCCGACCAACCTGTCAATGGTCGACTTCATCTGGAGCCAATGGCTAGCTTTGGCTACTTTTGTTGCTGTTCCATTTTCCAATATCACGCCTTCGACAAGGGTCAAAGCTAGGCAATTCCATAAACAGCCAATCTAAAACGAAGACTGCTACCTCTATTTCAAAGAGTGACAATGAGTGCGCATGCGTGGAAAACCGTACTGACCATTCCTCAAGGCACGATATCACTGGTTTTATTGACATGCACAGATACTGATCGCATGATTTTCCAATAGTACTAGCAGTCTATGTTGTTAATTTGACGTACTATGTTTCGAGGTGAAGTCGGCCATTATTTGCTGAACCGTGGAAACTAAGCTGGCGTCATTTCCTCTAACTAAATACAGTTCGATCTATTTTAGTCACAGATCGTCACCTTAGCGCAAAAAGTCAATAAGTTATTGACTTTTTGCGCTAAGGTGACGAGATGAGTGACCGCGGTTCTTACATCGAACTCGCTCTAAATAACATTATATGATACGCTATATGTGTTGCCATGTCATGTTTTATAATACGACGATATGCACGAAATATGTTAACTTAATGGTGGAACGGATGATAAAAATGAATTGAGATAGGATGCACGCAAGCCAAATTGACAGTTTTTTGGGGACCTATACCCTTGAACATAAGGTAAAAGTCACAAAAATCTAATCAAATTGCAATGATATATTGTCCCAAGTTTTGCCAACGTACATCAGTTCGCTTATGAGGTAAGGTGCAAACAAGCCAAAATTGACAGTTTTGAGGGGTAAGCATCCTTGAAAATAAGGTTAAGGACACCGAAATCTAATTAAATCTATGGTAGGTTTCAATGGTATATTGTACCAAGTTTGACCGAAATTAATCAATTCATTTAGAAAGGGTACAGACAAGCCTAAATTGACAGATTTTTGGGGCGTGCCTTTGAAGGTCACCGGAATCCAATCAAATCTTTCGTAGGCTGCAATGATATAGTGTACCAAGCTTGACCAAATTCCATCCATTTGCACATGAGATAGGGTGCAGAAAATCCAAAATGAACAGTCTTTGTGGGCCTGTACCCTTTAAAAATGTCAAGGTCAACAAAATCTACCCACATCTGCGGTAGGTAGTAGTGCTATCCTGTACCAAGTTTGACCAAAATGAAGTCATTCATCCATGAGATATACCCACAGAATTGACTGTTTTGGCAGCAAATGCCCTTTGAAATGGGGTCAAGGTCTACATAACCTAAAATATTTTTCCCCATCCTAGTGTTGTAACCATGACTGTTTGGCCAGAATCCATCCATAGGTTCAGGAGACATAGTGCTTCAAGCAGGCTACGCCGGCCCCAACGCCAACGCAAAGGGGATCCGCAGAAGATCCAGAGATCCAATCAAAACTTAAGCACTTATGGCAATGACAATGCCAAAAATAAGTTTTTTTTCAGCAATAAAAGGGACATAACTCTATGATAGATAGGCCAACCCTGCCAGTTTTCAAACTCATAAAGATGTAAGTCCCAACCTATTAATGTGTTGGTTTCACGAAGATTCGATTAAAGCTAAAGGGACTATGGTGATGTCGGTGTCCAAAATGGACCTTTTTCAGCGATCAAAGGGACGTAACTCCACCAGTAATAGGCTGATATCGTCAATTTACAAACTCATACGAGCTTTTATCCCTGACCTATTTTAATGTAAGATTTAAGAAAATCTGATAAAAACGAAAGGGGCTAAGGTGATGACAAGGTCAAAAGTAGGCATTTTCTGCAACCAAGAGGACGTAACTCTATGATAATTAGGCAGATCTCACGAGTTTTCAAACTCAACTAAGCGTTTATCCCTGACTTACTTGTAAGTTCCAAGAAGATCTGATCAAAACTGAAGGGGCTTCAGAGATGACAAGTCCAAAAATAACCATTTCAGCAAAGTAGCGGACGTAACTCCATGCCTAATCGCCAGTTTTTAAATTCATCCCAGCTTAAAACCCCTGCTTACTTATATGTGATATTAATGAAGATCCGTTCAAAACTGAAGGGGCTACAGTGATGACAAGGTAAAAAAAGGCATTTTCAACAGTCAATGGTACTTATCTCTATGATTAATGGGCCGACTTGGCCGGTTTTTGAATTCAAACGAGTCTTAATCCCCAGCCAACGTATATATAAGTTTCAGAGAATTCCGATCAAAACTAAAGGCGCTACTATGATGGCAAGCATTTTCCCATCGCAAGTGTATGGGACATTTTGGTTGTCATAGCATAGTTTTCATTTGATTTCGATAAAAAGCATATATCATCAATGCCCCACAAATGGCATGTTACAGGTGAGAAATGATTGAGAAAAGCCTGCAGGATGAGGTGATCAGGATCCAAAATGGGCATTTTCAGCGATCAAAGGGATGTAACTCTATGTGTAATGCGCTGACATCGCGAGTTTGCAAACTCATCCGAGCTTATATCCCTGACTTACATATATGTAGGTTTCAAGAAGAAGGGGCTATATTGATGACAAGGTCAAAAATAGGCATTTTTAGCAATCAAGGGGGCATGACACCAGGACTAATCGACCGACATCATAACAAGTCAAATGTGTGGACGGACGACGGTCGGACGACGGACGAACGACCCACTATTCTATACACTTTGGTCCAGGTCAGCTAAAGAAAAAAAAGAATAAGTCAAAAAATGATACATCGATAAGAGACAGTAAAGTACACAGATAACCCTTATCTTGCTGAATATTCATTTAAGCCACACCCATTTCTGTCTATCAACCAATCAAATTACTTGATGTAATTTATTGCTACAAATTTATAAACTGCATGCCAAACAGTGTAGATCCTGATCAGATGGCTTCTTCAGAAGCCATCTGATCTGGATCTACACTGTTTGCAAAGATTGGGGTTGTCGTGAACAGCAAGATAAGGGATAAATGAGGATAATGTAATGTACACACATCATAACGTGAGCAGGGTCCATGAAATGAACACCCCACGAAATCCCACATATATAGAGAAAACAAGGGTTTACGGGGTTATACGTTTTTTATTATTTCTGCTCCAAGACATAGGTTGTGGGTACTCGTGAGAAACGGCTCAATGAGGCGGCGCTAACGAGCACCTATAACCTATGTAAGCAGTATAAATAAGAAAAACACGGATTTTCATTAGAAAAGTAGTCATTTTGGACATGTGAAACACGCATTATGTCGCACGGGTGTATTATCGTAATGCCGACCTGACAACTCATATTATAGAGAGTTTTGATGTTTTCCTTTCTTTTTTTTTTTTTGCGGACCTTTCAAGATCATTTTCACTGATATCGAGCCGATCGTTAATCAGAGGTGGGTGACAACCAGAGTACCCGGAGTAAAACCACTTGACATTCCATTGCATAGCTTAGCGCCTCACATCAGACACGAGCCAGGCTGGAACTAAGGCGGTGACAAATCGAATGATTAAGAGTCAGCGCTCATATCCACAAGGCCACGAAGGGCCCTTTGGTTTGTTTGGAGTTTGGAAGGTAACGGCCCGGTCAACACTATTCAGGTCATATCGAGCCAGACAGTGCTTTTCCTGTGCAAGCTTCGACTTTCAGTTCATCACAATAACAAGTCCGTGAAAGGAAGACCCCCTAAACCCCACCTTATATAGAGAAAAGTGGGGTTTACGGGGGTATACATTATCTGCCTTATTTATGCTCAAAAACATAGATTATGGGTACTCGTTAGAGCCGCCTCATTGAGGCGGTTCTAACGAGCACCCACAACTCATTGAAGCGGTTCTAACGAGCACCCACAATCTATGTTGAAAGCAGAAATAATAAAGATGTTATCATTTTTACCTAATATTTATCATTTATCATTTTCTGACACCACGTTGACCGCCATTATTTCTTACGGACATGTTTTCCTAATGTACTGATCGTTTCCCCCTATAACTTTCATTTTATCTGAGGTGTTCGAGTTAGAGAAGATCGACTGTATCATTACAAAAGCATGCCTTTACAAATGCATTGTAAATTTTACCGCAGAAAAAAAAAACACATTTTTAGAAGAAAAATTATGATATTTTTCATATTTCTGCTCAAAATATAGCTTGTGGCTTCACGTTAGAACCACCTCGATGAGGCGATTCTAACGAGTACCCACAATCTATGTTTTAGAGCAGAAATAAGAAAAATAATGTTCGCCCCTGTAAACCCCACTTCTACAATAAAAAAGTGGGGTTCGAGGGGGTCAGAATTATAGAGGCCTGTTTACCTGATGTGAGGAAAGTGAGAATGGCCTAAAGTCGAAATTTTGAAAATTTTGGAAGTTTTGCGTTGCTCAGAAAGCATTTTTAGACCACTAATATTGCACTCTTTTGTACGATTATGAAGGTAGAATATTGATTTTGAATGTAATATTGCGCTAGGGATTTCAAGAATATAAACTATATACATATATTTATTTTAAAAGTAAAAGGGTTGATTATTGCATTGCGCATTACAAAAGAAACAATGATGGAATATTATGCTAATGTATGAAACAGGAAAATTAAGTCAAAACCTGTTGATGTCCTTGTTTGTTTCATCACGTGAACAAGTCCGTGAAATGAAGACCCCGCTATACCCCACTTTATATAGAGAAAACTGGGGTTTAGGGGGTTAAACATTATTTTCCTTATTTCTGTTCCAAGACATAGGTTGTGGGTACTCGTTAGAACCGCCTCAATGAGGCGGTTCTAAAGAGTACCCAAAACCTATGTTTTGAGTACAAATAAGAAAAATATCATAAATTTTCACCAGAAAGTTATCTTTTTTGAGGTATGAAAAAATGCACTATATCACACGGATGTGTTATCGTAATGGATGTTTGTGTCAAGAGTTAAAACAGTGTAGGCGCTCGTCAGAGGCTGCGTCTGATCTGGAGAATGCACTGTTTGTCAATAATACAGTGCTTGAGCTCAGTCCTGATATTTACCTTTCGTTACGAAAACACGCCTATACAAATACACTGTAAATTTTACTGCCATAAAAATGAAAAAATTAAGATAAAAAATTTGGGTTTTTTTCTTATATCTGCTCAAAATATAGATTGTGGGTACACGTTGAAACCGCCGAAATGAGGCGGTTCTAACGGGTATCATTGAGGCGGTTCTAACGTGTACCCACAATCTATATTTTGAAAAAATAAAAATAAGGTATACCCCTGTTAACCCCATTTTACTATATGAAAGTGGGGTTCAATGGGGTCAAATTATATAGGCTTGTCTTCGTGATGTATACAGCCCTCTGTCCAGCGCTACCTGGATTTTATACATGGCCGCCTATAGTCACGTGAACAAGAGCAGTCGGGAAGCTTCTGTAGTTTGTAACTCTTGGCCGATTAATAAACACTCGACCCAAAACATAACAATATCTAGCTTTGTAAACAAACGTTTTACTATTATTGCGTAGGTATACAAGGTCATTCGGACTTAATCTTTTCTATAGCACATAACTTTAACCACAACCGGTGTTAAGGGAATGTGTGGAGGCTGTAAAATGCAACCCCTGCCCTTCAACATCGTGTGCGTTATATTCCTTTGCGACCATCGATTTATTTGCGAACTTTTAAAAAAATATTTGAGGTTCACTAATGAGGCCGTATTTGCCGAAACTAGCTTGTCCGACCCAAAGAAAAGCCTTTGCATTCCACAGTATTCAGTTCTATGTTGTAATCCTTCCTTCCAAAGAATTACCTTTTTATACAACATATGAAACGTCACCACAGCTGGTCTGGGCGGCATTTAGCATCACGAAAACAAACATATATTTGACCCCCTTGAACCCCACTTTTATATAGTAAAACTGGGGTTTAAAGGGGTAAACCTTATTTTTCTTATTTCAGCTCTAAAATATAGATTGTGGGTACTCGTTAGAACCGCCTCGTCGAGGCTGTTCTAACATGTACCTACAATCTATATTCTGAGCAGAAATAAGAAAAATATCACAAGTTTTCAACTTAAAATTTTCTTTTTTTGACGGTAAAATTTACAACGCATTAGTATAGGCGTGTTTTTGTAATGATCTCTCCCTGCCCATCATCACAGTAAGGGTTAATAAGTTTGATTTGTTTTTATATTTGATTTAAATCCGTTGGGACCATTGATTCTAAGGTGGAATTATGAAATTATTTGAGGGTGACTATTTGACCGAAACTAGCTAGTCTGTCGAAAGGAAAACTTGTACACTCCTGTGTTGTAGTGATTACCTTTCTATGGATCATTGTTAATGTGTTCGGGAAAATAGAAAATGAGTACTGAATGGAGGACCTCATACGATACCACTCGTACGAGTGGTCATTTGATATGAAATATCACGAAATCACGCCTACATGATATTTGACCCCATAAAACCCCGATTTTATATAGTAAACTGGTGTTTACAGGGGTATACAGTATTTGCCTTTTTTCTGATCACGATATCAAGTCCGTGAAACGAAGACCCTTCTAAACCCCACTTTATATAGAGAAATCTTGGGTTTAGGGAGTATAAACTATCTGCCTTATTTTTGCTCTAAAACATAGATTATGGGTACTCGTGAGAACCGCCTCATTGAGGCGGGTCTAACGGGTACCCACAATCTATATTTTCTGCAGGAATGAAAAAAATGTCACACTTTTTCATCTCAAAATTTCCGTATTTCCGGCAGTGAAACTTGTAATGTATTCGTATAGGCGTGTTTTCGTAATAGTGGTCAAACTGTTAACTCTTCTAGAAGGCACAATATCTATTATAGTGTATTACGATAACACACCCGTGCGACATAGTGCATTTTTCACATTCATAATTGCTACTTTTCTGATGAAAATCCTTGATATTTTTCTTATAAATGCTCTAAACATAGGTTGAGGGTGCTCGTTAGAACCGCCTCAATGAGGCGGTTCTAACGAGTAACCACAACTTATGTCTTTGGGCAGAAATAAGAAAAATAATGTTTACCCCGTAAACCCCAGTTTTCTCTATATAAAGTGGGGTTTAGGGGGGTCTTCATTTCACGGACTTGGTCACGGGATGACGGTATTGACTATTGTTTGTCTGTTTGTTTTGGAGTTTAACGGCCCAGTCAACACTATTTAGGTCATTTTTGAGCCGGTCAGTTTACCTATCCACACTTTTCCTGGGCAGGCTTATACGTAAGCAGTTAACCAGTACAGTGCACATTCTTTCGCCAGAAACTGACAACTGCCCTTCTTGGATCAGCTGAAGGGAGAGAATGACCGTAGAAAAACTTTCATGATCAATTTCCACGAAAGAATGTTGCCGACCCCGGATTGTTTGCTGTAAAAAATGTGAATAGCTTTTGCATTTGCATTTGCAAAAGCTACTCGTATACTCACATATTCCAGAAAAAAATCTATCTGCGTATACATATTTCAAAGTTTTACAATATGGACTAACGACGGCGTCTCCTCTCATAAATGAATTGATTCAAAAGTCAATACTTTCAAAAGTCTCTATCTATAGCATCAAGAAAACACGCCTACGAGATAATTTCGACCCCCTGAACCCCACTTTTATATAGTAAAACTGGGGATTACAGGAGTAAACCTTATTTTTCTTATTTCTGCTCTAAAATATAGGTTGTGCTAAGGTTCTAACAAGTACCCACAATCTTTATTTTGAGCAGAAATAAGAAACTTGAGGCGGTTCTAACGGGTACCCACAACCTATATTTCAGTGCAGAAAAAAGAAAAATATCACAATTTTTCATCTGAAATTTTTGTTTTTTTTTAGGTGGTAAAAGTTACAATGTATTTGTATAGGTGTGTTTTCGTAACGGATTTATTTCACTTTCTTTCATCATTTAATCAGTTATCTACGACTGTCATATCCATTTGGAGGTCCTGAATAAAAATCCGTCCTTCCATTATATGAATTTGAAAAGCCCGGTTCCGTGCCGGCCCCGCGACCCCGGTACAGCGTATAATCCCCACCTTGATCTCCACCACGATACTCTAGGTCTGACCGACTGTAGCGTTTAGGTGAACTTGATTTTGGCGATCCTTGGTAGAATTCGTTGCGCACGCCATATAAGTCCTTGGTTTCTCGGTAGGGTTGTATGGGGATTTCCTCACTGTAGCTGTCCGTATCGCCATCTTTTCTGTTCACACAGCATATCACGATTGTGAATATGATCAGCAACAGCTGAAAAGAAAGATATGTACTTTTCATGAACATTACGAAAACACACCTATACAAAGACATTGTAAACTTATCCGCCGAAAAAAAAAAGAAAAAAATTTAAGATGAAAAATTGTGATATATTTCTTAATTCTGCTCAAAAATGACAACAATGGACTCGACCAACGAGTTCCCACAATCTATAGTACAAAGCACCCCAGTTTTACTATGTAAAAGTGGGGTTCACGGGGGTCAAAAGAAAAAAAATTAAGATGAAAAATTGTGATATATTTCTTAATTCTGCTCAAAATATAGATTGTGGGCACTTGTTAGAACCGCGGTTCTAACGAGTTCCCACAATCTATAGTACAAAGCACCCCAGTTTTACTATGTAAAAGTGGGGTTCACGGGGGTCAAAATTATATATGCGTGTTTTCGTGCTGAAAAGTCAGTAGTGTAAGAAGAGCGGACATCGCAAGGCTATGTTAGATTTATTTAAGATGTGATTAAAAATGCATAATAATATTTTATCACATCTTTATCAAGTTCGTTCACAGATCGTTAACCCGTGTACCCCTGCAGACCGATATATATATATATGCAAATAGTGTAGATAATGATAACACTTGTTATGAAACGTCTGATCATATCTGCACTGTTTGTCATTCTGTCAGCGAATTCAACTTAAACCCGAAATGGCAACAATGGACTCGACCAAATCCAAAGCTAAACATCACGAAGACACACCTATAACATTTTGAACCACTTTAACCCCCCTTTCATATTGTAAAGCTCGGGTTTAGTTTATACTAATTTATTTTAGTTCGATTGCGATGAAAGCTTCAAGATTATTGAATCGCTCTCGAACACTCATTCCGGGTGTTTTCACGCGCGCGCGCGAGAGAGAGAGGCAGTGGCTTTAACTTTTATTTTACTGCTACCCATTTACATGTACACCCGGGTGGAGATGGGCAGTGCCATTACGTGTCTTGCCCAAGGACACACCTCGATACCGGTGGCCGAATTCGAACGCACAACCTCTGGGATTTACAGGGGTAAACATTATTTTTTTTTGTTTCTGCTCTAAATTATAGATTGCGGGTACTCGATAGAACCGCCTCAACGAGGCGGTTCTAACGTGTGTCCACAATCTATATTTTGAGCAGAAATAAGAAATATATATATTTATCATACATTAAGTATAAAATACTTAGCTTTTGAATATGCGATACGAACGTGACACCAATGCACGTATCGCGCTTGCACGTGCTGCCATATCGCATGGGCTTTATCATACCCCAAAAATCAATATCACAAACCTTTATCGCACCCCTAAGCCTTTATCATACCTCTGACGTCACCCTATTCGGAACACGCGGCGTTCTTCCTTTTGCGGCATTTCGCATTTGTTGTACAGGACGCCATTTGCAATTTGCAATATTTTCGTCTGTTCGAACTGTTTGGCAAAAAAAAAAAAAAAAACATGGCACGGCGCAGCGAATACGAGAGGAAAATGGGCGAAAGAATGATGCAAGGGATTGCTGACAGACTTTTTCATCTGTCAAATCTCAAGGATCTCTTAAATTACATAGCTAGACCAAAGATAATGAGATTCTCATTGTAACTTTGGTATTAGGCAGATGCAATTAATACAATTTATTTTGAACATTTTTTTTAAAGTGAAATGTATGATAAATAGATTATGATATGGCATTTTTCATATCATACCCCATATCAGCCCTCGACCCATATCAGCCCTCGGGCCTTCGGCCCTCGGGCTGATATGGGAGTCTCGGGCTGATATGGGGTATGGTATGAAAAGTGCCATATGATAATCTCTATATATCAAACACAATTTTTCGTCCTAAAATTCGCATTTTTCGGCGGTAAAATTTACAATGTATTTGTATAGGCGTATTTTCGCAATGTAGGTATTCTTCACCAGAACTGATGGATGTAAGGGTGAACGATCACTTTTTACAGTGATTAAGTTTAAGGGGATGGGAACACCTGGCAGATTTTTCTGCCATTTTTCAAAGGGAGACAGATTTCTGGACTTACTGTTCGCTTTTCTACAAGCTATGTCCAATTGAAAAAGGGGTCTGCTCTCAAAGGAAAGAATTTTCTCCACAGGAGCAAATTCTTTTCTTTAAGAGTTGACCCCTATTGACATGGGAGACAAAATGCTTTTGCAGGAGTTGCCTCCCCTGAAGGTGTATCCATTCCCCTTAAAACTCTCTTAGTCTAGATATCACAACACGGTTTATAATGTAAATGATATCTAAAAGACTACAAACCTTAATTGATCCTTTTTATTCGGACAGACGGGCCTTCGAAAATAATGCAAACCCAGATCAGACTGTTCCTGATCAGGATCTGCAGTATTTGCCTTTCCATCCATGCCTTTTGATGCATTTCTCCTTGGCAAAAGCGTCCCCGCCGATCGGGGCTTAAGCAAATAGATTGGGCTACATGGTGCTTCCAGGTAGAGCTGAACCGACCGACCTTGCGTACTAGTTAACCGCTTAGAACATATATAAACCTGCCCTGGAAAAGTCGCGCGGGTCGGACCGCTCCATCAACCCTAGCGATTTCTTTTGGCGATATAGGGCTTGAGATGTTAATTCACCTCAATGTTGGGTGAAACTCCCACAACATCGAAAGCACCATCTCCAAAATGACCTAAATAGTGTTGACGGGGACGTAGAACCTCAGGACAAGCAAACAAAGGTTACAGCAAAATTATCAAGGGTCCGAAAATTTAGAATTTTCACGGTTCATGGGTATTTAATGCCATGAATCCGTCCTAAGTAATAGAAGGGTAGGCAGTGTCTCTGACCTTTAAACTTTGAGTTGCTCTGCATGTAATTACTGAACATTCTAATGCGGCGTTTGTGTGACGTTTGGTTGCATGACTTTCATGGTTTGTATGGTTTTGTATCTCGCATTTCGATATCATTACCATAATACATCCGTGTGACTTAGTGCATTTTTTCATATCTCCATAACGGTTAATTTTGTAATTAAAATTGTGATATAATTTTATTATTTTATTATTTCTACTCAAATCATAGATTGAAGGTGCCCCTAAGAACGGCCTCAAGGACGCGGCTCTTACAAGTACTCACAAACTATGTCTTGGAGCAGAAATAAGAATATATATATACCCATGTAAACGCCAGACTTCTCTATATAAAGTGTGGTTTACGGGTGTGTGTGTTTCAGGTTTCAAGGGATCTCGGTTTAAAGACTCATCTAAAGGCTGGAGAAGCCTGGGATAAATCCTGCAATCCCTGGTTTATCAAGCACGGGGTGTTCATTACACGGACTTGTTATCATGATTTTATTTTATCTTTTACTACCACCTCTTCGGCGGAAGCGAGGGCCTGTGCTATCCTCATTATTTGTTTATAAGATGGGCCCCGCGGCCTACTGGGAAACAGCGCTGTCCCTTATTCGATATGTCTCTCACCACTATGGGTTGAATCTCGCTCACCATCCCGAAAACACACCTTTATAATTTTGACCCCATTGAACCCCACTTTTATATAGTAAAACTGGGGTTATCAGGGGTAAACTTTACTTTCCTTTTTCCACCCTAAAATATAGATTGCGGGTACCCACAATCTACCTTTTGAGCAGATACAAGAAAAATATCACATTTTTTCATAAAAAAAATCTTCATTTTTTCGGCGAAAATATTTACTTTGTATTTGTATAGGCGTGTTATCTTAATGTCACGGTTTCCTTCACATTATTGCTCCTTGCCATTTTGCATCACCAGGAAAGGGACATGTAAAAAAGCTTGATTTCGCATGAGTGTGTTCTTCTATGTCAGGTTGTCAAGATGACTGACGGTTTCCTTATTGTGTCTATGACATGAATTATATACACAATGTACCAGGCACAATATATTTAGCAACATCTGATAAGCTTTAGGAAATAAGTCCTTGATTAGAAGAAAGATAATATTGAAAAATAGAAGTGAAGGCAATGGTCAGGAATCGATACAATTAACCAACAGTTCCCATCAGAGACACCAAAGGGAAAGAAACACAAATATGAAGCAAAAGACCCAAATGAAAACATCAAAAGCGGAAAGCCAAAAGCTTAAGGACAGTTACTTTCCCACAAAATGGCCAACTGGCTATCAAAATCAATACAAACACTCAAAGACAAATAAACCGTCAGTGAAGAACCGTCAGTGAAACGAATACCACTGTGGGGCTTAAATCGTTTTTACACGACCGCAATCCTCGCCATTACTTCCGTCTCGATTTGGACAAATAATTTGTTCAGTCCGTATGAAGGCCTCCTTATTCATCAGTGCAACATCCCCTAATTTTAAGTATAATTTGAATATCATCGACACATCACGAAAACTCGCCTATATAATTTTGACCCCCTTTAACCCCATTTTTATATAATAAAACTGGGGTTTATAGGGTAAAACCTTATTTTTCTTATTTCTGATCTAAAATAAAGATTGTGGGTACTCGTTAGAACCGGCTCGATAAAGCGGTTCTAACGAGTACCCGCAATCTATATTTTGATTCTTCTTTCTGCTCTAAAATAGATAGTGTGAGTTCTCGTAAGAACCCCCTCCATTGCGCGGTTCTAACGAGTACCCGCAATCTATATTTTGTGCAAAAAATTATAAAAAAGTCACATTTCCTCATCTAAGAATTTTCGTTTCTCGACGGTAAAGTTAACAATGTATTTGTATAGTGGTGTGTTTTCGAAATGACAAGATATCACATGAAGTTCAGGAAGGCAAGGTATCCATGCAAGGCAGTATTTGTATCAACGACGAAGTGGTCTTCCTTCAGAAAGAACACATTACGAGGGGAGCTCATTTAATGTTGTCATTGGGATACTACAGGGTGGTTGTTAATCCCATTCACATTTCGTCGAAGTATTCTCCCGTAATGGAAACAAACTTTTCAAGTATCGGATTCCATTCTATAAAGGCAGAGACGTATGCCTTTTTAGGTATATCCTGAAGACACTGGTAGATTGAACTACTAAGTGCACTTCGGGATTCATAAAGATGACAAGCAGGGGATTTCTTTAGTAAAGGAAACAGGAAAAAAGTCGCAGGGACTGGCAAATAAGGGGGATGACAGAGCTGGACTACCTTTTCCACTTTCAAGAAATCTTGGACAAGAGCACACTTGTGCGCAGGTGTGTTGTCAGGGATAAGACACAGACCTCTGAAACCGGTTGCAGTCTACGATTCCTATAGTGTGGCCTCACTTTTGACAACACACCGCTCTTATAAAATTTACCTGTGATTGTCTAGCCATTTGTTACCGGACTTTGAACACTGGGTCCATCGCAATTGAAAAACACCGCACACAAATTAAAAAGAGAAACGATCAGGAACTGATACAATCAGATCGCAAATTCTTCATACAATATCACTAGGGAAAGAAGTCGAAACATGAGGTGAAAACAAAACGGACAACAGGTAAACCGAGTCAGCAGCTCTTTCCCAAACAGGTGGTGACTCAGAATATCCAAACCTAACTAAATATATATAATGGGAGAAAGAATCAGAAAGATTAACATGACAAACATTAATCTGGATTGACAAACGTATCTAAAACTGAACAAACAAAACGAGGGAAGAATCAGAAACATCAACGTAACAACATATATGATCAGGGAAAGAATCAGAGCCACCAATGAATACAAAACATGAAGGAACCACAACAAAAGCAACGACTTGGAACGGTCAGTGAAAATTACTGGTGGGTTTAAGTTAACTTTACGGGATCCCAACTCTCACCCTCACTTTCACTGTGGTTTAACAAGTATTTATTTGGTCCACGTGAGGGTTTTCTCACTCATCAGTGAATCAACTCGGTAACTTGTGACAAAGAAATCACAGTTGAAGCCAAGTTGACACAAGGATGTGGACTCGACAGTAAAACGCGCTGAGCCATCCGGTACAACGCCACAGGAGCACTGGAGCAAACGAAAACCAACAGTTGAACCCCGTTGGACCTAGCAACAGACATAAAAGTTCCGGCTCCGACCAACTAATAAATAACTTTAAGACAAAGCCATCATGGCGTCTGAACCCCGATCCACCGGCGTACAATTAAAGAGAAAAGCAAAATGTCAGGCCGTGCTTGTGTCAGAATGCATGCAGACTGTTGAATAGCATTTATATTATATCAAATGCGTTTGTAACGTCTAATAATATTCTGGAATTGTTCTGAAAAACAAGTTGGCTGCTTTCAAAAAGCATCCAATAGGTTTGGTCTTGTCAGTCTACATTCTGATTTGAGCCAGCTGATATCATTATCCCACTTAGTGCATTTTTTTTAATACAAAAAATAAACTTTAATACAAAATGTGTATATAAAATTTCGAAGTCTGTGACCTTGGTATCAGGAAGGGTAGGTAGTGATGAGTATCCTGTGGTAAATTGTTTAACGCCATGACAAGTACATGTATAAACTAAATGTAACTTTCATATGGTTTGCACATGTGTAGCAGAAAACTTAACCAAACGAAAATGTAAACCGAATTTTTCAAAGGGTCATAACTCTGTTAATATTTGGTGGCATATCTTCACATCTTAGCCTTACTACATACACATTTTAAGCTTGATCGGATGAAAACTGTATAGTAGGATTTATACGGAAACGAAAAAAAGTTTACGAACGGACGGACGGACACCAACCCGGTAACTTAATACGACCGTTTTTTTTTTTTTTTTTTGTTATTGTTTTTCAAACGGGCATATGAAAAGATTTTTCCTAAGTCATCAGGCCTTCTGTAGGGCCTTGGTTATCTATTTCATTTGTTGTTAACGTCCCTGTAAACACTGTATGGGTCTTTTTGAGACATTGCTTCAAACGTTGTGGGACTTTTACTCAGTACTGAGATAAAACGGGCAGATAAAACTCCTTCTCAAGCCCTGTCACCCAATGAAACTAAATGGTTGAAATGCATGAACGGTCCGACTCGAGCCACTTTTCCTGGGCAGGCTTAGACTTTCTAGGCGATTTATTACTACTCATGTGCGGCCGGTATCAGCTCTGCGTGGAAGCATCATGCAGCCCAATCTATTTCTTCAATCCTCGATGGACGGGGGTCGGTCAGACCTTGGCGCAAAATATTGGACTGATTGAGCTGAAACCGACCGAACTTTGAAGTATTGCTGAACCGCCTAGGAAGATCTAAGCCTGCCCAGACAAAGTGCTACGAATCAGACTGTATCTTAAACCTCGGCAGTTTCTTTGAGCGGTACCTCCGCAAAAACCTGAAATTTGCTATCCTTTTGTATATCTTTCTGGATCTCAATTTAATTGTAAAAGGAACTGATTAGTAAAACGTCAAGTATTGAGTGGAAATAAAGAACACAATTCTCGGCTTATCAGATACAATCGCTCCCATCGAATGCGCCAAAAAGTCTTTTAACAACTCAGTCTGTAACTGGTGGCAGGTCACTTAGTAGTTATGAAGTTTTTGAAAAGAAACTATTGCTATCTGTGCTGGGCTCAAGAACAATAAACAGCGACCCATCAACGTTATGACTTTGTTTCGCTCCCTAAATGTTTTATATATTTGGAAGAGTTAGAACCTTCGACCTTGGCACTGACGTTAATTCTAGTAGCAAAGACATGAAATTGTTTTTACACACCCAGCGATCTTTTTATGTTTGGTTTTACGATCCTTTCAAGATTATTTCACTCACATCAAACCGATCGTTAATCGGAGGTGAGTGAAAACTAGAGTACCCGATGAGTGAGTGAGTGAGTGAGTTTTAGTTTTACGTCCCACCAACAGCTAAGGTCATACGGAGACGGGACCTCGGTTTAAAGACTCATCCGAAAGTCTGGAGAAGCCTGGGATCGATCCTGCGATCCCTGGTTTACAAGGCGAGTAGCGTAACCACTGCACCACGGAGGCTTCTAAGAGTACCCGATGAAAAACCTCCTGACCTTCCGTTGCAGAACTTCACATTATGTGACATGAGCCATGCTCAAACATACACCGTTTAGAGACCTAATGATTAAGATAAGAGTCAGCACTCTTATCGACTAGGCCACGGAGGCCCGTTACACCCAGCGATCTTTATAGATGAGGAAAAATAACGTTCTGCCTTTCCAACATTTACATATACTTATTATTAGAGCGTACCGAAAGATGTTCAGAATATATAAATCTGTTCCTATCTGTGTGAAGTAAACTTTGCAAGTTTTGTTTATTTGTATTTAACGGCCCAGTCAACACTGATTTTGGGTCTTATTTTTAGCATGTCAGTGTACCTATCCACGCTTTTCCTGAGCAGGCTTATCCGTAAGCGGTTTACCAGTTCAGTGCACATTCTGTCGCCAAAAACTGACCCCTGCCCTTCCTGAATCAGCGGAAGGGAGAGGATGACCATAGAAAAGATTTCATAATCTCCACGAAAGAATGTTGCCGACCCCGGTAGGTATCGAACCCGAGTCTTCCTTATCGCCAGTCAGACTGCATCCGACTGAGCTACCATAGCCAGCCACACTTTGTGAGTAGTAGTAGTTATGTTCTGCTGTTTTTCGTTTCTATGGCCCCATGGACTTACTCTATTATGCCATTACAAGACGTAAAATTTGCGAAAATGACTGCTACTCCTGCAAAAGTACTTTCTCTTTGGATATGTCTAAAGGGTATACTCTTAAAGGAAAGAATTTGCTCCTGGGGAGCAAATTTTCCCCTTTTAGAGTAGACCCCTTGAGAAGCAAATTCTTCCCCTTTTAGAGTAGACCCCTTTTTCAGTTGGACAGAACCAACAGAGTAGCAACTATAAGGTCCTTAAAATTGTATTTCCATAACAAAATCATGCCGATAGAATTGTGATCCCCTTTAATATGTTCTATAAAAGGGTTATCCTTTGGAAGCAAAGAATACACCACAGAACTGAAAAATATGGTGTGCACATGTTTTCTGAGCCAGACTAGCTAGTTTCGGCCAATTAGGCCTCAACAGTGACCCTAAGATATTTTCCAAATTCCACAATGGAATCAATAATCCCAAAGGACAAGAAAATATAATCTACACTATGATGTAGTGCAGGGAGACGTTTTACCGCCGCCACACATTCCCACACACCAGTTGTAGTGAAGTAAAATACGATAGGTGACCAATTAATTGGAACACCCTAGCAGTTCGAACACCCAAAATTATTTCGAATTTGTGGCTGAAAACTTTCTCATTTAATTCGAACTCCCAAATTTTTCAGAAATCAGAATTTTTAATACTTCGAACACACAAAAAAGTGCCGAAAAATGCATCCAGAACAAGCATTTCGGACCGTTCCCGAGTTTATCATTACAACATCGTACTGGTCGTATATGATCTAGCGCACGAAAAAAAAGAAAACTTAGCATGAAATGTGTGCGACTTCCAAAGACTCGGATTAACATGCACTCTGTAAAGCAAATGGTTTTCGCTTCTCTCACTTTCGATAGCCCTGTGGTAGTGGAAGGTTCATACCCTCACCGAATACTGATTAGACTGCGAGAAACGCAGGCTGCAAGTGCTTAGATCAACCTTGATGAGCAACAGGAGTTTCGCTTATTTATGTTGTGAAAATCCCATCGTCTGCATCAGGCTCATGCGATCAGCGAAGACTCTAATCTGATTGCATGAATGAGTACGCTAAGATGTGTCTTCGCTGGTTTCTCAACGACCTGCAAACACTGAACATGCGCACCCACAACCGGTATACAAGGCAAAGGGTTTCACTTAGCCTTGTGATTTCGTAAGATTTAAGGGTTCAGTGTTTTCGCTTTGCTCTAAGACTTGGAGCGTAGCTTCAGCTTTCATTATTATTTGTGTGACAGTGTTACCCTTTTTCCATGTGCTGGGGCATTGATTCAATGTCTCTTTGATAGCAGAAGCGCCCCTTTAATATTAATTGAGAGTTTCCCGCCTTTTTCCACAGAACGTCTTTTAGCTAGTGCGAGTGAAATTCATGGTTGTTGCATGCAAAAAGGTAGTTTAATTCAGGTTACCTGGTTGGGCTACCCTGGAAATGAAGATGCCCATTTATTTCACGGTGACAAGGTTTTATTGGAAGTAATTTCGGGGAACATGATTAAGAAAATAAGTCATATTCGGTGTGGTAGGAAGACTCAGGTCAGCCTGCACATTCATGAATAGTCTTCGTTGTTCGTATATGCCTACCATGGCCTCTGTGCTAATCAAAGAACAACAGGTGAAAACTATGGCCACATTGGCTAGATGCGCAGGCTAATCTGGTCCTACGTTTGAAACTTTTTTTTTCGCCGTGCGCCGGCTCAAAACGACGGCGTGTACATTTGACCGGCCCAATCTGCTTGCGACGTTACAAACACATCCTAAGTTACCAAGTGCAAGGATCAGTCTCTTCAAATCTCCTATCTCGAGTAAAATACTTATTGCGCATGTGCGTACAGAAAAGACTGATAAGTCTGCACATTTGTGAAATCGGGATTGTGTCTTCACTGTTCAAGAGTTTTGAAATGTTTCATCGCGCATAAAGTGAAGATCAAATTTGTGTATGATGTCCGCATTTTCTTTTTCTTGTTACTTGCCTATCTAAATAACATCCGCACACTCTAATCAGTCTTCACCGGACTACTTCGATGGGCATTGAATTGCTACATGCCCCCGGCTCACGCTGATTTGAGACTGCTTATTAGTAAACAGAGAATACACAAACAAGGCTGCGCAGTCTCGCCTGAGGCTTCACTATGCGCTTAAACAATATAGGTGGGGGTGGGGGTGGGGGTTGTGGGGGGGGGGGGGGGTGTGAAGTATCTATGCGCCTAGCTCCACTGGGTAGCTGCACGTGCGGGTTTCAACATCCCATCCCATATATACATGTAGCTGGACTTTGTCTGCTACATCCTCTTTTTCCTAGATATGGGCTACTCTTTAGAAAAGAATTTGCTCCAAACAAATCAATTTCTGTTATTCCTGAGATCACAAATTGACTCGCCCATTTTAAAGGGAATAGTGATAGTTCAATACAATGTGTATCGCATTCAAAGACCCCCTGCACACACTGACTTATTTATAGATCAAACTTTTCTGCACTGCATAAGTGATATTTATAACTTCTAATCACGTGCGGATTGACAGGGCCACGGGAAAACACGTAGTTGTATAAGATATTGAACACAGCCTGATCCAATGTATGGAATTCTTTCAGATCAAACAGTTCTAACACTGATAAATTTCCAATCTGATATTTTCTAATAATTCCAACACCCGGATCAGTATTTATTTTTTTTTTACTGTTCGAATTAATTGGCCATTTACAGTATGTGTTCCATAAAAGGGTTATCCTTTGGAAGCAAGGAATACACCATAGAACTAAAAATATGGAGTGTACATGTTTTCTGGGTCAGACTAGCTAGTTTCGGCCAATTAGGCCTCATCAGTTACCCTCAGATATTGTCAAAATTCCACAATGGAATCAATGATCCCAAAGGACAAGAAAATATAATCTACACTTTTATATAGTAAAGCTCGGGTTTGCAGGGGTATACATTAATTTCCGTATTCATGCTCTGAGACACTGGATTGTGGGTACTCGATAGAATCGCCTCGTCGAGGCGTTTCTGTCGACTCCCCGCAATCTATGTTTTGAGCAAAAAATGCAAATATTCCAATTTTTCTTTTTAAAATTTATTTTTCTTTGGCCAAAAAATGGCAATGTATTTGAATAGGTGTGTTTCGAAATACGGTAAAACTGGTAGACTAACTGCCACACCTGCCAGGTGTATCCATTTCCCTTAATTGGAGTTGAAACGCTTGCTTTTCGGTCTGTTTCGCTATTCAGACAGGCTGTTTCGTGTAATTGCAGTATAGTATTGCATCATCGTTTAAGCTGATTGGTTGATCGCGTCACGTGCCCCTCCATGGAACAGCTACAATCTGGTCATTATACCCGGTTTGCCCGCCTCATGGCGACCAAACCAATTAGGTATGCCATCGAAAAATGTATTGACAATATTTAATACATCATCCAAATATCTGGAAGTAGAGCTAAAGGCTTCAATGATTTCAATTAGTTTTCAATGGAAAGGGACGTCATGAATATTCTATCAAAACAATACAAGAACAGATCAGCCAAAAGGTGTGCGCAATTCGTACCCATCGAAAGTTTAAATTTTGTATTCGGGTTCTAAATCTCAAACGTCTTCCACATATCTCAAAGTGTTCAAGAGTAATTGTAAAATCTAGCCCATAAATATGACACATGTGACAAGTGTTGCTAAAATTATTGTGCATTGTTGGTTTATTTAAATTGAGGGTTAACATCCCCGTTCATTTAGGTCATTTTGGAAACGTTGCTTCCAATTTTGTGGGACTTTTACCCGACATTAAAATGAAATGACATCTCGAGCCCTGCCGCCCAATGAACCCAAAAGACATATATGCACTGAACAACAGTTAAACCGAGACTCACACCATTTTGCTTGGGCAGGCTTAGTATTGTGCATAGTGTATCTTGAAGCACTGCACAGACATGTGTACCTGTAATGCAGCGACACCTGATCCTATTCCAATTAGTACGTCTTTATGGTCCCTTATCCACTCTGTAATAGCTTTATAACAACCCTGGAAAAGACATTATTAAGGAATGGTTATAGAAACTCTTGCAATCGTGGACATTTCATGCAGAAGTTGCGATACTAGCCTCCGGCGAAATTAAAACATTTCAAATAAAATGACCACCAATGTAAGATACAGATTTTAATTCGATATTATTTCCGAAGCATTTCAAGAGGATTTCAATAGAAAATACAGAGTTTTCACGGACAGCGTCATGATCAAACTATGTGTTATTGCGAAAACACGCTATCATTTCGAAAACACGCCTATACAAATACATTGTAAACTTTACCTCCGAAATATTGATTATTTAGATGAAAAAATGTAATATTTTTCTTATTTATGCTCAAAAAATAGATTGCGGGTACCCTTTAGACCGCCTCATTACTCGTTAGAACAGCCTCGATGAGGCGGTTCTAACGTGTACCAACAATCTATATTTTAGAACAGAAGTTAGAAAAATAAGGTTCACCCGTGTAAACCCCAGTTTTACTATATAAAAGTGGGGTTCAAGGGGGTCAAAATTATATAGGCGTGTTTTCGTGATGACAAATACCTTGTAAATTTTACCGCTGAAAAAACGAACATTTGAAGATGTTTTCTTATTTTTGCTCACTCACAGAATTTTGAGTGAAAATTTCTTAAAAGTCCTAGACCAAACTGAAGGAAAACATTTTTGTTGGTGGGCTCAGAAAACATTCCAGAATCCTGTACGAAAAATGCTTATATGCTTATAATAATGTGATCTGGAAACTTCTTAGTTATTCATTAATCCCCTCCCTTGTAAGCAAAATATTTACCAATTATAAATATTCCGTGAATTTTTTTGTCAAAATTAAGTTAGTAAACAAACTCCACTTGGTATAATGTGAGAATCAGGAAAATGCCTATACATTAAATAAGGGAGATAAATTAAGCATATCCTTTGAATTCTTTGACTAAGAATGTTTGGTAGTACATGTCATTGAATTATTGCGACGGAAATTCTCAACTGATGTTCGATATATTAAGCTGTTTTGGTATTTTGTGTTTCACTCTAGCGCCAGGCTATAACTTGGACCAACCTTAACCCATGGAAGCTGACACTCTCTGCTATAACTTATTTGATAGCCTGGGTCCAGTTGTCAAATTATCTTTAGCTTAACTATCTCGTTAGGGATCCAATGTTTACTCTTCTAGTACGTACACTTCCTAATGCAGTGGCAGTTTTGCTGAAGCAAGTTAGAAGTAGAAGTAAAACAAAGATCAGGAATTGATACAATTAACTTACTCCATCCATTTTGCATATGTAAAAGCTACCAAATCGGGTTGGGGTCCCATAAAGTTAGCTTAAACCCACCACTAAGTTTTACAGACCGTTCCAAGTCTATGCTTTTGTCGTGGTTCTTTCTTGATTTGTGTTGGTAATTCTGGTTGTTTCCCTGGTCGTGTGTGTTGTTGCTTTGATTATTCCGACTCTTTCCCAATTTGGTTGTTCATTTTTAGTTATGTTTGTCCTTCCAGTTTAAGGTTTGTCATGTTCGTGATTCTGATTCTTTCCCCCATTATGTATACTGCTCTTTTTAGTTAAGTTTGGATATTCTGAGTCACCACCTATTTGGGAAAGAGCTGCTGGCTCGGTTTACCTGTTGTCCGTTTTTGTTTACTGTCTTCGCTGCATAGCTCAACTTCTTTCCCTAGTGAAACTGTGGGAAGAACTCGGGATCGGTTTGTATCAGTTCCTGATCGTTTCTCTTTTTAATTCACTTTTTTTCTCAACACATCTTTCTGTATATTTGCCATAATAAATGATCAGAGTTTAAACGTTGTGTTAACTAATGACTTCGTTATTTTTAATAACTGGCCCTTGTGTTTAATCTTTAATATCCTAGCAGCCAGAAAACGTCGTTCTGCTCTCAAATATTTATTGTTGTCATAGTGTATGGCGACAACGTTTCGAGATTCTGTAAGCATAAAATCGGTTTCAGGCAAGAAATATAGAAGTGAATGCAATAAAGGTTTGTCGTATAGAAGTCTATGTAAAACTTGTTGGCCTCTTGGTGGGGCCATTTTTGGCCCCAGGGCTATAGTTTTAACAATCTTGGTAAAGGATATCAAAATCATGGACCTTCTGGTTTCAGACGAGAAGATTTTCAAAGGCTTTTAGGCTCCTGATTCCTGATCATTGCCTTTACTTCCATTTCTCTATATAAAAATAGAAGTGAAGGCAATTATCAGGAATCGAAACATTTAACCCACAGCTGCTATCATAGACGCCAAAGGGAAAGTTTGTTTGTTTGTTTGTTTGTTTGTATTGGAGATTAACGACCGAGTCAGCACTATTTAAGACATTTTTTGTGCCGGTCAGTTTACCTATCCACACGTTTCCTGGGCAAACTTATACCTAAGCGGTTAACCAATACAGTGCACATTCTTTCGCCAGAAACTGACAACTGCCCTTCTTGAATCAGCGGAGGGGAGAGAATGACCGTATGAAGATTTCATGATCAATCTATACGAAAGAATGTTGCCGTACCCGGCAGGTATCGAACCCACGTCCTCCTGGTCACCAGTCAGACGCGCAACTGACCGAACTACCAAAGTTGTCAACAGTGATTGGGTAACTACCATGCATGCAATCTGACGTATAACAGTTATGCTGTACCTAATCTTTTTGTATCGAAGAATGATTTTATGAAATTGGGTGCTTAACTCATTTCAAGTATATATTTGTCTAAATGTATATACTAAGTCACCATAAAACTCGGGTTCCGATAGACCTTGCTGCAGAGAGATTTAAATCCATCATTGAATTTTGGAATTAAATCGGAAAGACGTCTATAAAATTAGAGAAAGGCTTTGAATAGTTTATGGTACCGATAACCCTGATTAAGAAGTTTAACAGTTAACAATTTATTACGAGTGTTAAGGCAAGTTACATGACCAGACACTCTGGCCATTTTCTCATCGAAGCAGAACTGTTTTTGATAGTTTGGTAGAGGGTCACTTTAGAATCATTCCTTTAAAGTTTATATGAAAATGTTCCAGGGGTATAGGAGGAGTTGTCTTTAAAATATTTTTCGCTTTTCAGATCTGACGGCCATCTCGTTCATCGGAGCGGAACCATTTTAGCAATTTTAATAGGAAGTCATCTAGGCAATATTCCTGTGAGGTTTAAGATTAATAAGTTTATACTTATTTATTTCAGTTCGATTGCGATAAAAGCTTCAAGCTTATTTAACACTCTTTCCGCGCAAGAGAGACAAACAGTGGTTTTTACGCCACTGCTACCCATTTACACCTGTGTTGAGTGGGACAGTTAAAGATTAATTTGCCCAATGGTTAAGTAGGAGTCAGCATTTTAAGATTTTTTTTTACTTTTTTATGTTGAACTCTGGCGGCTTTTTTGCTCATTGGAGCGAAACAGCTTTAGCTAGTTTGTTAGAAGATACCAATAGCAACAGTCCTATGGAGTTTAAATGGAAATGGCCCAGGGGTGTAGGTGAAGAATTCGTTTAAAGATTTTTTTAGCTCTGGTGGTCAACTTGTTCATCGGAGTGGAACGACTTTAGTTCCTTTTGGTGGAGGGTCACCTAAACCACATTCCTATGATGGTTGAATTCGATTAGGGCTGGGGTATAGGAAGAGTAGTCATTTAAATGTTTTTCTATTTTTGGCTCTAGCGTCGATCTTGTTTATCAAAGCGGAACGATTTAAATATTTTGCTAGAGAGCTGAATTTATTCCACTGATTTTGGAGGAGTTAGCATTTTAACCACATTGTTGACGTTTTTTTGGTCATCTTGTTCATCGGAGCAGAACGATTTTAGCTATTTGGTAGATGGTCACCAAAGCAGCATTCTTATGAAGTTTGAATGAAACTGGTCCATGGGTATGGGACGAGTAGCCGTTTAAAGATTTTTTCTATTTTTAGCTCTGACGGCCACCTTGTTCATTGGAGTGAAAAGTATATAGCTAGTTTTGTAGACAGCCACTTAGGCAACATTCCAGTGAAGCTTATCATTTAGTTAGCATTTTAAGCAAAAATTTTATGTATTTCTAATTTTAGCCCGGTCGGCCACATAGTGCATAGGAACGGAACGATTTTAACTATTTGAGTAGAGGGTCACGTAAGCAACAGTCCTATGAAGTTTGAATGAAATTGGCCCACGTAGTCGTTTAAAGATTGTTTTTGTTTTTTTTTTTAGCTCTGGCGGCCAACTTATTCATTGGAGTGGAAAGAATTTAGCTAGTTTTGTAGACTGCCACCTAGGCAATACTCCTGTGAAGCTTATCTGAAATTGGCCCAATGGTTTAGGAGGAGTTACCATTTTAAGCAAACTGTTGATGTATTTCTATTTTTAGCCATTTCGGCCCCCTTGTGCATCGGAGCCGAACAATTTTAGCTATTTAAGTAGAGGGCTACGTAAGCAACATTTCTGTGATGTTTGAATGGAATTTACCCAGGGATTGGGGTGGAGTAGTCTTTTAAAGATGTTTATATGTTTAGCTCTGGCGGCCATCTTATTTATCAGAGCGAAACGATTTTTGCTACTGTGGAAGAGAGCAACCTATGCAACATTCCTGTGGAGCAGAAAATGAAATTGGCTCACGGGTTTAGATAGGGTAGTCTTTTAAAGCAAATTGTTGATGCGGGACGCAGGACGCGGACGACGCATGACGGGCAACGAACATTCATTGATCACAATAGCTCACCAGGAGGACTTTTTGCTCAGGTGAGCTAATAAAAGGCCTCGGGACGGGCCCATTTTTGGCCTCAGTGCTAAAATTTGCACAGTCTTCGTAGACTTATACTCGATAGAGCTACATACCAACTATTCTAACACAGCGCGCCTATATAGGCAATGCAAAATAACTGTGTTTTATTCTGCAACAAATCACAGCTCGGAAGAGCGTGACGTGTGACGTCATTAAAAACTGCAAATTTATGACGTCACTAGTCGATTTCCTTGACGTTAGACGGTGTAACGTCATTTTCTCGCATCGAAAACGTTAGAAAAGGATATAAATGCATGTGTTTCAGTCGATAATTTTAGCGGGATTTCTTCTAACAATGGCGAAAAGTTGTGAGATTTTGAAGGAAACAACAACTTTATTGCCGATTTTCAGCGTGTTAGAATCGAAATAGATCAGCTCTACCCAGTGATTTGTTGTGTAATAAATCACAGTTTGTCGGTCAGTTGTAAGTAGACAAATCACGCGCGCTACGCGCTCGTGATTTGTCTACTTTACAACTGACCTCCAAACTGTGATTTATTACACAACAAATCACAGTTAGAGCTGATCTATTTCTTAATCAAAGACCTGGACCTGCTGGTTATAGACTTATAAATTTTTAATGGTTTTCCCTACAGAAGAGGACGAAGAGGACTGTGTTAAACATGTAAGTCCCTTGGTGGGGCCATTTTTGTCCCCAAGGACTATAATTTGAACAACCTTGATAGCGGTCTACCAGATGAAGATACATTCCAAATATCAAAGACATTGGCCACGAAGATTTTCAAAGGTGTTTTCCCCTAGAAGGGTCTATTTAAAACGTGTGACCCCTAGGGCAGGCCAATTTTTACCCAATGGCTATAATTTGAACACCTTTGGCAGAGGGCCTTTAGGTGAAGCTTTTACCAAATATCAAAGCCCTGGGCCTTTTGGTTTCAGACAAGATTTTTAAAGATTTTCCACTATTCTTGCCAAGGCAACCAGAGTTCTGCATGGAATGGAGTGCTTTGAACAACTTTGAAAGAGGACCACAAAAAGATCATTTCTACCAAGTTTGGCCAGGAGCTTCTGAGTGGCTTAAGTGGCGTTACATCGGCGGAGTTGCCTTCACCTTGTATGGATCATGAACAAACGGGCGCTGACATATAATTTGAAACAAAAAAACTTGATTAAAATTATACATACATATTATTACTACAGTAACTTGATCTGACGCATTGTATCACGTCGAGTGGATGTTTCCAGATCAGCGTATCACACGAGACGCGCAGCGTCGAGTGTGATGCGTAAGATCTGGAAACATCCAAGAGACGTGATACTGTGCGACAGATCAAGTTATTTTATTGATAATACGTTTATTATATACCTTTTTTTCGCTTTTAATAAAGTCTTTTGTCAACGTAAATTGGCGGGAAACTTTGACGTTACATTCTGTGTGTAAGTGACGTCATCATTTCGAACGTTTGGTTCCGCGTTATCGATGGCTGTTTTCTAACGTCGCAACAAATGCCGGGACTCAGGGTTTGCAGGAGTGTGATACGGAATCGGAAAACGCGAGTGCGTGATACGGGATTCTGTATTTTTGTGTCGGAAAACTGATAGTAGACAGCAGTATTTCTTGTAGGTATATAATAAAAATCAATACCTTGTCAATGTATGAATTCTGTACGGTGGGATGAGTAGCACACTGTGTATCTTCTGTAGTCTTACAGCATATCAGAGGCACCGTATAATTCTCTGTACGACCTGGCCACTTCTCTGCATCTGTAAAATCTGAATAGTTCTTTACGCCACAACATTTGAACTGAAACACAAACCAACATCAGCAATTGCTGTACGTTTATAAAGCATTCATGGCACGGACTCAGTGATATTATGTAGAGCAGCGCTTATGTCGAAAGGTCAATACAACAAATGCCATCCGCCTCCTAAAAGTTTAATTTAAATTGTTAATATCGAATTGTTTGAATGAGCTGGAGTTTAAACCTGCCTTATGCGTAGCGAAAGTTTCGTATCGAAATTAATCGCAATCTTGAATCTGTATTGTCCCAACCTATCCAAACGCAATACGTAACTGATCGCAATCTTGAATCTGTACTTTCCCAACCAAACCTTAAACAATACGAAATTGATCGCAAACAAACTAGTATAAGTACCATCCCGACCTGTCCTAACGCAGTACGGAATTTGAATGAGAAATAGAACTGAAGGCAATGACCAGGAATCGATACAATTAACCAACATGTCCCATCAGAGACACTAAAGGAAAAGAAATACAAACCAGAAATAAATATATCTACATGCAGGTTCCGATGGGCCTTTTGCGAAGGGATGTAAAATAGAAGTGGGGGCAATGATCAGGAATCGATACAATCAACCCACATCCGAGACACCAAAGGGAAAGGCACACCAACATGAAACAACAGACCCTTATGGAAACACCAACAGCGGAAAGCCAAACTGAAGGCTATCCAAAATAAAATAACACAAGCGACACAAACAACCAAAGACAAACCATAACAAAAATAAACCGCGATAGGAGTCTGATATTGATTTTAAATCGAGATTATGTCTATTAAACTTAGAAAACACTTTGCGGAGCTTACATTTACCCGTTACCCCGATTAAGAAATTTAGCATTTGCTAAATCGTTTCGAGTTTTGAAGTCAGAAGCATGACCAGACACTCGGGCGAAATGAATTAGTTGCGATATAAGACACCGTTGGAAGCCGCAGGAGGAACCGCAAGAAAGAACGGAAATAATAACAATCTCAAAATTAACCGATCAAAAATAGACAAAAATAAAAACTACCACGTGGCGTCGGCTTCAAAAGCTTTTGTTTTATTTAATAATTAGCGACGAAGCTTTTGACTGATCAAATCATCGAAGCTGACATTTCAAATACTTCGGATAGTTTTTCTTCGGAAGCTTACATCATGAGTTTGTATTTTTTATTTCAGACAATAATAATTAATGTGTTCTATCCTTAACCTATCATCTGCATTACGACTCCTGAACTTACCCCCTCCGCATTACGAAATTTATTGCACCCTTGTATGCTTTCTGTACCAAACTGGCCCTATGCATTATGACATTGATTCCAACTGCGAATATTTCCTATCCCAAATTTGCCCTTTGTATTACGAAATCATCACAGCTGGGGTGTTTTCTGCCCCAAACTTCCAGTTTGCATTACAAAACTGATCACATGACATTGTGTCAAATTGCACTATCCCAAACTTACCTTATGCATTACGAAATTGATCGAAACTGTAAATGCATCTGTGCCGTTGGTTCCTGTGTAGTCTTTTGTTATTTTGTCTAAAATGGGCGTCTGTAACCATTTGTCTATCTGTAAAAAGTAGAAGTAAAACAAAGATCAGGAATTGATACAATTAACTTACTCCATCCATAAAAGACACCAAAGGGAAAGAAATACAAACATTAAGCGACCAGACCATAATGGAAACCTAAACAAAGGAAGGCCATATGGACAGTTACTTTCCCACAAAATGGCCATATGGCCATCCAAAATTAAAAGACACAAGTGATACACACAGTAAGTAACAAACAACAACATAAATAAATCGCCACAGAAGAGCCGCCTTGGAACGGTCAGTGGAAGATTTCCACTGGGGGGCTTAAATCGATTTTACGTGGCCACAATCCTCGCCCTTACTTCCGTCGCGATTTAGACAAATAATTTGTTCAGTCCGCATGAAGGCCTCCTAACTCATCAGTGCAACATCTCCGTGAACACAGAAATCAAAGAACCACAGAGGTGAGACAACGGTGAGGACTCGACAGCAAGAAACCACTGAAATGCTGGAGCAAAAGAAAACCAACAGTTAGACTCCGATGAGCCCGACCAGCCAAAACAAAACAAAAAAAATAGCCATCGGAAGAGATGGCAAATCCCCCGACCAAAAGCCAATATGGCCTTCAGAAGATTGTTCACCAATAGAAAGTGCACCAGAATTAAACCACATATCACAAAAGTATTGCAGTTATGGCCATCGCAAGATTATACTGTCAGGGGAGATAACTAAAAAACCAGGGCACTCAGAAATGTGGTTCTTGCACATGACATGCCTGCTTAAGCTCATGTAATTCTGCACAAAGTACCATCAATATGTCTCAAAAGGTATTGGAGATATAGTGATCACAAGCTGGTCATACTGTTATATTGGAAGGGTAGATAACTCAAATACCACAGCGACAACAGTTGTGGTTCTTGCACATGACATCCCTTCTGTACCTTGTATACAATTGTGCTAAGTTCCTTCAATATATCTCAAAGTCAGTTGGAGTTATGGCCATCACAGGGTTATATTGCCAGGGGAGATAACTAAAAAACCAGAGCACCCAGAGTTGTAATTCTTGAGCATGACACACCTGCTTAACCTCATGTTCATCTGCATCAAGTACCACCAATACGTCTCAAAGGGTTTTGGAGGTACGGTGGTCACAAGGTTGTCATACTGTTATATTGGAAGGGGAGATAACTCAAATATCATAGCACCCAGAGTTGTGGTTCTTAGGCATGAAGCGCCATCTCAACGTTGTATACAATTGTGCAAAGTACCATCAATATATTTCAAAGGGTATTTGAGTTATGGCCATCACAAGGTTATATTGTCAGGGGAGATAATTAAAAAACCAGGGCACCCAGAGTTGTGGTTCTTGCACGTGACACACCTGCTAAACCTCATGTACAACTGTACCAAGTATCATCAATATATCTCAAAGAGTGTTGGAGATGTGGCCATCACAATGTAGTGATTCTATATTACTGGAAGGGGAGATAACTAAAAAAACACGGCACGCAGAGTTGTGGTTCTTGTGCATGACACACTGTCTCGGCCTTGTGAACAACTGTGCTAGGTATCATCAATATATCTTAACGGGTATTGGAATTATGGCCATCACAAGGTTGTCACTCTATTTTATTGGAAGGGGAGATAACTCCAAAACCATGGCAACCAGAGTTGTGGTTCTTAATAACACGCCGTCTCAGCCTTGTGAACAACTGTGCCAGGTACCGTCAATATATCTCAAAGGGTATTGGAGTTATGGCCATCACAAAGTAGTCATTCTATTTTATTAAAAGGGGAGATAACTAAAAAAAGTATGGCATCCAGAGTTCTGGTTCTTGCGCATGACACGCCGTCTCAGCCTTGTGAACAATTGTGCCAAGAACCGTCAATGAATCTCAAAGGGTATAGGAGTTATGGCCATCACAAGGTTGTCACTCTATTTTATTGGAAGGGGAGATAACTCCAAAACCGTGGCAACCAGAGTTGTGGTTCTTGTGCATGACACGCCGTCTCAGCCTTGTGAACAACTGTGCCAGGTACCATCAATATATCTCAAAGGGTATTGGAGTTATGGCCATCACAAAGTAGTCATTCTATTTTATTAAAAGGGGAGATAACTAAAAAAGTATGGCATCCAGAGTTCTGGTTCTTGCGCATGACACGCCGTCTCGGCCTTGTGAACAATTGTGCCAAGAACCATCAATGAATCTCAAAGGGTATAGGAGTTATGGCCATCACAAGGTTGCGTCTACGGACGGACGGACGGAAGTTCTCACAAATGGATACTTATGTGGCTATTTTGAGCAAGATTGATACTTAGGTGGCTAATTTTAACCACATAACAGACCTTTTATGTGTCTAACGGAATAAATCGCACTTTCTCTCATTGACTTACATTGATTCTGTCCAAGTTCATAGCCACCTATCTATCCATTTGTGTGTACGGACGGACAGACGGACGGACGGACGCCAGGCTGATCGCTATATCCCCCGAACCTATTCGGTCGGGGGATAAAAACTAAATATCCATAATGCAACATTATCATAATCCGGGACCAGTTGTTGAAAAGTGACGATATCGTAAGTTAGCACAACACTAAAATTTTTAACATGTGATATGGCATGATATGGCAATTATGCTAATATTACTGTTGAAGAAATGTGGGTAGCTTTTCCAGATAGTCAACAAAACTACATGTGCATTAGATATCGTTTATACTAGACCTCACAATCTCGAAAAGCGAAAACTCGGATTCGTTGTCTGCAGCTTGCACTACTTCAATTTGATGCATTTGCACTAAGCGTCCTACCGTATGAAGATATAGGATTGTTAGTTCGATAGGCGTTTCCAACACGAGCGATGACACGGGCGATCGGAACCGATGCTTTATTCCCATAAAGTTAACAGAACTGAAAAGGGAAACGATCAGGAACTGATACAATCAGATCCAAACTCGCCCCACAATGTCACAAGGGAAAGAAGTCGAAACATGAACAGTAAACAAAATAGACAGCTGGTAAACCGAGTCAGCCGGTCTTTCCAAAACAGGTGGTGACTCAATTAACCAAGCGTAACCAAAAAGGAAACGCACATAAAAAGTGGGAAGGCATCATATTTCATTGTGGAATCTTAAACATATAGGAGGGACACTGATGAGGCCTAATTGGCCCTTAACTAGCTGGTCTGTCCCGGAAAACCTTACACTGCCTAATGTAAAGTCCTATGGTGTATTCTTAGCTACCAAAGGATAAACCTTTTATAGAATATATTTAACGTCACAACAGCTGGTGTAAAGGGAATCAACTTTATCGAGCTAGCACGGGAATGCATGATTTTTCTGTATGGCCGATAGATATAAATACCCTAAACATTATCGAAATGTCAGCACTGGGGTCAAGATAGATAGCATAGTGTCAGTACAGAACCAACACAAGAAGTTCAAGAACGTGTTGAGTTCATAAGCAGAGGCTATGACGGTATGTGAAATCTATGTTCAATTAACTTTGTATGTATGAATACAGTCGAACTTCAAAGGCTCGAACACCTTTGGGACCGAGAAAATCTGTTCGAGACTGGGGTAATTCGAGCCACTGAGGGTTACTGTCAGGAGGAATAACGAGATACTTCAGACACCTTTTCGGTGTTCTATAATGAAAATGTATGCTGTGTGTACTCATTAGAATCGCCTCATCGAGGCGATTCTAATGAGTACACGCAGCATACATTTGCAAGATAAAAGACTAAAATCTTCTTAATTATCCTCCGCTATTTCTTATGAAGAGGATTTCGCTGGGGGCCAAAGAATGGGTTCGACTCATCCATGGTAAACGAGCCATCGGTGTTCGAGCCATCGAAGTTCTACTGTATTTGTTTGTGGGGTTTTCTCTTTAATATACCACAACTTCCTGAAGCCTGTTCGGTATTCATCGAGTAACATGCTTAATAACGACGGGTTCAATCCATAACTTTGGACTCCCGGTTGATGGAAAACCGAGGTCCCGTCTCTATACGACCTTAAGTGTTGAGTGGACGTAAATCTTTACAGACAGGTTTAACCATATCTTCACCATCAGGGCGAACCCTTAGACAAGGACCTGACGAGCTATCTTTGATGATAAAATGATATAACAAGCACATTCATAAGTGCCCGTAGAAAGTATTCATTGTCGATGTCAATTATGTTTACAAAAGTAGAAGTAAAACAAAGATCAGGATTCGATACAATTAACTTTGTCCACCCACCAAAGACACCAAAGCGAAAGAAACACAAACATTAAGCGACCAGACCATAATGGAAACCTAAACAAAGGAAGGCCATAAAGACAGTTACCTTCCCACAAAATGGACATATGGCCATCCAAAATAAAAAGACACAAGTGATACACACAGTAAGTAACAAACAACAACATAAATAAATCGCCACAGAAGAACCGCCTTGGAACGGTCAGTGGACAGATTTCCACTGGGGGGGGGGGGGGGGGGCTTAAATCGATTTTAAGTGGCCACAATCCTCGCCCTTACTTCCGTCGCGATTCAGACAAATAATTTGTTCAGTCCGCATGAAGGCCTCCTAACTCATCAGTGCAACATCTCCGTGAACACAAATAATCAAAGAACCACAGAGGTGAGACAACGGTGAGGACTCGACAGCAAGAAACCACTGAAATGCTAGAGCAAAAGAAAACCAACAGTTAGACTCCGATGGGCCCGACCAGAGACGGAGCATCAGGCACCAAGCAACATTACCTTGAATTAGATCTCTCTAAATTCTCATAAGCCTTTACGTTGGAACCGTCATAGAATCTGAGGCCTGACCCAATGGGCGTGCAATTAAAGAGGGAAGCAAAGTTGCCAACCGTGATTGGGTTAACTACCATGCATGCAGTCTGTCGTATAACATTCATGTTGTACCCAATCTTTTTATATCGAAGAATGATTTTACGAAATTGGGTGCTGAAGTCATTGCGGTTATATGTTTTTCTGAATTTATATACTAAGTCACCATAAAATTCGGGTTCCGATAGACCTTGTTGCAGAAGAGATATAAGTCCAATATTGAATTTTGAAATTAAATCAGAATGGCGTCTATAAAATTTTGAAAAGGCTTTGCGTAGTTTATGGTACCGATAACCCTGATTAAGAAGTTTAGCCGTTAATAATTTATTACGAGTGTTGAAGTCAGTTACATGACTACACACTATAGCAAATCGAATTAATTGCGAAATATAAACGCCATAGGATGGCGCACGAGGAACATCACCATCCAAAAAAGGAAAATTTACAATCTCAAAATCAAAGTCATCGCGTTTATCATAAATTTTGCACGAAACAAACCCATCTACAGTAGGATCGAGGCGGTTCTAAAGAGTACCCACAATCTATGTTTTGAGCAGAAATAAGAATTCGAGGCGGTTCTAAAGAGTACCCCAAATCTATGTTTTGAGCAGAAATAAGAAAAATATCGCAATTATTCATCTTAAAATTCTCCTTTTTTCCGCGGTAAAATTTACACTGTATTTGTATAGGCGTGTTTTCGTAATGTATATTGCGTCGGGTGAGGTAACAAGTTACAAAATCAAAAAACCCTATCCGTTGTGCAAATTACAGTGATGGACGCAGACACATGTACATAGACACATGCACTTACCTTTGAACTTATCGTGAACAGTAATATGACAAAAATGACTTCAGCCAAAAAGATAGTGATAAGAACTACTGCATACTGAAAAAGAAGAAAGAATATATCTGATTTTGAACTATATATGCAGCTGAAATTTGACAAAGGAAAAGATGTTCAAGAAAAAAAATAGACACATTTAGTTTATATGACGGTGGGGTCGCACGTGCTGACGTCAGTAGCCGCTGGGGTAATGCTTTGGTGTTTATCGTCATGATTAAATCATACTGCAATGAAAATGTCTCAAAAGCAGGCATAAAAAATTAATACACAACCACATTCTATTGCAGATTCTAACACAACGCGCCTATATAGGCAATGGAAAATAACTGTGTTTTATTCTACAACTAATAACGACAAGGAAGAGCGTGACGTGTGACGTCATTAAAAACTGCCAATTTATGACGTCACTACCCGATTTCCTTGACGTTAGACGGTCAAACGTCATTTTCTCAAATCGAAAACGTTAGAAAAGGATATAAATGCATGTGTTTCAGTCGATAATTTTAGCGGGATTTCTTCTAGCCATGGCGCAAAGTTGTGAGATTTTGAAGGAAACAACAGCAATATTGCCGATCATCAGCCTGTTAGAATCGAAATAGATCAGCTCTAATTTGTGATTTGTTGAGCAATAAATCACTGTTTATCGGTCAGTTGTAAGTAGACAAATCATGTGCGTTACGTGCTCGTGATTTGATCTACTTAACTGACCTCCAAACTGTGATTTATTACTCAACAAATCACAGCTAGAGCTGATCTATTTCTTAAACATAACCCGCCTTAAAAGTGGTTCAATGGATTTGCTCAGAAAAAATCGAATTAAACCGCCATTTTAACCGAAAGCTGTAAATTGTCAATGACAGACTCTTAGGCTATTACCTGCATTATTTGGCGCGAAGACTGTTGATGTTTTTTTTTTCGGAGAGTTCCTCTGCCGACAGACTCTGAATAGAGAATATGCAGCATAGAAAGTTTAGATGTTTTATTCCTTCCTTAAACCACAGAAGTGTTGGTACTCGTTGTTGAAGCGTTTCCTATGAGCACCACAAGCTATGTTTAGAGCAGAAAAGTGAACAAATATGACACGTTTTCATCCGAAAATGGCAACACAAGAAACAGAAGTGAAGGCAATGATCCGACCCACACCTCGCATCAGAGACACCAAATGGAAAGAAGCACAAACATGAAATAACTAGACCCTTATGGTAACACCAATAGCGGAATGCAAACAGGACATTTCTCTCCCACAAAATAGCCAATTGGCTGTCCAGAACGAAAGGGATATAGGCGATACGCGCATTCAAAGACGACCTATTACAAAATTAAACCGCGACAGAAGAACAGCCCTGGGACGGTCAGTGAAAGCATTTCATTGGGGGGCTTAAATCGATTGATCGCGGACGCAATCCTTGCCCTTACTTCCGTCGCGATTTAGACAAATACTTTGTTCAGTCCGCGTGAATGCCTCTTAACCCATCAGTGCAACATCTCCGAGAACACAAACATCAAACAACAACAGAGATGAAACTACGTTGAGGACTCGACAGCAAGAGACAACCGAAATGCTTGAGCAAGGGAAAACCAACAGCTGGAATCCGACAGACCCAGCCAGAGACAAAGCATCAGGTACCAACCAACGTTACATAAAATTAAATATAAGTAAGCCTTTACGCTGGAACCGTCGTATATTCTTAGGCCTGACCCATCGGAGTGCAATTAAAGAGGGAAGTAAAGTTATAAACTACCTATGAATTTTTCAACATATTTTCAATTATTCTCGTTTCACTATACATGTATATCCTGCTACATGTACATGTCAATACTTTGTTGGAAGAGGGTCCAATCGAAGTTTAGCTGCAGCGAATGGGTCACCTTCCTTCAAAAATGATTTTATTTATGATCTAAATAAATTATTACAAAAATGATAACCAAGTATAGTTCTCAAGACTCATTATTAAGTGCATAGGATGAGAAGCTTCATATTTGCACCATAAATGTTTCAAGCATACTTTATGTTCTTCTGCCGAGGTCTATTTTGTTATGGTTTGTCTTTGAGTATGTGGATCTCTAGTAATTTTTCTTTTGGATAGCCAATTAGTCAGTTTGTGGAAAGTAACTGTCCGTTTAGCTTTCCGCTATTGATGTTTCCATTAGGGTCTAGTTGTTTCATGTTTGTGTTTCTTTTCCTTTGGTGTCTCTGATGGGAGCTGTGGATTAATTGTATCGATTCCTGATCATTGCCTTCACTTTTGTTTTACAGAGCCATAATGTGCTCTTCCGAGGAGCATATTGTGTACTCTACCTACACAATACGCTACCTAGAAACATAGTGTATACCTTGCCCACACAATATTCTACCCGGGTAGCACATCTTGTAGGTTGAGTACATATGTCTTTCTACCGCTTCGTCATGCTCCTGTTGACAAAATTAAATGTACTTTTGCTTCTTTGTATTTGGGTTTAAATGATAGAATACGCCATGATATAAAAAGGTCTGCATTTTTCACAGTTTCCATTTTCTAAATCCTTTTTATATTTCACATCTTATGTAAAAAAGCCTGCTTCTCTGTCTTTTTAATAAGCTAAATTGAAATGTAAATCTGAGATCTGTTTTTGTTTCAAATTAGCATGCTTATGCCATTTATTGTTGGAACGAATTAGATAGCGTACATCAAAAACTAGACAAAATAGAAGTAAAACAAAGATCAGGAATCGAAACAATTACCTTACTCCACCCATCAAAGACACCAAAGGGAAAGAAACACAAACATGAAGCGACCAGACCATAATGGACACCTAAACAAAGGAAGGCCATGAGGACAGTTACTTTCCCACAAAATGGCCAAATGGCCATCCAAAATAAAAAGACACAAGTGATACACACAGTAAGTAACAAACAACAACATAAATAAACCGCCACAGAAGATCCGCCTTGGAACGGTCAGTGAAAAGAATTCCACTGGGGGGCTTAAATCGATTTTACATGGCCATAATCCTCGCCCTTACCTCTATCGCGGTATACACTAATTTTGTTTAGAACGCATGAAGGCTTCCTAACTCATCAGTGTAACATCTCCGAGAACATACAAATAAAAAACTACAGAGATGAAACAAGGTTGAGGACTCGACAGCATACAACAACAAAATTGCTGGAGCAAAAGAAAACCAACAGTTAGACTCCGAGGGGCCCGACCAAAGACGGAGCATCAGGCGCCGAACAACATAAAGAATACTAAAATAAAATAAAATTCAATTTATGCTTTTACGCTGGAACCGTCATATAATCTTAAACCCGACCCACCGGTGTGCAATCAAAGAGGGAAGCAAAGTTGCAAACCGTGATTGGGTTAACCACCATGCATGCAGTCTGTTTTATAACATTTATGTTGTACCCAATCTTTATATATCGACGAACGATTTACGAAATTGGGTACTAAAGTCATTACAGGCATGTATTTTTCTAAATTTATATACTAAGTCACCATAGAATTCAGGTTCCGAAAGGCCATGTTGCAGAAGTGTTTTAAGTCCATATTGAATTTTGAAATCAAATCAGAATGACGTCTATAAAACTTAGAAAAGGCTTTACTTAGTTTATGATACCGATACCCCTGATTAAGAAGTTTAGCGGTGAATAATTTATTACGAGTGTTGAAGTCGGATACATGACTAGACACTCTAGCGAATCGAATTAACTGCGAAATATAAACCCCGTACGATATCGCACGAGGAACATCACCGTCCAAAAAAGGAAAAAAGCTTTGGTTAATTGCCATAAAACTCCCTTGGTTCATCTTCAACAAATTTATAAGTTTGTTACAGGGTGTGCAGCAATAATGCACTCATTAGAATCATGGTCAACCATTTATTAAGTTTTCCAACATTTATTAAGTTTACCTGTCGGCAGTTGATGAATGTCTTTGAGTAAAAATGAAAACTTTTGGCAAAATATATATTTAATTAATTAAAAGACGCCAAGAATAATACCGATGAGTACTTGTGAACAATGATTAGCGAATTGGGCAATGGGCTGCTGTATCAGCCCAGTCAATCTTGTTTAAAATAGTTTTAAAGGACAGTAGACATTTTCAAGCTTTCCTGAAAAAAAAACGAAAATTCTGTTTGGGTGCATGTCTTCAAATTGGTTCAGTTTCTTACATCAGCATCCAAATTGCATACTATTTGGCACAAATGTTCTTTGACGTAACAACTTGATAAGTTTATCACAGAATTTTGATATCTCATTCCATTTGGGATACAATTAAACTTTTGTTCAGAATGACAAATTAAGCCATTGGTAAAAAATGAATCCAAAAATGTAAACACTATTTTTTGTCGCACCTGCTTTAGCAGGAAGACATAGGCGTGCAAGTTGTCCGTCCGTCTTTCCGTCAACATTTTACACTGGGTGCCTTGTCAACGCAACTCCTCCTACAGTTTCATACCGATTATTATGAAGCTTCACGTGTGTTTTTGCCATGGTATGAGGATGCGCATGTGGTTTGGACTTTATCGTCCGATCAATTGTTGTCACTTGTTCCACATTGTGAACTTAGTCATTTTAACCTTCAATTGATATATGATAGGTACCTCTTGTCATCGCAACTCCTCTTACAGTTTTATACCAATCATTTTGAAACTTTGCGTGTGCTTTCGCCATGGTTTGAGGATGTGCATGTGGTTTCGACATAATTCTCAGAATATTTTTTTCACTTTTTGCACATTATGAACTTAGCCATTTTTAGGCTTTAGTTGATAAACAATAGGTACCTCTTGTCATCGCGACTCCTCTTACAGTTTTATATTGATCATTTTAAAACTTTGTGTGTGTTTTTGCTATGGTATTAGGATGTGCATGTGGTTTGGACTTTAACTTCGGATCAATTTTTATCACTTTTTCCACATTGTGTCATTTTAAACTTCAATTGATATATGATAGGTACCCCTTGTCATCGCAACTCCTCTTACAGTTTTATACCAATCATTTTGAAACTTTGCATGTGCTTTTGCCATGGTATGAGGATGTGCATGTGTTTCAACATAATTCTCAGAATATTTTTTTCGCTTGTTGTGCATTGTGAACTTAGTCATTTTTAAGCTTCAATTGATATACAGGAGGTACCTCTTTGTCACCAAAACTCCTCTTACAGTTTAATACTAATCATTTTGAAACATTGAATGTGTTTTTGCCATGGCATGAGGCCCTGCATGTGGTTTGGACTTAATCTTTTGATCAATTTTTGTCACTTTTTCCACATTGTGAACTTAGTCATTGTTAACCTTCAGTTGATATATGATAGGTATCTCGTCATCGCAACTCCTCTTACAGTTTTATACTAATCATTTTGAAACTTAGCTTGCGTTTTCTCCATGTGAGGATGTCCATATGCTTTGGATATAATACTTGGATCATTTTAGTTCATTTTATCACACTGTGAAATTAATCAGTTTTTTACCTCACATATATAGGCTATGGATTCTTCTCAAAGCCCTATATTCATCTTTTCTGCCTTAAATAAACTTTTATTTTTTGTGTTGGGCAGGTGGGGAGCAGGTGCGACATCAACTTCACCGAAGTTGAATTTCTGTTTTTTTTACTTTTCAGTTAATAACACCAATACGACTTTAATGTACAATAATTATAATAATTTATATTAAACTTCAGTTTTCTAGCTTTAATTTGATGTATAAAATAACAGGATTGCGCCTTGTTAAGGTTGAGAAAGAATCATTTAAATACGACCACTGTCTCAAGGTGTAGACTATCCTAAAGTACCCGCTTAGAATATTTCAGCCATTTTGGCGACGCTGCCTTCAATTTTGTGGGATTTGTAACCTGTGGCAATCACACAATACAACCAAACGTCACGTATGAATTTATACTCAGATTCAATGAAAACGTACCATAGGTACTATACCTCAAATTTGAATTGATTCACAATATTTCCAGCATTTGATCACGTTTAATGAATTATTACTAATTTATCCACAGACTCACTACAGAGTAACAGCATTTCATCGGATGCAGAGATACGGAGACTGGAATTAGTCCGCACACCCGAAAAATCAAAATTACATGTCCTAATACCGGGGATGTCCACCATTCGCATCAAGTGTTGCTTGGCATCTACGCCTCATACTTCGAATTAAACGCTGTATCTGGTCTTGTGTGATGTTGTCCCAATCTTCCTGTGGCGTCATGGAAAGCTGCTGACGGTTGATTGACGGATTACTTCGGCTGTACACACGTTTTTAATGTGATCCCAAAGGTGCTCAACCGGCGAAAACGCAGGCCAAGGAAAAACTGTCACCCAATTTTGATTGAAAAAGTCCATGGTTAGCCTCGCAGAATGAGCACATGCATTGTCCTGTTGGAAAAGCGTAACGTCACCATTATTGCGTAAAAACGGTACCACCTCAGGCTCTAAGATTTCATCGATGTACCGACGTGCCATTAAATTGTCATCAACAACGATGGGTTGGGTTTTGGGGCGCCATGAGATCCCTCTCCACACCATTACGTCCAAGCCATACTTTACGCCGCCTATCAAACATTTCAACACAAAAACGGGACTCGTCCGTGAACAGTACACCACGCCAACGCTTTTGTGTCCATCGATTACGCTATCGACACTAATTGAAGCGACTGATTCAACGTTCCGCCGTCAAAACGTCCCCCTATACGTCTTATGGCTAGACATACCGCGTTCCTGGAGACGCCGCCGTTAAGACTCTGCCACGTATGTTATGGGTAGCCACTGTCTCCTGGGCAATTTCCACAGACGTCCTGAATCGGTCGCGTAAATGACTCAAAATAATGTACCGATCCTGCTGACGTGTAGTAATACTTCACGCCCAGGGCGTTGTCTATCGTCCACAGACCCCGTAGCGTTGTGCCGTTCAACCAACTGAGCAATCGTAGTGTGCAAACAATCCATACGCTCTGCAACATGGCGGTATGAACGCCCACCTTTAACCATACCGAGGGCACGATGACGATCGACGTTACTTATACGTCCCATTGGTTTGTTCTTATGAAATGTTTTACTGGTTTTTAACGTAAAAGAATCCGGATCTTATAATGACAGTAACGAAAGTGCCAAAAATATCGTGATTTCGAAAGTTTTGCTATTTTTGCATTTTGCACGTGCATATGCACATCATGTAAATCACGCAGCATTCGCGTAAAACAAACTCATGCTTCGGTGACAATTTTACAATACCGTATTTATCAATTGAAAAAGTCAGCCATTTTTACCTTAAACTAAAGAAATCAAAATTCTAAAAGTGTTGCGTTTACATTGAATCTGAGTATATAACACCTAACATCGTCCTTTACTGATCGGCTAGGGAGTATTTTATGTAGGTATTATACATAGCTACCATGTTGTGTAGGCTGGGTACACACTATGCCTCATACCATGGCTTACTCTTTTACCATGACTTACTCAAACATGAACAGCTCTTTTACCATGGCTTTCTCAAACATGAACAGCATGGGTAGCAGTGGTGTAATAGTCACTGCCTCTCTCTCGCGCGCGTGAAAACATCCGGAATGAGTGTTCGAGAGCGATTACATAAGCTTGAAGCTTCCATCGCAATCGAACTGAAATAAATTAGTATAAACTAAACATGAACAGCTCTTTTACAATGGCTTACTCAAACATGAACAGAAAAAGGCAATAACATATGTTTAATCTAATCTAGCTCTTTTACCATCGCTAACTGAAACATGAACAGCTCTTTAACCATGGCTTAATCGAGCATGGACAGATCTTTTACCATGACTTACTCAAACATGATAAGCTCTTTTACCATGGCTTACTCAAACGTGAACATATCTTTTATCATGGCTTAATCGAACACGGACTGGTCTTTGACCATGACTTACTCAAATATGATAAGCTCTTTAACCATGGTTTACTCAAACATGAACAGATCTTTTACCATGGCTTACTCCAATCTGAACAGCTTTTTACAATGGCTTACTCAAACACCATAAGCTCTTTTACCATGGCTTACTAAAATGAATATATCTTTTACCATGGCTTAATCGAACACGGACTGGTCTTTTACCATGACTTACTCAAATATGATAAGCCCTTTAACCATGGTTTACTCAAACATGAACATATCTTTTACCATGGCTTACTCCAATATGAACAAATTTTTACAATGGCTTACTCAAACATGGAGAGCTCGTTTAAAATGGTTTACTCAAACATGGAGAGCTAGTTTACTATGGCTTACTCAAACTTGATATTCAGTCTTAGATGAGATATTCTCTGATGGGAGCTCTGGGTTAATTGTATCGATTCGTGATCATTGCCTTCACTTCTGTTTTGCTATTTATTCTGAGTAAATTCTTTCCATAGCTCTAGATATCCGTATATTAACCCTTCTCTTGCTGAATATTTAGTTTAGCCACACCTATTTCTGACTTTAAACCAATCAGATTACTTGATATAATTTATTCCAACAAAGCCATAAACTTAATGTCAAACAGTGTAGATTCTGATCAGATGGCTTCTTCAGAAGCCATCTGATCAGGATCTACACTAGTTACAAAGATAGGGTTGTCGTGAACAGCAAGATAAGAGTTAATGATACTTTAGTGACTTTTTCTGATTTTTCTTGAAAACGTATGTTGTGTGTACACATCAGAATCGCCTCAACGAGGCGATTGTAATGAGTTCACACAGCATTCCTTTGTTTCATTAGAAATTAAAAAGGTATCTTCAAGCCATGTCCATTACACCTCTTGACATTATTAACATCAGAAGGTCGAACAGACCCTTTATCGAACCCACCCTTAAGGTCCGAAAGATATTCGAGTTAATGAATTGGACTTAGACTGGAAACAGTCCATTTATTCACTTGTTTTCACTCATAAGAATATGCCCATCTGAAAATCAATGACTTCTATCTGATAGCACTAAATGAATACCATGTTTTGGAGATAATAAAAAGTATCAGAGAGGCCGAATGGTTTGTTTGTTTGTTTTGAGGTTTAACGTCCCCGTCAACACTGTATAGGTCATTTTGGAGAGGTTGCTTCCTATTTTGTGGTACTTTTACCCGACATGGAAATGAAATGACATCTCAAGCCCTGTCCCCCAATGAAACCAATAGGGTTGATAAGCATGGGCGGTCCGACTCGCACCGCTTTGCCTGGACAGGCTTAGATTCTCTAAGCAGTTTACCAGTACTCGTGTGCGGGTCGGTTTCAGCTCTGCGTGGAAGCATCATCTAGCCCATCTATTTCTTCAAGCCCCGATAGGCGGGGGCGAATGATATAAATTGAGTGCCAATACAAATGAGAAGATATTGGTTAAACTTTTGGACTGATTCCAGTCTACATTGGACTGTATATACACATATGCAAGTTAACCCATTTAGTAGCGGAAAACCCTAAAGGGGTAATTGGCAAAGAGTGCAGGCCCGGATCAGTCGCCGCAGAACGCTGCGTCTGATCAGGGCCTACACTGTTTGCAAAAATCAGCCTTTTTCCAAATGAATTTTGAAGGAAACACAACCTGGCACCACTAAATTTTGACATGGACTCCTGCTTCATATAAGGAGGAAGATTCCATTTAGTAAAGGGGTTAATTATTCAATTCACGAGACTTACAACGATCAGCAAGAACCTGACTTTGCCGCAAGCACCAATACACCCAACTATTCCGAGCAGGAAGAAGAAAAGACCAATCACAATGAAGCCAATTGTCGCGTCACCAAGGAGATCACCTATATTTAGATTAGAGATGTCACTTGATGCCCCGCTCTCTTCCAGCGCTTTCACGAATGCGTTATATGCGTCCTGTAGATATTTGTCAACGATATCGGTTCCCCACCGTACAATACATGCCGCAATGAACAGGACAAGTCCAATCACCTGCAAAAAACAGTTGTCTTGAATTAAAGACCCGACACATGAGAAAATAGCACCTTTCTAATTTATAATATATATTTATATAACAGAAAACTACATGTATATACGATTTAGCTAGACACATTTATTATTTTTACTCGTGAAAAAATCTACTGGTTGGTTTTGCAATACAGAGGACCCGCGTTATAACAACAGTATTTATTCCCTAATATTGTGCCGTTATAATGATTTGTTTGTTTGTTTGATTTGAGGTTTAACCTCCCCATCAACACAGTATATGTCATTTTGAAGACTTTTTCCGATTTTGTGGGACTTTTACCCGATATTGAGATGAAATGACTTCTCAAGCCCTCTCGCCAAATGAAACCAGTAAGCATGGACAGACCGACTCGCAACGATTTGCCTGGGCAGACTTAGATCCTCTAAGCAGTTTACCAGTACTCGTATGCGGTCGGTTTCAGCTCTGCGTGGAAGCACCGTGCAGCCCATCTATTTCTTCAAGCCACGATCGGCATAATGAATTTGCCGTTATAAAGAATCCCAGTCAGATGTTTGATAGCTTATAAAAGCTCTTTTTAACATCATTACTCCAAGAAACAAATGTTATAGACATTTGTTAAAATCACCTCGATGAGGCGATTCCAACAAATGTCCACTATAACATTTGTTTCTTGGAGTATAAAATGGCAAGAATCTTTCATGCCTATGGATTCGATTTAGGCATTTCCAACCCGAGGGAAGACCAAGCCACTCGGAATCGAGGCTAAACATTGAGCTAAGTATTCATTCCATTGAAATTGTCGTTAAACGAGTTTTGCCGTAATAACGAATGTCGTTTTAACGCGGATCCTCTGTATAAGGATTAATCTGGTACAGATATCAATATACTATAAATAACACGATTGCTTTAGGCCCCCGCCCATAGGGGCTTGAAGAAATATATGGGCTGCATGATAATTCCACGCAGAGCTGAATCCGGCCCGCACACTAGTACTGGTAAACCGCTTAGAGGATCTAAGCCTTTCAAGAACAGCGGTGCGAGGCGGACCGTCCATGCTTATAAACCCGATTGGTTTCATTGGGCGACAGGGCTTGAGATGTCATTTCATCTCAATGTCGGGTAAAAGTCCCACAAAATTGGAAGCAACGTCTCCAAAATGACCTTTACATTGTTGACGGGGACGTTAAACCTCAAATCAAACAAAAACAAACACGATTGCTTTAGGTCCTGCTACGAGAGTAACAGTAACAAGAAAGCAGCACTGGTGGATAGATTGTCTTTGAGTGCAAGCTGGTAAAATGGTGAGGAACAGGGACTTAGAATAATTCGTTTAACTCTTAAAACCGCTTTCTGTGTGATATGGTCTGATCTTGGTTTACACTATTAACAAAGCCATACACGGTCAATTCAGCCTAACACGTGTGTGTCCAGTGTAGACCCTCCATTACGAAAACACGCCTATACAAATACATTGTAAACTTTACTGCCAAAAAAGCTAAAATTTAAAGCTGAAAAATTGTGATATTTTTATTATATCTGTTCAAAATATAGATTGTGGATACTCGTTAGAAAAGCCTCATCGAGGCGGTTCTAACGAGTACTCACAATATATATTTTAGAGCAGAAATAACAAAAATAAGGTTTACCACAGTTTTACTATGTAAAAGTGAGGTTCAAGGGGGTCAAAATTATATAGGCATGTTTTCGTGATGTTTACACAACACGCTGACCTCATAACGGTAAGAATAGTGTAGATTTCGTACAAATCAAGTGATAATCACATGGCCATCAGCATCGTAAAGCTACAGCGCTGTGTAACTTTAGGGTCAATTGGCAAACAGTCGAATCAACAATCTCAGGTATAAAGGCAATATTTATGGGATAGGACTATCCAATAGTTATATAGGATTTTTCGTCTCAAACTGCTCAGTCACGTACATGTACTGCGAGAAGCGGTTAAGCTACTCGCCTCATAAACCAGGGAACGTGTGTTCGATTCCGGGCTTCTCCAGGCTTTCGGATTAGTCTTTAAACCAAAATCCTGTCTCCGTATGACCTTAGTTGTTGCTGGGATGTAAAACACACGCACACGCGCACGCACCCACCCCAACCCACCCACACACGCAAACACACTTCCAAAACATCTGTTAGCTGTGATCAAAACGCAATATGGGCCTGCGTATGACAAAACCTACAATAAGGCGTGCGCCCAGCGAAGACTCAGATCAGCCTGCGCATACATATAGTCTAACCAGAGACCTCTCTTGTTGCATGAAGAAGCATTGGGCCCTAAGGTATCCTAAGAGCGCACAACGAAGACTCTTATCAGACTGCGCGGATGCACAGGCTGATCTGAGTCTTCGTTGGGCGCACATGTCTTATTGAAGGTTTTGTCATGCGCTGGCTCATATGATGTGTGTTACTTACTGAGAACAGAATATTTATTATGACAAGAATAATTCTTCCACAGCCTTCGCAACACCCCATCTTTGTCTGAGAAGTGTCACTGATTTGGTATGCCTAGTTCAGCAATCTGCTGACATGTTTTCTTGTCTCTTCAAGGTGACGCCGAGTCGATTCAAAGTCAGTGTGATTTCTGTAGAATAGATAATCCGATTCACAAAAACTAAAACCAACAACAGCAACAACAACAACAACAATAACAGAAACAATAACAAAACATCACCACCAACAACAACAATAACAACAGCAACAATACAAAACAATACTACTGTACTCGGAGGATAAGTTGACAGTGACGTCAGCGAATGTTTTTGTTATTGAGCATAGTCCACTGTCGTCGAAAGGTAAGCAAGCGTCGGTGATATTCAATATAATGCGATTTTGTCTTATGCTTGTTAGACAATCAACCTGGCGCAGTGGAAAAACAGCTGACTGATAGCCCGTCAAAGTTTTGTACTTTATAGTTGTGGGTTCGAGCCTCACTATTACATTTTTCTTTTTCCTTCTTAAAAGATTAGTTTATACTTTTATCGTTTAAAACATTGCAATGCCCTTTTTCTGCTGATTTGTATGTGCTAAGAAGAAGAAACACAAAATAATGTCACGAAACTGTTGCCGAGCTACTATTCGAACTTCTTTCACGGATTTCAATAGTTTCATGCAGGATTCCATTTGACATTCTCACAAAGCTATAAACGTCTGTCTCACGTCTCATGATATGATTTCTTTAGACTCCTTCCAGGACACGGCTGAAAGCAACCAACGTCAAAAATATCTAGGTCATTTTTTGAGCCGGTCAGTTTACATATCCACACTTTCCCAACATAAGCGGATAACCTGTAGAGAAACTGACAACTGTCCGTCTTGAATCAATGGAAGGGGAGAATGGCCGTAGAAAAGATTTCAAGATCAACTCCACGAAAGAATGTTGCCAAACACAGGTACATATCGATCCTGCGTCGCCATTATAAAATCAGAAGAAAAAGAAAAAAAAAACATTAAAAATTTAATAAAGTAGAAATGCGTCCATGGGACACGGATGCCCCCGCCTGGTAAAAATCCACCCATGAACAATAAAGATATTGAGCGGACACAAGGAAAAAAACACATTTCTTAGCCTTTGACCTCTAAGTATGACCTTGACCTTGAATGTACCAATCTGTTCTTGCGTATGACACACTGACTCAAGATGGTTAACATTTCTACCAAGAAATTTCCCAATCCATTCAGAATAACCGGACACAAGAAAAAGACATTTTTCTTTACATTTTACGTCTGAGTATGACATTGACCTTGGAGGTACCATCCTGGGTCTTGGGCACGACACATCGTCTCATGAAGGTTAACATTTCTGCCAAGTAATTTCAAAATCCATCCAGAAATAAGAAAGTTGTTGACTGCGTTTAAGTTTCGGACGGACGGACGAACGAACGGACGGAAAGGGGTAAGGCTATATGCTCTTCCACCAGTCTTTGAATGGCGGGGACATAAAAACTTTGACCTAAAAAGAGTACATAAAACATAAATTTCGATTCAAAAGGACATCAAACAAAAGGCAGAACTCTATTCACGAGGAAAAAGAAAAAGAAAAAAAAAACAAAAAAAAAAAAAAAAAAAAACACAGGTAGGAATCGAACCACGAATGATCATTTCATAATTTAAAGAACACCAACTCTAACCCTTTGAGGCATTTCATTTTGGCTTGTAAAACGTCTTAATTCTTTTCATTTTATCGGGTGGTTATTCGATTTTTATCGATAATAACGGTAAAACCCTGTCTCACCTATTGATGGTGGTATAGTCTAAAACGTCACTTTCAACTTATCCTCCGACTACTGTACAGTAAAACCGACATCAGTTGTCAGTTTGGTATTGTCAATATTATTGAAATAAAGGTTATTTTTAAATTTATCTACGCAATTATATGTTATTTTTGGAAGATCTAATTTTATTTTTGGTGACTCCCTATTAATGTGATGCTATGAGGCTAAAAAATACCATACCTGCACTGTATCGACGCTAGCCAAGTGGTAAAGTCACTGGCCTGTAGAGCTGAAGTATGCGGGTTCGAATCCCGCTGGGGATGTTTTTTCTTTAACATTTTTTTTTTCGCGCCAAAAGCATATAGGGTCTAGGCCAATCAGGTTCCATTGTATCAAAATATGGCATCTTGTATTTCAATTCTCTTGTACATGTACTTGCTGGTGTTTCTTTTTTATTCACTATTATAAATCAAATGTGAAATTGATCTTTAAAATTGTGCATGACATGTATTGAACTTTAAAATAGATAGATAACCATTCACGAAAAAATAATAATACAAAAAAATAAACAGAATTGAAAATTAAAAAAGAAATAATAAAAATGTAAATTCTGAAACTATTTTATAAAAAAATCATCAAGAAAAAAAATTAATCATGCTTTTAATAGCTTTATGAAAAAAGGATGTCTGTGAGGATCGAACCTGCGAGCCAGTCATTTTAGGCGCTACTCGCTACAAGTTGCGCTATGCAACTGATTACATTGACACAGCAAAATTAAGAGGTTTTGTGTTAGAATATAACCCGTTACGTACCTGTGGAAAACACCGTTGTTTGTTATGATTTATAAATAGACGAGTATTTATCAACATTGAAACCATAACACCGACATATTACGGCAGGGTATATACCTGTAACAGGCATGCGTTCATACAGTTTAAGCCAGTTTGATTCTCAACCAAAGCATTTTAACGCATTTTGTACCAGAAACTCCACAACGGGTACCCCGGCAAACAGTGCACGCCAAGTTCAGACGCCGCAGAACGCTGAACGATCAGTCATTTTCAAAATAAATTTTGAAGAAAACACGATTTGACCTAAATTGTGAAATGGACTCCTGCTACATATAAGGAGGAAGATTCCATTTGATACTAAAAGGGTTAAGCCGTGTCCACACGTTAATTTTTTCTTGAATTCGACACGTTATGCTTCAATTAGGGTGCCCTCACATACCAAACTGTCGAATTCAACATTTGCTATGGGATCGACCGGCCCCGATAGCTCAGTTGGTAGAGTGTCCGCTCCGGGGAACGGGAGGTCTCGGGTTCGATCCCGGGCCGCGACATACCAAAGTCGTTAAAAATGGTACTAGCTGATCCTCGCTTGGCACTCAGATTTACGGGGTAGAGCTAGGACTGGTCGATCCAGTGTCAGGATAATGTGACTGGGTGTGGTATCATGAAATGTGTCTGGGACATGATACTTCAGTGAGGCAGCACTATAAACGTGAGCATTGAGCTCCCTGTCGCAACCAGACACCGTCGTGATATGACTGAAAAATTGTTGAAAGCGACGTTAAACCCGAATTCACACACACACACACACACACACACACACACACACACACACACACACACACACACCACACACACACACACGCTATGGGATCGACAAAAACTTGCTGTCAACATCAGTTGAGTGGATACAACTAGGCAGCTACTCAATGCTGAATTAACGTTGAAACAGGGTCACGCTGAGTGCCTGCATGTTTTAAGATCAACGTGCAAAAACAATTGCCACATAATGCCCATCAAACGGCGTCTTTTGGTAAACTTACTGTTTCAGTGATCTTTGTTACAGACATTTGAGTGTCCCGAACATCGGAACGCTCTTTAACCCTAGGGGTTTCTCTTGGCGACAGGGCTTTAGATGTCATTTCCTCTCAATGTCGGGTAAAAGACCCACAATTTCGGAAGAAAAGTCTCGAAAATGTCCTAGATAGTGTTGACGGGGGCGTAAACCCTGAACACAAGCAAACATACATTTGCGCTGACGTGTGTGAGCCATTTAAGTGTTTAGACATGAAGTGTCCCGTAACAGGGACGTAACACCTTAGAGGGAACGGTCCTCGAGAATGTGGACTCCATTAAATACCTTGGTGTGACAACTACACACAACTTGAGATAGAACCAGTGCTTCAGCTGAAGTGCACGACCCGCCAGATGCTTAAAGCTTTATGAGTGTTACCATATATGGGTATGGCGGCCATTTTGGTCATGTGACCTGGACCTAAAACGGTTCCCCCAATAAATGCGACTTATCGTAAGGAACAAAAATATATCTTATACTTTAGTACTGTATTCTGAATCGTTTGCAGGATAAAATGCATTCTCACTTTTCGAGTACAAAAGCATATGTGTCAAAGTTTGACCTAGGCACAAAGAAGGTCAAGGTCAACCCAGGGTCACCATTTTAGCAATTTATGATGGGCCTACGTCCTAGATGCTATTTATCAAGTTTCGTGGAAATCTGCCCGGGTGGTTCTGGAGAAGACTATTTTTGAAGGGTTTTTACCATATATGGGCTTGGCGGCCATTTTGGTCATGTGACCTGGACCCCATGAGCAAATTTTGGTTTCCCCCATCCCATAGAGGCTCCATATGAAATTTGACTTCAAACGGCCCAACGGTTTCCGAGGAGAAGCGGTTCGAAAATTTTCACATTTTCGTCTCGGCGAGGCTATACTAAATGGAATGTAATATTTCGCAAGTTCATTTGTAAGATCTCATTGATATCTATCAGTATGCCAAAATTGTTTAAATATTCCAAGCGGTTAAGTCACTATCACCAATTTTCACAAACGGGTTACGGACGGACAGACAGACAGACCATATATGGCTTGGCGGCCGCTTTGGTCATGTGACCTGGACCCCATGAGCAAATTTTGGTTTCCCCCGTCCCATAGAGGCTTCATATGAAATTTGATTTTAACCGGCCCAACGGTTTCCGAGGAGAAGCAGTTCGAAAATTTTCACATTTTTCGCCTCGGCGAGGCTATAGTAACTGGAATGTAATATTTCGCAAGTTCATTGGTAAGATCTCATTGATATCTATCAGTATGCCAAGCACTGTTTAAATAATCCAAGCGGTTAAGTCACTATCACCATTTTTCACAAACGGGTTACGGACGGACAGACAGACAGACCATATATGGCTTGGCGGCCATTTTGGTCATGTGACCTGGACCCCATGAGCAAATTTTGGTTGCCCCCGGCCCATAGAGGCTTCATATGAAATTTGATTTCAATCGGCCCAACGGTTTCCAAGGAGAAGCAGTTCGAAATTTTTCACATTTTTCACCTCGGCGAGGCTATACTAAATGGAATGTAATATTTCGCAAGTTCATTGGTTAGATCTCAGTGATATCTATCAGTATGCCAAAAATTGTTTAAATATTCCAAGCGGTTAAGTCACTATCACCAATTTTCACAAACGGGTTACGGACGGACCCAAAGAAGGTCAAGGTCAACCCAGGGTCACCATTTTAGCAATTTATGATGGGCCTACGTCCCAGATGCTATTTATCAAGTTTCGTGGAAATCTGCCCAGTGGTTCTGGAGAAGACTATTTATGAAGGGTTTTTACCATATATGACTTGGCGGCCATTTTGGTCATGTGACCTGGACCCCATGAGCAAATTTTGGTTTCCCTATCCCATAGAGGCTCCATATGAAATTTGACTTCAATCGGCCCAACGGTTTCCGAGGAGAAGCAGTTCAAAAATTTTCACATTTTTTGCCTCGGCGAGGCTATACTAAATGGAATGTAATATTTCTCAAGCTCATTGGTTAGATCTCATTGATATCTATCAGTATGCCAAAAATTGTTTAAATATTCCGAGCGGTTAAGTCACTATCACCAATTTTCACAAACGGGTTACGGACGGACAGACAGACAGACCATATATGGCTTGGCGGCCATTTTGGTCATGTGACTTGGACCCCATGAGCAAATTTTGGTTTCCCCCATCCCATAGAGGCTCCATATGAAATTTGACTTCAATCGGCCCAACGGTTTCCGAGGAGAAGCAGTTCAAAAATTTTCACATTTTTGCCTCGGCGAAGCTATACTAAATAGAATGTAATATTTCGCAAGTTCATTGGTAAGATCTCATTGATATCTATCAGTATGCCAAAAATTGTTCAAATATTCCAAGCGGTTAAGTCACTATCACCAATTTTCACAAACGGGTTACGGACGGACAGGCAGACAGACCATATATGGCTTGGCGGCCATTTTGGTCATGTGACCTGGACCCCATGAGCAAATTTTTGTTTCCCCCGTCCCATAGAGGTTTCATATGAAATTTGATTTCAATCGGCCCAACGGTTTCCAAGGAGAGGCAGTTCGAAAATTTTCACATTTTTCGCCTCGGCGAGGCTATACTAAATGGAATGTAATATTTCGCAAGTTCATTGGTTAGATCTCATTGATATCTATCAGTATGCCAAAAATTATATAAATATTCCAAGCGCTTAAGTCACTATCACCACTTTTCACAAACGGGTTACGGACGGACCCAAAGAAGGTCAAGGTCAACCCAGGGTCACCATTTTAGCAATTTATGATGGGCCTACGTCCCAGATGCTATTTATCAAGTTTCGTGGAAATCTGCCCAGTGGTTCTGGAGAAGACTATTTATGAAGGGTTTTTACCATATATGGCTTCGCGGCCATTTTGGTCATGTGACCTGGACCCCATGAGCAAATTTTGGTTTCCCTATCCCATAGAGGCTCCATATGTAATTTCACTTAAATCGGCCCAACGGTTTCCGAGGAGAAGCAGTTCAAAATTTTTCACATTTTTTGCCTCGGCGAGGCTATACTAAATGGAATGTAATATTTCTCAAGCTCATTGGTTAGATCTCATTGATATCTATCAGTATGCCAAAAATTGTTTAAATATTCCCAGCCGTTAAGTCACTATCACCTATTTTCACAAACGGGTTACGGACGGACAGAAAGTTTCCCCCGTCCCATAGAGGCTTCATATGAAATTTGATTTTAACCGGCCCAACGGTTTCCGAGGAGAAGCAGTTCGAAAATTTTCACATTTTTCGCCTCGGCGAGGCTATAGTAACTGGAATGTAATATTTCGCAAGTTCATTGGTAAGATCTCATTGATATCTATCAGTATGCCAAGCACTGTTTAAATAATCCAAGCGGTTAAGTCACTATCACCATTTTTCACAAACGGGTTACGGACGGACAGACAGACAGACCATATATGGCTTGGCGGCCATTTTGGTCATGTGACCTGGACCCCATGAGCAAATTTTGGTTGCCCCCGGCCCATAGAGGCTTCATATGAAATTTGATTTCAATCGGCCCAACGGTTTCCAAGGAGAAGCAGTTCGAAAATTTTCACATTTTTCACCTCGGCGAGGCTATACTAAATGGAATGTAATATTTCGCAAGTTCATTGGTTAGATCTCAGTGATATCTATCAGTATGCCAAAAATTGTTTAAATATTCCAAGCGGTTAAGTCACTATCACCAATTTTCACAAACGGGTTACGGACGGACCCAAAGAAGGTCAAGGTCAACCCAGGGTCACCATTTTAGCAATTTATGATGGGCCTACGTCCCAGATGCTATTTATCAAGTTTCGTGGAAATCTGCCCAGTGGTTCTGGAGAAGACTATTTATGAAGGGTTTTTACCATATATGACTTGGCGGCCATTTTGGTCATGTGACCTGGACCCCATGAGCAAATTTTGGTTTCCCTATCCCATAGAGGCTCCATATGAAATTTGACTTCAATCGGCCCAACGGTTTCCGAGGAGAAGCAGTTCAAAAATTTTCACATTTTTTGCCTCGGCGAGGCTATACTAAATGGAATGTAATATTTCTCAAGCTCATTGGTTAGATCTCATTGATATCTATCAGTATGCCAAAAATTGTTTAAATATTCCAAGCGGTTAAGTCACTATCACCAATTTTCACAAACGGGTTACGGACGGACAGACAGACAGACCATATATGGCTTGGCGGCCATTTTGGTCATGTGACTTGGACCCCATGAGCAAATTTTGGTTTCCCCCATCCCATAGAGGCTCCATATGAAATTTGACTTCAATCGGCCCAACGGTTTCCGAGGAGAAGCAGTTCAAAAATTTTCACATTTTTGCCTCGGCGAAGCTATACTAAATAGAATGTAATATTTCGCAAGTTCATTGGTAAGATCTCATTGATATCTATCAGTATGCCAAAAATTGTTTAAATATTCCAAGCGGTTAAGTCACTATCACCAATTTTCACAAACGGGTTACGGACAGACAGACAGACAGACCATATATGGCTTGGCGGCCATTTTGGTCATGTGACTTGGACCCCATGAGCAAATTTTGGTTTCCCCCATCCCATAGAGGCTCCATATGAAATTTGACTTCAATCGGCCCAACGGTTTCCGAGGAGAAGCAGTTCAAAAATTTTCACATTTTTGCCTCGGCGAAGCTATACTAAATAGAATGTAATATTTCGCAAGTTCATTGGTAAGATCTCATTGATATCTATCAGTATGCCAAAAATTGTTCAAATATTCCAAGCGGTTAAGTCACTATCACCAATTTTCACAAACGGGTTACGGACGGACAGGCAGACAGACCATATATGGCTTGGCGGCCATTTTGGTCATGTGACCTGGACCCCATGAGCAAATTTTTGTTTCCCCCGTCCCATAGAGGTTTCATATGAAATTTGATTTCAATCGGCCCAACGGTTTCCAAGGAGAGGCAGTTCGAAAATTTTCACATTTTTCGCCTCGGCGAGGCTATACTAAATGGAATGTAATATTTCGCAAGTTCATTGGTTAGATCTCATTGATATCTATCAGTATGCCAAAAATTATATAAATATTCCAAGCGCTTAAGTCACTATCACCACTTTTCACAAACGGGTTACGGACGGACCCAAAGAAGGTCAAGGTCAACCCAGGGTCACCATTTTAGCAATTTATGATGGGCCTACGTCCCAGATGCTATTTATCAAGTTTCGTGGAAATCTGCCCAGTGGTTCTGGAGAAGACTATTTATGAAGGGTTTTTACCATATATGGCTTCGCGGCCATTTTGGTCATGTGACCTGGACCCCATGAGCAAATTTTGGTTTCCCTATCCCATAGAGGCTCCATATGTAATTTCACTTAAATCGGCCCAACGGTTTCCGAGGAGAAGCAGTTCAAAATTTTTCACATTTTTTGCCTCGGCGAGGCTATACTAAATGGAATGTAATATTTCTCAAGCTCATTGGTTAGATCTCATTGATATCTATCAGTATGCCAAAAATTGTTTAAATATTCCCAGCCGTTAAGTCACTATCACCTATTTTCACAAACGGGTTACGGACGGACAGAAAGACAGACCATATATGGCTTGGCGGCCATTTTGGTCATGTGACCTGGACCCCATGAGCAAATTTTGGTTTCCCCCATCCCATAGAGGCTCCATATGAAATTTGACTTCAATCGGCCCAACGGTTTCCGAGGAGAAGCAGTTCAAAAATTTTCACATTTTTTGCCTCGGCGAGGCTATACTAAATGGAATGTAATATTTGGCAAGCTCATTGGTTAGATCTCAGTGATATCTATCAGTATGCCAAAAATTGTTTAAATATTCCAAGCGCTTAAGTCACTATCACCACTTTTCACAAACGGGTTACGGACGGACCCAAAGAAGGTCAAGGTCAACCCAGGGTCACCATTTTAGCAATTTATGATGGGCCTACGTCCCAGATGCTATTTATCAAGTTTCGTGGAAATCTGCCCAGTGGTTCTGGAGAAGACTATTTATGAAGGGTTTTTACCATATATGGCTTCGCGGCCATTTTGGTCATGTGACCTGGACCCCATGAGCAAATTTTGGTTTCCCTATCCCATAGAGGCTCCATATGTAATTTCACTTAAATCGGCCCAACGGTTTCCGAGGAGAAGCAGTTCAAAATTTTTCACATTTTTTGCCTCGGCGAGGCTATACTAAATGGAATGTAATATTTCTCAAGCTCATTGGTTAGATCTCATTGATATCTATCAGTATGCCAAAAATTGTTTAAATATTCCCAGCCGTTAAGTCACTATCACCTATTTTCACAAACGGGTTACGGACGGACAGAAAGACAGACCATATATGGCTTGGCGGCCATTTTGGTCATGTGACCTGGACCCCATGAGCAAATTTTGGTTTCCCCCATCCCATAGAGGCTCCATATGAAATTTGACTTCAATCGGCCCAACGGTTTCCGAGGAGAAGCAGTTCAAAAATTTTCACATTTTTTGCCTCGGCGAGGCTATACTAAATGGAATGTAATATTTGGCAAGCTCATTGGTTAGATCTCATTGATATCTATCAGTATGCCAAAAATTGTTTAAATATTCCAAGCGGTTAAGTCACTATCACCAATTTTCACAAACGGGTTACGGACGGACGGACAGACTGACAGAATGACAGAATGACAGACTGACAGAATGACAGAATGACAGAATGACATGGTGATTTTAGGGCACTCTTAGAAATCAACCGACTTCAGTCGGTTGCTTTTTTCTGCGGGTCGTGCAATACTCATATTAGCGACATGCGAACTATGGCAAACAGAACGCCGAAATCTTGATCATGTAAAAGAGGCAGCATATAAAGGTCTTGTTCGCCCAATCTTGGAATATGGTACATGTTGTCTCTGGGTCCCCAGTGGAGTGGTCCTTAACGAAGAAATTGAGAAAGTTCAGAATAGAGTAGATTTGTAACAGTCAATTAGGGCTTTGAAACTGGGAGCATGACTGGAATACTTAGAAAATTAAAATGGGAGTCTCTCAGGAAAAGGAGAAAAGACGTAGGCTCATCCTTGTATACAAAGATCTAAAGGGTGCTGCCAGCATCCCAACAGATGACATTGTTCCCGCAGCTAGGCACAGTAGAAATCGCCATTCGTAGGCGTTTCAGACCCTTACTGCAAGAACTGATATTGCAAAAGAATCGTTTTCCCCCGAACCATTAGAGCTTGGAATGCCCTTCCGGATTCGATTATTTCGACAGCTGAAGGTGCTGATGGTTGTGTAGCTAAGTTTACCTCTTGACTAAATTCCCACATCACAGGTCCTGGTGTATGAATGTCATTTGACGTGTCACAAGTAACAATTCTGAACTGGGATACTGGCAAACAGTGCAGGCCGCAGACAATGCGCATAATGGGGGTTTTGGTAACTGTCTTCACCGTTTGCTTAAAATGCGTGATTTTTCTGTAAATCTTACAGTAAATAAAATAAATCGGACACCACTGGAATTCATCATGTTAACAGGTCAGTAAGTGAAACACGCATGTAAAGTCATTTTATGTCGAGTAAACAGCGGTATACATTATTTTTTTTGTATTTCTGCTCCAACACCTAGGTTGTTGGTACTCATTAGAACCGCCTCAATGACGCGGTTCTAATGACCACACACAACATGTTTGTTTGGAGTACAAATAAATAAGAAATAACTCATAAACTTTCATCAGAATTGTGGCCACATTGGAGAAATAAAAGTGTACCTCGTGTCTCACGGACTCATGTGCGGTCGGTTTCCGCTCTGCGTCCATGCAGTCCAATCTATTTCTCCAAGCCCCGATGGGCGGGGGCAAAGTAGGAGACTGTGTCTCACACGTGTTTATGTGAACTCGAGGTAAACTTATCGCGGGGAGAACACTGAACTACCACCAGAATATGGACACACATTAGACCAGGGTCTAGGTCCATAAGTTGAAAGAATGTAGTTTTATGTAGTTGTCAAAAACATTTAAAACATTCAAAATACCTATGTCAGACGAATTCGTCAGTTTTATTGGCAAAGAAATAGTATTATCCACAGAAGCAAAAAGTACCTCCTTAAATTCAGGACGTCCTTAATCAAGGCCTCCTTAAATTTGAGCAATGCATTTTATGTAGTTGTGAAAGGTATTTAAAGCTTTTTTTTAAACAAACTATGGACGTCCTGTTTCTTTTCCATACATCACGTGAACAAGTCCGTGAACAGAAAACCCCCTAAACCTTACTTTATATAGCGAAAACTCGGGCTTACGGGGGTATACATTAGTTTTCATATTTCTGCTCTAAGATATAGGCTGTGGGTACTCGTTCCACACATCACGTGAACAAGTCTGTGAAATGAACACCCCCTCCCCATAACCCTACTTTATATAGAGAAAACTGAGGCTTTCGGGGGGTATACATTAGTTTTCTTATTTCTGCTCCAAGACATATGCTGTGGGTACTCGCCTCAATGAAGCGGTTCTAACGAGCACCCACAACTTATGTTTGAAGAATAAATAAGAAAAATATCAGAGATTTTCATCAGAAAAGTAACACTTTTGGAGATGTGAAAAAATGCACTTTGTCGCACGATTGTGTTATCATTATGGACTTTGATTACATATTTATTTCGACAAACAAGGCACACACAAACAAGTTAAAATACTAGGTTGGTTGTTTGGTGCTTAACGGCCAAGTAAACACTTTTCATGCCAAATCGAGCCTGTTAGTTTACCGAAACACACTTTTTCTGGGCAAGCTTTATACAGCAGTTCACCAGTACAATGCACATTATGTCGCCAGGACCCCCTGGACCAGAAAAAGGGAGAGAATTTTCATTTATTGTTCTCCGAGAAAGAATGTTGCCGATCCGATAGGTATCAAACCCGTTACCTCACGAGTCAGACGCGCACCCGACAGAGCTACCAATGCAAGAAGAGGATTCGGGAACAAACCCGTGCGACATAGTGCATTTTTGCACATCTCAAAAATATCTACTAATCCGTGATATTTTTCTTATTTATACTGCAAACATAAGTTGTGGCTACTCGTTAGAACCGCCTCAACGAGGCGGTTCTACAAACATAGGTTGTGGCTACTCGTTAGAACCGCCTCAACGAGGCGGTTCTAACGAGTATGCACAACATAGGTCTTAAAGCAGAAATAAGAAAATAATATATACCCCCGTAAACCCCAGTTTTCTCTATATATAGTGGGATTGAGGGGGTGTTCATTTCAAGGACTTGTACATATGATGGAAAAATGTGTCTGTTTATTGTTAAAGATTTATGACTCACATTTTCATCAGAAAGTACCATTTTCAGCAAAATGAACTTTCTCCTATGAAAATGTTTTTCTAATAACGTGGAAGACCACTAAACTCGAACATTGATGGCTGATTCACCAGAGCTGTTCAAACTCAATCTTGCGAGCCTATGTAATGATTCCCATACCTCCATATTACAAACGATAGGTTTAATTATGGATATGTCTCGTTTTTCATATTTTATCGAGAAAATCTATGATGTTTGTATGGTGTGTGAACTCATTAGAATCGCCTCATTGGGGCGATTCTAATGGGTACACACAACATAACTTTGCCTCATTGGGGCGATTTTAATGGGTACACACAACATAACTTTGCCTCATTGGGGCGATTCTAATGGGTACACACAACATAACTTTGCCTCATTGGGGCGATTCTAATGGGTACACACAACATAACGTTGCCTCATTGGGGCGATTCTAATGGGTACACACAACATAACTTTGCCGTCCCCGCCCATAGGGGCTTGAAGAAATATATGGGCTGCACGATGCTTCCACGCAGAGCTGAATCCGGCCCGCACACTAGTACTGGTAAACCGCTTAGAGGATCTAAGCCTGTCCAGTAACCGCGGTGCGAGGCGGACCGTCCATGCAAATAAACCCTATTGGTTTCATTGGGCGACAGGGCTTGAGATGTTATTTCATCTCAATGTCGGGTAAAAGTCCCACGAAATTGGAAGCAACGTCTCCAAAATGACCTTTACAGTGTTGACGGGGACGTTAAACCTCAAATCAAACAAACAAAAACAACATAACTTTGCTTAATAGAAGTTCGAAAAAGGAGTGCTAAATCATACCCATCCTGTCTCATTTCCTGGCATTATCATAAACCCTCAGTTGTTCGTAGTACTACACCTTATCTGGAACAAATTTTCATGGTCCAAGTTATGTTCGAGCCATTATTCTAACACAGCGCGCCTATATATGCAAGCTAAAAATAACTGTTTTATTCTACAAGAAATCACGACAAGAAAGAGCGTGACGAGTGACGTAATTAAAAACTGCAAATTTATGACGTCGCTAGTCGATTTTCTTGACGTTAGACGGTGCAACGTCATATTCTCGCATCGAAAACATTAGAAAAGGATATAAATGCATGTGTTATAGTCGATAATTTTAGCGGGGTTTCTTCTAACAATGGCAAAAAGTTGTTAGATGTTAAAGGAAACAACAGCATTATTGCCTATTTTCAACCTTTTACAATCGAAATAGATCAGCTCTAGTTTGTGATTTGTTGAGTAATTGTTGCGCGTGACTTGTCTACTTACAATTGACCGACAAACTGTGATTTATTACTCAACAAATCAGTTAGAGCTGATCTATTTCTTAAATATTCGACTGGACTGAGGTGTAGAGCACAAAACAAGCTTACCAAAACGGTTAATTCAGATAAAAGTCCAACAGTTCGAGGCGTTCTAACTATGCCTTCTTTGTTTTCCAATTAAGCTGTTTATAAACTTTATCCGTCTTTCACCTGCTTTGTAAACAACGGCTATCTTTACTGTGTTTGCGATAGGTCATAATTTATTTGATTAAACCTACTAGGACAGTGATATCCTAAATGTTAAACCTATCGCTGAAAATAGTAAACTAGACAAAGCTGACAGTGAATGATGGCTTTTGTTGTAGATTTACGGTCCTGATGATTGTCGTTGACTCTGCGCATCGATGTTTTTTTTTTTTTCTTTGGTTTGGGTTTTACGGCCCTTTCAAGGCCATTTCACTCATATCGAGCCGATCGTTAATCAGAGGTGGGCGAAAACCGGAGTACCCGGAGAAAAACCACCTGCCCTTCCGTTGCAGAACTTGGCGTCTCACATGTGACCCGAGCCAGGCTCGAACCCACAGCGGTGAGAGATCTAATGATTAAGAGTCAGCGCTCTTAACCACTAGGCCACGGAGGCCCGTTGCGTATCGATGTACAGTCTGCTCTGCGTGGTTTTTTAACATAGACGATTGACGTTATTCTTTACATACGAGGGTAGGCTGAAAAGTTCTGAGCCTGACCAAGATCCAATTGTTTGTCCATGCTGAAAGTGCCTTATTTTTCAACATAGTCTCCCTTCCTGTCCACACACTTCCTCCAGCGATGCTGGAATCTTTGGATCCCAGTTGTATAGACGGTGTCATCCTGGTCCCTGAAAAACTCCTCCACAGCAGCTATCACCTCCTCGTCTGACCAATAATGCTGCCCAGCCAAGTGCTTTTTCATGTTGGGAAACCGGAAATAATCTGATGGAGCTAGATCAGGTGAATACGGAGGATGATCGACAAGTGTGAAGCCACAGTCATGCACAGCAGCCATAGCGACAACCGATTTATGAGCAGGCGCATTGGCCTGATGGAACAAGACCCCTTTTGTCAATTTTCCGGGTCGTTTAGCCATAATTGCTTTTCGCAATTGTTTTAGCAGATCTGCATAGTACTCCCCATTAATTGTTCTGCCCTTTTGAAGGTAATCTATGAATATTATACCCTTGCCATTCCAGAACGCTGATGCCATCACCTTCCCTGCAGTGGAGACGACCTTTGCCTTCTTTGGAGGGGGTGAGCCAGGGTGCTTCCGTTGCATGGATTGTCTTTAGGTCTCTGGCTCAAAGTGATGAACCCAACACTCATCCTGAGTGACAAAACGGTCAAGAAAACCATCTTGGTCTGCTTCAAAAATAGCCAAGTTGGCTTGTGACAGGTTCAGTCTGGTCAACTTTTGGTCAGACGTCAAAAGCCGTGGCACCCATCTGGCGGAAACCTTCGACATTCCTAATTCACTGTGAAGAATGTTCTCTACTCGTTCACGGGAGATGCCAACAGTGTTAGTTAACTGATTCACAGTTAAATGCCTGTCATCCATCACGGCCCTGTGCACTTGGCTGATGGTTTCCTCAGTTGTTGCCGTTGTGGGTCGTCCACACCGCTCATCATCTTCAAGGCTGTCCTTGCCCATCTTAAAATTTGCTGCCCACCTTTTCACGGTTGCATACAAAGGAGCATCATCCTCTAATGTAGCAACCATATCGGCATGAATGTCCTTAGGAGCTAACCCCTTTTTATGGAGGTACTTGATGACACCACGATGCCAGATTTTGTCCATTTTCTCAAAAACGTGCTAGTATCAATTTTCAAAGTCTAGAATTTCTACGTTATTGATGGTAAACTTGAACTCATATGAGTCAAATCAAGTAATAAAGGTTTGGATTTAATGACTACAAAATTTCATGGCTGTTCGATGCCTGCTTCTTGTTCAGGCTCAGAACTTTTCAGCCTACCCTCGTAAGAACAAGGTAGGTTAGTGACCGTCCCTGACCAGGGTTGTAGAAATAAAAAAAAAAAAAAAAAATGAATACGACTACGTGTTTAATAACGTTCATTTTCCAAACCCTTATAATACTTATGAGATCGGATGAACGACCCCCACCCCAAATCCCTTCCTCCCATTTGCAGTCTTTTATTTAGAAGGAGCTGATGCAAATAAACAAAATAAATATGTAAACAAAATCAGATCGCGAGTGAAAAGACCGGTTAATTGAAGTATAAAAACTGCGGTTCTCGGGCAAATTTTAATGAACCCCAACCGTCAAGTCACGGGGGCTTGAAGAAATAGATGGACTGCACGATACTTCCACGCAAAGCTGAAATCGACCGCACACGAGTACTGGTAAACCGCTTAGAGGATCTAAGCTTGCCCAGGCAAAGCGGTGCGAGTCGGACCGTCCATGCTTATAAACCCTAATGGTTTCATTGGGCGACAGGGCTTGAGATGTCATTTCATCTCAATGTCGGGTAAAAGTCCCACAGAATCGGAACAACGTCTCCAAAATGACATATACAGTGTTGACGGGGACGTTAAACCTCAATTCTAATGCACTTGCGTATGTAACGCGACGCCTGATTGGATAACGTCAAAAATTTGCGACAGTATATTCTGCGATATACTGTCGGATATCCGACGTCATCATGTAACGTCGCTTTCCATTGGTTGTCATTTGGTTTTACGCAGCTGACAACGCTTGCCACTTTGAGCAAAATAGCACACTTTTTAAAGAAAACAACCGAATAAATGCATTAGAATGGGGATAACTGTATTGAAAATTGTCATTTGGGGAGATAAATCGTCGGTTTTACGGTCGCAAATTACGTTTTACGGCTCCGCTGACGCGTCGCGTAAAACGAAATTTCCGACCGAAAAACCTCCGATTTACCTCCCCAAATGACAATTTTGAATACATTTATCCCCTAATTCAACCAACCAACCGTCAAGTCACGAGCAAAGTTTAAATGGGTCCAAGGGAGGTCTTCCGGTGACCCGATGTTTTCATACTCCAATAAACGTTTTTATTATTTATTTGCCCACGCCTATCGGGGCTTGAAGAAATAGATGGGCTGCATGATGCTTCCACGCAGAGCTGAAACCGACCCGCACACGAGTACTGGTAAACCGCTTAGAGGATCTTAGCCTGTCCAGGCAAAGCGGTGCGAGTCGGACCGTCCATGCTTATAAACCCTATTGGTTTAATTGGGCGGCAGGGATTGAGATGTCATTTCATCTCAATGTCGGGTAAAAGTCCCGCAAAATTGGAAGCAATGTCTCCAAAATGGCCTTTACAGTGTTGACGGGGACGTTAAACCTCAAACAAACAAACAATTTTTTATTATTTATATTTATATTATTTGCCACCCGGTCTTTGACGAAAAAGTACAGTAAAGTTCTTATTTTAAGACCACCTTTGCAACTATATAGAACACACTGGTTGTAGAAATATCAGGGACTATGTACATGAAACGTTCTTAATATGCTTTTTAAAGCAGATTTTGTCCAAATTTTATGTGATGTTGAATCCTTAATAGCGGAAATTTCAATGTAATTTGAGACCTTAAAGTAAAACAGAAAACACACCAGGTTAACAGGGCCGTGAAATGAAGATCCTAAACCCCACTTTACATAGAGAAAAGTGGAGTTTACGGGGTTTTTCGTTATTTTCCTTAGTTTTGCTCATAAACATAGATTGTTGGTACTCGTTAGAACCGCCTCACTGAGGCGGTTCTAACGAGCACTCACAATCGTTGTATTGAAATTAAAAACAGAATCGATCAGGAACTGATACAATCAGATTCCAAATTCTTCCCACAATATAACTAGGGAAAGAGTGACGACAGTAAATGGACCAGAAATAAGAAAAATATAAAACAATTCCATCTGAAAATGTTAGTTCTAATGGTAAGATATACGCCATTTTGGCGCGTATGTATTTCTCATATTTTCCTGTTAACTGCGGACCAGTGTCGTTGACGTAATATTGTCATAATCGTCCAATCATTTTGGAGAGGACCATGAATTATTTTGACGTCACTTAATGGTCATGTGATGTCGCGAGAGTAAATACCGGTATGAACAACAGTTATTTGTAATTTATTTATTTATTTATTTATTTATTTATTTATTTATGAGTCTATTGTTTATCAACTGACCCAAAATTACTAACTACATTAGCTTCACGCCTGCTATTGTCCATGTGACAATCGCTGGCCATGTATAAAATCTATGTGTCAGTTATTGATAGCAGCACTAGTCTTGTTGGAAATGATACACTCGCAAATCAGCCGATTTTAAACTGCTCAAAGCAGTTATATACACAAAAGATTCAAAGCAACAAATGGAATAAACTATTTGCTAAAATGAATAAACTGATTTGATAAGATTGATTGGCAGAAAAGGAGGACTTTCTGGCTGTAACTACGACCTGTATTTTCACCCCAAAGACTTTTTTTATATATATTTTTTTTATTTTATAAACATTTTCATTTGAATTATTTTTATTTTATATTTCTATATATTATATTTATATTTTATATATGTTTTTTTTATTCTGGTATTTCTATTGGTAAGGAAATGTTAAATTGACATTTCTTCAAATTTGGGAAGCAACTGTATGATTGCCCCAGAAAAATCACTTCCTTGCAAACGCCCTTATTTAGATTGTATGATATCAGAGATTTAATTTAAGTCTGTCTCATTTTCATATGAAAATACAAGTCACAATCATGGCTTGATTTGATAAGATAGGGCGAAGTTAACTAGCGTTGAAATCGGTGGACTCCATCGCCCGTGGTACACAATAAACTGGAATCAGTGGTCTTCGTCGAAGCTCAAATGCGAATTTTAGTTCTCATACCTCTGGCTTAATCATCATCATCTTAATCATCATCATCATCATCATCATGACCATCATCATCATCATCATCATCATCATCAGTGATTAAGAGTCAGCGCTCTTCAATTAGGACACGCATTACGAAAACACGCCTATACAAATACATAGTAATTTTTTTTGCCGAAAAAAAAATGAAGATTTTATGATGAAAAATTGTGATATTTTTATTATTTCTGCTCAAAATACAGATTGTGGGTACACATTAGAACCGCCTCGGCCACAAACTATATATATTTTAGAGCAGAAATTAGAAAAATACGGTTTACCCCTCTAAACCACAGTTTTACAATATAAAAGTGGGGTTCAAGGGGTCAAAATTATAAAGGTGTGTTTTCGTGATGGGAGGTCCGTCTCCGGTCATTTAATACCCTTGTTATTCCAACCTAATATAGGGAAAATGCGGTTAACGAGGGTATATACAATTTTTCTTATTTTTCATTTTATTATTGCTCAAAATAATTAGGGCTAAACAATGCAATTTTACCGCTTCAGCTGGTCATTAATGCTTAAGTGACAACAGCCCTTCTTGAATCAGCGGAAGGGAGAGAATGACAATAGAAAAGATTTCATGATCAATCTCCACTAAAGAATGTTGCCGACCCCGGCAGGTATCGAACCAGCGACCTCCTGAACAACAGTCAGACGTGCATCAGACTGAGGTACCTAGACCGGCCATACAATGACCAGAATTTTATTTTGGATTTACGACCCTTTCAAGATTATTTCACGTATATCGAACCGATCGTTAAGCAGAAATGGGCTAAAATTAGAGTATCGGGAGAAAAACCCTCCGTTGCAGAACTTGGCGTCTCACATATGACCAGAGCCAGGCTCGAACAAACAGCGGGAAGAGACCTAATGATTCATTACGATAACACATCCGTGTGATATAGTGCAATTTTCAAACCTCAAAAAAGGTATTTTTTCTGATGAAAATTTGTGATATTATCCTTATTTCTGCTCCAAACATAGGTTTTGGGTGCTCGTTGGAACCGCCTCATTGAGGCGGTTCTAACGAGTACCCACAACCTATGTCTTGGAGCAGAAATAAGGAAAATAATGTTTACCCCCGTAAACCCCAGTTTTCTCTATATAAACTGGGGTTTAGGGGGTCTTTATTTTACGGACTTGTTCACGTGATGAAGAGTCGGCGATCCTATGCACTAGGCCACGGAGGCCAGTCAACCAAAGCTTTTTAGTTTTATTTTTTTTTTATTTATTTATTGTTGTTTTTTTTTTTTTTGTTTTGTTTTGTTTTTCATTCACACAGAAACATAAAGACATTTATAACATATTGCATGGCATATCAAGAGCGTTGGCAATCACAGAGGTGAGTGAACAAGATGAAAGATGTTAAACCATCTTCCCTGAAATACGGCTCTCGGACGCCACCATCCAGAGGCCCGGAGACAGTACAGACATCAAACCAGTTCTCAATTCTCGACGTTCCCGTGCCATAAGAACCCAGGATCCGAACCTCTGACAACCGGCAGAGACGCCGTGTTGACTCTCTTGCTACAGCCCCAGAGCCAGTGTGGCGTCTTTGGAATATTTTCGATTGAACTGGAAAGCAATGATGCCGTTTAGCCATCACTATCTTATCATAACAGCACACGCCGGGTCTTTCAGGGGAGGCCCAATACTCTCCAATCAGCCACGTACCCAGACCACAGATGCTTTGAGTAAGGTCACCCGCCAGCGTCCCCAGTCATCCCTACACCCGCCATAATTTGAGCACCCATACCACCACAAAACGCGTCCAGCAAACATATGTATAAGTAAAATAAAAATGTCAAATATAAGTGAACGTCACCCCACCATCAGGGCCCTTATCAATATCCCTAGACCATGCTTTCACTGTTTCATATCGTTGGCTAGATTCAATTGAAATTCTTACAACGCAGCAAAACGGCACAAGACGTTGTAAAACAAATTGAAAAAAATAAAAGGAAATCATCTATGGTTATATAGATCATATTCTCACTGTATCGTATTAAGGTCTAATATTTACTGCGTGCTAAAACGTAGCAAATTAACAGGGATCGCATCGGATGTAAAAGCAATATTATAATGCCATCAGTCAAAGAGCCTCGCACCGGCCCAGCCACAGGTCCGAGGTCCGCTGCATAGGCCCGAGTCAGAAAGCCGAGACCAATATAGCTGACCGAGGACATGCAACCGGGACAGTGGGAAATTACCTGAATAATGGCAATTTTATTGACACCATTAAAAACATGTCTATTGATTTCCGAGCTGAGTGTTATGACCTCCAACAATACAGGGTAGTTAATTAATAAAAAGGGGTACATACAACCGTACGAAACGACACAAAACAAGCGACAGCGAGATCGGGGCCAACCTGATGGTAAGAAAGACTCTCCTCGATACCGCATTCAAAAGCCCCACACTCATGATCTACCCACGACGGCAGGAGCCCCAACTCTAAGACAACCCCGGCAAAAAAAAAACAACAGAAAAAAAAACAAGAACGCCAGCACGAGACTCCAATCCGAGCGTATGCGGGCCCAACAGCCTCTCCAGGATCCGGCATGAGCTTATAATGCCAACACCCTCGGTGTCTATTTACATCGATGTCCTATGCAGGTGTGGAATATTTAAAGTTTGCTCCCCAACCTCACTTAGTAGCACTATAGCAGTACAACATCTTAAAGCGTTGAAAAGGACAAAGTCCCATTCTGAAATAATTGAGCCGGGCCCCAGCACTTCCCACAACCCACACGCGCGCCCAGCGAAGAATCAGACCAGCCCTCGCATCCACACAGCCCTACCAGAGACCTCTACTGCTGCACGTTGGGGCACCGGGCGCCGAGCGCACAACGAAGACTCCGTCCAGACTGCGCAGACGCGCACGCCACTCAGAGCCCCCACAGGGCGCACATGCCCTATTGTAGGTCTTGTCGCGCGCCAGCTTATGTTTTGTAGGCACGACCAAAAAGAGAAATGATCTTAGTAAACAAACAAGCATAAAATATTTCGTTATTTTGCAGCATACGATACTGGTTTAAATTTATTTTTTACTTTTCTTTAATTATTGTGGAGAAGAGTAGTATTAGGCATGTCATTATTTCACTACAATCATTGAATGACAAGAAATTAACGATAAATCCGAGGAAAAAATGTGCTGATATCACTCGATATCGGCACGCTCAGTTGACATTGCACGTTTATTCGGCGGTCTTCGAATTTTACCGCTAGGCGTTTTATAGACTAAAGGGAGATTCTAACACAGCGCGCCTATATAGGCCATGGAAAATAACTGTGTTTTATTCTGCAACAAATCTCAGCTCGGAAGAGCGTGACGAGTGACGTCATTAAAATTCCCAATTTATGACGTCACTAGTCGATTTCCTTGACGTTAGACGGTGTAACGTCATTTTCTCGCATCGAAAACGTAAGAAAAGGATATAAATGCATGTGTTTCAGTCGATAATTTTAGCGGGATTTCTTCTAACAATGGCGAAAGGTTGTGAGATTTTGAAGGAAACAACAACATTATTGCCGATTTACAGCGTGTTAGAATCGAAATAGATCAGCTCTTGTCTGTGATTTGTTGAGTAATAAATCACAGTTTGTCGGTCAGTTGTAAGTGTAGACAAATCACGCGCGCTACGCGCTTGTGATTTGTCTACTTTACACCTGACCTCCAAACTGTGATTTATTACTCAACAAATCACAGCTAGAGCTGATCTATTTCTTAATTCTAAAACATTGTCGAAATAAATTTATTCATATGCTGAAAATAATGTGATCTAGATTTTTCTGGGTTGTTCTTTAATCCCTTTCCTCAAAGTTATAAACAAGAGGCTTACCAACTAAAATGAATATGTGACTCATAATCTAGAAACTTCCTTTTTGTACTAAAAGTTGATAAACAAAATCGACTGAGTGTTATATGAGAATCAGGAATAACAATTCTTATACATAACAACAGCTATAAATAAAAGGTTTTTGCACCATTTTTTATGAATTCGGAGTTTTACCCGAGATAGGATATCCAAGGATGATCCACTGAGTGTAATATGAGAATCAGGAAAAACAATTCTTATGCATAACAATAGCTATAAATAAAAGGGTTATTGCACCATTTTTGGTGAATATTGTCCCGAGATGGGGTATCAAAGGATACTCGCAAGCTCGTGTCCTTGGATATCCCGTCTCAGGAAAATATTCACCAATATCTGTTCACTAACCCTATAACGAGAATGCAATGTGTAGGAAACTGAGTCTCGCCATCAACACAACGATGTTGATGCGACGTTATTTAATCAGCAGGTGTAAAGTGGGTTTGCATATCAAATTGACAACAGACCAGTGGATGAATTTGTAAAGCCAGCACAGACCAGCATCTGGTATTTTCTACCATTTTTATGTCGTCTGCTAACAACCATGATTTACCTTCAAGTGCTGGCGTATTGCTGCTTGTCTGCTGTAACCTTTCGAAATTTTGAATGGTCTTGCATTTAAGGATTCCTAGAATGGGGAATAATTCTTAAGGTGTTTGGCTTCATTGATTTTGTTCCATCTTTCGTTCATTGTTTTTTTGTTTGTTTTTTTTTTTTTCTAATTCAATCTGCGTATTGTTGTTGTTGTTGTTTTATTTTATTTTTCTTCCTTTCTTTGTTTGGAAATGCCTATTGCCAGTCAACTTGCAAAAGCCATTTTTACGCATTTTGGCTATTACCAATTGTTTACTTTTGGAAGACGACGTTCCACGGCGGTTCTTCTGTGGCGGTTTATTTATGTTGTTGTTTGTTACTACTCACTGTGAGTGTCACTTGTGTCTTTTTGTTTTGGATGGCCATTTGGCCATTTTGTGGGAAAGTAACTGTCCTTATGGCCATCCTTTGTTTAGGTTTCCATTATGGTCTGGTCGCTTCATGTTTGTGTTTCTTTCCCTTTGGTGTCTTTGATGGGTGGGGTAAGTTAATTGTATCGATTCCTGATCTTTGTTTTACTTCTACTTTTATATCACACGATTGTTATTATTTTTTCGAGCAGGTCACATTTCATACACACTTTGATCCTGGGCAAACACACTTTTCTAACATTAGGACACTCATTAGTGTTTGATATTGCTACCAAAGCTTTCTATTGGACTATATGTTCTTATTTCCTGCTACATGCATATATATTGCGCCGAACCGGGCGTTTCCATTGTTTGTCCATTCTCAACGGTTTTTAGCAGTATATCAGCCTGAGGTCCTGATAAGGAACATCCCTGTTAATACCACTTTATACCGAGAAAGTTGTGTTTACAGGGGCATACCTTAATCTCCTATATTGTTTGCTCATAACATAGATTTTGGGAACTGACTGAGGCAGTTCTAACGAATACCAACAATCTATGTTTCGGTTGGAAGAATATCCAACATTTCAGCTGAAAGATGCTAGTTCTGCGCAAAACTCTGCTTAACAAACAGCTCGAAATGAGTGATTCAATATTGAAAGGGCCGTAAAACAAAACAAAATCACTTCATTATAGTAAGTAGCACCAAAAACCAACTGCTCCAAAATTAAGATATGCAGAAATTTTCTTTTTATATATATTAGGACCTAATTTTAAAGGAAACACATATCAGCCTGGCCATGCGCTTGAGCCGTCTGTGAATTCTTGCGCACCCACAGAACGACAAAATAAAGTCCTTTTTTTTGGCTACATGGGTTTGCAGATTTTTTTCAATCTTCACTGCTCGCATATGCCTTTTAATGTGCATAGGCCCTAAATTATGCAAAGCCACGAACTTTTATCTATAGTTTCTATAACACCCAGAATAAGTAAGGATGTGTTTATACTGCATAGCATGACGTTAGCAAGTGTAATTACACCCTTGAAACCACCAGTTTGCATGAAAAAAGTGGGATCTACAGGAGTATGCACTACTTTTCTGAAGGTACATATTTTTCTTTGCCCCCGCCAATCAGGGCATGGAGAAATAGATCGGACTGAATGTTGTTTCCACGCAGAGCTGAAACCGACCGCACATAAGTACTGGTAAATCACTTAAAAGGTCTAAGCCTGCCCAGACAAAGTGGTTCGAGCCGGACCGTCTCTACATATAAACCCTATTGGTTTCATCGGACGGTAGGGATTGAGATGTCATTTCATTCAATGTCGGGTAAAAGTCCTACAAAATTGGAAGCAACGTCTCCAAAATGACCTAAATAGGATTGACGGGGACGTTAAACCTCAAAACAACACTACTGTTCTTATTAATGTTGGAAGATATAAAATATGGGTATTAGTTTCATCTGTTCCAATGAGGCGATTCTAACGAGCACCCATATGCTATATTTAGAGTATAAAAATGCCTTGTCACATATTTCCCTCTGAATTATGTCAAGCATATTGCCATAAGAGGATCCAACGCCGCGTGCTTACTTTCATGACGATTGTTTGTGAGAGGTACATTGCCTCCCATATGGTGTGTGTCTGTAATATTTATGGAAACTGCACTCTGAATGACTTTTGTCGGTGCACATCCTTTTTTATTCTAAATTGTGACATTTTACCTTTCTATACTCCAAGGATAGATGTTGGTGTTCAAACCAATTTTACCAATATTAAAACCTTGAAATATATAAAAAGTGTTTTAATTTGAGAAAAAAGGACTTTATGGGTGTCTCAGAGTGCTAACTTTTGAACCCAACAAAACACAGGCGTCGTTTAGGGACTATAAGACACTGGACTGAAATTTTAAATTGATTTAAAAAAAAGTTTGTAAATGATAGATTATATTGATATTCTGTTTTTGAAAATCAGTAAGTTATCTTTAATTTACTTACTTTATGAACTTTTATGCACAATCCGAAACTGAACGATTTAAGCAAATGCGAACAACATTTGTTTCTTGGTTTGTTTGTTTGTTTGTTTGATTTGAGGTTTAACGTCCCCGTCAACACTGTTTAGGTCATTTTAAAGACGTTGCTCCCAATTTTGTTGGACTTTAACCCGACATTGAGATGAAATGACATCTTAAGCCCTGTCGCCCAATGAAACCAATAGGGTTTATAAGCATTGACGGACCGACTCGCACCGCTTTGCCTGGGCAGGCTTAGGTCCTCTAAGCGATGTGCGGTCGGTTTCAGCTCTGCGTGGAAGCATCATGCAGCCCATCTATTTCTGCAAGCCCCGATGGGCGGGGCCTTTTTGTTTCTTGAAGTATTTGATTACGAGAATATTTCAACATGGATTCGATTTAGGGGCTGCCAATCCGAGGGATGCCTGCGCTGATCGGAACCGAGGTTAAGCATTGAGCTAGGAATTTCAAATGTCTATGATCCCAAGGGGTGTAGAAACTATTCCAGAAAATGCCCATGGCCCAAAAGGTTTTGTTTTTATCCAGAAAAATTCAGTCGCAATCTTTTCCATCAAATCGAACAAAATATTTATGGCCCCAAATGCGTTAGAGCAATTCGAACAAATGTCAATAGTCCCAAACGCGTTAGAGTAATTTCATAAAATGTCCATGGTCCCAAAGCTTTTGTTTGTTCTTTTACAATGAAACGAAAAAATATTATCTTCAAGGTGCTCAAGCCTTTCGAACAAATGCCCATGCTACTAGAGTTGTCAAAACCATTCGAACACATGTCCATGGTCCAAAAAATGATAAGGCCATTCGAACAAATGTTCATGGCTCTAAAGATGATGGGGTCATGCGAACAAATGTTCATGGTCCTAAAGATGATAGAGCCATTCTAACATATGTTCATGGTCCTAAAGATGATAGAGCCATTCAAACGTATGCCCGTGGTCCTAAAGATGATTGAGCAATTCGAACAAATGCTCATGGTCCTAAAGTCGATTGACCTTTCGAACCAATGTCCATGGTACTAAAGATGATAGAGTCATTTTAACAAATGTTCTTGGTCCTAAAGATGATTGAGCCTTTCGAACAAATGTCCATGGTACTAAAGATGATAGAGCCATTCGAACAAATGTTCTTGGTCCTAAAGATGATAGAGTCATTCAAATAAATGTCCATGGCTCCAAAGGTGTTTTAGCAATTCGAAAATATACGAGTATCCACAGTCCTCAAGGTCATTTGAACAAATATCCATGGTCATAAAGGTGTTCGAACCATTTGAATAAATATCTATGATTCCAAAATTAGCTGGGGAAACTCCACGCTGACAAATACACTATACTTAACCCATAAGAAGCCAATCACAACAATTGCCATCTGCTTTGTCGTCTACTGGTTACAATAAAATTCATTTTTGCAAACATTTTGGACCAAGATCAGACTGATCAGTATCCATACCCTTTGTCTCGATGCAAAAAGTTAGATGTGTTTAAAAGAATACGCAGCAGACGACATAAGCAGACGACATTTGCAGATGTTTTTTCATGGCATCATAAGGGTAAAACTGATGTAGAAAAATAGGGCAAATCCACATAGATATCATGAAACGCGACAATATAATTCTGACCCCCTTGAACCCGACTTTTATATACTGGGGTTTACAAGGGTTAACCTTTTTTTTCTTAATTCTGGGTACTCGTTAGAACCGCCTCGATGGGGCGGTTCTCCGCCTCGATGAGGCGGTTCTAACGTGTACCCACAGTCTATATTTTGAGTAGAAATAAAAAAAAATATCACAATTTTTCATCTTAAATTTTCGTTTATTCGGCGGTGAAGTTTACATTGTATTTATATAGGCGTGTTTTCGTAATTACGTCATCTCCTTACGTTACGTTTTCATATTTATGGCTTTGAAAGATATTCCCTTGGTTTATTATCAGTTTACAAAGTCACAAATTCCACAATTTACAAGTGCTATAAAGCAATATAAAGTTCACTGGTTGTTGACATTATGCAGATAAAGTATTCTTTCCGTGAAAAGAAATGTACCACTACTTGATGGACAAGCAACGGATATCCTCGTTAACACCATTTTATACAGATAAAAAATGCGTTAATAAGGACTTTTTCCAAATAGAACATAAAAATTGGATCAACGAACCTGTCCAAATTAACAAATATAAAAGTATCTACTATAGACATCCATGGAATGAAGTGTTAAGTTGGAATTTCTGTGATGCCTATCTTATTCTAATAGGTATAATTTGAAATGACCCCGAAAAAATATTGGGATGGAAAGTATTGATTACCCGAGATACCCAAAACATTGTACAATGCGTTGCATAAATTATAATTGATGAGTGTTTAGAGAGTTCCAAAAGTTGGATAAACTATTTCTTCATCGAGAAATGATGCTGCTACACGTACCTCTGATTTGGTGTTTGCTATGCCTTTGTCAATCAACAACAGGTTTGTTTATCTCATTCTTCTACCTTTACACAGCCGCCATTTTAAAACCGCGGAAAACGTAGTTGCTTGCTTCGAACCACGTAAACAAGTATTTGTGTTCAATACACTTGTACATCCCGCTGTATATTGAGGAAAGTAGAGTCTGCATGGGAATGCTGTAACATTTTTTCTTGCATTGCTTGCAATATACGTATATTGTAGATACTCATTCTCAAATGCCGACATGACGTCATTTCCGCTGAGGTCCGCCATGATGGGAAAGACAATATTTTGCTAAATCCATAAAATTGTTTTCGGCTATGGAAATTACGTTTCTGTCACGAATATTCATTATACGCTTTTTATTCGAACCCAAAACAGATCTTGCATATTTATTAGAACAGTAAGAATAAAAAGCTATTCCAGTGACTTTGCACTTTCTGTGCTTTTCAGTCATCACGAAAACACGCCTATATAATTTTGACCCCCTTTAACCCTACCTTTATGTAATAAAACTGGGGTTTACAGGGGTAAACTTTTTTTTTCTTATTTCTGCTCTAAAATATAGATTGTGGGTACTCGTTAGAACCGCCTCATCCACAATCTATGTTTTGAGCAGAAATAAGAACAATATCACAATTTTTCATCATAAACTTTCCATTTTTAGTGGTAAAATTTACAATGTATTTGTATAGGCGTGTTTTCCTAATGCTAAGAAAGGCTATTTATAATACATTACTGTTCTGTGTTTTACGGATGTTCAGGCGGTCGCGGGCTCGATCCCTGCCGGGTCGGCATCATTCTATGGTAGAGATTGATCATCTTTCCTACGGTCATTCTTCCTTACTTGTAAATTGCATTGGAAGTCTAAGTCTGGCCGAGTCGGATCGTTCATACAAATAAAAAGCCTTATAGTTTGTTTGGACGATAGGGCTTGAGATGTCATTGCATGTCAATGTCAGGTACAAGTCCCACAAAAATGGAAGAAGCGTCGTCAAAATGACCTACATAGAGTTGACGGGGACAATAAATCTACGGTCATTCTGTACTTTTCACTGATTGAGGAAGGGCAGCTGCCGGTTTCTCGCGAAAGAATGTGCAATGTGGAGCGCTGTGGTGCAGTGGTAAAGCATCGGATTTGAGATAGAGAGGTAACCGGTTCGATCCCCGCAGGCGCCAAGTGTTGTTTCCTTGAGCAAGAGACATTATCTCCATTGCTTAGTACTGGTTCCTACCCAGGAAAAGAGGGCCACATGGAAGATTAGTACTCGTACTAAATCTGTACCCTCTATAAATAAGACGAGGCCTCCGTGGTGTAGCGGTTACGCTACTCGCCTTGTAAACCGGGGATCGCAGGATCGACCCCGGCTTCTCCAGACTTTCGGATGATTCTTTAAACCGAGTTCCCGTCTCCGTATGACCTTAGCTGTTGGTGGGACGTAAAACTCTAACACTCACTCACTCACTCTATAAATAAGGTCTATTATTATTATTATTATTATTATTATTATTATTATTATTATTATTATTATTAATCATTTATCCATAAGCATGCCTAGAAAATGAGTGGAATTGAAAACTGACAAGCCCGACATGACTTAAAAAGTGCTGACTGGACGGTTAAACAACAAACAAACAAACGATCAAACAAATAAGCAAACACACCTATTTGCAATGTTTTGATTATGTATAACATTCATTCGGGCATAATATCCGTTTCTAACAACAATGCAAATAGAGTATGTCGATACTAGGAAAACTTACAACTTTACCCTTATTGCTGTTCACGACACTCCCTATCTTTTCAAACAGTGTAGATCCAGATCAGATGGCTTCTGAAGAAGCCATCTGATCAGGATCTACACTGTTTGGCATTCAGTTTATGAATTTGTAGCAATAAATTACATCAAGTAATTTGATTAGTTGATAGACAGAATTGGGTTTGGCTTAAATGAATATTCAGCAAGATAAGGGTTAATATGTACATGTAGCTGTCTTATTCGCAAATACAAACTTTCCTCAAATACGCGAGTATAAGATATTGTACTTGCTAGACATCAGGAAAACGCACCTTATATAATTATAACCCCCTTTAACCCTTCTTTTACAAAGTAAAACTGGGGTTTACAGAGGAAATCCTTATTTTTCTTATCTCTACTCTAAAATATAGATTGATGAGATGGTTCTAACGTGTACCCACAATCTATATTTTGAGCAGAAATAAGAACAATATCACATTTTTTCATCTGATTTTTGGGTCGATTGGTTTACAATCGACCCACTGTTATAAAGGACAGAAACTGAATTCGTGCTGTTGTCCACGTGACTATCGAAATCACTGTAACTTATTTATAGAAAATAGCAGAGTAGCGTGTTGCGTAAAAGGGTTATCTGTAAAATCTGGGCTGGAATCATGGTTTGGGCTTTGCAAACAGAGTAGACCCAGATCAGACGCCGCAGAATGCTGATCAGGGTCTACACTGTTTGCTTAAAGTAGAGGAATTTAAGGGTGAGCCACCAAAAAATCGCAGCGTCTGATCAGGGTTTACATGGTTTGCTTACAGCACAGGAATTTAAGGGTCAAATGTCTAAGTGTAAGTCCTCGTTCCAAATCTACACTCGGAGACAATCGACCCACCAGTGCTCTCAGTGCTTTGATTTTTTTTTAATTTACGATGTATTTGGATAGGCGAAGAACAATTACCATTTTGACCACTTACGAGATCGTCATGTTTTATTCTATTGCATGTTGGAAATCCCTAAAGTGGTACGTGGCAAACAGTGCAGTAACAGATCAGACGCTGCAGAATGCGGCGTCTAATCAGGGCCTGCAATATTTGCTAGCATAACTTTTCGTCAAAAATATAATAAAAACAAAAACATAGGCCTGTCATCCTTTATATGACAAATGGACTTATCCAACATATAGCAATGGACGAGTCCACTAGTATACAATGGGTTAAACAACATGGCCGTGCCAACTATCTTGAATTACACTGTCTAGAGCCGACACGCTGGCTGTAACGACAAAAATTGTCAATGACATCAAAATTTTATCTGTAAGCGTGGTGAAAATGATAAGTGATTAATTCAAACTGGATTTTGGGCACCTACTGTTGTCCGAACAATGTTTTGTTTTGGAGTCTCACGAACCAATCAAATGGGCATGTCAAAACGGTCGGTTGACCTGCCCCACTTGCACTTGGCAAGCTAAGACTTTCTATGTGATTAATGAGTAGAGTGTACATTTTGCCAATAACTGACAAATGCTCTTTTTGAACCAACGGGAAAAATAACCGTAGAAAACATTGTAAGATCATTATCGACGATAGTGCAATCAAACCCGTCACCAGTCAGACCTGCATAAGTCCGACACATCGAACACTGAGTCGGGCGAATACATGTACAGTGAATTCTCGCTATTAAGACCACCTAAAATTAAGACTAATTCTGCTTTGAAAAGCTTATTTTGAAGGATATACTTAATCTTTCTTTGTGGTTTCTGGCAACAGTGTTCTCCGGTCAGGGACCACCTTTGGGACTGTTCAAAAGTGGTCTTTAAGACCACTTTTGAACAGTCCCAAAGGTGGTCTTTATATATATACTTAATCTTTCTTTGTGGTTTCTGGGGGTATACTTAATCTTTCTTTGTGGTTTCTGGCAACAGTGTTCTTTGGTCAGGGACCACCTTTGAGACTGTTCAAAAGTGGTCTTTAAGACCACTTTTGAACAGTCCCAAAGGTGGTCTTTATATAGGAATTTTACTGTAGTTTGGTTTTCATTATGAATAATGCTAAGATATATCGTCTTAGATTAGTTTACCTTTTCTTACAGTGGCAGCTGTTAGAATGACAATCGTGCCAAGCACGGTGACAGTAGGTGGGCAGACAGGAACTTCAACACCGTTTCCGACACCGAGACCGGCGGAAGTTGTTATGGACTGCGTCCTTGATGGGAGCGCTGAGAGGGTTTTTGCTTTAAACCTGAGACGGAAACGAGTCCAAGATTTCGATTTCATAACATTTGCCGAGTTTTACACTGGCGACAACACACCAAGACTTAGTCAGAACGCCCCTGCCGACATAAGAAACAAGAGTCCCAGATTATCGGGCACCATAAGCGGCTCAAATGCCCGGATGGAAGCTAAATTTTATGCAAATCAGATGAGTTGTAATGATGAAGCTATGTACATGTGTTATATAAGTTATAAACCAACAGGTAGCGACCTACGTGCAGAAAATGCCACAAGTAACCTTACAGTTGCTGGTAAGTGCTTATAAATTGTGCCACAAATAACCTTACAGTTGCTGGTAAGTGCTTGTAAATTGTGCCATAAGTAACCTTACAGTTACTGGTAAGTGCTTATAAATTGTGCCACAAGTAACCTTACGCTTGCTGGTAAGTACTTGTAAATTGTGCCACAAGTAACCTTACAGTTGCTGGTAAGTGCTTGTAAATTGTGTCATAAGAACGTTACTCTGTGTTAAAAAAGGCCAAGACAATCTTCCTGCGTTATATTAGACACCTAAACTTCATAACAGACCATACAAAACACGGTTTATTGCAAATTCAAGCTCTTGAACCACCACTGAACTCTCCAAATTATTAACTTCATGTTTTACTGCCATAAAAACATGTGATAATCGAGGCGATTCTTACGAGTACCCACAATCTATATTTTAGAGCAGAAATAAGAAAAATAAGGTATACCCCCGGAAACCCCAATTTTACTATATAAAACTGGGGTTCAATGGTGTCGAAATGATATAGGCGTGTTTTCGTGATGTGAACCCGCAACACATGTACATTTCAATAAAACAACAAGGGTTTAAGACTTATCAATATTCCATCAAACCTAAAACAAAATTGTCAAGTGCCATTTTAGCACGATATCTGTACTGTTCAAAACTGAACAAAAAGCAAACATAATGAACAAAAAGGGACAGATATCTAGCAAAAATATAGTCAGTTTCAACTTAATGTAAAATGGATAAAAATGTCGTGTCAACCATCCAATTTACTACGAAATTTTGCTAAACAAGCCTTCAGAACACCACAGAAGTCTTAAAACTTACCATTTTAATCTATTTATTTCATTGTAGTACTATTATAATATTGTCGATATTATAAACATTGGAATCCATTACCCCACCCATGATCAACAGTTACTGGGATAGACGTTGGTTTGTTTTGAGGTTTAACGTCCCCGTCAACACTGTAAAGGTCATTTTGGAGACGTTGCTTCCAATTTTGTGGGACTTTTACCCGACATTGAGATGAAATGACATCTCAAGCCCTGTCGCCCAATGAAACCAATAGGGTTTAATAGCATGGAAGGTCTGCCTCGCACCGCGGTTCCTGGACAGGCTTAGATCCTCTAAGCGGTTTACCAGTACTAGTGTGCGGGTCGGATTCAGCTCTGCGTGGAAGCATCATGCAGCCCATATATTTCTTCAAGCCCCTATGGGCGGGGGCTTACTGGGATAGACGTATATTTGCTTAAAGGATAGGATGAAACGGTCTAAATACATTCCATGATCATTTTGCCTACCTATACCCAGACCAAATTGACCCATCAGAAGTCTTGAAACTTATTACTTTAATAGATTTATTTCATTGTAGTACTGTTATCATATTGTTGATATACGTATTAAACTAGGGGTCCCATTACCCCACCCATAATCTCACATTATTTGGGATAACTGCAGAACTGTTTTCATAGTATAGTAGTCGCAGATAAAATTGACTAGGCGGAGCTATTCAGGTGTTGTCATTGGCCATATTCGACTGGGAAGTTTCGTGAAATTTCCGTGAAATTCCACGCAGGAGTGTGGTGTCTTTCTTGTAATAGCCGATCACATGGTCCAATCAAATACGAGTTAGTTTTCAAATACATAAGCAATCGGGGAGCACGATTCTATTCGAAGGAAAACTCGAACCTTTCGTGTACCACGATCGCTTATGAGCTTTACACAAATAAAATATCTGATTGGACCATGTGACCAGCTATTACAACTAGGCACCACACTCCTACGTGGAATTTCACGGAAATTTCACGAAACTTACCAGTCGAATACCGTCATTCGCTGAGTCCACCAGAAGATTCGATAGAGTGCCTTTCGCACGCTTTCTACAAGCGGACGAAATGGTCATATACGCCACAGCTATGCTTACAGTTGAATTCACACAATCGGGTGACTTGGTTTACCTTTTTGTTAATGGAATAATCCTAAGGCGGGTACAAACGATAGCTCCGCCTAGTCAATCTTATCTGCGACTACACTATTGATATATTAAACTATGGGTCACATTACCCCATCTATGACCTCAAACCATTTAGGATATTCATTTGCTTAAAGGACAGGATTAAACGGTCATATCCATACCCATGACCAGTCCCAGACCCACATCACGAAAACACGCCTATATAGTTTTGTCCGCTTCAACCCCACTGTTAAATAGTAAAATTGGGGGTTTACAGGGGTAAACCTTATTTTTCTTATTTCTGCTCCAAGACATAGATTGTGGGTACTCGTTAGAACCGCCTCGATGAGGCGGTTCTAATGAGTACCCACAATCTATGTTTTGAGCAGAAATAAGAAAAAATCACAATTTTTCATCTTAAATTTTTCATTTTTTTCGGCGGTCAAATTTACAATGTATTTGTATAGGCGTGTTTTCGTAATGATATAGGACATAAATTTGCTTATAGTTCGTAATCCATATCCATCACCAGACCCAGGCCCAAATGACCCACCGGTGTTGTCAGTGCCTTGATTTATAACTTTTTAACTGTTTTAGAACTTCCCTCGCAGTTTACGATATCAGCTTCAAGGGTTGACATAATCAGTGGATCCTATCCCCGGCTTCTACAGAACCTCAGCGCTGTTGATAGAAACGCAGAACTAGAACTGGCATGCAATGGGGGTATAGGGAGTTCACTGACCACAAGAATAGAATGGTACTGGATGGAGGGAAACAATGCTTATTTTAGGGTAAGCAAACACAAATCAAAATGATAAAGAAAAATCAGGAACACGAACAAAAGAATTCCTTAACCTGCATGCCAGTATAGTAGTAGCAGAGCGGAGCTAGTCAACTGTTGTCAATGTCAAATTCGCTGAGTCCACCAGAAGATTCGGTAGAGTGCCTTTCGCATGCTTAATAGCCATATACCCCACATCAATGTTTGTGTTCTACAATCGGGTGACTTGGTTTACCTTTTTGTTAATAGAACATTCCGAAGGCAGGTGTAAACGATAGCTCCGCCGAGTCAATCTAATCTGCGACTACTATACAAAACGGTCGCCAACATCGGGTCCACTCTTACCTGGATTCGACTAGAATAGGGTTTAAGGAATTCGCAGACCACAAGATTAAATTGACACTGATTGCAGGACAGCAATGACCATTACGAAAACGCAATCTATATTTTAGGGCAGAAATAAGAAAAATAAGTGATAGCCCTGTAAACACCAGTTTTACTATATAAAAGTGGGGTTCAAGGGGGTCAGAATTATACAGGCGTGTTTTCGTGATGACTCCCTTGAACCCCACTTTTATATAGGAAAACGGGGATTTACAGGGGTATGCCTTATTTCTTTTATTTCTGCTCCAAAATATAGATTGTGGGTACTCGTTAGAACCGCCTCATCGAGGTGGTTCTAACGAGTACCCACGCTCTAGGTTTTGAGCAGAGATAAGAAAAAAATCACAATTTTTTATCTTAAAATTTTCATTTTTCCGCCGTTGAAGTTTACAATGTATTTGAATAGGTGTCTTTTCGTAATGTAATGAACATACATAGGCATAGATAGCCTAAATTTCAACGCATAGAGAAGATCTAAGATACGATGTTACTTTTAAATTTTCCATACCTTAATAAAGTGCAATGTATGGAGATCATGAAAGTAACTTATAAAAAGGTATCGTTAAAACATAAATGCACGCATAAATCAGTGTTATGCGGACTGAACAAATTATTTGTCAAAATCGCGGCGCAAGTAAGGGCGAGGATTGTGGCCACGTAAAATCGATTTAAGCCCCCCAGTGGAGTTCGTGTCACTGACCGTTCCAATGCGGTTCTTCTGTCGCGGTTTATTTTAGATATGTTTTATGTTTCCATTAGGGTCTGTTGATGTTTCCATTAGGGTCTGTTGTTTCATGTTTGTGTTTCTTTCCCTTTGGTGTCTCTGATGGGAGCTGTGGGCTAATTGTATCGATTCCTGATCATTGCCTTCACTTCTCTTATACAACACTATGTAGCGCTGAGATAACTATTCGGTAAATCCGAACGTTTCATGATAATGAAGAATTAAGTTTCATATGTCATTAGTAGCTGGTGGGACGTAAAACGCAAACAAACAAACCATCATAAAAAAGATGTTGTTTTCTCCGCTAAATGAAAGGTATTTATTATTTTAGCCATACAATGCCGATATCCGCCAAGAGACTCCGATTCTTACTGGCTGTTCCTATACTCGCCGCAGTACTGTGCGTCATACAATGTCTAACTCTGACTGGCAAGGGGTGAGGTTTAGATGTGATGTCGCCATACCAACATCTGCTGGTTCTGTCAGATATTACTCACCTGAGTTTCACATCAATCCAGGTAGCTGTACATTTCAATACATTTCCATTACAGTAACACACCCGTGCGACATATTGCATTTTTCACATCTCCAAAATGACCACTTTTCGGATGAAAATCCGTGATATTTTTCTTATTTATACTGCAAACATAGCTTGTGGGTACTCGTTAGAACCGCCTCATTGAGGCGGTTCTATTGAGTACCCACAATCTATGTCTTGGAGTAAAAATAAGAAAAATAGTGTTTACCCTGGTAAACCTCAGTTTTCGCTACACAAAGTGGGGTCTAAGGGGGTGTTCATTTCACGGACTTGTTCACGTGATGATTGTGACTTTGGAACTAGGACCACATTACGATAACACTCCCTTGTGACTTAGTGCATTCTTTCATGTCTTAAAAACGGCCCCTTTTCCGATGAAAATTTATGATATTTTTCTTATTTATGCTCCAAACATAGGTTTGGGGTGCTCGTAAGAACCGGTTCTAACGGGTACCCACAACCTATGTCCTTAGGTAGAATTAAGAAAAATTATGTAAACCCCCGTAAACCACAGTTTTATCTATATAAAGTTGGGTTTAGAGGGGTGTTCATTTCTAAAACAAACTAACAGACGAACAAACAAACGCAGTGGTGCCATTGGTATAGCAGTGTCGTTCACTGGTCTACCAGCCAATGGCATATTTGCCAACCATTATTGCGGACCACTGTATACCAAACAACTAGTAACATCGCCAACATGTGTAAAATATGGCCGTGTACTCAGAATGTAACACTCATATAGTTTCATTACCACAAATATATTAAAAAATTTACCTCCAAAAAAACGAAACATTTTCAGAAAAAAATATTGTCGTATTCGTTACAACCGACTCGGCGAGGCAGTTCTAACGAGTACCTACAATCTAAGTTTTTCAGCAGAAATAAGAAAACTAATGCATACCCCTCTTAACCCCAGTTTTTATACAAAAGTGGGGTTTAAGGGGGTCAAATTTATATAGGCGTGTTTTCGTGAGGGGAAATTTGAACGCCAATCTAATAATGAGGCGGATCTAATAACCAACGACAGTCTATGTGTACAGCTGAAAAAAAAAACAGAACTCAAATATCTTTTTGGAGTCATGAGCAATTTCACTATTTCACACGAGCGTGTTATCCTTATGAATGAGGATATGCTGAAATATTCGAAAAAAGGGACCTAAATAGTGATATCGAGGACGTAAAACATCAACACAATCAAACATCATCATTGCTACACTGAATAACTGGCATTACGAAAACATGCCTATACAAATACATTGTTAACTTTACCGACGATAAAACGAAAATTTTACGATGAAAAATTGTGATATTTTTCTTATTGCTGCTCAAAATGTAAATTGTGTGTACTCGTTAGAACAGCCTCATTGAGGCGGTTCTAACGAGTACCCACACTCTATAATTTAGAGCAGAAATAAGAAAAATAAGGTTTACCCCTGTTAACCCCAGTTTTACTATATAAAAGTGGGGTTCAGGCGGGTCAAAATTATATAGGCGTGTTTTCGTGATGGAAGGCCAGTTTTATCCTGTCGAGAAATCTATGGACACGTTTTCTTGCCAATCTTCGAACGACGTTGTCTACACGTTGAATGTCTTATCGGCTATGGCATTTATTTAGGGTATCGGATAACATTAAGATAACTCACCCGTGCGACATAGTGCATTTTTCACATCTCCAAAATGACTGATGAAAATCCTTGATATTTTTGTTATAAATGTTCAAAACATAGGTCGAGGGTGCTCGTTAGAACCGCCTCAAACTATGTCTTGGAGCAGAAATAAGAAAAATAATGTATACCCCCGTAAACCCCAGTTTTCTCTATATAAAATGGGGTTTAGGGGGGGTCTTCATTTCACGGACTTGTTCACGTGATGAACCCTCGGGGAAGAAAACCCTAACAAAACCATGTTGTCTTCTTTACCAATAAGGGTCTGTTGATTACAGATTTCGCTTCCATAAAAGTCTTACCTTCAACTCCTACCTTTGCAACAAGTATATTAGATGTAGATCAGATGGTTTCTGAGGAAGCCAGCAGATCACAGCCCGAGGTTATAAACTCTTTTCAGCCGGTCTCGGTAGCTCAGTCGGATGCGCGTCTGACTTGTGATCAGGAGGACGCGGGTTTGATACCTGCCGGGTTGGCAACATTCTTTCGTGGAGATTGATCATGAAATCTTTTGTACGGCCATTCTCTCCCTTGACATATTCCTGATTCAAGAAGGGCAGTTGTCAGTTTCTGGCGAAAGAATGTGCACTGTATTGGTTAACCGCTTATGTACAAGCCTGCCAAGGAAAGTATGGATAGGTAAACTGACCGGTTCAACAATGACCTAAAATAGTGTTGACTGGGCCGTTAAACTCCAATACAAACAAACAAACACAACTCTTTTCATGCTCAACTCACTTAGGCATGAACTTTGAAATACTTATGATTATTAAAATATAAACAAATGAGGCAATTTGACTGCTCAGATCAGCAATGGTCGTTGTTACATGTATCCTGTTCATAAATTTTAAAATGCCAACTTTTGTTGGCATTTTAAAATTTATGAGCAGGACAAATTTCATACTCAGTTGAGTTTAGCATGAAAAAAGTTTTATAACCTGGGAGCCAGGATCTTCATTGTTTGTCAATCAGTTTGTAAATTTGAATGGATACATTATATCAATTGGTTTCATTGGTTGATAGTCAGAAATGGGTGTGAAAAATTAATTCATTCAGAAGGAAATGGTAAATAGTATAACATATTTTCGTTAAAAATAGAATGAAAGCGGCAAAAAGGCTCAATACCGCTTAAGTCATCACGAAAACATGCCTATATGATTTTTACCCCCTTGAACCCCACTTTTATATAGTAAAACTGGGGTTTCCGGGGGTATACCTTATTTTTCTTATTTCTGCTCTAAAATATAGATTGTGAGTACTCGTTGTGCCCACAATCTATATTTGGAGCAGAAATAAGAAAAATATCGCAATTTTTCATCATAAAATTTTCATTTTTTCGGCGATAAAGGTGGCAATGTTTTTGTATAGGCGTGTTTGCGTAAGTGGCAAATGGACTTATCCAACATATGAAGATAGAAACATCTATAGTAGTCGAAGTTAAAATTGGCTAGGCGGTGCTATCGTTTGTACCTGCCTTTGGAATCTTCTACTAACAAACAGGTAAACCAAGTCACCCGGTTGTGTGAATTCAACTGTATCACAAAAAAAGCTGCGGTGTATATGGCGATTTGGTCCGCTTGCAGAAAGCATGCGGAAGGCACTCTACCGAATCTTCTCTTGGACTCTGCGAATTTGACATTTATTGACACCGCCTAGTCAATCTTATCTGCGACAACTATATAGTAGTCGCAGATAAGAGTGACTAGGCGGAGCTATTCAGGTATTGTCAATATATGTCAAATTTACTGAGTCCACTAAAAGATTCGGTAGAGTGCCTTTCGCTCGCTTTCCACAATCGGACGAAATGGTCAGATACGCCACAGCAATGTTTGTGTTACAGTTGAATTCACACAATCGGGTGACTTGGTTTACCTTTTTGTCAATGGAATATTCCTAAGGCAGGTACAAACGATAGCTCCGCCTAGTCAATCTTATCTGCGACTACTATACCAGTATACAATATGTTAATATTATTTTGTTTTTTCTTGCAGGCAATGGATATCAAAATATTAACAAAGCCACATTACACGGTACCAAGATATCAGTGATGATTTTGTGTGGTCTACTCTGGTTGCTGCAATATAATCACAGAACAAGCTAACAGTCATTCATTGTAAAACAAGCACATCATTCGCACTAATGTAACAGCTACAACGCAGCTCGGGTGGTTTTTTCATAAAAATATGTATATATATTCCGGCGGGCTAGTTTTCAAAGCGCACCGAATTTCCTCCGCAAAAGCCTTCTAGATTTGCGTTTCTGCTGCTGCCTCATTGTGATACCACCGAGGATCCACTCATGTATGAATCCATTACAAAACCATGCCTATACAATTACATTGTAACCTTTATCATCCAAAAAAATGAAAATTTTAAGATGAAATTTTGTGATATATTTCTTATTTCTGTTCAAAATATAGATTGTGGGTACTCCTCAGAACCGCCTCATTGAGGCGGTTCTAACGAATACCCACACTCTATATTTTAGAGCAGAAATAAGGTTTACGAGTACCCACAATCTATATTTTAGAGCATAAATAAGGTTTACCCCTGTAAACCCCAGTTTTATTATATAAAAGTGGGGTTCAAGGGGGTCAAAATTATATAGGCATGTTTTCGTGATGTTTTACAGCCCGCCGAAATTCCTCCCAAAAGCCCTCTAGATTTTCGTTGCTGCTGCTGTCTTATTGTGATACCACCGCGGTTCCACACATGCATGAAACCATTACATAAAACATGCCCACACAGATACATTGTAAACTTAATCGCCGAAAAAAAGAAAATTTTAAAATGAAAAATTGTGATATTTTTCTTATTTTCTTGCTGTCGAGTCCTCAACGTTGTCTCACCTCTGTGGTTCTTTGATTTTTTGTGTTCACGGAGATGTTGCACTGATGAGTTAGGAGGCCTTCATGCAGACTGAACAAATTATTTGTCTAAATCGCGACGGAAGTAAGGGCGAGGATTGTGGCCACGTAAAATCGATTTAAGCCCCCAGTGGAAATCTTTCCACTGACCGTTCCAAGGCGGTTCTTCTGTGGCGATTTATTTATGTTGTTGTTTGTTACTTACTGTGTGTATCACTTGTGTCTTTTAATTTTGGATGGCCATATGGCCATTTTGTGAGAAAGTAACTGTCCTTATGGCCTTCCTTTGTTTAGGTTTCCATTATGGTCTGGTCGCTTAATGTTTGTATTTCTTTCCCTTTGGTGTCTTTGGTGGGTGGAGTAAGTTAATTGTATCGATTCCTGATCTTTGTTTTACTTCTACTAAAATATAGATTATTGGCCCTCGTTAGAGCCGCCTCATCGAGGCGGTTCTAACGAGTACCGACAATCTATATTTTAGAACAGAAATAAGAAACATAAGGTATACCCCTGTAAACCCCAGTTTTACCATATAAAAGTTGGGTTCAAAGGGGGTCAGAATTATATAGACGTGTTTTCGTGATGGCAGCAGAGGCCTCTGCTACAATGGCAACTGCAAATGCTCTGTCTCTGGTCGGGCCCATCGGAGTCTAACTGTTGGTTTTCTTTTGCTCCAGCATTTCAGTGGTTTCTTACTGTCGAGTCCTCACCGTTGTCTCACCTCTGTGGTTCTTTGATTTTTGTGTTCACGGAGATGTTGCACTGATGAGTTAGGAGGCCTTCATGCGGACTGAACAAATTATTTGTCTATATCGCGACGGAAGTAAGGGCGAGGATTGTGGCCACGTGGAATCGATTTAAGCCCCCCAGTGGAAATCATTCCACTGACCGTTCCAAGGCGGTTCTTCTGTGGCGGTTTATTTATGGTGTTGTTTGTTACTTACTGTGTGTATCACTTGTGTCTTTTTATTTTGGATGGCCATATGGCCATTTTGTGGGAAAGTAACTGTCCTTATGGCCTTCCTTTGTTTAGGTTTCCATTATGGTCTGGTCGCTTAATGTTTGTATTTCTTTCCCTTTGGTGTCTTTGATGGGTGGAGTAAGTTAATTGTATCGATTCCTGATCTTTGTTTTACTTCTACTTTGTTAGTGACATCAGAATGACTGTCAGCTAGAAATGGACAAATTTAATAGCCAATAACTCTTTTGCATTCCACTCAGCAACAGGCGTCCATGGCCTAGTGGATAAAAGCGCTGACGCTTATTCAGCTATGGTTCGAGCCTTGCTCGGGTAACATGTGCCAAATCCTGCAACGGAAGGTCGTGTGGTTGTGTGGGTTTTCTCCGGATCATCCGGTTTTCGCCAACATCTGATTAACAATCGGTTCGATATAAGCGAAATAATCTTGAAAGGGCCGTAAAGCCAAAAACCAAAAAACATTCCACTCAGTGTTGCAACCCGCCGAAATGCATCACGTAAACAAGTCCGTCAAATGTACATCTCTGTAAACCTCACTTAATAAAAAATGGGGTTTACAGGGTATACATTATAATGAATATTTCTGCTCCGATACGTAGGTTGTTGGTACTCGTTAGAACCGCCTACATTCACACGGTTGGTGTAACTAAAAAGAAAAATTACCTTATTTTTCTTCTTCTTTTTTGTTTCGATAAATAACAAAACTATTTCATCTCGTGAGCTTCGCACTCTTGAAAATTCTGATGTTTTCAATACACTCGATGAAATATTTTTGGTATTCGCTAAAACAGTAAATATCCTCTATTTAATCAATCATTATTCACTTGGATAAGATGATGAGCGATCATAAAATTTAGCTGATTCCAAACATCATGGACTTGGCTTTAATTGTGATTTCTTTGTTTACTGTCGAGTCCTCATCTTTTTGTCAACTTGTCTGTAATTGTCATTACGATAACTCACACGTGCGATATAGTGCATTTTTCACATCTCCAAAATGGCTACTTTTCTGATGAAAATCCTTGATATTTATCTTATAAATGCTCATAACATAGGTTGTGTGTGCTCGTTAGAACCGCCTTATTGAGGCGGTTCTAACGAGTACCCACAACCTATGTCTTGGAGCAGAAATAAGAAAAATAATGAATACCCCCGTAAACCCCAGTTTTCTCTATATAAAGTGGGGTATAAGGGGGTCTTTATTTCACGGACTTGTTGGCGTGATGGTGATTTCATAGTTTACCGAGTTGATTCAATGATGAGTTAGAAAACCTTCACGCGGACCAAAACAAATACTTGTTTGAACCACGGTGAAAGTGAGGGCGTGGGTTGGGATCCCGTAAATTAACATAAACCCACCAGTAATTTTACTGACCGTTCCAAGTCGGTGGTTTTGCTGTGGTTCCTTCATGTTTTGTGTTGGCGGTTCTGATTTTTTCCCTAATTATATATGTTGTTACATTGATGATTCTGATTCTTGCCCCTTTTTGGTTGTTCATTTTTAGTTGCATTGGTTCTTCCAGTATAATGTTTGTTATGTTCGTGATTCAGATTGTTCCCACCCCACATTATGCCATTACGAAAACACGCCTATTTAAATACATTGTAACCTTTATCGCCGAAAAAATGAAAAAATTTACATGAAAAATTGTGATATTTTTCTTATTTCTGCTCAAAATATAGCTTGTGGGTACTCACTAGAACCGCCTCATCGAGGCGGTTCTAACGAATACCTACAATCTATATTTTAGAGCAGAAATAAGAAAAATAAGGTTTACCCATGTAAACCCAAGTTTTACTCTTTAAAAGTGGGGTTCAAGGGGGTCAGAATTATACAGGTGTGTTTTCGTGATGATATTACTCCTTTTAAGTTAGGTTTGGACATTGCGCCACCACCTGTTTGGGAAAGAGCTCCTGACGACTCGGTCTACCTGTGGTCCGTTTTGTTTATTGTCGACACTCCATGTTCTTTCCCTTGTGATATTGTGGGAAGAATTTGGGATCTGACTGTACTAGTTCCTGGCCGTTTCCGTTTTTAATTGTATGTTTCAAAAGGGATGGAGATTTGGCGAGTTTTGATACAGTTTTAATAGTTTGATTTGATATTCAGTCGTACGTCAAATGTATTTTTTCAAAAATAAATTTCCATAGGATTTAATGACATTTATAATGTAAGAGCATTCGCTTTATATGAAGGGCAGTAGGAAAAGGTATGTATTTCACATCACGTGAACAGGTCCGTGATTTGAACGCCCCCTAAACCCCACTATATACAGAGAAACTGTGGTTCACGGGGGTATATTTGTTTTCTTATTTCTGCTCCAAGACATAGGTTGATGGTACTCGTTAGAACCGCCTCAATGAGGCGGTTCTAACGAGTACCCACATCTATGTCTGCAGTAAAAATTAGAAAAATATCACGGTTTTTCATCAGGAAAGTAGCCGTTTCGGAGATGTGAAAAAATGCACTATGTCGCACGGGTGTGTTATCGTAATGATTTTTTTTGTAACAGTGCTACCTTCTAAGACATACTCCGACATGTAGTCAACGTGGATCAACGTTGAAACAACGTTGAAAACGTTATTTAAACATTGAGTCAACTTTTAGTGTTTGCAGAGACCGTTATTTTTTTAAGTTAGCAAGTTTGTGACACAGATTTGCCCATTTACGGCGCCAAATACTGACCGGATGTATTACAATTATTTTGACTTTGTATTTTTACTGACAGAAATTTATAGAATGTTTAGAACTACTTTTCCACATGACGATAAAGTTAGTTCCTTTTTCCTTATTCCTTTTCCTTATTCCTTATTCCCTTTTCTTTTTCCTTTTCCTTATTCGACTAAGAAACTAAATCAGTGATTTGAAAAAGATTAATGATAGTGAGAGTTTTTATTTATTATCAATTTCTTGACAACATGTATACATACAAAGTACATACATATGCATCAAAGGATGTCTAGAATGAATGTCAGAGTAATATTGGTCATGAAAAGCGATAGCAGACAGCTGCAACCTAAGAAACTATGGAGTTACAGCGTCATGAAAATCGAATAAGGCAAAAGGAAAATATTTTTCCTTATTCGACTAAGAAACTGTATCAATGAATTGAAAAAGATTAATAACACTGAAAGTCGTTACACACAGAAATGTGCCTTATGACACTGGCATGCACAGATAGTGCGGTTGTGAAAGGCTACATGAAAAATTGACATTTCATTATTGTAAAACGACAAAAGTGAGATATGTCTAGAATGAATGACAGAGTATAACTAGTCATAAAAAGCGACAGCAGGCAGCTGCAACCTAAGAAATTAAGGAGTTACAGCGTCAGGAAAATCGAATAAGGAAAAAGGAAACAAAATCTTTATTCCTTTTTTTTCCATTTTCCTTATCCGACTAAGAGACTGAATCAGTGAATTGAAAAAGTTTAATGATACTGAGAGTCGTTAACCACAGAAATGTGGCTTATGACATGCACAGATAGTGCAATTGTGAAAGACTACATGAAACATTGACATTTCATGATTGTAAAACGACAAAAGTTAGATATGTCTAGAATGAATATCAGACTAATACTAATCATAAAAAGCGACAGCAGACAGCTGCAACCTAAGGAACTATAGAGTTACAGCGTTTTCCTTATTCCTTATTCCTTTTTCCCTTTTCGATTAAGAAACTGAATCAGTGAATTGAAAAAGATGAATGATACTGATAGTCGTAACATACAGAAATGTGCCTTATGACATGCATAGATAGTGCGTTTGTCAAAGGCGAAATGAAAAAATTTACACTTCATGATTGTAAAATGACAAAAGTGAGATATGTCCAGAATGAATGTCAGAGTAATTCTAGTCATAAAAACCGACAGCAGACAGCTGCAACCTAAGGAACTATGGAGTTACAGCGTCATGAAAATCGATTACGGAAAAAGGAAAATATTTTTTCCATATTACTTTTTCCTTATTCGACTCCGAAACAGAGTAAGTAAACCGAACACGATTAATGGTACTGAGAGTCGCTACATGCAGGAATGAGCCTTATGACATGCACAGATAGTGCGTTTTTAAATGGCGACATCAAAAATTGACATTATATGAACATAAAACGACAAAACGTAGATACATCGGGAATGAATGTCAGAGTGATACTAGTCATTAAATGCGACAGCAGACAGCTGAAACCTAAAAACTATGGAGTTACAGCGTCAAGAAAATCGAATAAGGAAAAAGGATAAAGGATTTCTTATTCGACTAAGAAACTGAATCAGTGAACTGAAAAAGATTAATGATACTGAGAGTCGTTACATACAGATATGTGCCTTATTACATGCACAGATAGTGCGTTTGTGAAAGGCTACTTAAAAAATTGACATTTAATGATTGTAAAACGAAAAAAAGTGAGATATGACTAGAATGAATGTCAGAGTAATACTAGTCATAAAAAGCGACAGCAGACAGCTGCAACCTAAGAAACTATGGAGTTACAGCGTCATGAAAATTGAATACGGAAAAAGAAAAATATTTTTTCCTTATTCGACTAAGAAACTGTATCAGTGAAATGATAAAGATTAATAATACTGAAAGTCGTTACACACAGAAATGTGCCTTATGACACTGGCATGCACAGACAGTGCGTTTGTGAAAGGCTACATGAAAAATTGACATTTCATGATTGTAAAACGACAAAAGTGAGATATGTCTAGAATGAATGACAGAGTATAACTAGTCATAAAAAGCGACAGCAGACAGCTGCAACCTAAGAAACTATAGAGTTACAGCGTCATGAAAATCAAATAAGGAAAAAGGAAAAAAGGAAACAAAATCTTTATTCTTTTTTTCCGTTTTCCTTATTCGACTAAGAGACTGAAACAGTGAATTGAAAAAGATTAATGATACTGAGAGTCGTTACATACAGAAATGTGCCTTATGACATGCACAGATAGTGCGTTTGTGAAAGACTACATGAAAAAATGACATTTCATGATTGTAAAACGACAAAAGTTAGATATGTCTAGAATGAATGACAGAGTAACACTAGTCATAAAAAGTGACAGCAGACAGTTGCAACCTAAGAATCTATGGAGTTACAGCGTCATGAAAATCGAATAAGGAAAAGGGAAAATATTTTTTTTCCTTTTTCCTTTTTCCTTATTCGACTATTCCACTGACCGTTCCAAGGCGGCTCTTCTGTGGCGATTTATTTATGTTGTTGTTTGTTGCTTACTGTGTGTATCACTTGTGTCTTTTATTTTGGATGGCCATATGGCCATTTTGTGGGAAAGTAACTGTCCATATGGCCTTCCTTTGTTTAGGTTTTCATTATGGTCTGGTCGCTTAATGTTTGTATTTCTTTCCCTTTGGTGTCTTTTATGGATGGAGTAAGTTAATTGTATCAATTCCTGATCTTTGTTTTACTTCTACTTAGAAACGGAATAAGTGAATTGAAAAAGATTAATGATACCGAGAGTCGTTACATACAGAAATGTGCCGTATGACATTGACAGATAGTGCGTTTGTGAAAGACGACATGAAAAAATGACATTTCATGATTGTATAATGACAAAAGTCCCGTCTGAGTCTTTACTGTTCACAATTATTATATGTATCCTTTTCTCATGTAATGTCTCGTCTGAGTCGTTACTGTTCACAATTATTATAAGTAAACTTTTCTCATGCACTTTCTAATTTGTTCTCCATAGTTGTTGTCAAGGTTGTTATTCCATATAAACAGTTTTATTTTGTTAATTTAAACAAGATATCACCTGTACATTATGGGAGCGCAAGCCACATACCAAGATGTTGTCTCCAGAGTCACAGTACAATCCTCTAGGCCAGACCATGTTACCATCTTGATACTGGTAGATTACACCGCCATTATGACCATAAAGTTAGTTCCTTCTTCCTTATTATTTTTTCCTTATTCCTTATTCCTTTTTCCTTATTCTTTATTCCTTTTTCCTTATTACTTTTTCCTTTTTCGACTAAGAAACTGAATCAGTGAATTGAAAAAGATTAATGATACTGAGAGTCGTTACATACAGAAATGTGATTTATGACATGCACAGGTAGTGCGTTTGTGAAAGGCTACGTGAAAAAATGACATTTCATGACTGTATAATGACAAAAGTGAGCTGCAACCTAAGGAACTATGGAGTTACAGCGACATGAAAATCGAATACGGAAAAAGGAAAAAGGAAAAGATTTTTTCCTTATTACTTTTTCCTTATTCGACTCCGAAACAGAGTAACTAAGTAAACTGAAAAAGATTAATGATACTGAGAGTCGCTACATGCAGGAATGAGCCTTATGACATGCACAGAAACTGCGTTTTTGAATGGCGACATGAAAAATCTTACATTATATGAACGTAAAACGACAAAATGAGGTACGTCTGGAATGAATGTCAGAGTATTACTAGTCATAAAAAGCGACAGCAGACAGCTGAAACCTAAGAAACTATGGAGATACAGCGTCATGAAAATCGAATAAGGAAAACGTAATATGGAAAAATAGTTTCCTTTTTCCGTTTTTCTTTATTCGATTTTCATGACGCTGTAACTCCATAGTTTCTTAGGTTGCAGCTGTCTGCTGTCGCGTTTTATGACTAATATTACTCTGACATTCATTCTAGACATATCTCACTTTTTTCGTTTTACAATCTTGGAATGGCAATTTTTTGTAGCCTTTCACAAACGCACTATGTAGATCAAGATGGAGCTGTTCATTATAAGCCGAATCATCATTGTCAAGTTCTTTATGAGTACCACTAAACTCAAAATTTCCAAAAGAGGACGAGTCAAATTATATTAATGGTCGAGTCCACTTCGGAAAATTCCTTATTCATTCTTAGTCAAATAAGGAAAAAGGAATAAGGAAAAAATATTTTCCTTTTTCCTTATTCGATTTTCATGACGCTGTAACTCCATAGTTTCTTATGTTGCAGCTGTCTGCTGTCGCCTTTTATGTCTAGTATTACTCTGACATTCATTCTAGACGTATCTCACTTTTGTCGTTTTTCCTTCATATAATGTCAATTTTTCATGTCGCCATTCAAAAACGCAATATCTGTGCATGTCATAAGGCACATTCCTGCATGTAACGATTATCAGTATCATTAATCGTTTTCAGTTTACCTTCTCTATTCGATTTTCATGACGCTCTAACTCCATAGTTTCTTATGTTGCAGCTGTCTGCTGTCGCCTTTTATGTCTAGTATTACTCTGACATTCATTCTAGACGTATCTCACTTTTGTCGTTTTTCCTTCATATAATGTCAATTTTTCATGTCGCCATTCAAAAACGCAATATCTGTGCATGTCATAAGGCACATTCCTGCATGTAACGATTATCAGTATCATTAATCGTTTTCAGTTTACCTTCTCTGTTTCGGAGTCGAATAAGGAAAAAGGAATAAGGAAACAATATCATCCTTTTTCCTTATTCGATTTTCATGACGCTGTAACTCCATAGTTTCTTAAGTTGCAGCTGTCTGCTGTCGCTTTTTATGACTAGTATTACTCTGACATTCAATCTAGACATATCTCACTTTTGTCGTTTTACAATCATGAAATGTCAATTTTTCATGTAGTCTTTCACAAACGCACTATCTGTGCATGTCATAAGGCACATTTCTGTATGTAACGACTCTCAGTATCATTAAAATTTTTCAATTCACTGATTCAGTTTCTTAGTCGAATAAGAAAAAGGGAAAAAGAACATGGAAAAAAGCTTTTTCCTTTTTCCTCATTCGATTTTCATGACGCTGTAACTCTATAGTTTCTTAGGTTGCAGCTGTCTGCTATCGCTTTTTATGACTAGTATTACTCTGGCATTCATTCTAGACATATTTCACTTTTGTCGTTTTACAATCATTAAATGACAATTTTTCATGTAGCCTTCTACAAACGCACTTTCTGTGCATGTCATAAGGCACATTTCTGTATGTAACGACTCTCAGTATCATTAACCTTTTTCAATTCACTGATTCATTTTCTTGGTCGAATAAGGAAACAGGAATAAGGAAAAAATATTTTTCTTTTTCCCTTTTCCTTATTCGATTTTCATGACGCTGTAACTCTATAGTTTCTTAGGTTGCAGCTGTCTACTGTCGCTTTTTATGACTAATATTACTCTGACATTCATTCTAGACATATCTCACTTTTGTCGTTTTACAATCTTCAAATGTCAATTTTTCATGTAGTCTTTCACAAACGCACTATCTGTGCATGTTATAAGGCACATTTCTATATGTAACGACTTTCAGTATCATTAATCTTTTTCAATTCACTGATTCAGTTTCTTAGTCAAATAAGAATAAAAAAGACGGGCCTCCGTGGCCTGGTGGTTAAGAGCGTTGATTCTTGATCATTAGGTCTCTTACTGCTGTGGTTCGAGCCTAGCTCGGTTCATATGTGAGACGCCAAGTTCTGCAACGGAAGGTCAGGTGGTTTTTCTCCGGGCACTCCGGTTTTCGCCCACCTCTGATTAACGATCGGCTCAATATGAGTGAAATAATCTTGAAAGGGCCGTAAAACCAAAACCAAAAAAAAAAAAAAAAGAATAAAAAGGAAAAGGGAAGAAGGAATATTTTCCTTTTTCCTTATTCGATTTTCATGACGCTGAAACTCCATAGTTTCTTAAGTTGCAGCTGTCTGCTGTCGCTTTTTATGACTAGTATTACTCTGACATTCATTCTAGACATATCTCACTTTTGTCGTTTTACAATCATGAAATGTCAATTTTTCATGTAGCCTTTCACAAACGCACTATCTGTGCATGTCATAAGGCACATTTCTGTATGTAACGACTCTCAGTATCATTAATCTTTGTCAATTCACTTATTCAGTTTCTTAGTCGAATATGGAAAAAGGAAAAAGGAATAAGGAAAAAAGAAATAAGGAAGAAGGGAAAAAGAATTAACTTTATGGTTATCTTTTCCACACCTGGGTAAACCATACACGATATTGATGACGTGTAAGGAATGTTACGTATTCGGTTCATTACGATAACACATCCGTGTCGGATATAGTGCATTTTTAAAAAAAAAGATATTTTTCCAGATGAAAATTTGTGATATTTTTCTTATTTATACTCCAAACATAGGTTTTGGGTGCTCGTTAGAACCGCCTCTAACGAGTACCAACCAACCCATGTCTTGGAGCAGAAATAAGGAAAATAATGTTTACCCCCTAAAACCCCAGTTTTCTCTATACAAAGTGGGGTTTAGGAGGGGTCTGTATTTCATGGACTTGTTCACGTGATGTTAACAGTTGATTTGCCTTGTTGTATTCTGCGGCGTGTGCATTGGGACATAACAGGAGACGGGTTGCAGTTTGAAGAAACACAACTTCCTTTTGAGTGGGAATTCCATTATAAAATCGGACTACCGATTTTTGTAATGAAAAGTCCCTGACTCCTACGTTTAAAATCCTAATGAGAAACAGATTACTGTTTTCTAGCATCACCCATAGTTTGAATAATTGGTTGATTTGAGGTTTAACGTCCCCGTCAACACTGTAAAGGTCATTTTGGAAACGTTGCTTCCAATTTTGTGGGACTTTTACCCGACATTGGGATGAAATGACATCTCAAGCCCTGTCGCCCAATGAAACCAATAGGGTTTATTAGCATGGACGGTCTGCATCGCACCGCGGTTCCTGGACAGGCTTAGATCCTCTAAGCGGTTTACCAGTACTAGTGTGCGGGCCGGATTCAGCTCTGCGTGGAAGCATCATGCAGCCCATATATTTCTTCAAGCCCCTATGGGCGGGGCCGGATAGTTTGAATAAGCCAATGGGCTTGAAATATGTTACAAGTTCGTTTTCTATCACATCCTTTTGTAAATAGAGATAATTACAAAATGACTTTCATGTATATGCAGTATCATGTCCAGTTACACCCTAATACAAACACAGAGAGAGAGAGAGAGAGAGAGAGAGAGAGAGAGAGAGAGAGAGAGAGAGAGAGAGAGAGAGAGAGAGATCAGCTCCAAAGAGAAGACTGCGGGTTGGAAACTCTTTTCGACGTAGACATAGTCATTTTCTAATTTCATATCTGAAATTGTACATTTTAATAAATAAATGTAGATTCACTCCATTATTGTCGTTTTCCATATGTTTCTTTATGTTCCTGACTAGGCCACAATTTTTATTAAAGCCAAAGCTTACATACCCTTTTTTCATGCATAGCTCAGATGAGTTTGAAAATTAAAATGCTAAACATGTATGAAATTTCCTGTGTCACTGTTGTTGTTGTTGTTGTTTCCAGTTTCCCCGTGTCGCGGGTCGTCAGCTGGTGGGGTCCCAGGGAACTAATCCATTCTGGCACTACACCTTAGCCGTTCGGTGCTACCCCCATTCCACGTTGCCGGTGAATGGGGAGACCACCGCTCGGCTCCAGCCCCGTCCGTCCGTGTCTATCGTAAGTCCGCTGCAGTCGGTCCATTTTGTCTTCTACTCGACGTTATAATTTTTTGCTTGTCAATATGCCGAACCGTGTCAGAGCAGGAAAGGGTCAATTTTGATATTGGTATTTTTGTTTTTTATTTTTTTTTTATTTGATTTTTGTATATTTATGTAACGTATGTACATTTTTACATTGTTTGGTCTGTTTCCCCATCTTGTTGAGTGGTCTATTTTTTTAAGTATATATGCGGGCGGATGTGCTTACCCCGCCACGGACCTGTTTTGTTTGTTTTTCTTGTGCCTTAAAGGTGGCGTTGTCCGTTTTAGGGCAAGCCCACCCGCTCACAGTTGCTGGGGAGGACAGTTTTTGTACCTGCAAGATTAAGCTAGTGGTTTATATTTTGTGTCGTTGTTTTTTTTTTTTTTTTTTTTTTTTTTTTTGTTTATCTGTACATACAATATGTAACATAATAACATGAAGTGCCGGCCTACGCCGTCTCGGGCTTGAACTCGTATTTATTTTGTTAATGAGTGACGTCTATCGCGGAGGATGTGCATATTAGGTCAATCCCCCTTTATGCATTTGCCGTTTTAAGTTAAGAAAAAGTGATGCCTTCCTCGACGTAGGATGCCGCACTCTGCGGGACCATAAGTGGGTCAGTCGCCATGTTTGCATATCATTAACGCATCCTACGTGAAGGAAGGCACCATAGGATGAAAGCGTATTCCTGCCTAGCCATTTGGAGGCCCGAGACAACGTTAGCCGATCTCCTTTGTGTTGTTGTCCTTTTTGGGACAAGCCCATCCGCCCACAGTTGCTGGGAAGGACAATTTTTGTACCTGCAAGGTTGTGCTTGAAGATTATATTTGTGTTTTGTTTCTTCTGTACATACAACATATAACATAGTAACATGGTGTGTTGGCTTCCGCCGTCTCGGGCCCAAATTCGTATTTATTTTAGTTAGTGGGTGACCTCTATCGCGGAGGATGTGGAAAGTAGGTCAGTCCCCTTTCATGCTTTTTCGTTTGAAGTTAAGAAAAGGCGATGCCCTCCTCGACGCAGGATGTCGTATTCTGTGGGACCGTAGGAGAGTCATTTTGTGTCGCCACGTTTGCATATCACTATCGCATCCTACGTGTAGGAAGGCATCATAGTAGAAATAAAAGTATTCTTGCCTAGCCGTTTGGGGACCCGAGACAACGTTTGCCAATCTCTTTAGTCAAAGTGGTTAGTGCAAATTGTTATATAATCATGAAGGTCGCATACAAGCGTCCGCCTGCGCACGTGCGCAGTCGAGCGCTCCTATGCGATCTTGTTTTTAATGTTTCATATTTACACAAATAAAAATGTTTGAAATCGCTTTTTGAGAAAACTCTTCTTCTTCTTCTTCTAACTCCAGGTTTTTTATCTCTCTTTTCTATACTATCCTCTCTACTGTATTCCTATCCTACAACTATCGCTATATCTACCTATCTAGTGTGGTTGTATGTTGGTTTAGTTTCGCGTGGGTGGTTGTGTGTGTTAAAAGCCTTCCTTCAGGTCGCGCTAAGTCATGCCCTAGTTAATTAGTTAATTGCCCTTGTCTGTATTGATATGTGGCCATCTTGACCGTCTGTCTTTATTACGGTCATGGCGCAATTTGCTGTTTTTGGTGATTTTTATGTTATGCGACAAGGGCAGTACGGAGGGCTGTATGATATACCGGGTGAGATGCGGTTTTTCAGTCGTGGTGGTATGCAGAAGGCCCTTTTGAGGGCCCCCATGTCATTCCGTTTGGGTAACCTTATAATGTACATCCTTTATGGAAAGCGAAAGTTGCGAAAAAATAAAGAAAAAGATGTGATAAGGCGTCTTGTTTCTTATTTCTGCCCCACTTTTCTGTATGCGTTCCTGAAGGAGAGGCTTTGTTTGCTTGTGTGCTGTTGTGCCGTTCTCCTTTGGGTTGTGTGGCTCTCGATCAGCCAGGATTTTGACGCAACGCTGCTCAGTGCCAAAGTCCTAAGACCGCAAACCCCAGCGTTACATCTCGTCCTGATTTCCCGTTTGCCTCACCCCCTCAGGAGGGGCTGGGCGACGTATTTTCCTTGTGGTGGGTCCATGCCCAGTCCCGGCGTGCTTTCGTGTGGTCCTCTTTCGGGCTGTGTGGCTCCCGATCAGCTAGGGCTTTGGTGCAGCGTTCATAAGTGCAAAGCCAGTGGGCCGCAACCACAACGCTACACCTTGTCTTAACTTCTCGCTTGGCACACCCCCTCTGGAGAGTGGGTCGGGGCCATGGATTTTCCTTGTGGTGAGTCCATGCCCCGTTCTGCTATGGTCTTCTCACAGTGATCCAGGGATCGCTGTCACCGATAGGCACTCCTTAGTGCAAAGCCGAGGCCGCAATCACAGCGCCTATCGTTGACTTTGTTCCCCTTTTCGCTGTGAGACGGCCGCCCTTTGATCACTACGGCCCTTTTTGGTTGGTAGCGTCTAAGGTGCGGTTCGAATATTTATTTTTACTGTTCTGAACTCGGGTCTCTAGAGATTTTGGTTTAAAGTATGTATTCTCGTACGGTGTGTTTTACGGTACAATGCGATTAATTTTAGTCTGCGCCCTTAGTTTTCCCCTATATTTTGTCCAGGTAGTTTGTTTTCTCAAAGAATTTGAAGACCGCGTCCCTCATTTCCTGTGAATTTAGATTGAGCAGAGAAACCGCGTTTATCTCCCCTTGGTATCCTAATGTTGTCAGTTCTCCCTTTAGTTCCCTTCTGGCGGGGCCGTGTGCGGGGCACTCTGCGAGGTAGTGTTGAACACACTCCACCCCGCCACAGTGCCCGCATAATGGATCGGCCTCGCTATAGAAGATGTTGTGTGCATTTAGTCCGTTGACCCCGAGTCTTAGTCGTGTATATATGCGATCGAGCTTTCGGCTGTCGCTATATTGTACCAATTTCGGGGTCAAGGACTGACAGATCGAGTGTCTAAAGCCGTGTTGTCCCTGCCATATGCGCGCCCATTCCTTTTTGATGCTGGCCTTAATGATTGCGTATACTTCTTGTGGGGTGGGGAGGTAGTCAAGTGCCTTTCCCCGGGTCAGAGCTTCTTTGGCCAGTGTGTCTGCGCGCTCATTCCCCTGCACGTTGCAGTGGGAGGGGATCCAATCTATGTTCAGGGTGATGCCTTGTTTTAGAATTTTGTGTATTAGGATATGAATGTCCTGCAGTATATCTGGTCTTGTAGTGCTATTCCCAGAGTTTATGCTTTGTATTGAGCTTAATGAGTCTGTTAGTATAACAACACTATCGGGTTTTTGTTCCTGTATCCATTCCAAAGCTTTTTGTATGGCTATAAGTTCTGCAGTGTAGACTGTGAGGTGCTGGTTAAGTTTGAATTTTTGGTCGAAGTTTAATTCTGGTATTGTGAAAGCACACCCCGTTTCTTTTTTGTCAGCATCTTTGCTTCCATCAGTGAAAATTTTAAGCGCTTGCTTATAGTTTTCACTGATGTGTGATTCTGCGATCTCATTGCATTTTTTCTGTGATGTTTCATTTTTCTTTATGACACCCGTTAGTGTTGTTTTTGCGCATAGGCTTCTTAAGTTAAAAACTTCCGGATATGTTTGTTCCGCTGTTTTGACCTGCTCGAGGTCATGGTTTTTAATTAGGTCCTGGACTTTGATAATATAGGGGATCTTTCCTCTTAACCTATCTCTTTTAACATGATTGGGCGTGTCGGCGATCATTTCGTTTATGGGGAGACTTTCCCTAAGACTGCTTGAGCGGGCCCAGTACTTGAGTTGCAGTTCATCCCTCCGCAGGTGCAGGGGCATGACGCTGCATTCAATCTCCAGATCCAGGTTCCGCGTTCCCCTGTATGCCCCAGTAGCGATTCGAAGGGCCGTGGCCTGTATGCTATCTAGTTTTTTCAGGTGTGAGGGCGCCGCAGACACGTATGCTTGGCAGCCATAATCAATTTTGCTTCTTATGAGTGCTGTGTACATTTTGATCAGGGTTTTCTTGTCTGCTCCAAAGTTTGCCCCCGAGACCGCCCTTAGCACATTTAGGTCCCGCTGGGACCTGGACACCAGGTTTTCAATGTGCAGTCTCCATGTTAGATTGCTGTCAAAGTACATGCCCAGGAATTTGGCATGACCGGCGTACTTTATTTCCTGCCCGTCATACGTCAGCTTGGGCATGCCCTTTGTATCTGCGAAATTTCTATTGTAAACTACCACTGTTGTTTTTTCAGTTGACAATTTGAAGCCCCAATTTGTAGCCCAATCATGTATGGCATTTAACGCTTTTTGTAATGCAGGAATGGCACTTTTCGGTTTTTTCGCGGTTTTCCATACTAAGCCGTCATCTGCGAACATGGATATTTCCAGCGGTAATGCATTAAGTGTTTCCTGCAGTGTGTTCATTAATAGGTTGAAAAGGATAGGAGATAGCACCGACCCCTGGGGGGAACCATTCTCGCATTCATAAAAACCGGACACCTCGCTACCTATTTTTACGTTCATTTTTCTATCAGTCAAAAAGTCTCTGATCCAGGTTAACATTTTTCCTTGAATTCCGAATTTGTTTAGTTTTAGGAGGACCCCCCTAGTCCATAGTAGGTCGAAAGCTTTTTCTAAATCCAAAAATATCGCTACCAGTGAGTGTTTCATTAGTTTTGCCTTTCGGATGGCGGATTCCAGTCTGGTGATTTGATCAATGGTAGATCTATGTTTTCTAAAACCTGATTGTTCATTTGCTAAGAGGTTGTTTTTCTCAATGTGTGCTGTTAATCTAGATGCTACCATGGTTTCCATGATTTTACATATGGTTGATGTGAGTGAAATCGGCCTATACGATTTCGGCTCGTGGGGGTCCTTGTCTGGTTTTAATATTGGGACGATGGTGCTCTCCTTCCATTGTGTAGGGAGGGTCCCCTCGTCCCAAGATTTATTTATTAGTGCGAGAAGTTGATTTTTTCCCTTTTCTGGTAGATTTTTTAACATGTCGTAGTGAACGGTGTCTGCCCCGGGGGCGGTGCTCTTTTTCTTATTAAGCGCGCTCTGTAGCTCCCTATGGGAGAAGTTCGCATTGTATGCACGGCACTGGCCAGCGCGATCGGCGTCTTGAACGGCCTGCTCAATTATTGGGTCCTGCGTTTCCCTAATGCGCCTAAAATTTGGGTCTAAATTTTCGTTACTGCAGACTTTCCGGTAGTGTTGTGCTAAGATTTCTGCTTTTTCATTGTTTTCGTGATATCTTGCGTTTCCTTGTTTTAAAACTTCTACCGGTTTTAGTGGTTTTCCATTAAATCTTTTTATTGTGTCCCAAATTTTCTTAGAGTTTGTTTTATATGTGAGAGTAGACACAAAATCCCTCCAGGCTTGTTGTTTTGTTTGTGTTAAAAGGTATTTTGTTTCCTCCCTTACGCGTCTATATTCTTCTAAAAGTGCGGCTGTTTTGTTTTTCCTGTATTTGTAGTATATTTTATTTTTCTTTTTGACTGCCTCGCTACAATTTTCATCCCACCATGGCAGGGTGTTTTTATGCTTATTTTTTGGTTGCGTTTTTGGTATTGATTTTTCACATGCCGCCATTATTTCCGAAACAAAATCCTCATTGCTTTTATCGATATTTGTGCCTTCGAGGGATATGTTAATGTGTTTAAGTTGCTGCCTAAAGAGGTCCCAGTCTGCTTTGTCTAATTTCCAACGTCGGGCAGGCCGCTGCGTTACGCATTTGTGAGTGACGTTGAGCGACGTCAGGATGGGGAAGTGGTCGCTTCCCATCGTGTCGTCTCCCACGTGCCACTCACTAGATCGGCATAGTGATGCGCTGACCAGTGTTAAGTCTATGGCGCTCGTGCTTCCGCGCTCGACGTTGAGTCGTGTGCCACACCCCGTGTTTAAGATTACGTAATCTGTGCTATTTATGAACTCGACCAGTTCTAGGCCTCGCCGTTTTTCGTATGTGGGGTTGTGGTTTGTCTCCCATAGTTCATGTCTGGCATTGAAGTCCCCCAAGAAAACTGATTTTTTCCCCACTTTTTTATAAATTTCATCATAATCGTCAGACGTTACATTTGTTTGGGGTGGTGCATAAAAGTTAACGATGTCTATGTTTTCATTTTGTCCAAAAAGTCTGACGATCACCACCTCTATTTCTTTTTTTGTGTGTCTAAATTTGATTTCTTCCGAATCTAGTCCTGATTTGATAAAGGTGGCTAGTCCTCCCCCATGTTTCCCCTTTTCCCTACTGAAACTGACCGGGGTTTTATATCCTGGAAGTTTTGTTGGTTTACTATCTTTTTTTGAGAAAGTTTCTTGAATAGCTATTACCTCCGGTGTGTAGCCTAAAGTTTCTAGATAATGGCCTAAGGCCCCGAGTTTTGTTCCGTTATCCTTGCCAGACAGACTACGGGCGTTCCACTGTAACACGCGGATTTTAGCAGTGGTGCTGGGATCCATAATTAGGCAGTAATATATTTTTTGTTTTAACGGCGTGAGTTTTTACGTCCACCCTTGATCCTTGGTCTAGGATCGGTGGAGCTATAGTCCGCGTTTTTCCTTAAGGGCTCTTGTGGTTCGCTTTTGTTATGTTGCCTCCTTGGGATTATTGTTTTCCGCCTATTTTGTGCGGGTGCAGGTGCGGTGCTTATTTCTTTTTCTTTCGTTGCTTCTGTAGGTGATTGGGGGTTCTCGCTATTTGCGATGTGTACCCCTGTGGTGCCCGACGTATTCATGTTGTCGGTTTCCATTATGTTTGCGGTGGCATTTTCGACGACGAGGTCTATGACCTCATCTGACGCCTTGGTGCTCAGCAGATTTTGTTTGTTGAGCTCGTGCAAGATTGAGCTCGTGGCTTTTTTTATCGCCGCGGCGATTAGCGTTTCGACCTCCATTTTTGTGTAAGTCTCCTTTGTGTTGTGTGCATGGGGTGCGGTATGGGCCGCACTGGGGGTTGCAATGTAAGCCGCACTGGGGGGTGCGGTATAAGCCGCACTGGGGGGTGCGGTATAAGCCGCACTGGAGCTCATGATTTCTTGCGCGGTATTTTGTGTTTGGGCTTTTTTTTGTTCCCAAGCTCTGGCTATTTGACCGTTTATTTGGTCGATTTGCGCCTTGTAATTGAGGAAAATGTTGCACCCGCGCCAGGCTACTCCATGGCCGGCTAATCCGCAGTTTGCGCATTTTTTATTGTGTTTAGTTTTGCATTCATTGTGCTTATGGATCCCAGCACAGTGCGGGCATGTGCTTTTTTTACGTCTGCAGTTTTTTTCCGAGTGTCCATATTTTTGACATTTTTGACAGCGCAAATACTGCAAAAAGCATGGTTGCAGAGGATAAGTGATATCGGCCGCACTGGTTAGCTCGAAAGTCGGTGTTTCCTTATTAAAAGTCAATTTGACTAAATCGAGATCTTTGCCCCTGGACGCTATCCTACGTGCATCGCAAATCTGATAGCGCCCAAAGTCAAACATCTCCCTGAGTTTTTCCTGCCTGATATTTGCCCCGATGTTCAGTGTTGCGTATGTCATTTTTTGTTGCTGGTTATTGCGCGTGTTGTTTGCGCTACCTTGTAGTTCCGCTAAGCTTGTGCCTATTGTAATTTTGAGTTCGAGCCCCTGGTAGTGAAAACCCTTCGCTTTTACTTCTTTGGCAGCCGGGATTTTGAAAATGGGGCCCTTTCCCTTCCCAGGGGCATGGGCTTCGATGACCTCCCCTATGTAGGTCTTGAAACTGGTCGCAAACTGTTCCATTTTCTGTATGGGGAAAGCGCCCCCCACCAGCGCGAACATAACGTAAACGTACGTCATGCCCGTCGCCGCTGTTTGGCGCGCCTCCGTTCTTTCCTTGCTTGAGGCGGGGGTAGGGACGTGGGATTGAGCCCTAGCCCTAGCCATGCTCCCCTCTTTGTGTGTCCTCCCATTTTTTTTGCCCACTTTCGTGAAGCCCCCTTTCTCCATGTCCTCCTCCTCGGCCCCAGAGTCAATGACCAGGACTGAATCCAGGTCTTCCACCCCCTCCCCCAATCCAAGGTTTATGGCCTTAGGTAATGGGCGCCCCTCGAAGGACTCCCCCTCTGAGTCGCTTGACAGGTATGTCCTATCCCGCTTCTGACCTGCTGCCTGGCTCTGATCAGTCTGATCAGGGGCCACCTTCCCTTTAGAAGACCCGGGTTTTGGGGTTGAGGTCATGTTTGACCCCAGGGATCCCGGCAGGGCGAGGGCTTTTTGCCTAATCTGGCCCTCCCAGTCCTTACCCTGAGGGGTGGGCCCTCCAGGGAGGGGCTCAGAGAACTCTGTCTCCGAGCTCCCCCCTGCAGGGCTCGCCACCAGGTCCGCAACCATATCGCAAACATCCCTGGTGTTGTCCAGGCCCTCCCCCTCCCCAGCCAGCTGTTTTCTGTGTCACTGCTAGAATCAGAACGGTATTTAACCCTTATCTTGCTGAATATTCATTTAAGCCACACCCATTTCTGTCTATCAACCAATCAAATTACTTGATGTAATTTATTGCTACAAATTCATAAACTTAATGCCAAACAGTGTAGATCCTGATCAGATGGCTTCTTCAGAAGCCATCTGATCTGGATCTACACTGTTTGCAAAGATAGGGGTTGTTGTGAACAGCAAGATGAGGGTTAATTTGTTCTGCTCATAATTTAAATATGCCAAAAGTTGTTGGCATTTAAATATCCATGAACAGAAATAAATACCAAGTTTGACTGAGTTCAACATAAAACTGATTAATGTTGTTGGAATTTTAATATCTATGAAAAGAAATAAATATGTTTGACTGTGTTCCGCATAAAACTGATTAATCATTTGTTATAATCACTTAGAATTAACTTTTTGGCCCCCGCCCATCGGGGCTTGGAGAAATAGATTGGGATGCATGATGCTTCCATGCAGACGCACAAGAGTGTGACGGTCTAAGCCTGTCAAAGCGGTGCGAGTCGGACCGTTCCTTCGTATAAACCGTATTCGTTTGCGTGGACGGTACGGCTTTAGATGTCATTTCATTTCAATGCCGGGTAAAAGTCCCACAAAACTGGAAGCATCGTCTCCAAAATGACCTAAATAATGTTGACGGGAACGTTAAACCTCAATTCAAACAAAAGACAATATTTTAATGGCTTGAATGCAGGTTAATTCTTATAAGAATCTTATATGAGTGTGAGGGGTGGATGGCAAAATCCGCCCCAAGCGTCACTGTCCGGCATCACGAGGCTTGTCGAACGATGCCGAACAGTGATCCCGAGGGACAGATTTTTCCATCCACCCCTAACACTCATGTAGGATTCCTTTTCTTGCATACCTTCCACTTCTCAGCGAGGAATTTTAATGCTGCAGTCACTTCGGTTACCGACGTCCACCATAATTGTGATGACACTACAGGATTGTTTAGTGACGCCACGTTACGTGATGTGACGTCAATCTTAACGACGGTCGTATTCAAGCAGTGCATTTATCAAGCACGCGAGAATATTCGATTTTGGGTAAGAACACCAGGGTTAGAACAAAATTTCTATCCTAAACTAAAACTATGGAATTCCTTATCCATGGTGTGCAAGAATACTCGTTCTTGAGTTCCTGGTGAGTGAGTGAGTGTTTGAGTTTTACGTCCCACCAACAGCTAAGGTCATACGGAGACGGGACCTCATTTTAAAGACTCATCCGGAAGTCTACGATCCCAAGGTTTACAAGGCGAGCAGCGTAACCATTACACCACGGAGTCTTCTAATGAGTTCCTGGTGAATTCTTTCCAAAACTCCAGATATCCATACGTATATAGTATATTGTTCTGGTTTTATCTTGAAAGATATATTGAATGTTTGTATGTATTCATTCGAATCGCCTTTTTAAGACCACACGACATGTCTTTACTTTAACCCTTTTTGTACCAAATGGAATCTTCCTCCTTATATATGGCAGAAGGCCATTTCGAAATTTATGGTGACATATTGTATTTTCTTCAAAATTTGATGGGAAAATGATTTAATTTTTTGCAAACAGTGTAGGCAAGGGTATCCGTTTTGGGGTTTCCGGTACGAAATGCAAAACTAAACTAAACTTTACTTTAAAAAAAAGATACAAATATACATATATCCATTTTGTCATCTGGGTTCAGTTGGTCAAAGCATCATTAGCTTACCGAGTTCGTTAATGGTCAATTTGTGAATTGTTCTGTTAAGCAAAATACCTTATATAGTGTATTTTGCTAAAACAAAATTTTCAGCAAAATATCATTATATTTGCCATATCAAATGATCAAAGTTTCAACGATGCATTGGGTTAGTTTTGGACAAATGACCCCAGCTCTGAATCGACCGTCGGTAGCTGGAACTATCCCCATCTCGAACAACTTTAGTCATAAATAAAAAGTTTTGAGCCATTGAAGTTCGACTGTAGTTGCTTCTTGTTGCATTACGAAAACACGCCTATACAAATATACTTTAAATTTGACCGCCGTAAAAATGAAAAATTTAAGATGAAAAATTGTGATATTTTTTCTTATTTCAGCTCAAGATATGGATTGTGGGTACCGAGGCGCTTCTAACGAGTACCCACAACCTATATTTTAGAGAAGAAATAAGAAAAATAAGATTTACCCCTGTAAACCCCAGTTTTACTATATAAAAGTGGGGTTCAAGGGGGTCAAAATTATATAGGTGTGTTTTCGTGATGATGGCCTCCTGTCCGCATAACACTGAATGTGCCTTATACAGCACCAGAATAATAACACACGTCACGCTAGCAATTCTATGTAAAATGAATACTCATCTAAAGTAGAAGTAAAACAAAGATCAGGAATCGATCCAATTAACTTACTCCACCCACCAAAGACACCAAAGGGAAAGAAATACAAACATTAAGCGGCCAGACCATAATGGAAACCTAAACAAAGGAAGGCCATAAGGACAGTTACTTTCCCACAAAATGGCCATATGGCCATCCAAAATTAAAAGACACAAGTGATACACACAGTAAGTAACAAACAACAACATAAATAAATTGCCACAGAAGAACCGCCTTGGAACGGTCAGTGGAAAGATTTCCACTGGGGGGGGGGGGGGGGGGGGGGCTTAAATCGATTTTACGTGGCCACAATCCTCGCCCTTACTTCCGTCGAGATTTAGACAAATAATTTGTTCAGTCCGCATGAAGCCCCCCTAACTCATCAGTGCAACATCTCCGTGAACACAAAAAATCAAAGCACCACAGAGGTGAGACAACGGTGAGGAGTCGACAACAAGAAACCACTGAAATGCTGGAGCAAAAGAAAACAAACAGTTAGACTCCGATGGGCCCGACCAGAGACAGAGCATCAGGCACTAACCAACATTACCAAGAATTAGATCTCTCTAATTCTCAATAAGCCTTTACGTTGGAGCCGTCATAGAATCTGAGGCCTGACCCACCGGCGTGCAATTAAAGAGGGAAGCAAAGTTGCCAACCGTGATTGGGTTAACTACCATGCATGCAGTCTGTCGTATAACATCCATGTTGTACCCAATCTTTTTATATCGAAGAATGATTTTACGAAATTGGGTGCTGAAGTCATTGCGGTTATATATTTTTCTGAATTTATATACTAAGTCACCATAAAATTCGGGTTCCGATAGACCTTGTTGCAGAAGAGATTTAAGTCCAATATTGAATTTTGAAATTAAATCAGAATGGCGTCTATAAAATTTTGAAAATGCTTTGCGTAGTTTATGGTACCGATAACCCTGATTAAAGTGAATGACCACCATTTTTTTTTCTCAGATCCATTTTATAGTAACACCATTGAGGAATGATAAAATCCCATTCTTCATCTAAACTGTTTCTCTAATTGACTGTAATGGCTCATTAAAGTTGCTGATAGGGTGTCAGACATGTTTACAGATTATATCTCCTGGGGTGACCTCACGGCAACTGGAGCTAACAAATCTTGGTATTTTAGCAGCTGAGGATTTTAGAGAAGAAAGTGAACATTAAAATAAAAATGCCTTCTTGTAAGGCCAAATACTGCACAGTGAAAAGAGGACAAGGAATTAGCTGTTTTGCTATCCCTGACCCTAACAAACATAGAGAATTATGTGAAAAATGGATTCATTATCTTGGAACAGAGAATCTCAACATCAAGACATTTGTTTATGCAAAGCATAACATTGTTTGTGCTAAACATTTTGATGATAGCTGTTTTCAAGTGGACTTGAAGGTTTCTTGATTACTTATTTCTTTTCTTTTCTTCAATAACCCATTTAGTACCAGAAACCCCAAAACGGGTATCCTGGCAAACATTGCATGCCCAGATCAGATGCCGCAGAATGCGGCGTCTGATCAGGGCCTCCACTGTTTGCTAAAAGTCCAGTCATTTTCCAAATAAATTTTGAAGAAAACACAACCTGCCACCTTTAAATTTTGAAATGAACTCCTGCTATATATAAAGAGGAAGATTTCATTTGGTACAAAAATGGTTAATTAATGCATATCATTATCATTTAACCAATCATTACATTAACATGCCTTGACAAGTTTAGGTAATATTTCATTGCATTTCACATGGTATTTTGTGATATTTTTAAAGCATAGATTGTGGGTACTCGTTAGAAATGTCTCAATGAGGCGATCTTTGAGCACCCATACTTTATGTTTTGGAGAAATTATCAGAATATATACATATGTCCTTTTAAATCCCCATTTTACCTACAAAATTTCCTCTTCTGTGAACTCTTCTGATAGCCCTGAGTACCAAACTCAGGAAAACTGTCTTCAAAGTCTTTATTTTCATCCAAAGACATAATGAAGCCTTATGTAAGATGCTGAACTGACAGCCTATTCAAAGGATTTTTGAGAATTCAACCTGATTAGAGAGCCTAATCACTTCTCCTTTAGTAGCTGCATAGAGAGACATAGAGCTTCTACAGTCTCCATGAGATCATGATTTTAGCAAACATGTTGAACCCTGGGAAAGATTTGGATTACCTTGGGGAAAATATGGCCGCTGCCTGAAGACTTCACTGAAACCATTAAATGTTGATTTAATTACCTTAGCAGGTTTCAATTGGTAATAAAAGTCAGAGATTAATCATTACAGTAACTTTTTCTTGCAAATGAAGTAATTATGTTATAAAGGTGGTCATTCACTTTAAGGAGTTTAGCCGTTAATAATTTATTACGAGTGTTGAAGTCAGTTACATGACTACACACTCTAGCAAATCGAATTAATTGCGAAATATAAACGCCATAGGATGGCGCACGAGGAACATCACCATCCAAAAAAGGAAAATTTACAATCTAAAAAACAAAGTCATCGCGTTTATCATAAATTTTGCACGAAACAAACCCATCTACAATAGATAGATGTAAATCCAAAAACGGGGCCTCGGTATCAGAAGAATTTGCTTAATTTAATTGAAGTTCTGGGGGGTAAATCTGACTGATCAAACCATCGAAATAGGTATTATCAATATTTAATAAATCATCTAAATATATAGAAGTGGAGCTAAAAGCTTCAATAATTTCAGATTGGTTATCAATGGAAAGCGACAACATGAAGTCTCTTTCATAACATTACAAGAACAGATCAGCCACAAGAGGTGCGCAATTCGTACCCATCGGAATACCCACACTTTGTCTAAATAACTTAGTACCGAATCTAATATAAATATTGTCAAGTAGAAAGGTGAGGGCATCACACACTTTCTGACATGACCAAAGTGTATAATTCTTATGCTCTTTAGAAGTGAAAAATGCATTTCTGACATTACATGCAAGATAGAGAGAATCTTCTCTGTGAAAATCCATTCAATTAAATCATTAAGCTTTTCTTTTATAAGATTATGAGGAAGTGTAGTGTAAAGAGTGGAAAAATCGTAAGTAGACAGACTTGAAGCACGAAAATGTCTGGATTTCAATTTATTTAAAACCTCATTCGAATTTTTTATAGACCAAAACAGATTTCTTCCTGATCTCTCAAAGACTTTATCACAATATTTAATCACATGCGTTTTAATAGCAGTAAGACAGGAAGTTAATAATTGAGAAAGTTCAATGGTAGTGCAAGAGCTAGAATTTGCAATAAACCGTGCTTTGTAAGGTCTTTTATGAAGTTTTGGTAACCAGTATAGCGTAGGAAGCTGGTCTTGGCCTTCGTTAACACACACAGCAAACTTGGTGGCTGAATGACAAATATGTTTATCTACTATAACTCTCTCTTCAGCTAAAGGCTGAAGTTCATATGCCTTAGTACCACCAAGCTCCTGCTTAAGCGTGTTAACATAGTGGAGCCGTCACACAACGACGACATTGTTAGCGGCCTTGTCTGCAGGGGCCAAAACAAACTTCTTATGAAATTCTTGAATACCTAGCTTAAGATGACGTAAAGACGTCTTAGGCTTAGGAGGTAATAAGTTAGTATTTTGAGAATAGAAAGAAATGCGTTTATTCACTAGTTTTAAAATGCTTAGTTTCCAGTCCTTAAGGGCTTTATGCTCAACATACTCTCGCTTACACCATCGATTACCGAATTCATTCAAGGAAGCAGCGATTTCATCTCTACATTTACTGAAATCAATTTTAGAAGGAAACCGATATATCGGTCCTTTAGAAATTATATTCCTTATCCTAGAATCAGGAATAATTTTCAAATTGCCAGTAACTACATGACCAGCAGCAGGATAGCAATACACTGAATTTTTACAATCACATGAATCAGGAGTATTAGTATCAATATCAAGATCTGAAACAAGTTTATTAAAATAAAAAATGATAGATCTAACAGGTTTGTTATATTTATAGGAAATTATAGGTGTTTCAGTATTTTGAAAATAAGCAGGAATTGAAGAAAGCACAGAGCTCTCACGGAAGATACTGGCTTTCTATAGAGGCATGTGGGGTTTAAGAGGGTAGTTACTATCTTTGCTCAAAAGCATAGATGATGGGTACTCGTTAGAACCGCCAATGTTTGGACCAGAAATAAAAGAAAAAATGCATTGTTTAGAGAAAAGAAACTTCAAACGCTCTATCAGCACACGACATAGTGCTTTCTTTTTCTTTCTTCTTTCTTTTTTTTCTCCAAAAATGACCTTTTTCAGAAATTTGTGGAAATTGTCGTATTTAAACTAAACACTTCAATTATAGGTGCTCATTAACCAATCTCTGTTTTGTTTGTTTGATTGATTTGAGACTTTACGTCCCCGTCAACATTGTAAAGGTCATTTTGGAGATGTTTCTTCCAATTTTGTGAGACTTTTACCCGACATTGAGAAAAATGACATCTCCAGCCCTGCCGCCCAATGAAACCAACAGGGTTTATGAGCATGGACGGTCTAACACTCGCACCGCTTTGCCTGGGCAGGCTTAGATCCTCTAAGCGGTTTACCAGTACTCGTATGCGGGTCGGTTTCAGCTCTGCGTGGAAGCATCGTGCAGCCCATCTATTTCTTCAAGCCCCGATGGGCGGGGGCCGACTGTGTTATCGTAATGAGATATGAAGGAAAATGAAACTATCAAAGATTCTATGCTGCCATTCCAAAATCACATCCATGCGACACAGTGCTTTCTTTTTCTTTTACTTGTCTTTATTTTTTTTATTTTTTTATTTTTTTTTTGCTCCAAAAATGACTTTTTTATTTTTAGAAATTTGTGGAAATTGCTGTATTTAAACTAAACACTTCAAATATAGGTGCTCATTAGTAGCGTCTTAAAAGCAGTGCCGGTTCTGAGAACTACACAAACAATCTCTGTTTTGATCAAAATAAGGAACATAATGTATACCCGTTTAAACCCCACTTTCCTTTGTTTAAAATGCGAGAAACATGGTTATATTCATTCATCACAGGGACATGATAACGTCATGCCAGAGAAGGAGCACCTAGAAAATATCCACAAAGACCAGAAACCATTTTCTGGTGACAATGAAGGCCATTAATGCGGTTACTCAGTTGAAAATGCTGAATAATAATCTGCCACAAGTAACTGCCAATATATAGTAAATACATGGTTAGTGTTTTTAATAATAAAATATAATCGATGAGCCTTAGACAATTTTATAGGGACGAGCTTTTTGTGAAATTTGATCATTATCAATCATATCAGTGGCTACAGACGGACATAGAATTAAAAACTACTCCAAATTCGGGGATAAACATAAACCTGTTCATCACGAAAACACGTTTATATAATTTTGACCTCCTTGAACCCCACTTTGATATTGTAAAACTTGGGTTTCCGGGGGGATACCTTATTTTTCTGATTTCTGCTCTTATAGATTGTGGGTACTCGTTAGAACCGCCTCGATGAGGCGGTTCTAACGAGTGCCCACAATCTATATTTTGAGCAGAAATAAGAAAACTATTACAATTTTTCATCTTAAAATTTTCATTTTTTTCGGTGATAAACGTGGCAATGTATTTGTAAAGGCGTGTTTGCGTAATGATTTTCTGGTGACAATGAAGGCCATTAACGCCGTTACTCAGTTGAAAATGCTGAATAATAATCTGCCACAAGTAATTGCCAATATATAGTAAATACATGGTAAGTGTCTTTAATAATAAAATATAATCGATGAGCCTTAGACAATTTTATAGGGACGAGCTTTTTGTGAAATTTGATCATTATCAATCATATTAGTGGCTATGGACGGACAGACAATTAGAAAACTACTCCAAATACGGGGATAAAAATAAACCTGTTCAATCATGCACAGCATGATAAGCCATGATTTGAAATTAGTCCAAATGTCAACAAGAGGGCCATGATGACCCTATATCGCTCACCTGTGTACCAGATAATCATTAGTGATATTTAGAAAAAAAAGAACTGTACAGAAAGGCAAGACATGTTTGTTTACCTGATAGATATAAATGTCTTCATAGATCCAGGGTGGTCAATATACTTGTACATCAGTTGAACCAGTTGAACTCTTCAGGATGAAATCTTGAAGGGCAAGATGTAGAGTATACACAAGACTTCTTGAATCCATGCAGTTAGTCTTTGTTCATGATGTAGTCATAATTTGACAAAGAAATCAATATCTGTAGCTATGATTTCCTTTCGACACAGTGGTTTTCAACAGTATTGCATGGGATGACAAAATTTACATAAGAAACACTGATGATCTCAAATAGCTGCATCCATGTCAAAAAAGAGAGGCCAAAGTCTGCTTAGTTCTATCCAGACTGTATCTTTGACTTTTACTCATTCACACTGATGTATAAGGCCCATATTATAGATTAAGTTACCTTTATATCATAAACATCTTGGTTGTTACATCTATCTTAAACCCACAAAGAATTAATTCTGTTACAGTGGGCATTATTATAATAAGGCATAAACTAAGACACACAAACATATGTAGAATCTATGTTGTGATATGTGCTAAAAAGGCATCTTTAGGTGTACAAAATAAAGAACAGCTAAAAATAATGTGAGTCATTTCTATGCATAGAAAGCAGATGCATCACCTTATTCTCTTGATCACCAATAAATAAATTCCTGACCTTGCAAGTATGTAGAAAATTGTTACTTAAATCTTTTTGAAGAAAATCTGTTTTAAGCCTTTTCAAGTAACAACAAATTTAAATGTAAAATTATTTTCAATGTTGCAAATAAGAAAATAATAAAATATTGACAAAATTCCAAATACTGCGATAAACCTTTCTCTAAGAACAACAGATTTACATGTCAAAACAGTGTTGCAAATAAGAATACAATATAGTATGTTATTTGGCAGAATTCAGAATATTGTGAACAAACGGCCCCAGGCCAAGTGTCCCCCCATCTCTGAAATGTCAGTATGTGGTGAATATGTCTATAACATATGTCATAAGCCATGTTTAGGGAATTTAAAACCATTTCAACAGACTATTTCTTTTAAATTTCCTAAAGTTGTAAGGAATAAATTTACAGAGAAAAAAGTGATCTCCAAAACTGTAAGACAAAGGACCAAAACCCCAGGAAAATTCAGTAATCAATTGAGCACAACCGCAATAGAATATGATCATCTTCAGGTCATGGAAACAAAAAATGGCAAGTTTCATCCAAATCTGGTGAAAACTGTAGGAGGAGTTGAGACAAGAACTTCTGTTGATAACATGGTTTAGACTGACAAAGTGCAATGATGCTGGTAAAAATCAATCAGGCACAACCTCCTTAAAATATGATCATTTTCAGGTGATAAGAACAATAATTGAGAAGTTTCATCAAAATCTCTTGAACACTGGGAGGAGTTGCGGAGACAAAAACTTCTGTTGATAAAATTGCTAAAACTGACAAAGGGCAATAACTCTGGTAAAAATCAGTCTAGCATGACCTCGGTAAAATATGATCATCTTCAGGACATGGGAACAATAACTGGAAAGTTTCATCAAAATCCCTTGAAAATGTAGGAGGAGTGGCAGACAGACCGACTGATGGATGGACGGTGGACGGATGGACGAAAACCGTTACTATAGCCCCCCTCGACTAACGTCTGGGGAAAAATGGACAGAATGTACATTGTAAGTCAATTCTTCCCCTGACAAAGTGTCTGGTCAGATGTTTAATATGAAGGTAGCAAATGTTTAGAGATAAGTAAAGAATTAATATTTTTTAATTATTCTGCAATACATCTAAGAACTAAGATAATAACACTCTTGCAACATAATGCATTTTTTGAATCTTCAAAATAGCTGCTTATTTTATGAAAATCCATGATATTTTCCTTATTTATACTGCAAACACAGGTGGCGGGTGCTAGTTAGAACCGCCTCATTGAGGCAGTTCTAATGAGTACCCACAACCTATGTATTGGAGCAGAAATAAGAAAAAATAATGTATACCCCTATAAACCCCAGATTTCTCAATATAAAGTGGGGTTTAAGAGGGTGTTTATCTCACGGGCTTGTTCACGTGATGTGAATCCAGTTGAAGAGTATAATTAATATTAACCAAAGGTACATCAACAGCATCCATGTAATATGACATCATAAAAATATACATACATACAAGTCAATCTTTGAAACCTCCACTGTATCAACAGACTATCAGATGCTTTATAATCTTCAAAATTTTTATGCCAACAGAAAATGTAGTTTCATCCTGTGCACATAAATTCTAAGAAAAAAGGTTGAAATCATACTCAAAGATATTTTTTAATCTACTATAAAACTGGAAAACCAAATAAAATATTAAATATTATTAAGGTCCTTTAAGATTAAACTTTTATTTTTCCATGTTGTTTTTTCGAGATGTCCTATTTCTCACTTCTGACTGGAAAAAGAGGACCGATTCCATTAGAATAATGCATCCATATATGTAATGCTTTCAGTCATGATAGAAAAAAATAGCATTTTTGAATGAAAATTTATATATTTTTCTTATTTCAGCTTCGGATGGTGATGTTCCTCGTGCGCCATCCTATGACGTTTATATTTCGCAATTAATTCGATTTGCTAGAGTGTGTAGCCATGTAACTGACTACATTAACGGCTAAACTCCTTAATCAGGGTTATCGGTACCATAAACTACGCAAAGCCTTTTCAAAATTTTATAGACGCCATTCTGATTTAATTTCAAAATTCAATATTGGACTTAAATCTCTTCTGCAACAAGGTCTATCGGAACCCGAATTTTATGGTGACTTAGTATATAAATTCAGAAAAATATATAACCGCAATGACTTCAGCACCCAATTTCGTAAAATCATTCTTCGATATAAAAAGATTGGGTACAACATGGATATTATACGACAGACTGCATGCATGGTAGTTAACCCAATCACGGTTGGCAACTTTGCTTCCCTCTTTAATTGCACGCCGGTGGGTCAGGCCTCAGATTCTATGACGGCTCCAACGTAAAGGCTTATTGAAAATTAAAGAGATAATGTTGGTTGGTGCCTGATGATCTGTCTCTGGTCGGGCTCATCGGAGTCTAACTGTTGGTTTTCTTTTGCTCCAGCATTTCAGTGGTTTCTTGCTGTCGAGTCCTCACCGTTGTCTCACCTCTGTGGTTCTTTGATTTCTGTGTTCACGGAGATGTTGCACTGATGAGTTAGGAGGCCTTCATGCGGACTGAACAAATTATTTGTCTAAATCGCGACGGAAGTAAGGGCGAGGATTGTGGCCACGCAAAATCGATTTAAGCCCCCCAGTGGAAATCTTCCACTGACCGTTCCAAGGCGGCTCTTCTGTGGCGATTTATTTATGTTGTTGTTTGTTACTTACTGTGTGTATCACTTGTGCCTTTTATTTTGGATGGCCATATGGCCATTTTGTGGGAAAGTAACTGTCCTTATGGCCTTCCTTTGTTTGGGTTTCCATTATGGTCTGGTCGCTTAATGTTTGTATTTCTTTCCCTTTGGTGTCTTTTGTGGGTGGAGTAAGTTAATTGTATCAATTCCTGATCTTTGTTTTACTTCTACTTCAAACATAGATCATTTAGAGAAACACCTCACTGTCTATGTTTCGAGTAAGAAAATGGTAAAAATATGTATAGAAAATAAAGAATAGCCCTGTAAACTCCACTCTTCTCTATATAAGGAGTTTTACAGGGGTGCTCATTTCCTGATATCTGTAAGTGGTGGCCACCCAAATCTTGCCAAACCACCAGCAATATCTGCCTTTAAAAAGGTAAATACAGCATTTTATGTGGTGGGTGAGTGCACTGAAAAGTAGTATAAAAATACCTGACATGATTTCCAAGTTGTTATGCAAAAAGTGTGGTACTTATGATCTGACCAATAGATTCTTCTGTTCAAATTTCACCAAAAAAGCAACCTTAATTTGAGAGACTGGTTTTATATATTTAAAATTATGCAGGTGAAAAGTCTTCAACTATGTGGATTTCATGTGCAAAAAGACTATTTTGTGATCTGACCAGTATGTTTCACATGTTCCAACTGCACCGTCAACATATGAAAAATCAACATTAGAAAATACCAAATCAAGCGTTGTCATATGATCTGTGGTACATTCTTTTATAAGCATTTTGCATGAAAACTTATCACTTAATTTCTTAACGATGCTATGTTTCAGCAAAACATTAATATTGAAATCTCCAATTATCATCAATGGCTTTGATGGGGTCAAATATGGAATAAGTTCTTTGTTCAGACAAGAAAGAAGATTACTGTCAGACATTTGAGGTGACTTATACAAAAATACGATCTGACTTTCAATCGAGACATGCCTGGCAGTTATCATAATAAATTCTAATGTATCTGAACTATACTTTCTCTTCTGTATAATAATGATATCATCTTTGACATAAACTGCTAATCCATGAGGAGGTCTTTTGCAAGTACTGTATCCAATTTGGTCATTTCTTGTCAAACAATACCCTTCTATTACATAATCACTATCATTATCAGGCTGATGTAGTCGTGTTTCTGCTAATCCAAATATGTGCGTTGACAACAGATTTTTGTCATGTCTAACATCATCAAAATGAAGATTCAAGGATCTACAATTATTGAAAGCAACCTTGAAATGCGAAACTGGATCTATCAATTCTAAAGATGTATCACACAGCTGAAGCATTGCTGTTTCATGCAATCGCTGCATTTCTGTCCTAACCTGATCATCAACTTGTAATGCTTTCTCATTGAAGTTAAGGATCTGAAGCTTCTCAATTGACCTTACCCTGCTGAGTGCTACATAGTGTAAATGTGGAACTTTGCGGGTTTTACGTTGTGATAAGTCAATAACAACTCTTTCAAGGGTACTACCTTGTGCTCTATGTACTGAACGCCCTGCAGAAGGTTGCAAAGGGAATTGAACTCTCTGAAAGGTCTTTCTGTTGTAAGTAAATGACCTGTTGACATCAAAAATTGGTGTCCAACTTTCATCAATATTGCTATGATACAGTCCCCTGTTTTTGTATTTGATTCTTGTTTCCATTCCTGCTTTTTTGTCATCAAACTGGACCCAAATTATGCTTGGACGTCGTGTGGTTTGTAGTTTATACTCAATAAACTTAACTACACATGATGCTCCATTTGCTAGTCCATCTTCTGTTTTTATTTTTATTGTTAAATCATAAATCATGTCAACAACAACTGTTAACGAGCAATGTAAATTTGCTGTTTGGTTTGAATCTGTTACATTCTTTAGATTCTTGAGTGCACAGTCTATCTTTTCTTTAGATAACTTAGGTGAGACATATGTATCCATGCATGGTATTTCAACCTTTTCTGTTGCCATATTTCTTATAATTTCATCATTAAAAACTTGCATGAAATAGTTTTCTACAAAGAGGTGAGGCGCATTTTTCTGATACTCAGTATCTTTTTTAGTTACTTCACATTGCTTAAACCTATTCTTGTCTTCAGCAGTCAAGGCATTGATCCTTAATCTATTTAACAATTCTGCAAATTCAAGGTCATCTTTTTGTCTCACAATTTCTGTTAGTTCAAACATGGTAAATAAGTCTTTCCAGAGATTTTGTGATAAAGCAGCTGCATCATGTTTCATGTCATTAAATATCCAATCACCACTCACTGGTTTCAACTGATAAAGATCACCAACAGCAATAATGCTAACACCACCAAAAGGCGTTCTTGTTCCTTTCAATGCTTGAAGTCTCTGATCAATAAAATTCAACATAGAATTACTAACCATTGAAATGTCATCAATAATCACAACTGACAAATCACGGTATTTTGATCTAAAGGTATTCAGACTGTCACAGGTTAATGTTTGATCCGATTGCTTATACTTTTGTTTAAATGCAGATGAGATGGTAGAACCATTAATATTAAATGCTGCTTTTCCTGTAAATGCACAAAGAAGAACCCTTGTGTGATCCGCATCTTCTCCTTCTTTCAGATTTAATATTCTAAACAAAGTCTGATACAATGCTCGAATAACTAGACTTTTTCCAACACCAGCTCCACCAGAAAGAAATGCATATAAGGGGGCATCTTTTGTTTTAATCCAGTGAATCACATGATAGTAAAACTGTTTTTGTTTACTATTTAAACACTGCAGGAGCTTTCTGTAATCAATATCTGAAAGAATATTTTCATTCACATCAATTTGAGGTGCAGAAACGTAACATCCAATTTCAGTCCCTATATCATAGTCTCTATGCTCAATTCTATCAGGATTAAAATATATAAACTCTTCAGACTGAATTGGTTCAATTTCAGCATCATCACCTTCAACTTGTTGTGTACTTGGAGCAATATCATCGAATGCATCATGTTCAATTTCTGCTAAATCTCTTGCTAATTCCAACTCTTCAGCATAATGTTCGTAAGTGGAACATTTATGATCTATCACATGCTTCATTGACTCATAGTGTTCTTTATATGTTCTAAAAGTTCCAAGTAAGTCAGTCTCTTCATTTCTCCATGGGTGAAAAAGTAGAAGTTTCTCTCTATAATAGTTCTCTTCATCTGTTTTGCGATTGAATCTCACATACCTTATTATTTTAGAATTACGACATCGTTTGATTTTTATGCCATTCTTTAAAGTTAAAATAGTTTCACCATCACCAAAGCATTCTTCATCTGACACTTCTGCATCTTTCTCATAATCTTGCTCCTCCTCATCTCTACTATCATTATGTCCATCTGGGTAAATGACTTCTAACTCAGACACATAATCGGCTAATCAATACTTTTCCAATGGTTTGGGACGCTTCGAGTATCTTTTAATTTTATTGTCTGACATTATATCTGTCGAGTCTGCTGGCAATTCATCAAGTACTGACTTTGGTTTCAGTAACTGTACTCTCTGGGTTGGAAGTGACGTATTTATGAAGACAACACTCCTTGAACTTTTAGTCAATGGCATTTGCAGTACCAAATAAACTGCCTCTTGTGCACTTACTTCAACACTGTTTGAAAACACATTTCCAATATGTCTAACTTGTCTTTTGAGATCCATATTGCCATTCCTTGCTTCTATTGCAGCTGCATGCAACAAATTACTCATCCCTGTTTGAGATTTACTAATATATGAAACTATATACATAGCACAAGCATATGGATCTAACACAAATTGTATATCAATGTTTGCCTTCCAAGCTTTTAACACACTATCATTGTACAAATTTACACGGATTTCACTTGGTTTTCTTTTCAAAAACACTTTTGAAGAGTTTAAAGAACTTCTGATACATTTAATATATTCTTCCTCACTCATTCGGACAACACTTGTCAGAAACTCCTCATAAGACATATCATATCCATCTTTCTTACTGTTCATTGTTTTCTGTAAGTTTTGGTACAATTTATAATACTTGTCTTTTTCAGTTTCGAGAGGCTGTAAGACCATAGTTTTGGAAAGAGGTGGCAAAGGATAACCAAATCGACAGATTTTATCTTCTCGTTTTCTACATGTTCTAGAATGTTTGTGAATTTGAAGTTCTATTAAATGACGAAGATGTGAATTATCTATAGAACATTTCAAATACTGATCCACATAAGCAGCCAACTCTACATCCGAATCCACATTGAATTTTGGTGCATTCTGTACCCATACAATCATATGAATGTGTGGCGATCCACGTTGCTGAAATTCCACTCTAAAAAAGTAATCAACAACTTTTCCAAGAGGTTCATGCTCACTCTTTAGAACTGTGTTGATGAATTCTTTAACTCTATGCTCGAAATATCTAGAACAAGTGACTGGATCCGATTGAATAAGTTTTATCTTTTGTTCCCATGCCAAGTTTTCAATTTGATCATCGGTGTAGTTGAAATTTTTATTTAAGGTAGCTAGCATTTTCAAAAGCTCAATCCATCTTGTATCAGCCGAGGACAATGACATAAACCAAGTTGGCAAACCCAACTGACGAATCATAGCATAAACATCTTTTTTTCTAGATTCCAAATATGCTGGAGAATTTCTTAGCTGTTTAAACAAATAGTACCCTTCATCATTTTTTACAATACTGTCAATACACTCTGAGTTTCTTGCTTGTACAGCAGTAATATTATTTGTTCCTGTTTGACACCTTCTAACAGCAAGGTTTGCTTTATCGTTCAATTGCTTCATTTGTATTTTTTTTTTTTCAGTTTAAAAAATATATTAGGTACACTGTTAGCAGCCCGTCTATCTTGACTTCTCAATTCCCACTTTGCAATATCACTATAATGTACAGGCACTTTTCTATCATCATTATCTATTCGCCTCTGCCCACAAAATATGGTGGGAAAACATAGATATTCTGAATCTTTATCTTGAAATATACTGAGTGGCCTTTGACCTTCTCCAGGAGCAAATGTGAAAGTAGAATTTCTGTTTTCAAGATCTGCATCATCCAATAGAGTGTCAATATTTCCCACATTTTCCTGTGCGATTTCTTCTGCATCTGAATCATACAGTTCTTCCACATGAGTTGTGTTATGATTTGAAATATCATCATTTTTTTCTAACTGATTGTTTGAACAATTGCCAAACATTTCACTAACAACACCATCAAAATCAACAATATCATACTTTGAACATTCTTTTGTACACAACTCAAAAAAATTATGTATAACCTCAGCTTGGTCCTTATCACATGGAATATACTGAAGACTTTCATCCAAAACACCATCAGAATCATCATTATTTGTTTCAGAGCAGGCTTTTTTTGTGATTCAAAAATGCATGCAGTGTTTCATTACTTTCTTCTGTGATTCTCTTTAACCACTGCTGGTCTATATCAACATTTGCGTCTTTGTACAATTCACTACCACTCATTAGCCAGTGCAAAGCACAAAGAACATGATATGTTCGAACATTTTCTGAGAACACATACGACTTAAATGACATCTTCTTCTTTAATTTCACTGCAACTGTAACATTTTCGTCAAAAGGTCTATGTAAAGCATTTACAACTGGTTGAATGTCAACAGGTACATTAACAACATTTCCTTTAACTGATAACTGGCGACCTCTAGGTAATTCTCGCATTTGCATGAAAGGTATACGTAAAGCAATAAGGCGTTCTTCAAGTGGAAACAGCTCCAATTCTTTTGGTTTTGGTGGCCACTTCATTCCATTTGAAACAGACAATTTTGGAACTTTACCGCACTTAATATTGTCTTTGCATGTAAAGCATATCCATTCTTCTTCATTGACTGATTTCACCCCTGTTAAATATTTTTCCTTGTCTTTAGAAACAAATGTTTTAGCTTTTGATACAGTCTCTTCAAACCATGTCTGTTGACAACAACTACATATATAGACTAGTTAGGTCCAACTGATATATTCTTGTGAAACTTTTCAATACAAACATCAATATCACTACCAAATTTTCTGCGCTTTCTGGTTATATTTTCAGCTTGTGAAAAGGATGGATCTTTCCGCTTGGTAGCTTTTCTTTTACAGTCCATAATGCTTTCAGCTTTCTTGTTTCTTTTATTTAATCTCCATTGTTGTTTTGCAAACCTTTCTTGTTCTAATATGAATGGATCTGACCTTGCTTTCCTCTTTGACCGATTTTGTATTTCAATTTCTTTTTGTTTGAATTCATGGCATTCTCGAGATTCTTTTTTCTTTTCACTTTCCCATTTTTTGTATTCATCTATTAATCTGGCTCTTCTCTTACATGCTTTTGTCATAGCTTTGTCTTTTATCTGACATTCTTCAGATTGTCTAGCACTCTGCATAGATTTGAGTGTATATTCTCTATCTTTTTTTCGATATTCTTCAGATTGTCTAGCACTCTGCATAGATTTGAGTGTATATTCTCTATCTTTTTTTCGATATTCTTCAGATTGTCTAGCACTCTGCATAGATTTGAGTGTATGTTCTCTATCTTTTTTTGATATTCTTCGGATTGTCTAGCACTCTGCTTACATTTGAGTGTATATTCTCTATCTTTTTTTTTTTTATATTCTTCGGATTGTCTAGCACTCTGCATAGATTTGAGTGTATATTCTCTATCTTTTTTTTTTATTTTCTTCGGATTGTCTAGCACTCTGCTTAGATTTGAGTGTGTATTCTCTATCTTTTTTTCGATATTCTTCGGATTGTCTAGCACTCTGCTTAGATTTGAGTGTATATTCTCTATCTTTTTTTCGATATTCTTCGGATTGTCTAGCACTCTGCTTAGATTTGAGTGAAAATTCTCTATCTTTTTTTTTTATATTCTTCAGATTGTCTAGCGCTCTGCTTTGATTTAAGAGTATACTTTTTGTCTTTTACCTTGAACTTAGAGTCTTGCCTTCTTTTCTGCATATAAACTCTCATATATTCTTTTCTTTCTGTGACGTTTTTCTTATTTATAATTTCTTTGTTCCTAATATTTTGATTTTTAGTCCTCTTTGTTCGATTTCCTGTCTTCTATTCAAGTTTATGTTTTTGATCCTTAAAGTATTTTCCAATAAGTGTTTCAAGATTTCCATTGCTTGAATTAGCAAAAACGTCTTGCATGTGCAATCCTTGTATGGCTTTCAGAGACCTTTCTCTTGTATGTTACAGATTTCCAAGCATAGTCACATGAAGTGTCAGTATGACATTCAGCATGATTTTGAACATCAAATTCAGAGTTATGCTCAAGATTAGATAAGTCAAAGTCTACAGGAAGAATTTCAAACTGTGCAGAAATTGAAATCATCATACTTTCAAACAACACATATAAAAATGCAACTAGATCATCTAAAGAATTGAAAGCAGCTAGTAATGATTTTCCATCTGGAACAGATAACCCATTGAAACCATGTGAATGTGAATCAAATATAAAGTATTTGCAATCTCTCTTGAACACAGAGGTACAAACTGAACCTATCATTAATAAAACACTTGAAGAACATTGTAAAGTAGTATACAATGCCTGGTGAAGAGTAGGTAAACTGGTACTGACAAACTGTTCTGTGCAAAGACCTGTTACAACTGCAGATGTTTTCACAACAACTTCTTTGTTTAAAATTGAAACTAATCTTGGAAGTTCATCAAAGCAAAGTAACTTACTTTTGAATTTACCTTTTGCTTTTAATTCATCTATGATCTTATTATACAGACGATCTCCAGCTAAAAGAATATTGTCTAGATCTGTACTACAAGAAATGTCTGAGTATGCTGCATATATTAATGAACAAAGTGCATTTGCAGTGCACTGACATCCTCTGGACTCACTGCTAAATATTTCAGAACCTTGATGAAAAGATCCCAGTTCAAATTTGACAGAGTTAAATGGACCATTAGAAGGCTTCCATAGCATTGTATCAGTTTGTTCTGTTAAAGGAAATGCAGTGTGCATAATTTCTTCATCAATTTGTGTAGAGCTTGACAATACAGTGTTTGTAATCTCTATTGGTGAATGGATTTTGGTATTTTGTACTAGCTGTTTTCTGCTATCATTGTAATCTGTACTTTGCAAAACTTCGGAATTTCGTACTGGTTGTTTTCTGCTAATATCTTTTTCATCTGTATTTTGCAAAACTGAGGCAAAAGGTTTTTCCATATCTTTATCAATTGTACTTTTCATATCTATATCAATTGTACTTTTCATATTTTTGTCTTTTGTACTATTCATAACTAAAGCATCAGATGATACGCTGAGGCAGGTCATACCCACATCTGAAGTATCTAGAGACCCTTCGTCAGATGACACTTTGGGGCAGGTCATACCCCCATCTGACAAACTATCTGACCCTGGCACAGATGTCCCCATCGCTACAAGCGATTGGGGCTTAGATCCTCCATGATCTGTGAGGGGGGTCAGGCCCACATCTGCGAAAATTAACCCTGGGCTGCTACCATTAGCCCTCATCACTGTCTTTGCCAATGACTTCTTCCAGGTCTTTTTACGTGGCATGACTCAACCTGAAACATACAGAAGTAGGTGTCCTCTTTAAATGGAAATTTAAGGGGGATTGGTATATTTGAAACTTAATCTAAATCATGGTTATACTAGATGAGGTTTTGTAAAACAGAATGTTTTTTTTTTTTTTTTCACTGGCTTTGGGTAATTTGACAAGATAATCAGTAAAACAATATGATAGCCCTACAGACTTCACTACCGCTGGTGTGTGGGAATGTGTGGCGGCGTAAAAACGTATCCCTGCCCTACATCATAGTGTAGATTATATTTTCTTGTTCTTTGGGATCATTGGTTCCATTGTGGAATTTTGAAAATATATGAGGGTCACTGATGAGGCCTAATTGGCCGAAACTAGCTAGTCTGGCCCAGAAAACATGTACACTCCATATTTTCCAGTTCTGTGGTGTATTCCTTGCTTCCAAAGGGTAACCCTTTTATAGAACATAGTTAACTTCACTACAGCTGGTGTGTGGGAATGTGTGGCGACGGTAAAACGTATCCCTGCCCTACATCATAGTGTAGATTATATTTTCTTGTCCTTTGGGATCATTGATCCCATTGTGGAATTTTGAAAATATCTGAGGGTCACTGATGAGGCCTAATTGGCCGAAACTAGCTAGTCTGGCCCAGAAAACATGTACACTCCATATTTTTCACTTCTGTGGTGTATACCTTGCTTCCAAAGGATAACCCTTTTATAGAACATATTTAACTTCACTACAGCTGGTGTGTGGGAATGTTTGGCGGCGGTAAAACGTCTCCCTGCCCTACATCATAGTGTAGATTATATTTTCTTGTCCTTTGGGATCATTGATTCCATTGTGGAATTTTGAAAATTTCTGAGGGTCACTGATGAGGTCTAATTGGCCGAAACTAGCTAGTCTGGCCCAGAAAACATGTACACTCCATATTTTTCACTTCTGTGGTGTATTCCTTGCTTCCAAAGGATAACCCTATTATAGAACATATTTCACATGATTGTGTAAAGTTTCAATCAAGTGCTTTTAATAGGAGACATAAATCCAGCTGAAAAGCTGACTAATAAAAAGTGTAATCCACAGTGGAAGATGAGGGGAGGGTTGGAGCCCTGTAAAACCAGTTTAAACACCCAGGCATTATTACTAGCCATCCCAGGGTGTCCCAGCAGTCATTCTTTTGCGAATGCACAGTTCGTTCATGTTTGGTCTGTTTTGGTGTGTGTCCCAATGTCACTTTCTAAAGGTGACGGCTCCAACGTAAAGGCTTATTGAAAATTAAAGAGATAATGTTGGTTGGTGCCTGATGCTCTGTCTCTGGTCGGGCTCATCGGAGTCTAACTGTTGGTTTTCTTTTGCTCCAGCATTTCAGTGGTTTCTTGCTGTCGAGTCCTCACCGTTGTCTCACCTCTGTGGTTCTTTGATTTCTGTGTTCACGGAGATGTTGCACTGATGAGTTAGGAGGCCTTCATGCGGACTGAACAAATTATTTGTCTAAATCGCGACGGAAGTAGGGGCGAGGATTGTGGCCACGTGGAATCGATTTAAGCCCCCCAGTGGAAATCTTCCACTGACCGTTCCAAGGCGGCTCTTCTGTGGCGATTTATTTATGTTGTTGTTTGTTACTTACTGTGTGTATCACTTGTGTCTTTTAATTTTGGATGGCCATATGGCCATTTTGTGGGAAAGTAACTGTCCATATGGCCTTCCTTTGTTTAGGTTTCCATTATGGTCTGGTCGCTTAATGTTTGTATTTCTTTCCCTTTGGTGTCTTTTATGGATGGAGTAAGTTAATTGTATCAATTCCTGATCTTTGTTTTACTTCTACTTTGAGATGGCTGCATTCTTAGATTGTTGCATCCTGAGTGACCTTTTCTTAACCAGTTTGTACTTTCATTGCAGTTTCATTTGTTTTTTGTTTGCTGTTGTTCAATTATTGTATGTTTTAATATTTCAACACTTATGTGTGTCCAAATTATTTAATTTAGTAAAGGTTAAAGAGTTACTACCTATTTTGGAAAGAACTGTTTTTATTGTTTGTTTTGATGGCCCATTCAAACCAATTTAAGTTATTTCTTATCCAGTCAGTTTACCTTACCACACTTCAAGGGTACCTTATACATCAGGGGTACTGGTATAGTGCATATTCTTTGAACAGAAACTTATAACTGCTCTTCTTGAATCAGGGGAAGGGAGGCAATGAACAATATTCACAAATGAATGTTGCCAACTGTTGCAGATATCTACACTGCGAACTCCTGATCACCAGTCATACAGGCATCCCACTAAGCTACCAAGGGCAGCCGGTTAAAGAGCTGCTAATTGGGCTTGTTGCCTGTAATTTATTTGCTTGCTTAGAAGTGTCTGTTCATCTTTCCCTTGAATGTTTGGGATAGGCTTTGTGGCCCTGTAAAATAGATTTAAGCCCCCCAGTGGAGTTTGTTTCACTGACCTTCCAAAGCGGTTCTTCTCTCGCAGTTTATTTTTGTTAAGGTTTGTCTTTGACTGTTTGTATCCCTTATATTGTTTTGTTTTAGATAGCCAATTGGCCATTTTGTGGGAAAGTAACTGTCCTTTTGGCTTTCTGCTATTGATGTTTCCATTAGGGTCTGATGTTTCATGGATGTGTTTCTTTCCCTTTGGTGTCTCTGATGGGTTAATTGTATCAATTCCTGATCATTGCCTTCACTTCTATTTTGGGGACTGCTTCAATCAGTACCTGAAGTATCTTTACACCTGATTAAAATACTTTTCTAGGGGTTCTCCAGACAGGCATTAATTTGTAAAACAAAGGAACAGAGTTGATAAAAAAGGTTCAGTTATTATTCTTTGATACTTCACTACCTTTCAAGTAAACCGCTTAGAGGTTCTCTAAGCCTGTCCAGGAACCGTGGTGTGAGGCGGACCATCCATGCTAATAAACCCTATTGGTTACATTGGGCGACAGGGCTTGAGATGTCATTTCATCTCAATGTCGAGTGAAAGTCCCACAAAATTGGAAGCGACGTCTCCAAAATGACCTTTACAGTGTTGACGGGGACGGTAAACCTCAAATCAAACAAGAATTCCGCCGAAGGCTATGTCCCGCCTGTGGGGGCGCAAAGTCACCCAACCATGATATGTAGGTCAAGGTCAAACATAGATGCTTGCACAAAAGTTTCCATTCTTAAATGCAAGCTTGTACCAAGTATCATTAATGTAGATCCTATAGTTCTTGAGAAATAAACTTGACCATTAGGGTGAACTCTAGGGTGGTCGCAATATTTTACAAAGTCAGTGAACCATGAAATATAAGTCAATGTCAAATATGCATGCTTGCATTTAAGTTACCATACCTTGATACAAGTTTGTACCAAGTATCATTATAAAGCTCTTATAGTTCTTGAGAAATAAACTTGAACCTCAGGGTAAACGCTAGGGTGGTCGCAATATTTTACAAAGTCAGTGAACCATGAAATGTAGGTCAAGGTCAAATATGGATGCTTGCATGTAAGTTGTCATCCCCAGATACAAGTTTGTACCAAGTATCATTAATGAAGCTCTTATAGTTCTTGAGAAATAAACTTGAACCTCAGGGTGAACGCTAGGGTGGTCGCAATATTTTACAAAGTCAGTGAACCATGAAATGTAGGTCAAGGTCAAATATGGATGCTTGCATGTAAGTTGTCATACCCAGATACAAGTTTGTACCAAGTATCATTAATGAAGCTCTTATAGTTCTTGAGAAATAAACTTGAACCTCAGGGTGAACGCTAGGGTGGTCGCAAATGTTGACGCCTTGACAAACGGACAGACGGACGAACGGACGGAAAACCGGGTGCCTATATCGCGCCATGCTATTAGCAGGCGCGACAACAAACAAAACTACCTTTCAATGTCCTCCAACTTTTTTTCTTTATTGAAGTAAAAGTGACATTGACCTCCTGTCTCAAACACAATAGCATTACACATTACTGACAACTTGAATCAATTTATCAACATGCAATATTTAGACTTTTCATGTTAATAATAATGCAACCACTGTCTCCATTCTTTTGGCACTGATTGAGCAAACTATTCTTCCATCAAACAAAAGGTGTGATCCACTCTGATTCTGCCAAATCATATAGCCATTATTTTTTTTTTCTTCATTAAATAAATGATCATTTACCTTGGAATACAGTGATGGGTTATTCAAGGACAGTCTTTTACTCTGTTTACACAGTACACTAGTCTCTTTTCACAAACAACAAACACTGTCTACTTATGTAGCTATCAAACATATAGTTATCACTCTGTCAATTTTATTAAAACACAATATTAATGTTCTTTTCTCACAAATCTTGTTGATACTACAAGAAAAGGAAAACTTTTTTAGTCAATGTTGTAGAAACAAACAATTTTTTGAACATTCTAAAAAAAACTGTTCAAATAAATTAAGAACAAGATGTGTTTGTGAAACACGAACATGTCCCCGGGCATGGTCATTTTTTTTTCAAAGTTGGTCACAGTTCAAAGTCAAGGTCACAGGTCAAGATTTTTGGTTTTAGTGGGAAGCCCTTGGCACAAGGAACTTGCATGCCAAATATGAAGGCTCTATCTTAAATGGTTTGAAAGTTATGAACAATAATATTTTATTTTAAAGTAGGTCAAGTCACAGGTCAAAAAGTTTTGCATGAATGTAAGGTCTTGTCACAAAGAAACTACATGCCAAATATGAAAGCTCTATCCTAAACGGTTCGAAAGTTATGACCAAAATGTTAATTTTTCTTTTAAGTAGGTCAAAGGTCAAGGTCACAGGTCAAAAGTTTTGCATGAATGTAAAGCCCTTGTTACAAGGAACGTACATGCCAAATATGAAGGCTGTATCTCAAACGGTTCAAAAGTTATGACCATTGTTAACTTTTTTCTTTTATGTAGGTCAAAGGTCAAGGTCACAGGTCAAAAATTTCTGCGTGAATGTAAAGCTCTTGTCACAAGGAACCTGCATGCAAAATATTATGCTGTATCTCAAATGGTTCAAAAGTTATGACCAAAATGTTATTTTTTTATTTTAAGTAGGTCAATGGTCAAGGTCACAGGTAAATTTTTTTTGCATGAATGTAAAGCTTTTGTCACAAGGAACATACATGCCAAATATGAAGGCTGTATCCCAAGCAGTTCAAAAGTTAAGACCAATGTTATTTTTTTCTTTTAAGTAGGTCAAAGGTCAAGGTCACAGGTCAATTTTTTTGCATGAATGTGAAGCTCTTGTCACAAGGAATGTTCATGCCAAATATGAATACTCTATCTTCAATGGTTCAAAAGTTATGACCAATGTTAAAGTTGTCCACGTACAAACCAACAAACAAACAGATAGGGCAAAAAACAATAATGTCTCCGCAATCACTACTGGGGACATAAAAATAAAGTTTAAAAAAATTCTAACTTATAGCTAAATACCATTACAAATATCACAGTGATTTTAACCTCAAATCTATAAAGGTATTTAATATGAAATTTATAAATAATTTTCATTATATTTATATATTAAGTAGATTAGGTTTGTGTATGGCCTACACATTTCTTGAAATTTTCATTCATTGAACAGTGAAAAAGATGACAAAGTATTATAATATGTCTCCCCACCGGGAGCATAAAAACATGATCAGCAAGGCGGTTTTAATCCAGGAAGAGACCCTCTATGCACAGATGAAGGTATTACAACAGGCAAAATGGAGTGTTAATTTTGTGTATCTTTGAAACCAACAAGATCTATCATGAAAAGTCATTAATAACTCACACATTGTTCTGTCACAGGATGGTATGAGTTATATAAAGGCAATGAATTTATGTTCTTTTTTTACTGTTTTGTCCTTGACCTGAGTACATGGCATCTAACAGTTGCACTCTGCAGATTCTGCATAAATGGTGAACATCTTATACAAGTTTCATGAAAATTGTAAATCTTCAGATGGTATAGGAAATTTGAAAGTTTTACAAAATGTCTACAGATGGACCAAACAACCTTCATCTTTCTTACCTGGTACGTCTGCAATCACCCCTTTTGAGGATATTTATTGTTAGTATTCATTTCAGATGAAAACATTTGTGTATTTGTTTTGGAGTTTTATGGCCCAGCCAACACTAGGTCATTTTTGAGCCAGTCAGTTTAACCACACTTCCCAGACAGGCTTATACATAAAAGGTAAACCAGTGCAGTGCACATTCTTTAGCCAGAAACTGACAGCTGCCCTTCTTGAATAAGCAAAAGGAAGAGAAAGACTGGAAAAGATTTCCTGATAAATTTCCACTATAGATCTTAAAAAAGATTTCATGATCAATCTTTGCAAATGGATGTTGCCAACACCTTCAGGTATCGAACCTGTGACCTCCTGATAACCAGTCTGGAGAGCATCCAACAGAGACACCACGACCGGCTCAAATGAACTAGTTTTATAAGATAAACTATCATTAATATTATAAAGCCACAATAAACAATATCCTGGGTACGACTATAAACGACAATAATATTGCTCTTCACCAAGCTGTAAACTAGATCTTCATCGATTTGAAATGATGCAACAAGTATAGTAGTCGCAGATAAGATTGACTAGGCTGAGCTATCATTTGTACCTGCCTTAGGAATATCCCATTAACAAAAAGGTAAATCAAGTCACCCGATTGTGTGAATTCATCTGTAACATAAGCATAGCTGTGGCGTATAAGACCATTTCGTCCGCTTGTAGAAAGCGTGCGAAAGGCACTCCACCGAATCTTCTGGTGGACTCATCGAATTTGACATATATTGACAACACGTGAATAGCTCCGCCTAGTCAATCTTACCTGCGACTACTATAGACTGATCCAATGTTTTGACATGTGACCTTGTTTACTTGTCACTGCGCATGCGCAAAACTATTTTTCCATTTGATAGAGATCTTTCGTGGTTGGCAAAAAGCCGCTGGTTCCATATAAACACGCACCAAATTTCGGCCCCCACCCATCGGGGCTTAAAGAGCTTAATCTGACCCACACACGAGTACTGGTAAACTGCTTAGTGGATCTAAGCCTGCCCAGGCAAAGCGGTGTGAGTGTCGGACCGTCCATGCTTATAAACCCTATTGGTTTCATTGGGCAAAGGGGCAGGAGATGTCATTTCATCTCAATGTCGGGAAAAAGTCCCACAAAATTGGAAGCAACGTCTCCAAAATGACCTTTACAGTGTTGACACGGACGTAAAACCTCAAATCAAAGAAACAAACACACCAAATATCAAAGAGCTTGGCCTTGTGGCTTCAGAGGAGAAGATTATTTAAGATTTTTCCTGTATAAGTCAATGTAAAACTAAAGGGGCCCCAGGGCGGTGGGATTTTTTGCCCCAGGGCTATAGTTTGAACAGTCTTGATTTAGGTCCACTAGATGAAGCCTCACACCAAATATCAAAGACCTGAGCCTAGTGGTTTCAGAGAAGAAGATTTTTAAAGATTTTTCCTACATAAGTTAATGTAAAACCAAAGGGCCCAGCATGGGGGAGGGGGGGGGGCATTTTTGGCGCAAGGGCTATAATTTGAACAATCATGGCAGAGGTCCACTAGATGAAGCTACACACCAAATATAAAAGAGCTGGGCCTTGTGGTTTCTGAGGAGAAGATTTTTTAAGACTGTTCCTAAAAAGTCAATGTAAAACTAAACTGGCCCCGGGGCAGGGGACTTTTGGCCCCAGGGCTATAATGTAAATAGTCTTGATAGAGGTCCACTAGATGAAGCTTCACACCAAATATCAAAGACCTAGGCCTTGGGGTTTCAGAGAAGAACATTTTTTTAAGATTTTTCCTATATAAGTTAATGTAAAACCAAAGGGCCTCGCATCGGAGGCATTTTTGGCGCAAGTGCTATAATTTGAACACTCTTGGTAGAAGTTCACTAGATGAAGCTACACACCAAATATCAAGGACCTGAGCCTTCTGGTTTCAGACAAGAAGATTTTTAAAGGTTTTCCCTATATAAGTCTGTGTCAAACTAAAAGGGCCCCGGGGCAGGGGGCATTTTTGGCCCCAGGGCTATAATTTGAAAAATCATGGTAGAGGTCCAGTAGAGGAAGCTACACACCAAATATCAAAGACCTGGGCCTTGTGGTTTCAGAGGAGAAGATATTTTAAGATTTTTCCTATATAAGTCAATGTAAAACCAAGGGGTGCCAGGGCGGGGGTATTTTTGGCCCAAGGGCTATAATTTGAACAATCGTGGTGGAGATCCAGTAGAGGAAGCTACACACCAAATATCAAAGACCTGGGCCTTGTGGTTTTAGAGGAGAAGATATTTTAAGATTTTTCCTATATAAGTCAATGTAAAACCAAGGGGTCCCGGGGCGGGGGTATCTTTTGCCCCAGGGCTATAATTTGGACAATCCTGATAGAGGTCCACAAGACGAAGCTTCATACCAAATATCAAACACCTGAGCCTTCTGGTTTCAGACAAGAAGACTTTTATAGCTTTTCTCTATGTAAGTCTATGTAAAACCAAAGGGCACCGGGGCGGGGACATTTTGCGCCCCAGAATTATAATTTGAACAATCTTGGTAGAGGTCCACTAGATGAAGCTACACACCAAATATCGAACTCTTGGGCCTTGTGGTTTCAGAGAAGAAGATTTTTTTAAGTTTTCATTAAAAACATCTATTTGTGGCTCCTGTGACCTTGATGTGCAATGGACCGGAACCATTTGAACAACTTTGAAAGGGGACGACCTAAGGATCATTCCTGTGAAGTTTGGTCAAAATCCGATCAGTGGTTTAGGAGGAGATGTCCTTTGAAGAAATTGTTTACGGACGGACGCACGCACGGACGACGGACGAAAAGTGATCACAAAAGCTCACCTCGTCATTACATGACAGGTGAGCTAATAAAACTATGTAAAACCAAAGGGCCCCGGGGCAGGGGCTATAATTTGAACAATCTTGGTAGAGGTCCACTAGATGAAGCTTCGGCCTTGTGGTTTCAGAGAAAAAGATTTTTCAAGATTTTCCCTAAATAAGTCTATGTAAAACCAAAGGGCCCTGGAGCGGAAGCATTTTTGGCCCCAGGGCTATAATTTGAACAATCTTAGTAGGGGTCCACTAGATGAAGCTTCATACCAAATATCAAAGACCTGGGCATTACGGTTTCAGAGAAGAAGATTTTTAAAGCTCTTCCTTATATAAGCCCATGTAAAACCAAAGGGCCCCGGAGCGGGGGCATTTTTGGCCTCAGCACTATAATTTGAACAATCTTGGTAGGGGTCCACTAGATGAAGCTTCATACCAAATATCAAAGACCTGGGCCTTGCGGTTTCAGAGAAGAAGATTTTTAAAGATTTTCCCTATATAAGCCCATGTAAAACCAAAGGGCCCCGGAGCGGGGGCATATTTGACCCCAGCACTATAATTTGAACAATCTTGGTAGGGGTCCACTAGATGAAGCTTCATACCAAATATCAAAGACCTAGGCCTTGCGGTTTCAGAGAAGAAGATTTTTAAAGATTTTCCCTATATAAGCCCATGTAAAACCAAAGGGCCCCGGGGCGGGGGCAATTTTGGCCACAGCACTATAATTTGAACAATCTTGGTAGGGATCCCCTAGATGAAGCTTCATACCAAATAACAAAGACCTGGGCCTTACGGTTTCAGAGAAGAAGATTTTTAAAGATTTTCCCTATATAAGCCCATGTAAAACCAAAGGGCCCCGGAGCGGGGGCATTTTTGGCCCCAGCACTACAATTTGAACAATCTTGGTAGGGGTCTACTAGATGAAGCTTCATACCAAATATCAAAGACCTGGGCCTTATGGTTTCAGAGAAGAAGATTTTTAAAGATTTTCCCTATATAAGCCCATGTAAAACCAAAGGGCCCCGGAGCGGGGGCATTTTTGGTCCCAGCACTATAATTTGAACAATCTTGGTAGGGGTCCACTAGATGAAGCTTCATACCAAATATCAAAGACCTGGGCCTTGTGGTTTCAGACAAGAAGATTTTTTAAGTTTTTGGTGAAAAAAATCTATTTTTGGCTCCTATGACCTAGATGTGCAACGGACCGGAACCATTTGAACAACTTTGAAAGGGGACCAGCTAAGGATCATTCCTGTGAAGTTTGGTCAAAATCCAATCAGTGGTTTAGGAGGAGATGTCGTTTAAAGAAATTGTTTACGGACGGACGCACGGACGCACGCACGCACGGACGACGGACGACGGACGAAAAGTGATCCCAAAAGCTCACCTCGTCACTTCGTGACGGTGAGCTAAAAATGATGCCCATCACTTGAACAAGGCCGTGAAATGAAAACCCCATTACACCCCACTTTATATAGAGAAAACCCGGGTTTACGGGGATATACATTATTTTCCTAATTTCTGCTCCTAGACATAGGCTGTGGGTACTTGTTAGAACCGCATCAATGAGGCGGTTCTAACGAGCACCCAAAACCTATGTTTTGAGTATGAATAAGAATATTATCACAAATTTTCATCAGAAAATTGATCGTTTTGGAGATGTAAAAAATTGCACTATGACGCACGGGTGTGTTACCGTAATGCTAAGCTGCGAATCGACAGAAGCTAACACGCGCCAACTACAAAGGAAGTTAACTAGTCGGTTTGATCAACACGAGCTCTCACAGTCTAAGCTCATAGGTTTTCATGCATCTATGAAAGTGAACGCTTGACCCTTATTCATCACGTGAACAAGGTCGTGAAATGAAGACCCCCCTATACCCCCACTTTATATAGAGAAAGTAGAAGTAAAACAAAGATCAGGAATTGATACAATTAACTTACTCCACCCATAAAAGACACAAAAAGGGAAAGAAATACAAACACTAAGCGACCAGACCATAATGGAAACCTAAACAAAGGAAGGCCATAAGGACAGTTACTTTCCCACAAAATGGCCATATGGCCATCCAAAACCAAAAGACACAAGTGACACACACAGCAAGTAACAAACAACAACATAAATAAATCGCCACAGAAGAGCCGCCTTGGAACGGTCAGTGGAAGATTTCCACTGGGTGGCTTAAATCGATTTTACGTGGCCACAATCCTCGCCCTTACTTCCGTCGCGATTTAGACAAATAATTTGTTCAGTCCGCATGAAGGCCTCCTAACTCATCAGTGCAACATCTCCGTGAACACAAAAATCAAAGAACCACAGAGGTGAGACAACGGTGAGGACTCGACAGCAAGAAACCACTGAAATGCTGGAGCAAAAGAAAACCAACAGTTAGACTCCGATGAGCCCGACCAGAGACAGAGTATCAGGCACCAACCAACATTATCTCTCTAATTTTCAATAAGTCTTTACGTTGGAGCCGTCATAGAATCTGAGGCCTGACACTGAAAATCTGACTGAAAACTGGGGTAGACTGGGGTATACATTATTTTACTTATTTTTGCTCCAAGACATAGGTTGTGGATATTCGTTAGAACCGCCTCATTGAGGCGGTTCTAACGAGTCCCCACAACCTTTGTTTGCAGTATTTATAAGAAAAATATCACGAATTATCATCAGAAAAATGGCCATTTTGGAGATGCGAAAAATGCGCTATGTCGCCCGGGTGTGTTATAGTAATGTTTGTGTATTTACTAAAGTCATAAATAACAAATAATGATAAACACTGAAGGAAGTTTTCCTGATTTTATTCAAAAATAAATTTCATTAAAAATAGCATTCTTCAGCAGTCCTACTGTATATACAAAAACAATGTACATGAACCAATAAAACTATTTAAATATATACATATGTATTATCCTTAGTAAATTTCACAATAAATATTTTTTTTAAAAAAAATACGATATTTTACAGGCCATCATAGCCGCCAGCGGCTTGCATTAGATTTTCAAACCTGATGCGTGAAGGGTAAGGGATTTTGGTTAATAAAATATACCACAAAGGCCAGTCGATACATCTGGGGACTTTTGCCGCCAAGTTTTGCAAGGAAACCATTGTTTCAAAATCCCTTTTTTTTTTCCTTGGAACTATAAAGAATGTAAAGAAGATGCCTCTTAGGAATAAATGAAATGTGTATAAAGACCAGCTGTAACGAAGACTAGTTATACATGTAGTTAAAAGTGTTTGATTTATTTTTCTTTGCATTTTCTGTATTCTTGTCTTCTGCCTTTTTTCTTCTCATAGTTTCCGCCTCTTGTAATAAAATTCTTTTGCGACTGTTCAAAAAGTGGTCTTTAAAACCACTTTCCACAGCCCACAATTTGTTTTTATACATTTCACTACACTTTACATCATGAAAACACGCCTATATAATTTTGATCCCTTGAACCCCATTTTTATATAGTAAAACAGGGGTTTACAGGGTATACCTTATTTTTCTTATTTCTGCTCTAAAATATAGAGTGTGGGTACTCGTTAGAACCGCCTAGATATTTTCTTATTTCTGTTCTAAAATATAGAGTGTGGGTAATCGTAAGAACCGCCTCGATGAGGCGGTTCTAGCGAGTACCCACACTCTATATGTTGAGCAGAAATAAGAAAAATATCACAATTCTTCATCTTAACCCTTGTCCTGTTGAATATTTTAATCTCTCACACCCATACCGATTATCAACCAATCAGATTACTTGATGCAAATTATTGCAACAAATTCACAATCTGAATGGCAAACAATGTAGATCCTGATCAGATGGCTTTGTCAGGAGCCATAAGCCCCCGCCCATAGGGGCTTGAAGAAATATATGGGCTGCATGATGCTTCCACGCAGAGCTGAATCCAGCCCGCACACTAGTACTGGTAAACCGCTTAGAGGATCTAAGCCTGTCCAGGAACCGCGGTGCGAGGCGGACCGTCCATGCTAATAAATCCTATTGGTTTCATTTGGCGACAGGGCTTGAGAAGTCATTTCATCCTAATGTCGGGTAAAAGTCCCACAAAATTGGAAGCAACGTCTCCAAAATGACCTTTACAGTGTTGACGGGGACGTTAAACCTAAAATCAAACAAACAAACAATTGTCAGGAGCCATCTGTTCTTGATCTTCATTGTTTGGAAAATAAGGCATATCTGGGCTCAGCAGGACAAGGGTTAAAATTTTCGTATTTTTCGGCCGTAGAGTTTACAATGTATTTATATAGGCGTGTTTTCGTAATGAACTGAAATAGAAAGTCCTATTGAGAACGAGGAGAATCATGTCCTCAGCTATTAACCCTTATCTTGCTGTTCACGACAAACCCTATCTTTGGAAACAGTGTAGATCCAGATCAGATGGCTTCTGAAGAAGCCATCTGATCAGGATCTACACTGTTTGACATTCAGTTTATGGATTTGTAAGAATAAATTACATCGAGTAATCTAATTGGTTCAGAGTCAGAAATGGGTGTGGCTAAATTGAATATTCAGCAAGAGAAGGGTTAAAACCAGCCCATATATAAAGGGCATTCATCGCCCCAGGTGCCCAACAAAGACTCATCATCATGTTTACAAGTCCGTGAAATGAACACCCCTCTAAACCCGACTTTATATAGAGAAAACTGGGGTTTACGGGGGAAAACATTATTTTTCTTACTTCTGACACGAAACATAGATTGTGGGTACTCGTTAGAACCGCCTCAATGAGGCGGTTCTAGCGTGCACCCACAACCTATGTTTGGGTTACTCGTTAGGTCCGCCTCACTGAGGTGGTTCTAGCGAGCATTCGCAACCTTTATCGCAAAATTTCATCAGAAAAATGGCCGTTTTGGAGATATGAAAGATATTGCAGATTTTTATAAAAACAAGAGGCCCATGGGCCACTATGCTCACCAGAGCTCTGGTGGGCACTGCCCAATTGCAGCCATGTTTAACATGATGTCATTTTAATCTGCCAAATGCCCCCCATATCCAAATGAGCATCCATGTGGACTCAGTATATGAAACATTAGGCCTTTTATAAATTAGAGGGGGTGGGGTATGGACCCAATGGAGCCCTGATTGGTTTCACTAAATGTGTCTTATCACAAGTAATAAGAATATATATGGTTTAGCAGTGGGGATCTGTATGGCTGGAGATATAAGGCCTCTTAAACAGTGGAGGGGTTGAAGCATGCCCTGTCGATCCCAGGAAAGCCCAAGATTGTTGTACCTAAACGTGTCTTATCATAAGGACCAAGTATATATATGGTTTAGGGGTGGGAATCTGAACTGTTTCCGTGATATGAGGCCTTTTTATCAAGTGGAAAGGAGAGGACTGGCCCCTGCGGACACCCCTTCAGTAGGTGTGCTAATAATAAGGAACAAGAACATATATGATTATGGGGTGGGGATTTGAATGGTTTCTGAAATATATGGCCTTTTATGGAGTGGAAGGGCGGGTCACATTGCCTCAGAACAAATAGACCCCAGGTTGGTGTCACTGAATGCGTCTTATCGAAATGAACAAGAACATATATGGTTTAGGGGTGGGGATCTGAACAGTTTCTGAGATATATGGTCTTTTGTGAAGTGGAGGGGTGGGACATGGCTCCGGCGCACCCCGGAAGACCCCCGATTTGGTGTCAATGAATGTGTCTTATAGTAAGAAGCAAGAATGTATATGGTTTAGGGGTGGGTATCTGTAAGGTTTTCGAGATATTGGGCCTTTTATGAAATGGCGGGGGTGGGAGATGGCCCCGGCGCATCCCGGGGGACCCCCAGATTGATGTCACTGAATGGGTTTTATCATAAGGAACAAGAGTATACATAGTTAAGTGGTGGGGATCTGAATGATTTCCGAGATATTGTGCCTTTTATGAAGTGGCGGGGGCGGGGCATGGCCTCGGCGCATCCCGGAGGACCCCCAGGTTGGTGTCACAGAATGCGTCTTATCAATAGGAAAAGAATATATATGGTTAGGTGTCGGGATCTGAATGGCTTCTGAGATACATGGCCTTTCTATAAGTGGTGGGGGTGGGGCATGGCCCGGCACAACCTGGGGGACCCTCAGGTTGGCATAAAAACATATGGCTGAGAGATGTTGACTCAAGAGACATTTCTATAAAAGTTGTGTCAACATATCTACCATGACTTGAGAGTAAATGCCATTTTTCAATATTCCCCATTATAAGTCTATGGAAACTCTAAGTTGCCATAGCAACCAAACTAAACAGTCGATTTTCATAAAAAACACAAACTTTCAATCCCCCAGCCCAAGGATGCTATAGATAAAATTTGGGCTCAATCGACCCAGTGGCTTCAGAGGAGATGTTTAAATGTGTTGACACCAGACATACGACATACGACGACGACTGACAACTGCCTATCCTATAAGCTCCCCCGGAGCCTTCGGCTCTGGTGAGCTACAAATAGCCATTTTGATGTGAATAATGCACTACATGTATGTCATAAGAGTGTGTTATTGGAATGACATACCAATATTTTTTTCAGAATGGCTGAAAGATCTTAACCCTTATCTTGCTGTTCACGACAACCCCTATCTTTGCAAACAGTTTAGATCCAGATCAGATGGCTTCTGAAGAAGCCATCTGATCCGGATCTACACTGTTTGGCTTTCAGTTTATGATTTTGTAACAATAAATTACATCAAGTAATTTGATTGGTTGATAGACAGAAATGGGTGTGGCTTAAATGAATATTCAGCAAGATAAGGGTTAATCTACTGAAGGTGACGAAGTGAGAATGGTTGAAGGATCTAGTGAAGGTGACGAAGTGGGCGGTCACTCGCATACAGTATACCAGACATCAGGGGCCAGTTGTTCAAAACTAACGATGTCGTTAGTTAAGGTATCGTTAAAACTTTGATCATTAAATATGGCAAATATGCTAATATTTTTGGTGAAAAAATGTGAGCAGCTTTTGCGGACGCAAAAGCTGCTCACATTTTTTCAGCAAAACTACCAAAATTTACGATATTGTACTTGCTAGAAGAGTTAACAATATGACCACTAACGAGCTCGTTAAGCAAACGATGCTTTGAACAACTGGCCCCTGATCAACGCATTACCCTTTGGTGTGAAATCTGTATTGTAGTTAAAGAGAAAAATTGGTGAAGTCGGACACTGCTTGGATTGCAAAATCCTTTTTTGTACATCATGCATTGAAAGTCACAAGAAATGGCCACTATTGCAAAATCACAAGATAGTGTGAGGTGCCAAGATGCCGAAATCGCAAGCTGACAAACATGTCAGGTATCCAACTTGTAAAATCCACGTGGCAGAATTTAACAATCATTACTGTCTGGAACACCACAAAATGGTTTGCAGGGAGTGTATGAAAGAAGATCATAAAATCTGTAATGCTTTGTCAATATCAGATATCTGCGAAAATCTTGAAACGGAAAATTTAAAGCAGTTTAGAACGGAAGTTGTCGGTATGCAGCAAAACGCTGAAAAAACAAAGTCAGTTTTAAAACACACGGCTGTGTTATCGACTGTGCCATAAGCGCTGCCATTATGAAAACATGTCCTTAAGAAATAATGGCGTTCAACATGGTGTAAGGAAATGATAAATAAAGGTAACAAGAATTCCGTCGAAGGCTATGTCGCGCCTGTGAGGGCGCAAAGTCAGCGAACCATGAAAGCTAGAGCAAGGTCAAATAAGTATGCTTCCATAAAAGTTGCAATTCCTAGATGCAAGCTTGTACCAAATACCATTAATGAAGCTCAAATAGTTCTTGGGAAATGAACTTAAACATTAGGTTGAACACTAGGGTTGATGCAATAGTTCACTAAGTCAGTGGACCATGGAATTTAGGTCAAGATCAAATATGGATGCTTGCATTTTAGTTGCCATCCACAGATTCAAGTTAGTATCAAGTATCATTAATGAAGCTCTTATAGTTCTTGGGAAATAAACTTGACCATTTGGGTGAACGCTAGGGTGGTCGGAATATTTTACAAAGTCAGTGAACCATGAAATGTAGGTCAAGGTCAAATATGGATGCTTGCACTTAAGTTGCCATCCACAGATACAAGTTTGTACCAAATACCATTAATGAAGCTCTCATAGTTCTTGAGAAGTAAACTTGACCATTTGGGTGAACGCTAGGGTGGTTGCACTATTTTACAAAGTCAGTGAGCCATGAAATATAGGTCAAGGACAAATAAAGATGCTTGCATTTAAGTTGGCATCCACAGGGACAAGTTTGCACCAAGTATCATTAATGAAGCTCTTATAGTTCTTGAGAAATAAACTTGAACCTTTGGGTGAAGGCTAGGGTGGTCGCAAATTTTGACGCATTGACAAACGGACGAACAAACGGACGGAAAACCGGGCGCCAATATCGCGCCATGCTAATAGCAGGCGCGACAAAAATGATAACGTCTTTTATTATTTCTCCTTTCAACATAGATGGTGGGTGATAATGTATACCCCCGTAAACTCCACTTTTCTCTATATAAAGTGGGGTTTAGGGGGTGTTCGTTTCACGGTCTTGTTATCGTGATGCTTGCCAGACCCTCTGCTGTTCTAAAACCGAGGAGTGTAGAGGAGAGTTTGGGGTACCTTAATGAAAAAAGACATGCCTGGCTACGCATACCCGTTTAAAGAACATACAGTCAATCCGCTCTATACCGACATGCGTTGTAACGGCAAAACTCGTTATAACGACAATTTCAATAGAAAGAATTCTTAGCTCAAGGCTAAGCCTCGATTAAGAGCCACCCTAGAATTGGAAATGCCCAAATCGAATCCATAGTCATGAAAGATTCTTGTAATTTATTATTCCAAGAAACAAATGTTATATTTGTTAGAATCGCCTCGGTGTCTATAACATTTGTTTCTTGAAGTGATTATGTGGAAAAGGCCTTTTATAACCTATCATACTCCTGACTGGGATTCTTTATAACGGGAAATACATTATAACAGCATATTTTTTCATTTTTTCATTGATTTGACGTTTAACGTCCCCGTCAACACTGTAAAGGTCATTTTGGAGACGTTGCTTCCAATTTTGTGGGACTTTTACCCGACATTGAGATGAAATGACATCTCAAGCCCTGTCGCCCAATGAAACCAATAGGGTTTATTAGCATGGGCGGTCCGCCTCGCACCGCGGTTCCTGGACAGGCTTAGATCCTCTAAGCGGTTTACCAGTACTAGTGTGCGGGCCGGATTCAGCTCTGCGTGGAAGCATCATGCAGCCCATATATTTCTTCAAGCCCCTATGGCGGGGGCCGTATAACAGCATAATGATAGGGAATAAATACTGTTGTTATAACGCGGGTCCATTGTATATCGGATAATATTAAAGGCTCTTTTCTTATTTGTCAGCTCATTTACTTTACATTTTAAACATCTTTCGATCATAAGAATCTAACATCGATGTGAGGTTTGGATAGAAAAATCCGTCCCGAGGATCACTGTCCGGCATCACGAGAATTGCCGAGTGATGCCGCAGTGTGATCCCCGAGTGACGGATTTTTCTATCTACCCCTACCGCCTATGTAAGATTCTTTTACTTGCAGGATTTTTATAATGCAGTAACAACGATTTTCGGCGTCCACCATATTTTAAGGTCAATAATACGGCGTTTTACGTCACTTTATGAGCAGTGACGTCAAACTTAACGACGGCGTATTTGACGTCCTGTTCAACATGTGCATAGTAAACTTGTGAAAATCCTATATCTGTGTAGGATAACCTGGGTAGGATATGAATTTCTTTATCAGGGTGAAGTCAAAAATTTCCTTATCCGGCGCGATATAATAGAATGATAGAATCTATGATGAAGTTGAGACCGAGACGAAAAGTCTGATGTTCCTCTTTGTATGGGTAACAAAACATACAGCAAAGACATTACGAAAACATGCCTATCTAAACAAATTGAAAAGTTACTCCAAAAACGAAAATTTTCTGATGAAAAAATTGCGATTTTTTTTATTTCAGCTCCAAACATAGATTGTTGGCACTCGTTAGAACTGCCTCGCCGCGGTGGTTCTAACGAGTACCCACACCCTATGTCTTAGAGCAGGAATAAGGAAAATAATTATACCCGGGAAACCCCAGTTTTACTTTATAAAAGTGGGGTTAAAGGGGGTCAAAATTATATAGACGTGTTTTCATGATGCTGGGCTGAAAACAATACAGTTCTGCTGCACGATACATGCTTGACAGATTGAGACAGCTAATCAACCCAAGAGTGAGAGAACAAATCAAGACAAGGAAATCTCAAACTGTCATAAAAAGCAGTATTCTTGCCCCATGAGCCAAGCAGACATAAGACAGAAAACAAAAACGGCCTTCAGAAAAACGGCGTCATAGGGGTAATGAAGAATTCCTTATGATATTCTTACGATAGGCATACAGTTTTGGCTAAGAAATAGTTCCTTGTATGAAATTGAATTCAAGAGCAATAAATATAACAGTAAGAGGTTGAAAATGGCATAAAACAGTAAGTTGTCTGGATCAGCTAGATTCGGGTTATAAGTCCTCACCAATGAACGCATATCAGCAATCTAGTCTCAAGAAATAGTATATGAATATCTATCTCGATTTGCTTGTTAAAATGTACTCTTTGTGGCCTGATAATAGTCAATATTGGTACATGCAAGATACAGTCGTCGTTAATGTATTAGATACTGGTCGGAAAGTACTCGATCCTTCTATTAACATCACAAGCAAAAAATCGAAATCCACTATAAATGTAAACTTGTGAATCTACCAGAACTGAATGAAGAAGGGACACAAATCTTTCCGAAACTGTTTTAGTCTTGAAAATCGGTTGAGTCAATGAAAGGTAAAACACGTAACACATTGGTTCTGTTGATACTAGTATAATACAAGAGGGCCCAGAGGGCCCTGGTTCGCTCACCTGTGTGTCACTGTCTCGAATACATTCTATTTTTAGCTCTGGTGGCCATCTTGTTCATCAGCAGAGTGATTTTAGCTTATTTGGTAGGGAGTAACCTCGGCAAGAGATAAATACTTTGATAGAGTTTCATGACGATCCAATCAGAAATGAATGAGTTATGCTGGCCACAAGCATTTTACCATAGTTGGCAATGGGAACCTACGGAGAATGCTGTCATAAATCTAAAAGGGGTCATACCTCCACCAAAAATGATCGAACCCGCCCATATTTTTTGATCTCTACAATATATATCAGCTTCAGGCCAAAAAATGAATGCGCTAAAGATTGTCCACGCTTTTGGTAAATGGTTGCCATGGCAACTAGACTTTGCAATTTATTCTCACAAAACATACTATGACATGTTCCCCATCCAGTGTACACCATATATGAAGTTTGATTTGAAATCAGCCTGCATGTTGCCGAGATATTGCAGTTTGAAAGTGTGGACGACGACGGACGACGGAGGCCTGTCATCCTATAAGCTCCCCCCGGAGCCTTCGGCTCTGATGAGCTAAAAAAGTGCGGACTCACCCACAAACGGACGGTGCAAAAACTATAAGCCCTCCTACGGGGGCATAAAAATACTTGATAAACTTGGATTCATCGGATTGCAAATATCATTTCTGATGCCACAAGCTACCATACATTAAAAAATCCACTGTTTTTTTTCATACAAATGTCTAAGTGACCAAATTCGACCTTGCTGTAAAGCAGGTCAAGGTCAACCAAAGGTCATCATTTAAAAAACTTGCAAGGGCCCCCAAGTCCCCGATGCTGGATACCAACTTTCAAGGTCAACGGCCATTCGGTTCCTGAGAAGAAGATTTTTAAAGGTTTTTACCAAATATGGGCAATGACCAATCACAGGTCAAAAATTTTGCATGGGTGGGAAGCCCTTGTCACAAGGTAATTACATGCCACATATGAAGGCTCTATCTTAAATGGTTGAAAAGTTATGAGAAAGAAGGTCATAGGTCAAGGTCACAAGTCATAATTTTGTATGAGTGGAAAGTCCTTGCTACAAGGAACATACATGCCAAATATGAAGGCTCTTTCTCAAATAGTTCAAAAGTTATGATAAAGTAGGTCACATGTCAAGGTCAAAGTCACAAATCAATATATATGAATAGGAAGCCCTTGTCACAAGGAAACTACATACCAAATATGAAGGCCCTATCTCAAATGCTTCAAAATTATAGCAAAGTAGGTCAAAGATCAAGGTCATAAGACAAATGTTTTGTATGGGTGGGAAGACCTTTTCACAAGGAACATACATGCCAAATATGAAGGCTCTATCTCAAACGGTTCAAAAGTTATAACAAAATAACCTTATGATCTACTTTTTGATTTGACATGACCCATATTCGAACTTAACTGAGATATTGTCCAGATGATCATTCTGAGCAAGTTTTATGATGGTTTCACTAAAACTTTGGCCTCTTAGAGTGTTCAAAATGTTTTCTATGATTTGAGCTGCTGACCAATTTTTGACTCGATATGACCCATATTCAAACTGGACCCAGATATTGCCAAGATGATCATTCTGAGCAAGTTTGATGATGATCGGACCAAAACTGGGGCCTCTAGTGTGTTCAGAAGGTTTTTCAACAATCTGACCTACTGACCTACTTATTGACCAGACATTACCCATATTCGAAATTAACCAAGATATTGTCAAATGATCATTTTGAGCAAGTTTGGTGTTGATCGGACCAAAACTGTGGCATCTAGTGTGTTCAGAGGGTTTTTCTATGATTTGACCTACTGACCTACTTTTTGACCCGACATGACCCATTTTCGAAATTGACTGTGATAATGTGAAGATGATCCTTCTGGTCAAGCTTGAGGGTGATCGGACCAAAACTGTGGCCTCTAGTGTGTTCACAAGGTTTTTCTATGATTTGACCTACTGACCTCCTTTTTGACCCGGCATGACCCGTATTCAAACTTGACCGAGATATTGTCAAGATGATCATTCTGGGCAAGATTGATGATTATCGGACCTAAACTGTGGCCTCTAGGGTGTTCGGAAAGTTTTTCGTTGATTTTACCTACTGACCTACTTTTTGATCCGACATGACCCATATTCGAACTTGACCGAGATATTGTCAAGATGATCATTCTGAGCAAGTTTGATGACGATCGGACCAAAACTATGGCCTCTAGTGTGTTCACAAGGTTTTTCTCTGATTTGACCTACTGACCAACTTTTTCACCCAACATGACCAATATTCGAACTTGACCGAGATATTGTCAAGATGATCATTGTGGGCAAGTTTGATGATTATTTGACCAAAACTGTGGCCTCTAGTGTATTTACAAGGTTTTTCACAATCTGACCTACTTTGTAACCCGACATGACCCATATTCGAATGCGACCAAGATATTATCAAGACCAAACCTGTGGCCTCTAGTGTGTTCAGAAGGTTTTTCTATGATTTGACCTACTGACCTACTTTTTGACCCGACAACACCCATATTCCAACTTCACTGAGATATTGTCAAGATGATCATTCTGGGCAAGGTTGATGATGATCGGACAAAAACTGCGGCCTCTAGTGTGTTCACAAGGTTTTCCTCTGATTTGACCTACTGACCTACTTTTTGACCCGATATGACCCATATTCGAATTTGACCGAGATATTGTCAAGATAATCATTCTGGGCGAGTTTGTTGTCGATCGGACTAAAACTTTGGCCTCTAGAGTGTTCACAAGGTTTTTCTTTGATTTCACCTACTGACCTACTTTTTTGACCTGCCATGACCCATATTCGAACTTGACAGAGATATTGTCTGATGATCATTCTGACCAAGTTTGATGATGATTGGCCCAAAACTGTGACCTCTAGTGTGTTCACAAGAAAAAAATTACGAACGGACGCACGAACGCACGACAGACGTCGGACAAAAAGTGATCCCAAAAGCTCACCTCGTCACTACGTGACAGGTGAGCTAAAAAGTAGTGGCAATTGAATGTATAAATATAAACAAAATACATGAGAACAAATGAAAGAGACTTATGTTCCACCATCTCCACACAAAAAAAAATGATCATCTCAATAAAGGAATGTGATATACATATGTAAGTGTGAACCTGTGCCCAAAGCTGATCAGCATTATTTACCAACCTGCTCTTGGCTGAAGAAATGGCCACAGAATAGCCTATATTAGGATATAAACCCATGTACGATATTGGTTTCTTTCAATGATATTTTTCTGTTGAAAAACTATGATATCAATCTAGGATATGTTCCAATTGTACATTTCACTTCTCGTTAGACCGATTTATTGAGACCGTTCTTACGAGCACCTTCAATCTACAATTAGAGAAACGAAGATGTTTTGTAAAACACAATTTTCTCTATGTAAGTCTGAGAAGCCAAAGAACTTGTCACAATTATGTAAACGCTTATTTAGTTCATGAGAAACCCCAAACTCCAACTTTGCAAGATATCAGGTATTCTTGGCTTTTTTTAACCACATCTTTAATTGTCCATCACGCCTACTTATCACAATAGTTTAGTCAGTATTGTATCACAGAAAAGCTCCTTTTAAACAATCTGCACCAAGATTTCAGTTGCCTTATTTCGTTTTCCTGGAAAACAAAAAAAATAATGAGAACTTCGTATAATATGAATCACGATAAAGTACATATTTCAATGCGTGTGTATTCAAGGTCATATTGATACTGTATGATTTTTGTCAGTTTGAGCTCAAGTGCTTCCCTTGCACAAGAAAAATGATCCACTTGATAACAAAAACATTTGACCAGTCAGCCTACTACCTATAATTTCAAAAAAATATATATGAGAGAAATATGCATGATCAGCTGTCAACTTATTTAGATGCCAGATGTAAACCTTTATATGAGCCCCGCCAAGCGAATTTGTGTCTTCGAGCATTCCGTCATGACAAATTTTAACTGCGCATGCCCAGCCATTCAGAGGAGCCAGGGATATGGCTTTATGTCTGAAGGTTCCTCTTGATTCACTGCTTGTATGAGCGAGCAGCGAAGGTACTGGCGAGACTGCGCGGATGCGCAGGCTCGCCTGAACCTTCGCTGCTCGCATAGGCGATAAGTACCAAAATCGCTTGACGGGGCCCATATGGTAGCTTTTCGAAAAGGTTTTCCTGTTAGTCTACTCTGTTGAGATTACTTGAAGACTGGCACAAGGCGCTGGACAAGCATGACTGTGTGTGTAGCTGCTATCCTGTTGGATCGGTCCAGGGCGTTTGACTGCCTCCCACATAAGCTCTTGTTTTGTTTGTTTGATTTGAGGTTTAACGTCCCCGTCAACACTGTGAAGGTCATTTTGGAGACGTTGCTCCCAATTTTGTGGGACTTTTACCCGACATTGAGATGAAATGACTTCTCAAGCCCTGCCGCCCAATGAAACCAATAGGGTTTATAAGCATGGACGGACCGAGTCGCACCGCTTTGCCTGGGCAGGCTTAGATCCTCTAAGCGGTTTACCAGTACTCGTGAGCGGGTCGGTTTCAGCTCTGCGTGGAAGCATCATGCAGCCCATATATTTCTTCAAGGCCCGATGGGCGGGGCCGACATAAGCTCTTGGTTGCAAAGTAAACAGCTTATGGGTCGTCCAAGGGGGCGGTCAAGCGCTTGGGCAGCTACCTAAGTGACATATTTCAACAGCTTAGACAGGGCCATGCACCAGTTCATGGAAAAGTTATTCAAAGGCCTCCCCACAGGGGTCCATTCTAGGGCCCCTTTTATTCAATGTAATATCAATGACATATTTTACTTAAATATTCACTGAATTTTATATAATCATGCAGACAACAATACTTTGTCCTATATCAATAAAGACCTTCTGACTATCAAATCAGTTTTAGAACTAGAAAGTCAAAATCTTTTACTTGGTTTGAAAACAATTTTATGAAAGCCAACCCTGGCAAATTCCAGGCCATTTGTATTGGTAAGATCACTCAAGTTCATACGTTCTCCTTCCAGATTAGCCAATCGAGTATCAAATGTGATGACAGTGTAACCCTGTTGGGTGTAAATCTTGACTTTATACTCAAATTTAATGAGCATGTTTCTGAAATATGCATAAGGCCTCAAAACAGTTGTCAATCACTAGTAATTTTTACTGACCGTTCCAAGTCAGTGCTTTTGCTGAGGTTCCTTCATGTTTTGTGTTGGTGGTTCTGACGTTTTCCCGAATTATATATGGTGTTATGTTAATGATTTTTATCTGACAATTTTTATTTTGGGTGGTAAAATCTGTTAAATATTTGAATAGGCGTGTTTTCATATTGAGAAACTTACCAGTAGCGGAAAGGGAAAAGTTTTCGGACATGTACATTACGCTAACACACCCGTGCTAATTGGTGCATTTTTACTCATCTCAAAAATGGTCATTTTTTCTGATGAAAGTCTGTGATATTTTTCTTATAAATACTGCAAACATAGGTTTTGGGTGCTCGTTAGAGCCGCCTCATTGAGGCGGTTCTAACGAGTACCCACAACCTATGTCTTGGAGCAAGAATAAGAAAAATAATGTATACCCCCGTAAACCCCAGTTTTCTCTATAAAAAGTGGGGTATAGGGGGGGTCTTCATTTCACGGACTTGATCACGTGATGCAAAAGCGAAGTCACAGAGCAGCCTTTTCGCCAGTGCTGTCTGATCAGAGTCTTCGAGTGGTTCTATTGAAGAACTCTAATCAAATAAGTAGCCATGTCTAGAAAAAAAAACTTTGAAAAACATCTGACTGCCCTTTATCATAATGGGAGTTTTGGGGACAAATGTTTTTGGGGTTTTTATCTTCTGTACATTCATAGCTCCAGATCTCGTAAGACCTTTTTCATCCGAAAAATACTGATAAACTGTACACTGCGCTTCTAATGAGCACCCATATATTTTCTTGCAGAAATAAGAAAGACGATATGTGGATACCCCCCTCACACCTGGGGCTGTGAACTGTAAATCTAAAATGACTCGAACACTTATGGCTAAGTTGGTCTCCCTGAAGATTGCACGGCCACTCAATGCTGGTCGATAAGATTGATTTTAGTTAGTGCTCAATAATCAAGACGACTTTGTATCTATTTAATGAAACATTTATGTATTGGTCAATTATATGCTCTTTAGAATATCTCTGTTTTTCATTGGTCGTGTGTCGTGCAAAGCTAGAAAACTTGTTTTCCTACATTTGTCAAACTTCCCACGACAAGTTTTGGGATAATTTGGAAAGATCTTTTTTCTTACTCTATCCTGAAAATGCATGTTATATGAGCTCCTTAAAACCGCCTCGACTAGGCTCATGAGTACACACTGCATACCTTATCATCATGATAACAAGCCCCTTAAACGAACACCCCACTACACCCAAGTTTATATAGAGAAAACTGGGGTGTACAGGGGTAAACATTATTTTGCTTATTTTTGCTCCTAGACCAGGGTTGGGGGTACTCGTTACTATCGCCTCAATGAGACGGTTCCAACGAGCACCCATAACTTATGTTTTGAGTACAGTCGAACCTGTGTTAAGCAAGCACCTCAGGGATAATGAAAATGTGCTTGCTTAAGACAGGTGCTTGCTTAATACAGGTGAATTTTAATGCATCTGCCTTTTTCGGGAACTAACTGCCTGCTTGCTTAAGACAGGTTGCTTGCTCAATAGAGGTGGCCACTAAGACAGGTTTGACTGTATAAGAAGAAACACATCACAATATTCATCGAAAGAGTAGCCATTTTGGAGATATGAAAGAATGCACTATGTCACATGGTTGTGTGTAAGTAATATTCACAGTGGACCGTCCATGCAAATAAACCCTATTGGTTTCATTGGGGGACAGGGCTTGAGATGTCATTTCATCTCAATGTCGGGTAAAAGTCCCACAGAATTGGAAGCACGTCTCCAAAATGACCTTTACAGTGTTGACGGGGACGTTGAATCTCAAATCAACCAACCAAGTACTGTTCACAGAGGATCAAAATGATATTCTTAGATCATGCCAATTATGCCCTCTGTCCTGACGCTATTATTAATTTCAATGGCTCAAACACGCCTATACAAATACATTGTAAACTTAACGCCCGAAAAAAACGAAAATTTTAATATGAAAAATTATGATATTTTTCTTTTTTCTGCTAAAAAATATAGATTGTGGGTACACGTTAGAACCGCCTCATCGAGGCGGTTCTAACGAGTACCCACAATCTATATTTTAGAGCAGAAATAAGAAAAATAAGGTTTAACCCTGCAAACACCAGTTTTACTAAATAAAAGTGGGGTTCAAGGGGGTCAAAACTATATAGGCTGGAACAAATCTTCATGGTCCCAAAGGTGTTCGAGCGAGCAACTGGAATTCGCCTGCAACTGTGTGGACATTGCATGCGCATGCAGAAAGTTGGGTTATTAAGTTCTAAATAGGGAAACTGGGTCAATCAAACTTACGTGTTTGTTTTCAGATGGGACCAATGCTTTCTTTTTCTGACCTCAGAATCATTAAGGCGAACACTATAAATCCAATCTGGAAAAAGAATTAAAAAGACGATGACATGCTACATAAATAAAACAAGAAATGCTCTAATAACATAGTGTATCTGGCTAAGACGTCCGTCAAGGCTTATTGAGTGTCGAAAGGAAAATGCTTGTTTCTTAAAGTTGCAACACTGAGGTCACTAATGCGTATTTTATTTCAATGGTTCAAACTACGCCAATCTGGAACAAAACAAATAGAGGATTTTACACTAGTGGTCATTGCATATGAAATTTATGAAACGAGCCTTTGGCGAGTTTCATAAATTTCATATGAAATGACTACGAGTGTAAGATTCTGTTTGTCATATGACCAATTTAAATTGGTTTTTATTGCCTTTAAATTTGACAATTTTACCACAAAAATGCATGGTTGATATGGACGTCGTCATGACGTTACTTTATCCCGTCAAAGTGTTAGTACACGTGAGGTCATACGATTTTATTACACAACCTTATCCACTGCTTATCAACGACGTCATAAGATAAATTATTTTATTTTATCGTATTCAATGTGTATCCGAAACACGCCCGCCAATATCTGACAAGAATTCCGCAGAAGGCGGCGTCGCACCTGATGGGGGCAAAAGTCCCAGGATCCAAAATTATAATGTCATTATTAAACAATAATAATATTTTATAATTTCATTCTCAGCAGCCGATAGTTGATGTAAAGTATGTCAAATTCACTGAACCAAAAGTATATATGCTGCAGGAAAAGCCACAGTAGCCACTCTCAGATTTTTTTTTAAACAGGTTTATGCCCTTCTTAGCAGTACTTATAGTTGGCAAAGTATATGTTTAAAGGCAATGTATCCAAAGTGCCAACCTAGTGAGGGCCAAGTGTGTCAAAAATATACCCCCACCACCGTCAGTGCCATTTTCTCTTCTTACTATATAGCTCACTGATGTGTGATAAATCATTTATTAATCAGATAACAAGAGGACCATGATGGCCCTGAATCACTCACCTGATTTCAAACATGTCATAGTATAGGTGCTGAATGTCATATTGATAACAAGGAACCTACATGCCAAATATGAAGGCTCTATGTCAAATGGTTAAAAAGTTATGATAAAGTAGGACAAAAGGTCAGGGGTCAAGGTCACAGGTCAAAATTGTTTGCATGAGTGGTTTGGGAATGTCACAAGGAACCTACATGCCAAATATGAAGGCTCTACCTCAAATGGTTAAAAAGTTATGATAAGTAGGTCAAAAGGTCAGGGGTCAAGGTCACAGGTCAATTTTTTTGTATGAGTGGGAAGGCAATGTCACAAGGAACCCACATGCCAAATATGAAGGCTCTATCTCAAACGGTTGGAAAGTTATGATAAAGTAGGTCAAAGGTCACAGGTCAAGGTCACAGGTCAAAATTGTTTGTATGAGTGGTATGGGAATGTCACAAGGAACCTACATGCCAAATATTAAGGCTCTACCTCAAATGGTTAAAAAGTTATGGTAAGTAGGTCAAAAGGTCAGGGGTCAAGGTCACAGGTCAATATTTTTTGTACGAGTGGGAAGGCAATGTCACAAGGAACCCACATGCCAAATATAAAGGCTCTATCTCAAACGGTTCCACTAAATAATATAATATTTGTCATGGTCACTGGAGCGTAAAATATAGGTCAACGCCACGAGATGAAAGCCCCTGCTTGGTTAGGAGCTTACGAAGATGTTTCATGTAAGGTATGATGGTTATTTAGTCTTGTAGTTGAGTATATAACAGATTTCGACATAAATGTCGAACTTCGACATAAATGTCCAACTTTGACGTAATGGTCGAAGTCACTGGAGCACAAAATATAGGTCAAAGTCACTAGGTCAAGGAGTCTACAAAGTCAGAAGGTCAGGGAGATGTTTCATGTAAGGTTTGATGGTAGATGAGGTTTGTAGTTGACTTAAATAAAAACTTCGACATAAATGTCGAAGTTATGTCGAACTTCGACATAAAGATCAAAGTCACTGGAGCGAAAAATATAGGTCAAAGTCACTAGGTCAATGTGCCTACAAAGTCAGAAGGTCTGAGAGATGTTTCATATAAGGTTTGATGGTAGATGAGGTTTGTAGTTGACTTAAATAAAAACTTCGACATAAATGTCGAAGTTATGTCGAACTTCGACATAAAGATCAAAGTCACTGGAGCGAAAAATATAGGTCAAAGTCACTAGGTCAATGTGCCTACAAAGTCAGAAGGTCTGAGAGATGTTTCATATAAGGTTTGATGGTAGATTAGGTTTGTAGTTGACTTTAATAAAAACTTTGACATAAATGTAGAACTTCGACATAAATGTGACGGACGGACGCACGGACGAACGGACGGACGGACGAACGAACGGACGGAAAAGTTGACGCCTATGTCGCACCCTGCTACAAGCAGGTGCGACAAAAACTCAGTTTGAATGCGACTGATAAGAAAGAGCTGGAAATGATCAGGAATCGATACAATTAACCCCCAGCTCCGACCAGAGACACCAAAGAGAAAGAAGCATAAATCTGAAACAACTAGACCCTAATGGAAACATCAATAGTGGAAAGCAGAAAGGACAGTTACTTTCCCACAAAATGGCCAATCGGCTATCCAAAACAAAATAACATAAGCGATACACACACTAAAAGACAAACCATAACAAAAATAAACCGCCAGCGAAACGAATTCCACTGAGGGTGCTTAAATGAATTTTTTTGTGGTCACAATCCTCGCCCTTATTCCCGTCGCGATTTCGAAAAATAATTTGTTCAGTCCGCAAAAAGGTCTCCTAACTCATTATTGCAACATCTTCGTGAACAACAAAAAAATACCACAGAGATGAAACAAATTTGAGGACTCTACAGCAAGAAACCACTGAAATGCTGAAGAAAAAGAAGACCAACAGACAGACTCTGATTGGCCCGACCAGAAACAGTGCATCAGGCACCTACCAACATTACATAAAATTAGATACTGTCTAATTCTCAGTAGGCCTTTTAACTGGAACCGTCATAGAATCTGAGGCCTGACCCACCGGCGTGCAACTAAAGAGGGAAGCAAATCTGTCAACCATAATTGGGTTAACTACCATGCATGCAGTCTGTCGTACATCAAAGAATGATTTTACGCAATTGGGTGCTGAAGTCATTGCATTTATATAGTTTTCTGATTTTATACACTGAGTCACCACAAAAGCCGGGTTCCGATAGACCTTGTTGCAGAAGAGTCCAACATTGAATTTTGAAATTAAATCGCAATGACGTCAATAAAATGTTGGAAAGGCTTTTCCTTAGTTTATGATACCGATAAACCTTATAAAAAGGTTAAGCAGTTAACAATTTATTACGAGTGTTGAAGTCAGATACAGGACTAGACACTCTGGCAAATGGAATGAATTGCGAAATATAAACACAATAGGATGCCACACGAGGAACAGCGCCATCCAAGGAAGGACAATTTACAATCTCAAAATCAAAATCATCGCGTTTATCATAAATTTTGCAAGAAACAAACTCATCTACAATAGCAAGATGTAAATACAAAACCGGGACCTCGGTATCAGAAGAATTTGCTTTTTTTAACTGAAGTTCTGGGAGGTAAATTTGACTGATCTAACCCTCGAAATGGGTATTGTCAATATTTGTTTAATCATCCAAATATCTAGAAGTCGAGCTAAAGGCTTCAATGATTTCAGTTTGGTTTTCAACGGAAAGGGACATTATCAAGTCTCTTACATAACAAACCAAGAAAAGTTCAGCCACAAGAAGTGCGCAGTTTGTCCCATCGGAATGCCAACAACTTGTCTAAATAACTTAGTACCAAATCGTATGTAAATATTGTCAAGTAGAAAGGTATGAGCTTGACACACTTTCTGACAGGACCATAGAGTATAATTGTTATGCTCTTCAGAAGAGAAAAAAGCATTTCTTACATTACACAAAAGATAGAGGGGATCTTCCCCGTGAAATGGCCATTCAATTAATTCATTAAGTTTTTCTTTTATAAGATTTGAGGAAGTGTAGTGTAAAGGGTGGAAAAAACATAAGAAGGCAGACATGAAGCACGTAAACGTTTGGATTTCAATTTATTTAAAACTTCATTAGAATTTTTAGAGACCAAAACAGATTTCTCCCTGATCTTTCAAAGACTTTGTCGCGATATTTAACTACATGTTTTTTATGGTAGTAAAACATGAAGTTAATAATTTGGAAAGTTCAGTGCTGGTACAAAGAGCTTGCATTTGCATTAAACCGTGCTTTGTATGGTCTTTAGGCAACCAATATAACGTAGGAAGCTTTCTTGGTCTTCTGTAACACATGCAGCAAACTTGGTGGCTAGACGACAAATGTAGTCATCAGCTAAAGCCCTCTCTACAGCCAAAGGCTGCAGTTCATAGGCCTTAGTACCACCAAATTCCTGCTGAAGAGTGTAAACATAGTGGAGCCGTCAAACAACGACCACATTGTTAGCAACCATATCTGCTGGAGACAAAACAAACTCCTTATGAAATTCTCGAATACCTAGTTTAAGATGACATAAACACGTCTTAGGTTTTGGAGGTAATAAGTTCGTATTTTGAAAGAAAGAAATGCGTTTGTACACTAGTTTCAGAATGCTAAGTTTCCATTCTTTGAGAGCTTTATGCTCAACAAACTATCGTTTTCGCCATCGATTACCAAATTCATTCGAGGCTGCAGCGATTTCATTTCTACACTTATTGAAATCAATTTCAGAAGGCAATCGATATTTCGGTCCTTCAGAAATTATATTTCGTAACCTAGAATCAGGAATATATATTTCTTAATTGCCAGTAATATAACCAGTAGGAGGATAGCAATACACTGACTTTTTACAATCACATGTATCAGGAATGTTAGTGTCAATATCAAGATCAGAAACAAGTAAATGTATATTGAAATTAAAAATGATACAACTAACACCTTTATTGTATTTATAGCAAATTATGGTTGTTTCAGTATTTTGAAAATAAGCAGGAACAGTTGAAATCACTGAACTGTCCCGGACGATACTACGTAAATCTTTAAAATCCAAACCCTTATTAATGAACGATATTTTGGATGTAACTAGATAAAGCGACCAGTGGGTCACGTATACCCCCGGCCAGGGCCATACTCTGGCTTGTATGAAATATGAATGAAGATGTCAAGAAGCTATAAGAATCCATAAATGTGCTTGTAAAAGCTAAACTAAACAAGAAATTTCTAAATGGACCAAGTGAGTGTGGGCATCAAAGTTACTGAAGGAGTGGGGGTATCAATGTTACCGAAGTAGCAGGGTGCGTTATGCATCAATGAAATCTTTGGACTGGTTTGCAACATCGATGCAAGTATCAATTGAATGTGTCTTAGAGTTTAGAACATACAGGCATCTATAAACTTTGTCATAAAACTTTAACCATATGTAAAATTTCTAAGTTCGTGACCTTGAGGTCAAGGTCACCCTGGGTGGGGGAAGGGACTTACATCACGAAATGTTGGAACTGGTACATTGATGCAAGTATCAACTGAATTTGTCTTAGAGTTTAGAACATACGGGCATCTATAAACTTTGCCATAAAACTTTAACCAAATGTAAAATTTCAAAGTATGTGTCCTTGACCACAAGGTCCCTGAGGGGGGTAGGACATGCATCCATGAAATCTTAAGACCAGTTTGTAACTTCAGTGTAAGTATTAACTAAATCTATCAAAGGGTTCAGAAGATACAATCTCTCAGAAAATTTGACGCAAACCTTTAACCAACTGTAAAATTTCTAAGTATGTGACCTTGACATCAAGGGGACTGTGGGGGGTGGGACATGCATCAATGAAATCTTTAGACCAGTATGTAACTTCAGGGTAAGTATCAACTAAATCTACCAAACAGTTCAGAAGATACAATCTCCTAGAAACTTTGACGCAAAACTTTTAACCAAAATGTTAACGGACGGACAGACGGATGGACGGATGTTCTCACGAATGGATACTTAACTGGCTAGGCGTCGGCATATTGACTACTTAAGCGGCAAATTCTCTTAAGCGGCAAGCCACCTAAGAGACAATTTTTGCCACTTAAGTACCAAAATAACGGAAAAAGTATATTTGGACTCACGAATATATACTTATGTGTCAAACTGTCCAAATTTTTTGCCCCCTAAATGTCGTTTCGTCGATGCGGACAGACGGAAAGACGGACAGACGGAAGGACGGACGGACGAACGGCAGGACGAAAACTATATACCCCCATAGCATACTTCGCATGCCGGGGTATAATGACGTTTATGATTAATTTCAGAATCGATGAAAGGACGAAGAGCATGCTGAGTAAAACCACTAGTTAAAAGAGTAGCATCGTATAACTGATTAAAACTATCGTAGATTTTATTCGCCTCAGTGCTCAGAATACGTAATACAGAAATTGGTAATGAACTTAGAAATGCAAGCACTGAGTGGCGTCCATGATTCAATAATATTCTGGACAGTTACTTAAGCCTGGTATTATTTCTTTTAATACCACGTAATTTACGTTTATAATAGCCATTTTGTCTGGTGCCGTGCGATCCCGTCCAGAAGCGAGAAAATATCAAACTCGGGCATTTAAGATATATTACCCTCATGATAAAAAGTAGAAGTAAAACAAAGATCAGGAATCGATCAAAGACACCAAAGGGAAAGAAACACAAACATAAGCGACCAGACCAAAATGGAAACCTAAACGAAGGATGGCCATAAGGACAACTAGAACTGTCAGAGGATCTGACTATAGCCCCGCTATAGCCCTGTCAGAGGAGAAAGACTCATGAATTAAAGGTAAAGACTTGTGAGAGGGTTAAATCCCTAACAAGGTACCTACGCCTTGTCTAAGTTAAAAAATAAGTTTTGGATAATGAAAAAAGCATATGCACATCTTCAGACCTATATGAAAACACCTGTTAAGTTTCAAAAGGATTGACCTAGAACTGTAAGTGGAGTTGCGATCACAAGGTAGCTACTCCCTATGCATTTTAACATTAGTAGATCTCAAAAATTGTCTAAGTTAAAAAAGGTGAAATAAGTGAAAACAATTATTTAAGGATAATGAAAAAAGAATATGCACATCTTCAGACCTACATGAAAACACCTATAAAGTTTCAAAAGGATTGACCTAGAACTGTAAGAGGAGTTGCGGTAAGCAGGTAGCTACTCCCTATACATTTTAACATTAGTAGATCTCAAAAATTGTCTAAGTTAAAAAAGGTGAAATAAGTGAAAAAAATTATTTAAGGATAATGAAAAAAGAATATGCACATCTTCAGACCTATATGAAAACACCTGTAAAGTTTCAAAAGGATTGACCTAGAACTGTAAGAGGAGTTGCGGTAACAAGGTAGCTACTCCCTATACAGTTTAACATTAGTAGATCTCAAAAATTGTCTAAGTTAAAAAAGGTGAAATAAGTGAAAAAAATTATTTAAGGATAATGAAAAAAAAAATGCACATCTTCAGACCTATATGAAAACACCTGTAAAGTTTCAAAAGGATTGACCTAGAACTGTAAGAGGAGTTGCGGTAACAAGGTAGCTACTCCCTATACATTTTAACATTAGTAGATCTCAAAAATTGTCTAAGTTAAAAAAGGTGAAATAAGTGAAACAAATTATTTAAGGATAATGAAAAAAGAAAATGCACATCTTCAGACCTATATGAAAACACCTGTAAAGTTTCAAAAGGATTGACCTAGAACTGTAAGAGGAGTTGCGGTAACAAGGTACCCACTATCAAATATTACAGACAGACGGAATTCCGGACAAGATTACAGACAGACAGACAGACAGACGGAATTCCGGACAAGCCAAATCCAATATAGCCCCCACTTTTTCAAAGCGGGGCTATAATTACTTTCCCACAAAATGGCCAAATGGCCATCCAAAATAAAAAGACACAAGTGATACACATTTTATGCACTTAAAGTTGTCATTAAACCCCAATGGAAAAGGTGTCTGTAATTATTTAATCCATTTTAATTCAGTTTCATGTTGTTTAATAATTTTAAACCTAGCTGTAGAATTTATATTACAGTAAAACAAATTCCACTGCCTGCATAGAAATAACATTTACAGCATGACCTGTCCGTTTCAAACGACACAAGAAAGTGTTTTTAGTATTACTCATTCTACGATAGAGTTCGTTAAATCTTGTTTTTAACATGCGATTAGTTTGCCCGACGTACTGAATTTTATAATTTGCAGTCTGTCAGGTTATCACATATATTAAATCCGAAGACTTGCATGTCAAATCGGACATGTTAACTGCAGAAAAGCGTCTACCGTTTACAGATCGTCACCTATATGCGAAACTGTTGTAACTGACCTTTCTATCAATAACTACTTTTTTGATAAATTTATTCAACTCCCAAACCTCCACATATACACCAAATATGGAAGCTGAATTATGAAAAGATAAACCAGAATTTAAAAATTTGGAAAGTATTGTAACTGAAACTGCCATATTTTTTATATGCGAAACTATTGTAACTGAAGTTAAATAGATACAAAGGTTATTTATACTATATTTGATAAAACTTACTAATATTATTATTTAATTTAGAAAAAGAACAGCAAGTAAAGAAGAAAAAGGCTTATATTTTCAGTTACAATAGTTTCGCACATAAGAAAAAGTTATGTCAGATTGCTGAAGTATTGTAACTGCTCTTTACAAACTATGAAAACTTGGAGAGAGAGGAAAGAAAACAAGATAACTTATAATATCCTCGTAAAGAAAGCTATGAATAAATAGAGTGTATTACATGAGTGGTCATTTCATATGAAATTTACGAAACGAGCCTTTGGCGAGTTTCATAAATTTCATATGAAATGACCACGATTGTGAGCTTCTGTTTACCATATGACCTATATTGAAAGGATTTTATCACCTATAAACTGAACATTTATTTTTTATCAACAAAAATGCATTTTTCAAAGGGAGACAATTTTTGGAACTTCCTATTTGAAATACTATAAGCTCTAACCTGCAGAAAAAGAGGTCTAATCTTAAAGGAAAGTAATTGCTCCTTATGAGCAAATTCTTTCCTTTAAGAGTTGCATCATACTGACATGGGAGACAAGATTACGTTTGCATGAGTGGCCTCCCCTGAAAGTGTATATATTCCCCTTAATAGGATGAATACAGTATGTTATATGACATCACTGTTTACATCATAATTTCCAATAAAATTAAGTTCTTATCTGGAATGGGATTCTGTGCTAAAGCTCAGTTAGATGTCTCCTATCAGTTTCAATTCATGTATCAGTATGATGGTATGTTGCACAGGGTTTATTTACTCAACACAAACAAACACAAGCCATTTAGGCCCAAAACCAGAATGAATGCAGATCAAATCCAATTGAATGTCTTGAGAAATAGCCCAATACCTATCAGCACAGATACAATGACCTATTGTCTCTCTGCCTCTCAGATGTTGTTACCTGAGCACATCACATGTTCTATGTTTTGTTGCCCCACATGAATGATTGATTTGGCAATGATAATGATGAAGATGCTGGTTAACATTATACAGGTGACTGATGCCCATATGGGCTTGAAGAAATAGACTGGGCTCCATGACGCTTCCATGCAGAGCTGAAACTGTGGCCAACCACACGCATGAGTACTGGTATTAAAACAGCTTAGAGGAAAGTGGTGTGAATCAGACCATATAAACCCGATTGGTTTCATTGGTTGGCAGGGCTTGAGAAGTCATTTCATCTCAATGTCGGTAAAAGTGCCAAAAAATTGGAAGCAACGTCTCAAAAATGACTATACAGTCTTGACGGGGGTTAAACCTCAAATCAAACAAACAAACAGTAATGGTCATGATTTTGCAGTTAGCAGATGATGATGAACAGCCGAGAATTAGTTTAAATTTTGTATGTTCAAGGCTTCTTATCATTTTGGATCATTGAATCGTGTTCAAGGCTTCTTGGGATCATTGAGACATGTTCAAGGCTTCTGGTCCTTTGAGATCATTGAGTTCATTTAGAATTATTTTGAAAATAGAGTTCTGCTTAAGCCATTACCAGAGGGCGTGGCCAGTGTTGACATTTAAGTATTGGTCATGAACAGACTTAAAAAAATGAGTCTGCTATTTTCGTTTATTTGGTGTATTCTTTGCTTCCAAAGGATCCAACTATTAAAACTTTATTCAGAATGATAATGTGTGGTATCTGATATACTGGTAATTTGAGAGATTTTTTCATGCTTCCATACACCCTCTGAATGCTGTTGGCAGTTAAGTAGATGACAGATAATTGTTGTTTATCTCTTCATTACGTTAACTCTTATCCTGCTGTTCACGAAAAGCCCTATTTTTGCAATCAGTGTAGATCCAGATCAGATGGCTTCTCCATCTGATCAGGATCTACACTGTTTGCCATTCAGCTTTTGAATTCGAACAACAATTTTACATCCTGTAATCTGATTGGCTGGTTGTCAGGAAATGGGCGTGACAGTTTAAATATTCAGCATGATAAGGGTTAATGTGCCCATGCAGAGGTGGTTCTAAGGAGTACCGACAATCTATGGTGTTGAGCAAGAAAGCAATAATGAATACCCTTGTAAACCACATTTTTGCTATATAAAAGTGGGGTTTAATAGGGGTCAGAATCATATAGGCCTGTTTTTGTGATGTTTTTTTTTTTTTCGTTTTTCGTGCTTGTGTTATATTGTGCTTGTGAGCACAACTATTTTAAGATATTATTTTATGCACAAAATTATATCTTGTTCACACAACTTATTTTCTTTGCACAACATACTATCTAGTGTGCACCACATATTGCCCGCAAAAGATATTAATATTGTGTGGACAACATTTTACCTTGTGCGCTCAAGATAATACATTGTATATTGTTTGCACACCTATTATCTTGTCCGCACATTATAATATTGTCTCGTTCACACAACATATCTTGTTTGCACAACACAATACGTTGTGTGCACATAATATTAACTTGTGCAAACAACATATCTTGCTGGCATACACAATATTATGTTCGCACAACATCTTATTGTTTTAAGAAACAATATTCTGTACTTTGTTGATTTAAATTAAAACAGCCTCTTTTATGATTACCTACATTAATGTTCACAGGTTTTCCTCCATAGTAGGGCTGGTGAGCAAACAAAAAGATAAGACAATGAAAGACATAAAAGTAACACTGGGCAAACTATAACCTCCATTATGTGGCTTGAAAAATGACATTTTTCGTATGAACAATTCTCATTTATGCTCTATACAAAGAGGTTTGGGTCTTGTTATAACCCCTCAAGCAACAAAATCTAAGTTTACACCAGAAATACGAACATTTAGGAACATCTCTGTAAACCTATTTTTTCTGTTATAAAGTGGGGTTTTCAGGGGTATGTATGGATGTGTTTATGTACTGATATGAGTGGGATCATAAGGTATCATGCATGACAGACATTATGTGTACCTGTAAATTGACAAGCTAATGATGAACATATTACTATTTGATATCACTCTTTTGTGGGTTGATTTGGTTGTTTGAATTGAGGTTTAACGTCCCCGTCAACACAGTATAGGTCATTTTGAAGACATTGCTTCAAATTTTGTGGGACTTTTACCCGACACTGAGATGAAATGACTTCTCAAGCCCTGACGCCCAATGAAACCAATAGGGTTTATTAGCAATGACGGGCCGACTCGCACCGCTTTGCCTGGGCAGGCTTAGATCCCCTAAGCGGTTTACCAGTACTCGTGTGCGGGTCAGTTTCAGCTCTGCGTGGGAGAATCAAGCAGCCCATTTATTATTTTCAAGCCCCAATGGGCGGGGCCAACTCTTTTGTAGGTTGAAGCAACCACACAAGCAATTTCATGACATCACCAGTGTTCCATTTTTAGATGACAGGAGAAATATAATTAAAGGGCACAGGTAGAGCCTCCTATATTGAATACTAGAAGAAAAACATGATCTGATGGGGCGACCCTATCGAGTACCCACAACATACATGTTGTCGAAAAGAAATAAGAAAATGATGTTTACCCCTGGTACCCACAATCTATATTTTAGAGCAGAAATAAGGAAAATAAGGTTTATCCCTAAAAAACCAGTTTTACAATATAAAAGTGGGGTTAAAGGGGGGTCAAATTTATACAGGCGTGTTTTAGTGATAACACCATCAGAGTCTACCCAAGTCAGGATTAAAGGAACAGAATCAATGTCAATTAGCCTTGCCTGTTTGGTAATATTTATTCATATATTTTATTTCAGATACAATTTACCCTTATCCTGCTGAATATTTTAATTAGCCACATGCATATCTGTTTTTTTGTTTGTCTGTTTGTTTTGGCCTTAAACGGCCCAGTCAACACTATTTAGATCATTTTTGAGCCGGCTTATACGTAAGCGGTTAACCAGTCGCTGCACATTCTTTCGACAGAAACTGACAAGTGCCCTTCTTGAATCAGCGGAAGGGTGATTAATCTCCGCGAGAGAATGGTGCCGACCCCGGCAGGTATCGAACCCACGTCCTTCTGATCACCAGTCAGACGTGCATCCGGCTGAGCTACCAAGGCCGTCACATGCATATCTGACTATCAACCAATCAGATTACATGATTTGGTTTTTCTTTCAAATGCACAAACTAAACGACAGTGTTCATTCTGATCAGATGGCTTATTCTGATCTCTATCTACACTGTTTGCAAAGATACAGGGTTGTTGCGAACAGCAGGACAAGGGTTATTATAGGTCATAAAACTTGAGTATTTCGTAAAGTTTCATAAGGTAATGATCCCGGTGACGTTAAACCTCAAATCAAACAAACAAACAAACAAATCCCATTTCATACAGTTTGAAAAAAAGGTTAGAAGTCTTTATAACTTTTCTTGTTCTATTAAAGCTGAAATAATCATCTTACAATAAATTGAGATCCTATAATTTCTGTAAAATAAATATATACCCCTGCTTTTGAAAACAAATAGATAGCCTATATGGAACATGCTTCACATGCCAATTTGAAAGGAAAAATATCCTTCTTTGGCATACTAAAGAAAGAAAATACCATCCAGACTCACATTTTGAAAATTATTTATTGCAAACTTGAATAAGTTTACTTTTAAAATATCCTTCAAAATGAAATAGTGAAAAAAAATGCACTTACAACAGTTTCGCATATAAAATACAATGCAAATTTCATAATTTTCAGTGCGAAACTATTGTAACTTACAAATTTCTTTATTTTCAAGAGTTATGAGAAGCTTTTTAGATTGTATGTGTAAAATGTAATTTTAATTAATATTTGTGAATCTGACTATTTTTAATTGCTTAAAAAAAGTTTTTTGTTGCTCCTGTAAAATTTTGAAATATGCAGTTACAACAGTTTCGCATATAAGTGACGAGATGAAGGATTGGTAGACGCAGTGCATAAAATGCGAACAGCACCTGCACATCTTAGCATTGCGCTTAGAAATACTTGGATACATTCCCCTTCTTTTGAAAGGATTGGTATATTTTCTAAGAATGGACGAATTGATAAGTGATAATCTAACTCTTAGATTATTTTTAAAGAAATTGGCACTGCCTGCTCCACTGAAATTAACGGAAGCGGCAGAAAACAAGTTTATAGGTCTGACCAATACCGACGGCAAAATAGCTCTTAAGTTATCTATAGAATTTGGAATCCGTACAGAAGAACTGAAGGTAAATCCTTCAAATAGAAGGCGGGTATAACCAAACCCCACAAAAGAGATATGCCTACAAAATACCCATAGCTATCAAACAAGCTATTGTTATACAACGAGGTACGAACAACTGTTTAAGACCTTCGACAGGTATTTAAAGGATGTCAAATTAAGAAACAATGAAAAGCAATTGTAAATGCAATCCCTGAGGATTGGAAAAATAGGAGCATTAAATGCATTGTCGGGGAGACCTTTCAGAGCCACCACATGGCACAAACAAATCAGTCCTGATATGCAAAATATAAGCCGGCTTTCCGCAATAAATCATCAAGAAGATGAAGAATACTATTATATCTACTATAGTTCGATTTATTGGTAATTGGAATATTACCAAAGGCAATTAATTGTATAAAACACACTCTAATATGTTCTAAGCGTAGACCTAGCTTTTTTTGTAAAAGCTATACTTGTTGCCATTAAGAGTTGCCCATGATGATAAGGGAGACAAAGAGATTTTAAGGGGAATGAGATCATATGGCAGATTTTTCCGCCATTTTTTTCAAAGGGAGACAACTTTCGGCACCTCCTGTTCGCTTTTCTATAATTTGTGTTCCTCAGAAAAGGGGTCTACTCAGAAAGGAAAGAATTTGCTCTTCAGGAGCAAATTCTTTCCTGTAAGAGTTGACCCCTATTGCCATGGGAGACAAACATACTTTTGCAGGATTTTCCTCCCCTGAAGGTGAAACCAATCCCCATAAAAAGTTTCCTCCCCAAAATTGTTTCATTCCCCCGTAACTTTGTATTGTCACAATAACTTACCTGGATTGCTCCACAGATAATTAAAACGGGGACAGCTATAGCCTTGTTCCCAAATGACACATCCCAGATTGTATCATAGCAACCCTAGACAATAAAAATAGAAAAGTCCAATTACACTATAGGGCCCAGTTGTTCAAACACTTGAAATGTTAACTATTCTCACTAGTACAATATGTAATAAAGCAGTATTTTTCTGGAAAATGTGAAAAGCTACACAAATTATTTTCAGCAAAACTATTTGCATATTTGCTATGTAAAAGCAAATGTTAACTAACGGCATTGTTGTTTTTTTAACAATTGGACCGAGGGGTTAATAAGTTCTGATTAGCAAGATCCTTTGGAAGCAAAGAGTACACCAAATAAACGAAAACAGCAGACTTGGTTTTATTGAGTCTGTTCATGACACCGGCAACACCGGCCACGCCCTCTAGCACCGGCTTGAGCAGAAACTCCATTTTCAAAATGATTCTAAATGAACTCTAAGATCACAAAGGACCAGTAAATATAATCTGCACTATGATGGATGTACGGGGAGACTTTGTACGGCGCCACGCGGCACGACACCAGCTGCAGTGGCGATAAATAAGTTCTGAATGCAGCAAAGAATACACCAAATAAACGAAAATTGCAGACTCGGTTTTACTGTGTCTGTTCATGACCAGTACTGAAATGTGCAACACCGTAAAACCCTATACTCGTTCATGTAGTACACATACAAATATATTCGTTATATAATATTCTATGTATAATAAATTTAGCAACACTTTTCAAAATGACCACTTTATATATGCCGGATTTTACCATTTGTCTGAAACAATGAAAGATATAGGGCAAACGTTTGCATTAGGATAACACACCCGTGCCACACAGTGCATTTTTTCACATCTCCAAAATGGCCATTTTCTGATGAAAATCCTTGATATTTTTCTTATAAATACTGCAAACATAGGTTGTGGGTGCTCGTTAGAACCGCCTCCATGAGGCGGTTCTAACGAGTACCCACAACCTATGTCTTGGAGCAAAAATATGAAAAATAATGCATACCCCCGTAAACCCCAGTTTTTTCTATATAAAGTGGGGTGTAGGGGGGGGGGTCTTCATTTCACGGACTTGTTCACGTGATGGGATTTAAGATCCCGTAAACAAATTTCAAGTTGGCCAAGCATCATGGCTAATATAGCTTTACTTCGTTTTCTATAACCAATTACACAAACTTGCCAGTGTGACCGTCAAAAAAAAGTCAAAACCATACTGAATCATGACTTCGAGAAAAAGAATGAAAAGAAAAAGCCAATGAAAAGTTTGCACAAGCATGGGTCATTTTCCGCTAACTTTAATCATCAGTTTGACGTGTTTTTGTCCTTATTTCGAATGTATTGGAAGATTTTTTACCACCCAAAAAGGAAATTTCCAGAAAAAAAATCTGATGTTTTCCTTATTTTTTCTCAAAACATAGATTGAAAGGACTCGATAGAACCGCCTCGACGAGGCGGTTCTATCGAGTACCCACAATCTATGCTTTTGAGCCGAAATACAAAAGATAATGTTTACCCCTGAAAACCCCAGTTTTACTATATAAAATTGGGGTTAAAGGCGGTCAAAATTATATAGGCGTGTTTTAGTGATGCTAATTTTACGTTGGTGTTTTAAACGGGCGTTTCTGGAGAGCATTTATCCAAATCCTTTATGGATAATTTAAAGTATTTCCGTACAAAAAAAAAACGAAATATAAAATGTTTAAAAATGCATGTTCATTTGGTCACCGGATCTAGCAGAAAAAGGGGCTGTGTCGTCATCCAAACATCACAAAATAGACGTACCGCGGTTTTAATGTCGGTTGGTGCCTGATGCTCTGTCTCTGGTCGGGCTCATCGGAGTCTAACTGTTGGTTTTCTTTTGCTCCAGCATTTCAGTGGTTTCTTGCTGTCGAGTCCTCACCGTTGTCTCACCTCTGTGGTTCTTTGATTTTTGTGTTCACGGAGATGTTGCACTGATGAGTTAGGAGGCCTTCATGCGGACTGAACAAATTATTTGTCTAAATCGCGACGGAAGTAAGGGCGAGGATTGTGGCCACGTAAAATCGATTTAAGCCCCCCAGTGTAAATCTTCCACTGACCGTTCCAAGGCGGCTCTTCTGTGGCGATTTATTTATGTAGTTGTTTGTTACTTACTGTGTGTATCACTTGTGTCTTTTGGTTTTGGATGGCCATATGGCCATTTTGTGGGAAAGTAACTGTCCTTATGGCCTTCCTTTGTTTAGGTTTCCATTATGGTCTGGTCGCTTAATGTTTGTATTTCTTTCCCTTTGGTGTCTTTTATGGGTGGAGTAAGTTAATTGTATCAATTCCTGATCTTTGTTTTACTTCTACTTTAGTTCTCTTTGATAGTGTGCGTATTTGAATAACCTCTATTATCAGCATGTCTACTTGCTAAACATATATCTTAATTGCAGTGATACACTTGTAACCGTTGCATACATAAATAGATAATGTATTATCGACGTTTTTGACGTCAATCATCTGTAAATTTCTGCTTGCTTTTAAACAGCTTTCGTAGCTACAGAGTAACATTGTGCAGTATTAAAGCATTTTAAAAGGCGACATCATTTAACCAAGACAGTTAATTAGTTGATGTTTCCATTAGGGTCTAGTTATTTAATGTTTGGGTTTCTTTCCCCAAGGGGCTTTATGCTAAGTTTGTAAGTGATTCGCCGGAGTTTACACATCGATAGAATCCACTAAAGTGATATTCCATTCTTTATAATTCCAACTTTGTCATCGAAATGTTAAAAATTTCACCAAAATGGTAATTTTTTAGACATCTTTCGAGAGTGTAATAATAAACTTACCAACGCCCACGGTGGAATGATTAGTCAATTTGAAAGAAACCCAAGCGAAAATCCAAACGTCAAGCCTTTGAATTCAGTTTATTTGTCTATAACATTTACGTTTTCAACAGTTTGTCATCTTTAAATCGAGCGTTGTTGTCGCTTCATATACAATGACGTAACCGCGGGTTCTAAATGTGCTCTTTGACGTCACGTTATATTACTACATGTCGCTGTGAGAAATAGTTCCGTGTTTATTGCTCACGGAAATAATCGAAGTATAAAACTTTTATTTCAACCAATCAAAGCGCTCAAAATGTACATAATGATCGAGAATTGTAATTATAAAGCGATTACACAAACAAAAGAGGTGTGGTGTCTTTGAATGAACCTTTTTACATTTCTTATGATTTGTTTGATTTGAAGTTTAACGTCCCCGTCAACACTGTATAGGTCATTTTGGAGACGTTGCTTCCAATTTTGTGGGACTTTTACCCGACACTGAGATGAAATGACATCTCAAGCCCTGTCGCCCAATGAAACCAATAGGGTTTATTAGCATGGACGGTCCGACACTCGCACCGCTTTGCCTTGACAGGCTTAGATCCTCTAAGCGGTTTACCAGTACTCGTGTGCGGGTCGTTTTCAGCTCTGCGTGGAAGCATCATGCAGCCCATCTATTTCTTCAAGCCCCGATGGTGTCTGGTTGCGACAGGGAGCTCAATGCTCACGTTTATAGTGCTGCCTCACTGAAGTATCATGTCCCAGACACATTACATGATACCACACCCAGTCACATTATCCTGACACTGGATCGACCAGTCCTAGCTCTACCGCGTAAATCTGAGTGCCAAACGAGGAGCAGCTAGTACCATTTTTAACGACTTTGGTATGTCGCGGCCCGGGATCGAACCCCAGACCTCCCGTTCCCCGGAGCGGACACTCTACCAACTGAGCTATCGGGGCCGGTATAAACACATTGTAAATTGGTTTAATATTACGGGCATATTTTAGTTGACTGTCACAGAAAATCAATCGAATTACACTTTTAATGGGTAGATATATATATTTTAAAGTTCATTCATGCATCTTCCGCATTTAGTCATTCGTTTTGCGCATTTTTATTACATATAATTAAGACCGTCCCGCCTCGTTACCTGCATAAGTTTAACAGGTAATTATCATCAAAACATCCTCAAATCTTCTAGAAACCAATAATTACTAGCTAAGAAATGTCTATTATAAAAGTTTAAAGCTCAAATTTGTCGTTTCGAGTCCAAACAAAATACAAGTTTACAGAAAATAACATCGCATTTACAATGGCGATAAACGGCCAAATACGTTTTTTGCCCACCACCGGTACGTCCCGGCAAATAGTATTATTGAGCGATGACGTAGTGTTTGGATGTGTCTATAGCATGATGACTTTGAACAAGTCTGATGCTTGTAAGATAACATTTGGCTGGTGTATTCGTGTTGATATAAAACAATAGTCTAAATGCATTATCACTCCAGCCGGGTCATGTAGTTCTTAGGAATCAAAGTCAGAATAGATACTGGTAACACGTCAAATGGCATTCATGCACCAGGACCTGTGATATGGGAAGTTAGTCACTAGCCCTCACCAAAGAGTTTAACTTAGATACACAATACTCAGCACCTTGAGCTGTCGAAATGATCGAATCGGGAAGGGCATTCCAGTCTCTAATGGTTCGAGGGAAGAAAGATTCTTTATAAATGTCAGTTCTTGCAGTAAGTGTCTGAAACGCCAATGAATGAGGATTTCTACAGTGTCTAGCTGTAGGAACAAGGTAATATGTTGGAAAGCTGGCAGCACCCTTTAGCCCTTTGTACTGGAACAAGTCATAGTTTAAATTCATATTTGACCAGGTCTCAACATTGGCTGGCGTATTCGTGTTGGTATAAAAATTAAGTTTAAATGTTTCAGTATAGATCTTAGGAAACAAGTGCTTGTATAATGACAATTGGCTAGCGTATTCGGGAGCTTACCACTAAATGTTTTTCAAAGGTGTCAGTAGTAACCGTGTTACATGCTCCCACAAAATCTACACATACAAAACTTTTCACACATTGTTTATAGAGCCACCCCAGCTCAACAAGTTAATGATAAACAATCCACATGTTGTCCTGCTCCTTTAAGAGTTACGGTCCGCCATGTTTGTTCGCAGTGAATACAAGCCGGCCCTTTTGACGGAGGGGTGACCATATAACATCAGCAACGATGGCAGATATAATTATAAAAAAAACCATCATGTTATTTCCTTATAACTCTCTTTTTCCCACATTGAAATGAAACATAGGATATACAGTAGAACTTCGATGGCTCGAACACCGATGGCTTGTTTACCATGGCTGAGTCGAACTCGTTTTTGAGTCCCTAGGGAATTCCTCTGCATAAGAAAAAGTGTGGGATAATTAAGGAGATTTTCGACTTTTATCTTGCAAATGTATGCTGTGTGTACTCATTAGAATCGCCTCAATGATTTATGTTACAGAACACCGAAAAAAAGTCCAAAAATACCCATGTTATGTTTTCTGGATGTATGCAACAGTGGCTCGAACCACTTCTGTTTGGAACAAGTTTCTATGGTCCAGAAGGGGTTCGAGCCATCGAAGTTCGACTGTACATCCAATGGAAGCATACCTGGTACATGTATTTAGTCTGCAATTTTTAGCTTACATCCGTACTGCATGACCTAATCAAAGAATGTAAATTTTGCTCAGGCATCAGACATTGTTTCAAGTAAATCAGTTGGACGAAATTTATGCTCAAGCCTGAAAATAGTATTCAAATTTCGGATAAAGAAGTCCGCGGCAGGCGGGCATACAGCGTGTAAGTAACGATTTCTCAACATCGATGCAACTTCGTAACGTTGTATCGACGTTGATGCGACGTTGTTCTAACGTCATGTGCCCGATGGGTTGTTGTGTCCGGCTTAACAAAACTTACAGTTTTTCCGTTGTTTAGGTTGTCTTTGAATGGTTCTTGTGCGCAGCGAAGTTCTAGATTGTCTTTGTTGGGTAACTGTTTGCAACAAGAAATTGGTGTAGCTAAGGGTGGATTTATTCTAACAGTCCCTGATTTTGTTCTGTTCCAGCTTTTTGAAACATCAAAGTCTTTGTAACTATCCACTCCACAACACTGAAACTAACATTACAAAAACACGCCTATATAAATACATTGCAAACTTTACCACCGAAAAAGCTTAAGTTTTAAGATGAAAAATTGTAATATTTTTCTTATTGCTGCTCTAAAATATAGATTGTGGGTACTCGTTAGAACCGCCTCATCGAGACGGTTCTAACAAGTACCCACAATCTATACTTTAGAGCAGAAATAAGAAAAATACGATATACCCCTGTTAACCCCAGTTTTACTGTATAAAAATGGGGTTCAAGGGGGTCAAAGTTATATAGGCGTGTTTTCGTGATGAACAGAAGCACAAATGCAGTGAAACTTCAATTGGCCCATTGACAACAGCTGGTTGTTTTTGGATCAATCGACCCAGAGTTACTAACTACAGAAGCTATCCCCATGCTATTGTCCACGTGACTATTGCTGACATTGTACAAAATCCAGGTAATGTTTATTTATACAGGCGATATGTCAAAAACGAAATACAGTCGAACTTCGATGGCTAGAACCCCTTTGGGACCATGAAACTTTGTTCGAGACAGAGGTAGTTCGAGCAACGGAAGGTTACTATTAATGTCATACCAGGAGGCATAATCAGGAGATAATAGTGGGATATCTTTTCGGTGTTCTATATTATAAATGTATGTTGTGTGTACTCATTAGAATCGCCTCATCGAGGCGACTCATTATTGTGTGTACTCATTAGAATCGCCTCATCGAGGCGATTCTAATGAGTACACACAGCATACATTTACATTGTGTGTATTCATTAGAATTTCCTCATCGAGGCGATTTTAATGAGTTCACACAGCATCCATTTGCAAGATAAAAGAAGAAAATCTCCCTAAATTACCCCAATTTCCTATTTGGAGGAAATCCCCGCGGACTTAAGAACAGGTTAGACTCATCCATGGTAAACGAGCCATCGGTATTCGAGCCATCGAAGTTATACTTTATGTGTTATTTAAAAGCATATGCAGTCGGTTTCTGTGCCAATCTAACGTCAACAGTTTCTTCATGTTTCAAGGTTCGGTATTGCACTATGTCTTTTTCTTTCTGACACCCTGTGCAACTGGAACTTAGTCTGAAATTATATCCATGGAAGATATTAAACATTATCTAACTTTATACTTCATTGCATTACCCAAGGTATTTGCAGTGGTGACATTAGAATGTGAACGTGCATGTAAGAGTAACTATCTTCTATACATTTATAGCACCATCCGTGAGAGGATAAATAAAGGATACGCCTGACATGTGTATGTATTCCTGTTTATAAATTTTAAATAAATACATCAAGTGAACAAGTCCGTGAAATGAAAATGTTCTATAAAAGTGTTATCCTTTGGAAGCAAGGAATACACCACAGAACTGAAAAATATGGAGGGTGCATGTTTTCTGGGCCAGACTAGCTAGTTTCGGCCAATTAGGCCTCATCAGTGACCCTCAGATATTTTCAAAATTCCACAATGGAATCAATGATCCCAAAGGACAAGAAAATATAGTCTACACTATGATGTAGGGCAGGGAGACGTTTTTCCGCCGCCACACATTCCCACACACCAGCTGTAGTGGAGTTAAATATGTTCTATAAAAGGGTTATCCTTTGGAAGCAAGGAATACACCACAGAACTGAAAAATATGGAGTGTGCATGTTTTCTCGACCAGACTAGCTAGTTTCGGCCACCCCCTAGACCCAACTATATATAGAAAAAACTGGGGTTTACGAGGGGGTATACATTATTTTTCTTATTTCTGCTCCAAGACATAGGTTGTGGGTACTCGTTAGAACCGCCTCAATGAGGCGGTTCTAACGAGCACCGTCAACCTATGTTTGCAGTAAAAATAAGAAAAAAAATCACAGATTATCATCAGAAAAGTAGCCATTTTGGGGATATGAAAATGCACTATGTCGCAAGGGCGTGTTACATGTGTATCTTAATAAACGAACATCAAAGATTTACCTGTATCATAACAATATTCCATCCCAACGTCACAGGCTCGCTGGAATCTAGTCCTTTATACTTTGGCAAACTGACCGTCTTTAATTCACCTTTGGCCTGAAAATATAGATACACTCGACTTTCGACTTTCAATGGCATGAGCACCGCTGAGACCATGAAAAAGTGCTCGAGATAGGGGTAGCTTGAGATACTGAGTGTTAAGTATAGTGCCAACAGTATTTGCGCTCTGTAAGTAATATTTTGAAAGAACAACTAAGGTCATATAAAGACGGGACCTCGGTTCAAAGACTCACCCAAAGGTCAGGATAAGCCCGGAATCGATCCCCAAACCCCTTGATTGCTAGGCAAGTAGCTTATCCACTACACCACGGAGACCTCAGTTTTGAAGGAAATAAAACATTGTTTAAACCCAAGTATAGCACCAAGTTCGGAGGATGACATCGGGATATCTTTTTTCAAATATTATTAATTGATTATCCTATATTGCACAAGGTCAAACAATATTCAAAAATCATAAATCGTGTTTTCAATTGCGTCAATTAATATAATTGTCATTAATCAAGTAATTTCGTATTGGCCCAGTTACAGGTCCTCGGTCAGCTGTATTGGCCTCGGCCTTCGGCCTAATGCCAATACAGTAGACCTCGGACCTGTAACTGGGCCAATACGAAATTACTTGATTAATAACATTATATTATTAAATCAAGGTATGTTCTGTATGTTCATGGAGGCGATTCTAATACATACACACAACATACATTTTCAAATCAAACTATGACAATAATATCGCCTTAACCCTTATCCCACGGTTCACGACAACCCCTATCTTTGCAAACAGTGCAGATCCAGATCAGATGGCTTCTGATCCGGATCTACACTGTTTGTCATTCAGTTTGAAAATTTGAACGAATAAATTACACCAAGTAATTTGATTGATTGAAATGTAAATGGGTGTGGCTAAGTTAATTTATGCAGCGGGTTAAGGGTTAAATCATAATTACAAAATTGTTGTCCGGTTTTAGGGGAAGAGGCTCCGGGCACTCAAGAACAAGTTTGAATCTGCAATGGTACATCGGTTTTCGAATCTTTGAAGTTATACTACAGTCGAACTTCAATGGCTCGAACACCTTTGGGACCATGACAATCTGTTCGAGACAGGGGTAGTTCGAGCCACTGAGGGTTACTGCCAGGAGGCATAACGAGATACTTTTAGACATCTTTTCGGTGTTCTATAATAAAAGATGTATGCTGTGTGTACTCATTAGAATCGCCTCATAGAGGCGATTCTAATGAGTACACCCAGCATACATTTGCAAGCTTAAAGACTAAAATTTCCTTAATTATCCCCCACTTTTTCTTATGAAGAGGATTTCCCCAGGGGCTCAAGAACGGGTTCGACTCAGCCATGGTAAATGAGCCATCGGTGTTCGAGCCATCGAAGTTCTACTGTTGTTGTCTGGTTTTAAGGGAAGAGGCTCCGGGCACTCAAAAACAAGTTTGAATCTGCAATGGTACATCGGTTTTCGAATCTTTGAAGTTATACTACAGTCGAACTTCAATGGCTCGAACACCTTTGGGACCATGACAATCTGTTCGAGACAGGGGTAGTTCGAGCCACTGAGGGCTAATGCCAGGGGGCATAACGACATATTTTAGGACATTTTTTCTGTGTTCTATAATGAAAAATGTATGCAGTGTGTACTCATCAGAATCGCCTCATCGAGGCATATATTTGCAAGATAAAAGACCAAACTACCCTAATTTTTACTATTCCTATTTCTTACGTACAGAAATTCCCTAGGGACTCAAGAACGGGTTCAACTCAGCCATGGTAAACGAGCCATCGGTGTTCGAGCCATCGGAGTTCTACTGTATTAGCCAACACCGTTACTGACTACAATCGGCTTCACTGAAGCGCGGATTTCCTCAAATCGGGGTTTGCAGAAATTGAATGGGCTGCATGGTGCTACCACGCAGAGCTGAAATCTACCGCACAATCATGAGCACATGTATAGTACTAGTAAACCGGTAAGAAAGTCTTAGCCTGTCCAGGCACAGTGGCGAGAATCGGACCGTCCATGGATATAAGCCCTATTGGTTTCATAGGGCGGCAGGCATTGAGATGGTATTTCACCTCAATGTCAGATAAAAGTCCTACAAAATCGGAAGCAACGTCTTCAAAATGACCTAAAAAGTGATCAACACAGACAGACGGACAGGCTTGTCAGAGTCTGCCCTAGTAACATAGGTCTTTTTCTTCTAAATGTGTTGTTCCTGATCCCTCGAGCTGCCTTGTTCCTTGAAAAAAATAGCATGTTTCCTTCTTCCATAGAAAACTCGGGTAGTCCCCTTCACTATTCGAACACGCAAGAAAATCTGTACGAAAAAGGACCGATGGTCATTGTTACATATTACATACTCAAACAACCGACCCCGATAGCTAAGTTGGTAGAGTTTCCTCTCCGGGGAAGGGATGTCACCGGTTCGATTCCGGGCCGCGACATACCAAAGTCGTTAAAAATGGTACTAGCTGCTCCTCGCTTGGCACTCAGTTTTACGGGGTAGAGCTAGGACTGGTCGACCCAGTGTCAGGATAATGTGACTAAGTGTGGTATCATGTAATGTGTCTGGGACATAATACTTCAGTGAGGCATCACTATAAATGTGAGCATTGAGCTCCCTGTCGCAACCAGACACCGTCGTGATATGACTGAAAAATTGTTGAAAGCGACGTTAAACCCGAATTCACACACACACACACACACACACACACACACACACACACACACACACACACACACACACACACACACACACACACACACACACACACACACACACACACACACACACACACACACACACACACACACACTGTCAAATGATGAAAAAATCATTGAGGAGGTTTAACGATTTAGAGCAGCAATAAGTAAAAATGTTTACCCTAGTAAACCCCACTTTTCCACTAAATAAAGTGGAGTGTCTTAAAGGTTTCCCTACAGTTATTGTAAAACGACGTTACGATAACACACCCGTGCGACTTAGTGTATTTTGTCACTTCTAATTACGCAAACACGCCTATACAAATACATTGCAAATTTTATCGCCGAAAAACTGAAAATTTTAAGATGAAAAATTGTGATATTTTTTCTTATTTCTGCTCAAAATATAGATTGTGGGCACTCGTGAGAACCGCCTCGATTCAAAATATAGATTGTGGGCACTCGTTAGAACCGCCTCATCGAGGCGGTTCTAACGAGTACCCACAATCTATATTTTAGAGCAGAAATAAGAAAAATAAGGTATACCCCCTGAAACTCCAGTTTTACAATATAAAAGTGGGGTTCAAGGGGGTCAAAATTATATAGGCGTGTTTTCGTGATGTTTTCTGATGAAAATTCGTAATATTTTTTCTTATTTATACTCTAAACATAGGTTATGGGTGCTCGTTAGAACCGCCTCATTGATGCGGTTCTAACGAGTACCCACAAGTCATGTTTGTTGAAGCAGTAATAAGAAAAATAAGGTACACCCCAGATAAACCCAAGTTTTCTCTATATAAAGTTGGGTTTAAGGGTGTATGCATTTCACGGACTTGTTCGCGTTATGTGGTACATATAGCCGTATTACTTACCATTCCTGGGTTCCCATACATGATACCAATTATGACACATTCTCCAATGAAAAATACTGCGATTGCAATGATGTACTAAAAAGAAAATTCAAAGATACGGTTAAAGGAATACAGACAACTATCTACAGTCGAACCTTGATGGCTCGAACACCGATGGCTCGTTTACCATGGATGTGTCGAACCCATTCTTGAGCCCCTAGTGAAATCCTCTACATAAGACATAGTGGGGGTAATTAGTCTTTTATCTTGCAAATGTATGCTGTGTGTGCTCATTAGAATCGCCTCGATGAGGTGATTCTAATGAGTACAAACAGCATACATTTTCATTACAGACACCGAAAAGATGTTTTTAAAAGTATCTCGTTATGCCTCCTGACAGTAACCTCCGTGGCTCCAACTATCCCTGTCTCGAAAAGATTTTCGTGGTCCCAAAGGTGTTCGAGCCATTGAAGTTCGACTGTATGAACCTATTTTTGGCGGTTCTAATGAATACCCACAATATAGGTTTTTATAGAGAAATTGACAAAAACTATCCTTCAGTTATTTGTTTGTTTGTTTGATTTGTGGTTTAACGTCCACGTCAACACTGTAAATATCATTTTGGAGACGTTGCTTCCAATTTTGTGCGACTTTTACCCGACATTGAGATGAAATAACATTATTTCATCAAGCCCTGCCGCCCAAAGAAACCAATAGGGTTTATAAGCATGGACGGTCCGACTCGCACCGCTTTGCCTGGGCAGGCTTAGATCCTGAAAACGGTTTACCAGTACTTGTGTGCGGGTCGGTTTCAGCTCTGCGTGCATTGCGATAATACACACATGAGGCACAGCGGTTTTTCTTATATAATTTTTCGGATGAAAATTTGTTGAGGTGGTTCTAACGAGTACCCACAACAAATGTCGTGGAGCAGAAATAAGGAAAATAATGTATACCCCTGTAAACCTCAGTTTCCTCTATATAAAGTGGGGTTTAAGAGGTGTTCATTTTACAGACTTGTTTACGTGATTTGCCCCCGCCCATCGGGGCTTGAAGAAATAGATGGGCTGCATGATGCTTCCACGCAGAGCTGAAAACGACCCGCACACGAGTACTGGTAAACCGCTTAGAGGATCTAAGCCTGTCCAAGCAAAGCGGTGCGAGTGTCGGACCGTCCATGCTCATAACCCTATTGGTTTCATTTGGCGACATGGCTTGAGAAGTCACTTCATCTCAATGTCCGTTAAAAGTCCCACAACATTGGAAGCAACGTCTCCAAAATGACCAAAACAGTGTTGACGGGGCCGTTTAACCTCAAATCAAACAAAAAGTTTGTTTACGTGATAGGAAGCATCATACAGCCCATCTATTTCTTCAAGCCCCGACGGGTGGGGGCATTTATCCTTCAGTTATCACAAAATAACTACAGTCGAACGTCGATGGCTCGAACACCGATGGCTCGTTTACCATGGCTGAGTCGAACCCGTTTTTGAGCCCTAGGGAATTCCTCTGCATAAGAAAAAGTGTGGGATAATTTAGGAGATTTTCCACTTTTATCATGCAAATGTATGACGTGTGTACTTATTAGAATCGCCTCAATGAGGCGATTCTAATGAGTACACACAGCATACATTTATGTTACAGAACACCGAAAAGAAGTCCAAAAATACCCCCGTTATGTTTTCTGGAAGTATGCAACAGTGGCTCGAACTTCCGCTGTTTCGAACAAATTTCGATGGTCCCAATGAGGTTCGAGTCATCGAAGTACCTTGTTTAATTTTACTATTTAAACGAGTCATCGCTGTTTGAGCCATCGAGGTTCCACTGTAGGGCAATAATCTAACACGCTCAAGGACAATGTAGTTCATCGGGGCTTCGAAAAATAGATTGGACTGCATGGTGCTTCAACAGACCCAACACCAGTACTGGTAAACCATTTAGAAGGTCTAAGCCTGTCCAGGCAAAGTGGTGCGAGTCGGACCGTCCCTGCATATAAACCCTAGCGGTTTGTTTTGGCAGTAGGGCTTGAGAGGTTATTTCATCTCAATATCGGGTTAAGGTCCCACACAATTGGAAACAACTTCTCCAAATTGTCCAAAATAGTGTAGACTGGGATGTTAAACGGCATAAAAAAACAAACGGACAAACAAACGAACAAGGACAATATAGGATTCCAGGAGATGACACTAGACACTTTCAGAATCTTATTCTTATGATATTGTTCGTACTTCATAATTTTGCTCTCAAATGTTTAAAATATTATATGAGCCATTGCATGACAAAATCTACAAGACGAATTGAGTGACCAGCGAAGACTCTGATCAGCCTGCGCATCCGCGCAGTCTGGTCAGAGTCTTCGCTGATCGCATGTACCTACTATAAACTAATATTTATGCAAAGAGACATAGGCAAAACGTCTTATCATAGTGGATGGGTACGCAGGTTGATTTGAGTCTCTGCTGGTCGCGCCCGTCTTATTGCTGGTTTTGTCATGCGCTGGCTCGTATTCAAATGGGGTTCAGATTGATGTCAGTTGACTTATTGGATCTGTATCTTATTATTAACAAAAATGAAACACAAATGATATGTGATCATAAGCTTTGATAACCTACAATTTCAAACAGAATTGTTAAATGTCACAGTTTTACTCTTACCGGTTATACGTATATAATTTAAATCAAACTGTTTAACATAAATGGGTGCTTTGTGACCACAGTACTTGGCAGTATAGATAAAGAGGCACGATTAAGCACAAAAATGAGCAATAAGATTGCAGCCCTGCTCATCAAAACGTCAAAATTGCATTTACGTAACTATAAACAAAACAACCCCGAGCTCATGTGAGTTAGAAGTCACATTGACAAGTCTGCTTCATTACGAAAACACGCCTGTACAAATACATTGTCACCTTTGTCGCTGAAAAAATGAAAATTTTAAGATGAAAAATTGCGATATTTTTCTTATTTCTGCTCCAAATATAGTTTGTGGGTACTCGTTAGAACCGCCTCGACGAGGCGGTTCTTACGAGTACCCACAATCTATGTTGTTGAGCAGAAATAAGAAAAATAATGTTTACGCCTGCAAACCCCAGTTTTACTGTATAAAAGTGGGGTTTAAGGGGGTCAGATTTATGTAGGTGTGTTTTCGTGATGTTATTGGTAACCCTTGAAAATAAAAATGAAAGAGAGAGAGAGAGAGAGAAAGTCAGTTGGCATTAGAAGGATACATAATTATTTTCTTTATTTCTTCTCAAAACACTGATTGGTAGTACTCCTTAGAACCGTCTCAATAAGGTGGTTCTAGTGAGCACCCACAATCTACAAGAATGTCAAGAAAAATGTCAACCATTTTCATCAGAAAAGTGCCATATTTCAGCTTTTGACGAATGCTCCCTGTCACATCGATATGTTATCCCAATGCCATGACAAAATATCTGGACATTTTGTTTTTGTTTGATTTGAGGTTTAACGTCCCCGTCAACACTGTAAAGATCATTTTGGAGACGTTGCTTCCAATTTTGTGGGACTTTTACCCGACATTGAGATGAAATGACATCTCAAGCCCTGTCGCCCAATGAAACCAACAGGGTTTATTACCATGGACGGTCCGCCTCGCACCGCGGTTCCTGGACAGGCTTAGGTCCTCTAAGCGGTTTACTAGTACTAGTATGTGGGTCGGATTCAGCTCTGCGTGGAAGCATCATGCAGCCCATATATTTCATTAAGCCCCTATGGGCGGGGGCGTAAATATCTGGACATAGAGATGGTAACTTTAGCGCAGCATAAACACTTGATTTTCAGAAATGTGGAATAAAATGTATACTCACCAACCATAGCATGCATTCTATCTTGTAGCATGCACCGCAGCATCCAATGAATGATATTGCACAAAGAAATAGACCACCAACTATCAGACCAATAGCCAAGGATTGAACAACCGAGCCTAGGTCAAGGTCACTCGTATCAAAACTGGCAAGTGGGGTTTCCGTGACAACCTTTTTGAGTTGATCAATACCGAACTGTAGGTATGGTTCATACAAAACTTTACCAAAGCGCAGAATAAATCCCAGGATGACGATCACAAAGCCCAGAAGCTGAAATGGACATCACGATATCAAGTCCGTGTAATGAATACCCCTCTAAACCCAATTTAATACAGAGAAAAGTGAGGTCTACGGGGGTATACATTAATTTTATTTATTTCTGCTCCAAGACATAGGGTGTGGGTACTCGTTAGAACCGCCTCAATGAGGCGGTTCTAACGAGCACCCTCAACCTATGTTTGGAGTAAAAATAAGAAAGTATCACAAATTTTCATCAGAAAAATTGTCCATTTTTTGTATATTAAAAAATGCACAATGTATCGTAAGAATGAATATCAAAGCATTGACATCACTCGTGGATTGATTGTCTCTACCGGCCTCGGTGGCTCAGGCGAATGCGCGTCTGACTGGTAATCAGGAGATCCTCGTCAGTAAACTGATCGTCTCGATATGTCTTAAAAAGTGTTGACACAGCCGTTCAACTCCTGAGTGATCGCTAGAAAAACGGCCTTGAACCTGGTCTTAGACTATTTTCGCTGACCACTGATCAGACGCCGCGTCTGATCTGGGTCTACATTGTTTGTAAACGACTTATTGTTGCAACTTTTATCTATTAAACAGTACACGAAACCTTTTTTTTTTTTTTTTTTTTTCATGAGATTTAACGCCATTGATCGGTGATAATAACCTGGACAACAGCAATATATGCGCTGCAGTATTATCAATTCGATTGACAAACAGTCGACCAACTTAAAGTGGAAATCGTTCGTTGTATGTCATTTGTTGCTGAAAACAAGAGATGTTAGTCACGTGACTGTTTTTTTTATCATTTAAACCCTTATCCTCTACTATCCGTTCGGTTAAGCACGATCTTAAGCAAAATAAAATAAAATAAATAAATAATAATAATAGGAATACGTGCACTCTTTGTACACGTCACTTCTCCCCTATATAAACTGGGGTTTATGACGGTGTCCATTGCACAGACGTCTCCATGTGATGCTTTGACAAAATAGATAAAGGTCCTCGGAGAGATGTCGCAGGCTCGGAGTGCCTCGGAAATAACATGGAAAGGCCAGGGTGCCTGAGCGAGTTTGCACATACCCAGCAACAAGGTTATAAAATGTTTTTCACATCAGGTGAACAAGTCCGTGAAATGAAGATTTCCAGACACTTCGGCCCCACTACCACCTCGGCCCCTAGACAGGTCGGCCCAAAACCAAGTCGGCCCTAGACACCTCGGCCCTAGTCACCTCGGCCCTAGACACCTCGGCCCCACTGTCACCTCGGCCCCTAGACATCTCGGCCCCAAAGACACCTCGGCCCCACTTTTGATATCTGTTATGGTATGGGAATTTATATCATGTTAAAATCGGCCCCGCCCATCGGGACTTCAAGAAACCTACAGCCTACAACATGAGTACTGGTAAACCGCTTAGAGGTTCTAAGCCTGGCCAGGAAAAGCGGTGCGAGTCGGACCGTTCATACTTATAAACCCTATTGGTTCCATTGGTCTGCAGGGCTTGAGAGGTCATTTCATCTCAATGTCGGGTAAAATTCCCACAAAATTGGAGGCAACGTCTCCAAAATGGCCGATACAGTGTTGATTGGGGCGTTAAACGTCAAATCTAACAAACAAAACATCATGTTAACAAGCCCGTGTAATGAAGACCCTGCTCTACCCCAGTTTATATGGGGAAAACTGATGCTCATAGGGGCATACATTATTTACATCACGAATACACGCCTTTTTAATTTGACCCCCTTGAACCCCACTTTTATATAGTAAAATTGGGGTTTACAGGGGTAAACCTTATTTTTCTTATTTGAGCAGAAATAATAAAAAATATCACAATTTTTCCTCCTATAATGTTCGTTTTTTCGGCGGTAAAGTTTACAAGTCATTTGTTTTGGCGTGTTTTCGTAATTCTTATTTCTGCTCCAAGATACATGTTGTGTGTACTGGTTAGAACCGTCTCAATGTGCAGGACTGATCAGAATGCGCCTGTGGCAACCTTTAATCACAACTAGTTTAATATTAATGTGTGTATGCAAACTTATCATTTCGTAGATCCCTTTCATATAAGTTAACAGTTCTGTGCGATAAACCATCTCCTTGAGAACGATTGAACCAGTATCAAAGATCTATGTTTTCGTGCAGAAGCAAGAAATATAATTTTAATCAACTTTTCGTTATATAATTTTGGTTTTACGGAATCTTCTATTAAGTTGTTAGGAAATAAGATCAAATTATTTTATTGCAATTTTTATTTCATATAAAATAACAAATAACCAATGGGACGTTTATAATAAACATGACAACGCATACACGACATTTTCAGGTGTCTTAAGGACAGCTAATCGCCCGCCGCTGGGGTTTACGGGGATATACATTATTTTTCTTATTTTTGCTCCAAGACGTAAGGCGGTTCTAACGAGCACCCACAACCTATGTCTGCAGTATTTATATGAAAAATATTACGGGTTTTCCTGAGAAAAGTAGCAATTTTGGTGATGTGAAAAAATGCACTATGTCGCACGGGTATGTTATCGTAAAGATACTTAATTCACCTACGCAGAAGAATCGTTCGATTTTTAAATATGCCAACAATTGTTGACGGTATTTCAAAATTTATGAGCAGGACAAACAACTTCCTTTGCTGGTTTGAGCAAGAAAATAGCCCAAACTGTTTTAATTTTAATATTTATAAACATTTCATCACGTGAACAAGTCCGTGAAATAAACGCCTCCATAAACCCCACTTTATAAGGAGAAAACTGGGTTTACAGGGGTATACGTTATTGTTCTTATTTTTGCTTCCAGACATAGGTTGTGGGTACTCATTAGAACCGCCTCAATGAGCCGGTTCTAACGAGCACCAGCAGCCTATGTTTACAGTATAAATAAGAACACTATAAAAGATTTTCGTTAGAAAAGAAGCCATTTCGTAGATGGGAAAACTTACACAATGTCGCACGAGAGTGTTGTGACTGAGTGAGTGTTTGAGTTTTACGTCCCACCAACAGCTAAGGTCATACGGAGACGGGACCTCGGTTTAAAGACTCATCCGAAAGTCTGGAGAAGCCCGGGATCGATCCTGCGACCCCTGGTTTACAAGGCGAGTAGCGTATATAAGCACTACATCACGGAGGCTTCTGCGAGAGTGTTGTCGTAATGTTAAATTTCATAACCACGAGCATTAAGCATGCATTTTTTATAACAAACCTCGGGTTCCGATCTCAAGCATTTTCTGGCACTTATGATTTCCTTAGCAAATATTGATATTAATAAGATAAAACAACCGCGTGCTAAAACTGCGTCGAACGAACTAGCATTTTTCAGACAAAATGTTTGATAGTTTTTACTTCTTTCTTGCCAAACATAGGTTGTGGGCACTGGTTAGAACCGCCTCACTGAGTACACACAACCTATGCTGTTTTAGCAGTTGTAAGACAAATAATGTGTGTGTGTGTGTGTGTGTGTGTGTGTGTGTGTGTGTGTGTGTGTGTGTGTGTGTGTGTGTGTGTGTGTGTGTGTGTGTGTGTGTGTGTGTGTGTGTGTGTGTGTGTGTGTGTGTGAATATCGGGTTTAACGTCGCTTTCAACAATTTTTCAGTCATATCACGACGGTGTCTGGTTGCGACAGGGAGCTCAATGCTCAGGTTTATAGTGCTGCCTCACTGAAGTATCATGTCCCAGACACATTACATGATACCACACCCAGTCACATTATCCTGACACTGGATCGACCAGTCCTAGCTCTACCTCGTAAATCTGAGTGCCAAACGAGGAGCAGCTAGTTGTAAGACAAATAATGTGTGCCCATGTAGACCCCACTTTTTCTGTAAAATTGGGTTTCCAAGGGTGTTTATTACTGGTTTACCTCAAGAAAATCTAACTTACATCATGAAAACACGCCTATATAATTTTGACCCCCTTGAACCCAACCTTCATACAGTAAAACACGGATTTACAGGGGTAAACCTTATTTTCTTATTTCGGCTCTAAAATATAGATTGTGAGTACTCGTTAGAACCGCCTCGATGAGGCGGTTCTAACGAGTACTCACAATCTATATTTGAGCAGTAATAAGGAAAATATCACAGTTTTTCATCTTAGAATTTACGTTATTTCGGTACTTCCCCCGCCCGTCGGGGCTTGAAGAAATATATGGGGTGCATGATGCTTCCACGCAGAGTTGAAACCAATCCGCACACGACAACTGGTAAACCGCTTAGAGGATCTAAGCCTGCCCAGGCAAAGCGGTGCGAGTCGGCCCGTCCATGCTTAAAAACCCCTATTGGTTTCATTGCGCGACAGGGCTTGAGATGTCATTTCATCTCAATGTCGGGTAAAAGTCCCACAAAATTGGAAGCAACGTCTCCAAAATGACCTTTACAGTGTTGACGGGGACGTTAAACCTCAAATCAAACAAACAAACGTTTTTTCGATGGTGAAGTTTACAATGCATTTTTATAGGCGTGTTTATCTTTTATAAGGTCGTCAATAAGGTTACAACAAAACAAGAAGACTGGGTTTGTTTAATGATAACGACAAGATAGCGAAACCATACTACATTGGCAACCGTAGAAAAATCTAAATGGGACGAGGCGAGCGAAAATATGATTTTAAGCATATGTGCCAGGGAGCGAAGACTCCGATCAGCCTGTGCATCCATTCTGCGGTACGCGGGGACTAATCCGGTTCTATGCCGCCTAACAACATCCCTTTACGTGACGCAAGACTTATACCATCTTCAAATCACAGGGTATGAATATCCATTTTGCACTGCTCCGTTTTTTTTTTCTGTAATTTTTTCTTTCTTTTTTATCCTTTCTTTCTTTCTTTTTTTTATTTATTACTTTTCTTCCTTTTTTGTGATTATTATTCACAATCATTACTTAAATACCGTATTAATCCTAAGCAAACGGCGCAGGCCCGGATCAGACAGCTCCTAAAGGAGCAGTGTGATCAGGGTCTACAATGTTTGCCATTCTGCCGGACTGCACTTTTTGGACCCATTGCTGGATCAAGAAACATATTTGTTGAAATTTTAGGAAAATTACAGCAAGTCATCAAGGTGTCCGGAGTTTTAGGACGACCCCCGCCCATCGGGGCTTGAAGAAATAGATTGGCTGCATGATGCTTCTACGCAGAGCTGAAACCGACCCACACACGAGTACTGGTAAACCGCTTAGAGGATCTAAGCCTGTCCAGGCAAAGCGGTGCGAGTCGGACCGTCCATGCTAATAAACCCTATTGGTTTCATTGGATGGCAGGGATGAGATATCATTTCATCTCAAGGTCGGGTAAAAGTCCCAGAAAATTGGAAGCAATGTCTCCAAAATGACATTTACAGTGTTGTCGGGGACGTTAAACCTCAAATCAAACAAACAAACAAAAGAAATAATTTGCTAAAGAAGAGTGGACCTACCAAATTTACAGGAGAGCGCCACCCAGAAACTTGAGAAAATATGTTCACTGTATTCTACCCCTTTTGTCCACCTACGGCACGTTTTACAATGTGTCTTTGGTCCAGATTTAGGGTTTCCGGTTTTGCTTTATTTGTTGTAAATGTTACAAAATGGCAAACTGTGTAGATACTGATCATTCTATGGCGTCGAATCTGTGTCCACAAAGTTGAACAAAGCCCACTTTTGGGCCACTAGGCAAACGAAACAATTGAAAAGAAAAGTAGTTGTGTACAAGAAGGAGACCCTTATTCGATTAGATTTGAAATACCGTGAAATTCCGCTATTTAGACCACCTATAATTAAGACAAATTATGCTTTGAAAAGCATATTTAGAAGGTTTCAGTTACATTTTCTTTGTGTTTTCTACATCAAGCATGCTCTTATGGGAGACCACCTTTGGGACTGTTCAAAAGTGGTCTTTAAGACCACTTTTGAACAGTCCCAAAGGTGGTCTGAATATAGGAATTTTACTGTACATGTAGCCGAATTTTATCCTCAGGGTGTCCGGCCATATTCGAACCTCAGCTTAGCCTCGATTCAGAAAAGCCCGGGAATTCTGTATATTGTATAATCTATCCGAACGCGAGTCAATAAAAACCAGCCTTACTTATTTCTGGGCGAGATCGATCTCTTCTTTTTCGATGCAGTTGCCCTCTAGAATGATACACTTGGTCCAATGCTGATCGAGTGCCATCAGCCCGGAACTGAAGAAGCTAGGGTCCTTGTCTCATATCCATTCCTCAACTGTCGCCACGACTTCTTCGTTTGACCAGAAATGGCGTCCAAGGATATCCTTTTTCACGCTTGGGAATAGGAATAGTCACTAGGAGCCAAGTTCGGAGAACAGGCGGGGTGCGGTATTAGCTCGTACCCATTCCGCTCAACAGCATTCATTGCAATTTTGTGGACTCTTGCATTGTCCTGTTGGAGAGTTTACCACATATCGCAGTTCTCAGTTGGTCGAACAAATTTGCATAATTTGCACCTGTTATTGGACTTTTCTTTGCTAGAAAGTCCAACATAATAACGCCTTGTAAGTCCCAAAATACGCTGCCATTACCTTGCCAGCAGAGGGTTGCGTTTTGAACTTCTTTGGCCTCGGAGGCCCCGGCCCTACCCATCTGCGACTTGGAGTTTTATTCTCTGGCTCATATAATGGGCACAGGTCTTATCTACAGTCACCCGACGTGAAAGAAAATCATCTTTCTTTGACCAATGCGCTGCATACTGATGCTCTGGTTGCCATTTGCTCGTCGCTAAGGGAGTTTGGAACCCAACGGGTTGTTAGCTTGCATAAACCCAAGCGATCATGTACAATTGTTGAAACTCAACCGTGTGAAATAAGTAATGCATTCGCTATTTCTTCTATCAGAGTACACCGGATCCCTTTCTTTGTTACATATTTCTTCATCGGTGGCATCTATTGGCGTCTATGGTTTCGTCTTCTAAAGACGTTCTACCGCGTTTGAATCCCCCAACCCAGAATTTAACTTGTACATACCATGGTGCAGAAGACCCATTAAAATTGGTAAACAGGCTCGCAATGTATTTCCTGACCTGTTTTCCCTTTCAAATACAAGAACTGAAATACAGCACAGAACTCAACTTTGTTCGAAAACCTTGCTTTTTCATCGCTAGCCCATCTTCACACTGGTAAAGGCAAGCGCGCAGGGTAAGGAACAAACACACCGGATAAGGAAATTTTTCCGCTCAGGATAAAAAAGAAAATGGCGGAATGGGTATCACATGTGCAGGTTTGTTGCTGTTCTAGATCTCGTGTTATGGTTACTAATCAATACAGCTGCTCATATTAGCTTCACGGAAGACACATATTATTCACCAATTTATATTCGATGGTCCGAATTCGACAGTTACATCCAGTCAAACGGAGAACCGGACACAGTGGAGCTACTCCACCGCGAAATCTCATTAATTTACATGAAACGCTCTTCTGGGAAGATGGCATGCACTTTTCTGTTGGTTGTAGACGTACACATGATAACTCGGATTGTTGCAAATACGATTTAAGGAAAATTTGAAATTAGGAGCCCAACAGTGAGAAATGCTAGTTCAATTTTCAATACAACGCCCACGGGCAAGGAGATGGGTACAACGCATATGATAAGACACAAAATTTTCCGGGGGAAAATGGTTGTTGTATGGTTGTAGCACTAGTAAATTTCCATCTCAGATTAGGTTTTCCGATATTAATAATTAGTCCTACATAGTTTAAAGCACCAATTGTGACCTTTAGGAAAAGTCCAAAGTTTGAGTGCATTGTCTTGGCATGCGCATTGCTGTGGTTCTAGCAATATAATCTTCCCCTGTGGGGGATAGATGGATTGGGTTCATCGCGATCATGAATTAGAGAAATGATGTATTTGTCCATGCAGTATTTCTGGTAGAAAATGGTATGCTTGTTCTTTTGGCTGAAAATAAGGTAGATAAATTCGCCAAATTCGTGAGACATACCTATTACATGGTCATTAAAGGGCCTGATATGATTTGGCTTCTTTTTGACCCTCACTCAAATCCTCTTCAGTGTGCGACGTTTCACTTGCTAACAGGCGCCGTTAATGGAAACATACACAGAAACGAGTTGTTTCGTCTTCAAGTATTTTCAGAATAACTTGAGGTTTGATGTGTCTGTATTGAGTTAATAAATTGTGACGAAAATAGTAAGAAAAGTGTGATAAAAGTATACCTCTTCGAAAGAAAAAGACAATAGAAAGTGCCCTTAGAAACCCGGTTCCAATTGGCGCATTAATATATCAGGTAGCACTGCTCTTCGTTTGTACACTAAGTGAGTCGTATCTTGTTACCCCACCCACTTGCGTTTTCATGGAGATATACGAAAAATGAAAAATGACAGGATCAAAATGAAACAGGTATCAAATTATTCCTTGGTTTCTAACTAAGAAAATGAATAATAACAACATATATTTAGCTTTACTATGAACGGAGCTATGGCAATTTTATGTTGACATTTCTGATAATGACCAAAAATTTCATTTTTTATATATTTTCACCACATGTTAACACATCAAAACTGTATCTGTTTACGAAATATAAAATATGTACAGACAAGGCTGGGCTATTATATTTTGAAAGCCATAAAGGTGACAAATTTTGCAATTTTGGTCAAAATCAGCTGGGGGTAGGGGTAAAGTCATGGTCAAAACATACCTTATTTGTGGAAGACCAACCATTTTATTGATTTGTTTTTCTTTGAAGCTGTATCTTTTCATATAACTTCCTTTGGCTATTAATCACCATACAACATTTATGAAACAAATATTCCGGGGGGGGGGGGTGCAGATATAACTGGAGATCTTAACAGACCCTTTGTACGCAGTTCGTCGTCGGATATAAGGCAAATATTGTTTGTTTGATTTAAGGTTTAACGTCATTTTGGATACCTTGCTTCCAATTTTGTGGGAATTTTACCCGACACTGAGATGAAACGACATCGCAAGCCCTGATGCCCAATGAAACCAATAGAGTTTATAAGCATGGACGGGTCGACTCGCACCGCTTTGCCTGGGCAGGCTTAGATCCTCTAAGCAGTTTACCAGTACTCGTGTGTGGGTCGGTTTCAGCTCTGCGAGGAAGCATCATGCAGCCCATCTGTTTCTTAAGCCCCGATGGGCAAGGCAATATTAAAGTATGTACATGTATTGGTACTGAATGATTATGCCGGACTCGGTAGCTCAGTCGGATTTGCGTCTGCTGGTGATCAGGAGGGAACAGGTTCGACACCTGCCGGGATCGGCAACATTCTTTCGTGGATATTGATCATGAAACCTTTTCTACGGCCATTCTCTCCCTTCCGCTGATTTAAGAAGAGCAGGTGTCAGTTTCTGGCGAAAGAATGTACAGTGTACTGGTTAACCGCTAACGTATAAGCCTGCCCAGGAAAAGTGTGGATCGGTAAACTGACCGGCTCAAAACGACCTAAAACAGTGTTGACAGTGCCGTTAAACTCTAAAACAAACAAACAAACCAAGAGGCATTACTGAAAACAAACCCAAAACATTTAAATGTCAATTTGCACAGGACATTATATTAGCCTTGCCAAGTTGTCCTACCCAATATATGTTTACGGACCACATTCTCCTTGGCCGAATTCTCCTAGGTCAAATCGTCCGGGCCAAATCGTCCTAGATTCATAGTGTATGTGTGTGTTGGGGGTGGGGTGGGGGGGGGTACATTGCTAGAACCAGAGCAAAGCACATGCCAAGACAATGCACAAAAACTTTGAACGTTTCCTAAAGATCACAATTGGTGCTTTAAACTATGTAGGACTAATTATTAATATCGGAAAACCTATTTTGAGATGGAAATTTCCTAGTGCTACGACCGTACAACAACCATTTTCCCCGGAAAATTTTGTGTCTTATCATATGCGTTGTACCCATCTCCTTGCCCGTGGGCGTTGTATTGAAAATTGAACTAGGATTTCTCACTGCGTGCCTTCTAATTTCAAATTTTCCTTAAATCGTATTTGCAACAGTCCGATTTATCATGTGTATGTCTACAACCAACAAAAATGTGCATGCCATCTTCCCAGAAGAGCGTTTCATGTAAAATAATGAGATTTCGCGGTGGAGTAGCTCCACTGTGTCCGGTTCTCCGTTTGACTGGATGTAACTGCCGAATTCGGACCATCGAATATAAATTTGTGAATAATATGTGTCTTCCGTGAAGCTAATGTGAGCAGCCATATTGATTTGTAACCATAACACGAGATCTAGAACAACAACAAACCTGCACATGTGATACCCATTCCGCCATTTTCTTTTTTATCCTGATCGTAAAAATTTCCTTATCCGGTGTGTTTGTTCCTTACCCTGCGCGCTTGCCTTTACAAGTGTGATCTTTGACGTTCAATATCTTATGAGTGAATAACAGTATAACGATGCACTTTTCCCCTCATGCCTAAAACATGTATTGAAACAAGGCATGGAAATCTTGGTTTTCTCGGTCAATTGGAAATAGGATCGGCTGGTAACTTGTTGACTTACCCTCATATTTCTAGCACAAGGACATGATTCGCTAGCTGAATCACTCAATTTGAAGTAGAAAAAATGATACTAGATAGTATCATTTTTTTCTACTTCTACCTAAAATAGACATGTTTCTATCATGCATGTGAACAACAATCGTGGCATAATGACATACGAGACTTTATGTACTGTACACACCTACCCCTACTCAATGCACAGAAACCTTTTTAAACAGCTGGTTGTTTCCGATTATTGTTTCTAAGGGAAACGGAGGCATCTAATATATTTTCAACCCTTTTGGCAAGGGAGATAAATTTTGTGGTTCCTAACTGTTTCCTGCCAATAGAGCTCTTCACAGGAGATAATTTGGTTTCATTGGGCGACAGGGCTTGAGATGTCATTTTATCTCAATATCGGGTAAAAATCCCACAAAATTGAAAGCAACGTCTTCTAAATGACCTACATTGTTGATGGGGGCATAAAACATCAAATCAAGCAAACAAACAAAGGATATAATACTTTTCTTTTAAGGGGAATGGGAACACCTGGCAGATTTTTACGCCATTTTTGTTTGGGACTGCCTGTTCGCTTATCTTTTAGCCCACTCCCACTGAAAAAGGGATCTACTTTTAAAGGAAAGGAGCATTTTTTTCCGCTAAGAGTTGATTCTTATTGACACTGGAAACAAAAATACGAGTTGCCTCCCCTGAAGGTGTATTCATTCCCCTTAAAGCAGACCTCTATATAAGTGTGTGTTTGTTTGTTGTTGACGTTTTAGGTCCCCGTCAACACCATCTAGGTCATTTTGGAGACGTTTCTTCCGATTTCGTGGGACTTTTACCCGACATTGAGATGCAATGACATCCAAAGCACTACCGCCCAGAAACCGCCAGGGGTGAAGGAGCACCACTTTTCCCGAGCAGGCTTTACATTCTAAGAGCTTTACCAGTACTCAAGTTCGGTCGGTGTCAGCTCTACACGGACGCACCATGCAGCCCAGTCTATTTCTCCAAGTCCCGATGGGTGGGGGCGCAAGATTGTGTGGGCGTTTTGGGGTGAGGATGGTGTCGAATGACAAAACGGCAAAATATTCTTGAAAGAGTTACCTATCCTGGAAGGGTATCCATTCCCACCATATGATGATTCATATGCATAAAGCCGGAAGGCAATGGCAATGTAACTCTTCCATCAAAGGCCTGTCTACAAATGAAACTGACTAAGGGGAACCAGGTTGAAAAGTTTATACCGATAAATCGTTGTCTCTTTTTCTGTCTGCCTGTATGTGTCTGTCCGTCCGCCTGTCTGTGTGTTTGTATGTATGTTTATATATGTTTTGTATGCATGTGTTTGTGTGTCTGGCACCTGTCTGTCTGCCGTGCGTTTGTGTGTACATGTGCGTGTCTGCGTGCGTGCGTGCGTGCTTGCGAGCGAGCGAGCGAGTGTGTGTTTGTCTGTCTTGGTCCTACTATGAACAAACGGATCTGGATTAAATCGCGTTCACAGCCTGTATCAAATTGGTAAAACTGACAATAATTTTATGAATTCATTATTCACTTGTTGGCTTAACTTGGTCTCTAAATTCATTATGAAAACATGTCTATACAAATACATTGTAATCTTCATCGCCGAAAATATTTTTAAGATGAAACATTGTGATACATATGTATTTTTCTTATTTCTGCTCAAAATATAGATTGTGGATACTCGTTAGAACCGCCTCCTCGAGGCGGTTCAAACGACTACCCACAAGCTACATTTTAGAGCATAAATAAGACAAATAAGGATTACCCCTGTTAACCCCAGTTTTACTATATAAACGTTGGGTTCAAGGGGGTCAAAACTATATAGGCGTGTTTTCGTGATGTTGATGCATTTGGCCGGATTAGAAAACTATGAAAGAGAAAATGCCTTACCAAAAATAGAATGTTGACGATGATCAGGCATAACTGGCAGATGCTAGAGAAACAGCTCATATTTTAGTGGTCCTCACTGGGTAAAACTGTCTCATAGACTGTAACTCATGCTGTTATATCCTACAAAACATACAAAAATACGTCTGACTATAATCAAAGCCCAGACAGTACTTGTGTCTAGATAATCAGCTGGGAACTCTTCGTCTAACTATGAAATTCCATTATTTTAAGCAAATATCGAACACCCTGATCAGACCCGCCTTCTGTCTGTGCCTGATCTGGATTTACACTGATGTTCAGATTTTACAGATATGGATTTTTTCTCACACAGCACTCACAAGGGTTTAAATAGACGCTACGAATGCTAATTGGGGGAGGGTAGAGTGGGGAGCTGGTGGACCTATCAAGATTATTTCACTTATTTCTAGCTGACCGTTGATCAAACGTGGACAAAGCAGAAAAAAACTGACCTTCCGCTGCAGAACTTTGCATTACGATAACACACCCGTGCGACATAGTGCATTTTTTTCACATCTCCAAAATGGCTATTTTATGAGGATAATCCTTGATAGTTTTATTATAAATGTTGAAAACATAGATTGAGGGTGCTCGTTAGAACCGCCTCAGTGAGGCGGTTCTAACGAGTACCCACAACCTATGTATTGGAGCAGAAATAAGAAAAATAGTGTATACCCCCCTAAACCCCAGTTTTCTCTATATAAAGTGGGGTGTAAGGGGGTGTTCATTTCACGGACTTGTTAGCGTGCGACCCTAGCGAGCTTTGAGACTATGAGTCAGATCGTACAAATACATGTAGTTTTTGTTTGCATTGATGTTTAACGTCCCTTTCAACACTATTAATGTCATTTAGGAAAGGTAGCTTCCAATTTTGTGGGACTGTTACCCGCCATTGAGATGAAATGAAACCAATTTGCATGGATTCGCGCCCTTTTGCCTGGGCAGGCTAAGACCTTCTAAGCGGTTTAGCATTACTCAATTGTGGTACGTGTCAGCTCAGCGTGGAAGCACATTGCAGCCCAATCAATTTCCCTAAACCCCGATAGGCGGGGACGAAAAATGCATGTAGTATTTGTCCGGTCATTGATAGTCCCTAATACATAAGCAATGTAACTCCTAATTCTTTTCGTAATTATGGGTCGAGACAAGAGAAGTCATCATATAAAGTAATTTTGTTTGTTTGTATTTTAGTTTAACGGCCCAGTCAACACTATCAGCCTCGATAGCGCAGTGGTTAACGCATTCGACTGATGATCGAGAGGTTGTGCGTTCGAATCCGGCCCCCGGTATCGAGGTGTTTCCTTGGGCAAGACACGTTATGACATTGCCCCACTTCACCAAGGTGTAAATGGGTAGCAGGGATGTAACTCTCTCGCACTCGAGAAAACACACGGAATGAGTGTTCGAGAGCGCTTCGATCCACCTAAAATAAATTAGTATAAACTAACCTATTTAGGTCATTTTTGAGCCGGTCATTTTACCTGGGCAGGCTTATACGTAAGCGGTTAACCAGAACAGTGAGTGTGTGCGTGAATTCGGGTTTAACGTCGCTTTCAACAATTTTTTAGTCATATCACGACGGTGTCTGGTTGCGACAGGGAGCTCAATGCTCACTTTTATAGTGCTGCCCCACTGGCGTATCATGTCCCAGACACATTACATGATACCACACCCAGTCACATTATCCTGACACTGGGTCGACCAGTCCTAGCTCTACCCCGTAAATCTGAGTGCCAAGCGAGGAGCAGCTAGTACCATTTTTAACGACTTTGGTGTGTCGCGGCCCGGGATCGAACCCGAGACCTCCCGTTCCCCGGAGCGGACACTCTACCAACTGAGCTATCGGGGCCGGTAAATAACCAGAACAGTGCATTTTCTTTCACCAGAGACTTAAAATGCCCTTCTTGAATCAGCGGCGTAGAAAATATATCGTGATCAGACCCCATGCAAGAATGTTGCCGACCCCGGCAGGTATCGAACCATCACCATCAGACTGAGCTACCGAGGCCGGCTCATATAAAATAAACTCAGTCGAGTAAAGTGAGGCTCTATAAATCATACTGCTACAATGTCACCTTTTCGAAATACTGTATATAATATAAGAATCTTATATGGGTGTGAGGGGTGGATGGAAAAATCCGTCCCGAGGGTCACTGTCCGGCATTACGAGGCTTGCCGAGTGATGCCGGACAGTGATCCCGAGGGATGGATTTTTCTATCCACCCCTCACATCCATATAGGATTCTTTTTCTTGCATATCTTCCGTTCTTAAAGCGGATTTTAATGCTGCAGTCACTTCGTTTACCAACGTCCACCATATTGTGTTGACACTGCAGGAATGTTTAGTGACGTTGTTGTGACGTCAACCTTAACGACGGCGCATACGAGGTCGTAATTAACCAGTGCATTTATCAAACACGCGATTATATTCGATATCGGGTCGGAACACCAGGGTCAGAACATAAATTTCTATCCCAGGGTAAAATCATGGATTTCCGTGTCTGGTGTGCAAGAATACATGATACAGTTCAATGAACTCTTCTCAATGAAGGTAAGTTATGTAGTTTGGGTGAACTATATCAAAACAAAGATCCATGTTTTCCCCCTCATTACGCAAACACGCCTTTACAATTACATTGCCACCTATATATATAGATAGTGCCGGTTTTGAGGTAATCTGTTAAAAACCCTCACAAATCACCTCTTCAACCAGCACTATCTATATATAAACACATCTTACCACATATATATTTTACCGCAGTATTTTGAGCAGACAGATAAACCGACTATTACATGTCAATTTATCTTTACCACACTGATAGTTGGACATCAAAGTCCAAAAGGGAAATCACCTACGGACTATTTCAGTATTTAGAAAACCATTCACTGGACAAAAAACTAGTCATTTATTTACGTTCAATTTCTTACTATTCTAGTACAAGCCGTGATAGCCGAGTGGTCTAGATGGTTTGGACTGTAAATGGTGGGGCATGAGTTCGAATCCCGGTAATGACATAAAAATCTTTTTATAATGGAACATTGAATAAAAATGATGACAGCGTAATCGGTTTCAATAAAAAGCGTTTCTAAGCGATAAAAATGGGTTAAAAAAAAGAAAAAAATACAAAAAAATCCTGATAACACTGTAATCGGTTTAATTAAGAAAGGTTACTAAGCAACTCGTAGAGAACAACAAATAATTAAAAGTAATATCCAAAATCTGCTCCGATAAAAGTCGCGGATAGACACTATATAGAAACATATTAAAAAGAATTTTGAAAATTCCACTTTGGGGCAAAAACTTTAACCCCTCCTGAAAGTGCCTTTACATAATCCAATGACCACCAGATTTTGCACATATAACAAGACATTAAGGCTGTATAACATATTAAAATTCCAAGTTCCTATGACAACTTTTGGAATTTCAGAAAGTCTTTGAGTCTTCCTAAAAGTGGAATCCCATCAACCGATTAGTCTCAAATTTTGCATATGTATTTGGGTTGCATATATACATATTATCACAAAATTTCAAAGTTCTAGCATCATTTTGGAATTTCCTGCAAGTCTTTGAATTGTTGTAAAATAACATTGGTTCAACTAATTACCACCAAACTTTGTACATATGTTTCAACATACAAAATGCACATTCTTATAACATTGTAGGTCGGAAGTGAAGCAAAAAAAAAATATTAACTTTCATATTTTGGTGGTGGGTCATTTACTATTGTAATTTTATTGAATAAAATCAAGCATTTTCTATCTTTTTTTTCATTTCATTCTTCGCTTGAGCCTTACCTTCCTCAATAAGTTTCTTTCTCTCACTTTCACTCAGTTTTGAATGTTTTGAATGTATGTTCTCTTTCAGTCCTGAATCATCCTCAACACTCTATCATACTCAATCTTGCAATTTCCTGCTTAAAAGGTTTTATAGAGTTAAAATATCTCTGTTTTTCTCTAAAATTCTTTCCACCACACTTATCACAGATTTGATATTTTGCTGTAGTACCTTTACCACATTGTAAACATTTCACTACTTTACTTTTGTTATGTTTTATAATAAAATTATGAGCCTTGCAGTATATAGAATGCTTTACTGATTTGTTTTTACATGGTTTATTTGAACCTAACGGCAACATAGCACATATATTTTGCATCTTTGCTTTTTCTATATCCATTTTTATTATTATATTTAAAAAATTTTTTTATAGTTTAAAAGAAAACAAAAAAATGAGTTCTGTAGAGAGACTAATACAATTGCATAGTGAAGGAAGAATTAGTGATGAGGCTTTAGACAAGGGTCTTAAATCCTTAGATATTGAGAAACAGAAGAGTGATGCACTACAACAAACTTCTACATTGGAAAATCTGCGTAAAAGACGTAGAGATAAAAAGATAAGAAAAAGACAGCAACAAAATGCTGTTAAAACAAGTGAAAAAATTAATGATGAAGATACTAAAGAGAAAAATGTTCTGAAACTGGTTGATAAACCATTATGCAATTACTTCAAAGCGTATGAAATAGATGCTCATAAATATAAAGACCCAAATATTTTGTTTAATGATAAAAAATCTGTCATTATAGATAAAATTAATGAAAACATTAAAGAATACAATGGTATTAAATTTTCAATTGGGTTATCTATAAAGTTTTTTAAAGATGAACTTAATGGTGAAAGAAAAGAAGTTACCGGTGCATCACACGGAGAACAATGTGCAGTTCTTGATGGAAATAATTTAGATGAAAACTATAACAAACAAACAACTTATATACAAACATGGATTGAAAAATTCACAAATACCGCAACGGGTTTAGAAATTGACCATTGTATCAAACTTTATCTTAATATAGCAAAATATGAACCACTCAAAGGTTCTTCGTATATTTCTCTTCCAAGTGCAATAGCAAATAAAAAAGCAATAATTAATTTATCAAATGATGATGATAGATGTTTAGAATGGCATATACTTGCTTCTAAATACCCAAACAAAAACAATCCAAGTAAGTTATCAAGTTATCGTAAATATTTAGGCACATTAAATATGGAAGGAATAGACTTTCCCACACCAATCTCACAAATACCAAAAGTTGAGAAACAAAACAATATAGCAATCAATGTTTATGGATACACATTAACAAAAAAGACAGAGAAACTTACTGTATTTCCATATCATATTTCAAATCAATCAAATGATAAAGAAAGAATTAACCTGCTTTTGATAACAGAAGATGTTGAAGAGGAAATTGATGATAGTGAAGAAGAAATGATAGATGAAGATTATAATCCTGATGACTATCCTCCTGATGAGTCAAAAACAAAATATCACTACTGTTTTATTAAAAACCTTAATAGATTACTTTACAATCAGAACAATAAACACAAACATAAAACACATTTCTGTGATAGATGTCTTTATGGTTTTACAAGAGAAGACCTACTAATCAAACATAAAGAAGACTGTGAAGGCATAAATAAATCTCCAATGCGAATAGAAATGCCATCAAAAGGTCTTATCAAGTTTAAAAACCATCAAAATCAAATGCCCGTTCCATATGTTATCTATGCTGACTTTGAAGCACAAATCAAACCCAAATCACAACAAAAAGGAGATAAATCAGAAATAACAAGCGAACACGAAGCGTGTGGATTTGGATATCAAGTTGTTAGATATGATGGTAAAGCAGACAAACCAGTAATATACAGAGGTGAAGATGTTGCAGAGGTTTTTCTAAATCATTTAAAATGTGAAGTGAATAACATCAACAACATCTATAGACATCCTAAACCATTAATAATGCCAACAGAATAGAACATACAAGATTATGAAAATGCTTCCCATTGTTGGATATGTGAAAAAGAAATTAATAATGAAAAGAATCCAAAAGTAAAAGACCACTGTCATTTCACAGGAGAATATAGAGGACCAGCACACAAATCCTGTAATCTCAAACTTGCAATCAAACCAAATAAAACCAAAATTCCAGTTATCTTCCACAACTTAAAAGGTTATGATAGCCATCTAATAATGCAGAAAATACACAAAGCAAGTGGAAACATTACTTGTATTGCAAATAATTCAGAGAAATTCATCTCATTCAGTATTGGACAACTGAAATTCTTAGACAGTTTTCAATTTATGGCTTCCTCTCTTGAAAAGTTGGTAGATGGAGCAATTGGTGTAAAGACAGAATGTGAAAAATGTAAAGGTACAGAAGAAATAAACATCAATGAAAATTGGTTATTAACAGCGAAATGTAAAAAATGTCACAATACAAGATATAAAAAACTCAACAAATCAGACTTACCATTAACTGTAAAACATACAACTAACTCACATCTTCTTGCTCGTAAAGGTATCTATCCATATGAATACATTGATAGTTTTGATAGATTTGATGAAACACAACTACCACCCATAGACAAATTCTACAGCAGTCTTACAGATGAAAGTATCAAACAAAAAGACTATGAACACGCTCAAAAAGTATGGAAACAATTTAACTGTAAAACACTTGGTGATTATCATGATTTATATCTCAAAACAGATGTTCTCTTACTTGCAGATGTTTTTCAAAAGTTTAGAGAAACCTGTATGAATAACTATAAACTTGACCCTCTACATTACTACACTGCACCTGGTCTATCTTGGGATGCTCTTCTAAAATACACAGAAATAGAATTACAACTTCTATCAGATTTGGATATGCATCTTTTCATTGAAAAAGGAATGAGAGGTGGAATAAGTATGGTTTCTAAAAGACACGCAAAAGCAAACAATAAATATGTAGCAGATTATAATCCAAATGAAGAAGACAATTACATAATGTATTTAGATGAAAATAATTTATATGGTCATTCAATGAGCCAACCACTTCCATTTGGTGGTTTCAAATGGATAACTAATAAAGATTTAATAGATGGAAAACTTCCAAAATTACAAAAAGGTAGAGGAAGAATATATGAAGTAGATTTAGAATACCCCAAACATTTACATAAACTACATAATGACTATCCACTTGCACCTGAAAAATTAGCAATTAAAAAAGAATGGTTATCCGACTATCAAAATGAACTAATTGAAAATAGTATGTTAAAAACAGAAAAACTTGTCCCCAATCTAATGGATAAGAAGAAATATGTAGTACATTACAAAAACTTAAGACTATACAAACAACTTGGTATGAAAATAACAAAAATACACAGAATATTAGAATTTGATGAGAAACCTTGGATGGAACCTTACATACGTCTGAATACAGAATTACGTAAAAAAGCAAAGACTACATTTGAAAAAGATTTCTTTAAACTTATGAACAACTCAGTATTTGGCAAAACAATGGAAAACATACGTAAAAGAGTTGATATTAAATTAGTCAAAACAGATGGCAGTGAAAATGAAAAAATCCGCAAGATAATAGCCAAACCAAACTTCAATCGTAGAATAAAGTTCTCTAATGAGTTATCTGCCATTCAAGTGAATAAAACAAGATTAACTCTCAATAAACCAATATATGTTGGCTTCTGTGTTTTAGATTTATCAAAACATCTTATGTATGATTGGTATTATAATACATTGAAAAAGAAGTATGGTAATAACTGCACCTTGTTATACACCGACACAGACAGTTTATTAGTAGATATCAAAACCAAAGATGCTTACAAAGATATGTCTGAAATGAAAGATGAATACGATTTCTCTGATTATCCAAAAGAACATCCACTATACGATGAAACAAACAAGAAGGTCATAGGTAAGATGAAGGATGAATGTGCTGGTGTTCCAATATCAGAATATATTGGTCTTCGTCCTAAACTATATTCAGTATTAAGAGCAGATGAACAAGTCATCAAAAAAGCGAAAGGAACAAAAAAATATGTAATCAAAAAACAAATCAATTTTGAAAACTACAGAGATGCATTATTCAACAAAAAGAAATACACACACTCAATGAACATGCTACGCTCAATGCATCACAACATATATGGATTAAAAGTAAATAAGACTTCACTTTCTCCTTTAGACACAAAAAGATACATAACTGACGATGGCATTACGACATACGCGTATGGGTATCAGCCGGAACAATAAGTAATTCCTCTTTGACAAACCCTCTCTTAGGTGCAGGAGATTTCAAATAATAAACTCTTATTCCCTGCGTTATAATATGATAGTCAATCTTATGAATATCAACAGACCATACTGGGTCAGTAGCCCTTCTCTTTCCACCACCTTCTAATTCTCCAGGTTGATACAAATATCTAACATTTACATAAGGACAAATTTCAGCATCAACTTTTCTTGTTATAATTGGAGGAGGTTTTTTCGTCTCCTTATTTAATGCTTTAATAACATCAGATAATCTCTTAACCCATTCTCTGTTTCTTTTTTTAGTATCAATCTCTTTAGCATACTGATAACCAAACAATCTTTCTGCTAAGGTTCTATTAAATCTTTCTACTATTCCTTGGTCTCTGTGTATTTCTTTTCTACCTCTTCTTATTTTGGTATTATGCTTTTCCATCAAAGTTGAAACGGAACTCATAAATTCTCTACCAGGATCAACTTGCAATAGTTTAGGATACTTCAAATGTCTTTTATAAATCTTCTCAAAAGCATTTGCAACTTCTTTACTATCTTTCGACGTCAAAGGTTCGGCTTCTTTATATCTTGTTCCAACATCAACCACTGTCAATGCATACTTGTATGTCTTCCTACCAATAGTATCGTGAGGTAAAAACAACAAATCAGCCTGATGAACTTCATTCTCTGCAGACACATCAAATTTTGGTCTTATTATTCTCTTAGGTGCAGGTAAATATATTTGCCATACTGCTTGTTTCTTTAAGAACTCTAATGCTTGTTTCTGACTAACCTTTGCTTCTTTTGCTAACTTACCAACAGCTGAGTGTCCTTTCCAGAAACCTTTTGGACTATAGTATATCTTCTCCATTTATTTATATTTAAGAAAAAATATTTATATATAAAAAGATGTCAAAGAATGCACAAACGCAAAATATAGCACAATTGCTTGATGATGACTATACACCTACAAAAGAAGAGTTTGAAGAGCTGTTAAAGGAACAAAGTCAATTTGACACAAAGAAATGGACTGATTTAGAAATCAACAACATTTATACAATCACCGACTACAGAGAAATTAACACAGACAATGGTGTGAGTGTAATTTTAACTCTCAAAGACAATGGTGAAGTATGGAGTCCTGCACATCTCACAAAGAAGATAGAAGGTAAAGAACCACCATTTTATGTAAGACCACTTGGTTTGAAACCATGTAAGAATAATAAAAAAAATAAATATCATGCTTATGATTTAGTTTTTCCAAAGAAAGATTATGTCAAAAAATAATTTTTTTTTTACCTACATCAACTTCCAAGCAACAAATCCTGTCAATGCCATACCACCAACAACAAATGCAATCTCTCTATTTTTCTGGTCTTCTGATGGAGTGTAAAAATCACTCAATGTAGGTTTTGGTGGTAATGGTGTGGATAAATTATCTGGCAATTGTTTTCCTGTAATATAATAATATTGTTTCATAGCAGTGTCAGCATCACTGAACTCATCCACAGCATGATGTTCCTTCTTCAGTTGCTCATTAATAAAATCCAATCTTTGTGTTCTCTTCTCATTCCATGCAGTTGTTGCTGATTCTAATTGTTCCATCGCTTTATCATGTCGTTTTCTCTCTTCATCACTATTACTACCCATATGTGAAAATAAATAATTACTACCTGAAAAGGCTAAGGCGTTTGTAATTGCTCCTCCAACCATTAATGCTACTGCACTTGCCATTTTTATATAATGAAAAAAAAATATTAAAATTACTTCATAATATCTGCAGGAATAATACCTTGCTTAACAAGCATATCCTTTGTTGCCATTGCAAGTAATATATCATTGGACAACATACCAATATCTGTCATATTAAAATCTACTTTTGGTGCTGGTCTTTTCAATAGTTTTCTACCTAATTCTGAATATCCAACAGTTAATACAGTTTCCACTCCAGCATGATATAACATGTTTACAATTTGTTTTCCGTCTATTGAGGTTGTCATTTTTTTAATGAGAATATTATTTTTTTAAATTAATTAAATTCAAATGGGTCAATTTCTTTTTGTTGTATAATAGGTGCAGGTTGTTGCATCATATGTTGTTGTTGTGGTACAACTTGTTTAGACTTGTACATATACAATCCTATTCCAACAACTCCAACTGTTATGCATAATGGTATATAATTTTTGTATATATTTATATTCTGTGAATTTGGAGAGCCGACATCATCATCTTTTGTTATAGATTTTAATTCCATGTTTTCTTTCTTTATAGTTTCAGTCTCCTTTCTTCTTAATTCTGCATTTCTTTTTCTTGCTTCTGCACCTTTCTTACCAGCAACTACTCGTCTTGGGTCTTTTGTTTTAACTTCAGTATCACTCATTTTTTTCTAAGGAGATATTTTCTTTTTTATTAAAATCAATATGTCTTGCTGTTGTTAGCATTGCAGTTAATGGAGCAAGGTACATTCCATATCTATAATACAATTCACAACACGAACTTGTCAAAGCGTGATTGATAAAAGGGTCTTCCTCTAAGTCTTGTATCAGTTTAGGTGGATTAACAACATTGAAATACTTTGATACACCCATCACGTATAAGCTAATGAAAGAATTACCCAATGTCTTAGTCATACTTGCTCCCAATCTTGCTTCATATCTGCAGTAAAGTTTGTTTATTTGTTCTGCTGTCATTGTATCAATGTCTGATAGTTGTAAGTCTTTACCAAGATACTGCTTACTACCACCACCAGCAACAATGGCTGATAATCGCTCACGTTTTGTTTCTTGTTCATTATTTTCTGTGCTTTCACATTCAATGTCTTGTAATAATTCTTCAGCATTCATTTTTATTTTATGTAATTTATTTTTTATTTTTAAAAAATAAAACATCGCATATCCGACTATTGATAAGATTGCAGTGTTTGTTATGATTATTGATAAGATTGCAGTGATTGATAATATTTCTAACAGCATTGTTTTTTAGTATTGCTATTTTACTTAAAACATTGCATAAGCATTACTTAAGATTTGCTACAGCATTGTATAAGCATTACTTAATCATTGCATAAACATTACTTAATCATTGCTAAAAAAATAATCAATCAACCAACCAATAACCAGTAGGCTGGTCAGTCTTCAAAATTAACTTACGATGCTTCTTTTTTTTCAGTTCTTCTTTTATTCTCTGTCGTTCTTCCAAAGTTGGAATAACATCATTCTCTCTTAAACAATTTTCAAAACTATCTCTATCTTTTGTGTAGAACATGCATAGCCATTTTGTTTGTTCTCTTAAATCTTTTAACACAGAATTATATCTCTGCGAAATAACCCACACTGATTGTTCTGCATGCCTACCAGAAAATGCTAATTCTGATAACATATCTTTTTTCTTTGTTAGTTCTTTCGTTGCACTGCAATCATCAATAATGTAGAGAGTAGAATGACCAGCATATTTATTAAAGAACATTCTTAGTAGTTCTTGTAGTTTTTCTTCTCCATTAACAATAGGATTAACAATTGTTATATTTTTTGTTTTAGGTTTCCTGACATCACCAATCCACTCACGATTTTTATAAGCCTTGTTCCATTGAATGGTTGGGCAAAGTATAACAATATGTTTAAATACTTGACGATATTCCTCTTCCAAAAGGTCAAGGACAAACTCTGTTTTCCCGCATCCAGTTTGACCACATATAATAGCACAATGAGGATATTTTGGTAGTTCCATTTTTATTTGTAAAAAAAAAAAATATTAATAACTGACTTCTTTAAATCTACCATCTTCAAAGTTGATTTGTGCATCTTGTATAACAAACAAATAAAGATTGATTGGTTCATCTGCTCCTGCTTCTTTCGTTATTTGTATTGTAATACCTTCTGATGCATTTTCAATTCTTCTTCCAGAACCATGAAGTGTATTATCATCAGTTGAACGTAAATCCAACCATAAAGCATACCTGTTCGTTAGATATTTTTCTATTGTTGTATCAGTAAAATATAAATCTTTAACGACCATACTTGTTTCTTTGTTTCTTTTTGAATTCAAAGCAAAGAATTTATTTATTTCGTCCCAGTGTTGGTGGGACTTCATTCCTTGACTATACAATTGATTCGGAATCCCTTCTATTGTCATTTGCACTTTTGTAATTTCTGGATTATAATATTCTTCTGTGCTGGCCCTTTCAGGATCTTCGAATAGCATAAGAATTCCTTTCATACTTCTTGCAGGAACATTTAGATTGATATTCCATAGTGTATCAGATTTGTTTTTAGTTATTTTTCTGTGTCTTAGTATTCTGTCATACAAAATAACCATTTTACCATCAACTTGCTGTCTTATTTGTCTTGCTAATTCAGTATCAGAAACAATATCAAATTCCAAACAAATATTTTTGATTGTATAAGTTGAAGTTGCATCGCCTGATTTAATTACTTTATTATAATCATTGAATGTAAGTTCATATTCAAGTCTATCTCCTAATCCTGCTTGATAAAATGGCATATGGGTTTCCAATAATTCAAAATCAAGTGGGATGCAAAACCTGTTTCCATATGCTTTTGCGATGGCTTGATCTTCTTTATCTGCTGTTGCGTTTCCTGCACCCACTCTATGTCTCAACATGTTCTCTTTGCCAACGCCTTGATATACCATATTTACACGTTCTGTAATAGTCTTCCATAAATCAATATAACAATGATAGATGTCACTATCGTCAATGGACATAACTTCATTTCCACTTATTCTAATTGTTGTTTTCTTAATTATTGCTCTTCCTATGTTTTGAAATATAGTTGCATTTGCATCTTTAGAGGTTAGTTCAATTTCAAATGCTAATCTGACTGTTCCGGGAACAATAACATCATTACTACTTAGATTAGGAAATCTCACTAATAATTGTTGATTTTGGTCAATAGTTGAAGGGTTATTTGTTATTACTACACTTTGACGGATACCTCTCACACCTCGTGGTTCTCTTAATTTTCTGTAAGGGTTTAGTTTATCTCCGTAAGCTGACATTTTTTTAAAAGATAAAAAAAATATTTTTAAATAATAAATAAATAATGGCTGAATATGAAAATCCTGAGTATGACAGGGAGGATTATGATGAAGAAGCAGAAACATCTTTTACAGATGAAGAGCAGTTTCAGAGAACATTAAATAGTCAGTTTGCTGGTTTGAATGATTTAACCGGTGATGATTGGAAAACTCTGCGTAATAGCATAGGTCAAAACATGATAGATAGATTTTACGAAAGGAATGAAGAACCTAAACGTAAAATCAAAGGTTTGTCTCTCAAGAAAGATGATATAGGGAGACCAATGTTATATGTTAAAGATGAAGGTGGAAAGAATATTGCATTAACATATTATCGTTCCAATGCACCAGATGAAATAGCAACATTTTTATCATTTAATACTTTGCAAAGGAAATATGGTGTTGATTTTGTTAGGAATGTATTAGGTGTAGATGATTTTAAACCATCTGCTACAAGAATTAAAGAAGGTAGAAAAGCATTCACACAATTACTTCAAACGAGAACTCAAATAACACAAACAGAAGAAGAAATACCTTTACAAGATATATCATCACAAGAACAAACTCAAGAACTATTAAATACAACAGTTGATGTAGAAACTGCTGTGAAAACATTGGAGACATCATTTACTAATGAACAAGAAACACAAACAGATTGGACAAAAAGAGAGATTGATGGAATAGCAAATGCAATGACAACAGTCAAAGAAGAGATAGCAAATGAATTGGCAAAACTGAATGAAACAAATAAAGACTTAGCAAAAGAAAATACAAAATTAGAACAAGCCAAAGCAGACAATGATGAATTTCAAATAGAAAGGATAAGTAGTCGAATCAAAGAGTTAGAAAGTGAGAGAAGTGCAAGATTGGAAGTTATTAATGTTAATAAAGAAAAACTACGTAGTCAGGTAAATAGAATCAAAGAGACTATAAACAAAGTATTAAAAGAAGACACTACATTGGGTGAAAGAATTAGAACATTATTCAGAGAACAAGGCATTACAATTGTTAGTATTTTAACCGCTTTTGGAATGATTATTGGAGTTATTGTTGAGGCTGTTATTCCTACTGGTGGTGGTACTACTTCAACCCCTCCTTCTCCACCAAAAGGTGGTGTTAAAGATTGGGTTAAGAAACAATTATCAAATCTTGGTAAATTACTTTCTACCCTTGCAGGAAAAGTAGCTACTGCATTACCAGGTGTTATTGGTTCTATTGTGTCTTGGTTGTTGTCTTCTGCGGGTAAAGTTGTTGGTTGGTTTGGAGAACATTTATGGGCATTAGTTGTATTGGTTGCTGGATTGTTATATGCATCTGCGAGAGAGTTTATAAGAAAAAAAAGAACTTAATAAATTTCATACATAATTAATAGTCCAATTACTATACTTCCTACTATTAATGCTGTTTTGTTGTCTTCATGTTGTATGGCTTCTTTTTTTTCTGGTAGAGATTTATTTGTTGGTGTGCCTTGTAGAGATTGTGGTAGAGATTTCTTTGTAGTAGATTGGTTAGCAAGTTTGTGATGATTAAACCAATCTGCTATTCTAGCATCGGAGGTACCAGCACCATCAACCCAACTTTTTGACAGATTGTGTTTCTTTGCATAATCAACTGCTTGTTGATGATAATCTGGTAGAGATTTCTTTGTTTGTGTGCCTTGTATAGTTGCAGGTTGTGTAGCAGATGCAACAGGTTTAACATTTACATCACTATTGAAACCAAGTGTTTGATTTTCTGTTGCAATTACAATTTTATTATTATATCCAGCGATAGTACCAACTTGTAAAACCATATCACTGGGAGACATATATAATCCAATACCATAAACAAAATCTACTTTACTTCTTGCATATTTGAGTGTGTTTTGATATCTTTGTATTTGACTTGGTAAATCAACTGGACTATTAATAGCGTCTTCAATGTTAGCAAGAAATTGTTTCTGAGCATCAAATCCTGTGCTTATTTTTAGAATTTCTACACGTGTTTGAGATTGTGCTGCTAATAGTGCCCATACAAACATTCTAATACTTTCGTTAATTCGTTCAATACCTGTTTTTGTTAATCCTTCTGATTTGTCTTATATAAACATTGTCCAGGCGTCACTTATATCTACTGTATGTTCTATTTTATCATTTGGATTAAAGAATGGACCTTCACTTCGATGTTCTTGTCTATATTTTCCACTTGGTTTAAAATATTGTGTGTAACTCCCTAGACCACTGCATTTAGAACTACTTTCTAATTTTTGCCTCCAATCTGTATTAGGTGAAACATTGAATTCATTGCATAACTTTTGATAGACAGCTTTGTCGTATGGATTTTTGTAATAACAAAATGATTCATCTGTTGGTAAAGGTGTTTTAAGTTCTTTCAAAATACGAGCAATACAATAATAAACATGAAATGTATATACTGTTTTAGTTAGTCCTGAAGTGTTTTGCAAATGGTCTTGATAACTTACTCCACATCCTGCAGTGGCACACCAGACAGCAAAATTTAATTGACATTGCCACCAGTCAAATGATGAATGAAGCCATGCATTCCACGGTTCATTGGTGTGTAATGTTGGATTTTGATAGTTTTGAAATAAGTCGGGAAACGTTACTGGAAAATGGTCGTCTTTGTTAACATAAATCGTTTGTTTTATAAGTTCAATATTCTTTTCGGTATATTTAGTATTGGGGTTATATGATGCATTGGGATTGTACTTGAATTCTTTAGGTATCATTTTTATTATTGGTTATATATAAAAAATAAAAATGTATCATACAATTTCGAATATTGACAAGACAATAAACTTGCAACAATACATTGATAACAGAGATGGGAATAAACGTATTGGTTTGAAATCTATAACATATGGTGTTGGATGGTATAATGTTGTTGATGAATATTTGCAGAAGACTAAAGAGAGACCTCATAAGATTATAGATGGTTATTATAGTTTCCAACAAATAGCAGATTTATTTCAAAGTAATAATATTACATTATCTGTAAATGAAACAAATGGAATTGCTTCTTTAATTACACCGGATGAATTGAAGATAAGCAAGGGCTTAAAACAAATGTTGGGGTTTGGAAATAAGCGAAAGTTTGCTGTTAATGAAACTCATTATGGTGAGAGAGCTGTAGATTTTGCTGTTTATAAATCATTGTATGTTCATTTGGAACAGATTAATACTTCAAATAATTATTTAGATGGTATGCCGAGTACTGTGTTGGCTGTTGTTCCAGTGGAAAATAAAGAGTTTGGAGAGATAACAACAGTGAGATTTGAGCATCCAGAATATAAGTGTTTGGTGAATGATGGCGTTAAAGGTTGAGGCTGGTGATGCAATTGATTTTGTTTGTCAGACTAATAATGCTACATGTGTTAATACTGTGGCTTCGATGATAATTGAATTATTTATTGAATAAAAAAAATATGTGTTATTAAGAAAAAAAAATGAAACAACCTACTGCACCATTATATCCTGAATTGCCTGTTGAAGATGGGCAGAACTATAGATTACAGAAGATATCTGAGATAGAGAAGACGTTAATTAATGAGAGAGATGTGAGAAAAGCATTGTATAAAAAGTATAAACGAGGTATAAATATTACCGACGGTGTTGATACTGGTTTGATATCAACAAGTGTTATTTTGGCAGGTGTTGGATTGGCTGTTCCAATTATGTTGCCTTTAGAGATTGGTGCTGTTGTGTGTGGGAGTTTGGGTGTGTGTGTTAAACTTGTTAGACGTAGATTACATGCAAAAACACAAAAACATTATGAGATTAAAACTATTGCAGATTCAAAACTGAATAGTATAAAGGATTTGATTTCTAAGGCTTTGACAGACGGACAGATATCTGAGAATGAATTTAAATTGATTTTAGATGAATTAGACAAATATAATAAACTGAAAGATAGCATACACTCAAAACAAACAGGATTAAGTGAAACGGAAAGAAAAAAACTTATTGAGGAAGGTAAGGTACAGGCTTTAGCCGAGGTAAAAAAAAAAAATAGGAAATGTTTGATTTTATTGAATAAAATTACAATAGTAAATAATGACCCACCACCAAAATATGAAAGTTAATATTTTTTTTTTGCTTCACTTCCGACCTACAATGTTATAAGAATGTGCATTTTGTATGTTGAAACATATGTACAACCAAAGAGTCGACTCCCTGACGCAGTTGTCAGAGAGTGTTTATAAACCTAGAAGCTATGCATATGATCTACCAAGGTAGATAATGGAAGGGAGGTAACACACCCCCTCTTCAAGGAAGTCATCATTTATGATGACGTGAAGGATACCAACTTCGGCACAAGCCAATTCTGGCATTTCGGACGAGCCCCCATCTTACGACCTGAAAGCCGTAACAAAGGAAAGATGCATAGCCTGAAAAAAATCCCCGCCTATGGTGGGATTCGAACCCGGGCCGCCCGGGTGATAGTCCACTGCTCTTACCACTGAGCCAAAGAGTCGACTCTTTGGCTCAGGGGTAAGAGCAGTGGACTGTCACCCGAGCGACCCGGGTTCGAATCCCACCATAGGCGGGGATTTTTTTCAGGCTATGCATCTTTCCTTTGTTACGGCTTTCAGGTCGTAAGATGGGGGCTCGTCCGAAATGCCAGAATCCCCCATCTTACGACCTGAAAGCCGTAACAAAGGAAAGATGCATAGCCTGAAAAAAATCCCCGCCTATGGTGGGATTCGAACCCGGGCCGCCCGGGTGATAGTCCACTGCTCTTACCCCTGAGCCAAAGAGTCGACTCCCTGACGCAGTTGTCAGAGAGTGTTTATAAACCTAGAAGCTATGCATATGATCTACCAAGGTAGATAATGGAAGGGAGGTAACACAATACTCTGCGGTGTCCGCTCTGGGTCTACTCTGTCTGCATAAAAATAAGCATTTGAAATATGAATAAAAACAACACTTGCACCACAAACTAACTCAAGACGATATTTTCATAATTATGTGGGTTAATGAATGGCCCTCGTGACCTAGTGGGTACTTACGCATTAAGTCTCTCACCACGGTGACTTCTCCACACTTTCGGATGAGTCTTTAAACCGAGGTTCCGTCTCCGTATGACCTTAGCGGTTTGTGAGACGTAATTCGCCCCCCCCCAGCTCACCGCACACGAGTACTTGTAAACCGCGTACAGGATCTAAGCCTTCCCAGGCAAAGCGGTGCGAGTCGGACCGCCCATGCTTATAAACCCTATTGGTTTCATTGAGCGACAGGGCTTGAGATGTCATTTCATCTCAATGTCGGGTAAAAGTCCCATAAAATTGGAAGCAACGTCTCCAAAATGACCTTTATAGTGTTGACGGGGACGTTAAACACCAAATCAAATAAAAAAAATCTCAAACACTCCTTCACTCACCACTGTGGTTCCTATGGTTCGTGTCTTTCTCGGGTCACACGTGAGACCCCAAACTGTCAAAGGTCAGGTGTTTTTCTCCGGATTTTCCGGGTTTTACCCACATCAGATTACAATCTACCCGTGTAATAATCTTGAAAGGGAAGTAAACCCAAACCAAAACAAAACATTGCTTACATGTAGAAAAAAGAGAAATAGATATCTTTATAAACAAGAATATTATTGTTGTCTTTTTTTTTTTTTTTTTTTTTGTTTGTTTGTTTCTTTTTGTATTGGGGTTTAACGATCCAGTCAACACTGTTTTAGGTCATTTTTAAGCCGGTCAGTTTACCTGTCCACACTTTTCCTGGGCAGGCTTATACGTAAGCGGTTATCCAGTTCAGAGTACATTATATCGCCAGAAACTGACAAGTACCCTTCTTGAATAAGAGGAAGGGAGAGAATGACCGTAGAAAGGATTTCATGATGATGATCAATCTCCACGAAAGAATGTTCCCGGTAAGTATCGAACCCGCGTCCTCCTGCTTACCAGTCAGACGCGCATCCGGTCGGCATTATTATTGTTTACAAACAGAGCTTTGAATAGGTGACTTACTTTAGCTTGAACTCGCGATCCTAGAGAACAAATGTCCGTAGCGCATAATTTGTCTCATGTTATTGAAGATTTTATAATTTATTTTAGATCCTTTTAATTCATAAAGTGAGCCCCGCCAAGCGAATTTGTGTCTTCGAGCATTCCGTCATGACAAATTTTAACTGCGCATGCCCAGCCATTCAGAGGGGCCAGGGATATGGCTTTCTATCTGAAGGTTCCTCTTGATTCACTGCTTGTATGAGCGAGCAGCGAAGGTTCTGGCGAGACTGCGCGGATGCGCAGGCTCGCCTGAACCTTCGCTGCTCGCATAGGCGATAAGTACCAAAATCGCTTGACGGGGCCCAAGTGTAAAAATACTTCCTATGTGTAAGCGTATCAGATATGTATACACTATCACATTTTCACAGGTAAGGACATCAGGTGTATTCAATTGTGATCGATACTTAGATAACTCGAACCTATTTGTCCCGTTTACCATGGCTGATTCGAACCCGTTCACGAGTTCCTAAGATATTCTTCTGATAACTCAAGATAACAGATATGCAGGGGTACTTTACGGAGTATTTTAGTACACGAAAATGTATGTTGTGTGTACTCATTAGAATCGACTCGTTGAGGCGATTCTAATGCGTTGACATAACATACTATTTTAATAGAAGATCTTCTGAAAGACATATTGAGAATACATCCGAGCGGCACAGTGCATTCTTTCATATCCCCAAAAGTTAATTTTTTTATGAAAAGTGTGGTATTATTCTAATTTATACTCAAAACATATGCTGTAGGTACTCGTAAGAACCGCCTCATCGAGTAACCACAACATATGTATTTGAGCAGAAATATGAAAAATAGTGTATATCCCTATAAATCCCTACTTTCTCTATATAAATTGGGGTTTTCGGGAGTGCTCATTTCATTGACTTGTTCACATGATAATATCCCGAAATTACATGTAGAATTTATAAAGTGTTATATATCCACATTATGTCTCCTGACTTGCCAGAATTACACTTTTCATGGTCGAGCCATTAAAGTTAATCTCTCTCGAGAAAAGTACATGTACGAAAATCATAATCAAACATATGCCGCGTTTAATGTAAAATCCATGTTTACATGTAGCTTCGCAGTAGAATTAACATCATATTTTTTCTGCCATTAACACGTTAAATATTGATTCTTTTATGATGTCCCATGACTACTAAACAGCTGTGATTGCGCAATTTGTGTCTTGAAAAATAATGTCTCACTGTCACATTAATAAGTCGCTTTTGTTAACGTTCCCCTTTCTTTCTTTCTACTGATACTGCGATCGGTCACACTTGACCATTTCTCGCAGCACTCCAGGTTGCAGGTTTGAAAGCCTACACAGTAATCAGGTGCCTTTAACCTGCACAGCAGATGGCTCTTCCTGCAGAGGGGCGCCTCCAGTTAACGACCCGATCCGAAGGACGGCGCACTTTTTGGAATTCATCCCTGCAAATGATGCCAATGGAGCGTGTTCGAACACCGAAATAATCACCGCCTCCGGGGATCGAATCGAGGGCCCCTAGCATCAGCTTGTTTGTTTTGTTTGATTTGAGGTTTAACGTCCCCGTCAACACTGTAAAGGTCATTTTGGAGACGTTGCTTCCAATTTTGTGGGACTTTTACCCGACATTGAGATGAAATGACATCTCAAGCCCTGTCGCCCAATGAAACGAATAGGGTTTATTAGCATGGACGGTCCACCTCGCACCGCGGTTCCTGGACAGGCTTAGATCCTCTGAGCGGTTTACCAGTACTAGTGTGCGGGCCGGATTCAGCTCTGCATGGAAGCATCGTGCAGCCCATATATTTCTTCAAGCCCCTATGGGCGGGGGCGGTCCTAGCATCAGAGGCAAGTGCAATAACCACTGAGCTATCACGCTCCTCATGTCGGATACATAGTCTAATGCGTCTCATGAGTTCGAGCCTTGGTCAAGTGGATTGGAAAACTACCTCCATACTGGCCCCCGCCCGTCGGGGCTTGAAGAAATAGACGGGCTGCATGATGCTTCCACGGCAGAGCTGAAACCGACCCGCACACTAGTACTGGTAAACAACTTAGAGGATCTAAGTCTGCCCAGGCAAAGCGGTGCGAGTCGGCCCGTCCATGCTTATAAACCCTATTGGTTTCATTGGTTGACAGGGCTTGAGATGTCAATTCATCTCAATGTTGGGTCAAAGTCCCACAAAATTGGAAGCAACGTCTCCAAAATGACCTATACAGTGTTGACGGGGACGTTAAACCTCAAATCAAACAAAGCAAAACTACATTCACGGCTGTATTGGCTTAGATACTGTGTTCTTATACTCAGATTGTGTTCTTTTGGATTGAACATTAAGTGTTCAATACCCGAGTTTGGGTTCTATCTATCTATCTATCTTCTCATACTGAGTCGGTCACATCTGGCCATTACCTCAGTTGATTGGGTGGCTAAATTTAGAATTTAGCTGAAAAAAAAAAAAAAAAAAAAAAGAGATGCACTGGATGCGTCCTTAAAACTATTTACAATCTGCATAACAGAGGAATCCTAAAACGCATACCTCTGAGTCCCAATCTTACACTGTGCGGGCATTGAACTCTTCTGCGGACTTGGCATTCACCGCAGAGGAGGGAAGACTATTCCATTGGGGAATAGTTCTAGGAAAAAAACGAGTTCTTCAGGGCATCACTATAGGACTGGTATCTACGATATTGTGAGTCGTTTACTTCTGATGCCCTTGTTTGGGTCGACAGTGTTACAGGGGTCAAGTACCTATCTTTATCAGTAGACACTGAATCAGAGTGTATCTTGTAGAAGAAGGTTAAAGAGGACTGCTCACGACGGGCCTCCAGGGACGGCCACTCTAGCTCATTAAGCATGTCACCGACGCTACTTCTATTACGCCATCGCCTACAGGTCCATCGAGCAGCTGTCCTCTGCACCTTCTCCACCTGCTGAGTCTGAGTTTTAACATAGGGGTGCCAAATGGGTGATGCATATTCGAGTTGAGGGCGAACCAATGTTTTATATGCAACATCCTTTGTCTGCCTAGGTGCAAAAGCCAAGTTCCGTCTAAGGAATCCCAAAGTCCTAGTTGCTTTAGATGTAATCTCTGAGATATGTTGACCCCAATCAAGATCGTCAGTGATGGTGATACCAAGATATTTGGCGGATTGAACATGCTCCAAAACTTGCTGGTGAAGAGTATAGTCAAACTTGATTTGCTTGTCCGGAGGGTGTCGTGACACTCTCATTGAGTGACATTTGGCCACATTGAACTTCATTTGCCAATCGGCCTCCCACTGTGCAAGTTGATCCAGGTCATCTTGTAAAATAAGACAGTCAGAAGGAGAATATATGTTCCTATACAGGACACAATCATCAGCAAACAAACGGACCGATGACCTGATATTATCGGGGAGATCATTAATGAAAACCAAGAAAAGGACCGGTCCAAGGACCGAACCTTGGGGGACTCCAGATAAAACAGGGACTGGATCAGACGCTTGGCCATCAAGTACAACTTGTTGTGAGCGCCCAGAGAGCCATGAGCTAATCCACCTATGCGTGGATCCTCTTATCCCATAGTACTCCAGTTTATGTAATAGCCTTCTGTGAGGTACCTTGTCAAAGGCCTTAGCAAAGTCCATGATGATCAAGTCAGTCTGTTTGTGGCCACGGTTTATGGCCCCATCCAGATTGCTCACATTCGGTTCGTGCTTAAATATGCAAAAGTTCTACCAGTCTATAAAACTGGTTCGAAAGCAGACCCTTCCAACTATCGCCCAATCTCAATATTGCCAACAATATCCAAAATATATGAAAAGCATGTAAACAAACACCTTATGAATTACCTTAATAAGTATAAATTAATACACGAAAGCCAATCAGGTTTCCGCAAGAAGCATAGCTGCCAGACAGCTCTCATTAAACTAGTCGACCAATGGATGTCCTGTATCGATAAAGGGGATCTCGTCGGGGCGCTCTTTATTGATTTCCGTAAAGCGTTTGACGTCGTGGACCATCCAATATTAATGAAAAAGTTGGCATTATACAAACTTAGCGAAACGTCTCTACAGTGGTTTAGATCTTATTTAACCGAGCGGAAACAAGCAGTAATGCATGGTCAAGTGCAATCCAGCTTCATAGAGATAAAATCGGGAGTTCCCCAAGGTTCAATCCTTGGGCCAACATTAGTTTTGCTGTTTATTAACGACCTACCACTGTTCACAAAATCCTGTTTTTCTGACTGTTATGCGGACGATGCCACCCTCCACACCCATAGTGACAGCCCTGCAACTATTGAATCTAACTTACAGACTGATGCGGGCGAAGCCGACATATGGGGTAAACAAAATAAAATGCATATCAATTTTATCAAAACAACCTGCATGTTTATTGGGTCAAGACACAAATTAAATGAATCGCCTCAAATGAGTCTAAATATTGACGGCCACAAAATCACAAACGTCTCCCAACAAAAGCTGCTCGGCTTGCTTATTGACGACAAGCTGGCTTGGTCGCCGCAAATAGATAATATCTGTTCAGAGCTTTCGTCAAAAATATCCCTTCTGCGACAACTAGCAACATATGTCTCAACTGACGTCCTTAAGACATTTTATCAGGGTTATGTCTTGCCCCTTATCGACTATGGGTCTGTAACATGATCGGGGACGTCCTCAACAAATCTCGATCGGATACTGAAACTACAGAAACGTGCTGCTCTTATTATTTTGCGTGCTGACTTTGATACACCGTCTGCAACTATGTTTAAAGAGCTGGGGTGGCAGCCTATCAATAAGCGCCTCATCTACAATAAAGCTGTTCTTACGTACAAAGCTTTAAATGCCCTAACACCGGAATATATAAGTAATTTATTAAAACCAGTTTCGGAAACACAAAGTCGTACTCTGAGATCATCAGTCAATGGCACCCTGGTAATTCCAAGATCCCGCACATCTCTTTATGACAGGGCATTTTCGACCTCAGCTCCGAGACTTTGGAACACGCTTCCTATTTCTGTAAGAAACGCAACGTCATTAAATTCCTTTAAAAACAATCTTAAGGAAATTCTCTGACTCTTACAGTAATAGTCTTACATGAAGTGTAACTGTGAACATTTTATCTATTTATTTCTCTTTTAGCGTTTTTAGCAGAAAATAATACCTGTCTGTTGTATACTTTTAATACTATTTGACTTTGCGCGCCCATTCGTAATTTTAATAACCATAATCTTGTATGTTTTTAAAGTTTTAACAACCACAATCCGTATAGCTGCAAATTGACACAACAGAGATAGGGTCGGGCTTACAGGTTTCCATGTTTCCGGCTGGGCTCGGGTGTCGGGTCATGCTGTTTGGACATCGGTTCCGCCACATGCTTCCCGTCTAACTGAGCTCAGCTTGGGCTGGAATCATTCCTGTGTGCGACGCGACTCCTGTCCTGACAAAACTGCCATGCAGTAGAAATGTTTTTGTATACCTATGTTGTTTGTATATATGTTTTATGTGTTATAAAGAGGGCCACATGGTAGAATAGTTTTTATTGCTAAATGTGTTTTTCACTCTCTTAAAATAATGTATATAAATAAAATAAATAAAATAAATGAATTATCTTTTTTGTTTGTTTGATTTGAGGTTTTACGTCCCCGTCAACACTGTAAAGGTCATTTTGGAGACGTTGCTTCCAATTTTGTGGGACTTTTACCCGACATTGAGATGAAATGACATCTGAAGCCCTGTCGCCCAATGAAACCAATAGGGTTTATTAGCATGGACGGTCCGCCTCGCACCGCGGTTCCTGGATAGGCTTAGAGCCTCTAAGCGGTTTACCAGTACTAGTGTGCGAGCCAGATTCAGCTCTGCGTGGAAGCATCATGCAACCCATATATTTCTTCAAGCCCCTATGGGCGGGGGCGCAATGAATTATCTAAAAACATGTCGGGCAAGTTGTTCAAAGCATCGTTAGCTTAACGAGCTCGTTAGTGGTCATATTGTTAACTCTTCTAGCAAGTACAATATCGTAAATTTTGTTTTTTTTTTGCTGAAAAAATGTGAGCAGCTTTTGCATCCGCAAAAGCTGCTCACATTTTTTTCAGCAAAAATTTCAGCATATTTGCCATATTTAATGATCAAACTTTTAACGATACGATAACTAACAACGTCGTTAGTTTTGAACAACTGGCCCGTCATTACTACAACACGTCCGTACGACATAGTTCATTCTTTCATATCTCCAAAATCGTGACTTTTCTGATGAAAATTAAATTTCGTGACATTTTTGAGGCGGTTCTAACGAGTACCACAACCTATGGCTTGAAGCTGAAATAAGAAAAATAATGAATACCCCTGTGAACCCCAGTTTTTCTCTATATAAAGTTAAGTTTAGGGGGTTTCTATTCACGGACTAGTTCATGTGATGGCTGGTAAAATAGTCGTGGACGGGAAGTTAGACTGGTCCGTTCAACCCTTGAATTCCTGTACTTTAAGCAAACAGTTTAGACCCTGATCAGACACTGTTCGCCAATATACCAGCACTTAAGCCCAGTCAATTTTTTTCAACAAGCTTTTTACACAACTCTATAAGAGCAGCACGGCTGTTTGTTCGATTGTTATGGGCTTTTATAATGTCATAAGGAACACAGCAGCTCACCAGCGAGTCAGAAATGACAAAACTGAACCAAAATGGCTTTCAGAAACAGTGGAAATTACATCATGTGAACAAGTCTGTGAAATGAATACCCCTCTAAACTCCACTTTATATAGAGTAAAACAGGGGTTAACGGGGGTATACATTATTTTTCTTGTTTCTGCTCCAAAACATAGGCTGTTGGTACTCGTTAGAGCCGCATCAATGAGGCAGTTCCAACAAACGAATGTAGGACGATTTGGCCAGCGGACGATTTGGCCTAGGGCAATTCGGCCTAGGACAATTTGGCCAGCCAAAAATATTGGGTAGGACAATTTGGCCAGATTAATATAATGACTAGGTTAAACTGAAAATTTAATGTTTTAGGTTGGTTTTTAATATACAGTAATGTTTGAATATGTGGAAGAAGCATTTTAAAGAAGATTTTAAACATTTAGATATTTTTTGTTGTTGTTTTTAAACTATAACTTTTGGCCTGGGATATTCTTTAGGAGCAAATTAATAAAAATGGTTAACTATAATCCCCCAAACACAAAAATACAATATAATAATAAATAAATAAATACATTTAATGGTTTTGTTTAAATTGGCTGGAAAACAAGATTAATTACATTTCCTTGTATTCATGGTTAATTGGCTAACTGATTAGCTGACTGGTCTTGGTTCCTTGCTTTCTTAATTAAGAAATAATCTCCACGTACCGTGTGTTATCGTGATTAACACACGTTGTTGGAGGGCAGATTGCGAAATATTAATTCACGACGGCGAAGCCGGAGTGAATTAATATTCGCATCTGCCCGACAACACCGTGTGTTAATCACGATAACACATCGGGTGCGTGGAAATTATTTCGATTCTAACATGATGCTAAACTGAAATACAGTAGTAACAAAGCGTTATCTTGGGGACTATTTTGCAGCGGATGTCGACAGAAGGAAATGTTTACATGCAACGTCACGATGACGCCAAATTGCACGCACCACGTTGACGACGTGAATTATCGCATATTTGCAAACGCTGACGTTTCCACTGGGTTCAATGGGAAAAACGTTAACGTCATGTTAGAATTAGCTATTCCGCACTTATTTATTTGATTTTGTTTGGTTCAAGAATGTGCACCGCACTGGTTAACCACTTACACTTAGGGGGACTGATCTGCTCAATGTGACCTAAATAGTGTTGACTGTGCTCTGATACTATAAATGGGATGAAAATATGTAATGATGTGTGATAAAAATATGTTGTCAAATAAAGAAACTGCTCTAACTTTTAAAGCAATTTCCTCTTATGTCAGCATTTGATTTTCACTCATCAAAGCCAAGAAATGACAGATGAAATCACTGGAGATTGGCCAAATTGTCCCACCCGGTAATTTTGGCTGGCCAAATTGTCCTAGGCCGAATTGTCCTAGGCCAAATCGTCCGCTTGCCAAATTGTCCGCCCGCCCCAGCAAACACACACAACCTAGTTTTGGAGTATAAATAAGAAAAATATAACGGATTTTTTTTTATCAAAACGTAGCCATTTTTGGAGATGTGAAAAGATGCACTAAGTCGCACGGATGTGTTATCGTTATGTTTGAGATTAAGGTCGGAGCCGTCAAAGCGACTGAGACCCGACCCACTGTCGTCAACCAGGACAGCAAAATCAGCAACCACGATTAGATTAAAAACTAAGCAAGCAGTCTGTCGTGTTACGTCCATGTTATGATATCTGCTTGTTCCCAAAGATCCGATATGTCAATAATTTACCTAAAATTATAAATCAAGTTAAGTTTAGAAAATAAATTTCCCGACAGGAATTGGAAAATTCTTTTGATCTCCGAAAGTCAGGAAAAGCCAGTCGCTGTTACAGAAGTACTTGCAAAGGTATACAAGACATAGAAATTACGTCTTAATGGCGACGGTAAATTTTAGTGTTAGGGAGCATTGATTTCACTGCGGAATTAAGAAAATATTTAAGGGTCACTGATGAGGCCTAGTTTGCCGAAACTAGCTTCTCTGGCGCAGAAAAATCTTGTACACACTGTGGTCTCCTGTTCGGTGCTGTTGTCCTTGCTTCCAAATGATTACCCTATTTTCAGAATATTAGAAAATGTCATGCTCAAAACATATAACGGTAATATTTCATCCAAAATTTATGCAAAAGGGAAACATTGATCTTAAATTTTTATAATATTTTTTTTTCTTGGCTGGTGAAGTCCCAACCCAGCCAGCACAATAGCGGTCCAACGTCGTGCCGACACCGATTCATATCGATGTCAGCATGACGTTGGTCCGTCATTCCTTGCTGGCTGGGAAGGATTACGCCCACATTTTGCTCGGGTATGAAGTCAAGTTCACGACTACAATGAACACAAAAATTCTAATACAGTCAACCCTCTTTATACCGACATTCGTTATAACGACAAAACTCGTAATTTAAAAGGAATGACCTATCAGCTAAATGCTTTGCCTCGGTTGGAAATGCACAAATCGAGTCCATAGTCATGAAAGGTCTTGTAATCTAATACTCCTAGAAACGAATGTTATAGATATTTGTTAGAATCGCCACACCGTGGCGATTCTAACAAATGTCTATAACATTTGTTTCTTGGAGTAATAATGGGGAAAAGGCCTTCTATTACCTCTGGGATTCTTTATGACGGCTAATTCTCTATAACAGCGGAATAATTGGGAACAAATACTGCCGTTATAAAGAGAGTCCTCTGTAGAACATGGTGTGTTTTCAAATCATGACTTTTTCAAGACAGCGCTTGTCAAGCCAAAAATGTTGGTCAAAACTCACGGGTAACGTCAGAGACAAACATTGGTATCAAAGGAAAAAATAGTGCCACAAGACATACATACAGTCGAACTTCAATGGCTCGAACACCTTTGGGACCTCAAAACTCTGTTCGAGACAGGGGTAGTTCGAGCCACTGAGGGAGACTGCCAGGAGGTATACAATATACTTTTGGATATCTTTCCGGTGTTTTATAATGAAAATGTATGCTGTGTGTACTCATTAGAATCGCCTCATCGAGGCGATTCTAATGAGTACACACAGCATACATTTGCAAGATAATAGACTAAAATCTCCTTAATTATCCCCCACTATTTCTAATGTAGAGGATTTTGCAAGGGGCTCAGGATTGAGTTCGACACATCCATGGTAAACGAGCCATCGGTGTTCGAGCCATCGAAGTTCTACTGTATGCCAAATAAGAAAGATGGCTTGAAAGTAAAGGTTAATGATCAAGGTCCGTCCCTGTCATTTTGCTGTTTACCGTCCTAGGGCGGTCGTTCAAGATGTAACTTATCTATGTATAGTCTGAGCACGTGATTTTTGTGTTTTCTCGTGTGGCTTCCTGTCACTTTGTCTTCCTCTTCTCTCGGTGACTTGATACGGCTTTGTTCGTGGTCTTTACCGAGTACAGTCCAACCTGTATTAAGCAAGCACCTCTGGGATATTCAAACGTGCTTGCTTAAGGCAGGTGCTTGTTTAACACAGGTGAATTTTAATGCATTTTCCTTTTTCGGGAACTGAATGCCTGCTTGCTTAAGATAGGTTGCTTGCTTAATAGAGGTGGCCACTAAGACAGGTTTGACTGTATATTTGTTCTGTCATGGGAATGGCTGTGACCTTTCTTCTTTCTTGGTGATGAGCTCTTCTTAATCCTTTTTGTACCAGCTGAACCAAAACGGGTAATTGGCAAACAGTGCAGGCCCAGCTCAGACGCCGCAGAACGCGGCGTCTGATCAGGAAACGTTCTAAGCTGTATCCGGCCCGCACACTAGTACTGGTAAAACGCTTAGAGGATTTAAGCCTGTCCAGGAACCGCGGTGCGAGGGGGACCGTCCATGCGAATAAACCTATTGGTTTCATTGGGCGACAGGGCTTGAGAAGTCATTTCATCTCAATGTTGGGTAAAAGTCCCACAAAATTGGAAGCAACGTCTCCAAAATGACCATTACAGTGTTGACGGGAACGTTAAACCTCAATCAAACAAACCTATTTCCAAATAAATTTTGAAGCTCGTACAACCCTTACACCCATATATGTTGAAATGGACTGCTGCTATATATAAGGAGGAAGATTCCGTTTGGTACAAAATGGGTTAACTGATTCGCAAACAATGTTTGAAAGGGTGCAGAGGTGCAGAGAAAGTAATGGCACTGAGCTTTCTACTAGGACTGACGGCCTTTTGCAGTGGGCTCTGCCTTTCTTTGTTCGATTAAGCCTGTATCAAAACGACAATACTCTTGGTATAGATGTCCTCTCATAATAATTTAACTTAGGGATTGTGAAAAATAGTTTATCATATGACGTCGCGTCTGAGAATGTAATAACGCCATGTAATAAATTCGATAATCCACTAGTGGATTAAATATGCAAATTAGCTAGATACCTCCCGTAACGTTACATGTCGCGTTTACTAATGGCGGAATATTGACATTTTTGTTAAACAATCGTGAATAAAATGCGTTTTAAATGTCATATGATAAAAAGAATCTTGCATTCGTGGCCATGTATGATAAAAAGAATCTTGCATTCGTGGCCATGTATTATTGAATTTATTAAACTCGTTGAAGAAAAGGGATAAAATGCTCGGCAAAGCCTCGCATTTTATCCCTTTTCCTCAACTCGTTCAATAAATTCAATAATACAGGAACAATCATGTAAGATCCTCCATGAATAAAATAATCTGAAAACAGATTCTTATGATAGATAGTATCAAAATACGAAAAGAAAACAGCATTTCCCGATGGACATCTGTGCTGTTTTTCCATTTTTTGTTTGTTTGTTTGATTTGAGGTTTAACGTCCCGGTCAACATTGTATAGGTCATTTTGGAGACGTTGCTTCAGATTTTGTGGGACTTTTACCCGACATTGAGATGAAATGACATCCCAAGCCCTGTCGCCCAATGAAACCAATAGGGTTTATAAGCATTGACGGTCCGACTCGCACCGCTTTACCTGGGCAGGCTTGGACTCTCTAAGCGAATTACCAGTACGCGTGTGCGGTCGGTTTCAGCTCTGCGTGGAAACATCATGCAGCCCATTTATTTCTTCAAACCCCAATGGGCGGGGCCGTGTTTTTCCTTGTTATCTACACAACATAGATTGTGGATGATTGATAGAACCCCAATTTTCTGTACACAATGTTATTACGTCATGCTATGTATCTCACAACACCTAACCCCGGGTTGAGTGCAGCTCGGTAAGTGTCGCTAAGCAAGGTTACCCAGACCTCTTTATGTGCAACGTGAGGCTCAATTTTGAAAACACATTTTCGCAATATTCGGTTTAAATGAACTAGAGTTATAAGAAAATCTTAACATTCACTATAAAAGTGTTTGTATTGTAACAAACTTTGTCTAGGCTAATGACTTCGAATTTCAAAGTATTCAACTGAACTTTCATATTAAGTCAATGCATTGTTTTAAATTTTACTAGCTAAATAAATAAGAAACATTAACTGGCAAGACCTTTTATTCTGATCACACAGACAACAAGAGATGATTGTAGCTTTGCTTTAACAACAAGTTCCTATTCTTCTGTTTTCTTGGAAGCATGATGTGCTTTGCACCAGAAATAAACAATACTGATAATGTAACACAAATGAAATAAACTCTTTCCCCTTTCCATGGCGGTTTCTCAGGACTTCATTATATGCACTGCAAGCCACGAGAAAAGGACAAAAATATGAGTCACTTTATAACATTACTGCTTAGGTCCTACGGACCTCCTTGGCCTTGTGAGTAAGAGTGTTGACTCTGAATTATTAGGTCTCTCGAGCTATGGTTCGAGCCTCTCTCTCGGGCCAAATGTAAGACGCCAAGTTCTGCGAAGAACTGTCAGATGTTTTTCTCCGAGTACTTCGGTTTTCGCCTATCTCCGATTGACGATCGATTCGAAATAAGTCAAATAATCTTGAATGGGCCGTTAAACTGCACCAGAACTTCTTGGGTCCAAAGCAGAACACATGTTAATTGAATAATTGTGTCACATGTTAATTGAATAATTGTGTTCTATAGTAAGGGACCACCTTTGGGACTGTTCAAAAGTGGTCTTAAAGACCACTTTTGAGCAGTCCCAAAGGTGGTCTTTATATAGGAATTTTACTCTACTTCTCAGTCATCGTATACACAATACTCTTGTAAACCCCACTTTAGAATGAGCTGTGCCGATTGTAAAGGGGTCTTCTCCCATGTAAGCTCAGCAAGGACAAAGCTCAGCCTGTTACGCACTTTATCATAATACAGCCTTCCTGTAAAGTGTAGGAAGAATTTGGGTTCTGATTGTATCAGTTCCTCATTGTTTCTCTTTTTAACCCTTGTTCTGCTGAGCCCGGATATTCCTTTTCTTTGAAACAATGTAGATCCAGATCAGATGGCTTCTGAAGAAGCCATCTGATCAGGATCTACATTGTTTGTCATTCAGATTGTGAATTTGTTGCAATAATTTGCATCAAGTAATCTGATTGGTTGATAATCGGTAGTGGGTGTGGCATATATGAATATTCAGCAGGACAAGGGTTAATTTCCCTTATGCAATGGGAATATTGAGCCAACATGCGCCACCTTGATTGCGCACAGTGAAAAATAGAAGTGAAGAATAGAAGTGAGGGCAATGATCAGGAATCGCTACAATTACCTCACACCTCCTATCCAAGACACCAAAGGGAAAGATACACAGCCAGGAGGATAGTTACTATACCACAAAATGACCAAACGACTATCCAAAATAAACAAGAGGCCCATGGGCCACTACGCTCACCAGAGGTCCTAAGGCCATTGGCTAATACATAACAATGAAGCTGCAATAGTTTTTGAAAATTACATGTATATAGTTTTCAAAGAAAAATCAATGTGACTAAATATAACCTTGGGGCATAAAATAGGTCAAGGCCATCTGAGGGTCATTATTTGAATATTGATAGGCTTAAGTCCCAAATGCCACATATCAAGTTTCATGACCATTGGCTCATTGGTTCCAGAGAAGATCTTTGAAGAAATTTGTCTTATGGTAAAAGGGGTGATCTTGCTCATGTGACCAGACGCAAATTATTTAGTTTCATTTTCTTGTTCCTAAAAGCTTGTGTATGTAATTTGGTGACAGATGACTCAGTGGTTTCTGTGGAAAAATAAGTTTTAATTTCTATATCTGAATGACCTTGGGAAAAACATAGAGGAATGATCTTGACCAGGAACACTCCTGTAGTTTCATTCACTCATTTAGCTAGCTGCATCTACCAATTCATTCCAAAAATATTCAATTTTGACTTTTTCCCATATAATGTGACCAAATTTGACCTTGAGGTAATTAGGTCAGGGTCATCCGGGGGGTCATCATTTAAACAAACTATGATGGGCCCAAGTCCCAAATGCTACATACCAACTATCATTACAAGTCTGCCCACTGGTTATGGAGAAGAAGATTCTTAAGGGGTTTTTTTTTCCTTATATGGGCATGGCGGTCATCTTGGTCATGTAGCAAAACTCACAATAATTAATTTTCATTTCCTTTTTCCTTATAGCTTTCATCTGAAATTTTGTTACAAATGGCCCAGTGGTTTATGTGGAAAACAAGATTAAATTTTTATATTTGAATGACCTTGGGCCAAGGTCCCGAAATGACATTGACCTTGAATTCTCATGTAGCTTCATCCACTTATTTAATTAACTGCATCTACCAATTTTCAGATCACATGCTGCAACTGTTTTCAATATATACTCAATTTTGACTTTTACTTATACAAAAGTCCATGTGATTTAATTTGTCCTTAGGGTAAAATAGGTCAAGGTCATTCGAGTGTCATCATTTGAACAAACTTGGAAGGACCGAAGTCCCTGATGCTGCATACCAAGTTTCGAGGTCATCCACCTATTGGTTCCAGAGGAGAAGATTTGTTAAGGTTTTTACCATATATGGGCATTGCGGTCATCTTGATCATGTGACCTAGTCCTTACGAACAAATTTCCCTTTTTCCTTCCTATGAAGGCTCCATATGTAATTTGGTTTCAATTGGCTCAGTAGTTGTTTGAAAATGTTGACGACAGCCGACGACGGACCACTACCTATTGTATAAGCTCCCGTGGTCATGTTAGTTACTATACGCTCCTCCGGAGCCTTCCACTCTGGTGAGCTAAAATATATGCTATTTTGAGTTTTTCCCATATAAAAGTCTGTGTGACCAAATTTGACCTTGCAGTAAATTGGGTCAAGGTCGTTCGAGGGTCATCTTTTCAGCAAACTATGATGTGCCCGAGTCCCCAATGCCACATACCAAGTTTCATCACAATCGGCCCACTGGTTCAAGAGGAGATCTTTAAGGGTGTTTACCTTATATGGGCATAGCGGCCATCTTGGTCATGTGACCAAACTCAAATTAATTAAATTTCATTTCCTTGTTCTAAAAAGTTTTCATACAAAATTTGGTTGCAAATGGCCTATTGGTTTCAGTGAAAAAAAAAAAACAAATTTTTAATTTTCATATCTGAATGACCTTGGGCCAAGGTCAAGGAATAACCTTGACCTTGAAAACTAGTGAAGTTTTACTAGCACATTTTGCCCACTGCATTTACTAATTTTCAGGTCACAGGCTGCAATAGTTTAAAAAAAAAATGCTGTTTTGACTATTTCCCGTACAAAAGTCTATGTATCCAAATTTGACCTTGGCGTAAAATGGGTCAAAGTCATCCGAGGGTCATCATTTTTGCAAACTATGATGGGCCCGAGTCTCCTATGCTACATACCAAGTTTCATCACAATCTGCCCACTTAATCAGGAGAAGAAGATTTCTTAAGGGTTTTACCTTATACGGGCATGGAGGCATGCTTGGTCATGTGACCTGGACTCTGCCATCAAACTTTTGTTTCCCCCCCCCCCATCCCATGGATGCTCCACATGAAATTTGACTTCAATCGGCCCAGCAGTTTTGGAGGAGAAGTCATTTGAAAATGTTGACGCCGACGCGGACACGGACGCGAACGCGGACGACAGACGGCGGACGGCGGATCACTGCCTATACTATAAGCTCCCCCGGAGCCTTCGGCTCTGGTGAGCTAAAAAGATATTAGCAGTATAACAAACATAGACGAACTATAACAATAACCACAACAGAATAACCGCCTTGGAACGGGCAGTAAAAGTTTTTCACTGCGGAGGAGGGGTGTGGGTGGAGACTTAAATCGATTTAACGTGGCCACAATCCTCGCCCTTACACCCTCTCGTTTTTATACAAAGGATCCGCACAAAGCAACTACATTATAAAAGGCAGGCTGATCTGAGTCTTCGCTGAGCGCGCATGCTCTATGACCCCTTTCTGCTTCACGCGGCCCAATTAAGGGGAATGGGAGCACCTGGCAGATTTTTTCGCCATTTTTCAAAGGAAGACAACTTTCAGAATTTCCTGTTAGGTCTGTCCTACGGAAAGGGGTCAACTCTTAAAGGAAAGAATTTGCTCCTTAGGAGCAAATGCTTTCCTTCTAGAGTTGAGCAAATTCTTGTCTTCTAGAGTTGACCGTAATGGCACAGGAGACAAAAATGCTTTTGCTGGAGTTGCCTCCCCTTTAGGTGATAAGTGGGCTAATAACCACATATATTGTTTTACTATTTTCTCACTTAAAACATACAAGAAGCATTGCACACGGATACAATCTATGTTTGGGACATAAAAAATCTATCCAAAATGTTTGACATAAAAATCAAAAAAAGGAAAAACAAGCACCGTCCCTCATGGGTTTGTCATCAGAATATGGTCCGAGTAACTTATAGTCTATATCACAGCTTGATTTTGGACGGAATGGTCAAATAGCACCAGTCACTGCAGAGAGGCTGCTCTGAAAAATTACAAAGAAAAATTATAATGAATAAGAACATCGCAGATTGTACATGAAACAATTTCCTTGATCCTCAAAAAGGGAAAGAAACACCACTTCACCGTAATTAAAACACCACGGAGCGGAACGCCAAAAGGACAGTGATGGCTGTCCAAAATACAAAAACCGATATTAACAGTACACGCATTCTAATAAACAACGGCCCGCCTTGGAACGGTCAGTAAAAGCTTACTTGGGGGACATGGTGGGGATGTGGGGGCTTAAATCGATTTTACGTGGCCACAATTCTCGCCCTTGTTACTGACGTGTTCAGTCCGCGTGAAGGGCTTTAAACTCATTAGTACATCTCGGAAGACAAAAGATCAAACTAATACAGAGATGACACTACGGAACCCGGGAAGGGACATTTCTGTTCCAGTATCTAGCAGAACAGAAATTAAAACAACTAGAGCTGTCAGTGAAACTGACTAGGGCCCCGGCAGCGCTATCAGAGGAGTAGGAAAATTTGTGGACGGACAGACGGACAGACAGACAGACAGACAGACAGACAGACAGACAGACAGACGGACAGACAGAGTGATTACTATAGGGCACCCACACTTTCAGTGCGGGGCCCTAATAAAATTAGAGTGAAAAAGAAAACAAAAACTGTGCCGTTTAAACGATATAATATGTCGTTTATTTCTTGTGCTTTGACTGTGATTCGAACCCACGCACAGATGCGGCGACGTCGCCTAGCACTGCAGTGGCCGACGTCCTTAAAGTCTGACTGGCTGACAGTCAAAGCACAATTTATTTATCCCTGATTGTGTCTCCACTATGGTTGTAAAGACGAAAAGTCGCTTCCATTGCTGAGAGAATTAATCATAATCTCGAAAAAAATAAAATAGTAACAAATAAACCCCTATATACAGAGTGTACTGCAGTGCCGGATAGCCTTATATGCGCTATATGAGCATCCCTTTTTGGGGGATGCCTCTGTGGCGCAGTGGTTGAGGACGTCGGCCACTGCAGTGCTAGGCGACGTCGCCGCATCTGCGCGTGGGTTCGAATCACAGTCAAAGCACAGGTTATTTATCCCTGATTGTGTCTCCAATGTGGTTGTAAAGACGAAAAGTCGCTTCCATTGCTGAGAGAATTAATCAAATTCCTGGGAAAAAAAACAAAATAAAAGACATATTTATTGTTCTCTTTTCCACTCTGAAAAAGAAGGGTGGAATTTAAAACAATAAAATTAGAATGGAACAGAAAACAAAAATATGTCGTTTAAACGACATAATTCTTGTTTTCTGTTCCTGAAAAAGTAGCGTGGAATTTAAAACGATAAAATTAGAATAGAACAGAAAACAAAAAGATGTCGTTTAAACGATATATTTCTTGTTTTCTGTCCCTTTCTGAAAAAGTAGCGTGAAATTTAAAACAATAAAAATAGAATGGAACAGAAAACAAATATATGTCGATTAAATGACATAGTTAGCTTATGCCGTGGTCTGTTGTCCGTCGTCCGTCGTTAACTTTTCACATTTTCGACATCTCCTCCCGAACCGGAAGTCAGATTAAGCTGATTCCTTGTGGAAGGCATTCTGCTGACATGAGGATTAAGATTTGCTAAAATTGTTCCGTTCGGATTTCAAAGATGTCCACCATGGCGGCCGTCTTGAAATTTTTCAAACCACATCTCCTCCCACACCAAAGTTCGAATTAAGCTGAAACTTAATTGGAGGCATTGGATTGACATGGAGGTTCAGATTTGCTAAAATCATTATGTTCCGATATCCAAGCTGGCCGCCATTGCGGCCTTCTTGAAATTCTTCAAACGACATCTCCTCCCAAACCAAAGGTCCAATTGAGCCGAAACGTGTTGGGAGGCATCAGGGTGACATGGGTATTCAGACTTGCTAAAATTGTTCCATTCCGATATCCAAGATGGCCGCAATGGCTGCCATATTTAAATTCTTCAAAAGACATCTCCCAAACTAGAGATTGGATCAAGTTGACACTTTATGGAAGGCATCGGGACGAAATGGCGATTCAGATTTGCTAAAATTGTTCCGTTCCGATATACAAGATAGCCACTATGGCGGCCATCCTGAAATTCTTCAAATGACATTTCTCCCCGAACCAAGGGTAAGATTGAGCTTAAACTTAATGGGTGGCATTGGGGGACATGGGGATTCAGATTTATCTAAAATTTTTCTGTTCCGATATCCAAGATGGTTGCGCACAGAGGCCGTCTTGAAATTATTCAAAAGACATTTCCTTTCGAACCAGAGGTCAGATCAAGCTTAAACTTCATGGCAGGCATTGGGGCGACAAGAAGCTACAAGATGGCCACCATGGTGACCATCTTAAAATTATTCAACCTACATTTCTTCCTGAACCAAAGGTGGAATGGAGCTGAAACTTGATTGGAGAAATCGGGGCAACATGGAGATTCAGAATCGCTGAAATTATTATATTCTGTTATCTAAGATGTCTTCCATATTGCCCATCTTGAAAATCTTCAAACCACATCAAGCATCATCAGCATCTCTTCCTGAATCCTTAAATAGACAAAGCTGTTCAGAAACTTAATCAGAAGCATCGAGATTATTTAAACATGCAGATTCAGAATTGCTAAAGGCAGTGTGATTTGATAGACAAAAAGGCCGCCAAGACCCAATGTAATTTATGAGATGAGCGATTCGAGCCCAATTGGGCCTCTAGTTCTTGTTTTCTGTTCCACCCTGAAAGAGTAGCGTTGAAAGAAAAACAAGAAATATGTCGTTTAAACGACCTATTTTTGTTTTCTGTTCCATTCTAATTTTATTGTTTTAAATTCCACCCTGCTTTTTCAGAGTGGAAAGGAAAACAAGAAATATGTTGTTTAAACGACATATTTTTGTTTTCTGTTCCAATCTAATTTTAATGTTTTGAATTCCACGCTACTTTTTCAGAGGGGAACTAAAAACAAGAATAGTTTTGTTTTCTGTTCCATTCCATTTTATTGTTTTAATTACAATCCCACTTTTTCAGAGTGGAACAGAAAACAAGAAATATGCGACATATTATATCGTTTAATCGTTTAAACGACATATTTCTTGTTTTCTTTTCCACTCTAATTTTCTTGTTTTAATTTCTGTTCTGCTGGATACTGGAACAGAAATGTCTCTTCCCGGGTTCTGTATGTCACACTGAAATGTTGACGCAAAAGAAAACCGACAGTTGGACCCTAGTGCTTTTTCATGTCATTTCCTTGTCTCATCTCTCCACGTTTGTGAAAATCATAACGTTTTGGTCAGCTCTAGCAGTGAATGGTTGAGGAATAAATCACAGTTTTGTGGTAAGTTGTATTGTAAATCAAATCACGAGCGCGTAGCATCTATAGATTCCGTTTCTGACACACTGCATATCGGCAATACTATTATTGCTTCCTTCAAATTTCTCGCAACCTTTCGCCATTGTTAGCTAAGAAATCCAGTCAAAACTATTGACTGTAACACATGCAGGTAACACATGCCTTTTGTAACGTTTTTGATGTGTGAAAGTGACATTTCACCGTCTAGCGTCAAAGAACCTAGGAGTGGCGTCATAAAAAGGCGGCTATTTGCGTCTCGCTTTTCGTCCTTGTAATTTATTGCAACTGACTCCTTTAGAATTTGGTTAAGATTGGGTTTGAACTGCCCAATCAACACATTTTCATCATAGCAACCAACAAACCAGTAAAGTTGGTTGCTTAACGGTGAAACGTGTATTTATTTATGGAAACATACCCCACCCACGGAAAACCTACAAAAATCAACAGTACTAAGGCTAAAAATTTGATGAAGCTTCCTCTGATGCTAGAGGTCCCAGATTCGATCCCTGGCAGCGGTGATAAATTTTCGGTGTCCGAACATGCTCCATTGGCATCAGCTGCGGATATGAATGCCGCAAAGTGTCCATCGGATCAGGCCAATGTGCATGGAGAACTACAATTACTGTGCAGGCTTTCATCCTGCAAATCTGGAGTGTAGACTACAACTGCGAATACTGGGCAAATGTGACAGATTGCAGTAACAGTAGGGAAGGGTTGGGTAGGGTAGAGTAGGATAGGTAACTGGAGGTCTCACAGCTGTAATAACATGGTTAATACCATGTATACGTTTAAAACATTTTTAATTGGTATCGTTTGGTGCCTGATGCTCTGTCTTTGGTCGGGCCCACCGGATTCTAACTGGTGGTTTTCTTTTGCCTCAGCATTTCAGTTATTTCACGATGTCGATTCCTCATCGTTGTTTCATCCCTGTCTTTGTTTGATTTTTACTTTCTCAGAGATTTCACTGATTCATGACCCGTCTTAACCATGACAGCAAACAAAGCGCGAGGATTGTGGTCAAGTTAAATTGATTAAATCACCCCACACCCACCCCACAAGTAAATTACTTTTCGTCGTCTGTTCCAATGCGGTTCTTTAGATCTTTCTGTAACATTTTTTTTTTTTTTGGGGGGGGGGGGTATCAGAAACGGTAAGATAATGAAATGACTGCTATCTTGTGTGTTACGTTCCTGTCGCATCTTTTGATCCTTGATGCGTATGTAGAATAGTTGCAGTATAGCCTACCTTCAAGCCATTCTTACAAGCAATTTTCTTCATTATCTAAGAGGGATGTGAGCATCCAACCGAGTTTTCTGTGTTTTAATCACTTAGATACTCAGACAAACATTGCCCCTTATGTATCCGGTTTTAAGAATATTTCAGGTTTCAAAATTGTCCTAGTTTGATTATTTTCTTACAACGATATATACTCAACCGAAAAGGAAACGCAACTTTTTAACCCGAAAGATTTTCATGCAACCATCCGGTTGACTGAAAAATTATTTTGCGATTTACTTTCATACTTTTTAAACTTTCTTATGCAGAAAACATTTTGGCGATATCTGTACAGTTTAACGCTCCTCTTGGCAATTCGTTGTTTTGAACATTTCCTCGTGCAGTACATTACATGTATACAGTAACCTCATCATATTGGCATATTGTGTTACCTGGAGTTTAGGTTTCAAAAGTCCGGCAAAATTTCTCTACGGAATATGGTACATTTGACGCAAGATCAACGTAACTTAGCGGTCCAAATGCATCTACGTGGAACGTCTCAGGCTGTCATCGCCAGGAACTTCCAAGTGTGTAAATCGACGATAACTCGCTTGTACCAGCGTCTACGTCAAACGGGAACGATAAATGACAGGCCCAGAAGTGGACGTCCACGCGTCACGACACGTCGACAGGTCCGATTCATCCGTCTAACCCACCTTCGTACTCGGTTCCGTACAGCCGTCGAGACGTCTCAGGTGACACCAGGAACGCACAACAATCGAATAAGTGCAGATACTGTCAGGAATCGCCTTCGAGAGTTTGGCTTACGTCCTCGTCATCCGTACGTAAGTATGCCATTAGCACCACGACGACGTCAGGTTAGAATGGCGTGGCTCACACAACATAGGCCAAACCTATTTCCCCTTTGTCAGTGGCCTTACGTAATGTTTTCTGACGAGTCCAGGTACTTGTTGTACAGAGCTGACGGCCGTCAACGCGTGTATAGGCGTGACGGAGAGTGTTATCGTGACAATTGTTTGGTTGAACGTGATCGATTTGGAGGCGGTGGGTTGATGGTGTTGGCTGGCATATATTATGGTCATAGAACGCCCCTGGTGATCATTGATGGATCCTTGGCGGCTAAGCGTTACGTTGACGTCGTTTTACGACCGGTAGTTGTTCCATATGTACGACAGCACAACGTTACGATTCAACAGGATAACGCTCGGCGCATGTAGCAAGGCTCAGCATGGCGTTTCTTCAGCAAAAAAAAAAAACGTTGACGTGATGCACTGGCCTCCGTATAGTCCAGATCTCTCTCCTATAGAACATTTGTGGGACGTCTTGGATAGGCTACGCGTAACCTCCCCCCAGCCGCCAACAACGCGTCAAGCCTTGCGTCTCGCGCTCATACAGTAGTTGAATGCTATTCGCCAGGCAGAGATTAATCGTTTAATCCTGTCCATGACCAGGCGTGTGCGTGCAGGACTGAATGCAAACGGAGGACATACTCGCTATTAACTGCTTATGTTTTGAACTTCTGAAATGGCTACCTCTATGACAAAACGGATTTGTGTTCCAAACATTCTCACTGGAAATTGAACTCTCTGTGGTAGTTACATTCAGGAATGATTATATTATTGCGTCATTAAATCGATTTTCTGCAAACACGATTATTTCTGCAAATACTCGCATTTATATTTGGAGTTGCGTTTCTTTTTCGGGTCAGTACTTCGTTGCAATAAGTTGGTTGGTTGAAGTTTAGGTGTCAACTATTTCATCATATTGACTACTCAAATGTTTCTGTTTTGAGCCTCGGCTAGGCGGTTCTAACGAGTATCAACAATTTACATTTTGATATAACAGAAATAATGTATACCCCTGCAAACCCCAGGTTTTCCATATAAAAGTGGGGTTCAAAGTGGTCAAAATTATATCTTTTTTTTTTTTTTTTTTTTTTTTTTGCCTTATAACAAGATACAGTAAACGTGGTATTGAAATTAACTTACCAACGATTTAAATTGGACTCACTGAATCGTCTCCACATTTTATTATCAATATTGAAAATATGATAAAGGCAATCTGAAAAATAATGTAATGTACACATCATTAGTATGATTCGATTTCCGCTGATTCCAGAAGAGCAGTTGCCAGTTTCCGGCGAAAGAATGTGAACTACACCGGTCAACCACTTATGTCTAACAGAAGTGAAGGTAAGTAGCCTTCACAGAGAAAGAGCGGTTAGGTAAACTGACCGGCTCAAAATGTTCTAAAATGATTGACCAGGCCGTTCAACTCCAAACAAAAGATACTGTAATTAAATATACATGTAAGCAGCTAGAAGCCCAATTTGTTCAGGTTTTACGTCTCTGTAAACACTACTTAGGCCATTTTGGAAATGTTGCTTCTGAGTTTGTGGAACTTTTACCCGACATTACGATGAAACGACATATTAAGCCCTACCGCCAATCGGTCCGATTCTCACCACCTTTCCTGGGCAGTCCTACATATTCGAAGCGGTTTACCAGCACTCATTGCTGACCAATCTTTTTTCCCAAAGCCCCGATGGGTGGGGACGCTTGGTCACATAATAAGTATATTGATGCGATGTATCTGCTTAATGCGATCTATGTTTTTGTCATAAGCGTGTTCGACATCAAAGTCAATTGGCGGATCTTCGAAATATTTAGTATGTGCATATGTTTTTGAATAGCAAAATCAGATAAAACCCGACGTCCAAAATTATATAGGCTGGCATTTATGAATTCAAAATAGAAATATCACTTCTGCTGCTATTTCTGCTACTATTGTTGCTACTTTTTCTGTCTAAAGAATGTCAATTCCTGCAGGAAACAGCCTATCATTACGAAAACACAACTACATACTTTAGACCCCTTGAACCCCACTTTTATATAGTAAAACCGGAGTTTACAGGGGTAAACCTTTATTTACTTATTTCTGCTCTAAAATATAGATTGTGGGTACTCGTTAGAACCGCCTCATCGAGGCGTATCTAACGCGTATCCAAAATCTATATTTTGAGCAAAAATAAGAAAAATATCACAAGTTTTCATCTTACAATTTTGGTGTGTTTTTTTCGGCGATAAAATTTATAATGCACTTGTATTGGCATGTTATCGTAATGAACAATAGTATGATACTATTCACAACATAAACTTCAGTGTCAGCTACGACATTTTAGGGCGACCTGGTCGTGGTTTATCTGAAGGGCAAGTTCTCCCTCGATTGAATTCTGCAGCTCTATTCTTGATACTATAGAATACTAAAAGCATTCATCACAAAGCATATTTTTCATGCCTTTCTGAGTTCCTTGGGTGGCTGCAAACTATTCTGTTCAAAGAATGTCAATTACTGAAGGCAACAGCCCTAAAATATCCTATCAGTTCTTTTCTTTCTTTTCTGTTATTATTATTATTATTATTATTATTATTATTATTATTATTATTATGTTACCTGCACTAGTCCACATATAACCAATACTGGAACGGCAATAGAGACTTTTCCAAATGAAAGGCTCCATATTTTGTCATAGCAGCCCTGTAAAAAATGACCTTTTTTATCATAAAAAGAACTATGACCAAATCACAACATCGCCGGTCTGATAATAATTATGTGAAGTGTGTTTGTTTGTTTGTATTGGAGTTTAACGGCCCAGTCAACACTATTTAGGTCATTTGAGCCGGTCAGTTTATCTATCCACACTTTTCGTAGGCAGGCTTATACGTCAGCGGTTAACCAGTACAGTGCACATTCTTTCGCCAGAAACTGAGAACTGCCCTTCTTGAATCAGTGGAAGGGAGAGAATGACCTTAGAAAGATTTCATGATCAATCCCCACTAAAGAATGTTGCCGACACGGCATGTAGCGAACCCGCGTCCTCCTGATCACCAGTCAGAATTATGTGAATTAAAACCAACTTTTTCTGTAAATCAGCATAGATCATGTCACCATGTGTGAGTGTGAATAACAGGCAACCTTTTTAATACCGACATTCGATATAACGGCAATGTTAATGGAACAGATGAGATGATTAATCATTACGATAACACAACCGTGCGACAGAGAGCATTTTTCACATCTCTAAATGGCTAATTTTCTGATGAAAATCCATGATATTTTTTCTTATTTATACTGCAATCATAGGTTGTGGGTGCTCGTTAGAACCGCCTCAATGAGGCGGTTCTAGCGAGTACCCACAACCTATGTCTATGAGCAGAAGTAAGGAAAATACTGTATACCCCCCTAGACCCCAGTTTTCTCTATATAATGTGGGGTGTAAGGGGGTGTTCATTTCACGGACTTGTTAGCGTAATGTGCAGATATCCAAGATATAATCATTTAAGGGGAATGGGAACACCTGGCAGATGTTTCCGCCATTTTTCAAAGGGAGACAGCTTTCGGGACTTCCTGTTCGTTTTTTATAAGCCCTGTCCTGCTGAAAAAAGGGGTCTACTCTAAAAGGCAATAATTTGCTCCTCATGCACATTAGGAAAACATGTCCGTAAGAAATAATGGCGTCCAACATGGTGTCAGAAGATGATAAATATTAGGCAAAAATGATAACATCTTTATTATTTCTGCTTTCAACATAGATTGTGGGTGCTCGTTAGAACCGCCTCATTGAGGCGGTTCTAACGAGTACCCACAACCTATGTCTTCGAGCAGAAATAAGGAAAATAATGTTTACCCCCGTAAACCCCAGGTTTCTCTATATAAAGTGGGGTTTAGGGGGGTCTTTATTTCACGGACTTGTTCACGTGATGAGGAGCAAATTCTTTCCTTTAAGAGTTGACCCCTATTGACATGGGAGACAAAAATACTTTTGCAGGAGTTGCCTTCCCTGAAGGTGTTCCCATTCCCCTTAATACTCCAAGAAACAAATGTTATGGATATTTGTTAGATTGATTCTAACAAATGTCAACAACATTTGGTTCTTGGAATAATTAAGGGAGAAAGTCCTTATTACCTTGTATACATTGTGATTCTTTTAGCGACACATTCGATATAGCGGCAAATTGTTTGGAAACAAATACTGTCGGTTTAGCAAGTCCTCTATATTATTAAACCCTTTTTGTACCAAATCGAATCTTCCTCCTTAAATATAGCAGGAGTCCATTTCAAAATTAAGGGGTGACAGGTTGTGGTATCTTCAAAATTGATTTGGAAAATGGCTGAACTTCCTGCAAATCGTGTAGGCCCAGATGAGACGCCGCGTTCTGCGGCGTCTCATCTGGGCCTGCACTGTTTGCCAAGGTACCCCTTTTGGGGCTTCTGGTACTGAATGGGTTGAATATCGGAGTTAAATTTACGGATAGCCCGGTATCATTTTATAGGTAATGACCATATGTAAGCGTTTCTTAATGAAGTAGTCTAAAACGACATTGATCACGTCAACATGTTCGTGTAATGAAGACCCCTCAGACCCTACTTCATATAAGGAAACTGGGGTTTACGGGGGTATTCATTATTCTTCTTATTCACGCTCAAAGACCTAGGCCGTGGGTAGTCGTTAGTACCGCTTCAACGAGGCGGGTCTAACGAGCACCCACAACATATGCTCCGAGCGTTAATAAGAATAATATCACAAATTTTCATCACAAAATTAATCATTTTGGAGATATGAAAGAATGCACTATGTCACACGGACACGTTTTCGTAATGAAAGATCACTTGCTTCTACCCCTATCACAAATAAATTTGCATGGCCCGGTCCCTTAGTAATAAAAACCATTAAAGATGTATCGCACTTACCGTCTTTCCATTGTTCTTGGCTTCATCGAATGGTGACTGAGCACAAGTGAAAGCAGATGAAGACGTTGGAAGACTTTTGCAGCAAGCTATAGGCGTGATCAAAGGTGTTAGGGCAGGCTGACCACCAGAAAGTTTCCCAGCCAGGGTCTTGTCCCATTGTGCTGACACATTGAAGTCTTTATAGCTGTCAACACCACAGCACTCGAACTAGGACACGAAATGAAAATGATTGGCATTGAATTCGCTGTTGTTGTTTTTTTTCATTATATGTAAAACACGTAGGCCCCGGGACAAGTCCATTTTTCCCCAAGGACTATTATTTGAACATTCTTGGAAGAGGTATACTAGATGAAGCACATACCAAATATCAAAGACCGGTGCCTTCCTGTTTCAGACAAGAAGATTTGTAAAGCTTTCTCCCTTTTAAGTCTATGTAAAAAAGTTGATTTTTTTCTACTTTTTATCTCTGGTGGCCATCATATTCATCGGAGCGGAACGGTTTGCGCAATTTTGCTAGCAACATTCCAGTGAAATATTTCCAAATCCATCAACTGGTTAAGGAAGAGAAGTCGTTTAAAAGTTTTTTGACCAATCTTTGTAATGGTCCACTACATACTAAATATCTAAGACCTTGGTCTTCTGGTTTCAGACAAGAAGATTAAAGGTTTTTCCCTTATAAACTACAAATATCAAAGAACTTGGCCTTCTGGTTTCAGACAAGAACCGTTTAAAGTTTTTTTTCTCCATTTAAAGTCGATGTTAAACAAGTGGGCACCGGGGCGGGGCCATGTTTGACCCCAGTGCTATTACAATCTTGGAAGAGGTCCACTAGATAAAGCTTCATACCTAACATCAAAGACCTGGACCTTCTGGTTTCTGACAAGAAGATTAAATGTTTTTCCTTATCAGTCTATGTAAAACAAGTGGGCACAGGATAATTTTAACATTCTTGGTAGAGGTCCATTTTTTGTCCAGGGCTATAATTTGAACATTCTTGGTAGAGGTCCACTAGACGAAGCTACATGCCAAATATCAAATAAGGCCTGTGCCTCCCTGCTTCAGATAAGAAGATTTTTAAGGGTTTCTCCCTTATAAGTCTATGTAAAAAAAAAGTATTTTTTTTTTAACTCTGGTGGGTATCATGGTCATCGGAGCGGAACGGTTTGAGTAATTTTGGTAGAGGGTCGCCCTAGGAATATTCCAGACCAGTCCACTGGTTAAGGAAGAAAAGACGTTTAAAGGTTTTTCTATTTTCAGCTCTGGTGGCATTCTTGTTCATCCGAGCGGAACGCCTCGAGCAATTTTAGTAGAGGGCAACCAAAGATTATTTCAAAATCCATCTACTGGTTAAGAAGGAAAACCCGTTTAAAGGTTTCTATATTTAGCTCTGGTGATCATCTCATTCATCCGAGTGGAACGGTTTGAGCAATTTTGGTAGTGGTTCACCCAAGGAATATTCCTGTGAGATTATTTTAAAATCGGTCCAATTCACCATATTTGCTGGCTCCCGGCTTGCACATTGTCAATATAGGAAAAACAGGTTACCAGACCCCCCTGACCTTTCAAGGTCAGGGGGGTCTGGTTACCTGTTTTTCCAACACTGATAACCTTCAGACAAGGAACCAGCAGATAATGCAAATAAGGTGAATGGTTTAGGAGAGGTAGTTGTTTGTTTGTTTGTTTGTTTGTTTGTTTGATTTAAGGTTTAAAGTCCCCGTCAACACTGTAAAGGTCATTTTGGAGACGTTGCTTCCAATTTTGTGGGACTTTTACCCGACATTGAGATGAAATGACATCTCAAGCCCTGCCACTCAATGAAACCAATAGGGTTTATATGCATGGACGGTCCGATTCGCACCGCTTTGCCTCGGCAGGCTTAGATCCTCTAAGCGGACTACCAGTACTCGTGTGCGGGTCGATTTTAGCTCCAGGCTCGTGCAGCCCATCTATTTCTTCAAGCCCCAGGAGAGGTAGTTGAAAATGTTGACGACGCACGACATACGACATACGACGACGCCGGACATAGGCTGATCACAACAGCTCATTTTGAGCACCTTGTTCTCCGGACTTCTGAAATAGTAACAAAACATACATGCAAAGGTCATGCATTATTTTTCTTTGTTTCTGTTCCAAGACTCGCTAGAACCACCTAAACTTGGCGAGTCTAACAAACACTTACAGCCTATTCTTACAAGCAGTGAGCAATCATTCTTTCTTTATGTTTTCTGAAAACAGTGTCTTTTGGTCAGGGACCATCTTTGGGACTGTTCAAAAGTGGTCTTAAAGACCACTTTCGAACAGTCCCAATGTGGTCTTAATATAAGAATTTCACTGTATTATGCCACACATATGTGTCATCATAATGGTTTTGTTATTAAATGAGATCACCTTAAGCATAATGATGTTCCATCCTAGCGACAGCACCTCAATAGAGCTGAGCCCTTTATATTTCTTGATACTTGTCTCTTTTAGCTGGTCTTTGGCCTGAAAATAATGTAACCTAATTACAACATACAGTCAAATTTTAATAATTCAACCATGGATGACTCGTATTACCATGGAATACTCAAACTTGCTTTGGAATTCCAAGAGAATTCAACAAATAGCTCCAGATTTGCATATATATAAGATAATTTGGGGAGGTTGTCCTGAAAATGTATGTTGTGTGTACTCATTAAAATCGCCTCATTGAGGCGATTTTAATGGGTACACACAGCATCTTTCATTTGAATCGCCTCATTGAAGCGATTATTATACGTGCATAACCTCACTGAGGCGATTCTAATGAGTAAACACTACATACCATTATCTCTCAGTTGAAAAACATATGTCATTAATCCTTGTCCTACTAAGCCCGGACATGTCTTATCTTTGAAACAATGTAGATCCAGATCAGATGGCTTCTGAAGAAGCCATCTGATCAGGATCTTCATTGTTTGTCATTCAGTTTATGAATTTGTTGCAATGATTTACATCAAGAAATCTGATTGCTTGATAAGCAGTGATGGGTGTGGTGGGTGTGGTATATTTAAATAATCAGCAGATCAGGGGTTTAATAATCCCCATTATGTCTCATGGCGTGGTGCCATGATTAATTCTCAGTAGTTCGAACTTCCTCAATCAAGAACTAATTTTCATGCCTACAAAGGTATTCAAGCTATTGAATGTCCGCAATTATGTGCATTAAGAGGGTACATCAAAAAGTTTCTGGTCTGGCCTTTTTTACCTTTCCCGAGGCATAATTTGAACCGCTGTATTTATAAGTTAGAATCAGTCGATGGCTGCACCGCTGTGGTGGTTACAGAGAGGTGGTAAGCTATTTGCGAAGTGGAGAAGCCAGAGAAATGAGCGGAAAGCTAAGTGAGTCTGCGCATGACAAAACCTACAATAAGACAAGTGCGTCCAGCGAAGAATCAGATCAGCATGCGCATCCAAATTGTCTAACCAGAGACTTCTCGTGCTGCATGAAGGAGCATTGGGACCTTAGCTATCCTTAGAGCGCACAGTGAATACTCTGATCAGACTGCGCGGATGCGCAGGCTGATCTGAGTCTTCGATGGGCCCACATGTCTTATTGTAGGTTTTGACGTGCGCTGGCTCAAGTGAGAATGCATATCACTCTAGGAAATTAATGACTACATAAAAAAGAATGCGCCTGGTATTCTAGTATCAAGAATCGGGCTGTAGAATTCAAACGAATGGGAACTTATCCCGTAGACGAACCACGGTCAGATCGCCCTAAAGATGCGGCCGCTGGCCCTCAAGTAAATGTTGTGGTTAGTATCATACGATTGTACAAAATGGTCACCATTCAGTACACTGCTGTACTGTAGGAATTAATTTTGGGTCAGTCCAATAAATTTTGTCTGACGCCATTCATATGCATACGCTGTCAGCAAGATGGGTTTCTAGAATGCAGACAGCAAAGCGAAAGGTGACTAGACTGAATATTTCAAGACAGCTTTTGACACCATTCTAGGACAAGCCAGAACATGTTCATGATAGCTTATCTTCAAGGGGGGGGGGGGGGGGGTCACATCATCCAAGGACGGCCATCACGAAAATACGCCTATACAATTCTGACCCCCCTTGAACCCCACTTTTATATAGTAAAACTAGGGTTTACAGGGGTAAACCTTGTTTTTTGTTATTTCTGCTCTAAAATATATGTTGTGGGCACTCGTTAGCACGCACCGCCTCGATGAGGCGGTTCTAACGTGTACCCACAATCTATATTTTGAGCAGAAATAAGAAAAATATCGCAATTTTTCATCTGAAAATTTTCATTTTTCGGTGGTAAAGTTTTCAATGTTTAGTGAAATTCAGCTATTAAAACCACATAAAATTAGGACTAATTCTGCTATAAAAAGCTAATTTTGAAGGGTACACTGAATTTTTCTTTGTGTTTTCTGCCTACAATGTCTTCTGGTCAGGGACCACCTTTGGGGCTGTTCAAACTTGGTCTTTAAGACCACTTTTTATCACTCCCAAAGGTGGTCTTAATATAGGAAATTTATTGTATTTGTATAGGCGTGTTTTCGAAATAAATATGTTGTTGAATTCAGGCAGCAAAAGAGACACTAAAGAAGAAAGGTAGGTATCTTCTTGATCCAGAGCAATGCACCTGCCCACAACTCACAATCTGTATTAGCTGCGATGGCTGGGTGTAACTTCGAAATTCTGCCTCATCAGCAGTTACCCCCATGATTCAACAACCTCTGATTTGCGTTCTATTTCGAACCCATTTTGACAGCGATGATGGCGTTACTGGGCTGTTGAGATGAAACGTACTTTCGGGATGACATAATTAAATTGAACAGACACATTGCATCGAAAATAGATTATGTTGAAAAATAAAACATTTAAATTTCACATCGAGTTTTGATCATAATGCGAGGCCAAAACCGTTCTGCTTTTATTAACGTATGTCCGACTTGTACCCAATTTAGCTTTCATTTTACAAATCATTTAAATAAAATAATATAATGTGGAATTTTTAACACATTTGTCATTGATAAGTCTTAATTGGTTGAAGTTAGCTACTCTTGCCCAGACAAAAAAAATTCTCGTGCACTCTACAATTTTCAGTTTTGTTGTATTCCAGCTTCCAAATTAATTTGACTTCACCACGTCCGGTGTTAAGGGAATATATGACGGTCGTAAAAGTCTCTCTGTCATGTGGGTTATATTTTTAGTCCGTATATTGGCTACTTTTTTTTCCTCAAAATTGTCATTTGGGGAGGCAAATCGGAGGTTTAACGGTCGAATCCGTTTTTCGGCGACGCGTGAGCGGAGCCGTAAAACATCATTTGCGACCGTAAAACCGACCACTTACCTCCCCAAACGACAATTTTCAATACCGGTATCCCCATTCTAATGCACGTATTCGGTTGTTTTGTTAAAAATGTACTTTTTCCACAACACGACAGGCACTGTGAGCATCGTAAAACCAAATGTCTGCCAATGAAAAGCGACGTTACGTATACTGTCGCAACTTATTTAGACGTTATCCAATCAAACGTCGCGAATTATACACAAGTGCATTATAGACTTACTATTTCAGGTTTTCCGTACAGAATTCCGAGGGCAACTGCTTCACCAATAATGAACACTGCTATCACAATAACGTACTGAAAAGAAAACATTTTTTTCTTTTGTATTGGAATTTAACGACCCATTCAACATTATTTAGGTCATTTTTGAGCCGGTCAGTTAACCTATCCACACTTTCCTGGGCAGGCTTATACGTAAGCGGTTAACCAGTATAGTGCAAATTCTTTCGCCAGAAACTGACAACTGTCCTTCTTGAATCAGCGGAATGGAGAGAATAACCGTAGAAAATATTTCATGATCAATCTCCACGAAAGAATGTTGCAAACAAATACAGCAAACATCTTTTCTTACATGCTTTTCAATCAATGATAGATATTTATCAGTGAAATCCATTACGATAACACACCCGTAAGGCATAGTGCACTTTTTCAAATCCCAGAAACGGACATTTTTCTGATGAAAATGTGTAACACTTTTCTTAATTTATCTCCAAACATAGGTTATGGGTGCTCGTTAGAACCGCCTCATTGAGGCGGTTCTAACGAGCACCCACAACCTATGTCTTGGAGCAGAAATACGAAAAATAATATATACCCCCGTAAACCCCAGTTTTCTCTATATAAAAAGGGGTTTAGGGGGTGTTCATTTCACGGACTTGTTCACGTGATGCAAACCGATATTGTCACTGTTTCAAACAGTGGAAATACGATTTTTATTTTTCACTCTTTCTGAATTAGATGTATCCTAAAAAATAACATATATTCTCTGTTTGTGAAAAGTCAATTAGCTAAACGCTGTTAATGTGTGACAAATGTTACGTCACGCACGCTTTCACGTCATTCCGACGTTGATGGCGACACTTTTTGCACCTACGCAATGTAAAAAATACATGCGACGCAAAGTGACCTTTACAGTGTTGACGGGGACGTTAAACCTCAAATCAAACAAACAAAACACGCGACGCAAAACAAGCTTAGCAACTGAGGTCATTTTTTGAATGCAAATTTCAAGCGAATCATTTGATAAAGTTACATTCCAAGCTGTTTTCCAGGTGCAAACTTTCAGTTTACACCCGATATTATACACAGTTAACACGCGTAATACGTCTAAATCGACGCGAAATCGCCCAGGAAAAAGTTTGTTTTCTGTGATGATGGTTAACGCTTCGAAATCACGTTACAAAGTACAATTTAAATTATGAAAGAAAGAGAAAATTTCAAAAAAAAAATTCAGTGGATCTGTGCGAAGTGGAATGCTAACATATTTTATATACAGTAAAACATATAGCCATCACGTGAACACGTCCGTGAAATGAAGACACCCCTATACCCCACTTTATACAGAGTAAACTGGGGTTTACGGGGGTAAACATTATTTTTCTGATTTTACTCCAAGATATAGGTTGTGGGTACTCGTTAGAACCGCCTCGATAAGGCGGTTCTAACGCGCACCCACAACCTATGTTTGCATTATAAATAAGAAAAATATCATGGAATTTCATCCGAAAAGCAGCCATTTTGGAGATGTGAAAAATGCACTATGTCGCACGGGTGTGTTAGCGTAATGATAATTCACTTTTCAGAATGCCCACTTTTCAGAATACCAGTGTAGATAAATGTATTACCCAAGTAATAATGTGTTACCACTGTGTTATAATGAAACATTCAAGTGGGAAATATTTTACTCACGATCCACAGAACAAGCTTTATTTTGTAGCAAGCTCCGCAGCATCCCAGAACGGATAGGACACACAGAACCAACCCACCAACTATCAGTCCAATCGCAAGACCACTTATCAGAGAACCAAGGTCCAGGTTATCTGTGTCGAGGTTCGGCAGCAATTGCGTGTCATCCCCTACTTGCTTGAGCGCTCTAATGCCTTCCCTCAGTACAGGCTCCCAAATCGCTTTTCCAAATCTCAATATAAATCCTGCAACCGCTATAACTAGTCCTATCAACTGAAAAAAAAAATAAATGAATATCATCCACTTCATGACAAAATGTGCTTTCTTGCACACCAGATGAGGAAATCCTGGATTTTACATTGTGACAGAAATTCGTATCCTACCCAGGTTATCATCAGATTGTTACAAATCGAGTGCTTGTACTCTCACGTATTCTATTTCGACCTCATGTACACTCAGTGGCCATAAATGAGTTCCTAAAATGGCTGACAAGAAATTGAGAAAAATATGGTCTGAAAGAATTGTAATTTATTGCAAGAACTCATTTATGGCCACTGAGTGTACGTCGTCGTTAAGGTTGACGTCACTGCACACGCTACTGGACGTCACTAAACATAATATTGTCATCACGATATGACGGCAGTCGAAGTGACTGCATTATTAAAAATTCTCAGAAAGGTATTCAAGAAAAATAATCTTACCTGAGTGTGACGAGTAGATACAAAACTCCGTCCCTCAGTTCACAGTCCGGCATCACCCGGCAAAGCGCACGATGTCGGACTGTGCCCTCGGGACGGATTCTCCGATCCAGCCCACCCACCCATGTACGATTCCTGTATTATAATATGGGCGAGCAGCAAAGACTCAGATCAGCATGCGCATGCACGTAGGCTGATCAGAGCTTTTGTTGTCCGCATGCACCTCAATGAACCCCAGTCTATCACAAGGATATTTAACCCATTCAGTATCAGAAACCCCTAAAGGGGTACCTTGGCAAACAGCGCAGGCCAAGATCAGACGCCGCAGAACAAAGTAATTGAACACCGAAACTTTGCTCGTGACCCAGTGGTAGTGGTGCTCATTAAAGTATGAACAATATTAGGTCATGGTTCACATAAACTTTGCTCGTAACTCAAAGTTGTTCATACTTCAATGAACATTAAATAAATTCTCTTATGTGAAGGACTTGGCAAAGAATTTTGACTCAGATTAGACGACACAGAAAAGCGGCGTTTGATCAGTGTCTTCGCTGTTCCTTATAGCATAGGAACTTTAGTGTTAACTAAAACAACCACAGTCCTCATTCAGTACCATTTTATTACCTTACACTCACAGATTATTGACCTATCAGTGGTGTCAGTGCTTTGATTTTTCTGCAAATCTAAATATAGACTGGCTCTATCCACATACATGCCAGTCTCAAAGAACCCTAAAACTCATTACGAAAACACGCCTATACAAATACATTGCCACCTTTATCGCCGAAAAAATGAAAATTTTTATGATGAAAAATTGTGATACTTTTCTTATTTCTGCTCAAAATATAGATTGTGTGCACTCGTTAGAACCGCCTCATCGAGGCGGTTCTAACGAGTACCCACAATCTATAGTTTAGAGCAGAAATAAGAAAAACTAGAAATGGTGTTTGTAAAACACAATGCCCCCAACCTTTGCTTGTCCTTAGATGGCAAAATATTCAACAAATATTGTTAAAGACTCAAAAACATACAACAAGAATTCCCCTGAAGGCTATGTCGCGCCTGTGGGGGCGCAAAGTCACCAAACCATGAAATTTAGGTCAAGGTCAAACATGGATGCCTGCATAAAAATTCAAAAGTCAAACTCACTCGAGGTATTGTCATAAGGAACATTTGTGTGAAATTATATTGAAATCAGTGAAGAAATGTAGTCGCTAGGGCATTGACAAAGTTTTTCTAAAAATAGCCACAGTGACCTTGACCTTGAAAGTCGAAATTGCTCGAGATATTGTCTTGGAACATTTGTGTGAAGTTATATTGAAATTGGTGAAGAAATGTAAGCGCTAGAGCATTGACAAAGTTTTTTCTAAAAATAGCCACAGTGACCTTGACCTTGAAAGTGGAACTCGCTACAGATATTGTCATAAGGAACATTTGTGTGAATCGATTTTGAAATTGGTGAAAAAATGTAAGCGCTAGAGCAATGAAAAAGTTTTTCTAAAAATAGCCACAGTGACCTTGACCTTGAAAGTCAAACTCTTTCGAGGTATTGTCATAAGGATCATTTTTGTGAAGTTATATTAAAATCGGTGAAGAAATGTAGGCACTGGAGCGATGACAAAGTTTTTCTAAAAATAGCCATTGTGACCTTGACCTTGAAAGTTGAAATGGCTTGAGATATTGTCATAAGGAACATTTGTGTGAAGTTATATTGAAATCGGTGAAGAAATGTAAGCGCTAGAGCATTGACAAAGTTTTTCTAAAAATAGCCACAGTGACCTTGACCTTGAAAGTGGAACTAGCTAGAGATATTGTCATAAGGAACATTTGTGTGAAGTTATATTGAAATCGGTGAAGAAATGTAGGCGCTAGAGCAATGACAAATTTTTTTCTAAAAATAGCTACAGTGACCTTGACCTTGAGGTCATGACCCTGAAAGTCGAACACACTCGAGATATTGTCATAAGGAACATTTGTGTGAAGTTATATTGAAATCAGTGAAGAAATGTAGGTGCTAGAGCAATGACAAAGTTTTTCTAAAAATAGCCACAGTGACCTTGACCTTGAGGTCATGACCTTGAAAGTCGACCTCGTTCAAGGTATTGTCATAAGGCACATTTGTGTGAAGTTATATTGAAATCAGTGAAGAAATGTAGGCGCTAGAGTGATGACAAAGTTTTTCTTAAAATAGCCACAGTGACCTTGACCTTGAGGTCATGACCTTGAAAGTCGAACTCGCTGAGATATTGTCATAAGAAACATTTGTGTGAAGTTATATTAAAATTGGTGAAGAAATGTAGGCGCTAGAGCGATGACAAAGTTTTTCTAAAAATAGCCACAGTGACCTTGACCTTGAGGTCATGACTTTGAAGTCGAACTCCCTCGAGATTTTTTTATAAGGAACATTTGTGTGAAGTTATATTGAAATTGGTGAAGAAATGTAGGCGCTAGAGCGATGACAAAGTTTTTCTAAAAATAGCCACAGTGACCTTGACCTTGGGGTCATGACCTTGAAAGTCGAACTCGCTCGAGATTTTTTTATAAGAAACATTTGTGTGAAGTTATATTGAAATTGGTGAAGAAATGTAGGCGCTAGAACGATGACAAAGTTTTTCACAAATTACCAAAATGACAAAGGGCCATAACTCACAAAGTATTTTTCGGAATTTTGTCAAAAGTTAATCAGTTCATCTACTCATCACCACCAATCTATTCACCAACTTTCAAGGCTCTAGCTCCAATAGCTTTTGAGATATCTTGCTGACAAGATTTTATTAAAAACATTTCAAAGGGCAATAACTCTTAAAAGGGGCATAATCCAGATGAGAAAAAAAAATATGCGTCAGCTAATTTTCCATGAGGAATCCATATATGAAATTTCGAAACCCTTGCATACACGGTTCTAAAGATATGCTATGCATCACTTTAAGCATACAATACAATGGGCACAAATTACCAAAATGACAAAGGGCCATAACTCACAAAGTATTTTTCGGAATTTCGTCAAAAGTTAATCAGTTCATCTACTCATCACCACCAATATATTCACCAACTTTCAAGGCTCTAGCTCCAATAGTTTTTGAGATATCTTGCTGACAAAATTGTATTAAAAAAATTTCAAAGGGCAATAACTCTTAAAAGGGGCATAATCCGGACAAGAAAAAAAATAAGCGTCAGCTAATTTTCCATGAAGAATCCATATATGAAATTTCAAAACCCTAGCATACACGGTTCTAAAGTTATGCTATGCATCACTTTTAGCATACATTACAATGGGCACAAATTACCAAAATGACAAAGGGCCATAACTCACAAAGTATTTTTCGGAATTTCGTCAAAAGTTAATCAGTTCATCTACTCATCACCACCAATATATTCACCAACTTTCAAGGCTCTAGCTCCAATAGTTTTTGAGATATCTTGCTGACAAGATTTTATTAAAAAAATTTCAAAGGGCAATAACTCTTATTAGGGGCATAATCCGGACAAGAAAAAAAATACGCGTCAGCTAATTTTCCATGAAGAATCCATATATGAAATTTCAAAACCCTAGCATACACGGTTCTAAAGTTATGCTATGCATCACTTTTAGCATACATTACAATGGGCACAAATTACCAAAATGACAAAGGGCCATAACTCACAAAGTATTTTTCGGAATGTTGTCAAAAGTTAATCAGTTCATCTACTCATCACCACCAATATCTTCACTAACTTTCAAGGCTCTAGCTCCAATAGTTTTTGAGAAATCTTGCTGACAAGATTTTATTAAAAAAATTTCAAAGGGCAATAACTCTTGAAGGGGGCATAATCCGGACGAGAAAAAAAATACGCGTCAGCTAATTTTCCATGAGGAATCCATATATGAAATTTAAAAACCCTAGCATACACGGTTCTTTAGTTATGCTATGCATCAAAAGCGTAACGGACGGACGAACGGATGAACGGACGAACGCACGAACAGACGAACGGACGAACGGACGAACGAACCAGAAGCAATATGCCCCTCCAACTTTTTCAAAGTTGGGGGCATAATAAGGTATACCCCCGGAAACCCAAGTTTTACTATATAAAAGTGGGGTTCAAGGGGGTGAAAATTATATAGGCGTGTTTTCGTGATGTTAGGCGTTACGTTACAAAGCTATCTGAACAAATGACACACACACACACACACACACGCTCTCACGGTATCCGCACATAATCCACCCCCACCCCGGACAACCACCCCGGACATAATCCCTCGCATACAGAATCCATCTCGCTCTTAATTAGACTGAAACTATGCATCAAGAAGAATAACAACAAAACAACAATTTAACATCACAATGAAAACAATATGCACATCAGAAAGCACACCAGAAAGTATTTTGCTCCAAAACATAGATACGAGTAATACCCACAATCTATGGGTTTTTTAGCAAAAAATATGAACAAGAGGGCCAAGATGGCACTGCATCGCTCACCTGTCACCAGATGATCATAAGCAATGTTTAGAAAACAAGAGTTGGCATTAAATGCTGGACATATAAGTCAGTGGTTCCCTGTGACAATACAGAGCTGACTTGTATGTCACTATTTGGACACCTTGTGGACACTGATAGTCAGGCCCTAGTGCACCAGTAGGAGATGAAGCGGCTCAGTCTTACTTACAATACTCCGGGGAACGGGAGGTCACGGGTTCGATCCCGGGCCGCGACATACCAAAGTCGTTAAAAATGGTACTAGCTGCTCCTCGCTTGGCACTCAGATTTGCGGGGTAGAGCTACGACTGGTCGATCCAGTGTCAGGATAATGTGACTGGGTGTGGTATCATGTAATGTGTCTGGGACATGATACTTCAGTGAGGCAGCACTTTAAAAGTGAACATTGAGCTCCCTGTCGCAACCAGACACCGTCGTGATATGACTGAAAAATTGTTGAAAGCGACGTTAAACCCGAAATCACACACACACACACACACACACACACACACACACACACACACACACACACACACACACACACACACACACACACACTTACTTACTTACAATACAATACCTGGATTTCTGGTTTCAGACGAGAAAAATTTAAAGGTTTTCCATATATGTACAGCCGGTGGGCCCCGGTGTGCGGGAATTTGTGGCCCCAGGGCTATAATTTGGACAATCTTGCCAGAGATCAGCTAGATGAAGCTTCATACCAAACACCAAAGACCTGGGCCTTCTGGTTTCAAACGAAAAGAGTTTTAAAGGGTTTCCCTACATAAGTCCATGTCAAACCAGTGGAACCCGAGGCCGGGCCATTTTATGCCCCAGGGCTATAATATGAACATTCTTGGTAGGGGTCCACTAGATACAACTTCCTACCAAATATTAAAGCCTGGGCCTTCTGATTTCAGACAAGAAGATTTTCCCTATATAAGTCTAAGTAAAACCGACGGGCCCGGGTCCATTTTTGAACCCAGGTCTGTAATTTGCACAAAATTGGTAGAGCCCCACTAGACGAAGCTTCATACCAAATATCAAAGACCTGGGCCTTCTAGTTTCAGACAGGAATATTTTAAAGGTTTTAACTATATAAGTCTATGTAAAACCGGTGGGCGCTGTCGCGGTGGCCTTTTTGGCTCCAGGGCTATAATTTGAACAATCTTGGTAGAGGCCCACCAGATATAACTTCATGTCAAATTTCAAACAATATGCCCATCTGGTTTCAGACAAGAGGATTTTTAAATGTTTTCCCTATGTAAATGTTTTCCCTATGTAAGTCTATGTAAAACCAGTGGGCGCAGAGGGATTTTTGGCCCCAGTGCTATAATTTGAACAATCTTGGTAGAGGTCCACTTGATGAAGCTTCATACCAAATATCAAAGACCTGGGCCTTCTTGTTTCAGACGAGAAGATTTTTAAAGGTTACCCCTTTATAAGTCTATGTAAAACTGGTGGGCCTGGCGCGGGGGCACTTTTTGCCCCAGGGCTATAATTTGAACAAACTTGCTAGAGGTCCACTAGATGAAGCTTCATACCGAATATCAAAGGCCTGGCCTTGTGGTTTTAGAAAAGAAGATTGTTTAAGTTTTCAGTGAAAAAAAAAATCAATTTTTGGCTCCCGTGACCTTCACTCAATGGCCATAAATGAGTTCCCAAAATGCCTGACAAGAAATTGGTGGAAAATATGGTCTGAAAGAATTACAATTTTCTACCTAATTATAAATCATACTCAAATGCCAAATGGCCCATAAAATTATTAAGAGTATATGTTTACATCAGCACCTGGTACAATGATGATGTCATCAGTTGCCATGACAACGTCAGACAGCATACAGATTAGCACCTTTCTTTTGAAAAATCAGGGTAGAATAACTAAAAGGATTATAATAGTATCAAGTTCTTATCTTTTCGATATTAATTGGTAGCAATGTTGGAAAATACTGGAAAACAACCTGATTTTGTATATTATTACCTAGAGACAATAAATTGGGGAAAATCTAACATGCTTTCGGGTGGAACATAAATTCGTCAAAATCACCGTAAAGCAAATATGTTTGGTGATAGACACTAAGAAAAAAGACAGAAAATGGGCTTTGTTTTATATCTGATTTGAGAGATATTGAATCATAGTTTCTAGCAAAAACTGTTGGTTTGATAATATCTTAGGGGATGGAAGCAGCAATGAGATCCAGGAAAGAATGGGCTCATCTGAACAGCCGTGCACTCTTTGCGCTCCATAAAACAAGATAAAAATATGTTGTTAAATTTGGTAAAAAAATATTGTTAATTAAAAGCACCGTTTTAGGCTATATTTTTACAAAAGACTTCATTTTTTGTTAAACAGTGTCCAGTGATTTTGTCAAACACTATGAGTACCCCCATAAAAACTAACACCCATCTAGACGTTTATCCACTGTTGATAGCTACATTTCCTATATTAAAGAAAGACACTTCTTTACATTGATTGTTGCTAAACATTAGAACGTGTGCAACTACTCTACAGAGAAACTATGCAGCCTACTTACTTAATGTTTCCATAGCAACTAATTTTTGTCAGGGGTAGAATTACCCCACCCACTTCTAATAATGTATCAATTCAATTGGGAAAATGTAAACACATATGGTTTCTCGTTTGTCCATCATACTAAAAAGACATCAGAGTGACCAAAATTATATACATTATAGGAGAAAATCTTAATCATTCAGATTAAGAAGAAATCTGTGAGCCAGTGCAGAGTTTTGAAGCCATTTTTAAAACCACGGTACTCTAAATGAAGAACATATCAGAGCAATGCATGGCAAGATTTCTAAGAAAAAATGTTATATTTGTTATTGGTAATGAATAAACAATAACATCTAGTAAATGTAACATGCATTGGATCTGTTATGTTTTAGTTATTTGATCTGGAAATGTAGTTACAGATTTACAGACATCACAACGTCAAACAGTTTTGGGAACTCATTTATGTCCACTGAGTGTAGATGTGCAACGGATCGGAACCATTTGAACAACTTTGAAAGGGAACCATCTAAGGATCAAACCTGTGAAGTTTGGCGAAAATCCGATCAGTAGTTTAGGAGGAGATGATGAAATTGTTTACGGACGCACACACGCACGCACCGACGACGGACGAAAAGTGATCACAAACGCTCACCTTGTCACTTCGTGACAGGTGTGCTAAAAATATCGGAATCTTTTATCTGAAAATTGTCATTTTTTTGGAGATAAAATTGTCAATATGTATTTGAATAGGCGTGTTTTCGTTGAGGTTTACAGGGGTATACATTATTTTTTATTATTTCTGCTCAAACACATATTAAAAGGTCAATATTAAAGGGTTAAACATTTCGTTATATTTACATTTCCAGTGTAAAGTCGATTGTAAACCTGCAGAAAACAATTGCGTTCATACGTCCATGAACGCATCGAATCACATGATTTTCAGTGACGTTAAGTGACGTCATTCTAAACCATTGTTCTCTACGGGCGTTGATGACGTCAACGCTGCTCAGCTCTTTGTAGAAAAACAGCGTGTGAATATTTTCAGCTTTAAAAGTTTGCCCTACAAGCATTTTTTTTCGCCCAGTGATGAGGGGCAAATAATATAAATATAAAAAATAAACTTATTTTTCTGCTTTTCATGAAAGTATGAACGACAGTGGGTCGCTAGCAAAGTTTACATGAACCCCTTCGGGGCTCATTTACTTTGCACGCGACCCACTGCGTTCATACTTCCATGAACTGCAGAAAAATAAATTTCATTTCTTAAATAATTTTTATTACGAAAATTCACTTTATTCTCCTACCATTACTGTAGAACTATGTTAGTGTCATTTGTAATGTTAGACTTTAGTCACATTGATGATTTAACTGTTCTGTATTTTATTTGTTACCTGTTGTTTTTGTTTGTTTGTATTGGAGTTTAACGGCCCAGTCAACACTATTTTAGGTTCTTTTTGAGCCGATCAGTCTACCTATTCACACTTTTCCTGTGCAGGCTTATACGTAAGCGGTTAACCAGTACAATGCACATTCTTTCGCCAGAAACTGACAACTGTCCTTCTTGAATCAGCGGAAGGCAGGAAAGATTTCATGATCAATCTCCACGAAAGAATGTTGCCGACCCCAGCAGATATCGAACCCGCGGCCTCCTGATCACCAGTCTGACGCGCATCCGACTGAGCTACCGACAAAAAAAAATCAATCAACCACAGAGGTAAAACAACGGTGAGGACTCGACAGCAAGAAACCACTGAAATGCTGGCGCAAACGAAAACCATCAGTTAGATTCCGATTGGCCCGACCAGAGACAGAGCATCAGGCACCAACCAACATTACATAAAATTAAATTATCTCTAATTCTCAGTAAGCCTTTACGCTGGGACCGTCATAGAATCTGAGGCCTGAGCCACCAGCATGTAATTAAAGAGCGAAGCGAAATTGTCAACCGTGATTGTGTCAACCACCTTGCATGCAGTCTGTCGTACAACACCCAATCTTTTTATATCGAAGACGAAATTGGATGCTGGTGTTACTGCAATTATATATTCCCCCGAATTTATATACTAAGTCACCATAGAATTCGGGTTCCGACAGACCCTGTCGCAGAAGAGATCCAAGCCCAACGTTGAATTTTGGAATTAAATCGGAATGACGTCTATAAAACTCCGAAAAGGTCCTGCGCAGTTTATGATACCGATGACTCTGATTTACGAGTGTTGAAGTCATTTACTTGACCAGACACTCTGGCAAATCCAATTAATTGTGAAATACTATCGCCATAGGACACCGCACGAGGAACATCACCACCCAAGAAAGGAAAATTTACAATCTCAAAATCAAAACCACCGCGCCTATCACAAACCCTGCAGGAAACAAACCCATCCACAACAGACAGATGCGAACCCAAAAAACGTGGCCCGGCACCAGAAGAATCCACCTACTCAACTGAAGCTCTGGGTGTAAATTTGACTGATTAAACCATCGAAATAGGTATTGCCAATACTCAACAAATCATCCAAACATCCAGACTTCAACGATTTCAGATTGGTTTTCAACGGAAAGTGGAAAGGGACATCATAAAATTTCCCTCACAACAAAACAAGAATAGAAAGATGAGAGCTTCACACACATTCTGACATGACCATAAAGTGTTATTTTTATGCTCTTCAGAAGTGAAAAAAGCACCCTCTACACCACTTTCGGAGCGATACATTACGATAACACATCTGTTGGACACAGTACATTTTTTCATATCTCAAAAATGTTGACATTTGTGATGTTTTACTGGGGCCAGTTGTTCAAAGCATCGTTAGCTTAACGAGCTCGTTAGTGGTCATATTGTTAACTGTTCTAGCAAGTACAATATCGAACATTTTGTTGTTGTTTTTTTGCTGAAAAAATGTGAGCAGCTTTTGCATTTGCAAAAGCTGCTCACATTTTTTCAGCAAAAATACCAGCATATTTGCCAAAATAAATGATCACAGTTTTAACGATACGTTAACTAACGACGTCGTTAGTTTTTGAACAACTGGCCCCAAAAGTGAAAAAGCACTCTCCACACCACTTTCGGAGCGATACATTACGATTACACATCTGTTGGGACACAGTGCATTTTCTCGTATCCCCAAAACGTTGAAATTTATGATATTTTACGGATCTAAACCACAAACATAGGTTGTGGTTGCTCGTTAGAGCCGGCTTGTCGAGGCGATTCTAACGAGTATCCACAACCTTTGACTTGGAGCAGAAATAAGAAAATAGTAGATACCCATGTAAACCATTTTTACTACTTATAAAGTGGAGGTTAGAGGGGTGTTCATTTCACGGATTTCTAATTTATAATGTGACGATGACATATGGTACTTTGTACTGCGTCAGAAATACATCGAGTGAGTGAGTGAGTGTTTGAGTTTGACGTCCCACCAACAGCTAAGGTCATACAGAGACGGGACCTCGGTTTAAAGACTCATCCGAAAGTCTGGAGAAGCCCGGGATCGATCCTGCGATCCCTGGTTTATAAGGCGAGTAGCGTAATCACTTCACCACGGAGGCTTCTAGAAATACATCGAAACATGGCTATTTGATCAAACGGACCTCACACTCGGTGTCATTTCAATGTTATATGAAATTTATTAAACCTCGTGTTCTTAAACGTATGGTAATCTCATAGAAATATATGGAACGAGCCTCAGTTCATAAATCGTTACACGGACTTATTATCGTTACTCTAGTTGCCCCCGCCTATAGCGGCTTGAAGAAATATATGGGCTGCATGATGCCTCCACGCAGAGCGGAATCCGGCCCGCACACTAGTACTGGTAAACCGTTTAGAGGATCTAAGCCTTCCAGGAACCGCGGTGCGAGGCGGACCGTCCATGCTAATAAACCCTATTGGTTTCATTGGGCGACAGGGCTTGAGATGTCGTTTCATCTCAATGTCGGGTAAAAGTCCCACAAAATTGGAAGCAACGTCTCCAAAATGACCTTTACAGTGTTGACGGGGACGTTAAACCTCAAATCAAACAAACAAAATTGTTACTCAAGAGTTATGTGAACGAACTGAAAAATGAGATCGACTCAACCCTGGTAATCGAGTTAGCCGTGTTCGAGTAATCGAAGTTTTATTGTTAAAACACATTTAAAAGAAAATCTTACCAGAAATAAGATATTGATGATCACTAGACAGGCTCTAGCCACGCCAGATAAGCATCCCATTTCAAGAAGAATCTGTCAGTCTGTGTGAAAGTACATATAAATTATTGACAGACCGTGTTACTGATAACTATTGAAAAAACAATATGTTGGCAATTACCGATTGCTCAAGTACATAAATATTGAATTCTATTGGACTTTCGAATGATTTATTATGCCAGCTTGATGCATTAGAAACCACACGCATAGATAGTTACGACAGACGACAACATCTCGTGAGTAAGCCCCCTTAAACCCAACTTATAGAGAAAACTGGTGTTTACAGGGGTTATACATTATTTTTCCTCTTTCTGCTACAAGACCTAGGTTGTGTGTACTCGTTAGAATCGCCTCAGTGAAGCGGTTTTAACGAGCACCCACAACCTATGGAAAAAAAAGTGTCACGGGTTTTCATCAGAAAAGTAGCGCAGTCACTATCAGAGCCTTTTATGTTCGCTATATGGATGTTTGTCGGGTCCGCAGTGTGGGAAATTCCCTAAATAATCAATAGACGGGCCTCCATTGCGATGATTCTTAGTCATTAGGTCTCTTACCTTTATGGTTCGCGCCTGGCTAGGGGACCTCACGTGTGTGACGCCAAGTTCTGCAACGAAAGGTCAGGTTGTTTTTCTGCGGGTACTCGGTTTTCGCGCACCTCTTGCTAATGATCGGCTTCAAAAAGGTCAAATAATTTTGAAAGGGCCGTAAGCAACCAAAAATATATTATTTTTTCATTGCAGTATTAACGAATTGCTTCGGTCATTGTCGTTAATATGCCTTGTGAGTTTTCGAAATGTATCCATTTAATGCGCTATTAATTTTAAGACACGTACGCCTTGAACGTGAAATAAAACGTTAAATTACAAAATTTGATGTAGATTTTATTTGAAGCTCAAAAAGAAATAAAATGGAAAATAAATTAAAATTATTTTCTACTTTATTTCTTTTTGAGCTTAAAATTTGTGATCAGCACAGGTACCCATTAATGGTAAATGCAAACATAGGTACGGTAATTCTGATAAGGACCGTTGTCCTAGTGATATGATATTGATCTTTATTTCAAACTTCCAAAAGGCTATGAAGCCTATCAGGATATATACATCCATAATATATGATGGCAACTGACAGTGTGAACATACATAAAATAATCCATATCATGAACACTACATGAAATATAAATACATGGTACATACACATTGTTATGCCCCCGCCCATAGGGGCTTGTAGAAATATATTGGCTGCATGATGCTTCCACGCAGAGCTGAATCCGGCCCGCACACTAGTACTGGTAAACCGCTTAGAGGATCTAAGCCTGTCCAGGAACCGCGGTGCGAGGCGGACCGTCCATGTTAATAAACCCTATTGGTTTCATTGGGCGACAAGGCTTGAGATGTCATTTCATCTCAATGTCGGGTAAAAGTCCCACAAAATTGGAAGCAACGTCTCCAAAATGACCTTTACAGTGTTGACGGGGACGTTAAACCTCAATTCTAACACAGCGCGCCTATATAGGCAATGTAAAATAACTGTGTTTTATTCTACAACAAATCACAGCTCGGAAGAGCGTGACGTGTGACGTCATTAAAAACTGCAAATTTATGACGTCACTAGTCGATTTCCTTGACGTTGGACGGTGTAGCGTCATTTTCTCGCATCGAAAACGTTAGAAAAGGATATAAATGCATGTGTGACAGTCGATAATTTTAGCGGGATTTCTTCTAACAATGGCGAAAAGTTGTGAGATTTTGAAGGAAACAACAACATTATTGCCGATTTTCAGCGTGTTAGAATCGAAATAGATCAGCTCTAGCCAGTGATTTGTTTGGTAATAAATCACAGTTTGTCGGTCAGTCGTAAGTAGACAAATCACGCGCGCTACGCGCTCGTGATTTGTCTACTTTACAACTGACCTCCAAACTGTGATTTATTACACAACAAATCACTGTTAGAGCTGATCTATTTCTTAAATTAAACAAACAAACATACACATTGTGTGTTATATATATTGATGAAGAAGTTGCGTTCTCTTCCTGTGAAAAAAATATCATGTGAGCAAATTCAGATAACCAACCATTAACCCGTATCTTGCTGAATATTCATTTAAGCCACACCCATTTCTGTCTGCGGCGTCTGATCTGGGTCTGCACTGTTTGCCAGGGTACCCGTTTAGAGGTTTCTGATACTGAATTGGTTAGAGAAGTTACCATAGTCCTAAATCATCACGAAAACAAGCCTATACAAATACATTGTAAACTTTACCGCCCGAAAAACGAAAACTTTAAGATGAAAAATTGTGATATTTTTTCTTATTTCTAGACAAAATATAGATTGTGGGCTCCTTAGAACTGCCTCGATGAGTACCCACAATCTATTTTTAGAGCAGAGATAAGACAAATAAGGTTTACCCCTGTACACCCCATTTTTACTATATAAAACTGGGGTTCAAGGGGGTCGAAATTATATAGGCGTGTTTCCGTGATGAACAATTCTGGTCTTCTTGTCTTCACAAGTCAGTGAAATAAACAATCCGATTAACTATATATAGAAAAAAGGTTTATGGATGTATATATTACTCATTTATCATATGACGTCGCGTTTGAGAGTGTAATAACGCCATGTATTATTTTCGATAATCCACTAGTGGATTAAATATGCAAATTAGCTAGATACGTCCCGTAACGTTACATGTACGGCGTCCTTAACGACGTCGCGTTTACTAATGGCGGAAAATTGACATTTTTGTAAAACAATCGTGAAAAAAATGCGTTTTAAATGTCATATGATAAATAGAATCTTGCATTCGTGCTCATGTATTATTGAATTTATTAAACTCGTTGAGGAAAAGAGATAAAATGCTCGGCAAAGCCTCGCATTTTATCCCTTTTCCTCAACTCGTTTAATAAATTCAATAATACATGAGCACTCATGTAAGATCCTCTATTTATTATATAGAGGATATTTGATTTTTTCAGTGTAAGATCGAATTTTATTTCATCGAATGAACACCAAAACTGTTATTTTCACGAGTGGCGTAGCCACGAGTGAAAATAGCAGTTTTGGTGTTCATGAGTGAAATAAAATTTGATCTTGCACTGAAAAAATCAAATTTTCTGTTTCTTACATGCTTCAATTAAGAAATGAAATTTATTTTTCTGCAGTTCATGGAAGTATGAACGCAGTGGGTCGCGTGCAAAGTAAATGAACCCCGAAGGGGTTCGTGTAAACTTTGCTAGAGACCCATTGTCGTTCATACTTTCATGAAAAGCAGAAAAATTAAGTTTATTTTTTATATTTACATTATTTGCCCCTCATCACTGGGTGAAAAAAATGCTTGTAGGGCAAACTTGTAAAGCTGAAAAACATTTACACGCTGTTTTTCTACAAAGAGCGGAGCAGCGTTGACGTCATCAACGCCCGTAGAGAACAATGGTTTAGAATGACGTCACAACGTCACTGAAAATCATGTGATTCGATGCGTTCATGGAAGTATGAACGCAATAGTTTTCTATAGGTTTACATTAGACTTTACACTGGGAATGTAAATATAAGGCAATATTTAGCGTCTTTAATGGTGCCGCTCACATTCGGAGAAAATTATCTTTGTTCCTGTTCGTTTCGCGTCAATTTAGTGGTGTCCATCGTGTTTAGTGGGTATACTATTGGATGTAAACTAAAAGTTTGCACCTGAGACATGGCCTGGGATGGTATTATTATGAATGATTAATGAAATAATTGAGAGAGTAGTTTTCCAAAGAAGTTGCTGGCAAGTCAAACGTCGCGCGACAAAAGACGTGATGTCAGCGTCATAAATGACGTCAGTAACGTCCCCGTCACACATGAACGGGCTATGCGTCAATTAGAACACATTTCAGTATTGTTCAGTTATCTGACAAAGATAAAATTGAAATTAGAGTTAGATTTGAAGAAAAAAGTAGTCCCAAACAGTGAAAAATAAAAAATCGTATTTTCACTGTTTGAAACAGTGAAAATATCGATTTATATTTCACTGATAAATCTCTATCATTCATTGAAAAGCATGTAAGAAATGTTATCCTCTGTTTGTAGGTACTCGTAGAATCTAACCGCAAGCACCAACAGTCAAAGTTTGGTGAAGAGAAAAATACCACACATGTTGAATAGAGAAGATGCCATAGTCCTAATTGGTCGAGTTTTCCTAGAGTTTTCCTAGAGCGTTTGCAGTTCAGTTGCAAAACTGTTCTATCATGTCATTACGAAACCACGCCTATACCAATACATTGTAAATTTTACCCCCGAAAAATGAAAATTTCTAGATGAAAAATTGTGATATTTTTCTTATTTCTGCTCAAAATATAGATTGTGGGTACACGTTAGAACCGCCTCGTCGAGACGATTCTAACGAGTACCCACAATCAATATTTTAGAGCAGAAATAAGAAAAATAATGTTTACCCCTGTAAACCTAAGTTTTACTATATAAATGTGGGGTTCAAGGGGATCAAAATTATAGAGGCGTGTTTTCGTAGAATGGTTAAAAAGCATGTTACAATTATAAATTAAAAAGCATGTTATAATTATCAGTTAAAATAAAAATTGAAAAAGAAAAGAAAGAAAAAAAAATAAAAATAAGAAAATAAAAAATCTGCTAATTACCTTATTTCAGTATGAATATATTAAGCTACCTTCAGTTCAAAGCCCATGAAATTTATTTGTGGCGAATGCAAGACATCCGGCAAATGTGTTTGGTTGAGTAAATAGAAACAGAAAATGTTATCTTAAGAACATGTTTGCATGTGCACTGTAACAAAATTTATAACGGAAGGATTGCCGATAATACACAAAAAAGCTCAAATAAACATTATCGTTTTCCTAGTCCCTTATCAAGAAACATGATGACAGAGTGACTCAGCCTTCAGGTATAAGTACAAATACCATGGACAAAACCTACAATAAGACCGGTGCGACCAGCAGAGACGCAAATCAACCTGCGCACGCATCCACCATGATACCTTTTATATTTATACTCCGAACATTGTATCCGGGTGCTCGTTAGAACCGCGTCATTGAGGCGCTTCTAACGGGTATACACAACCTTTGTAATAAAAATGAAATATACCCCTGTATGCCCAAGTTTACTTTATATAAAGTGGGTATTTAAGCCCCCCGCCCCCAAAGCTACCCCCCCCCCCCCCCCCCCCCCAATGGAATTCGTTTCACTGATCGTTCCAATCCAAGGCGGTTCTTCTGTCGCGGTATATTTTTTATGGTTTGTCTTTGAGTGTTTGTATCGGTTATATTATTCCAATTGGCCATTGTGTGGGAAAGTAACTGTCCTTTTGGTTTTCCGCTGTTGATATTTCCATTAGGCTCTGTTGTTTCATGTTTGTGTTTCTTTCCCTTTGGTGTCTCTGATGGGGGCTCTGGGTTAATTGTATCGATTCATGATCATTGCCTTCACTTCTATTACAGGGGTGTTCGTTTCACGGACAAGATGCTGACACAGTATAAAGCGAATGCCGCAGAAAACAATTAGCTGATTCATAAAGGTATAGATGACACCTGCAAGCACTGCGTCATCACTCGGTCTTACGATTTGCTGACGTCACGTGAACATCCGTGAAATAAAGACCCTCCTAAACCCCAATTTATACAGTGAACACTGGGGTTTAAGGGAATAAATGATTATTTTCCTTATTTCTGCTCCAAGATATAGGTTGTGGGTACTCGTTAGAACCGCCTCAATGAAGTCTAACGAGCACCCAAAATCTATGTTTGGAATATAAATAAGAAAAATATCACAAATTTTCATCAGGAAAAATGTGTCAAGAAAATGTGTCATAAAACTAGATTTGTTTAGACCTAAAAAAAAAATAGCTGTGTTTCCGCTAATATGCCGAAAAAAATACGATCGGTAGCTCGATTAAACTTTTTATTTTTTGTCAACTTTTTATTTGATGGAAAAAGAGCAAAAATCTTTTCATCAAGAAAACTGTCAATTTGAGCCCCCTAAACCCCAGTTTTATATAGTAAAACTGGGGTTTGCAGGGGTAAACATTATTTTTCTTATTTCTGCTCAAAAACCGGCATAGATTGTGGGTACTCATTAGAAACGCCTCGTTCTTGTTTCTGCTCAAAAACAGATTGTGGGTACTCGTTAGAACCACCTCGAGGAGGCGGTGCTAAGAAGTACCTACAATCCACGTTTTTGAGCAAAAAAAAAGAAAAATATCGAAATTTTTCATCTGAAAATTTTCATTTTCGGTGGTAAAATTTACAATGTATTTGCATGGACGTGTTTTCGAAATGAAAGGGCTTAATTTTAGCCATATTACCAGAAAATATTCAAATAATGAGGTTTAACGCATCAAGGAAGCAAAAGAACATGATTTTAAGTAGTAGTTTTGCTTTTTCGACAGTTTTATGGTGTTTTATCAAACGTGCTAGAAAATATTATGGTCGGTAGGTCAGAAAATCTTTTTTTGTCTGGATGGTCATAAAATTGCAGGGACGGGTCGGTCGGGTTAGCGGAAACACAGCTATTTTTTAGGCCTAATACCCTGTTAATGCCACGGTCACAAATCATTATTCGAGCCCCGCCTGACTAGTTGGCGACTGATTTGGGGTGAAATCGGGCTGGAGTCCGGCCGGCGTCCCCCGGATGTTGAGGCATCGGTGGTGGCCGGGAGGGGCCCCATGAAATTTTAACTAGCACTTTAAAGGTGCATTATTGAGCTATCTGGAAAAAATGCTTCCAAAACTAAAATACATATAGCCGGTATTTTTCTTTAAAACAATACAAATGAATGCATTTTATGCAAAAATGTGAACAATTATGATGACAGGTAAATGAGTTTGAGAGGGATTCCCTAACTAGGTTTCGAACACTAGTTAGATCTATTTTTAGTTCGTGACAAAAATAGAATCCCCATATATGACATTATGCGACGTTCATTTTTGGCCTTGTTTGCTTAGGCCATGCCTGAATCGGAAAAAATATGACGCTGAATACCATGCCATAAGTAACGACACTCAGAGACGATACTGTCGCCATGTATGTGTAAAGTGACAGATTTATTTTTAGAACAGAAATTCCGAACACATGTTCAGAGCGAAGGGTAAACATGAATGAAAACGACCATTTTCACAAAGTTCTGAAGCTGAATTTGGCTCCAAAAGTGTACACATGACAAAGGAGTATGCATTGAAGATAAAAACCAGAAAAAAAAAATGAGATCCGGTAGCTCAATAATGCACCTTTAAATTCTCACCGAGTTCTTACCGACTTCTAGGTCGAATTAAAGCGAGCAGAGCTCGTACCGACGTCGGGACGATGTCGATGGCATCGGCTGGCATCCGGTGCTCGTATAGAGCGGACCCCGACCAATCAGATAATCGGGCAGTAATCGGCCGACACCCGGCCGACGCCCGACAGGTTATCAAGCCAAATCCGCTCGACGAATCCTGTTTCGGCTGTCGCCGCTCGATCGCCGACCGATTTCCTGCCGGCGTCCCACTGATTGACGCTCGACTATGTAAGGGCCCGATCTCCGATAGGGGGCCAGTTTTTAGCAGACCAGTAGGGAAAAGGGGCATCTTGTATCGCTTTTCTTCGAAGAAAGGTTTCTTCGACGACGTCAACAAATTGAAGGTTGTTCACCCAGCAACCGAGCTAACGCATTTGTTGTACATTGTTATTGTTTTCCACTTTCCCCGTGTCGCGGGTCGTCAGCTGGTGGGGTCCCAGGGAACGAATCCATGCTGGCACTACACCGTAGCCGTTCAGACTGAAGATGCAGTTTATATACCCCTGGACAATTGGACCATTCCCGGCGGGTGTAAACCCGTCACTCTCCCGGTGACGGACCATGCCCGGCCGGGAACTGGGCGGACATCTGCGGAACATCGACCGATGCTCGGCCGGCTTGTAACAATCGCCAGGTATTAGGCGGCCGTACGGCCGGTAACCTGCAGTGCACCGACCGATTTCCGCCCGGCGTAAATGCCGATGCTTCCTCGCAAAAATGTGGCAGACACCGCCCGATTCCCTGCGGATGTCCCTCCAGGCCCCGCACGGCATACTTTTTGTCAAAACCGAGCCAGACACCGGCTTCCGATCTCTTCTCGACTTGGACAGCTCGGCCGACCACCACGTCTAGTATAGCTCGGTCGGGTTACGCCGAATTTGTCACCGAGGCATAAAGCTAGATGGTGTCTTGGACGGATTCATGTAGGGGATTTTGGTTGAGGAAAAATACCGATGCACAAGCCGCTTGAAATTAGCCACATATGCGACACCGATAATTTGCTCTTAGATTTATGAATCACCCCCAACAACCACTGCAGAGTGCATACACGTGTCACTTAAAAAAGATAAATGATCATTTAATCTATTTCGTTGCAGCATATGCTAGTACAAAATAAACAAGACGGCAGTCTGAAGGACAGCTATATTCCCCGCCGCAGAATGACAGTCAGAGTAGCGGCCGCCTAGTGGTCAGCGCTCCAGACTTTGAATCATGGGGTCCTGGGTTCAAAACCAACTGAATGCATCGAGGGTTTAAACTGTTGACCTTCAATTGTGACCTTGACCTTTAGGCGACATGGTTGACTTATAGCTTTTGCACATCATCACACTAAGCCGATTATCTGACCGAAGTTTAATGAAAATCCCTTCAGGGGTATTGGAGAAATGTAGCGGACACGAAATTGAAGGCTCAAACTCGTAACCTCTGTTGGGTGCTTTTAACATATTGTTGGATATTTTTAGCATTAAAAATACCCAATAAATGCTTGAATGTTGAAACGGACAGACGGACAAACGAATGCCATTCCTATAATGCCCGTTCCCCTTCGTGGCGGGGGATTAAAACGATAGATATCTAGTCCTGTACGAATATACGTTTTACCAAAAGGAAAACTTATTACTTGCGTAACCTCTGATCAACACGTTTGCAGTGACGAAATGCGGTCTAGTCAGGATCCCGTAAAGTTAGCTTAGACCCACCAGTATTTTTACAGACCCTTCGAAGTCGCTGCTTTTGCTGTGGTTCCTTCATGTTTTGTGTTGGTGGTTCTGATTCTTTCCATGATACGTTGTTTATTCTGATTCTTCCGCCTTTGTGGTTGTTCATGTTAGTTACGTTTGTCATTTAAGTTTAATGTTTGTCTTGGTGATTCTTATTCTTTCCCACATTATATATTTTGCTCCTTTTTAGTTAGGTTTAGCTATTGTTTGGGAGAGAGATGCTGACACGGCTTAGGTAGCATTGCACTAAATACTGGGAGGTGCCGAGTTTTATCACTTGTGGGCCGAGATTTCATTACGAACACACGCCTATACAAATGCATTGTAAACCTTATCGCCATAAAAACGAAACCTTTAAGATGAAAAAAAAAAGTGATATTTTTCTTATCTCTGCTCAAAATATAGATGTTGGGTTCTCATTAGAACCGCATCATCGAGGCGGTTCTAAGGAGTACCCACAACCTATATTTTAGAGCAGAAATAAGGTTTACCTCTGTAAACCCCAATTTTACTATATGAGGCTCAAGCGGGTCAAAATTATATAGGCATGTTTTCGTGATGAAGTTGCGTTCTAAATGTTCTAAATACCAGACTCGCTTCCATTGAATATATATCCCATATTTTATTTCAATGCGAGAAAATGATAGGCATAAGGGGTTAAAATGATGCATGTTTTATAAATACATCTGCAAGCGCTGATTTTATATGGTCACCTCTCCTTTAAAAATGTTGGCTTGTATTTACTCCGTTCTAGTAGGTAAACAAACATGGTTGACTGTAACTTGAAAAGTAGCAGATCAACATGTGGATTTTTTCTCATTAACTTGTTGGGCTAGGATGGTTCTATAAATAGTTTTTTTTTTTTTTTTTTTTTGTGTAGTTTGTGGGAGCAGGTAAAAGGTTACTATAATATTTAGTGGTAAGCTCCCTTTACCTGTTATCCGTTTTGTATACTGTCGTCATACTTTCCGTAGTGATATTGTGGGGAGAATTTGGGATCTGATTGTATCAGTTCCTGATCGTTCAATGTTCTTTTTAATTTGTATGCGGTGTTTTTTTTTTTTTTTTTTCATTGCGATGGACCCATTGTTAAAAGTCCCGTAGCAAATGGCTAGATAATCACAGGTGATTTTCTCCATGGTTTACGGCACCTGTCGTGGTTGGGGCTGCTGTTGCCTCTGCATAGTTTCACGATGTTCATATAAGTCTTTCTCTTGTCTCAGGGACTTATTTTCGGCATTCAAGTCCGTAATTTTCCCTCACTTATCTGGAAGTCCTCTTCATCCGCAACAAAGGGTGCTACTGGTGTGGCTGTGGCTAACAGAGTAATTCTTTATAATGTTGGTGCTTGATGGTCTTCTGGTCGGGCCCATGGAAGTCTAATTGTTGGTTTTCTGTAGCTCCAGCATTTCAGTGTTTTCTTGCTGTCAAGTCCTCACCGTTGTTTCATCTCTGTGGATGTTTGATTTTTTGTGTTCACGGAGATGTTGCACTGATGAGTGAGGCCACCATGCGAACTGAACAAAAAATTTGACGGAAGTAAGGGCGAGGATTGCGAGAAAATTATATAGGCATGTTTTCGTGATGAAGTTGCGTTCTAAATACCAGACTCGCTTCCATTGAATATATATCCCATATTTTATTTCAATGCGAGAAAATGATAGGCATAAGGGGTTAAAATGATGCATGTTTTATAAATACATCTGCAAGCGCTGATTTTATATGGTCACCCCTCCTTTAAAAATGTTGGCTTGTATTTACTCCGTTGTAGTAGGTAAACAAACATGGTTGACTGTAACTTGAAAAGTAGCAGATCAACATGTGGATTTTTTCTCATTAACTTGTTGGGCTAGGATGGTTCTATAAATAGTTTTTTTTTTTTTTTTTTTTTTTTTTTGTGTAGTTTGTGGGAGCAGGTAAAAGGTTACTATAATATTTAGTGGTAAGCTCCCTTTACCTGTTATCCGTTTTGTATACTGTCGTCATACTTTCCGTAGTGATATTGTGGGGAGAATTTGGGATCTGATTGTATCAGTTCCTGATCGTTCAATGTTCTTTTTAATTTGTATGCGGTGTTTGTTTTTTTTTTGTTTTTTTTGTTGTTTTTTTTTTTTTCATTGCGATGGACCCATTGTTAAAAGTCCCGTAGCAAATGGCTAGATAATCACAGGTGATTTTCTCCATGGTTTACGGCACCTGTCGTGGTTGGGGCTGCTGTTGCCTCTGCATAGTTTCACGATGTTCAAATAAGTCTTTCTCTTGTCTCAGGGACTTATTTTCGGCATTCAAGTCCGTAATTTTCCCTCACTTATCTGGAAGTCCTCTTCGTCCGCAACAAAGGGTGCTACTGGTGTGGCTGTGGCTAACAGAGTAATTCTTTATAATGTTGGTGCTTGATGGTCTTCTGGTCGGGCCCATGGAAGTCTAATTGTTGGTTTTCTGTAGCTCCAGCATTTCAGTGTTTTCTTGCTGTCAAGTCCTCACCGTTGTTTCATCTCTGTGGATGTTTGATTTTTTGTGTTCACGGAGATGTTGCACTGATGAGTGAGGCCACCATGCGGACTGAACAAAAAATTTGACGGAAGTAAGGGCGAGGATTGTGCCCACCCCACCCCCCCCCCCCCCCCCCCCCCCCCCCCCCCCCCCCCCCCCCCCCCCAGTGGAATTCGTTTCACTGACCGTTTCAAGGCGGTTCTTCTGTCGCGGTTTATTTTTGTTATGGTTTGTCTTTACGTATGTGTTTCGCTTATATTATTTTGTTTTTGATATCTAATTGTCCATTTTGTGGGAAAGTAACTGCCCTTTTGGCTTTACGCTATTGAAGTCTCCATCATGGTCTGTTGTTTCATGTTTGTGTTTCTTTCCCTTTGGTGTCTCTGATGGGAGCTATAGGTTATATCGAATTTCCTGATCATTGCCGTCACTCAGCTGGCTATCTATGTCTGTTCGTTTTGATGCATGACTAATTGCTTGATAGTGGCTGTCAGTTCCTTAATTGATAAAGAAATTATAAGTTTGTGGTATGTACCACTGTGCTATCTTCTTCAGCACTCGGCTGAAGTAATCATTGACAGCATCATCTGGTCTCTGTGCTATATCTAATAATTCATTGTATATCTCTTCGTGGCCTGTCTTTGAAAGCTGCGACAAAAGCATTATACAGAGGACCTGCGTTATTGCACGACCCGCAGACAAAGCAACCGACTGAAGTCGGTTGATTTCTAAGAGTGCCCTAAAATCACCGTGTCATTCTGTCATTCGGTCATTCTGTCAGTCTGTCCGTCCGTAACCCGTTTGTGAAAATTGGTGATAGTGACTTAACCGCTTGGAATATTTAAACAATTTTTGGCATACTGATATATATCAATGAGATCTAACCCATGAACTTGCGAAATATTACATTCCATTTAGTATAGCCTCGCCGAGGCGAAAAATGTGAAAATTTTCGAACTGCTTCTCCTCGGAAACCGTTGGGCCGATTGAAGTCAAATTTCATATGGAGCCTCTATGGGATGGGGGAAACCAAAATTTGCTCATGGGTTACAGGTCACATGACCAAAATGGCCGCCAATCCATATATTGTCTGTCTGTCTGTCCGTCCGTAACCCGTTTGTGAAAATAGGTGATAGTGACTTAACCGCTTGGAATATTTAAACAATTTTTGGCATACTGATAGATATCAATGAGATCTAACCAATGAACTTGCGAAATATTACATTCCGTTAAGTATAGCCTCGCCGAGGCGAAAAATGTGAAAATTTTCGAACTGCTTCTCCTCGGAAATCGTTGGGCCGATTGAAGTCAAATTTCATATGGAGCCTCTATGGGATAGAGAAACCAAAATTTGCTCATGGGGTCCAGGTCACATGACCAAAATGGCCGCCAAGCCATATATGGTAAAAACCCTTCAAAATAGTCTTCTCCAGAACCACTGGGCAGATTTCCACGAAACTTGATAAATAGCATCTGGGACTAAGGCCCATCATAAATTGCTAAAATGGTGACCCTGGGTTGACCTTGACCTTCTTTGTGCCTAGGTCAAACTTTGACACATATGCTTTTGTATTGGATAAGTGAGAATGCATTTTATCCTGCAAACGATTCAGAATACAATACTAAAGTATAAGATATATTTTTGCTCCTTACGATAAGGCACATTTATTGGGGGAACCGTTTTAGGTCCAGATCACATGACCAAAATGGCCGCCATACCCATATATGGTAACACTCATAAAGCTAAAAGCATACGGCGGGTCGTGCACTTCAGCTGAAGCACTGGTTGTTTGTTTGTTTGATTTGAGGTTTAACGTCCCCGTCAACACTGTAAAGGTCATTTTGGAGACGCTGCTTCCAATTTTGTGGGACTTTACCTCACATTGAGATGAAATGACGTCTCAAGCCCTGTCGCCCAAGGAAACCAATAGGGTTTATTAGCATGGACGGTCCGCCTCGCACCGCGGTTCCTGGACAGGCTTAGATCCTCTAAGCGGTTTACCAGTACTGGTGTGCGGGCCGGATTCAGCTCTGCGTGGAAGCATCATGCAGCCCATATATTTCTTCAGGCCCCTATGGGGGGGGGGGGGGGGGCGTAGGACCTGCGTTTTAACGACAGTACATTTGTTCCCCATTATTTTGGCGTTACAATGAATTTGCCGTTATAAAGAATCCCAGTTAGGGTAATGATAGGTTATAAAAGGTCTTTTCCATATAATTACTCCAAGAAAAACCTTTCATGACCATGGATTCGATTTGGGCATTTCCAACCCGAGGCAGCCCACGTCGCTCGGAATCGAGGCTAAACCTTGAGCTAAGACTTCATTCCATAGAAGTTGTCGTTATAACGAATTTCGTTATATCGCGGGTCTCTGTAGTCAGTTTTTGTTTCTTCTGGTAGTGATTCGGACATGCGAAGGCAATTGGAATGACAATGACAACAGTTTCTGCTCTCCATCATGCTTGTTGTTGTTGTCGCCCCCGCCCATCGGGGCTTGAAGAAATATATGGGCTGCATGATGCTTCCACGCAGAGCTGAATCCGACCGCACACGAATATTGGTAACCCGCTTAGAGGGAACGTTAAAACTCAAATCAAACAAACAAACAAACAAATCATCATCATTGCTCCAAGCACTGTAACGCTCAAACCACTAGACCAAAGTTTCCACGGTTTCCTGATCATCCCCGGCAAATGTCTCCATCTGAAGCCTTTGTCGGAGTGTGTCCTTATTCATGTAAACGGTTAGTTGAATCACAGGCCCTTGAATGGGTTCTCTGACAGTTTGCGATCCTCCCTGATCTGGTCTCTTGTGGTTGTACCAAGACTCGGTTGCTCTGTTTTCTGGGTTCATAGGGATCTTGCCGTTGTACCCCCACCAAATTGTTACGCTATTGTCGTAACCTAGTTTTGTTGTACCTGGAAATAATCCACAAGAATCTGTAATGTTTTTGTCCTTAATTTACGTCAGTGCATTATGCAGGTTACTCAGCAACATGTACATAGTCAATAAGAACCAAGCTTCATTGTCATGAACCGCCCCCGCCCATTGGGGCTTGAAGAAATAGTAGGGCTGCATGATGCTTCCACGCAGAGCTGAAACCGACCGCAGACGAGTACTGGTAAACTGCTTAGAGGATCTAAGCCTGCCCAGGCAAAGCGGTGTGAGTGTCGGACCGTCCATGCTTATAAACTCTATTGGTTTCATTGGGCGACAGGGCTTGAGGTGTCATTTCATTTCAATGCCCCACAAAATTGGCAGTAACGTCTCCAAAATGACCTTTACAGTGTTGACGGGGACGTTAAAACTCAAATCAAACAAACAAACAAACCAAAATAGAGACCAACAGAGTGCCAAGGGTTAAACCAAGGCACAGGTCGATAGGGCAACGTCAAATCAACGTCGGTGCAACGTTATGCACCGACATGGATGTGACTTTGCATAAACGTAATGACGTTGCACCGACATGGATGTGACTTTGCATAAACGTCATGACGTTGTACCGACGTGGATGTGACATCATAATTACGTCATGTGCCTGCATTGGAATTAAGAATTTGTTGTTTGTAGGCCGTAAAAGAGGAGGGTAAACTACAGTTGTAAGATGTCATGTAGCAACATATACCTGTGCCAATAGCACACAGCACAACTTGTCTCTCCTTTGGCATCATGGCATGAAGCTTGTTCCTTAAAACATTGAGGGCCATAATTTACGGACGCCGGGCGAACAGACCGCAAGTTTCACCCAGAGTTTACTATGCAACAGTAGCAGATCCAGGACAAAATACGGAATTATCTTTCAGTCATGCAATGCTGCCATCTCACTATAAGTCCTTTTTTTCTCAAAAACAACTACAAAGCATCCATTTTAACATGCAGCTGTACTATTCAAATGTGTACATACATGTTTCCAAAACAGTTTTTCACAGTTTATGGGGACCTGTGCCCTTGAAAATAAGGTCAAGGTCATCAAAACCTAGTGGCTGTTTCCCCCATTATAGTGAATAAACCATCCGAATTTGGTCAGAATCAGTCATTAAGTTCACAAACAGACTAGATAATAGAAAGGGGTATGTTCAATTTCAAGGGGCGATAACTCCGAAAGTAGTAAAATCAGAGTTATGGTTCATATGTTCTGCACGTCATCTCAGGGTGTTTTACATATTTGTGAAGTTTCGTGAAAATATCTCAAATGGTATCAGAGTTATGGAGCGGACACGAAACTTTGAGGCGCTGACGGACGAACGGCCGGAACTTCAGAGGGTCTAAAATAATACCCCACCATTTTATGAATGGCGGGGCATTGAAATAACAACAAAACAACAGCAAAACAACAAACAAACAAAATATATGACGCACGTCGAGTATAATATTATAGTTTGTCTGCCATTACTGATAATATTCAAACCGGCCCCGATAGCTCAGTTGGTAGAGTGTCCGCTCCGGGCAACGGGAGGTCTCGGGTTCGATCCCGGGCCGCGACATACCAAAGTCGTTAAAAATGGTACTAGCTGCTCCTCGCTTGGCACTCAGATTTACGGGGTAGAGCTAGGACTGGTCGATCCAGTGTCAGGATAATGTGACTGGGTGTGGTATCATGTAATGTGTCTGGGACATGATACTTCAGTGAGGCAGCACTATAAACGTGAGCATTGAGCTCCCTGTCGCAACCAGACACCGTCGTGATATGACTGAAAAATTGTTGAAAGCGACGTTAAACCCGAATTCACACACACACACACACTGATAATATTCAAATGCGAGAAATGCTACTGTTTATGTGTTCTTAGATGACTGGTAAGGCCAATTCTAGCTGCAGATAGAGCAAGAAAGGTCAGAGGAAGAAATCTCTCTTGGTGATGACAAAGCTCTGGCTTTGCTGGGGACTAACTTCCCATATCACAGGTCCTGGTGTATGAATGTCATTTGACGTGTCACCAGTAACAATTGAGCAAGCGCCCGACAAAATCTACTATAAGACATTTGCGCCCAGCGAAGACTCAGATCAGCCTGCGCATCCGCGCAGTCTGATCAGAGTCTTCGCTGTGCGCTCTAAGGATAGCGAAGGGTCCATTGCTCCTTCATGCAGCAAGAGAAGTCTCTGGTTCGACTATATGGATGCGCAGGCTGATCTGATTCTTCGCTGGACGCATGTCTTATTGTAGGTCTTGTCATGCGCAGGCGTTCTGATTCTCTGGCTTTGCACTGAGCACGTTTCTGCTCGGCTTCATTAGCACCCCTCATGAAGATGCTCGATCCTGTGCAATTTGTTCCCACGACTGTTGTAATGTTGGAGTCCTTAAGGGAGTCTTTGATGGTGTCCTTGTGTCGCTTCTTCTTACCACCTTAGCTTTTAGTTCTGTAGAGAACGTTCCCCCAGCATCCTGGTAACATGGCCTGTGGACATCTATAGGACAGCTTGTATAGAAGTAGTTCAGTCTTTTGAAGTACTGTTGGTAAACTGTCCGCCTTTTGCATGAGTATAATAGTGTTGGCAGCATCACAGCTCTGTAGACTTTCAGCTTTGTGTCATGACTGATTCCACTTAGATCACAAACACAACCAGGTAGCTGGCCAAATACTGCACTAGCTTTGGCAATCCTGGCATTGACTTCATCATCAATATGTGCGACTCTTGACAATGATCTTCCAACGTAGGCGAATTTGTCTACGACTTGCAGTCTTTGACCATTGGCTGTAAAAAGGCTTGCAAGGTGCTGGTTGATAAAACACCTCGGTCTTTATGTTAATATCGAGGTGAGTAAGATACTCGTACTTGATCTACGCCGTCTGTGGAGAAGCCCTCATGGTGAAGTGGTTATTCTTGCACAGCAGACAAGGAAATCCGTGATTTTACGCTGGGATAGAAATTTATGTTCTGACCCTGGTGTTCCGACCCAAAATCGAATATAATCGCGTGTTTGATAAATTCACTGGTTGATTACGACCGCTTGTATGCGCCGTCGTTAAGGTTGACGTCATGCACGTTACGTGACGTCACTAAACAGTCATGCACTGTCAACACAATATGGCGGACGTTGGTAACCGCAGTGACTGCAGCATTAGAAATCCGCGCTAAGAATGGAAGGTATGCAAGAAAAAGAATCCAACATGGGTGTGAGGAGTGGATAGAAAAATCCGTCCCTCGGGATCACTGTCCGGCATCACTCGGCAAGCCTCATGATGCTGGACAGTGACCCTTGGGACGGATTTTTTAATCCACCCCTCACGCCCATATAAGATTCTTATATTCTTGCAAACCAGACGAGGAAATCCGTGATTTTACCCTGAGATAGAATTTTATGTTCTGACCCTGGTGTTCCGACCCAAAATCAGAAGCCTCCGTGGTGTAGTGGTTACGCTATCGCCTTGTAAACCAGGGGTCGCAGGATCGATCCCGGGCTTCTCCAGACTTTCGGATGAGTCTTTAAACCGAGGTCCCGTCTCCGTATGACCTTAGCTGTTGGTGGGACGTAAAACTCAAACACTCACTCCGACCCAAAATCGAATATAATCGCGTGTTTGATAAATGCACTGGTTGATTACGACCTCGTATGCACCGTCGTTAAGGTTGGCGTCACAGCAACGTCACTAAACATTCCTGCAGTGTCAAAACAATATGGCGGACGTTGGAAACCGAAGTGACTGCAGCATTAAAAATCCGCTTTAAGAAATGGAAGGTATGCAAGAAAAAGAATCCAATATGGGTGTGAGGGGTGGATAGAAAAATCCGTTCCTCGGGATCACTGTCTGGGGTTCTTCTGTCGTTTATTTTTATTGTACTTCGTCTTTAAGCCCCGCCCATCGGGGCTTGAAGAAATAGATTGGGCTGCATGACATTTCCACGCAGAGCTGAAATCGATCGCACATGAGTAATGAGTACTTGTAAACCACTTAGAGGTGCTAAGCCTGCCCAGGAAAAGTGGTGGGAGTCGTACCATCGATGCATATAAACCCTATTGGTTTTATTGGGTGGCAGGGCTTGAGATGTCATTTCATCTCGGGGAAAAGTTCCCCAAAATTGGAAGCAACGTCTCCAAAATGACCTATACAGTGTTGACAGGGACGGTAAACCTCAAATAATCAAACATACAAACTTCGTCTTTAAATGTGTGCATCGCTTAATCGCTTAATATCTTTTTGTTTTGGATTGTCAATTGGCCATTTTATGTGAAAGAAACTGTCCTTTTGGCTTTCCCATTAGGATCTAGTCATGTTTATTGTCTTTCCCTTTGGGATCTCTGATGGGAGATGTGGGTTAGTTGTATCGATTCCTGATCATTGCCTTCACTTCTATATTTTTATATCTATTTGAAACTTTGTAGACTCTGTAGATGTTCATATGATCAATTTAAATTTTGTCACTTTTTTCGACTTTTGAACTTAGCCTTTGTTTGGGTTTAAATACTATTAAAGTGCATTGTAGTGGGTACCAAGTGGATAGAGCTAGAATCAGGACATTTTATATATCTCGTAGCGTCAGAACCCTTATTTATTTGGGGTTCTCCTGGCGGAGTTATTTCCCTGTTGCCTTTTTCGATTTGGGGTTAGATGGTGGGTACTTTGTGCGCGCAACTCCTCAAACAGTTTGATACCGATCGATTTGAAACTTTGCATGCATTTTTGACATGGTATGTAGTAGATCTTGCAAAATTCTTCGACAATGTAATACGATCTAAAATCGTTAGATATGACGAACTGTAATACACTCGTGGTCATTTTATATTTATCATATGAATTCGCGTCTGAGAGTGTAATAACGCTATGTAATAAATTCTGTAATCCACTAATGGATTAAATATGCTTATTAGTTAGACGTACGACGTCAATAACGACGTCGCGTTTATTAATTGCGAAATATTGACATTTTGTACAAACATCGTGGATTATATGTGTTCTGAATGTCGTATGATAAACAGAATCTTGCTTTCGAGCTCATGTATTATTGAATTTCTTAAACTCGTTGAGGAAAAGGGATAAAATGCGAGGCTTCGCCGAGCATTTTATCCCTTTTCCTCAACGAGTTTAATTCAATAATACATGAACACTCATGTAAGATCCTCTTATGACATTTATGTTACTCGTTTTCTGTTCTGGAGGTGTGTCCCCTCATATGAGGTTCACAAGACCGTGTAATTAACGCCCATCTAAACCCGTCTTTATATGAGCCCCGCCAAGCGAATTTGTCTTCGAGCATTCCGTCATGACAAATTTTGCGCATGCCAAGCCATTCAGAGGGGCCAGGGATATGGCTTTCTGTCCGAAGTTTCCTCTTGATTCACTGCTTGTATGAGCGAGCAGCGAAGGTTCTGGCTAGACTGCGCGGATGCGCAGGCTCGCCTGAACCTTCGCTGCTCGCATAGGCGATAAGTACCAAAATCGCTTGACGGGGCCCATATGAAGAAAATTTAGGTAAACGGGGTATTAATAATTTTCCTCATTTCTGCTCAAAAACGTAGATTGAGGTTACTCGTTTGCTCCCGCTTCATTGAGGCGGCTCTAATGAGTACACACAATCTATACATCTATCTGGGACTAACTTCCCACATTACAGGTCCTGGTGTATGTCATTAGACGTGTCACCAGTAACAATTCTAATTATACATGTATTTGGACATATCAATTATTAGCTCACCTGTGCTCATGGTGAGCTATTGTGATTCGTCAATGTCTGTCGTACGTCGTGGGTCGTACGTCGTGCGGCGTAAATGCCAACTCCTCCTGAACCCTTGGGTCAATTTCAATCAAACTTCATAGGAATAATTTAGAAGCCTCCGTGGTGCAGTGGTTACGCTACTCGCCTTCTAAACCAGGGATTGCAGGATCGATCCCGGGCTTCTCCAGACTTTCGGATGAGTCTTTAAACCGAGGTCCCGTCTCCGTATGACCTTAGCTGTTGGTGGGACATAAAACTAAAACTCACTCACTCACTCATAGGAATAATGCTTAGGTGATCCTCTATGAAAATAGCTAAAATCGTTCCGCTCGAATGAACAAGATGGTCGCCAGAGCTGAAAAAAAGAACGACAACAAGCCCCCGCCCATAGGGGCTTGAAGAAATATATGGGCTGCATGATGCTTCCACGCAGAGCTGAATCCGGCCCGCACACTAGTACTGGTAAACCGCTTAGAGGATCTAAGCCTGTCCAGGAACCGCGGTGCGAGGCGGACCGTCCATGCTAATAAACCCTATTGGTTTCATTGGGCGACAGGGCTTGAGATGTCATTTCATCTCAATGTCGGGTAAAAGTCCCACAAAATTGGAAGCAACGTCTCCAAAATGACCTTTACAGTGTTGACGGGGACGTTAAACCTCAAATCAAACAAACAAAACTTAAACGACAACTCCTTGTATGCCCTTGGACCAGTTTCATTCAAACTTCGTGGGAATGTTGCTTAGGTGACCCTCTACCAAACAAGCTACACCGCTTCCGCTACAATGAGTAAGGTGGCCCACAGAGCTAAAAGTACGAAACAAAACGACGTTTAAATGCCAACTCCTCCTGAACCCTTTGGGCCAATTTCAATCACAGTTCATAGGTATGTTGCTTGGGTTACCGTCTACCAAATAGCTAAAGTCGTTTAGCTCCGATTAACAAAATGGCCGCCAGAGCTAAAAGTAGAAATATCTTTAAACGACAACTCCTCCTATACCATTAGATCAATTTCATTCAAACTTCAAAAGAATATTGCTTAGGTGCATGGCCTCCTATCAATTTAGCTAAAGCGGTTCAACTCTGATAAGAAAGATGGCCAGCAGAGCTACAAATTGAAAAACATCAACAATTTGGTTTAAATGCCAACTCCTCCTGAATCCTTGGGACAATTTCAATCACACTTCACACGAATGTTGCTCAGGTGAATCTCTACCAAAATAACTAAAATCGGTCTTCTCGGATCGACAAGAGCTAGAGCTAAATGTAGCAAACTTTTAAACGAAAACCCTTTGTATACCATTGGGCCAATTTCATTCACTCTTCATAGGAATGTTGCTTAGATACGACTGCACCAAACTAGCTAAAAAGGGTCCGCTCCGATGAGCAAGGGGGCCGCCAGAGCCAAAAATAAAAAACATCAACAACTGGCTTTAAATGACAACTCCTCCTGAACCCGTGGGCCAATTTCAATCAAACTCCATCAAACGATAGAAAGGATCTTTAAACGACAACTCCTCCTATACACTTGGGCCAATTTCATTCAACCTTCTTGGAATGTTGCTTAGATTACTCTCTACCAGACCCCCACAACCGCCTGTAACCTTTATACTGATGAATAAATTGATTTAGTCATACCCATTACTGGATATCAACCAATCAATTTCCTTTATACAATGCATTCGTTCAGTTCACAAACTGCTTGACAAGCAGTGTGAACTTTATAGTAGCCATCTTATCTGATCTGAATTTTCAAAAGTAGGGTTTGTTGTGCTCAGAGTAAAAGGGTTAAATGTTTGAGTGGATGCAGATTGGTTGACTGACTGACTGACTGATTGGTTGGTTGGTTGATTGATTGATTAATTGTTTGTATGTTTGATTGATTGATTGATTGATTGATTGATTGATTGATTGATTGATTGATTGATTGATTGATTGATTGATTGATTGATTGATTGACTGATTGCTTGAATGATTGATTTGAATTTAACGGAACGTCAAACCTTTAGGGTTATTATGCCGTCTCCCCAAAAAGGGAGAGAGAAGGTTTTGTTTGATTTGAGGTTTAACGTCCCCGTAAACACTGTAAAGGTCATTTTGGAGACGTGGCTTCCAATTTTGTGGGACTTTTATCCGACATTGAGATGAAATGACATCTCAAGCCCTACCGCCCAATGAAACCAATAGGTTTTATGAGCATGGACGGTCCGACACTCGCACCGCTTTGCCTGGGCAGGCTTAGATCCTCTAAGCGGTTTATCAGTACTCGTGTGCGGGTCGGTTTCAGCTCTGCGTGGAAGCATCATGCAGCCCATCTATTTCTTCAAGCCCCGATGGGCGGGGGCCCGGAGAGAGGAGGTAGAAGATATAGTACAGGATATGAGGAGAAAATGAATGGAAGTGTAGAAACCGAAGAAATAATAATAATCTCCCTCTACTCTTACCTGCTGCAAGGACAGTAAGCCTTGCCCAGCTGTAAGCCATTTGGACATCCCAGTGATGCAACATACACAAGTGGATGTAGAATAATTTAGAATGTTATAGGCTTAAAAAATACGACGATCGATCTAATATTGGAACGAGTGGCATGTAATCTGACAATGCATACGCTTGACATCGCACGAACAGACAACTGTTGAAAGCATATTCACTTGAGATAATTCGGTCATCTCCCCTATATTTTTCGCATACGCTTACCTTTGTTACCCTTATATGGCCTATAGGGGCTTGAAGAAATAGATTGGCTTCACGATGCTTCCACGCAGAGCTGACACCGACCCGCACACGAGTACTCATGTAAACCGTTTAGAGGATCTAAGCCTGCCCAGGCAATGCGGTGCGAGTCGGTCCGTCCATGCTAATAAACACTATTGGTTTTCATAGGGCGGCGGGGCTTGAGATGTCATTTCATCTCAATCTCGGGTAAAAGTCACACAAAATTGGTAGCAACGTCTCCAAAATGACCTTTACAGTATTGACGGGGACGTTAAACCTCAAATCAAACAAACTTATATTGACGAAAACTGAAAATTGACAATTGAATTGACTTTTGAAAGTTTTAGTTGTTTTAAATAGTGCTTGGGTTTTCCATAGTTAATTACCTTCTAAGGCCTCGATCAGTCGTTAACACAGACCTTGCTATTTAACACCTCAAACTTGAAATGAGACATGTCGGAATTGTGCGCATTTACAGAGGAAAAACATCCTCATATCAGATACCAAGCAACGAATCTACGCACGTACATACCCAGCCAACAAAAGCACATCGAAGTATATCTGCAAATGTTTCGTGAAAATGTTCATTGTCATACAGAGCGCTTTTTTCTCACCGTTTGTGTTGATGTCCCCGTCAACACTATTTAGGTAATTTGGGAGAGGTTGCTTCCGATTACCCGACACTGAGATGAAATGACTTCTCACGCCCTACCGCCCAAACAAACCGCTAGGGTTTATATGCAAGGGCGGCAAGTGGTTTACCAGTACTTGTGTTCGGTCTGGGACAGCTCTGTGCGGAAGCACTATGCAGCCCAGTCTATTTCTCCAAACCCCGGTGGTGGGGGCCTTCGCTTTGCGTGACTGTGAGGTCTTTGTCACACACTGCTGCCTCACCGTAGGGTTTATTAGCTGTCTCAGTCTGTCAGAAAAAGGATCATAATGGCCCTGCAACGCTCACATGCAGCCCAGTCTATTTCTCCAAGCCCCGGTGGTGGGGGCCTTCGCTTTGTGTGACTGTGAGGTCTTTGTCACACACTGCTGCCTCACCGTAGGGTTTATTAGCTGTCTCAGTCTGTCAGAAAAAGGATCATAATGGCCCTGCAACGCTCACATGATCCTTATTGTACAAATTAGGGTTAGGACAGTCTAACTTACAATGCCCCGAGGTAACAAGGGTCTGGGGGTGGAGCTGGCATCAGAAGCTAAACTTTGAGCGTGAATACATAGCTGACTTATAAATATGTCACTATCTGCGCACCATGTGGACATTGAGGATCAGATCCTAGTGCAACAGACGGAAATGAATCGGCTAATTTAAACCCACAGTACCTCGTGGTGACAAGGGGGTGGCATTAGAGTTGACATCAGAAGCTAGACCTTTGATTGTGAAAACAGAGCTGGCTTGTATGTCCTTATCTAGGCACCATGTGAACATTGAGGATCAGGTCCTAGTGCAAAAGACGAAAATGAACCGGCTCACATAACTCACAATACCTCGTGTTGACAAGGGGGTGGCAGTGGAGTTGGCATCAGAAGCTAGACCTATGAGTCAGTGGTTCTCTTTGATCGTGAAAACAGCTGGCTTGTATGTCAGTATCTAGGGACCATATGGACATTGAGGATCAGGTCCTAGTGCAACAGACGGAGATTAACCGGCTCATTCTAACTACTAATGCCTCGTGGCGACAAGGGGGTGGCAGTGGAGTTGCCATCAGAAGCTAGACCTATGAGTCGGTGGTTCTCTTCGATCGTGAAAACAGAGTTGGCTTGTATGTCACTATCTAGGCACCATGTTGACATTGAGGATCAGGTCCTAGTGCAATAGACGGAGATGAACCGGCTTATTCTAACTCACAATACCTCGAGGTGACAAGGGGATGGTAGTGGAGTTGGCATCAGAAGCTAGACCTATGAGTCGGTGGTTCTCTTTGATCGTGAAAACAGAGCTGGCTTGTATGTCACCAACTCGGCACCATGCGGACATTGAGGATCAGGTCCTAGTGCAACAGACGGAGATGATCCGGCTCATTCTAACTCACAATACCTCGTATGTCACTATCTAGGCACCATGTGGACATTGAGGATCAGGTCCTAGTGCAACAGACGGAGATGAACCGGCTCATTCTAACTCACAATACCTCGTATGTCACTATCTAGGCACCATGTGGACATTGAGGATCAGGTCCTAGTGCAACAGACGGAGATGAACCGGCTCATTTTAACTCACAATACCTCGAGGTGACAAGGGGATGGCAGTGGAGTGAGTATCAGAAGCTAGACCTATGAGTCGGTTGTTCACTTTGATCGTGAAGACAGTGCAGGCTTGTATGTCACTGTCTAGGCACCATGTGGGCATTGAGGATCAGGCCCTAGTGCAACAGACGGAGATGATCCGGCTCATTCTAACTCACAATACCTCGAGGTGACAAGGGGGTGGTAGTGGAGTTGGCATCAGAAGCTAGACCTATAAGTAGGTTGTTCTCTTTGATCGTGAAAACAGAGCTGGCTTGTGTGTCACCATCTAGGTACCATGTGGACATTGAGGATCAGGTCCTAGAGCAACAGACGGAGATAATCCGGCTCATTCTAACTCACAATACCTCGAGGTGACAAGGGGGTGGCAGTGGAGTTGGTATCAGAAGCTAGACATATGAGTCGGTGGTTCTCTTTGATTGTGGCACCAGAGCTGGCTTGCATGTCACTATCTAGGCACCATGTGGACATTGAGGATGAGGTCCTAGTGCAACAGATGGAGATGAACCGGCTCATTCTAACTCACAATACCTCGTGGTGACAAGGGGATGGCAGTAGAGTTGGCATTAGAAGCTATACCAATGAGTCTGTGGTTCTCTTTGATCGTGAAAACAGAGTTGGCTTGTACGTCACTATCTAGGCACCATGTGCACATTGGGAAGCAGGTCCAAGTGCAACAGACGGAGATGGTCCGGCTCATTCTAACTCACAATACCTCGTGGCGACAAGGGATGGCAGTGGAGTTGGCATCAGAAGCTAGACCAATGCGTCGGTAGTTTTCTTTGATGGTGAAACAGAGCTGGCTTGTATGTCACTATCTAGGCACCATGAGGACATTGAGGATCAGGCCCTAGTGCAACAGACAGAGATGATCCGGCTCAGTCTAACTTAAAATGCTACGTGGTGACAAAGGGCGGTTTCTAGTACTGATTTTTACACCACATTAATCTGGTACTAAGTAAGTCTGACGTCACATCCATACCCTTTGCAGACTTCTAATGTAAAAAGGTACCATTCTGTTCATGGGATATACTGCACGCAACCTAAATTTGACCTATTTAGAACGGATGTGACCTTGAAAATAAGATCAAGGTCACGAAAAATCTAATCTGTTCATCATCATGTCCCAATGTTATATCCGTGCAAATTTGATTAAAATTCACCCAGTAGTTCATGAGATATACAGCACACAACCCAAATTTGGCCTAAATTTGACTTATTTAGCATGGGTGTGACCTTGAAAATAAAGTCAAGGTCACCAAAACCTAACCATTTCTTCATTCTGTCCCAATGTTATATCCATGCAAAGTTGATTGAAATCCACTACCAGTTCATGAGATATCTTGTACAAAAGAAATTGTCACGCCGACGCATGCACCTACACCTATGCCAATGCCGACGGGATCCGCACCAAAAACAATATGTCCCCCTTCCCTTCAATGTTGGGGTGGGGACACAATTGGCCCAGTAGTTTCAGAGAAAAATATTTTGAAATGTCAATGGACCTGCAATCCATGTGACCTTAGGCCAAGGTCATTGAATGGCCTTGACCTTGAGCATTCATAGACATTCATTTTGTACCTATTCTCATGTCACAGGCCACAATATTTTTTCAAAAAATCCATTGTTTTGCCCGTTTCCTATTGAAAAGCCTAAGGAACAAACTTGACCTTGGCATAAAATCGATCAAGGTCAAATTAGGGTAATCATATTTGCAAATTTGGTTGTACTCAGTCACGCAATGCTACATAAAGTTTCCAGACATTCGGCCAAGTTTTTACAATGTTTGGGCATGGCGGCCAGCTTGGTCATGTGAACTGGACCATTCAAACATATTTTCGTTCCCTCACTGCCCTCAGGCTGCGTATAAAATTTAAATCAAACTGGTCCAGTGGTTCCAGAAAAAATGTATTTTGAAATGTAAATGGATCTGTAATTCAAGTGACCTTGAGCAAAGGTCACTGATTGACCTTGACCTTTAGCATTCATAGACATTCATTTTGTACCCATTCTCATTCCATAGACCATAATGTTTTCAGAAAAATGCATTGTTTTACCATTTTCTCATTGAAAAGCCTAAGGAACCAAATTTGACCTTGGTAAAACATGTCAAGATCAAACTAGGATCAACATATTTGCAAATTGCGTAGTACTCAGTCACCAACCAAGTTTCAAAACAATCGGTCCACTGGTTTTAGAGAAGCTTTTTTAAGGTTTTTACAATATTTGCGCAGCGCGGTCATCTTGGCCATCTGACCTTGACCATTCAAACAAATTTTTGTTCCCTCACTGTCCTTAGGCTGTGTATAAAATTTTAATGAAATCGGCCCAGTAGCTTCAGAGAAAATGTATTCTGAAATGTCAATTGATCTGCAATCCATGTGTCCTTGAGCCATAGTCACTAAATCACCATAACTTTTAGCATTCATAAACATTCATTTTGAATCCATTCTCGTGTCATAGACCACAATATTTTCCGAAAACTGCATCATTTTACCCTTTTTACATTGAAAAGCCTAAGGAACCAAATTTGACCTTGGCAGAAAATAGGTCAAGGTCAACCTAGGGTCATCATATTTGCAAATTTTGTAGTACTGAATCAACAGATGCTACATACACAGTTTCATGACAATCGACCAAGTGGTTCTGGAGAAGAAGTTTTTACCACATTTGGGCAGTGCTGCTATCTTGGGCAGTGCTGCCATCTGGCTATGTGACCCGGACCATTCAAACAAATTTTCATCTCCTCACTGTCATAAGGCTGCATATAAAATTTAATTGAAAACGGTCCATTGATTTCAGAGAAAGTGTATTTTGAAATGTCAGTGGACCTGTATTTCAAGTGACTTTGAGCCAAGGCCAATGAATCACCTTGACCTGTAGCATTCATAGACATTCATTTTTTACCTATTCGCATTCGATAGACCACAATATGTTTTCTAAAAATGCTTTGTTTTACACTTTTCCGATTGAAAAGCTTAAGGAACCAAATTTGACCTTGGCGTAAAATAGGCCAAGGTCAGCCTAGGGACATCATATTTGCAAATTGGGTGGTACTCAGTCACTTGATGATACCTACCAAGTTTCAAGACAGTCAGCCAGTGGTTCTGGAGGAGAAGATTTTTTAAGTTTTTTTTTTTTACCATATTTTGGCATGGCCACCTTGGTCATGCGAACTGGACCATTCGAACGAATGTTCGTTCCTTAACTTTTAGGCTGCATATAAAATTTAAAGGAAATTGGCCCAGTGGCTTCAGAGAAAATGTATTTTGAAATGTCAATGGGCCTTTAATCCAAGTGACCTTGAGGCAAGGTCATAGAATGATCTTGATCTTTATTTCATTGACATTCGTTTTTTACCTATTCCCATGTCATAGACCACAATATTTTCTGAAAGAAGCCTCTGTGGTGTAGTGATTATGCTACTGGCCTGATAAACCAGGGATTGCAGGATCGATCCCGGGCTTCTCCAGACTTTCGGATGAGTCTTTAAATCGAGGTCCCTACTCCATATGACCTTAGCTGTTGGTGGGACGTAAAACTGAAACACATTTTCTGAAGAAGAAAAAAATGCATTGTTCTACCCTTTTCCCATTGAAATGCCTAAGACAACAAATTTAACCTTGGCATAAAATAGGTCAAGGTCAGCCTAGTGTCATCATATTTGCAAATTTGGTAGTCCTCTTCCACCTAATGCTACATACCAAGCTACAAGACAATCGGCCAAGTGGTTCTGGAGAATATTTTTTAAGGTTTTTACCATATTTGGGCATGGCGGCCATCTTGGTCATGTGACCTACACCATTTGAACAAGTCGGGTTCCCTCAGTGTCTTAAGGCTGCATATAAAATTTAATTATAATTGGCCCAGTGGTATCAGAGAAAATGTATTTTGAAACGTCAATGGACCTGTAACTCAAGTGACCTTGAGCGAAGGTCACACTGAATGACCTTGATCTTAAACATTCATTTTTACCTATTCTCATGTCACAGACCACAATAGTTTTCGAAAAATGTATTGTTTTACCCATTTTCCATTTAAAAGCCTAAGGAATCGAATTTGACCTTGGCAGAAAATATGTCAAGGTCAACCTAGGGTCATCGTATTTGCAAACTTGATAGTACTTAGTCAACCGATGCTTCATACCAAGTTTCAAGACAATCGGCCAAGTGGTTCTGAAGAAGATATTTTTTAAGGTTTTTACCATATTTGGGCATGGCGGCCAGCTTGGTCATATGACCTGGACCATACTTGCTACATACCAAGTTTCAAGACAATCGGTCAAGTGGTCCTGGAGATGACGATTTTTTAAGGTTTTTACCATATTTGGGCATGGCGGTCATCTTGGTCATGTGACCTGGAACATACTTGCAAACTTTCTTTTCCTTACTGTCCTAAGGTTGCATATAAAATTTAATTGAAATCGGCCCAGTGGTTTCAGAGAAAATGTATTTTGAAATGTCAATGGACCTGTTATTCAAGTGACCTTGAGCCAAGGTCATTGAATGGCCTAGACCTTAAGCTTTCATAGACATTCCTTTTTACCTATTCATATGTCATAGACTACAATATTTTTCGAAAAATGCGTCGTTTTAAACTTTTCCCATTTTTTTACCATTTTACATTGAAAAGCCTTAGGAACCAACTTTGACCTTGGCAGAAAAAAGGTCAAGGTCAACCTAAGGTCATCATATTTGCAAACTTGGAAGTACTCAGTCACCCGATTCTACATACCAAGTTTCAAGACAATCGGCCAAGTGGTTCTGAAGAAGATAATTTTTTAAGGTTTTTACAAAATTTGGGCATGGCGGCCAGCTTGGTCATATGACCATATGACCTGGACAATTCTTGCAAAATTTCGTTCCACGATTGCCAGGAGGCTGCATATGAAATTTAATTGGAATTGGCCCAGTGTTTTCAGAAGAGAAGACATTTGAAAATGGTGGACGACGGACGGAGGGACGACAAAGGCCTGCCCTCTTATAAGCTCCCCTGGAGCCTTTGGCCCAGGGGAGCTAAAAAATGAAATGTAGATCAAGTTCAAATATGGATGCTTACCATCCCTAGTTACAAGTTTGGACCAAGTAACATTAATCAAGATCTAATAGTTCTTGATAACTTTACCATTTGGGTAACGATAGGGTGGTCCCAAATTTTCATTCAAAGTCAGTGAACCATGATTTGCAGGTCAAAATCAAATATGGATGCTTTGATTAATGCTGGCATCCCAAATTTGTACCGAGTATCGCTAATGAAGCTCTAACAGTTCTTGAGAAATAAACTTGACCATTTAAGTGAACGCTAGGGTAATTACAAATGTTGAAGGTTTGACAAACGGATTTACATACGGAAAATTGGATTCCTATATTGTGCCATGCTAAAAGCTAATGTATATCCCTGTAATGCCCAGTTTTCTCTTTGCAAAATCGCCTCCGGTTTGACAATCAAATGTTATTAATCACTGGTTCAAGTAATGTACACTGATTGTAAGCACTTGTTTCATTTTTCAGGTCTGATTTAGTGAATGGCAGTCAAGACGTTTTAATTGGACACTGCAGGGGTCTGCAATGAAATGTACACCATCTTGTGTTAACTTGAGGATTCAAAGTGAAAGCATGCCAATCACAACAATTGTTGTCTGCTATGTTTGAAAACTGTGTAAGAAATAGCAGCAGATGACATTCACCTTATTTGCATTATCTGCTGGTTCCTAGTCTGAAGGTCATCAGTGTTGGAAAAACAGGTAACCAGACCCCCCCTGACCTTTCAAGGTCAGGGGGGTCTGGTTACCTGTTTTTCCAATATTGACAATGTGAAAGCTGGGAGCCAGCAATTAATGCAAATATGGTGAATAAACAGACACGAATTCAGATGCAGTTTTTCTTGGCATCTTAGGGGCTACAGTTGTTGGTAAGCAGAGATTTACATATCCAACAAAAGTCATTTAGTTTTCAAAGTTCAAGGTACAGTCCAACCTGTGTTAAGCAAGTACCTCAGGGATAATAAAAATGTGCTTGCTTAAGGCAGGTGCTTGCTTAATACAGGTGAATTTTAATGCAATTGCTTTTTTCGGGAACTAAATGCCCGCTTGCTTAAGACAGGTTGCTTGCTTAATAGAGGTGGCCACTAAGACAGGTTTGACTGTATTGTCAATATCATTCTAAATAAAAGTGAAATTTGACAGAAATGCCTGTCCTTTCAAAAGATACTGAGCAGAAACCCGGAGACAGTCTGGGCTGTAATTCAAGTATCAGGTGACAAAAATGCCAAGTAAAAATCCCAAAGCCCGGTTCATACTCTACCTATTGAGTATAATAGAAGTGAAGGCAATGATCAGGAATCGATACAATTAACCCACAGCTCCCATCAGTCACCAAAGGGTCCTAATGGAAACATAAATAGCGGAAAGCAAAAAGGACAGTTACTTTCCCACAAAATGGCCAATTGGCTATCCAAAACAAAATAATATAAACAACACAAACACCCAAAGGAAAACCGTAACAAAAATAAAACGCCTTGGAACGGTCAGTGAAACAAATTCCACCGGGAGGCTTAATCGATTTTATGTGGCCACAATCCTCGCCCTTACTTCCATCGCGATTTAGACAAATATGTTCAGTCCACATGAAGGCCTCCTAACTCATTTTCTAATAGCAACCAAGGGCAGTAACTCTGCTTGAAATTGATGGAAAATATTAAATGTGATTGTTTTTCAAAGACAAAAACCACCCCGTTATGTTGACAACAATCAAGGACAATAACTCTCATGAAAATTGACGGAAAATGCAGAAAAAACAATTCTAATAAACTGAATAAATATCCACGTATATGTGAAATTTAATTGTTTCTCATTGAAAAGAAAATTGAGCAGAAACCATATGTTATCAAGCCGGGCCTTAATCAGAAATGGGCAAAAACCAGAGTACCTGGACAAAAACCACCTGACCTTCCACTGCATAACTATTGTACTGTCTTTGAGTGTGGGTATAGCATATATTATTTTGTTATGGACAGCCAATTGGCCATTTTGTGGGAAAATAACTGTCCTTTTGGCTTTTCATTATTGATGTTTACATTAGGGTCTTGTTGTTTCATGTTTGTGTTTCTTTCCCTTTGGTGTATCTGATGGGAGCTGTGGGTTAATTGTATCGATTCCTGATCATTTCCTTCACTTCTATTTAACAGATGGTTCCCAAAAACAAAAATCATACCTCCATTTTTGTTTGGATATAACACAGCAGTTTAACTTACTTTCTTCTTTGGACCTAATCATTGTGTTTTTGTGTATTTATTTGAGTTTTAACACTTATCCTGTTGAATATTCATTCTAGCCACACCCACATCTGACTTTGAACTTGACATTACGATAACACATCCGTGTGATATAGTGCATTTTAATACCTCCAAAAAGGTACTTTTTCTGATGAAAATATGTGATATTTTCCTTATTTCTGCTCCAAACATAGGTTTTGGGTACTCGTTAGAACCGCCTCATTGAGGCGGTTCTAACGAGTACCCACAACCTTTGTCTTCGAGCACAAATAAGGAAAATAATGTCTACCCCCGTAAACCCCAGTTTTCTCTATATAAAGTGGGGTTTAGGGGGGTCTTTATTTCACGGACTTGTTCACGTGATGATGTAATTTATTGCTGCAAATTCACACAATGAATGTAAAAGTGTAGATCCTGATCAGATGGCTTTTTCAGAGGTAGGGGTTGTCGTGAACAGTAGCAGGATAAGGGTTAAGATCCTCTCTGTTCTCAAAATTTTGTCTCCTATATAACAGAAATTGGCAAAAACTGTTGTACCCAAAACCATTCGATCTTCCGTTGTAGAACTTTGGAAAGCAGGCTCAAAGTCAGTGTTAACCCTTCTCTTGCTGAATATTCATTTAAGCCACACCCATCTCTGACTTTGATCCAATCAGATTACTTGATGTAATTTATTTCTACAAATTCATAAATTGAATGTCAGTGTAGATCCTGATCAGATGGCTTCTTCAGAAGCCATCTGATCTGGATCTACACTGTTTCAAAAGATATGGGTTGTTGTGAACAGCATGATAAGAGTTAAAAGTGTACTCCTTCACTGTAAGAGTTTGTGTTTAAATTGGAGTACTTCAGTTTAATGACTCCTTATATTTTTGTGTTTGGGGTGGGGAGGGAGGTGTATAATCCTTATCCTGCTGAATAAACTAGTTTAGATGCGTCCATTTCTGTCTATCAGCCAATCAAATTACAAATTGTACTTCATATTATGTATTCATTCAAATTACAATGTAGATCCTGATCAGTCAGAAGCCATCTTATCTAGATCTACATTGTTTGCAAAGGTAGGGGTTTCCGTGTTCAGCGGATAAAGGCCAACAGCCGTGTCAACACTTTTCAGGTTACATCGAGCCAGTCACCTGCACTTTTTGAAATCAATTACTTGTGGAGGTTCACAAAGAGAAGACAACACTAGTCTCTGTTCATAACATTTAATCTCACATATTAGGCATACATTTTGATTACAATCATATCTCCAGAGAAGAGGACTGATTCACCTTATTTGCATTATCTGCTGGTTCCTAGTCTGAAGGTTATCAGTGTTGGAAAAACAGGTAACCAGACCCCCCTGACCTTAAAGGTCAGGGGGGTCTGGTTACCTGTTTTTCCAATATTGACAATGTGCAAGCTGGGAGCCAGCAAATAATGCAAATATGGTGATAAGCATAAATTTGGGATATTTTTCCTTATTTCTCCAATAAAACCTATGTTGTGGATACTTGCTGGAATCAGCTGAAAGAGGGAATTTTAGCAAGTAAGCAAATGTTGTTGTTGTGGATGGATAAACAGATGTATGATTTATCTTAAGACATTCAATCCTTCACCCATAAGACACAGAGAAAAACTACATCAGAAAATGTCATCTGCTTATGTCGTCTGCTGAATCTTTTTGCAATTTTTTTAACAATATTTTTGCACACAGGCAAACAGTGTCGGCCCAGATCAGACTGCTCCTACAGGAGCAGTCTGATCTGAGTCCACACCATTTGCAAAGATGACTTTTAAAGTTAAAGTAACAGGCAGACGACAACTGTCACGTCGTAATTAGCATTTTATGGGTTTAGAGTTTTATATAGACTATGAGATGGATTCTAAAACATAAAGACTATATAGAAAAAGACCATACCTAGTCATTTTCTATACAATCTAACATGGTTGTAAAACTTACGCACTTTTTACTTTGGACCCAATCAAAGAGTTCTTGGTGTATTCTAGTTTTAAGGTTCTCTCGAATCGATTTTTTCTTATTTCACCAATAAAACCGAAGTTGTGGGTAATTGTTAGAATCGCCTCAATGAGGCGATTCTAACAAGTACCCACAACTTAGGTTTCAAACAAGAATTAAGGAAAATGATCCCCTCACACAAACATGTCTATATAATTTTGAACCCCACATTTATTTAGTAAAACTGGGGTTTACAGGGGTAAACCTTATTTTTCTTATTTCTGCTCTAAAATATAGATTGTGGGTACTTGTTAGAACCCCGCCTCGATGAGGCGGTTCTAATGTGTACCGACAATCTATATTTTGAGCAGAAATAAGAAAAATATCACATTTTTTCGTCTAAAATTTTCGTTTAGGTGGTAAATTTTACAATGTATTTGTATAGGCATGTTTTCGTAATGCTGTATCTTTATTACACCTCATGCTCTGGAGAGATGACAATTCATAACCACAGATCTTTTAGATCGTCACAAGCTACTAACATCACATTCAAAACTAGGTTTTGAAGCAACAACAAGCAAATATCACCGCACTGATTGAGCACATTTTGCGAGAAAATTTAAAACACATAGCATCTTGGGAAGTCCTGCCACTAAACTCTGGCATTTTAATATTTATGAGCAGGAAATTTTCCTGCTCAAATGTGTTAAACATTAAAATGGACTATTTTGGCTGTTCACTTTGTGAACATCATCACGAAAACACACCTATATAAACTAGAGCTGTCAGTGAAACTGACTAGGGCCCCGGCAGCGCTATCAGAAATTTGTGGACGGACAGACGGACGGACAGACAGACAGACAGAGTGATTACTATAGGGCACCCACACTTTCAGTGCGGGGCCCTAATTATTTTGATCCCCTTGCACCCCACTTTTATATAGTAAACATGGGGTTTGTAGGGGTAAACCTTAGTTTTCTTAATTCTGCTCTAAAATATAGATTGTGGGTACTGGTTAGAACCACCTCGATGAGGCGGTTCTAACCTACACCCATAATCTATATTTTGAGCAGAAATAAAAAAAAAATCACAATTTTTCATCTTAAACTTTTCCTTTCACCGGCGTTAAAAATTACAATATAATTGTATAGGCGTGTTTTCGTAATGCTTTTTCAGGCAGGTTTTCGCATGATGTCACAATACAAAGTACATGTACATGGGCAATGACCTTTCTCTATGGCATTATATTCTTATATACCATTTAACTAAAAATAACTTAATTTATCAAATATAGAAACTGACATTTATGGTAACATGGAACTGTGAACAACTTAAATACCATTAAATTCTTTAAATTCATATTCCAATTGTACGGAACCCAGGAAGGGACATGATTTTTTATTTTTATTATGTTGTGCGAACAAGAAAATATCTTGAGCGGCCAAGATATTATCTTGTTCAGACAACATATTATCTTGTGTGGACAAGATATGTTGTCCACACAACATAAATTATGTTGTCCGCACAAGATAATATCTTGTTCGCACAACATATTAAAAAAAAATTATGTTCCTTCCCAGGTTCCGTACAACTGCCATACTGAATGAAAGTACCTTAATTCTTCAAGAACTATGAAAAATCTGGGAGGAGATGCATCACAAAAACACGCCTATATAATTCTGACCCCCTTGAACCCCACTTTTATATAGCAAAACTGGGGTTTACAGGGGTAAGCTTTATTTTTCTTATTTCTGCTCTAAAATATAGATTGTGGGTACTCATTAGAACGGGTACCCAAAATCTATGTTTTGAGCAGGAATAAGAAAAATATTAGAATTTTTCATCTTAAATTTTTTTTTCTTCAGAGGTTAAATTTGTAATGTATTTGTATAGGCTTGTTTTCGTAATGAAAAGCTATTTTTTATGCATGTTATTACAATAACACACCTCTGTACAATCAAAGCACTGAGAGTACTGGTGGGTCGATTGTCTCTGGGTGTAGTTAGGAAAAATGGGCCTGAGCGTGGACTGTTTCGTTTAACCCTTAAACTCCTTTACTGAAAGCAAACCGTGTAGACCCTGATCAGACACTGCGTTTTTCGGTGCCTGATCCTTAAATCCCTATACTCTAAGCAAGCAGTGAAGACCCTGATCAGACGCCGCGTTCTGCGGCGTCTGATCTGGGTCTACACTGTTTGCCTAGCCCAACCCATGATTCCAGCCCAGATTTTACAGTTAACCTTTTAAGTAAACACGCTGACCTCACTGCGATAAAATTCTATAAATAATCTGCGTGGATTCCTACAAATCAGTGATGAGAGCCTTTTTGCGCGCTTTTGATTGATTGGTCAATAATGGTCATGTGGTTATCTCCGCGTTGGTCACGTGGACATTTGCAAGAATCGACTTTCTACCGTATGGTACATTTGGGTCGATTGATAAACAATCAACCCAAAAATGGCATCTCTCTTAGCTCTTGAACTTGTATTTTTACATGAAAATGTTTGATATTCTTCTGATTTCTTGTTCAAATGTAGACTGTGGGTGCTCGTGAGAACTGTCTCAATGAGGTAGTTCCAACGAGTACCAACAATCTATGTTTTTGAGCAAAAAACAACACCATTATTGGAGTTCTGATTAACGTGCAGGTACAGGGGCATTATCCGCATAAGTGGGCCCCCGTCCAGGTAAAAATATGGGCCCCCGTCCAGGTAAAAATATGGAAAATAATGAATATCCCTGAAAACCCAATTTTCTCTATTCACCATATTTGCTGGCTCCCAGCTTGCACATTATCAATTTTGGAAAAACAGGTAACCAGACCCCCCTGACCTTTAAAGGTCAGGGGGGTCTGGTTACCTGTTTTTCCAACACTGATAACCTTCAGACTAGGAACCAGCAGATAATGCAAACTAGAGCTGTCAGTGAAACTGACTAGGGCCCCGGCAGCGCTATCAGAGGAGTAAAAATTTGTGGACGGACAGACGGACAGACAGACAGACAGACAGACGGATGGACAGAGTGATCACTATAGGGCACCCACACTTTCAGTGCGGGGCCCTAATAAGGTGAATACAAAGTGTGGTACAAGGACTTATTAATTTGATGTATTCTTTTCTTATTTTTCACAGAAAAAGCTTGGAATTTCACATGATTGGATTCACACAAAATGTCAACCCCAATTATCTCTGCTTCCTTTTTTCAAAAATAATACTATACTTTGCAAATATCATCTTCCAGTCTTGATCAGCACTCTTAAGAGTTAATTGATGTTTAGCTGGAGAGATATTATTTACTTATTGGTTATTCTCAAGTCATTTGTTTGTTTGTTTGTTTGTTTGTTTGATTTGAGGTTTAACGTTCACATCAACACAGTACAGGTTGCTTCAAATTTTGTGGGACTTTTACCCGACATTGAGATGAAATGACATCTCAAGCCCTGTCGCCCAATGAAACAATAGGGTTAATAAGCTTGGACTTGCACCGCTTTGCCCGAGCAGACTTAGATCCTCTAAGCGGTTTATATATTTCAATTCTGAAATCAAAAGGTGTCAGGTTGAAAGTTATTTAGAAAATGTCGTTTTGATCTGGGCCTGCACTGTTTGCCAATGACATCTTTGAGTTTCCATATATATTTTTTTTTTGGGGGGGGGGGGAGAGTAAGGCCCTTTCAAGATTATTTCACTTATATCGAGCCGATCTTTAATTAGGTGGGCAAAAACCAGAGTATCCTGGGAAAAACCACCTGACCTTCTGTTGCAGAACTTGGCATCTTACATATGACCCGAGCCAGACTCGAACCAAAGAGGTGGCAGACCTACATGATTAAGAGTCAGCATTCTTACCCACTAGGCCACGGAGGCCTGTTTCCATGTATTTAATAGGTTAATGGAAGTTCCAACAAGCATACAACAAACTGCACAGTGGGTGAAGGTCAAGGACTTTACTGTAAGTCAGGAGACATCATCGATTTTGTCTTGTGTCAGCTTAATTAACTTATACAGTATCTACACTCACGTACAAGCTCCCTGCAGTTTCAGTAAACCCATTTGGTACCGGACACCCTTAAATGGGTACCCTGGCAAACAGTGCAGGCCCAGATCAGACGCCGAAGAATGCGGCGTCTGATCAGGGCCTACACTGTTTGCTAAAAGTTCAGTCATTTTCCAAATAAATTTTGATGAAAACACAACCTGACGCCCCTAAATTTTGAAATGGACTCCTGCTATATATAAGGAGGAAGATTCCATTTGGTACAGAACGGGTTAAGCTGCAATTAAAGCAACAAACAGAAATTGGTTTCTAGGATGCAATAAAACCCTACAAACTGACATGTAACCAGCACAGACCTCGATCAGCCAGTGCATACAGGGAGTCTAATCAGGATCTTCCCTGCTCATCGGAGCATTGTATTATATATATGGTGTGGCACCCACTGTATCAACAAGGAAAGATAACTGCTGCACTGTGCGAAAGTGTAGAGCTGATCTATGCCTTCCCTAGTAGCAAGATGTTATCTTGTTGGTCTGGCCTGTGCCTGCACATCTAACATTTGATGCAACAGGTTTCAGACACTTGAATCATACTGTACTTATCTGTTTTACTGTATTAAGTAGTTCAGATGTTGTATATAGCAAGTTTAATTACAAATTTAATTAAAACCGAGATTACATCTGGCCAATTATACAATGCACAATGAGACATGATCAATGTTACATGTGATCAATGTTACATACGTGCATGTGGAACATACGTGCATGTGGATGAAAAAAAATTGCAACATTCTTGCGATCAAGATCGAGCGACATTTGATCCAAGATCAAGCGACATCTGATCCATAATGTTACAAATTTGCATAAGTATATCCTGTAATATATTGTCGGAAAACTGACCATCACGAAAACACGCCTATATAATTTTGACCCCCTTGAACCCCACTTTATATAGTAAAACTGGGGTTTCCGTGGGTATACCTGATTTTTCTTATTTCTGCTCTAAAATATTGATTGTGGGTACTCGTTAGAACCACCTCGATGAGGCGGTTCTAACGAGTGCCCGCAATCTATATTTTGAGCGGAGATAAGAAAAATATCACAATTTTTCATCATAAAATTTTCATTTTTTCGACGATAAAGGTGGCAGTGTATTTGTATAGGCGTGTTTGCGTAATGATTATGATGTAATGTCGCTTTTCATTGGGTAGCATTCGGTTTTACGCAGCTTGCAGCACTTGCCTCTTTGAACAAAATAGTACAATTTTTAACAAAAAAACGGAATCAGTGCATTAGAAGGGGCATTACTGTATTGAAAATTGTCATTTGGGGAGGTTAACGGTCCATTTTACGAAGTTTGCTGAATTACCTCCCCCCACAACAATTTTGAATACAGATACATGTAAACCCTAATTTGCTGCTAAATGAGCTTGTTAGTGATGAGAACATTAAATGTAATTTTGCTGTGAAAATGCTAGTAGCTTTAAGCTGTTCAAATTTTTTTCAGGAAATAAGGTTTTTGCCCTAGGTTTTTGCCCTTAAGTTTAAACACAATTTTAATTAACCCATTTTGTACCGGAAACCCCTAAACAGGTACCCTAGCAAACAGTGCAGGCCCAGATCAGATGCTGCAGAATGCGGCGTCTAATAAGGGCCTACACCGTTTGCAAAAATTTCAGCCATTTTCCAAATAAATTTTGAAGAAAGACACAAGCTGACACCCCTAATTTTGAAATGGACTCTTGCTGTATATAAGGAGGAAGATTCCATTTGGTACAAAAAGGGTATAATACCTTCTTCAGCTTTCATTAACCCATTTTGTACCGGAAATCCCAAAACGGATACCCTGGCAAACAGTGCTGAATGCGGCGTCCGATCAGGGCCTACACTATTTGCAAATGCATGTAATTCAGCAATTTTCTAAATAAATTTTAAAGATAATGCTACATGTCACCCCTAAATTTCGAAATGGACTCCTGCCATACACAAGGAGGAAAAAACATGGCATCTAATCAGGGTCTACACTGTTTGCTTACTGTACAGGAATTTAAGGGTTAAACAAAAAAGTCTAATTCCTCCTTTAACCCATGTAGTACCAGAAACCCCAAAACGGGTACCCTGGCAAACAGTGCAGGCCCAGATCAGACGCCGCAATTTCAGGGAAACATACCATTGAAAGAGTTATTTTCTATAAAGTTCTATCCATTTTCCTTAACCCATTTAATACCAGAAACCCCAAACAGTGTAGGCCCAGATCAGATACCGCAGAAGGCAGCATCTGATCAGGGCCTCCACTGTTTGCTAAAAGTTCATGCATTTTCCAAATAAATTTTGATGACAACACAACCTGACACCCCTCAATTTAGAAATGAACTCCTGCTATATACAAGGAGGAAGATTCCATTTGGTACAAAAAGGGTTAAGGGCTATTTTTCCCCGCCTTCACTCAGAGACAATGAACCCACCAGTGCTCTTAGTGCTTTTGTTCAGGAAGTATATTAGACACAAGTTTTAGTTCAAGCAGTACAAGCACTCTATCATATCATTGCTGACTCTGTTTAATAAGGAGCTAATTTTCTTTTAATATATACAATATTCGGTAAAAACCAAAAAAATAGGACACCTTAACCACTTGCCATAATTCCCCCAAGTTTTTGACAAATTTGTTTCACGATCCAGCAAGACATCCAAAAGGTGTATGAGAATGAAACAGTGTAGACCCTGATCAGACTGCTCCTTCATGAAAATCAGACACCTTAATGACTTGCCATTATTCCCCCAAGTTTTTGACAAGTTTCTTTCACAATCCAGCAAGACGTCCAAAAGGTGTATGAAAATGACAAACAGTGAAGACCCTGATCAGACTGCTCCTTCAGGAAAATAAGACACCTTAACTACTTGCCATAATTCCCCCGAGTTTTTGACAAATATGTTAAGACCCAGCAAGACGTCGCAAAGGTGTATGAGAATGACAAACAGTGTAGACCCTGATCAGACTGCTCCTTAAGGAAAACAGGACACCATAACGTCTTGCCATTATTCCCACAAGTTTTTGACAAATTTGTTTCACCATCCAGCAAGACGTCCAAAAGGTGTATGAGAATGACAAACAGTGTAGACCCTGATCAGACAGGAGCAGTCTGATCTGGGTCTGCACTGTTTGCTTTGACCTGTCTGCCCAATACTAAGGATCATGATTGTATGCTCCTTCATCCTCCTATGATATACAGTAAAACTCCTATATTAAGACCACCTTTGGGACTGTTCAAAAGTGGTCTTAAAGACCACTTTTGAACAGTCCCAAAGGTGGTCTGTCACGAGGAGACACTGGGTGTAGAAAACACAAAGAAAGAACAACTGAAACCATCTCAATAAGCTTTTAAAAACAGATTTAGTCTTAATCTTAGGTGGTCTTAATAGCGGAATTTTACTGAATATGGTTCAACCAAATGTCTTAATTCAGCAAAAGCAGCATTCCGAATTGCATCTGCATTAGAAGACACTTAAATCCTCAACATGCTAAATATGTGTGTGTGTGAATTCGGGTTTAACGTCGCTTTCAACAATTTTTCAGTCATATCACGACGGTAACATGCTAAATATTTCAATATACATCGTTGTACTAAACTCCTCCCCAGTTTTCGGCAATTTGCGTTACAGGATTTCAATTTTTTCCATGGATTCTGCAGCAGAAGCAGAAGCGAAAACAGTATAGATCCTGATCGGATGGCTTGGATTCTTCAGAAGCCATCTGATCTGGATCTATGCTGTTTGCAAAGGTAGGGGTTGTCTAATGTGCAGCAGGATAAGTGTTAAAGTAAGAACTTTCTAGTTTTTTTTTAACCCATTTAGTGCCGGAAACCCCGAAACGGGTACCAGGGCAAACAGTGCAGGCCATCATCAGACACCGCGTTCTGTGGCACTGTTTGCGAAAAGTTAAGAAGTTTTCCAAATAAATTTTGAAGAAAAAAACAACCTGACACCCCTAAATTTGAAATGGACTCCTGGTGTGCATAAAGAGGAAGATTCCATTCGGTACAAAAAGGGTTAAGATTAGCCCTTATCTTGCTGAATATTCGTCTAAGCCACACCCATTTCTGTCTATCAACTAATCAAATTACTTGATGTAATTTATTGCTACAAATTCATAAACAGAATGCCAAACAGTGTAGATCCTGATCAGATGGCTTCTACAGAAGCCATCTGATCTGGATCTACACTGTTTGCAAAGATAGGGGTTGTCTTGAACAGCAAGATAAGGGTTAGAATGAAATATCTTAATGCGCTGTGCCTTTATTATGGCAAATACGGCACCTTGAGATTAGACTAGTCTACATGCATGAGAATAAAATGTGTCACTTCAACCTAAATCATCCATAAATCATTCATGATATAGATGCAAATTATATTTTATGGCTCCAATGATGTGTCAACTTAAAATCAAATATGTGACTATTACTGAATGACTTTCCTCCCTAAAGGACAATCTTAACCCTTTTTGTACCAAATGGAATCTTCCTCCTTATATGTAGTAAGAGTTCATTTCAAAATTTAGGGGTGTCATGTTTTCTTAAAAATTTATTTGGAAAATGGCTGAACCTTTTGCAAACAGTGTAGGCCCTGATCAGACGCGGCGTTCTGCGGCGTCTGATCTGGGTCTGCACTGTTTGCCAAGGTACCCATTTGGGGGTTTCTGGTACAATATAGTTTAAAGACAGATATTAATTGTTTCTTTATAAATATATATATGATTTTAATTGGCTTAAACAGCTTTTTTAAAAATATTTCCCATATTGAGTAGATCATTAATCAGAGAATTGGGAAAAAAACCAAAGTACCGGCAGAAAAAAAGTCCTGGCCTTCCATTGCATAAATTACAATGACCTTAAATCTGTATCAGTGACAGACTTAGTGTTTAACTCGTATCTTGCTGATCACAACAACCCCTATCTTTGGAAACAGTGCAGATCGGTCATGAGAACTGCCTCAGCAAGGCGGTTCTAACGAGTACCCACAATTTATGTTTCGAGCAGAAATATGAAAAATATCAGAATTTTTTTATCTGAAAATTTTACACTTTTGTTGGTAAAATTTTCAATATTATTTGAATAGGCCATGGAATGCTCAAGATCTTTTTTTTCTCATGAGCTGGTTGATCAGCGTTTACATCATATACTTGAAATAAAGCAAATTAAGGTCTGACCGACTTGTAATGTGAGTATATCATCAATCAGGAAATAGTCTACGAAAATCATTAAACAGGCCACTAACCATGAATGAGTGAAATCATAAGTACAAATAGGTCTTGCTGTCCAGGTTCATGTGAGTCCGGAATCAAGCTTAGGATATTATCATACTTTATACACAATATCTTACACTCACTGGTCACTTCATTTGAAAGTATGAAATGAGCCGATGGCGTCGTGGTAATGACCACGAGTAAAAATTCTGTTTATCATAATTATTGAACAATTTTCAATCTGATTTCACTAACGAATTCCATTAGGAGATACAGGGTTGGCATGGACGGTGTTATGTACTTACTTGTAAGGCAATAATCAGGTGAAATTACATGTTACCATATCATTATGACAAAATATTATCCACTATATATGACAACTACTACACTGTTTATGTTTTTTCAACCTTTTAACCCTTTTTGCACCAAATGGAATTTTCCTCCTTATATATACCAGGAGTTAATTTCAAAATTTAGGGATGACAGGTTGTGTTTTCATCAAAATTTATTTGGAAAATGACTGAACTTTTAGGGAACAGTGGAGGCCCTGATCGGACGCCTCCTTCTGCGGTCTCTGATCTGGGCCTGCACTGTTTGCCAGGGTACCCATTTTGGGGTTTCTGGTATTAAATGGGTTAAGGAAAATGGATAAACTTTTATAGAAAATAACTCTTTCAATGGTATGTTTCCCTGAAATTGCCTCCCTTATGAAAAGGGATCTTCCCTTAGAGGAAAGAATTTGCTCCCTTGGAAGGGTCCTCCTTGCAGAAATAGCTGAGAGCTGAAACCGACCCCCACACGAGTACTGGAAAACCACTAAGAGGATCTAAGCCAGCCCAGGCAATGCGGTGCGAGTCGGACCATCCATGCTTAAAAACCTTATTGGTTTCATTGGGCAGAATGGCATGAGATGTCATTTCATCTCAGTGTCGGGTAAAAGTCCCGCAAAATTGGAAGCAACGTCTCCAAAAGGACCTTTAAAGTGTTGACGGGGACATTAAACCTCAAATCAAACAAACAAATCCTTTGGAAGGGATCTGCTCTTAGAGGAAATAATCTGCTCTTAGAGGGAAGAATTTGCTCCTATTAAAGGAGGGATCTGCTCTTAGCGGAAAGAATTTGCTCCCAAGGAAGGGATCTGCTCTTAGAGGGAATAATTTGCTCCTTAGGAAGGGATCTGCTCTCAGAGGAAAGAATTTGAACCTAAGGAAGGGATCTGCTCTTAAGAGGAAAGAATTTGCTTCTAAGGAAGAGATCAGCTCTTAGAGGGAATAATTTGCTCCTGAGGAAGGGATCTGCTCTTAGAGGAAAGAATTTGCTTCTAAGGAAGAGATCAGCTCTTAGAGGACAGAATTTGTTTCTAAGGAAGGGATCTGCTCTTAGAGGAAAGAATTTGCTCCTAAGGAAGGGATCTGCTCTTAAAGGACAGAATTTGCTCCTAAGGAAGGGATCTCCTCTTAGCAGAAAGAATTTGCTCCCAAGGAAGGGATCTGCTCTTAGAGGGAATAATTTGCTCCTAAGGAAGGGATCTGCTCTCAGAGGAAAGAATTTGCTTCTAAGGAAGAAATCAGCTCTTAGAGGAAAGAATTTGCTTCTAAGGAAGAGATAAGCTCTTAGAGTACATAATTTACTTCTAAGGAAGGGATCTGCTCTTAGAGGAAAGAATTTGCTCCTTAGGAAGAGATCAGCTCTTATAGGAAAGAATTTGCTTCTAAGGAAGGGATCTGCTCTTAGAGGAAAGAATTTGCTCCTTAGGAAGAGATCAGCTCTTAGAGGAAAGAATTTGCTTCTAAGGAAGAGATCAGCTCTCAGAGGACAGAATTTGCTTCTAAGGAAGGGATCTGCGGTTAGAGGACAGAATTTGCTTCTAAGGAAGGGATCTGCTCTTAGAGGAAAGAATTTGCTACTAAGGAAGAGATCAGCTCTTAGAGGACAGAATTTGCTTCTAAGGAAGGGATCTGCTCTTAGAGGAAAGAATTTGCTTCTAAGGAAGAGATCAACACTTAGAGGAAAGAATTTGTTTCTAAGGAAGAGATCAGCTCTTAGAGGACAGAATTTGCTTCTAAGGATGGGATCTGCTCTTAGAGGAAAGAATTTGCTCCTAAGGAAGGGATCTGCTCCTAAGGAGCAAATTCTTTCCTCTTAGGGCAGACCCCTTTATCTGAGGCACTCATTTTACAGGGAAACCAACGGGAAGTCAGAAAACTTGCCTCCCTTGTAAAAAAGGCAGAAAAAGGTTTAATATGGTCCACCAGATACACATTTGTTTGTTACAGAATTTTAATGCCCAGACATCACCATTTAGGTCATATTGAGTCTGTCTGTTTATCTAACAAAACTGCCTGAGCAGACTTATACATAAGTGGTTAACCAGTACAGTGCACATTCTTTGACCAGAAACTGACAACTGCCCTCCTTGTATCAGCAAAAGAGAGAGAATGACCTCAGAAAAGATTCCTACGAAAAAATGTTGCTGACCCCGCCAAATACTTTTCTTAGTACCAAATGGAATCTTCCTCCTTATGTATAGAAAGAGTCCACTGCAAAAGTTAGGGGTGTCAAGTTGTGTTTTATTCAAAATAAAATGGACAAGAGCACCGCAAGCGGGTGCCAACGCTCGTCTGCAGTTTCTTTTAGAAAACAAAAGTTCTAAGTCAAATCAAATTGCAAGATGGAGTTATAAAACTTGTAGGGAATGTAGCTCTTGTGATGGTGAGTATGTGTATGAAGTTTCATGAAGGTAGGCCAAATACTTTTGGAAATATGGTCAAGGTTAAGTTTTTTGGTTAATTTTTCGAAAAATAGGTCAAAGTTCAAAGGTCAAGGTCACAGGTCAAAAAGCGTGGTATGAATGAAAAGGTCTTGTCCCAAGGAACATTCATGTGAAGTTGGAAGGCTCTGTTGTGAATAGTATTGAAATAAGAGACAAAAACAATTTAAAAAAAACGGAGAGAAAAGGGGAGATAATTCAATCAAATTGCAAGATGGAGTTATAAAACTTGTAGGGAATGTAGCTCTTGTGATGGTGAGTATGTGTATGAAGTTTCATGAAGGTAGGCCAAATACTTTTGGAAATATGGTCAAGGTTAAGGTTTTCGGTTAAATTTTCGAAAAATAGGTCAAAGTTCAAAGGTCAAGGTCACAGGTCAAAAAGCGTGGTATGACTGAAAAGGTCTTGTCCCAAGGAACATTCATGTGAAGTTGGAAGGCGCTGTTGTGAATAGTATTGAAATAAGAGACAAAAACAATTAAAAAACAAGATGTGTTTGTGAAACACTGATGCCCCCGGACAGCGCCAATGTTAATGTTTTTAAAAATTTTGAAAAAAATAGGTCAAAGGTCAAGGTCACGAAATCAAAAATTATGGTACCACTGGAAAGGTCTTGTGATAAGGTATACACATGTGAAATATGAAAGCTCTATCTATTACCATTCAAAAGTTATGCCCAATGTTAAAGTTTTTGCAGACGGACAAACGGACAAACAGACAGACAGACCAAAAACTATATGCCCCCGAATCTCTTAGATTCCGGGGGCATAAAAACGGAGAGAAAAGGGGAGATAATTCAATCAAATTGCAAGATGGAGTTATAAAACTTGTAGGGAATGTAGCTCTTGTGATGGTGAGTATGTGTATGAAGTTTCATGAAGGTAGGCCAAATACTTTTGGAAATATGGTCAAGGTTAAGGTTTTCGGTTAAATTTTCGAAAAATAGGTCAAAGTTCAAAGGTCAAGGTCACAGATCAAAAAGTGTGGTATCTCTGAAAAGGTCTTGTCCCAAGGAACATTCATGTGAAGTTTGAAGGCTCTGTTGTGAATAGTATCAAAATGAGAGCAAAAAATGTGTTTCAGAAAAAAAATGGAAAAGGGGAGATAATTCAGCCAAAATCAACAATGTTGTTATGGTCCTTGGTCAAAATGTAGCTCTTGTGATGATGAGTGTGTGTATAAGTTTCATGAGGCTAGGTCTAATACTTTTTAAGTTATAGCCAAGGTTAAGTTTTTTTGGAACGACGACGCAGGACGACGCAAGACGACGACAACACAGACGCCGGAGTGTTGACAATAGCTCGAAAGTTTTTTTTTCAAAAAACAGACGAGCTAAAAATGGCTGAACTGTCTGCAAACAGTGTAGGCCCTGATCAGATGCCACATCTTGGACATCTGATCTGAGCCTGCACTGTTTGCCAATTATCCCTTTTGGGGTTTCCGGTACAAAATCGGTTGAAGGAAAGGAGCAAATTCTTTCCTTTAACAATAATTGTAAACCTCTTTTTTGCTTAGTGTCAAGGAAAATAAACATGAATTCTTAAAGATTATCTCTCTTTCATAAAACAAAAGGGCACATAATCCATTCCTCTTAACAACTAAATACTGCAGCACCAAGGGTAGAATGAAAAAATATATATATTGCCTATTCCCACAACCAATTTTAGGTACTGGTAAATCCCAGAGCAGCAAAGGATCTAAATTATTTATGAAACATAGTTTCTGTTCCCAGGTGACGAAAATTGAAACTTGTTTCTAATATAGTTTCAGGCCCAGTGCTGGACTAATTAAATCTGTGACCTTGTCAACTTGCTTATAGTTTATGTAAACTGAATAATATAGTGAACTTTCACCAAGCCTTTACATTAACCCTTATCTTGCTGTTCACAACAACCCCTATCTTTGCAAACAGTGTAGATCCAGATCAGATGGCTTCTGAAGAAGCCATCTGATCAGGATCTACACTGTTTGGCATTCACTTTATGAATTTGTAGCAATAAATTACATCAAGTAATTCGATTGGTTGATAGACAGAAATGGGTGTGGCTTAAATGAATATTCAGCAAGATAAGGGTTTATGACTTCTAGACAAGGCAATGCCAGTAATCAAGGGATAATTGGAGCTATGAAAGTTTTAAGTGTGGTTAGCTGTGGACTCACATCTGAAGAACATAACTTGGAGTATACTAAGGACACTTTTCTTATGCATCAGCATAAATGTCTTTTATATTTTATTCCATTTTGTATGAAATAAAATTTTCCAACTTATATAATTATAGCAGAACTCAATTTCAAATTTTAGGGGTGTCGGGTTGTGTTTTCTTCAAAATTTATTTGGAAAATGGCTGTTTTGGAAACAGTGTAGGCCGAGATCTGATGCTGCATTCTGGGGCGTCTGATCTGGGCCTGCACTGTTTGCCAATTACCCGTTTTGGGTATTTCCGGTACAAAATGGGCTGAGGTACAGCAACCTTTTTATTACTACTAAATTACAGGACACGTACAATGCCTACCTTGTGCTGAGTACATTTCGGGTATAAATATTTATTTTGAATACAATAAGGTCTTCTTTGTATGGTAACTAGAACATCTAGACTAAAACATTTAGTGCTCAAAAGAATATTTTTTCAATCTTTTCATTGTCAATCTGCCTTTGAAAACAGGAAAGAAAAACATATAGACTGCCCTAATTTTTTTATTTCTTTTAATGTTCAAATACAGACGCTCCAACTTTTTAATATGAAATTAATTCTTTCAACCCAGTAGATTGGTGTCCTAGTTTATCTTGCCACCTTTTAACTTTTTCAATCCTTTTAACCCTGTAGACATGGTAGTCCTTTGTCCTAGTTATTTCCAACCCCCCTCTCCCTCTTATCTTGTCTGAGTGAGTGTTTGAGTTTTACGTCCCAGCAACAGCTAAGGTCATACGGAGACGGGACCTCGGTTTAAAGACTCATCCGAAAGTCTGGAGAAGCCCGGGATCGATCCTGCGACCCCTGGTTTACAAGGGGAGTATCGTAACCACTACACCACGGAGGCTTCTTTATTTTGTCTGGAACAATTATCTATGCATCAAATTAGACCAGAGTCTTTGCTTATTAATATTAAAAATTTGTAAATTGTTTTTCATACAAAGTATCACATGAATGAGTCTGTGTAATGAACATCCCCTAAACCCCACTTTATATCGAGAAAACTGGGGTATACATTATTTTTCTTATTTCTGCTCCAAGACATAGGTTGTGCGTACTCGTTAGAACCGCCTCACCGAGGCAGTTCTAACGAGCACCCATAATCTATGTTTGCAGTATAAATAAGACAACTATCACAGGTTTTCATCAGAAAGCTAGCCATTTTGGAGATGTAAAAAAAATTCACTATGTTTCTCAGGTGAGTTATCGTAATGTAAGGTACATATGTTTGATATTTCATATCAAGATGTGGAGGGATGGAAAATTCTTCAAAATTTCACTTGTCCAGCAGTAGATTTTGGCAAATTTCATAGGGACTAGACTCGTCCTCCAAAATTCTGTCATCATCACTAAAACACGCCTACTGGTATATAATTTTTACCCCCTTGAACCCCACTTTTATATAGTAAATTGAGGTTTACAAGGTTAAACCGTATTTTTCTTATTTCTGCTCTAAAATATAGATTGTGGGTACTCGTTAGAACCGCCTCGATGAGGCGGTTCTAACGAGTACCCATAATCTATATTTTGAGCAGAAATAAGAAAAATATCACAATTTTTCATCTAAAAAAAATCGATTTTTCGGAGGTAAAGTTTACAATGTATTTGTATAGGCGTGTTTTGGTAATGTGGAGAGCGGACTAGTGGAATTTTCCAGCCTCAATGTGAATTCTCTGCTTGGCAGACGATTCACGCTGAAATGTAAAGCTCGATTTCTTTTGAAAAAGGCGCAACATTTCAAGTACAGACAATTCACATGTAATGAAATGTCTTATTTTCTCTGAAAAATAACTTGAAGATAAATATTGAAAAAAAAAAAAAATCTGCAAATGTCAGGATCGGCAGGGAAGGACTTTACCTGACATTCCCCACCCCCACCCGCCATTTTTACAAGCGAGATAACTTTTTTGAGACTTCCTGTATATTAGGCCACACAAAAAGTGAGTTTCATTAAGAAAACATGGCTTTTCAACTATATTGAAAATTTTCCCATCAAAAATGAAAATTTTCAAATAAAACTTACAATATTTTTCAGATTTCTGCTCCAAAAATAAATTGTGGTTACTCGTTAGAGCCACCTCACTGCGAAAACATAAATCTGGGTACTCATTAGAACACAAGTACCCACAATCTATGTTTTTGAGCAGAAATAAGAATAATAATGTACACCCCTGTAAACCCCAGTTTTACTATATAAAAGTGAGGTTTAAGGGGGGTGTTAAAATGATATAGTCATGTTTTCTTGATGACTCTTAAAAGGAAGAATTTGTTCCCCTGCAAGTGTATCCATTTTCCTTTTCATGCTAATTTTTTGTTGAAAAGGCACTTTTTTGACATAAACAACCAACTGTTTTGGAAAGGGGGAAAACTTTGATATGCTGGTAAATGAAGTATATTAATGCAGCACTTGTCAAAATAATTTAAAAAGTAAACTTATATAATGATAGCTTTGAGCCATTGTTCCACAAAAGAGCTGTCCCGGTCAAAGCTCTACATACTAGAATCAGGAGGAAGGGTTTGGTATGGCGCTTAATAGAACTTTGGACTAGTTCTTTATGTCAAGAAAATGTACAAACTTAATACATCATAGTGTCTAGAGTTCTTAACTCTTTAAAATCGTAAGAAGCATACAGCTTCAGGAAAGGAGGCTTAAAGAGGATCAATTTCCTTATTTCTTAGGAGAAACATGTCATTTTCCTAATTTCTTAGGAAAAACATGTCTTGTTCCTTATGAGAAATGTATGACATTTTCTTTATTTCTTATGAGAAACATAATTATGCCATTTACCTTATTTCTTATGAGAAACATATGTCAATTTCCTTATTTCTTAGGAGAAATATGTCATTTTCCTTATTTCTTATAAGAAACATGTCAATTTCCTTATTTCTTAGGAGAAATATGTCATTTTCCTCATTTCTTATGAGAAACATGTCATTTTCCTTATTTCTTATGAGAAATATATGTTTTGGGTACTTGTTAGAATTGTCTCGTTGAGGCGATTCTAACGAGTACCCAAAACATGTTGTAATGGAGAAATAAGAATTATCCTGAAATTACCATCCTTATGCCACCTAATCTGAAGCTATGTAGAAGCTTTAACATTTTGTGGATGCCACTACCACTACTTAGTCATCCTGTACTTTTGTATTGAAGTTCCAGTTTATCTTAACCCTAGGACATAGCATGTCCAAGGGGCAAGATAAAATGGAACACCGAAGCATCGAAATGCTCCTGCAACAAACAGTACAACTTCAATGGCTTTAACACCAATGGCTCATTTACCATGGCTGAGTCAAACACGTTCTTGAATCTCTAGGGAATTTCTCCACATAAGAAACAGTGAGGGGACATTAAGTATAGTTTTGTCTTTTATCTTGCAAATGTTTACTGTGTGTACTGATTAGGATCGCCTCAACAAGGCGATTCTAATGAGTACATACAGCGAACATATATTATATAACACCAAAAAGAGGTCCCAGATTAATCTCGTTATGCCTCCTGGAAGTGGCCATCAGCCGCTCAAACTATCCTGTCTTGAAGAGATTTTCGTGGTCCCAAAGGTGTTCGAGCCATTGAAGTTTGACTGTATTATGAAACTCACAGTTTCACGACTAAAGTCAGAATCCATACACCCCTCTTGCATCATATACATATTTTTCTCATCATGCATTGTAATTGTATCACAACTTACAAATTTAAAACAAAAGCATTACATCAGTAATCACTAAACAATAGCACATTTTATCACAAGTGACAATAACAATAACAGTCTCAAGTAGTAACAGTCTCTCCTAGTAACAGTCTCCAATAGTAACAGTCTCCAATAGCAACAGTCTCCAGAAGTAACAGTCTCCTCTAGTAACAGTCACCAATAGCAACAGTCAGTCTCCCCTAGTAACATATCCCATAGTAACAGTCTCCAGTAGCAACAGTCTTTCATATTAACAGTCTCTGCTAATACCAGTTGTCAGAAGCAACAATCCGTTGTTGTAACAGTGTAATAATTTTAACAAATTCATTGTTCAACAAAACCATCTAAAACATGGTCAAAATATGTCTCACAGCCACAGATAAGGAGTAATGGGGTCAACTAAGGCATTGTTTTTCTTTTTTCTTTTTTTTTCTTGCTAATTACTTTCTTACTATAGTACAAAATAGGGGGGGGGGGCAGCCCTTTTTCTTGTTTTAACCCATTGTATACTAGTGCACTCTTCCATTGCTGTATGTTGGACAAGTCCATTTGTCATATAAGGGGTGGTAGGCCTATTTTCGTTTATATTCTATTTTTGACAGAAAATTCTGTTAGCAAATAGTTCTGCGACGTCTGATCTTGGCCTGCACTGTTTGCTAAGCTACCCCTTTGGGGGCTTCCCACATGCAATGGGTTAATGAAGGATGAAGGAAGTAATGAAGTCCACTGAGATACAATGCATTTACAAAAGGGACATCTCTATTCACCTTATTTGCATTATCTGCTGGTGCCTAATCTGAAGGTTATCAGTGTTGGAAAAACAGGTAACCAGACCCCCATGACCTTTCAAGGTCAGGGGGGGGGGCTGGTTACCTGTTTTTCCAATATTGACAATGTGCAAGCTGGGAGCCAGCAAATAATGCAAATATGGTGAATTCTATTCTATTCATAGCTCAAGATATGGAGCAGTAGCAATGGAAATTAACCCATTTGGTACCGGAAACCGCAAAACGGGTACCCTGGCAAACAGTGCAGGCCCAGATCAGACGCCGCAGAAAGCGGCGTCTGATCAGGGCCTACACTGTTTGCGAAAAGTTAAGCCATTTTCCCAATCAATTCTGAAGATAACACAACCTGACACCCCTTAATTTTGAAATGGACTCCTGCCAATATATGAAGAAGATTCCATCTGGTTGTTAGTGTCATCAAGTTGTTGAGTCTAACAAGTACCCACAACCAAATTTTTTTTTTTGAAGAAATATGAAAAATGATCCCAAAATTGTCCTTATTACTTCCCCTTATCTGAAACACATCACAAAAACAAGCCTATACAAATACATACCAATTTTACCGCCAAAAAAAAAAAACAAAGATTTTAAGATGACAAATTGTGATATTTATCTTATTTCTGCTCAAAATATAGATTTTGGGAACACGGTTCTAACGAGTACCTACAATCTATATTTTAGAGTAGAAATAAGAAAAACAAGCTTTACCTCTGTAAACTCCAGTTTTACTATATAAAAGTGGTGTTTAACGGGTCAGAATTATATACATGTCGGCTTGTTTTTGTGATGATTTCTGTGAACCAATAAAATCACTGGTCTTACAGTATCACCGTGTTGAGATGCTTACTTATGACATCTCAAAATTTATGATTTAATGTCAAAAGAAGAAAAAAACTTGCAGAAGTTATCCACATTATGCCTCATCTGCAGCTACAATTATTGGCGATCGCTATTGACAGCTGGCTGTCAATAGGCACTTCCATAATTACTACAATCTTCTAGCACTATAATGGACTATATAAAGTGTACCAGTACCATAGCAATGAATAAAGTGGGTATTTGATCATTACGATAATACGCTGGTGCGACATAGTTCATTTTTTAACATCTCCAAAATGGACTTTTTTCTAATGAAAATCTGGGATATTTTTCTTATTTATTCTGCAAACATAGGTTGTGGGTGCTCGTTAGAACCGCCTCATTGAGGCGGTTCTAACGAGTACTCACAACCTACATGTATGTTTTTGTGCAGAAATAAGAAAAATAATGTATACCCTGTAAACCCCAGTTTTCTCTGTATAAAGTGTGGTGGGGGGGGGGGGGGGGAGGGGGGGTGCTATTTCATGAACTTGTTCACGTGATGAGAACTGAAGAATAATTTTCCATATTTCTCCATGTAAACCTGTGGTGTGGGTATTCATTTAACAGCATCAGGCAGGTGGTACTAAGGAATACCCACAAAATAGGTTTGTACAGTCAACCCTCTTTATACCGGCATGGCAAAACTCGTTATAACGACATTTTCAATGGAATGAATTCTTAGCTCAAGGCTTAGCCTCGATTCCGAGTGACGTGTGCTTCCCAAATCGAAGCCATAGTCATGAAAGATTTTTGTAATTTAATACTCCAAGAAACAAATGTTATAGATATTTGTTAGAATCGCCTCACAGAGGCGATTCTAACGAATGTGTATAACATTTCTTTCGTGGACTAATGATGTGGAAAAGACCTTTTATAACCCTAACTTGGATTCTTTATAACGGCAAGTTCATTATAACAGCACAATAACAGGGAACAAATATTGTCGTTATAACGCAGGTCCTCTGTATGGTGAATTGACAAAAAAAATTTTCTTCAATAATCACCAAATACCCACAGTATCTGATTCTACCATTTACACTCATTTAATTCCTTTTTACTACCAGTACATCTCCTTCACCAATCGATTCTTTGGATGCGTGCATCCTGCAGTGACCAAGATCAGTGCTCTCTGAACACATCACATGAACAAGTCCGTGAAATGAACACCCCCCTTAAACCTCAGTTTTTATAGAGAAAACTGGGGTTTACGTGGATATACATTATTTTTCTTATTTCTTTTCCAAGACATAGGTTGTGGGTACTTGTTAGAACTGCCTCAACGAGGCGGTTCTAACGAGTACCCACAACCTATGCTTGCATTGTAAATAAGAAAAATATCATGGTTTTCATCAGAAAAGTAGCCATTTTGGGGATGTGAAAAAGGCACTATGTCGAGTGGGTGTGTTATCGTAATGGGTCTTTGCTCTTTGAACAGTCTCTGCTCCCTGAGCTGTTTCTGCTCTATCACGTGAATGAGTCTGTGAAATGAACACCCCTCTAATCCCCAATTTATATAAAGAAAAGTGGGGTAAAAGCCTAAAGGGGGTATTCATTATTTTCTTTATTTTTCCTGAAAAACACAGACTGAACTGCCTCAAAGAATTATATCACAATTTAAATCAGAAAAAGAATGGTTTGGAGATATGATATAATGCACAATGTCTCATGGGTGTGTAATCCTAATGTCTGATCAGTCTTTGCTCGCTGGACAATTTTTTTGGGCACCGTATGAACAGCCCTTATGCCAAAGTTTGCGTAGATTGTATTCAGAATGAATCTAAAGCCTGACCATCATGAAAACAAGCCTATATACTTTTGACCCCCTTGAACCCCACCTTAATACAGTAAAACTGGGATTTACAGGGGTAAGCCTTATTTTTCTTATTTCTGCTCAAAAATATAGATTGTGGGGTAGTCGTTAGAATCGCATCCTCCTGCCTCGAGGTGGCAGTTCTAACGTGCGTGCATCCACAATATATGCAGGAGGAGGTGGTTCTAATGTGTACCCACAATCTATATTTTGAGCTGAAATAAGAAAAATATCACAATTTTCATCTTAAAATTTTCTCTTTTTTTTGTGGTAAAATTCACAATGTATTTGTAAAGGCGTGTTTTCGTAATGCTTAGTTTTTCCGCAGTGCACTTATTCAAAGACACAATTTCGTTGTCACAACTCAAATAGTGATTGGCTATACATGAGAATACTAGTGATGGCACATCGCAAACAGTTTCTCCACACAGCACAGGATAAGCAAATACACAAAAACCTCTTTATAACACTATTCATTGTAACAGTTTTGGAAATGAAGTTTAAAGCTGGCTCGTGAAAAGTGTAAAAATTATATAGAGTACCAAACTTAATCCTTATCCTGTTGCATAAATTAATTTAGCCACACCCATTTACATTTTAACCAATCAAATTACTTCATGTAATTCATTCATTCATTCAAATGCGCAAATCGCACCCCCTCCCACCCCCACCCCCTCGCCCATCGGGGCTTGGATAAATAGATTGGGCTGCATGGTGCTTCCATGCAGAGCTGAAACTGACCACACGTGAGTACTGGTAAACCGCTTTTAGCCTTAGAAGGACGAAGCCTGCCCAGGCAAAGTGATGTGAGTCAGACCATCTAATGCCTATAAGCCTTTTGGTTTTATTGGGTGGTAGGCCTTGAGATGTCATTTCACCTCAGTGTTGGGTAAAAGCCCCACAAAATTGGAAGCAATGTTTCCAAAATCACCTAATTAATGCTGATGGGGACGTTAAACCTCAATTCAAACAAAACATACAAAACTGCAAACTGAATGACAAACAGGTTAGATCCTGATCAAATGACTTCTTCAAATCTGGAACTACACTATTTGCAAAAGTAGGATTAGGGTTAACAAATATTAACCCTTGTCCTGCTGAACCCGGATTTGTCTTATCTTTCAAACAATGTAGATCCAGATCAGATGGCTTCTTCAGAAGCCATCTGATCAGGATCTACATTGTCATTCAGATTGTGAATTTGTTGCAATAATTTGCATCAAGCAATCTGATTGGTTGATAATTGGTAGTGGGTGTGTCAGATTAACATATTCAGCAGGACAAGGGTTAACAATGCCAGTATGTTGCTGTGACATTTCATTTTGTGTGTTGTATATTGTTACTAAGTAACGTCACAATTTAAATCCATTTTGTCATCATTAGTTACAAATTCCCCTGATGATTTAGGGAATAATATTTACTGTATTTTCGTGTAGTGTCATTGCACTTCTCTATATAATTCTCTTGGCTCAACACTTCTATGTTTTTATCGATGTAGAAAAAATGACCATAAACAGTAATATTTTGTACATAAGCTATACTTTTTTGTTTGGATATGTCTTTTTCTTTAACCCTTTTTGTACCAAATGGAATCTTTCTCCTTATATACAGCACGAGTCCATTTCAAAATTTAGGGGAGTCAGTGTTTTCATCACAATTTATTTGAAAAATGGCTGAACTTTTTGCAAACAGTGTAGGTCTTGATCAGATGCCACGTTCTGTGGCATCTGATCTGGGCCTGCACTGTTTGCCCGGGTACCCGTTTTGGGGTTTCCGGTACAAAATGGGTTAATTCATATTGTTTCTGCTTTGAATCCAAAGAATAGTCTTATAAAGAGGTTGTGATGTACAATCTTATAAAGAGGTTGTGATGTACAGGAAGAATTTAAAGCATGGCATACACTGATTGCTATAGAAAATGTGAATATTGCCCTATATTGTGTTACCATAGCAACTCTGTGAAAACAACTTGTGGCATCTGGTATCAGAAACGTGGAAAATTCTACAGCTCCAAACCATTTCTTTTTTACTTGACATTTAATATGAATTTTCTTCCCAGCAGATGGTTCACGCAAAATGTCACATCTTATTTCCCTTAAGGGGAATGGGAACACCTGGAAGATTTTTCCGTCATTTTTCCTGTTCACTTTTCTACAAGCCCTGTCCCACTGAAAAAGGGGTCTACTCTTAAAGGAAAGAATTTGCTCCTTAGGAGCAAATTCTTTCCTTTAAGAGTTGACCCCTATCGACATGTGAGAGAAAAATACTTTTGCAGGAGTTGCCTCCCTGAAGGTGTGTCCATTCCCCTTAATATCAGAAGAACAATGAAAATGCCATGCACAGCAGTCCTTAGCAATGTCTATAAGGAATTAAAAGTGATGTCACACCTACTGGATATTAACTGAATCTGACCTCAGCTAGTCACCATGGAAGCAGTCAAGAACCATCAGTATTTGCTATAGCATTCAGGACCACACTTAGCAGTGTCAAGTGAGAAAATGTACATGTATGCAGACAAGTGTACACAGCAAACTCAGATCAGCCAACACATCTGCAAAGTCGGATCAGTCTTCACTGTGTGTTGTATGGACATACTGTGATTAGGCCCTGCCAATCGGGGCTTGAAGAAATATATGGGCTGCATGATGCTTCCAGGCAGAGCTGAAACCAACCCGCACACAAGTACTGGTAAACCGCTTAGAGGATCTAAGCCTGCCCAGGCGAAGCAGTGCGAGTCGGACCGTCCATGCTTCTAAACCCTATTGGTTTCATTGGGGGACAGGGCTTGAGACGTCATTTCATCTCAATGTCTGGGTAAAGTCCCACAAAATTGGAAACAACATCTCCAAAATGACCTTTACAGTGTTGACAGAGGCGTTAAACCTCAAATCAAACAAACACACTGTGATACAACACATTTATAGACTGGGAAGACTGTATGCAGACTGTGGGTACAAACATAGCAATAGAAAGTTAATATTTTTTGATAACTGAAGACTAGTTTTTGTCAATTCTCCATAAAAGCCTATGTTGTGGGTATTCATTAGGACCTCCTCGACGAGGCGCTTCTAATGAATACCCACAAAATAGGTTTATACGGTGAAATAAGGAAAACTATCCTTCAGTTATAACAAATTCTAATGCACTTACGTATGTAACGGGACGTCTGATTGGATAAAGTCAAAAATTTGCGACAGTATATTGTGCGATATACTGTCGGAAACCCGACGTCACCACGTAACGTCGTTTTTCATTGGCTGACATTTGGTTTTACGCAGCTCACAGCGTCTGCCGCTTTGTGCAAAATAGTACAACTTTTAACAAAACAACCGAATAAGTGCATTAGAATGGGGATAACTGTATTGAAAATTGTCGTTTGGGGAGGTAAATCGGTGGTTTTACGGTCGGAAATTTCGTTTTAGGGCGACGCTGATGCGTCGCCGTAAAACGAAATTTCCGACCGTAAAACCTCCGATTTACCTCCCCAAATGACAATTTTGAATACAGTTATCCCCTAAATACCCACCTTATCTGTTGTTATGTACCGTAATGATCCTAAGTATTGGGACAGAGATGACTGAGCAAATAGTGCAGACACTTCAGGAGCAGTCTGATCAGGGTCTACACTGTTTGCCATTTCATCTGCATCTTTTGTACTCCTTGCTGGATCATTAACCTTTATCCTGCTGTAGGCGACAAGCCCTATCTTTGCAAACAGTGTAGATCCAGATCAGCCATCTGATCAGGATCTACTCTGTTTGACATTCAGTTTATGAATATGTATAAATAAATTGTATGAAGTAATCTGATTGGTTCAAAGTCAGAAATGGGTGTGGCTTAATTGAATATTCAGCAGGTTAAAGGTTAAATAAATTTGTTGAAATTTTAGGAGCATTACAGCAAGGCCTCAAGGTGTCCATTTTTTTTTATTTTTACGGTATACGTACTTATCTTCAACACGTTCATGGTATACTTTCTCTTGACACTGTGCCTTTATTGCACAAGGGTTCCCTTAGAATTAACCCAAAATAAATCAACATGAATTGCCCCAGATGAAGAGAAACAATGAGAATAAACAAGGAATGATTTTTCTGTATCATTTGTTAGAAACTTAAAATGCTGTGAGTACATCACGAAAACACGCCTATATAATTTTGACCCCATTGAACCCCGACTTTTATAGAGTAAATCTGGGGTTTATAGGGGTAAACTTTATTTTTCTCATTCTGTTAAAAAACATAGTTTGTGGGTACTCGTTAGAACCGCCTCGCTGAGGCGGTTCTAACGAGTACCCACAATCTATGTTTTGAGCAGAAATAAGAAAAATATCACAGATATTCATCTTAATTTTTTTTTTTGCGGTAAAATTTACCATGTATTTGTATAGGCGTGTTTTCATAATGACAAGTTATAATCTCCTCATCGAGGGAATTCTAAGTAGTACTCACAGCATATTGTTTAAAGGATAAATTTAATAAGAATATTTATCATATGACGTCATAACGCTGTGACATAAAATCACATGAATAATAAAACTTTGGCGGAATTAAGTAATGTCCTGACGACATCACTGTCAATCATGCATTAGGCCTAAAACAAAAAAATAGCTGTGTTTCCGCTAACATGCCAACAAAGAGTATGGGTCAGTTGGTCGCTAAACCATTTTACTTTTTGTCAACTTTTTATTTGATGGAAAAAAGCAAAATTTAGTTAAAATGGCTAAATTCTAGCTATATTACCATTAAACATTCAAATAAAGAGGTTAAAAGCATCAAGGAAGCAAAAGAACTTGGTTTCAATTATTAATTTTGCTATTTTGACAGTTTTATGAATTTTCATCAAAAGTGCCAGAAAATATTAAGGTCGTTATGTTAGAAAATCTTTTTATTTTTATCTGGATGGCAATAAAAATTGCCAGGTTGGCAGAAAAAATCAGGATCGGTCCGGTTAGCGGAAACACAGCTATTTTTTTATGCCTTATTGTGGAAAAGCTGTCAAATTTAAGGCGATTAAATCCAATATAAAATAACCAGAATTATTATGATAAAAGAATCTTACACTCATGACCATTTGTATGAAATCTATGAAACTCGCCATAGGCTCATTAATGACCACTTGTGTAAGATCCTCTATTTATCCAAAAATTTTCCTTGTTAATTCTCCTCATCTGGAGCTAGGAACATTCCTCATTAGCCGCAGCTCTGGACAGTCACTTTGTTTTTCTTCCAACTTGGCTTCTTGTCACTCTATCCCAAACAAATGGCAGGTGATGCCGGGCTTCTTGTTTAAGGCTCCCATCCAGGGATGCAGCTTTCAGATCATCGTTTGGGGAAGGGGCTGAGGGAGCATCCTTCCCTCCTGGGCTGTCCATCACTTTAGAATCTACTGAACATGTTGAATCTGCACTTTCATTTGTAACGTATGCTGTACAAGTAGACACTTGTGAATCACTACGACTCAGAGTTGGAGGGGAAAGCTTTGACTGCTTAGTTACTGGAACACTAGTATCACTACTTTGAGAACAATTACTAAAAGCACGTTTTCTGTGACAATGAAATTTTTTATGTTTATATAGGAATTCACAACCATCCTCAGAGCCTTTGTCATCAGTATTATCCTGGCTGGAATCTACACTCTTTTGGCTCTGATAATCTATTCCTTGACTTTTCTCCGCACTATCATAAACTTTTTCACCTGCACTGAGATCAGAATTACTTCCCACACTCAATGAATCAAAGCTTTCACTGCAGCCCTCCTCCATTCTATCTCCAGATGAACCAGCAACATTTTTATTATACTCATTTTCACTCCAAGTACTGCTATCAGGACAAGCACTGGCAGTCATAGACTCTGCAGCTTGTTTCACAATATTATGACTAGGAATAACACTTAATGATATGGCAGGCCATTTAGTTTCTTTAACCTCTTCTTTCGTTTTCACTGACAGATCAGTTCTTTCATTTGACAAATTCATTTGTGGACTTAATTTAGGAGGCCCATCTATCTTATTGTGACTTGTTTTTAAATGATCTTGATATGCAGATGTGTCATCAACTGTTTTTTCACAGGGCACACATGAATACGCATTAGATGGCACATCAGATTTAGACACCGGTTTATCAATTTTGTTCTGTGATTGTGATTCTTTCACATGAACATTAGAATGGTCTTTGAGTAACTGTTGATCTGCAAATGATAAATGACATTTAGAACATGACAATGTGCCAGTCATTTTTACTTGCCCATGTTGGCGGCAATGACGTTTGTATGAGCCAAAGTCGTTTAATTGAAATGTTTTTCCACATTCAGGACACTCCAAACATTTAGTCTCTTTTGAGTCATTTTGAAGAGATTTAGACCTATCTCCTTCTGGGTCCTCCTCACTTCCTAAACTGCTGGAATCTTGAGAACTGGAGTTAGATTTCATAAAAGAAGGAGATTCATGTACTGTGTGAGTATTACCATCCAGGCCTTCAGGCACTTCTTGATTCGTTCTTTTCACATAGGCACCTCCATTTTCATTGTTTTTGTCCATTCCTTGTCCCTTTGAAACAACCATGTCTGGCCCATTCAGGGCTGTTTTAGTTTCTGATATAGTTTGTACTATTGTATCTTCAGCACGGGGTTCAAATCCATGTTGATTGCGAAAATGTTTTCGGAACCCATACGGACTACCATATGTTAGGTTACACAGTCTACATATCAAATATAAGATATCATTGGGATCATTATTTCCTATTATATTCTGAATGGGTTCATGTTTAGAAATATTGTTTCTTTTTGCGAGTTCAAAAGAAGCATAATTAACAGAAGCAGCTGCTGAAACAGGCTGTGGCTGCATCACTGAGGACGGTGGCTGTGACAAGTTACTTGATGAAACAGGAATGCCTGTCTGTTTAGGGGACTGTCGGTTGTCTATATGAGCTCTTGCTTCAGGGCCTAATATAGGTTGACCTAGAGTAATCCCTCCAGCATACGGAGCATGGGGTGACAATGTTCCATAGCTTGCAGTAGAGCCCTGAGGGCCTGAAATTGGTGATGGCTGTCCCTGATACAGATGTACTAACCTTGATGATGTCTCAATTGGGCTGCCAGATTTACTTGATGCTGGATTGGTTGAAGTAATGGGATGGCCTGGGGGAGGTGAACTTTTCAATTCCTGGCAATATTTATCTACACTACTCTCTAGGTGTTTGATAAATGTGTTAAACAACATGTTACCCTTTCTCTGCATATTTCCAGCTGGCTGCTGAGAAACATTTCCAACTGTCTGTGCTCTAGCTCTTGGACTTTCAATAGATATGTGTGATTCCTCAACAAAACTTTGTGTTCTTTGTCTATGAGCATCAAACTGATAACCATCTGGTGCAGCACTGAAGTTACTATAGCTAGGTCTTCTCGATTTCTCTACTTCTGACTTCTTGAATGACAAATCAAGAGGTGTTTCGCCAGAGACGGAAGAGGAGGAGGAATTAGATGGACAATCTCTTCTTCTTGACCAATCACTTGCAGGTACTCTTGGTTCTGGACTCAGTAATATGTCTTGCACCTCTTTTCTCTGGTCATCCCTAGATGCTGGAGAAGGCTTTCTTGGACTAGCTGCCATGTATCCACCAGACTTTCCTTGTGCAATTTCTAGTTCTTTTGATCTCTTCTGATATAAACTGTTAGGTTCCAGACGATTTTGTCTATAGGCTGAATACATCTCTGCTGGCAGATTTTCTTCAGTGCTCAGTCTATGGGATGAATGTATATTTTTATTGGCCTGTATGTTTGCTGGCACATTCTGTTGTAATTGATCATACTCCTTCGGGGATGTTATTGGTGGGTGATGGGGCAAGAGCTTAGGCATTTGGTAACCAAGGCAACCAGGTGGCACTGCTGAGTGTGAAGGTCGCATCATAGCAGGAGGCTGATCCTGTGGGCTCTGTAACCTCTGGTAGGTTAGATATGCAGGATGGACAGCATGTGATGGACTAAACTGAGGAAATGCTGATGGTGAAAGTGCCAGTTTTGATGGATATTCTGGAGACTTGTGTTCCCGAGCTTGGAATCTAGGATCTGGATGAGATACACACAGTGCACATTTACAATCCCTCAGGTGGACAGGTTGTTTATGACCTCTTGCATTCAAGGATTCTTGAAGTATACCAATAGTATGTACCTTCTGGCTGTCTGTGCTAGTGAGTAGAGGATGCCTCGGTGAGAACTGAGGTGAATACATCATTACTGGATGTAATGCACTCTCTGCAGGATGTGTAGTCACCATGTGTGGTACTGGTTTCTGAAGCTTATGAACTGGGTATCCAGGGTACCTTTCTTGTGAACGCAAATGCTCATCACGAACAAGCTCTGGCCTATCACCTGCACTATACATCCTACTTTTATAATCAGGATATTCAACTTTTGGTCGAATCAGATAATTTCTTTGTTGTTCCGCTTCCTGAAAACCAGGATTTGAAGCATTTGGGCTTCTCTGCTGTCCACTATTGTATTTCCCCATGTACTGCTGTCTATGTAAGTTCACTCTGTCTGTTTCTGAATGGCTGGGATTTTGTATCATGTGCCTGTCATCAAAGGGCCAAGCCACCTGCTGAACTTCTCTTCTACCAATTTCTCCTGGCTCAGATCTTATACTGGGTGATTTCTGTGTCTCTTTTCCTTTACCAGGGGAAGGGGACAAAAGTTTATTGATCTGCAAGCCTTGACTGATCATGTTATTTACAAGTCCTTGAGCATTGAAATTTTCAGAATTTCCAGACTTACTGGTAACATGTGTGTCTCGGATCTGATCATTTTTTCTATCTTTGGATTGATTCTCATCCTCTGATGGCTTTTTCTCCTGAAAACTTAATTCTAGGAAACGTTCAATATGGTCTTTAAGTGAGATCATGTTTGGTTCAGATTTTGTAGGCTTCCCTTTTTCACATTTTTGGGCCAGGACTTTATCATTTTCAGATGTGTATTCATTGATATTTGTGACTGAACTGCTTTCAGATATAGACTCTGTTTTCAAGCTATTTTCTTTCTTAACCGTGTTTTCATTAATTTTAGTCTGTTTTTCATTTGGATTCATGGACATGCTACATAATTCTAGTATATTTGTTGTCTTTTCAACTTTCATAGTGGCATTTACATGTTGTAATGAATTATCTAGAACCTGATCTATGAATGTTTGAAATGTTGTCAACTTTTTCTTATGAGAATCTACTGATATATCATTTCTAGATATTTCAGATATAATATCTGCCACTTTTATTTTTTCTGTTCTTCCAGTCCCTTGTTTTGTATCTACTGTTTCCTCTAATTTGATACACTTTGAATCCTCTATTTTAATTTCAATTTCCTTCATTTCTTTTCCAGATGACTTTTGCTCAGCTGAATCTGTTACACTCATCTTTTCATCAAAGTTGACTGTACATAATTTCTCTTTATCTACAAATTCAGCATTTACTTTGTTATCCTCATCCACACTGGCGTTTTTAGATACATCTGCATATGCATTATCACTTCCTCCAGTTTTGTCAACAGAACTGTCACCCACATCTGCCCCATTATCAGCATCTTTAGGATTTTCTGATATAGCATTATTATCATTAGTCTTAATTATCCCATCGCATGAATTCTTCTTTAGCTTATCTGGAACCCACAAATCATTTGGCTCTTTAGATAACAGACAGCCTTCAATCAACATATCTATCCGATTCTTGACACAATGCAACATCTCTTTATTTTCAGATCTACCATCTGTGTCTTTCTCATTTGCACTTCCCCCCTTGTTTTCTTTCTCTTCCGTTTCCTTTGAAACAACACCTGCCTCATTTTGCCCTGTTGATTCAATTTGTCCCATTACAACATCAACCAGAGACAATTTTTAATCTGAAAATACAAGAAAAACTGATAATAATAATTCATTACGCAAACACGCCTATACAAATACATTGTCACCTTTATCGCCGAAAAAAATGAAAATTTTATGATGAAAAATTGTGATATTTTTCTTATTTCTGCTCCAAATATAGATTATGGGCACTCGTTAGAACCGCCTCATCGAGACGGTTCTAACGAGTACCCACAATCTATATTTTAGAGCAGAAATAAGAAAAATAAGATATACCCCAGAAACCCCAGTTTGACTATATAAAAGTGGGGTTCAAGGGGGACAAAATTATATAGGCGTGTTTTCGTGATGTAATCTAGAAATATTTTCTGCAAAGTCTAGGCTTGACATTTCATGAGAATTGTCTGATCAGTTCACATGAAATGTCAAGCCTTATCTTTTGAAGCAGACAATTCACATGAAATTTCTAGCAACATTTTCTTCAAAAATGACAAAATAAAATATATATTCAAAATTACTGCCTGCCTGGAATGTGATTGGTAATTTGAGGGTTTAATAAACAATCCCATAATTATTGCCATCACATGATTAAGAAGTTCATGTAATAAGCATCCGAGAAAACCACCTTCAGTAGATTAAAATGGACTTTGCAAGGGTACAGGTACCTTTATGATGTCATTCTTGCGGATGGACAAAGTGCTGGCAGTCAAACAAAATGACTAACACTATCTAAAACCGGCCCCGATAGCTCAGTTGGTAGAGTGTCCGCTCCGGGGAACGGGAGGTCACGGGTTCGACCCTGGGCCGCGACATACCAAAGTCGTTAAAAATGGTACTAGCTGCTCCTCGCTTGGCACTCAGATTTACGGGGTAGAGCTAGGACTGGTCGACCCAGTGTCAGGATAATGTGACTGGGTGTGGTATCATGTAATGTGTCTGGGACATGATACTTCAGTGAGGCAGCACTATAAAAGTGAGCATTGAACTCCCTGTCGCAATCAGACACCGTCGTGATATGACTGAAAAATTGTTGAAAGCGACGTTAAGCCCGAATTCACACACACACACTATCTGTATAGTTGGAATTTAAATTAAAGAAATTTTGTGAGGAAATATATCAATTTACATGCAAGAATTACCTTAAAAAGCAAAAGGAAGATATTTTGCCCAATGCAAATGTAACAATAGGAGAAAAATAAGAGGACCATGAGGTCCTGATCGCTCTCCTCGGAACCCTGAGTATTATATGTATGTTTTTTCCTCATCTGAGTATTGACCATGATCTTTGGTACTGATAAATAGGTCAAGGTCAACCTGAGGTCATTATTTATAAAATATTGTAGTAATCAGTCACCTGAAGCTACATATGAAGTTTCAAGGAAATCTGCCCAGCAGTTCTGGAGAAGATTTTTTAAGGTTTTTATTACATATAGCCATAGCAGCCATTTGGTCATGTGACCTAGACCATTTGACCTTGTTCATCAATATTGCCAAGGCAGCTGTATATAAATTTTAACTGAAATTGGCCCAGCAGTTTCAGAGAATATGTACTTTGAAAAGTTGATGGACACGCTGAATGACCTTGACATTTAACAGCATTCACAAACACTCTTACAGTATGGTACTGAGTCATCACTTTTGCAAACTTGGTAGTACTATATATAGAATAGGCCACCTGATGCTACATACCAAGTTTCAAAACAATCGGCATGTGGTTGTGGAGAAGATTTTTTGGGGAGAAGATTTTTTAAGGTTTTTACCATTTTAGGCATGGCGACCATATTGGTCATGTGACCTGGACAACACAAACTTTCATTCTCCCACAGTCAGGAGGCTGCATATGAAATTTAATTGAAATTGGTCCAGTATTTTAACCCATTGTATACTAGTGGACTCTTCCATTGCTATATGTTAGAAGTCCATTTTTCATATAAGGGGTGTCAGGCCTATTTTTCCATTCTTACTCTGTTAACAAGTAGTGCAGGCTCTGATCAGCATTCTGCAGTGTCTGATCTGGGCCTGCACTGTGTGCCAAGGTATTCCTTTAGGGGTTTCCCACATACAATGGGTTAAAAGAATAAGACATTTGTAAATGGTTGATGGACAGAAGAGGCCTACCATCCTAGTCACCATATTTGCATTATTTGCTGGCTCCCAGCTTGCAAATTGTCAATATTGGAAAAACAGGTAACCTGACCCCCTGACCTTGAAAGGTCAGGGGGGTCTGGTCAAGGTCTGTTTTTCCAACACTGATAACCTTCCAACACTGATAACCTTCAGACTAGGAACCAGCAGATAATGCAAATAAGGTGAATAAGCTTCCCCGGAACCCTTGGCTCAGGGGAGCTAAAAATCCCAGGCCAAAGATATCTAGAGTGAAAGATCCACGTCTCTGGCTTGAGGTAGAGAAGAACAAATTTACATGTTTACAGTCGCTCATGAAGGCTTCCTGATCATTGCCTTCACTTCTATTTTACAAAGTCTTGAGGCTTATAAAGTAATTTTTTTTTTACATATTTTTAACTTTTTTTTTTTACTTCTTTAACCCTTATCTTGCTGTTCACGACAACCCCTATCTTTGCAAACAGTGTAGATCCAGATCAGATGGCTTCTGAAGAAGCCATCTGATCAGGATCTACACTGTTTGGTAATTAGTTTATGAATTTGTAGCAATAAATTACATCAATTAATTTGATTGGTTGATAGACAGAAATGGGTGTGGCTTAAATGAATATTCAGCAAGATAAGGGTTAATATTTTATTTGCTAAGATATAATCTTAGACTATTTTTGTTTTGGTTTTGGTTTCTGGCACATTCAACTTTATTTCACTTATTTCAAGTTGATGGTTAATTAGGAGTACCCAGAGAAAACCACCCGACTGTCCATTGTGGAACTTGGTGTCTCACATCCCAAGCAAGGCTCGAACAACAGCGGTGAGAGATCTAATGATTAAGAGTCAATTGACCAACCGACCGACCAACCGACCGACCCACCTACCTATCTGTTGAGTTTTTACATTCTCGTCAAATCTTTTGAGGAAATTTTGGAGACATTGCTTCTTATTTTATGGGACTTTGGGATAAAATTTCATCTCAAGCACTATTGCTCAAAGAAACCGCTAGGGTTTAAGGAGCAGCCTGATTTGCACCACTTTTCCTGGGCAGGCTCAGATCTAAGTGGTTTACCAGTACTCAAGTTCTGTCTGTCTCTGTGCGGAAGCACCATGCAGCCTAATATATTTCTCCAAGTTCTGATTGGCATGGGTGCTATCTAACTTATCTTATCTTATCTTATCTTATCCTATCCTATCCTATCCTATCTATCCACCCACCATCTAGAGGAGCAGTCTGATCTAGTTCCACACTGTTCGTATCAATGACTTCTACGCCGCTCAATTCTCTACGCCGCTTGTTCTTATATACTGTGGATTGGTCATGCAGAGCTTAATTTATACGTGTGAATATGAATTTTATACTTGACTCTATATTGTACAGCTAGCCAAGAAGTTCTTTCCGTATAGGGTTATATGACAGTAGCGAGATGTCCTGTTAATATGCTGTGGGTACTTGTTAAAATCCCCTCTAGGAGGCAATTCTAACAAGTACCCACAACATATGTTTTCATATGTTTTTATGAAGAAATATCCTTTAATTATCTTCGCTGAATCTTAGTGCATCCTAGTCTGATCAGCCTTAACCTCCATGGAGCTATTAGAAAACCATTTTATGTTGGTACCTGATAATTGTAAAAGGGACATTACTGAGGGAAGGCTCAGGAGAGGCCGGGATTATTGGCATTCTCATCAGAGCCTTTTCTGCTCACATACATGCAGAGGTGAATTTGAGGTAGATTCAAGAAAAAATTCATTACTCTCGCCCTATTAGTTTGCTGTGCATGACGTCTGTATAGTTGACACCGCTGAAAACCTCAAATTTATACAGAGACTAGAAATGCGTCCATAGGACACGGATGCCCCCGCCTGAAAATATGTCTATGTTCGTATTCATCCACAGAAAGTTATTGACCCTGTTTAAGTTTTGGACCCTTTTTTCACATTTGACCTCTAAGTATGACCTTGACCTTGTAGGTAAGGACCTTGGTTTTGTGTGAGGCAGATTGTCTCATGATGGCCAACATTTCTGCCAAGTAATTTCAAAATCCATCCAGAGATAAGAAAGTTATTGACAGCATTTAAGTTTCGGACCATTTTTTTACCTTTGACCTCTAAGTATAACCTTGACCTTGGAGGTACGGCTCTGGGTTTGCACGTCACACATTGTCTCATGATGGTTAATTATTTCTTCGATGTAATTTTAAAATCCATCCAGAAATAAGCAAGTTATTGACTGCGTTTAAGTTTCGGACCCTTTTTTTTACCTTTGACCTCTAAGTATGACCTTGACCTTGTAGGTACAGATCTGGGTTTGCACGTCACACATCGTCTCATGATGGTTAACATTTCTTCAAAGTAATTTCAAAATCCATCCAGAAATAAGTAAGTTATTGACTGCTTTTAAGTTTTGGACCCTTTTTTTGACCTTTGACCTCTAAGTATGACCTTGACCTTGGAGTTACGGACCTGGGTTTTGCACATGACACATCATCTCATGATGGTTAACATTTCTATAAAGTAATTTCAAAATCCATCCAGAAATAAAAAAGTTATTGGCTGCGTTTAAGTTTCAGACCCTTTTTTTGACCTTTGACCTCTAAGTATGACCTTGACCTTGGAGGTACGGACCTAGGTTTTGCACGTGCCATGTCCTCTCATGATGGTTAACATTTCTGCCAGGAAATTTTAAAATCCATCAAGAAATAAGGAAGTTATTGACTGCGTTTCAGTTTCTGACGGATGGACAGATGTACGCACGGAAGGACGAACGGACAGGGGCAACAGGGCTGTATGCCCTTTCCACCATTCTTCAAATGGTGGGGGCATAAAAAGTGGAAATGGGGAGACATTAATTTTTTTTATTTTGGCTCAAAAAAAATGTGGTGGGTACTCATTAGTACTGCCTCAGGACCCACAATCTATCTTTGAACTAGAAAAATATAAAATTGTCATAAATTCTCATCTTAAAAATGCTAGTTCTGAAGAGATATTTATGAAGTGAGTGAGTGAGTTTTAGTTTTACGTCCCACCAACAGCGAAGGTCATACAGAGACGGGACCTCGGTTTAAAGACTCATCCGAAAGTCTGGAGAAGCCCGGGATCGATCCTGCGATCCCTGGTTTACAAGGCCAGAGAGATATTTATGAAAGAGGCCGTTTTAGCACACAGTTCTGTTACTGCAATGACATACACATTTAACCCATTTTGTACCGGAAATCCCCAAAACGGGTAGTTGGCAAACAGTGCAGGCCCAGATCGGACGCTGCATTCTGCGGCGTCTGATCAGGGCCTGCACAGTTTGCAAAATCTTCAGCCCCGTTTCCAAGTAGATTTTGAAGAAAACACAACCTGACACCCCTAAATTTTGAAATGTTCTCCTTTTATATATAAAAAAGGCAGATTCCATTTAGTACAAAAAGGGTTAAAAAACATATAGTTTTGACCATATGGCTGTATTCAGATTGGCCCGAGCAAACAGTGTAATCCCAGATCAGATGCCACAGAACACAGGGTCTACACTGTTTGCCATTCGGCCAGCTATTTTAGACGCAACATAACCTAGTAAAATTGTACTTGTTGAAAGTGCCTATGAAACTGAAGCCCGCCGATCTGTCTTTACGTCTGAAGACAGCAGATTATGTTTTTTCCATAAAGAGGCTTGAAATGTATTGTGGCATAATTGTAGGGTAATTACAACGGCAATTACAGACAATTTTGCTGACATAGCTGGGCCTGACATATCAGGGGAATTAAGGTTGCGCTATTTTGAAGTCAGAAAATCGTGAGTTGTTCAATCAATAACTCGCTGAGTGCATTCAGACTAAAACCTTAATTTCGTCTCATCATGATATCAAGAAAGCATTATGTAACAACTAAAGCATCAAGTGAAAAATGAAGCAGATGACATTTAAATTTTTATTACTTCTATTGTTCATTTGATGTTTCATATAAATTGATTGTTATGAAATGTTTAGCCTATTTTTCTCCTAAAAGAAAAAAAAAAAAAACACTGAAAATGTCATATGCTACAGCAATACTTAACCCTTATCTTGCTGTTCACGACAACCCCCTATATTTGCAAACAGTGTAGATCCAGATCAGGTGGCTTCTGAAGAAGCCACCTGATCAGGATCTACACTGTTTGGCATTCAGCTTATGAATTTCTAGCAATAAATAACATCAAGTAATTTGATTGGTTGATAGACAGAAATGGGTGTGGCTTAAATGAATATTCAGCAAGATAAGGGTTAACTATAGAAACTAGTGATGAATGCCCCCACCCACCCTCAACCATATGCTTCACTAGATGAGTAATTTGCTTGACATATGAGCCCCGCCAAGCGAATTTGGGTCTTCGAGCATTCCGTCATGACAAAATTTAACTGCGCATGCCCACAGCCATTCAGATTGGTCAGGGATATGGCTTTCTGTCTGAAGGTTCCTCTTGATTCACTGCTTGTATGAGCGAGCAGCGAAGGTTCTGGCGAGACTGCGCAGATGCGCAGGCTCGCCTGAACCTTCGCTGCTCGCATAGGCGATAAGTACCAAAATCGCTTGACGGGGCCAATATGCAGTAGACAGGCACACATTCCAACTAAACTAGAAACTGCTAAAGTCTCCAAGAAACATTCGGCCAAAATGTTTAATTCTTTCAAGGGGGCATAATTCTGCAATAAGGGGCTGGATCAGAATTCTGTTTCCTTTATGCACATGTTCAATGCATGTCTGAACTGTGTTCCAAGTTTCAATGTCCTGCATCAAATGCTGTAGGAGTTGCAGATCGAAACACAAACAGTGCTACATGTATTTAACATCCTATGCTACACATATGGCCAAAATGTTGAAGTCGTTCAAGGGATCGTTGTCCGAACTGTGTTCCTGCATCAAATAATGTAGGAGAGGTTGCAGAGACATGAACACTACTATTTAACCCCATATGCTACACATATGGCTGAAATGTTTAACTCTTATCCTGCTGTTCACAACAACCCCTATCTTTGGAAACAGTGTAGATCCTGATCAGATGGCTTCCGATCAGGATCTACACTGTTTGACGTTCAATTTATGAATTTGCAGGAATAAATTACATCAAGTTATCTGATTGGTTTAAAGTCAGAAATGGGTGTGGCTTAAATGAATATTCAACAAGAGAAGGGATAAGTGTGTTACAAGTTTCAATGCTCTGCATCAAGAGGTGCGGGGAAAAGAATAGTACTACAAAGTGTGACATGGGCAAAATTATATGCCCCCCCACCCCCACAGACTCTCTTTGTGGCTGGGGCATAATAAAAATATGTTGCGGTACTTCTCGTTTCGATGATTCTAAGATTATGTCTAATAAACTACAGCCTTTTTATAGTACTATTGTTGGCATCCAATGTAAAGACCGTGCCAGATAAACAATCAACGATATGTTACATCCAAATGAGAGCCTCCGTGGTGTAGTGGCTATGCTACTCGCCTTGTAAAGATCAATCCCGGGATTCTCCAGACTTTCAGATGAGTCTTTAAACCTAGGTCCCATCTCCATATGACCTTACCTGTTGGTGGGAGGTAAAACTCCAACACTCTGCACTCACTCCAAACGAAATAGGCCCAAGATCAGATGCTACAGAATGTGGAATATCCTGGCTGGCTTAACCCATTTTGTACCGGAAACCTCAAAGAGGTAATTGGCAAACAGTGCAGGCCAAGATCAGACGCCGCAGAACGCAGTGTCTGATCAGGGCCTACACTGTTTACGAAAAGTTCAACCATTTTCATAATAAATTTTGAAGAAAACAACCTGAAACCCCTTAATTTTAAAATGGACTCCTGCTATATCTAAGGAGGAAGATTCCATTTGGTACAAAATGGGTTAAAGTAAAAGAATTTTAATAAACTGGGCAAATGCTAACTATCAATGGTCAAGGCAGCTGTAGCCAGTTCACTGCAGCCAGATGGGTGGATATTGAAAGCCCTGAACAGCCTTGTGTAGATCAGTGAAGCCTGATCTGGGCCTTCCGTCACTGCCTGCACAATCATGTCTGATGGTGTTTGTTTCTTTGATTTGAGGTTTAACGTCCCCGTCAACACTGTATAGGTCATTTTGGAGACATTACTTCCAATTTTGTGGGATTTTTACCCCACAATGAGATGAAATGACATCTCAAGCCCTGTTGCCCAATGAAACCAACAGGGTTTATAAGCATGGAAGGTCCGACTCGCACCACTTTGCCTGGGCAGGCTTAGGTCCTCTAAGCAGTTTACCAGTACATGTACTTGTGTGCCGTCGGATTCAGCTCTGCGTGAAAGCATCATGCGGCCCATCTATTTCTTCAAGCCCCAATGGGCGGGGGCCGTATGTCTGATGGTATTGTCTTCTCGTGTGTACATATATGGTATTTCAGAGGGCAATTAAGGAAATATAGAAGGAACATCCAACAACCCAACAACGGATTACAATATCACCCGGTGTTTTATTTGTCGAAACCAGTTTTTGAAGACAAAATTTACGTGTGGTTGAGTTAAGCCCCCGCCCATAGGGGCTTGAAGAAATATATGGGCTGCATGATGCTTCCACGCAGAGCTGAATCCGGCCCGCACACTATTACTGGTAAACCGCTTAGAGGATCTAAGCATGTCCAGGAACCACGGTGCGAGACTGACCGTCCATGCTAATAAACCCTATTGGTTTCATTGGGCGACAGGGCTTGAGATGTGATTTCATCTCAATGTCGGGTAAAAGTCCCACAAAATTGGAAGCAACGTCTCCAAAATGACCTTTACAGTGTTGACGGGGATGTTAAATCTCAAATCAAACAAACAAACATGTGGTTGAGTTCATGAAGTACTGAAAAACGGATCAATTGTGTCAAGTGATCTAATTGTTAAAAATGTCGACCAATCAGACTGTATGTATATGAGACATGAAAGTGAAAGTAGGTGGTTTTAGAGTCTAGTATAGAACAGTAAGTTAGGTAAGAGATGTTAATCTAAAATGGTTTAACAGAGTTTTCGGATGTTTAACCCTTATCTTGCTGTTCACGACAATCCCTATCTTTGAAAACAGTGTAGATCCAGATCAGATGGCTTCTGAAGAAGCCATCTGATCAGGATCTACACTGTTTGGCATTCAATTTATGAATTTGTAGCAATATATTGCATCAAGTAATTTGATTGGTTGACAGACAGAAATGGGTGTGGCTTAAATGAATATTCAGCAAGAGAAGGGTTAAAACACTCCAGATAGCAATGTCACTGTCTAACTCTTCTTCTCTCTCGTCCTGTTAGATGAGCTCGGACTTACGTAGTTCAAGATCTTTCTCTGCATGTAATCTGGTTATATATGGTATTTATACATGAAAATATCACACATCACAGTTTATGAACTGTTGTTTACGACAGACACGGCTGAGCAAACAGTGTAGACCCAGATGAGACGCTGCAAAATGCAGGCTCTCATTAAAGTATATACTGTTTCCCTCCCATCCAGCTACTTTTCGGTAATACATTGTTCCTGTTCAAATTTTACCCTTATCTTGCTGAATATTCATCTAAGCCACACCCATTTCGTTATATCAACCAATCAAATTACTTGATGTAATTTATTGCTACAAATTCATAAACTGAATGCCAAACACTGTAGATCCTGATCAGATGGCTTCTTCAGAAGCCATCTGATCTGGATCTACACTGTTTGCGAAGATAGGGGTTGTCGTGAACAGCAAGATAAGGGTTAGAACAAGTTTGTTTGTTTGATTTCAGGTTTAACGTCCCCGTCAACACTGTAAAGGTCATTTTGGAGACGTTGCTTCCAGTTTTGTGGGACTTTTACCCGACATTGAGATGAAATGACATCTCAAGCCCTGTCGCCCATTGAAACCAATAGGGTTTATTTGCATGGACCGCCTCACACTGCGGTTCCTGGACAGGCTTAGATCCTCTAAGTGGTTTACCAGTACTAGTGTGCGGGCCGGATTCAGCTCTGCGTGGTAGCATCATGTAGCCCATATATTTCTTAAAGCCCCTGTGGGCTGGGGCCCGTTAGAACAAGTATGGTAAGGAGTTGAGGTGTCAGAGTACTTAGGAGTCAGATACAGTGAACTATGAATGACATGACTGAAACCAGCAGAAGACAATCTGGCAGTACACACTGCAGGGGATTTATAAAGATCTCTTGCCCAACTGTTGCCATACCGATAAAAGATTGTCATTCATGTCAATTTTTGTTTTGTTTTGTTTGATTTGAGGTTTAACGTCCCCGTCAACACTGTAAAGGTCATTTTGGAGACGTTGCTTCCAATTTTGTGGGACTTTTACCCGACATTGAGATGAAATGACATCTCAAGCCCTGTCGCCCAATGAAACCAATAGGGTTTATTAGCATGGACGGTCTGCCTCGCACCGCGGTTCCTGGACAGGCTTAGATCCTCTAAGCGGTTTACCAGTACTAGTGTGCGGGCCGGATTCAGCTCTGCGTGGAAGCATCGTGCAGCCCATATATTTCTTCAAGCCCCTATGGGCGGGGGCCGTCATTCATGTCAATAACTTTACAATTTTATTCTCCATAATTCATCAACGCCCTAGTAATCCATGTAAGGATACACCATCTCACACCTTGACCAGTTGTTTATTTTTTTTTTTTTTTTGGTTTGGGTTTTACGGCCCTTTCAAGATTATTTCACTCATATCGAGCCAATCGTTAATCATAGGTGGGCGAAAACCGGAGTACCCGGAGAAAAACCACCTGACCTTCCGTTGCAGAACTTGGCGTCTCACACGTGGCCAGAGCGAGGCTCGAACCCACGGTGGTGAGAGACCTAATGACTAAGAGTCAGCGCTCTTATCCATTAGGCCACGGAGGCCCGTTGACCAGTTGTTTAATGCATTTCAATCTCACACCTCAGCCAGTTGTTTAATACATCTCAATCTCGCATCTTGGCCAGTTGTTAAACACATATCAATCTCACACCTTGACCAGTTGTTTAATGCATTTCAATCTCACACCTTGGCAAGTTGTTTAACATATCTCAATCTCACACCTCAGCCAGTTGTTAAACACATCTCAATCTCACACCTTGGCAAGTTGTTTAACATATCCTAATCTCACACCTTGGCCAGTTGTTTAACACATCTCAATCTCACACCTTGGCAAGTTGTTTAACATATCCTAATCTCACACCTTGGCCAGTTGTTTAACTTAACTCAGTTTCACAGGTTGGCCAGTTGTTTAACATAACTCAATCTCACAAATTGGCCAGCTGTATAAAATATCTCAATCTCACACTTTAGCCAGTGGTTTAACAAATCTCGATCTCACACCTTGGCCAGTTATTTAACACATCTCAATTGCACACTTTGTCCATTGTTTAATGTGGCTAGTTGTTTAACACATCTCAATCTCATGCCTTGGCCAGTTGTTTAACACATCTCAATCTCATGCCTTGGCCAGTAGTTAAAAGTAACACAATCTCAGACTTGGCCACTTGTTTAACATATCCTGATTTCACACCTTGGCCAGTTGTTTAACATAACTCAATTTCTCAGGTTGGACAGTTGTTTAACACAACTCAATCTCACAAATTGGCCAGCTGTATAAAATATCTCAATCTCACACTTTAGCCAGTTGTTTATGAAATCTCGATCTCACACCTTGGGCAGTTATTAAACACATCTCAATCGCACACCTTGTCCATTGTTTAATTTGACCAGTTGTTTAACACATCTCAATCTCATGCCTTGGCCAGTTGTTTAACAAATCTTAATCTCACACCTTGGCCAGTTAGTATACATAACTCAATCTGACAACTTGACCAGTTGTATAACATAACCTAATCTCACACCTCGGCCAGTTGTATAACTCGACCTCACACCTTGGTCAGTTGCTTAACATAACTCAATCTCACACCTTCGCCAGTTGTTTAACATAACTCAGTCCCACACCTTGGCCAGTTGTATATTGTTTGTTTGATTTAAGGTTTAACATCCCCGTCAACACTGTAAAGGTCATTTTGGAGACGTTGCTTCCAATTTTGTGGGACTTTTACCCGACATTGAAATGAAATCACATCTCAAGCCCTGTCGCCCAATGAAACCAATAGGGTCTGTAAGCATGGACGGTCGGACTCGCACTGTTTTGCCTGGGCAGTCTTAGATCCTCTAAGTGGTTTACCAGTACATGTGTGCGGCCGGTTTCAACTCTGCACAGAAGCATCATGCAGCCCATCTATTTCTTCAAGCCCCGATGGGCGGGGGCCGAGGCCCGTTGTTTAATACATCTCAATCTCACACCTTGGCCAGTTGTTTAACATAACTCAGCCTCACACTCCTTGGCCAGCTGTTTAACATCTCACACCTTGGCCACTTGTTTAACACATCTCAATCTCACACCTGGGCCAGTTGTTTAACATATCTCAATCTCATATCTTGGCCAGTGGCTTAACATACCTCGATCTCACACACTGGCCAGTTGTTTAACATACCTCAATCTCACACACTGGCCAGTTGTTTAACATACCTCAATCTCACACACTGGCCAGTTGTTAAACATACCTCAATCTCACACCTTGGCCAGTTGTTTAACATAACTCAATCTCACAACTTGGCCAGTTGTTTAACATAACTCAATCTCACACTGTCACCAGTTGTTTAACATATCTCAATCTCATAACTCAGCCAGTTGTTTAACATATCTCAATCTGACACATTTGCCAGTTATTTAACATATCTCAATATCACACCTCAGCCAGTTGTTTAACACATATCAATCTCACACCTTGGCCAGTTGTTTAACATAACATAATCTCACTCTTTGGCCAGTAACAGGTCTCAATCTCACACCTTGACCAATTGTTTAATATAGCTCAATCTCACTACTCAGTCTGTTTTGTAAGACATATCAATCTCACATGTTGGCCATCTGTTTAACATAACTCAATCTTACACCTTGGCCAGTTGTTTAACATAACTCAATCTCACACCTTGGCCAGTTGTTTAACGTATCTCAATCTCACTACTCAGTCTGTTTTGTAAGACATATCAATCTCACATGTTGGCCATCTGTTTAACATAACTCAATCTTGGGCAGTTGTATATCTCAATCTCAAACCTTGGCCAGTTGTTTAACATAACTCAATCTCATACCTCAGCCAGTTGTTTAACATATCTGAATCTCACACCTTAGCCACTTGTTTAACCATACAAATCTCACACCTCAGCCAGTTTGTAACATATCTCAATCTCACACTTCAGCTAGTTGTTTAACATACATGTATATCTCTCTCACACCTTGGCTAGTTGTTTAACACATATCAATCTCACACCTAGACCAGTTGTTTAACACATATCAATCTCACACTTTGGCCAGTTGTTCAACCATATCAATCTCACACCTTGGCCAGTTGTTAAACCATATCAATCTCACACCTTGGCCAGTTGTTTAACCATATCAATCTCACACCTCTGCCAGTTGTTTAACCATATCAATCTCACACCCTGGCCACTTGCTTAACCATATCAATCTCACACCTTGGCCACTTGTTTAACCATATCAATCTCACACCTGTGCCAGTTGTTTAACATATCTCAATCTCACAAATCTGCCAGTTGTTTAACCATATCAATCTCGTACCTTGGCCAGTTGTTTTACATATCTCAATCTTACACCTCTGCCAGTTGTTTAACACATATCAATCTTACACCTTGGCCAGTTGTTTAACCATATCTCACACCTCTGCCAGTTGTTTAACCATATCAATCTCACACCTTGGCCACTTGTTTAAACATATCAATCTCACACCATGGCCACTTGTTTAACCATATCAATCTCACACCTCTGCCAGTTGTTTAACCTTTAGCATGCTGTAGGCGCATTCGTGCGCCCGTGAAAATGTAATGGCGCCACGCTGTAGGCGCAATCGTGCGCCGAAATTGACTGGTGTGCTTGGTGCGACTCATAGAAAAGGAGGAACTCTCGTTTTTCGGTGCGGTTTGGCATTTCGGTATCAAATAACATCCGGGCATCGATGAAAAAAAAAACTTGCCGTTTCGATGTTTTTGGATGGATTTTCTTCGGGTTTTCTGGGTAAGGATGCAATTTTTTTGAGGAAATCGCTACTTTTTAACGAACTTGATCTAATCGAGCCCAAAATACGCTCTGAAAGGGTGTTTTAAACGATTTTTCGACTCAGTCAGCTGAGTGACAGTAGGCTACTTTCGTTTTCCATATGCTTTGAATGGTGGAGAAATCAAGAAAAATACGGGTTTTTGCGTGTTAAAAGTTGCTGAAAATGGTAGTATTTGATAAAAACAATTCAGTGGGACGGAGTATCGATAAAAAAATTAATTCAGCATGCTAAAGGTTAACATGTCTAAATCTCACAACTCTGTCAGTGGTTTATCCATATCAATCTCATACCTTGGCCAGTTGTTTTACACATCTCAATCTCACACCTCTGCCAGTTGTTTAACCATATCAATCTCACACCTTGGCCAGTTGTTAACATATCTCAATCTCACACCTCTGCCAGTTGTTTAACCATATCAATCTCACACTTTGGCCAGTTGTTTAACATTATCTCAATCTCACACCTCTGCCAGTTGTTTAACCATATCAATCTGACTTCTTGGCCAGTTGTTTAACATATCTCAATCTTACACCTCTGCCAGTTATTTAACACATATCAATCTCACACTTTGGCCAGTTGTTCAACCATATCAAAATCTCACACCTCAGCCAGTTGTCTGACTCCTTGGCCAGTTATTTAACATATCTCAATCTTACACCTCTGCCAGTTATTTAACACATATTAATCTCACACCTTGGCCAGTTGTTTAACATATCTCAATCTCACACCTCAGCCAGTCATTTAACACCCTTCGCCTTGGCCAGTTGTTTAACATATCTTAATTTTACACCTCTCTTCACGGCTCCCGCCCATCGGGACTTGAAGAAACAGATGGGCTACATGATGCTTCCACGCAGAACTGAAACCGACCCCGACACGAGTACTGGTAAACCGCTTAGAGCAAAGCTGTGCGAATGTCGGACCGTCCATGCTTATAAACCCTATTGGTTTCATTGGGCGGCAGGGCTTGAGAAGTCATTTCATCTCAATGTTGGGTAAAAGTCCCACAAAATTGGAAGCAATGTCTCCAAAATGACCTTTACAGTGTTGACAGGGATGTTAAACCTCAAGTCAAACAAATACACCTCTCTTCCAGTGTATTAATCCGTTTTGTACCAAATGGAATCTTCCTCCTTATATATTATATAAGTCCATTCCAAAATTAAGGGGTGTCAGGCTGTATTCTCTTCAAAATTTACTTGGAAAATGTCTTAACCTTTTGCAAACAGTGTAGGCCCTGATCAGACGCCCCATTCTGTGGCGTGTGATCTGGGCCTGCACTGTTTGCCAGGGTACCCGTTTTGGGGTTTCTCGAATATCCTACATGCTGGAACATGTAAACCACATATAAGTTTATACTTAAGCTTACGGGCTCCCTCTATCAAATGGGTTGGCAGAAAATTGTTTTCTTTCAACAAGAAAATGTTAGAATTACCTTCCTTATCACATTAACATAATCAAAGCATAATGCAGCAGCTGAACTAGGTCTACACTGTTTGCCAAACCCAAAACATAATTCCTGTCCAGATTCTTTAGACAACCCTTTTACCCACCATTCTTGACATCCAAGCGATAAGAGATAGCATGGCTTTTTACCGTAAATAACCAGTGCCTGGATTTCTGTCACATGTAAGTGATAGTCACGTGGACTATGGCTGTGAAAGGCTAATGTGCTTTGTAACTGGGTTGATTGGCAAACAATTGATAAAAAAAATTACCACAAACCAATGCACCCCATCATTTAGAAATGTACCTGTTTCAAGCTGTTTGGTAGAAGATTCTATTTATGGCTGATGGATCATCTGGTGGATTTTTTGCAACATGTACACCCCCACAGATAAATGACACAAATCTGGAGAAAAACTTCTATCTTGATGCACAACTTCTGTCTATCTTGATGTATGATCATTGATAAGATATGTTACAGCAATCTACTTAAATAAAAAATAGGACATTTGCTAAAAGTGCAGGCCCAGATCAGATGATACAGAATGCAGTGTCTGATCAGGGACACTATTAGAAAAAAAAGATCACTGAATTTCAAATTTTAACTCCATCTCAAACCCCTAAATCTTGAAATGGACTCCTGCTTTAAGCTTTTAACCCATTGCAGGCCAGGTACCTTGGCAAACAGAGCAGGCCCAGCTATGCTCTGGTAATGTAGAAATATCAATCAGGGGAGACAATTCAAGAACGAAGATAAGGAGCGTTGTCATTCTTGCACGCACTGAATTGTTCTATAATCCTAACAAGTATCGATAAATTATTTTGAACAACTGCACAGTTATGCTCCGGAAACAAAATGTTGATGCCTGCTGGCCCACCCAATACTTGTACATCATTTAAATAACCAGAGTTTTCCGTTGGAAAACCTGGCTAAAAGTAAGCATACCACCACTTATGTACCGGCCTCAATAGCTCAGCTGGTAGAGTGTCCGCTCTGGGGAACGGGAGATCCCGGGTTCGATCCCGGGCCGCGACATACCAAAGCCGTTAAAAAATGGTACTAGCTGCTCCTCGCTTGGCACTCAAGATTTACGGGGTAGAGCTAGGACTGGTCGACCCAGTGTCAGGATAATGTGACTGGGTGTGGTATCATGTAATGTGTCTGGGACATGATACTTCAGTGAGGCAGCACTATAAAAGTGAGCATTGAGCTCCCTGTCGCAACCAGACACCGTCGTGATATGACTGAAAAATTGTTGAAAGCGATGTTAAACCCGAATTCACACACACACACACACACACCACCACCACTTATGTGACAAATGGACTTGTCCAACATAGAGGAAAGGAAGATTACACTAGTATAAAATGGGTTAAAGACTCCATTGGTACAAAATTTGTAACTGCTTAGAATTGTCCATATTAGTGCATTAAAAAATTTAGAGGTTGATTTTTTAAAGAATTTGATTTATTAGCCCTTGTCCTGCTGAATATTTAAATATGTCACACCCACTACTGATTATCAACCAATCAGATTTCTTGATGCAAATTATTGCAACAACTTCATTAACTGGATGGCAAACAATGAAGATCCTGATCAGAAGGCTTCTTCAGAAGCCATCTGATCTGGATCTTCATTTTTTCAAAGATATGGCACATCCGGGCTCAGCAGGACAAGGGTTAGAAAATAGCTGCATTATTTGCAAACAGTTCAGGCCCTGATCAGACTCAGTGTAATTATTTTTGCAAAAGCCCAGTTTTGGGATCTCCCTACTAAAATGGATAAAGAACTTCTAAACTGGATTAACCCATAAGGAGCCAATCACAACAATTGTCATCTGCTTTGCTGTTTTGTCTTCTGTTGGTGTTACTAAAAAATTCATTTTTGCAAACTGTATGGACCCAGATCAGACTGCTCCTCTAGGAGAAGTCTGATCTGGGTCCACACTGTTTGCCTGTATGAAAATATATTTTTAGAAAGTTTGCAAGAAAATTCAGTAAACGATATTAGCAGACGACATTTGAAGATACATTTTTTTTTTCTCGGCTAAGAAGGATACTTTGAAAATGCCATCTCCTATTTGTGTTTGGCCCTTTTAAAGGTTGAAATTTATGGGCTATCAAGAATTATGACAAATATTTCATCTAAGTTGCATATTAAATGTACTTTCCTACAATTTTGTGATCTTTACCCATTTTGTACTGGTTCCCCAAAAACGGGATACTGGCAAACAGTGCAGGCCTAGATCAGACACAGCATTGGCGGCATCTGATCAGGGTCTACACTGTTTGCAAAAAGTTTTGTTATTTTCCATATACAACCTATCACCCCTTTAACCCTTATCTTGCTGTTCACGACAACCCCTATATTTGCAAACAGTGTAGATCCAGATCAGGTGGCTTCTTCAGAAGCCACCTGATCAGGATCTACACTGTTTGGCATTCAGTTTATGAATTTGTGGCAATAAATTACATCAAGTAATTTGATTGGTTGATAAACAGAAATGGGTGTGGCTTAAATGAATATTCAGCAAGATAAGTGTTAATTTTGAGGAATATTCATTTGGTACAAAATGGGTTAAATGCCAAGGGGAAGAAAAATAAGTTCATTGACCATAAGTGCAATGATGTTTCTTTATGAACAAGGTCAAAATCCCATCAGGCAATATTTACATTAGAGAACAAGACTTTACAGTACAGTGAGTATAATTACCCTGAAACATTCCCAGACTTATTGGAAAAAAATGTTTTTATTTGTTTTTGCAGTTTAATGGCCAAGTCAACACTTGTAAAAGCCACAATGTCAACCCAGTCCATTAACCTAACTGTACTTTTCCTGGGTGTGCTTTGTTTGAATTGAGCTTTAATGTCCCCATCAACACTATTTAGGTCATTTGGGAGATGTCGCTTCAGACTTTGAGGGACTTTTACCCGACACTGAGATGACATAACATCTCAAGCCCTGCCGACTATACAAATGAAACAGATCTATCTGTAGGGATGGGCCGACTCGCACCACTTTGCCTGCGCAGGCTTAGACCATCTAAGCGGTTAACAAGTACTCATGTGTGGTAGGTTTCAGCTCTGCCTGAAAGCATCATGCAGTCCAATCTATTTCTCCAAGCACCAAGTGGTGGGGGCCCTCCACTGAATGCTAAACCATTACAAAGACAAGAGGCTCAATGAGCCTAAACCGCTCACCTGAGGAACTTAAGTTTTAACAATTCACAGACTTGACTACTAAATCTGCTAATAGAATCCAGCCCATTGACCCTTACAGGATATAAGTCATGATTATTGCATTGCATTCCAAGTTTGAGACTTCTAGCTTCTATAGTTCCTGAGAAATCTTTGACAAAAATTTAACATTGGTCAAAATGGAGAGAAAGAAGAATGAAAGAACAGATGAACAAATAAGCTGAGAAAGCCCAATGTCTCTTACACAAAATAAGTCATCATTATTCTATTGAATACCAAATTTGATGCTTCTAGCTTTTATAGTTCCTGAGAAATCTTTGATTAAAAATTTAACATTGGTCTATTATCTCTATATGGAGAGAAAGAAGAATGAAGGAACAAATGAACCAGACTAGCTCCAAAACCTAATGCAGCCTTTCCCCTTGCCCAAAGGTGCTACACATAAAATTTAAACAAGATTGGTCAACTGCCTTCTGAGATATGCTTCATTGAAAGTGTGGACGACGGATGGACGGACGACGGACTCCGAAGCCTTGGTATACTATCGGCTCACTGGAGCCTTTGGCTCAGGTGAGCTAAAAATTCAAGTCGCTATTTCTGTCACAACATTTTCCCTACGTTAAGTCTATGGGCAAATTTTTTTGTCTCTCAAGGTCACGTAACTCCGAGGTCAATATTCCGATTCGGCCCAAAATCGAACTTAACCGAGATTTTATGCCTGTCCTCGTTACCTGCAAGTTTGAAGCTGATATGAATAAAAATAAAGTTGCAATCGTGGTCACAACGTATTTTTTTATGCTCAAGGGCAGGTAACTCCAAGGCAAATATTCCGATTCGGCCCAAAATCGAACTTAACCGAGATTTTATGTCTGTCCTCGATACCTGCAAGTTTGAAGCTGATCTGAAAAAAATTCAAGTTGCTATCGTAGTCGCAACATTTTCCCTAATTAAGTCTATGGGCAAATTTTTTGTCGCTCAAGGTCACGTAACTCCGAGGTCAATATTCCGATTCGGCCCAAAATCGAACTTAACCGAGATTTTATGCCTGTCCTCGTTACCTGCAAGTTTGAAGCTGATATGAATAAAAATAAAGTTGCAATCGTGGTCACAACGTATTTTTTTATGCTCAAGGGCAGGTAACTCCAAGGCAAATATTCCGATTCGGCCCAAAATCGAACTTAACCGAGATTTTATGTCTGTCCTCGATACCTGCAAGTTTGAAGCTGATCTGAAAAAAATTCAAGTTGCTATCGTAGTCGCAACATTTTCCCTAATTAAGTCTATGGGCAAATTTTTTGTCGCTCAAGGTCACGTAACTCCGAGGTCAATATTCCGATTCGGCCCAAAATTGAACTTAACCGAGATTTTATGCCTGCCCTCGTTACCTGCAAGTTTGAAGCTGATATGAATAAAAATAAAGTTGCTATCGTGGTCACAACGTATTTTTTTATGCTCAAGGACAGGTAACTCCAAGCCAAATAATCTGATTCGGCCCAAAATCGAACTTAACCGAAATTTTATGTCTGTCCTCGTTACCTGCAAGTTTGAAGCTGATCTGAAAAAAAATTCAAGTCGCTATCGTAGTCACAACATTTTCCCTATGTAAAGTCTATGGGCAAATTTTTTGTCGCTCAAGGTCATGTAACTCCGAGGTCAATATTCCGATTCGAACTTAACTGAGATTTTATGCCTGTCCACGTTACCTGCAAGTTTGAAGCTGATCTGAATAAAAATAAAGTTGCTATCGTGGTCACAACGTATTTTTTTATGCTCAAGGGCAGGTAACTCCAAGGCAAATAATCCGATTCGGCCCAAAATCGAACTTGACCGAGATTTTATGCCTGTACTGGTTATCTGCAAGAATGAAGTCGATCAGAAAAAAATTGACGGAGCTAGAGTGATGACAAACTTTTTCCTATGTGAAGTCTATGGGAGCTAGATGTTGCCATGGCAACCAGAGTTCCACTCAGATCTGCCTGAAAACCTAATGAAGCCTTTCCACTTGCCCAATAATGCGACACATGAAATTTGATCAAAGTTGGCCAAGTAGACTTTAAGATATACATTTTTTAAATTCCCATTAACCCTAATGCAAAAATACACAAGGGCAGGTAACTCCTAAGTGAATGATCCGATTCTGCCAGTTATCGAACTTGACCGAGATTTCATGGCTGTGCTGGTTATCTGCAAGAATAAAGCCAATCTGAAAATAATTGAAGCAGCTACGGTGATGACAACATTCTCCCCATGTTAAGTCAATAGGCAATTTTTTCAACGCTCAAGGGCACGTAACTCCTGAGTGAATAATCCGATTCAGCCCAAAATCGAACTTGATCGAGATTTCATGCCTGTCCTCGTTATCTGCAAGAATGAAGTCGATCAGAAAAAAATTAACGGAGCTAGAGTGATGACAAGCTTTTTCCTATGTTAAGAATGCTCAAGGGCACGTAACTCCTGAGTGAATAATCCGATTCAGCCCAAAATCGAACTTGATCGAGATTTCATGCCTGTCCTCGTTATCTGCAAGAATGAAGTCGATCAGAAAAAAATTGACGGAGCTAGAGTGATGACAAACTTTTTCCTATGTTAAGTCTATGGGAGCTATTTGTTGCCGTGGCAACCAGAGTTCCAATCCGATCTGCCTGAAAACAGTATGCAGCCTTTCCCCCTACCTGATAATGCTTCACATGAAATTTGATCAAGATTGGCCCACTGGTTCCGGAGATATACTTCTTTGAAAGTGTGGACGACGGACGACGACGGACGCCGGCTCGTGGTATACTAATACCTCACATGAGCCTTCGGCTCAGGTGAGCTAAAAAACTGACAGTGCTTTCCCGCCCATCTTGGATCACTGGACTGAACGACAAAAGGACCAGAATCTCCATTAAAAGACTCGGCAGAGATTGAACCCACAACCTCCTGATCACCACCAGTCAGACGCATATCAGACTATGCTACCGAGGCTAACAAGGTATTGCATTGTAGAAGTGAGATCTGATACTGTCTACACAATGTTCACACAGGCCTGTCTGAATGTTTTAAACATATACAGTAGACTCCAATGACACGTACACCCGATGGCTCATTTACCATGGCCAAGACGAACTCATTCTTAAGTCCCTAGGAAATGCTTTCGGTAGGTCCCGATTAGACATAGTCAAGTATAATTAACCCTTGACCTGCTGAATATTTATAAATGCCACACCCACTACTGATTATCAACCACTCAGATTACTTGATGCAAATTATTGCAACAAATTCTTGAGCTGAATGACAAACAATGAAGATCCTGATCAGATGGCTTCTTCCTTCTGAAGAAAGAAGCCTCCGTGGTGTAGTGGTTACGCTACTCGCCTTGTAAACCAGGGATCGCAGGATTGATCCCGGGCTTCTCCAGACTTTCGGATGAGTCTTTAAACCCAGGTCCCGTCTCCATATGACCTTAGCTGTTGGTGGGACGTAAAACTCGAACACTCACTCACTCTTTCTGAAGAAGCCATCTGATCTGGATCTCCATTGTTTGAAAGATAAGAAATATCCGGGCTCAGCAGGACAAGGGTGAAGGAAGTCATTTTATTATAAAAAGGAATGTTGTGTGTACACAATAGAATCGCATCATCACATCATTGATGCGATTGTAATGAGTACACACAACAAACCTTTATTTTATGTAAGCAGAGTGCTTCCTAACATGATTATGTGAATAACAATCAGTGGGCTTTTTAAGACCACCCAATATTAAGACCACTCAAGTGTTTACCCTTCTCCTGCTGAGCCCGGATATGCCTTACCTTCCAAACAATGTAGATCCAGATCAGATGGCTTCTGAAGAAGCCATCTGATAAGGATCTACATTGTTTGTCATTAAGACTGTGAATCTGTTGCAATAATTTGCATCAAGTAATCTGATTGGTTGATAATCAGTAGTGGGTGTGGCATATTTGAATATTCAGCAGGACAAGGGTTAAGAACCCCGCTACGAGTGCAAAATTTAATAAGGCTTTCTATATACATGCTCTTCTCTTATCGATCTGTCATTCAGACCACCCCACATGTAAGATCACATCTGGACAGTCCCAGAGGTGGTCTTAATAAAGGAATTTTTCAGTAAAATTACTTTCATCACGAAAACATGTCTATATAATTTTAACCCCCTTGACCCCCAATTTTATATAGTATAACAGGGGTTTACAGCAGTATAAACCTTATTTTTCTTATTTCTGCTAAAAAATATAGATTGTGGGTACTCATTAGAACCACCTTGATGACTTTGAACCAATGAGATTACTTGATGTAATTTATTCCTACAAATTCATAAACCGAATGTCAAACAGTGTAGATCCTGATCAGATGGCTTCTTCAGAAGCCATCTGATCTGGATCTTCACTGTTTGCAAAGATAGGGGTTGTCGTGAACATCAAGATAAGGGTTAATCTAAATATTCAAAACTGTTACACACTCCCCCCGCCCATCGGGGCTTGAAGAAATAAATGGGCTGAATGATGCTTCCACACAGAGCTGAATCCGACCACACACGAGTACTGGTAAACCGCTTAGTGGATCTAATCCTGCCCAAGCAAAGCGGTGCGAGTTGGACCGTTCATGTTTATAAACCCTATTCGTTTCATTGGGCAACAGGGCTTCAGGTGTCATTTCATCTCAACGTCGGGTAAAAGTCCCACAAAATTGGAAACAACATCTCCAAAATGACCTATATAGTGTTGACGGGGAGGTAAAACATCAAATCAAACAAACAAAGTTGTTACACAAATTTTTCTATAATTTACAGAAGTTCACATCACCATCCGATGTTGTGTCTAAAAATAGCTGGATGACTGGCAAACAGTGTAGACCCTGATGAGATGCCACATTCTGTGGCATCTCATCTAGGTCTACACTGTTTGCTGAGGCCTGTCTGTCTAAAAACATATGGTAAATACCCTATTACAGTTATATTCCATGGCAATAAAATCTATTGTTCTTTTGAAACAAGCTTAGTGCCTGTCACCATACTGAACTTACGGTATTAATTAGCCTATTATTATTATCTATTACATGTATTTAATTAACTATTCTTCTTTTACTATTTCAGTCAAAGAAGAATGATACCTGATACCAAAGTACAGGCAACTTAGTACATTTAGTTTTATTAACAAAAGCTGTCATTGGTCAAGGTAGCTCGTCTTCAATGTGAAAATGAATTTTAAAAAAAACAAACAAAAAAAAAGCACATGACCTTGACAGGCAGGGGTGGGGGTTAAGGCTCGATGAAATTTGGTCCAATGAATCATCATGGAAAATGTAAGATCTAAAATCTTAACCCTTCTCTTGCTGAATATTCAGTTTAGCCACACCCATTTCTGACTTTGAACCAATCAGATTACTTTATGTAATTTATTCCTAGAAATTCATAAACTGAATGTCAAACAGTGTAGATCCTGATCAGATGGCTTCTTCAGAAGCCATCTGATCTGGATCTACACTGTTTGCAAAGATAGGGGTTGTTGTGAACAGCAAGGTAAGAAGGGACATTTGGCAGATTCTCAAGTCAACCTCAATACTGACAGGGATTTTGGTTGTGTTGAAGTTTTACATCCCAATCATGACTATTTAGGTCAATTTCGAGACATTGCTATGATTTTGTGGGACTTTTACCCAACAGTGAGATGAAATGACATCTCAAGCCCTACCTCCCAAAGAAACCGCTAGGGTTTAAGGGAGGGTCCAACTCGCACCACTTTGCCTGGGCAGGCTTAGACCATCTTAAATGTTCAGTCCTTTTCTCGGCCCCCATCCATCGGGGCTTGAAGAAATAGATGGACTGCATGATGCTTCCACGCAGAGCAGAAATCTGACTGCACACTAGTACTGGTAAACCGCTTAGAGGATCTAAGCCTGCCCAGGTAAAGCGGTGCGAGTCGGACTGTCCATGCTTATAAACCCTATTGGTTTCATTGGGCGACAGGGCTTGAGATGTCATTTCATCTCATTGTCCGGTAAAAGCCCCACAAAGTTGGAAGCAATGTCTCCAAAATGACCTGTACAGTGTTGACGGGGATGTTAAACCTCAAATCAAACAAACAAATCAGTCCTTTTCTAATAAAGTCTTAGCTTGGTCTGAAGTATACTATAGGAAAGTTAAATTTTCAACGGGACATTTTTCTGCATATATTTGATGAACTGTAACCTTGAAACAAAATTCTAACATGACGTTAACGTTTTTCCCATTGAACCCAGTGGAAACGTCAGCGTTTGCAAATATGCGATAATTCACGTCGTCAACGTGGTGCGTGCAATTTGGCGTCATCGTGACGTTGCATGTAAACATTTCCTTCTGTCGACATCCGCTGCAAAATAGCTCCCAAGATAACGCTTTGTTACTACTGTATTTCAGTTTTGCATCATGTTAGAATCAAAATAATTTCCACGCACCCGGTGTGTTATCGTGATTAACACACGGTGTTGTCGGGCAGATGCGAATATTAATTCACTCCGGCTTCGCCGTCGTGAATTAATATTTCGCAATCTGCCCTCCAACACCGTGTGTTAATCACGATAACACACGGTACGTGGAGATTATTTCTTAATTCACAACTAACAATATTTCAAGTTTCCGCTTGATTGAATGTTAATTTTAGGAGGTATTACCCAGAAACATGTGAATAGAAATTTTTAAAGGGGTATAACTGTTAATATTTGGTGGCCTGAAACCTCGAAATGATATGCACTGCTCCACATCATGGTCTAACGCTTGATTGGATCTAAATTGTAGGAGTTAGCCAGAAACTAAAAGAAATTTAATTAATTTTTTTAAACGGGCATAACTCTACAAATATTTGGTGTACCTCGAAACAATATGCGCTGCTCCACATCATGGTCTAACTATACACCAAGTTTCAGCTTGATCAAATGTTAACTGCAGGAGGAGTTAGCCAGAAACAAAATGTTTACAGAAATTTTCAAAGGGGCATAACTCTGTTAATATTTGGTGGACCGAAATCTCGAAATAATAATATATGCACTGCTCCATATCATGGTCAAACAATAAATCAAGTTTCAGATGGATCAGATCTAAAGAAACAAAATGTTGACAGAAATTTTCAATGGGGCATAACTCTGATAATATTAGGCAGACCATAACCTCAAAATGCATTCCTCCACATCATGGTCAAACTATATATCAAGTTTCATCTTGAACCGACCTAAACAGACCTTTCCGAGCTGTCAATCAAAAGCGCTGTTTCATCCAATCGAAAAAATCGATTTTATTTAGTGCCGCTGTGTTGGTCACTAACGGCCATTTTCTCCCACAAACAAAGAAACGTGGTAGTGGGGAATGGCATTTCAGGGTAATGGGGTTGTGTGGGAAGTTTATTATTAGGACTGTCAAACAATTGTCATGTTGTAGTACGGCAACATTGAGATAAATATGTACATGTATATATGATGGCCCCCGCTCATCGGGGCTTGAAGAAATAGATGGGTTGCATGGTGATTCCACGCAGAGCTGAAACCGACCCGCACACGACTACTGGTGAACCGCTTAGTGGATCTCAGCCTGCCCAGGAAAAGTGATGCGAGGCGGACCGTCAATGCTAATTAACCCTATTGGTTTCATTGGGCGACAGAGCTTGAGATGTCATTTCATCTCAAGGTCGGGTAAAGGTCCCACAAAATTGGAAACGTCTCCAAAATGACCTTTACAGTGTTGACGGGGACGTTAAACCCCAAATCAAACAAACAAACAAACATGTATATGTGTATATACATATACAGTGCATAAGTAACCGGTCTAACTGCTCCGGGCCTTTAGGCCTGGTCGTTGTGTCACTCGCTTTGTTACCCCAGGTCGTGGGTTCAGTCCCCGGTCGGAGCTCGACTGGATTTTTCTTAACAGATTTTTTCCTCCTCCTGCTACAATGGTGCCTGGTGCCACGATGACCGTTTTAGCCCAGGGGCGGGGCAGATGCGGCCGAGTCAAAAGAAGTTGGAAATGTGATATTATTACATTAGTATCTCCTAAACATTTGAAACAAATATCTCTCTGTAGTATGGAAGATAGACTGGCTCCAGTCGTTTTTGTTTTATATCTATCTCATTCTTTACATTATTCAATCCTGTTCCTCTTTAATCCAATTTCAAGTTAACCTTTCCCTGAACAAAAACGACTGGTAACAAGCGTAGAAGGCTCTGAAATATGATCCACCTCCGAAATATTTAGATAAAATCTGGAAGTAATTAGGATGCTATAAAACAGCCATAAAGTAAACACAGATCCTTATCTCTGAAAGTTCCCTGAATTCTGTTGGAATCCTTTACTGCCCCCATTCACAACTACAGAGAGAGAATTAAAATGTAAACTGTATGGTTTGTTTGAGTTAGGGCCCACATAATTGGAGGCAACTTCTCCAAATTGACCTTTACAGTGTTGATGGGGACGTTTAACCTCAAATCAAACAAAATAACAAAACGAAAACACCCATATACAAATACATAGTAAAAAATTTTCGCTGAAAAAAGAAGATTTTATGATGAAAAATTGTGATATTTTTCTTATTTCTGCTCGAAATATAGATTGTGGGTACACGTTAGAACTGCCTCATCGAGGCTTTCAATTTGATGGGACTGGAATGAAATGACATCTCTAGCCCTACTGCCCACAAAAAGGGACAGTCCGACCTGTACAACTTTTACTGGGCATGCTTTGACCCTCTAAGCGGAAATGTGCTGTCAGTTTCAATTCTGGACGAAAGCCGACATCATGCAGCCCTATCTATTTCTCCAAGCCCACTCATGATATTGCATGAGTGTTATAATTCAAGGGATCACGAAACAAGAGGCCCATGGGCCACAGTGCTCACCAGAGCTCAGGCTGCACTGCCCAATGGCAGCCATGTATTTTAACATGATATCGTTTTAAACTACCAATTATAAAGTATCCCAAATTAACCCCCATATCCAAATGAGCACACATGTGGACTCAGTAACTGAAACATTAGACCTTTTATGAAGTAGAGGGGCTGGGGCATGGACCCAATGGAGCCCTGGTTGGTATCACTAAATGCATCTTATCATAAGGAACAAGAATATATATGGTTTAGCAGTGGGGATCTGTATGCCAGAAATGTAAGGCCTCTAAAGCGGTGGAGGGGATGGGGCATGCCCTAATGATCATATGAAACCCCAAGATTGTTGTCCCTAACTGTCTTATTATAAGGACCAAGAATTTATTGGTGGGAATCTGAATGGTTTCTGATATATGAGGCCCTTCTATGAAGTGGAGAGGAGAGGAATGGCCCCTGCGGACTCCCAAGTTGGTGTGCTATTGTTAAGGAACAAGTACATTTATGATTCTGGAGTGGGGATTTGAATGGTTTCTGAAATATATTGCCTTTTATGAAATGGAGGGGCGGGGCACATTGTCCACGCACAACAGACCCCCAGGTTGGTGTGACTGAATGAGTCTTATCATAAGGAACAAGAATATTTATAGTTTAGGGGTGGGGATCTGAATGATTTCTGAAATATATTGCTTTTAATGAAGTAAAGCAGTGGGGCATGGCGTGGGCACCCCTGAAGACTCCAAAGCTGGTGTCATTTGAATGTGTCTTATCATAAGGAAGATGAATATATATGGTTTAGGGGTGGAGCTCTGCGTGGTTTCTAAGTCTCATAGATATATGGCCTTTTGTGAAGTGGAGGGGTGGGGCAAGGCCCTGGCTTGATCCAGGAGACCCCCAGGTTGGTGTCAATGAATGAGTCTTATCATATGGAACAACAATATTTATGATTCTTAGGTGGGGATATGCAAGATTTACAAGATATTGGGCCTTTTATGAAATGAAGTGGTTGGGCACGGCCCTGGCACATCCCAGAAGACCCCCAGGTTGATGTCACTGAATGCTTCTTATCATAAGGAACAAGAATATATATGGTTCAGGGGTGGGGATCTTTGAGATATATGGCCTTTTGTTAAGTGAAGGGGTGGGGGCAAGGCCCCAGGCACACACAGGGAGACCCCCAGGTTGGTGTCAATGAATGCATCTCTTCATAAGGAACAAGAATATATATGGTTATGGGGTGGGGATATGTAAGGTTTCTGAGATACTGGGCCTTTTATAAAATGGAGACAAACCACGATGGACATCTGCCTATCCTATAAGCTCCCCGGAGCCCTCGGATCTGGTGAGCTAAAAAGCTCCTATCTGCCAAAAAGAGAAAAAAGGCTAACACAACAATTTCTTGAACCCATTTATGCTTTCTGGACTGTACAAAAAAAAAATATGATAATAATGATAATGAATTTTACGCAAACAGTGAAGGCCCATTATAAAATGTCTAAGTCTGCGTACTAAATAAAAAATATTTTGTTATATGCAATTCAAATAATTATTAATTTTCACTTTATGTTTCGCACATCGCTCTGCAACGGAAGGTCGGTGTTTTTCTCCGGGTACTCCGGTTTTCGCCACCTCTGGTTAACAATCAGTTCTAAATAAGTTTGAAAGGGCAGTAAAACAGAACAAAACATAAACAGTATCATTGGAGCTGCACTGTTTACCAATGCCCCTTTTATGCATAAATGGGTTACACATACTCTAATAAAGTTTTTGGTGGCAACAGATTCTGGTGGGAGTCTTTAGAATAATTAACCCATTTAGTACCAGAAACCCCCAAACGGGTAGCCTGGCAAACAATGCAGGCCCAGATCAGATGCCCTAGAACGTGGCATCTGATCAGGGCCTCCACTGTTTGCTCCATTTTCCAAATAAATTTTGAAGAAAACACAACATGAAGCCCCTTAATTTTGAAATGTACTCCTGCTATATAAGAAGGAAGATTCCATTTGGTACAAAAAGGTTTAAGTAACAGTGAAGATAAATCAGAATGCACTGATAACCAGGCTGATCAAGTACGTATATAGACAAAGTGCATTATGACAAGAATTTTCAACAGCCTCAGCCCCACTTCAACTTGAGAATGTGAAAGCTCTGCCTCAGTATTTACCAGGAAATATGATACAGGCCATTAGCAGCATTAGTTTATTTAACAAATTTTATTGCCCTCAGTTTAACAAGGTAAAAAGGTCAGCAGGCAGAATTCTGCCTAGACCAATTTCGCTTGTTACCAGACCCTTTGGTAGCAGTACACAGTTTCCAGCCTGTGCACATGGGGAAATTTCTTCATAAGTAAGAGTAGGGATCAAATTCAGTGTCTAAATACTGTTTGGCAATTATGAAAGCAATATCTTGAATTCAGTGTATTGTTTTTGTGTCATTGTGGAGAAATATGAATTAATTCATGGTCACATGACCTGGATATCAAGGGATGTAACTGAAAATACGAAACTACTGCTATACGAATTTATCGCTACACTTTCTGTTTAAAATAGCTGTCAGACTTCATTTGGATATTGCTAAAAAAGTAAACGGCTGGCAGGGGTCAATTTCTAGCCCCCTTTCATTTTTGGTAGGTGTACAATAGAGCTGAATGCTGACAATTGTCCTTGCAAATGCAGTGCAATGCCAGGGCTTCCTTGAAAACAGCAGAAAATGGTAAAAAAAAGCAGCAGAAGTGGGTGGGGTAGGATTTGTTTACATAGCCACTACATTGGCTGTACAGTGTACAAGCTATAGAAACCAGGTTCAAATTATTCTGTGGCAAGTCACAATGCAGTGATAACACAAAAGAGAAGGGTTGCAAAGTGTACTATTTGTTACGGCTCAAAAAACTTCGTTCGCTGCTTGTCCGAGTCTCGCCGACAGCTTGGAATAGTGGTTTGCTACCATTAACCAATATGTCAAATTTCAAAGTGCCATTTAGGACAATCTTTTTCATCTACTCCTTTACCAGAATCAATATTTAGACAAAAACACCATTGTCTCTGATGAAATTGGGTCATAAAACTGAAATTTGTATGTAAGCCTACAGGTAGGGTCTGAGGCAAGGGAGACAACTCCAAAATCAGAATTTTAGTCTAGATGTTTGTTATTCATTTTGGTGCTGTCAAAGCTTATTCAATCTTAAATTAAAGGTGATTAAACCCATTTTGACCAATATTTTGGGCATTTCGTGTACAAACGATAGATTTTAAATGATTAATTTTCTCTCATTTTCAGCTTGGAAAGCCGTAATACTGAAATAGTGTTGATTAGTCGCAAAGCACCGTATTCCATGCTGTCAGCGAGACTTTGATGCGCAGCGGACAAGGTTTTTTGAGCCGTAACAAATAGTTACAGGTAACCAACTGTTGTTAACCTAGTTTAAACAGGAAATCCCAAACCAAGACACTGGCAAATAGTGCACGCCCACATCAGTCGTCGGCCTAAATTGGTGCGTATGATGAGGGCCCTCACTGTTTGCAAGAAAGAGAGTCATTTTTTATAATAAATTACTATAAACAACCCAACGCGTAAAATAATTGTGTCTTGTTTTTGTTTGGTTTCCTTGCACGGGGGGGGGGGGGGGGGGGGGGGGGGGATTTACTGCCCTTTCGAGATTATTTCACTGATATCAAGCTGATTTTGCATCATAGGTGGCAAAACCGGAGTATCCGGAGAAAAACACCCTGACCTCCAGCTGCAGAATTTGGTGTATCACATCGTTTGACCCGATGCAGGCTCCCCACCACAACCTTGACAGAACTGATGATTAAGAGTCAGCTCTCTATCCACTAGGCCCGTAATTGTGTCTTGTATGCTGGGGTATCCAAAGCTTCTCTCAGCTAAGATTGACTGCTAGCAGCTGTGTTGTGAGCTAATAATGACAATTATTACTGTTTTTCTTTGATTCCACAATTAAACTCATCATAATAAGGTGGAATTACTACCAATTTGACACTTTTGAGAAAAGTCATATTTGTCTTAAAGGTAGCAGTACACAGTTTCCAGCCTGTGCACATGGGGAAATTTCTTCATAAGTAAGAGTAGGGATCAAATTCAGTGTCTAAATACTGTTTGGCAATTATGAAAGCAATATCTTGAATTCAGTGTATTGTTTTTGTGTCATTGTGGAGAAATATGAATTAATTCATGGTCACATGACCTGGATATCAAGGGATGTAACTGAAAATACGAAACTACTGCTATACGAATTTATCGCTACACTTTCTGTTTAAAATAGCTGTCAGACTTCATTTGGATATTGCTAAAAAAGTAAACGGCTGGCAGGGGTCAATTTCTAGCCCCCTTTCATTTTTGGTAGGTGTACAATAGAGCTGAATGCTGACAATTGTCCTTGCAAATGCAGTGCAATGCCAGGGCTTCCTTGAAAACAGCAGAAAATGGTAAAAAAAAGCAGCAGAAGTGGGTGGGGTAGGATTTGTTTACATAGCCACTACATTGGCTGTACAGTGTACAAGCTATAGAAACCAGGTTCAAATTATTCTGTGGCAAGTCACAATGCAGTGATAACACAAAAGAGAAGGGTTGCAAAGTGTACTATTTGTTACGGCTCAAAAAACTTCGTTCGCTGCTTGTCCGAGTCTCGCCGACAGCTTGGAATAGTGGTTTGCTACCATTAACCAATATGTCAAATTTCAAAGTGCCATTTAGGACAATCTTTTTCATCTACTCCTTTACCAGAATCAATATTTAGACAAAAACACCATTGTCTCTGATGAAATTGGGTCATAAAACTGAAATTTGTATGTAAGCCTACAGGTAGGGTCTGAGGCAAGGGAGACAACTCCAAAATCAGAATTTTAGTCTAGATGTTTGTTATTCATTTTGGTGCTGTCAAAGCTTATTCAATCTTAAATTAAAGGTGATTAAACCCATTTTGACCAATATTTTGGGCATTTCGTGTACAAACGATAGATTTTAAATGATTAATTTTCTCTCATTTTCAGCTTGGAAAGCCGTAATACTGAAATAGTGTTGATTAGTCGCAAAGCACCGTATTCCATGCTGTCAGCGAGACTTTGATGCGCAGCGGACAAGGTTTTTTGAGCCGTAACAAATAGTTACAGGTAACCAACTGTTGTTAACCTAGTTTAAACAGGAAATCCCAAACCAAGACACTGGCAAATAGTGCACGCCCACATCAGTCGTCGGCCTAAATTGGTGCGTATGATGAGGGCCCTCACTGTTTGCAAGAAAGAGAGTCATTTTTTATAATAAATTACTATAAACAACCCAACGCGTAAAATAATTGTGTCTTGTTTTTGTTTGGTTTCCTTGCACGGGGGGGGGGGGGGGGGGGGGGGGGGGGGGGGGGGGGGGGGGGGGATTTACTGCCCTTTCGAGATTATTTCACTGATATCAAGCTGATTTTGCATCATAGGTGGCAAAACCGGAGTATCCGGAGAAAAACACCCTGACCTCCAGCTGCAGAATTTGGTGTATCACATCGTTTGACCCGATGCAGGCTCCCCACCACAACCTTGACAGAACTGATGATTAAGAGTCAGCTCTCTATCCACTAGGCCCGTAATTGTGTCTTGTATGCTGGGGTATCCAAAGCTTCTCTCAGCTAAGATTGACTGCTAGCAGCTGTGTTGTGAGCTAATAATGACAATTATTACTGTTTTTCTTTGATTCCACAATTAAACTCATCATAATAAGGTGGAATTACTACCAATTTGACACTTTTGAGAAAAGTCATATTTGTCATTAACCAATATGTCAAATTTCAAAGTGCCATTTAGGACAATCTTTTTCATCTACTCCTTTACCAGAATCAATATTTAGACAAAAACACCATTGTCTCTGATGAAATTGGGTCATAAAACTGAAATTTGTATGTAAGCCTACAGGTAGGGTCTGAGGCAAGGGAGACAACTCCAAAATCAGAATTTTAGTCTAGATGTTTGTTATTCATTTTGGTGCTGTCAAAGCTTATTCAATCTTAAATTAAAGGTGATTAAACCCATTTTGACCAATATTTTGGGCATTTCGTGTACAAACGATAGATTTTAAATGATTAATTTTCTCTCATTTTCAGCTTGGAAAGCCGTAATACTGAAATAGTGTTGATTAGTCGCAAAGCACCGTATTCCATGCTGTCAGCGAGACTTTGATGCGCAGCGGACAAGGTTTTTTGAGCCGTAACAAATAGTTACAGGTAACCAACTGTTGTTAACCTAGTTTAAACAGGAAATCCCAAACCAAGACACTGGCAAATAGTGCACGCCCACATCAGTCGTCGGCCTAAATTGGTGCGTATGATGAGGGCCCTCACTGTTTGCAAGAAAGAGAGTCATTTTTTATAATAAATTACTATAAACAACCCAACGCGTAAAATAATTGTGTCTTGTTTTTGTTTGGTTTCCTTGCACGGGGGGGGGGGGGGGGGGGGGGGGGGGGGGGGGGGGGGGGTGGATTTACTGCCCTTTCGAGATTATTTCACTGATATCAAGCTGATTTTGCATCATAGGTGGCAAAACCGGAGTATCCGGAGAAAAACACCCTGACCTCCAGCTGCAGAATTTGGTGTATCACATCGTTTGACCCGATGCAGGCTCCCCACCACAACCTTGACAGAACTGATGATTAAGAGTCAGCTCTCTATCCACTAGGCCCGTAATTGTGTCTTGTATGCTGGGGTATCCAAAGCTTCTCTCAGCTAAGATTGACTGCTAGCAGCTGTGTTGTGAGCTAATAATGACAATTATTACTGTTTTTCTTTGATTCCACAATTAAACTCATCATAATAAGGTGGAATTACTACCAATTTGACACTTTTGAGAAAAGTCATATTTGTCTTAAAGGTAGCAGTACACAGTTTCCAGCCTGTGCACATGGGGAAATTTCTTCATAAGTAAGAGTAGGGATCAAATTCAGTGTCTAAATACTGTTTGGCAATTATGAAAGCAATATCTTGAATTCAGTGTATTGTTTTTGTGTCATTGTGGAGAAATATGAATTAATTCATGGTCACATGACCTGGATATCAAGGGATGTAACTGAAAATACGAAACTACTGCTATACGAATTTATCGCTACACTTTCTGTTTAAAATAGCTGTCAGACTTCATTTGGATATTGCTAAAAAAGTAAACGGCTGGCAGGGGTCAATTTCTAGCCCCCTTTCATTTTTGGTAGGTGTACAATAGAGCTGAATGCTGACAATTGTCCTTGCAAATGCAGTGCAATGCCAGGGCTTCCTTGAAAACAGCAGAAAATGGTAAAAAAAAGCAGCAGAAGTGGGTGGGGTAGGATTTGTTTACATAGCCACTACATTGGCTGTACAGTGTACAAGCTATAGAAACCAGGTTCAAATTATTCTGTGGCAAGTCACAATGCAGTGATAACACAAAAGAGAAGGGTTGCAAAGTGTACTATTTGTTACGGCTCAAAAAACTTCGTTCGCTGCTTGTCCGAGTCTCGCCGACAGCTTGGAATAGTGGTTTGCTACCTTTCTTTCTAGCCAAGGGACTGAAGTAAAACAAAATTCTATAAGCCATGCAAGCTTTATGTCCCTTCCAGAAAAAAAAAGAAAGAGAGAAGAAGTAAAGAAAGGGTCTGGAGCCAGACTATATGGAAGAATGTAGTAGTACGACCATAATAAATATCCATATAGAGTGCATAACTGACTGGTCTGGTTGGTCCGGGCCTGGTGGTTGTGTCGCGCGCTTTGTAACCCGAGTTTCGTGGGTTCAATCCCCGGTCGGGGATTTTTATTTTTATTTACAGACTAGTTTTTTTCCTCAGACTGCAGTAAAGTCACAAATATTGTATGGTTGGTGTGCTGCGGGGCCAGAGTTGGGGCTTATAATTGTGGGCAACAGGGACTGGGATCAGCCTGCGCATTTGCGCAGTCTGACTGGGACCCTCGCGGATTGCAACTGCCCTTCTATATTTATAGTCTGCTGACTATTCAAAGAGAGATACGCGAAATCTCGTTTCTTAGTGAATAATTAAGCAGGCTGATGCGGTGGGTGTGTTGGCTCATGTAGTATATGCTCATCTCTGGTCTAGAGGTTGATGAGTGGGCTGAGTTAATGCGGATTGCATGAGAGGGTTAGGGTATATGATTGGCACCACTCTCGGTTGCATTATATTGTACCCTCGGTGTGAAATTAATATTTAATGAAATGAGGAGCATATACTTTATAATAAAGTTTTGTTTGATTGATTGATTTGACGTTTAACATCCCCGTCAACACTGTAAAAAGGTCATTTTGGAGACGTTGCTTTAAATTTTGTGGGACTTTTACCCGACATTGAGGTGAAATGACTTCTCAAGCCCTGCCGCCTAATGAAACCAATAGGGTTTATAAGCACGTGTGTGTGTGTGTGTGTGTGTGTGCGTGTGCGTGTGCGTGTGTGTGTTTGTGTGTGTGTGATTTCGTTTTCCGCACCAAACGCTAACACTTCGCTGTAACTTGGAGATAGTTTTCCAGGCTGAATATTTTGAAATTATGCACACAATTATTTTATAATTCCTCAGCCCTTTGGTTGGGCTGTTTTTTATTTTTATTTTTTTTATTTTTATTTTTATTTTTTATTTTTTTTTATTTTATTTTTTTTTTGTCAAAGTTTTATGTCCCGGTAAGTAAGAAACGCCAATATTGTCCGGAATACTTGATAAATCTCCTCCGAGATCTACACAGACTTTCTTTGTTTCCGCCATATTGGCTGCAAAGCTTGTGGGACGTAGCAACAGTAACCAAGTAGGCGGAGCATAAGATTAGATTCTCGGAAACGTCTATTGTAAGAGGAGTTATCCAGAAACAAAATGTTTACAGAAATTTTCAATGAGGCATAACTTTTATTGATAAATGATGGACCATAACTGCAAAATAGTATGCGCTTCTCCACATCATGGTCTAACTATGTATCTAGTTTCAGCTTGATTGAATGTTAATTAAGCCAGTACAAGGCAAAACCTACACACAGCTCAGTCTGTACATCTGCCTTGCAAGACAGTGCAAGTGTTTTGCTTATCTCTATTTTGATGGGCATGAGGCAAAAGAAGGTTTGTGTGACCAGTGAAGACTCTGAACAGGCTGTGCAATACAAAGGCTGATCTGAGTCTTCCCTGTTCATACTAGTCTTATTGTAGGTTTTGTCATGCACTGCTTCAATTGTAGGAGGTAGCCAGAAACGAAACGTTTACAGGAATTTTCAAAGGGCATAACTCTGTTAATATTTTGTTGACTGTTACCTCAAAAAAAATATGTGAAATATCAAGTTTCAGCTTGATCGCATGTACATGTACATGTACATCTCGCAACAAAAAGAATTCCGCCAAAGGCTATGTAATCTAGGACAAGGTCAAATATTAATACTTCCATAAAAGTTGCCATTCCTAGATGCAAGCTTGTATCAAGTATCATTAATGAAGCTGTAACAGCTGTTGAGAAATGAACTTAAACATTAGGTTGAACACTAGGTTTGATGCAACAGTTCACTAAGTCAGAGAACCATGAAATGAACGTCAAGGCCATATATGGATGCTTGCATTAACATTGCCATCCCTAGATACAAGTTTGTACCAAGTATCATTAATAAAGCTCTTTTAGTTGAAATTGAACATCAGAGTGAACACTAGGGTGGTCACAATATTTCACAAAGTCAGTGGACTATAAAATGTAGGTCAAGGTCAAATATGGATGCTTGCATAAAATTTGCCATCCCTGGATACAAGTTTGTACAAAATATCATTAATGAAGCTAGAAATAAACTTGACCATTAGGGTGAACGCTCAGGGTAGTCACAATATTTTACAAAGTCAGTGAACCATGAAATGCAAAATCAGTGAACCATGAAATGTAGGTCAAGGTCAAATATGGATGCTTGCATGTAAGTAACCATCTCCAGATACAAGTTTGTACAAAGTATCATTAATGAAGCTCTTATAGTTCTTGAGAAATGAACTTGACCATTAGGGTGAACGGTAGGGTGGTCGCAATATTTTACAAAGTCAGTGAACCATGAAATGTAGGTCAAGGTCAAATATGGATGCTTGCATTTAAGTTGCCATCCACAGATACAAGTTTGTACCAAGTATCATTAATGAAGCTCTTATAGTTCTTGCGGAATAAACTTGACCATTGGGGTGAACGCTAGGGTGAACGCAAATGTTGACACCATGACAAACGGACGGAAAACTGGACATCTATATCACGCCATGCTAATAGCAGGCATGACAAAACGACAAATGGACAGATGGATGCTGAGGGGCATAACATACTACAACCGTTTTTCAAATGCAGGAGCATGTCCCGATGCCAGACAGAATTTGGAAACATAACGTTTACAGGTGTATGACTTTGACCTCAAGGTCACCAGCAAAAGTTGGGGTAGTGAAGAGTAAATCTATAATCATGTCATTACTCTTTTAAGTTTTGAAAGACATGAGATCTCAGAAACTATTATGCAAAACACAAATTTTGTGGTCACTTATTTTGACACTCATCACACATGTGGCAGACCAAATGTGACAGTTTGTCAAATTTAAATCAAACCCTTACAGCACCAAACATAATCAGCAGATGTCAATTTATAAGTATTGTTTTATTATGTTAGGGTACCCTGGCAAACAGTGCAGGTCCAGATCAGACGCTGCAAAATGCGGCGTCTGATCAGGGCCTACACTGTTTGCGAAAACTTAAGCCATTTTCCGAATAAATTACTTAAATTTTGAAATGGACTCCTGCTATATATAAGGAGGAAGAATCCGTTTGGTACAAAAAGGGTTAATGTACGTATATGTTTTTGATGCTGTATAAAATAAAGGTCTGTTGTGTGTACTCATTAGAACTGGCTTGATTGATGTGATTCTAAAGTGTAAGCAAGCTAAGATAAACAGTTAATTAGTCAATACATAAACTGACAACTGCCTTCTTAGGATATAAATTTTATGTCAGAATGAATTGATTGACTAACATATTTTTATTTTTATTTTTTTACATAAAAACAAACCTACTGTATCCATCCTTCTAACAATTTATCTCTATGTTACCACATTTCCGCACCACCACAACCACATGGTCTCACAAGTCTGCGGTAAATCATTCTACAATGATTAATATGCTTGCAACATACATCGATATTAATTATTCGAATTCGTCCCTACCTCTAGATATAGTAAAAGTTACATCTATCCAATAAATCACATGCTGACGATATCCAATTGTAAGCTTTGAGCAGCTTTCCTCTTTTCCGATATTCTCTCGCTATAAATTATAACTTGCATCAACACTTATACTCAATGTGAATAGTCTGGCCTAAAAACTGTCCTATATAATTATTCCTGCGCCAGTACAATATAACTCAATTGCACACATCTTGAAATTCAATCTGTATACAATACAACTGACTTGAAAATCAATCCTCGTCTATTTTCAGCCATGTTTTGCCCCTAAAGTAGGCTCATAGTACAATGACATCGGAGAATTCTATTCACACGTATTACAAAGCCAGTCATATTCGATAAGGCGGTTGACAAATAGTCTTCATGCTTGATAAAGTGCAAAAAATTAAACCTCAATGTACTAGTTTTGTTTACCTGGATGTGTACTTCAGTTTTATAATACCTGATAAAAATTAAGCATACTTGTGTTGAATAGCGATCATTTGAACTTCTGCCATATGACTGATTATTTATCCCATTTTGTACCGGAAACCCCAAAACGGGTACCCTGGCAAACAGTGCAGGCTCAGATCAGAATGCCGCATCTGATCAGGGCCTCCACTGTTTGCAAAAAGTTCAGCCATTTTCCAAGTAGGTTTTGGAGAAAACACAACCTGACAACCCTAAATTTCGAAATAGACTCCTGTCTTATATAAGGAGGAAGATTCCATCTGGTACAAAACGGGTTAAATACACCCGTTTTTAAGCATTCCCTATTAGCTGATAAAAGATTACCAGATTATAATACATGTAACGATTTGAATAATTCGGTTTCAACAAATTAATTACAAAAGGCCAGTGGTAATACATTTGGTAGCCTCATTTCAAGACACTGGCGAGTTTTCATAATTTTTCTTGCACAGTATCTGTTACCATTATGAACACACCTGTCATTTTTTCTGCCATTTTGGGGTTGATTATGTGTGACTTATTATCACCAACCATTCATATAAAATCCAGGTAACCATTATTTACAGCCCTACGGGCCTCTGTGGCCTAATGGGTAAGAGGTCTCTCACCGCTGTGGTTCACGCCTCGATCAGGTCACATGTACCAAATGGAATCTTCCTCCTTATGTATAGCAGGATTTCATTTCAAAATTTAGGGGTGTCAGGTTGTGTTTTAATCAAAATTTATTTGGAAAATGAATGAACTTTTAGCAAACAGTGGCGGCCCTGGTCAGACGCCGCGTTCTGCGGCGTCTGATCTGGGCCTGCACTGTTTGCCAGGGTACCCATTTTGGGGTTTCCGGTACTAAATGGGTTAAACACAGAAATTTCTTGTCATTAAGAAAGTGTGGTGGCTGAGTGAGGCAAGAGTGGCGTGCATCTTGCCTCACTGAGGCATCCAACTGATATTGGCTTACAGTTTGACAAGCCAGCAGGTAAGGGTAGGGTAGGAACGTTACACTTCTATTCATTTTCCTCCTTCTACACTGGCTCACACTTTCATCACCTCTAATATCTCTCCTATCTCTTTTCTCCCATTCTCTGGGAGTTGACACAAAATGGCCCATAAGGGTAGGCTTGCCTTGAACCCAAAACAACCAGTCAATCAGTTGTCATCAATAAAAGTATAAACAAAGCCAACTATATCTTTGCTTTTCACCTAAAATTTTGCATTGTATCTAGATGAGCTTTGAACATACAACCATCAAGATTTGAAAATATAATTATGATAAATTGATTATGATATGGCATTTTACATATCATACCCCACATCAGCCCTCAACCCATATCAGTTCTCAGGCCTTCGACCTTCAGGCTAATATGGGAGATTTACAGCAATCTAGGAGACGTATCTCTATGACAGATTATAGCCGATCTCACCAGTTTTCGAACTCAACCAAGTTTTTATCCCCAGACTACTTATATTTAAGTTTCAGAAATATCAGATCAAAACTGAGGGTGCTACAGTGATGACAAGCATTTTCCCATTGTAAGTCTGTGTGACATTGTGGTTGCCATAGAAACCAAATTTTCAATTAATTTCGATAAAAACCTTATGTCATCAATGCCCCACCAGTGGCATGCTACAGATGAGAAATGATTAAGATCAGCCTGCAGAGATATAACTGGTCAAAGGTGCTGACTGACAGACGAGGGACGGCAGACAGCAGACGATCTACCATACTATTCACCTTATTTTCATAATCTGCTGGTTCCTAGTTTGAAGGTTATCAGTGTTGGAAAAACAGGTAACCAGATCCCCCTGACCTTGAAAGGTCAGGGGGGTCTGGTTACCTGTTTTTCCAATATTGATAATGTGCAAGCTGGGAGCCAGGAAATATTGAATTCCCCTGGAGCCTTCTGCCAAGGTGAGCTAAAATAAAATATATACTTCACCTACTTTAAAGGTGTGGACCCAGCTTTGCGTCATCTCTGTTGCACTGGTCACGTCAATGGCAAACTGTAAAAGACAAAACAGACCCTGCTAACAATAATTATTTACCATATTGTTCAGACAGTATAGCGCTGAGTAAACAGTGTAAACCGAGATGAGAAGCTGCAAAATGCAGTGTCTCATCAGGGTCCTCTCTGTTTGATACTCACCCATCCACCTTTATCATCATAACAAACAGGTACCAAATCCATCATATGGGCCCCGTCAAGCGATTTTGGTACTTATCGCCTATGCGAGCAGCGAAGGTTCAGGCGAGCCTGCGCATCCGCGCAGTCTCGCCAGAACCATCCCTACTCGCTCATACAAGCAGTGAATCAAGTGGAACCTTCAGACAGAAAGCCATATCCCTGGCCCCTCTGAATGGCTGGGCATGCGCAGTTAAAATTTGTCATGACGGAATGCTTGAAGACACAAATTCGCTTGACGGGGCCCATATGGTTTTGGAAAAAAAGAGCTCTTAAAATAACTAGAGCTGTCAGAGGATCTGACTATAGCCCCGCTTCAGCGCTGTCAGAGAAGAAAGTTATTTAAGCTGCAGAGAAAACAGTTATGAACAAGAAATAACTGTTGAAAATTTTACATTATCTGGAAAAACTCTAAGAGTTGTGAGCCCTTGTCCCTCATTTCAATGAGCATGATACATTACCAGAATGTCCATGTTTATACTAAATTTCATCTTCCATTTTTCAATGTTCAAAGGGTAATAACTGCTAAAGTAGGCAAATCAGAGTCAGGGTTCCTGCGCTCTGCACATTGTCTCATGGTGCTTTACACTTGTGTGAAGTGTCATGAAAATATCTCAAATGGTTTGTGAGTTATGGAGCCGACACAGTCAAAATTGCCTTTTTAAATGTTCAAAGGGCAATAACTCCTAAAGTAGGCAAACCAGAGTTATGGTTCCTGCACTCTGCACATCATCTCAAGGTGCTTTTCATTTATTTGAAGTTTCATGAAAATATCAGAAACGGTTATGGAGCGGACATAGTTAAAATTGCCATTTTTTAATATTCAAAAGCCTATAACTGAAAAAGTAGACAATCCAGAGTTTGGGTTCCTGCGCTCTGCACACGTAATATGGTGCTTTACATTTGTGTGAAGTTTCATAAAATTATCTCAAACGGTTTTTGAGTTATCGAGCAAAGACAGCTAAAATTGATATTTTTCAATATTCAAAGGGAAATAACTCAAAAATTAGGCAATCCAGAGTTATGGTTCCTGCACTCTGCACACCATCTCATGGTGTTTAATGTTTGTGTGAAGTTTCATGAAAATATGTGAATGGGTTTTAAAGTTATGGAGCGGACACGAAAATTGTTAACAGACACAGACAGACACACAGACAGACACACAGAAAATACGAAAACCAGAGTTATGGTTCTTGCCCTCTGCATATTGTCTCATAGTGCCTAACATTTGTGTGAAGTTTCATGAAATTATCTCAAACGGTTTTCGAGTTATGAAGCGGACACTGTTAAAATTGCCATTTTTCAATGTTCAAAGGGCAATAACTCCAAAAATAAGCAATGCAGAGTTATGGTTCCTGCGCTCTGCACATCGTCTCATAGTGCTTAACATTTGTGTGAAGTTTCCTAAAAATATCTCAAACGGTTTTTCGAGTTATGAAGCGGACACAATTAAAATTGCCATTTTTCAATGTTCAAAGGGCAATAACTCCAAAAGTAGGCAATCCACAGTTATAATTCCTTCGCTCTGCACATTGTCTTATGGTGTTTAACATTTGTGTGAAGTTTCATGAAAATATGTTAAGCAGATACAAAGTTATGGAGCCAACACAAATTAACGGAATCACGGAATTACGGAATTACGGAAAATGTTCAAAGGGCAATAACTCCAAAAGTAGGCAATCCACAGTTATAATTCCTCCGCTCTGCACATTGTCTTATGGTGTTTAACATTTGTGTGAAGTTTCATGAAAATATGTTAAGCAGATACAAAGTTATGGAGCCAACACAAATTAACGGAATCACGGAATGACAGAAGGACATGGCAAATCCAATATAGCCCCACTTTTTCAAAGCGGGGCTATAAAAACTTCAATATGAAACATAAGCATAAAATTTCTAAGTCTGTGACCTTAATCTTGAGGTCACAGGCATGGGCCGGGTTATTGCTGAATAAACTTTAAAATGAACCGGTCTCTACCACAACACCAAACAGGAACCAAATCCATCATATGGACAGGAAAATATCAGCTCTTTAACCCTTGTCCTGCTGAATATTTGAATATGCCACATCCACTACTGATTATCAACCAATCAGATTACTTGGTGCAAATTATTGCAATAAATTCATAAACTGGACGACAAACAATGAAGATCCTGATCAGATGGCTTCTTCAGAAGCCATCTGATCTGGATCTACATTGTTTGAAAGTTAAGACATATCCGGGCTCAGCAGGACAATGGTTAAGAAACCCCAAAACGGGTAACCTGGCAAACAGTGCAGGCTCAGATATGACGCCGCAGAATGCGGCGTCTGATCAGGGCCTACACTGTTTGCAAAAAGGTTAAGCAATTTTCTAAGTAAATTTTGAAGAATCCACAACCCGACACCCATTAATTTTGGAATAGACTCCTGGTATATATAAAATGGAAGATTCCATTTTGTACAAAAGGGGTTAATGTGGACACTGATGCTGATTCAAACATAAACACTCATGACCATGCTGGAACCAGGCTAGGTTAACCCTTATCTTGCTGAATATTCATTTAAGCCACACCCGTTTCTGTCTATCAACCAATCAAATTACTTGATGTAATTTATTGCTACAAATTCATACACTTCATGTCAAACAGTGTAGATCCAGATCAGATGGCTTCTTCAGAAGCCATCTGATCTGGATCTACACTGTTTCCAAAGATAGGGGATGTCGTGAACAGCAAGATAAGGGTTAAGATGCTTGTGGACACAGGGTCAGTCAGCCATTTTCAACACCATCAATTCAGGATACTGCTGTCAACAAGTAAAATATGGCTGTCCATGCACTCACTCAATCGACAGCAAATTTTTGCATCAATAGTAAATTGGTTGACAGCACATATCCGCCCCCGCCGATCGGGGCTTGAAGAAATTGATGGGCTGCATGATGCTTCCACGCAGAGCTGAAACCGTCCGCACACTAGTACTGGTAAACCGCTTAGAGGATCTAAGCCAGTCCAGGAACCGCGGTGCGAGTCAGACCGTCCATGCTTATAAACCCTATTGGTTTCATTGGGCGACAGGGCTTGAGATGTCATTTCATCTCAATGTCTGGTAAAAAGCCCACAAAATTGGAAGCAATGTCTCTAAAATGACCTATACTGTGTTGACGGGGACGCTAAACCGCGAATCAAACAAAGTTGACAGCACATATAAAGTAAATGGTATCGCCCCCATGATAACAGCTAGCATTCCAAAATTAGTAGTCATTCAGCAAATACAGTTATTATCAGACACACAAAGATCAATGGTCTGACTTACATACTGACCTCTAAAATCTCCTGGGTTATTGTCATTGTTAGGCTGTTATTGATTACAGGACATTGTAGTTTGACCTTATTGCTCTGGTCATCTATTGTATGTTCCAGTCTGCCGACAATATCATAATATTGTTTGACCTCAAATTGCACCATATAGGACAAGGGTCACAAAAATGGGACATTGTAGAACAGTGCTGACCCAGATCTCAGTCCACAATGTTTGCTTAACATTTATCTTGCTGTTAACGCCAACCCCTATCTTTGCAAACAGTGTAGATCCAGATCAGATGGCTTCTGAAGAAGCCATCTGATCAGGATCTACACTGTTTGGCATTCGGTTTATGAATTTGTAGCAATAAATTACATCAAGTAATTTGATTGGATGATAGAGAGAAATGGGTGTGGCTTAAAGGAATATTCAGCAAGATAAGGGTTAAAATACAGGATTTTTTTCTAAAAATTAAAACTTATATCATATGGACATACCTAAAATTGGAAAATTCACCTATCATAATTATATACCGTAAAATTCCTATAATAAGACCACCTTTAAGACCACTTTTGAACAGTCCCAAGGGTGGTCCCTGACCAGAGGACATTTTGTGTAGGAATAACTGCACCATTCTAAATAACCTTTTAAAACCAGAATAAGTCTTCATTTCAGGTGGTCTTAATTGCGGAATTTCACTGTAAGTATGGATAGAAGCCTCCGTGGTCGAGTGGTTACGCTACTCGCCTTGTAAACCAGGGGTCGCAGGATCGATCCCGGGCTTCTCCAGACTTTCGGATGAGTCTTTAAACCGAGGTCCCCTCACCGTATGACCTTAGATGTTGGTGGGACCTAAAACTTAAAAACACTCACTCACTGTAAGTATGGGTCAAACCACACAGAAATCGGGTCATTCAGAGCTATTTAGTACACCTGTATAATTTTCATTCTCACCTGGATGCACCTGCTGAATTAAATAATTTAGTCACAACCATTTCTGCAGACAATAAACCGATCAAATAAATTATAATGTATTCATTCAATTCCCTAATATAATAACAAAGACAGTAGATTCTGATCAAATGGCTTCGTTGGAGGCCATCTGATCTGAATCTGCACTGTTTGCAAAGGTAGGGGTTGTCAAGTTCAGTAGGCTAAGGGTTGTCAATGATAATTCCTTAACCCATTTTGTACCGGAAACCCCTAAACAGGTAATTGGCAAACAGTGCAGGCCCAGATCAGACGCCGCAGAACGCAGCTTCAGATCAGGGCCTTAGCACTATTAGCAAAAAGTTCAGCTATTTTCCAAATAAATTTTAGAGATAAAACAACCTGCCACACCTAAATTTTGAAATGGACTCCTGCCATATATAAGGAGGAAGATTCCATTTGGTACAAAAAGTGTTTGTTTGTTTGGAGTTTTAAGGCCCAGTCAACAATATTTAGGCAAAACTGAGCTGATCAGTTTACCAAATGGCAGTTTTCGTGAAATCATTATTGAAATGAATATATATGAATTTGTAGCAATAAATTACATCAAGTAATTTGATTGGTTGATAGACAGAAATGGGTGTGGCTTTAATGAATATTCAGCAAGATAAGGGTTAACTGGAGGTTTAACGTCCCCGTCAACACTGTAAAGGTCATTTTGGAGACGTTGCTTCCAATTTTGCGGGACTTTTACCCGACATTGAGATGAAATGACATCTCAAGCCCTGTCACCCAATGAAATTAATAGGGTTTATACGCATGGACGGTCCGACTCACACCGCATTGCCTTGGCAGGCTTAGCTCCTCTAAGTGGTTTAAGAGTACTCCTGTGGGGTTGGATTCAGCTCTTTGTGGAAGCATCATGCAGCCCATCTATTTCTTCAAGCACCGATGGGTGGGGGCCATTTCACCCTAGAACCTTATATTTTGGGATGTTCTATTCAGGACGGTAAAAATCTTTCTGATGACATCACAGGTCAGGGTCACTCAACCTCAAATATGCACATGGACTGGCACAGGGTCACTCTGAGCTCAAACATGCTTGAGAGTGTCTTCATTTTGGCTGTACTTATTTGGTATAGGCAGCACACTGTCTCAAAAAAAGGAGGTCAAAATGGAAATTTCAGAGGCCATTTTTTTCTATCTTTCTGTCTCCTAGTACATGTATCTCTTAGAGGGCTGACATGCATGCTGTGAACAGTTTAGGGAAAACCATATTCGGAAACACTATAAGAAGGACTGAGGGTCGTTCAAAAAGTTTTTAGCAGCAATTATGCAGTATAAGTGGTTAACCCGTGAGTGCAGTGGACATTCTTTGGCCTGAAACTGACAACTGTCCTCCTTGAATCAGTGGAAAGGAAAGAAAGATCATAGAAAAGCTTTCATGACCAATTTCTATGTATTGTTATGATCCTAAGTATTGTGACAGACAGGCCTAAGCAAACTGTGCAGACCCAGATCAGACTGATCAGGGACTACACTTTTTGTCATTCTGTCTGCACTTTTTGGACTGAACTTGCTGTACCATGAAACAAATTTGTTACAATTTTAGGAGAATTACAGCAAGTCCTCAAGGTGTACAAATTCTCAGGATTTTTATGGCAAAATGTTGTCCAAGGGTTCTTTTACTGCCCTTTTGGCTTTCCACTATTTATGTAGTTATTTCATGTTTGTGTTTCTTTGCCTTTGGTGTCTCTGATGGGAAATGTGGGTTAATTGTATGGATCCTTCACTTCTCTTTCGAATTTGTAACCACCTGATCACCTAAAGCCGGTCCTTTATTTAATTAAGGAATGAAATGTGTTTGTTGAAAGTATTTATAAAGTCTATTTTTAGATATATCTTTATTTTTTAGAATATCAATTTCATATTGCATTCACATGAATAAGTTTGCCCTGTTTGTTTGTTTGTTTGTATTGGAGTTTAAAGGCCCAGTCAACACTATTTAGATCATTTTTGAGCTGGTCAGTGAGTTTACCTATCCACACTTTGCCTGGGCAGGCTTATTTGTAAGCGGTTAACCACTACAATGCAAGTTCTTTCGACAGAAACTGACAACTGCCCTTCTTGAATCAGCAGAAGGGGGAAAATGACCGTAGAAAAAATATCATGATCAATCTCCACGAAAGAATGTTGCCGGCCCCAACAGGTAGCAAACCCGCATCCTCCTGATCACCAGTCAGATGCATATCAGACTGAGCTACCGAGACCGGCTCCTGTTGAACTACCTTTTGCAGAGTAGATACAGATCAGATATCTTCTAGAGGAGCAGTCTGATCAGGGTCCACACTGCTTGCCTGTAACCAAAAATATATTTGAAATGTTAATAAGCATTTGCAGCAGACACCATAAACAGACAACATTTTCAGATGTTTTTTTTAACCCATGATTTTGTACCTGACACCTCAAAAGGGGTAATTGACAAACAGTGCAGGCCCAGATCAGATGCCGCAAAACACGGCGTCTGATCAGGGCCCACACTGTTTGCAAAAAGTTCAGCGATTTTCCAGATACATTTTGAAGAAAACGCAACCTGACATCCCTAAATTTTGAAATGGACTTATGCTATGTATAAAGTGGAAGATTCCATTTGGTATGAAATGGGTTTAGGCTTTAGGTTTCCTTATGATGATACAATGATGCATTTGAACATGCAATTTCAGCCTGATTCCATTTCATCTCAATTTTCAATCTTATAGTCAAATGAAGATGAAATGGGCCAGCGCACGACAAAACCTACAATAATATGTGCGCCCAGCGAAGACTCAGATCAGCCTGCACATCCGTGCAGTCTGATCAGAGCCTTCGCTGTGACCTCTAAGGATAGCTAAGGGCCCAATGCTCCTTCATGGAGCAAGAGAAGTCTCAGGTTAGACTATATGGATATGCAGGCTGATCTGATTCTTCGCTGGGGGCACATGTAAGTTGTAGGAAATGCTGTGCCCCGGCTCAAATGGAAGGTAGGCTTCAAACATTTTATACATTCAGAACTTGAGAAGATTGATAAATTATAAAGAAAAAAAAAAACATATTTTCAAAGGCTTGGCAGTAAATGTCAATTTTTTTTTTTTTTTTAAATTTCCCTCTTATAAGTCTATTGAAATTCTTAAGTTGCCATAGCAACCTAACTAAAGTGCTGAATTTAAAATATAAAAAAAAAAAAACTATTAAGGTTAAAAAGGGTGATTATTTCCATAAAACCTCAGACGCATCGACAGATAGAGACTTAATAATGGTTTCTGAGATATGGCTTTTTTAAGTTTTTTTTTTTTTATTATTATTTGTTTTTTCCCCTATTTTTTCATTTTGGTTTCTATGATGATGATGATGATTTCGTGTTTAACGACGCGTCAACCCTCTTTGTGGGTCATAAGCGTCAATTTGGTTTCTATGGCAACCATTAAAGATGAGTAGAAGGCCTAAAATAATATGGCAGATCCAAGTTTGTTTAAGAAATATTTCCATGAAAGCTTTATAAAAGATACCTGTAAAGATGCCATTTTTAAATTTTCCCCATTATTTCTAAGTTGCCATAGCAACCAAACTAAAGAGCCAATTTTCATAAATCAATGCCCAGCCCAAAGGTGCTACAGCTGAAATAATTAGCCCAATTATATGCTCAACTCACTTGAGCATGAAATTTCTCCTCTACATAAATTTCAAAATGCAAAAAAAAAAAGTTGGCATTTTAAAACTTATGAGCAGGACAAATGACATTCTCTACCGATTTGAATAGGAAAAACACCTTTAACCCATTTTCTATCCGGAAGCCCCAAAACTTGTAATTGGAAAACAGTGCATGCCCAGATCAGACCCCGCAAAACGTGGCATCCGATCAGGGCCTACACTTTTTGCAAAAAGTTCAGTTATTTTCCAAATAAATGTTGAAGAAAACACAATCTGACACCCCTTAATTTTGAAAATAACTCCTGCTATTTATAAGGAAGAAGATTCCATTTGGTACAAAAAGAGTTAAATTTTATGAGCTTTACAAAAAAAAGCCCTCATACTGAGTGGGTACCCTGTGAGTGTGGCTGATTCGTGACCTTACCGAGAACACATGTCCAAACCCACATTTTTGCTTGACCTTCGCTGAGCATACATATTTTCTTGATATGCCTGGTAACATCTGCAAATGGTGTTCTACTCTATATATAAGCTAGTGGCTGGCTGATGGATTGATTTACTCCATAATTGCTCCTTTACAGGGTGAATGAGTATAAAACGGATCATCATGTTCCAATAATGACTGTCTTGACTTGGGATGGTTCTTGTGCAGGTGTCTAATTAACCCTTCTCTTGCTAAATATTCATTTAAGCCACATCCATTTCTGTCTATCAACCAATCAAATTACTTGATGTAATTTATTGCTACAAATTCATAAACTGAATGCCAAACAGTGTAGATCCTGATCAGATGGCTTCTTCAGAAGCCATCTGATCTGGATCTACACTGTTTGCAAAGATAGGGGTTGTGGTAAATAGCAAGATAAGGGTTAAGCTTGTTTGATGGATTGATTTACTCCATAACTGCTCCTTCACAGGGTAAATGAGTATAAAACTGCATGATCATCATGTTTCAATAATGACTGTCTTGACTTGGGATGGTTCTTGTGCAGGCTGAATATTCATTTAAGCCACACCCATTTCTGACGATCAACCAATCAAATTACTTTATGTAATTTATTGCTACAAATTCATAAACTGAATGTCAAACAGCGAGTGTAAATCCTGATCAGATGGCTTCTTCAGAAGCCATCTGATCTGGATCTACACTGTTTCCAAAGATAGGGGTTGTCGTGAACAGCACGATAAGGGTTATAACAGTTGGGCAAGACCAGCTGTCCTTGCAACAGGTCAGGGAAGATCGGGGAATGTTTGTTAGTTCTTCTGTTTCTACACTTCCATTTATTTTCCTCTCTCCCTTGTCCAGCCCCCGCCCATAGGGGCTTGAAGAAATATATGGGCTGCATGATGCTTCCACGCAGAGCTGAATCCGGCCTGCACACTAGTACTGGTAAACCGCTTAGAGGATCTAAGCCTGTCCAGGAACCGCGGTGCGAGGCGGACCGTCCATGCTAATAAACCCTATTGGTTTCATTGGGCGACAGGGCTTGAGATGTCATTTCATCTCAATGTCGGGTAAAAGTCCCACAAAATTGGAAGCAACGTCTCCAAAATGACCTTTACAGTGTTGACGGGGACGTAAAACCTCAAATCAAACAAACAAACTCTCCCTTGTCCCTCACTTTCATCTCCTCTACTATCTCTTCTGTCTCTTTTCTCCCTTTCTCTGGAAGACGACACAAAATGACCCACAAGGGTTGATTTGTCGTTAAACCCAACACAATCAACGATTGCCTGACTTCATAAAATAAGTTTTTTGCTGTGCCTGCTTTTTGCCGGGGCACAATATATGAGCCCCGCCAAGCGAATTTGGGTCTTCGAGCATTCCATCATGACAAATTTTAAATGCGCATGCCCAGCCATTCAGAGGGGCCAGGGATATGGCTTTCTGTCTGAAGGTTCCTCTTGATTCACTGCTTGTATGAGCGAGCAGCAAAGGTTCTGGCGAGACTGCGCGGATGCGCAGGCTCGCCTGAACCTTCGTTGCTCGCATAGGCGATAAGTACCAAAATCGCTTGACGGGACCCATATGAAGTAGAAGTAAAACAAAGATCAGGAATCGATACAATTAACTTACTCCACCCATCAAAGACACCAAAGGGAAAGAAACACAAACATGAAGTGACCAGACTATAATGGAAACCCAAACAAAGCAAGGCCATAGGGACAGTTACTTTCCCACAAAATGGCCAAATGGCCATCCAAAATAAAAAGACACAAGCGACACACACAGCAAGCAAACCAACAATAACATAAATAAACCGCCACAGAAGAACCGCCTTGGAACGGACAGTGGAAAGAATTCCACTTGGGCGCTTAAATCTATTTCACATGGCCATAATCCTCGCCCTTACCTCTGTCGCGATATATACTAATTTTGTTTAGTCCGCATGAAGTCTTCCTAACTCATCAGTGTAACATCTCCGAGAACATACAAATTAAAAAACTACAGAGATGATACAAGGTTGAGGACTCGACAGCATGCAACAACAGAATTGCTGGAGCAAAAGAAAAACAACAGTTAGACTCCGAAGGGCCCGACCAAAGAGTTTGGTTTTCATCTATTCATCAACATTGTATTCCCCATAATGTAAAAGTCCATTTCTCAAGAGCTAAAAGAGCCTCAATAATGATACAAGCCGGCATCTTGGAATGGCAACTTTAATGGAAGTAGTATAGGAGATTAGTGGAGAAATATTGCCAGGGGTCAGTGTGTCAATCAAACATGACATGCACTATGAGCATTGGGACATATTCAGGAAATGGTTCAAGATTTTTTATTAGGTTGAAGAACTGTTCTAGAACAAGTTCTTTAACTGTCCATGACCTCTAAATGGATGGTTCTAAAACTCCCTTAGTTCATGAACTAGTTCAAAATATTTGTTCTTGAAAAGTTTCAATAATTGATGTTCTTGAACTGTAAATAACTAGTTCAAGAACTTGGGAGTTCTAGAACCGGCCATTTAGTCTTCATGAACCATTCAAGAACTTAATTGTTCTAGAACAGTTCTTGAATTGTTCTTGATAATTTCACAGGGGCTGTGCTTGGCTTTGTCATGCCTGTCTCAATTACAGTACATAATTTGTTGGTCTCTCAAGATGCAATATTAACCAAATTACTGTTACGTGAAACAGCAAAATGACAAGCCATCTATTTTCTAAGCTAAATATAAAATAATTTATTTCTCATCCTTTGTCATCAGTATACATTCTGCTAGACCAGCTAAACTTAACCCTTGACCTGCTGCATATTTATATATGCCACACCCACTACTGATTATCAACCAATCAGATTACTTGATGCAAATTATTGCAACAAATTCATGAGCTGAATGACAAACAATGAAGATCCTGATCACATGGCTTCTTCAGAAGCCATCTGATCTGGATCTTCATTGTTTGAAAGATAAGACATATCCAGGCTTAGCAGGACAAGGGTTAAGATTAATTCTGCTTTTAAAAGCATATTTAAAAGATTTCAGTTGTTCTGCATTTGTGTATCTATGTCCAGAGTCTTCTAGATTGAGACCACCCTTGCGACTGTTCAAAAGTGGTCTTAAAGACCACTTTTGAACAGTCCCAAAGGTGGTCTTAATATAGGAATTTTAGGAAAGACACTGGTAAACAGGGCAGGAGCAGATCAGATGCCACATTCTGTAACATCTGATCTGGGCCTGGGCTGTTTCAGAAAGTTCTGCCATTCTCTGACATAAAAATTAAACTAACAAGAAAGCAGTCTGAGGGACAGCCAAATCCCCCACAGCACTTTAATAAAAAGGCTTAACCTTGTGACCTTCACCTGTGGCCTTGATCTTGAGTTGGCATGGTTTATTTATGGGTTCTGCACATCAGCTCACTGCGGGGCTTATTTGACCAAAGTTTAATGAAAATCCTTCCAGGGGTAAAGGAGATACGGAATGGAAAAAAATTCAAAGTTTCAAACTCCTGACCTTCAAATGTGACCTTGACCTTGAGATGGCATGGCTTATTTATCAGTTCTGCACAAGACAGCTCATTGAGGGGGATATTTGACCAAAGTTTAATGAAAATCTTTCTAGGAGTAAAGGAGATATGGAATGGACACAAAATTCAAAGTTTCAAACTCGTGACCTTTAAATGTCACCTTGACCTTGAGTTAGTATGGTTTATTTATGGGTTCTGCACATCGGCTCAATGAGGGGGATATTTGACCAAAGTTTAATGAAAATCTTTCTAGGGGTTAAGGAGATATGGAACTGACACAAAATTCAAAGTTTCAAACTCGTGACCTTCAACTGTGACCTTTATCTTGAGGCGGCATTTTTTGTTTTTGGGTTCTGCCCATCAGCTCACTGAGGGGGATACTTGACCAAAGTTTAATGAAAAGCTTTCTAGGGGCAAAGGAGATATGAAACGGACACAAAATTCGAAGATTCAAACTCGTGACCTTCAACTGTGACCTTGACCTTGAGTCAGCATGGTTCATTTATGGGTTCTGTAAATCAGCTCACTGAAAGGAATATTTGACCAAATTTTAACAAAAATCTATCATAAACTGTTTGCTAAAAGTTCAGCCAATTTCTGAATAGATTTTGAAGAAAACACAACCTGACACCTCTTTTTGAAATGGACTCCTGGTATATAAGTAGGAAGATTCCATTTGGTACAAAAAGGTTTAATGAACTTATTTGATCTCCTGGTAATATAGGTTGCTGTCATGAGTGAGAGAATGTGTATATCAAGTTATGTTTATGAATAATTTGTGAAAGTCAATACCATGATAATATGTTTGTTGGTGGAGAGCCATTGTCCTGTTGTCTATCATAATTATCATTACTTAATACCATATATAGTGACACTCCCACATGCATATCTTCAGGTAAAGTGACATACGATATAATTATGAGCCCCGCCAAGCGAATTTGGGTCTTCGAGCATTCCGTCATAACAAGTTTTAACTGCGCATGCCCAGCCATTCAGAGAGGCCAGGGATATGGCTTTCTGTCTGAAGGTTCCTATTAATTCACTGCTTGTATGAGCGAGCAGCGAAGGTTCTGGCGAGACTGCGCGGATGTGCAGGCTCGCCTGAACCTTCGCTGCTCGCATAGGCGATAAGTACCAAAATCGCTTGGCGGGGCCCATATATAACGTTGTATTCAATATATATAACATTGTATTTGCTCTGTGAGACATTAGCCAGATCCAGATAGGACTTGTCCGGTGTCTACTCAGGGTCTTTGTTTGTTTGTTTGATTTGATATTTAAAGTCCCCGTCAACACTGTAAAGGTCATTTTGGAGACATTGCTTCCAATTTCGCGGGATTTTACCCATTATTGAGATGAAATGACATCTCAAGCCCTGCCGCAAAATGAAACCAACAGGGTTTATAAGCATGGATGGTCCAACTTACACCACTTTGCCTGGGCAGGCTTAGATCCTCGAAGCGGTTTACCAGTACTCGTGTGCGGGTCGGTTTAAGCTCTGCGTGGAAGCATCATGCAGCCCATCTATTTCTTCAGGCCCCGGTGGGCAGGGTCTACACTGTTTGCCACTCATCCAGCTTATCATAATTTTTCGACACAACATTGGAAGTTTCCGAAGTAAATTATGTATTTTTTTTTTATTTATTTTATCAAATTGTAGAACAAGTATGGAAATGTGTTTGGGTGTCCAAAAACTCAGGGAATAACACCAAGTGCATAACAACTAGGGCTGGCTAATCGGAGCTTAAAAGATAATCGATTATCAGTCCTGCCATTGTGATCGATAATCGATTAGTAATCGCTAAGGTTTTTGTCATAATTTTACCTGTCTGGCTTTCTGTCTGAGCATGACTCTTACCATATGTTGCCCATTAACATATGTATATTTGAGCAGACAGGCCTGAGCAAACAGTGTAGACCAAGATGAGACGCCGCAGAATGTGGCGTCTCATCAGGGTCTGCACTGTTTGCCACTCATCCCTCTATTTTAGGCATAACTTTGGGTAGTAAATTGTACCTATGAAGTAATCGATTAAAAGCAAATCAGAAATGATAATCATTTTTGTGGAATTTATTGATTGATTAATCGATTATACGATTAATCCTGTCAGCCTTAATAACAACTCCCCTAACACCCAGCAAAGACACTGAACATCATCAAGCATAATAGCAATAGAAAGCCCATGATAACAGCCAAGAGTACAATTTCATATGTTCTGCATGTAGTCTCATGGTGCTTTACATTTGGCCATATTGCCAGAATGCCTGAGGATCGTTTACCAAAGAAAATTCTCTATGGAGAACTGGAGGTGGGCAGGCGCTTCTTGGGCAGTCAGAGGGGGCGCTGCAGGGACTCCCTCAAAGCCTCCCTCAGGGACTTCAACATTCCAACAGAGTCGTGGGGACGGGTTGCGCAGGACAGAGCAAAGTGGCGAGGTCTCATCAGAAGAGGTGCCAATGAGTGTGTGTGTGTGTGTGTGTGTGTGGGGGGGGGGGGGGGGGGGGGGCGAGGCTGCTGGGCAGACGCGTGCACAGAGGGCAAGGCCAGAGCTGGGGCGTCACCGGCAGAGCTGTCTTCCTCTAGCCTCTGTTGCTCTATATGCAACAGACAGTTCAGAGCTACAATCTGTCTCATCAGCCATCTTAAAACACACAAAAAGTAACATTTCCCAAATATGATTAAGACTGGTCATTGTCAGTAATGACAGAATCTGAACTATTATCACTTTTGTATGAAGTTTCATGAAAATATCTTTAACAGTGTCAGACTTATGGAATGGTCACGAGAAAGTGGCAGAAATGGCTATGTTCAATGTTCAAAGGGCAACATATCCAAAAGTAGGACAAGAATTCCGCCGAAGGCTATGTCACGCCTGTAGGGGCGCAAAGTCACCCAACCATGATATGTAGGTCAAGGTCAAACATAGATGCTTGCATAAAAGTTTCCATTCTTAAATGCAAGCTTGTACTAAGTATCATTAATGAAGCTGTAATAATTCTTGAGAAATGAACTTAACCATTTGGGTGAACGCTAGGGTGGTCGCAATATTTTACAAAGTCAGTGAACCATGAAATTTTGGTCAAGGTCAAATATGGATGCTTGCATTTAAGTTGCTATCCCCTGATACAAGTTTGTACCAAATATCATTAATGAAGCTCTTATAGTTCTTGAGGAATAAACTTGACCATTAGGGTGAACACTAGGGTGGTCGCAATATTTTACAAAGTCAGGGAACCATGAAATATAGGTCAAGGTCAAATATGGATGCTTGCATTCAAGTTGCAATCCCCAGATACAAGTTTGTACCAAGTATTATTAATGAAGCTCTTATAGTTCTTGAGAAATAAACTTGAACCTTAGGGGGAACGCTAGGGTGGTCGCAATATCTTACGAAGTCAGTGACCCATGAAATGTAGGTCAAGGTCAAATATGGTTGCTTGCATGTAAGTTGTCATCCTGTGATACAAGTTTGTACCAAGTATCATTAATGAAGCTGTTATAGTTCTTGAGAAATAAACTTGAACCTTAGGGTGAACGCTTAGGGTGGTCGCAATATCTTACAAAGTCAGTGACCCATGAAATGTAGGTCAAGGTCAAATATGGTTGCTTGCATGTAAGTTGTCATACCGTGATACAAGTTTGTACCAAGTATCATAAATGAAGCTCTTATAGTTCTTGAAAACTAAACTTGAACCTCAGGGTGAACGCTAGGGTGGTCGCAAATGTTGACGCCTTGACAAACGAACGAACGAACAAACGGACGGAAAACCGGGCGCCTATATCCCGCCATGCTAATAGCAGGCGCGACAAAAATCAGAGTTATGGTTTACATGTTCTGCAGTCTGATGGTGCTTTACACTTTTATAAAGTTTTGATGAAAATAACTTAAACTATGAGGCACTGATGGACAGATGAATGAAATTCATATACAGAGGGTATAATGTAACACCCTGCCACTTTTTGTGACAGGGCATTCAACTTATTTGCATTATCTGCTGGTTCCTAGTCTGAAGGTTAACAGTGTTGGAAAAACAGATAACCAGACCCCCCTGACCTTGAAAGGTCAGGGGGGTCTGGCTACCTGTTTTTCCCATATTGACAATGTGCAAGCTGGGAGCCAGCAAATAATGCAAATATGGTGAATAAAAGTATAACAAATTTTCATCAGAAAATGACATTTTGGAGATATAAAAGAATGTACTTTGTCACTAGGGTTTGTTATCCTCATGCAATATTTCTCAGGTGCAGCTGCAGGTATGCAATCTGTCTCTCAGGGTATTGTATTACTTTGCATTATCCCATTGTATACTGGTGGACTCTTCCATTGCTATTATTGTTACAAATGCCCATTTAATTGTCTTATAAGGGGCGCCAGGCCCATTTTTTTTTGTTTTTATTCCATTTTTGACAGAAAACTCTGTTAGCAAATAGTGCAGGCCCTGATCAGACGCCGCGTTCTGCGGCGTCTGATCTGGGCCTGCACTGTTTGCCAAGGTTTCCACGCATACAATGGGTTAAATCATTGCGCATAATCACCCGACCTATTAATCCTGACGTAATTTGTTACTAGCAAAGCCAGTACACACTCAGTGCAGATGTAATGATTAAAATATAATCTGATACCCGAAAAATGAATAGCCTTTTGTGAAACCAAACAACCGAATTGATCTAAAGCCTTCAGACTATTATTAAAATATTTCAAAATTGTAAAGCCTTTTGAGCGGACTAGAGTGTTAGGTGTAATAACGCAGAAAAAGTAGGACCATGCACAGGAAGTCACAGTAAAATGTCACCGACTTAAAATAATCACAAAACAAAAACAGCTTTGACGAAATTAGTCGAGCCAACTAGTTGGACGGTGAAGTATGCATATATTCAAAAGACACGATACTGCATTATACTGTAAACAATAGCGTCTCAGAAATCGTAACTGCAGAGGGTATAATTCAAACCAATTAACTTAAGCAATTTAGTAAACAACCCGTGTGCAGGAATTTAACCCGTTTTGTACCAAATAGAATCTTCCTCCTTATATAAATCAGGGGTCCATTATTAAATTTAGGGGTGTCAGGTAGTATTTTCTTCAAAATTTATTTGGAAAATGGCTGAACTTTTTGCAAACTTTGCAGGCCCTGATCAGACGCCGCGTTCTGCAGCGTCTGATCTGGGCCTGCACTGTTTGCCAGGGTACCCGTTTTGGGGTTTCTGGTACAAAATGGGTTAAATGACCTTGAAATAACCTTCAAACTTTCAATGACACCAAAGAGTCTAAAATTGTTATCAATGGAGGAAAATGGTTATTCAAATGTAAAGCTACAAAATAATAGGGATCTATATCAGCCACAATACTATAACAGACAATTATAAAAGTCACAGTACATAATAACTATTCTGTTGGTCTTGAAAGTAGATAGAATTAAGACCCACCTTTTTCACCCTAGACTTGCCCAAGTCCCTACATTTACATTTTTTTTATTTTTAGATGAAATTCCCTTTAAACAAAAAAAATATGTAAAAGTCTCTTTAGTCTTCATCTCTCAATGTTAATTTCACAGTTTTCATAAAAGACTGTATTGCTATTTCATTTACAATGTATTTATTATTATTATTTTTTTTTGGCAAGTCTATTTTCACCCTTGAAATGCCAACCATCATAATAGCTTTTTTTTTTTTTTTTTTTTTTTAAATTTAAAGCCCAGTCAACAATTTTTAGGTTATAACGAGTCGGTCAGTAACTAAGCACACTTACTTGGCAGGCTTATAAAGCCATAAGCAGTTAACCACTACAGTGCACTTAAGTGACTTTCTTTCGCCAGAAACTCACAACTGCCCTTCTTGAATCAGCGGATGAAAGAGAATAAGGGTCGAAATAGAGAATCAGCAGAAGGGAGAGAATGACCATAGAAAAGATTTGACGATCAATCTCTATGAAAGAATGTTGTTCAGCCAAGCAGGCATCAAACCCACGACCTCCTGATCACCAGTCACACGTGCATCCAACTCAGCTACCAAGGCCAGCTATCACAAAAGCAGACATTACGAAATACTTTTCTTTTTCATTATTAAACTTAGTCCCAGATAGGAGGGGATATCCAAATATTTTTCTTATTTCTGCACGAAAATGTATGCTGTGGGTACTCATTAGAAGCGCATCGGTGAGGCGCTTCTAATGAGTATACCCACAACATATGTTTTTGTACAGAGAAAAAATAAAAGAAAAATATCAGTACCGGTACTTTTTGGATGAAAAAAGTGCCTTATCTGGAGCTATGCTTAACCCTTGTCCTGCTGAATAGTCATATATGCCACACCCACTACCAATTATCAACCAATCAGATTATCTGATGCAAATTATTGCAACAAATTCACAATCTGAATGGCAAACAATGTAGATCCTGATCAGATGGCTTCTTCAGAAGCCATCTGATCTGGATCTACATTGTTTGAAAGATAAGGCATATCCGGGTTCAGCATGACAAGGGTTAAGAGGCAATCCGGTTTGACATATTCTGGCACCTAATTCACATAAAATGTCAATATACACCTAAACCTCTTCATAACACTGTTTAATATAACACAGTTTTGATAAAGATGGATTCCAAAAATGTAACGGATTACTGAATATAGAAATATGGCTATAAATGCTCATTTTTTCGATATAATTTGTTCATTTTTGATATTAGAGGTTGTATATCTGGCTTTGAACCCCAACAACAGTGTAAAAAAGGGGTTGTGGTGTACATAGCTAGTGATTCCCAGTGGCCCATCGGCCACAAAAATCGACAGAGTGAAAAACAGGATGCATTGGCTGCAGCCAAAATAAGTAATTAACTGCTCAAGTAAAGATTTTTGAGTTGATTGTTTGTCAATAGACCCAAAGTCACTAAGCATAGTAGTTTAATGTTGCTGTTGTCAATGTGGAATTAGTGACTTGTACAAAATCCAGGTAAAAGTTATTTATAGCCACTCTATTCTTCTCATCATCATGTCTGAGTGCCGTGTCATGTCAGGGTGCTGTGTATTGACTCAGCTCATGAGCTGGGACATTGACAAACGAAGTATACCAAGATCATTCTACCGCATCTGATCAGAGTCTACGCTGTTTGCTTAAAGTACTGGGGCCAGCTGTTCAAAACTAACGACGGTGTTAGTTAACATATCATTAAATCTTTTCCGGCTCAAAAATGACCTAAAATAGTGTTGACTGGGCCGTTAAAACTCCAAAACAAACAAACAAAATCATTAAATATTTGATCATTTAATATGCAAATATGCCAATATTATTTTTAAAAAAAATGTGAGTAGCTTTTGCTACACTATTAAGGTCATTTTGGAGACATTGCTTCTCATTTTGTGGGACTTTTACCCGACATTAAGATGAAATGACATCTCAAGCCCTACCGCCCATAGAAACCACTAGGGTTTAAGGAGCGGTCCGACTCGCATCACTTTTCCTGGGCAGGCTTAGACCTAAGATGTTTACCAGTACTCAAGTTCGGTCGGCTTCAGCTCTGCGCGGGACAATCTTTCTGATGATGTCATAGGTTATGGCCAATTGGTTACTCTTGAAGCTCATACCTGAACATGGCCTTTTTTTCTCGTTAATTTCCTACCTAATTTTTCCTCTTTCTCTCTCTTTGCAGATTTATGACGGACACACGGTGATCACAATAGCTCAGCTTAGAATGCTCAGGTGAGCTAAAATAGAACAACAAAGAACAAACCAGACAACATATGGACCAGTCCCAAGCTTCGTACATGCATTAGGTTGAATATTCTATTGTCATATGTGGGTTAACCCATTTAGTACCAGAAACCCCGAAACCGGTAGTTGGCAAACAGTGCAGGCCCAGATCAGACGCCGCAGAACGCGGCGTCTGATCAGGGCCTACACTGTTTCCAAAAAGTTCAGCAATTTTCAAATTAGTTTTGAAGAAAACACAACCTGACACCCCTAAATTTGGAAATGGACTGATCTGCTATATATAAGGAGGAAGATTCCATTTGGTACAAAAAGGGATTAATTATCAGCATAAAGTAGACTTTTGTCAAATAATGGGTCTGTGATGAACAGACAATTTTGATTACCAGTTATTTACGGAACCTTCTACTTCTTATAGCACAAGCCATTTAAAAATTTGAGTAACTTTGTTGAAATTTACTTAGAAAATGGCTGAACTTTTTTCTAACAGTGAAGGCACTGATCAGAGGCATTATGCAGAATTGACCATTAAATCTTTTCTATGGTCTGATTCTCCTTTTTGCTGATTCAAGAAGGGTGGTTGTCAGTTTCTGGTGAAAGAATGTGCACTGCACTGCTGCACTGGTTAATTGCTCTGCTGGCCAGGAAAAGTTGTGGTAAAGACTAAACTGACCAGCTTGATGTGACCTGAATTCACCTTATTTGCATTATCTGCTGGTTCCTAGTCTGAAGGTTATCAGTGTTGGAAAAACAGGTAACCAGACCCCCCTGACCTGTTAAGGTCAGGGGGGTCTGGTTACCTGTTTTTCCAATATTGACAATGTGCAAGCTGGGAGCCAGCAAATAATGCAAATATGGTGAATAGTGATGCTTGGACCACTTTACTCATATGCTTTATTAACCCTTTTTGTACCAAATGGAATCTTCCTTCTTATATATAGAAGGAGTCCATTTCTAGATTCAGGGGTGACAGGTTGTGGTATCTTCAAAATTGATTTGGAAAATGGTGGAACTTTAAGTAAACAGTGGAGGCCCTGATCAGACGCCGCATTATGCGGCATCTGATCTGGGCCTGCACTGTTTGCCAGGGTACCCGTTTTGGGGTTTCTGGTACTAAATGGGTTAACCTTTTAAGTGCAAAGGCAGAATTTTTTTTTTTTCATTTTGCGGAGAAAAGGGACTTGACATTACACGTGAATAGTCTGCCTAGCAGACAATTCACATGTTTTGACTGACTGATTTGAAGTTTAACGTCCCCGTCAACACTATTAAGGTCATTTTGGAGACGTTGCTTCCAATTTTGTGGGACTTTTACCCAACATTGAGATCAAATGACATCTCAAGCCCTGCCGCCCAATGAAACCAATAGGGTTACTAAGCATGGACGGGCCAACTCGTGCCACATTGCCTGGGCAGGCTAAGATCCTCTAAGCGGTTTACCAGTACTCATGTGCGGGTCAGTCTCAGCTACAGCCTTTTTTCAAGTCCCGATGGGCAGGGGCTAACAATTCACATGTAATGTCAAGTTTCTGAGAAAAATGCTTGAGGATTTCATGAGTACTGTCTTTTGTTTGTTTGTCAGTGTTTTGCAGTTTTACAGCCCAGTCAACAATATTTAGGTCATATTGAGCCAATCAGTTTATCTTATTACACTTTTTTCCTGGATAGGCTTATGCATAAGCATTTTACAAGTATGGGTCACATTCTTTCGCCTGAAAATGAGGGAGAGAACAACCATAGAAACGGTTTCATGATGAATGCAGCCGACCCTGGCGAATTGCTGCCTGTTAATTTTACCAACAGCGCATGCGCCCATCAAATGATGACCTGTTTAATCCCCAAGAGAGCATGCGCAAATGAACCATAATGTAAATATCCGGTAAATGTATAGCGAAAGGAGGAAAAGTTGTAGGTGGATAGATGGATGGATGGATGGATGGATGGATGGATGGATAGTTGGGTGGCTATGATAATGAACAGAATCAATGTGATTTATTCCTTTAGACACTTAAAATAGGTCTTTTCTGTGGCTAAATATCAATCCTGCCAAAAATAGCCACATCAGTATCCATCCATGAGAACGGACAGACGGATGAACGTTCTGATGGGCAGACGGACATTCTCACAAAGGGAGATTTATGTGGCTAGGCGTCGTCATATTGGCTACACAAGTGGCAAATTCTCTTAAGCGGCAAGCCACATGAGAGCAAATTTTTTCCATACCAATGTCAAATTTACGGAATAAAATCCATACAAACGAATGACTACCAGTACTTGGGACAGACAGGCAAACTGTCCAAAATGTGTGCCCCCTAAATGTTGGTTCGTGAGTGCAGATCGATGGATAGATGGATGGATACATACATGGATCACAATGGCTCTTGAGCACTCTGGGTGAGCAAAAAAATACTATTTAACTGTTGTCTGCTGGTCATAATTAGCACCTAAAGGGTTAAAAATCATGAAAAACCTTTTGAGGAAGAATAGGTCAATAAGCTATATAAATCAGGTAAAAAAAGTTCCTATTAAATTCTTGTCACTGTACCAATGAATCATAAAATGTCTCCTGACTCCATAAACATGACACCAGTTGTCAGCCTACTTCCATATTTTATACAAGAGTTACCTCCTAACATGCAAATCTTTTCCTTTTTTAAACTTAATTAAATTCATATCAACATGAGACCTAAAGATCGATGGATCTTAAGTTACAGGAAAAGTGCAACATTGGGTCACAAACCTATTACCATAATGATTCTATATACTGGGACAGACAAGCCTAAGCAAACAGTGCAGACCCAGATCAGACTGCTCCTGAAGGAGCAGTCTGATCAAGGTCTACCCCCTTTGCCATTTCATCTCCATGTTTTGGACTCCTTGCTGGATTTTAGAATTTTTACTGTAAACCCTAAAAGCACCACAAAAACTTTTACAGCAGGCAACAATTTTATTGCCTAATTTATTTTTCAGCTGATTCACATGTAATGTCAAGCCTTATTTTCTCTGAACAAGAGGGCCATGATGGCCCTGGATCGCTCACCTGATCCATAGTGTAACAAGTGGGCCCCAGAGAGGGCCATTATTGGCCCCAGGGCTTTAATGTGCATAATGTTGAGGGAGGTCTTAAAGGTGAAGCTTCATACCAAACATCAACAAAGGCTATAATTTGAACAATCTTGGCAAAGATCCACAAGATGAAGCTACACATCAAATATCAAAGACCTGGGCCTAGGGGTTTCAGAGAAGAAGATTTTTGAAAGATTTTGCCTATATAAGCCTATGTAAAACCAAAGGGCCCCGGGACGGGGGCATTTTTTGCCCCAGCACTATAATTTGAACAATCTTGGTAGGGGTCCACTAGATGAAGCTTCATACCAAATATCAAAGTCCTGGGCCTTGTGGTTTCAGAGAAGAAGATTTTTAAAGGTTTTCCCTATATAAGCCTATGTAAAACCAAAGGGCCCCGGGGCGGGGAAATTTTTGGCCCCAGCACTATAATTTGAACAATCTTGGTAGGGGTCCACTAGATGAAGCTTCATACCAAATATCAAAGTCCTGGGCCTTGCGGTTTCAGAGAAGAAGATTTTTAAACATTTTCCCTATATAAGCCTATGTAAAACCAAAGGGCCCCGGGGCGGGGGCATTTTTTGTCCCAGCACTATAATTTGAACAATCTTGGTAGGGGTCCACTAGACGAAGCTTCATACCAAATATCAAAGTCCTGGGCCTTGCGGTTTCAGAGAAGAAGATTTTTAAAGATTTTCCCTATATAAGCCTATGTAAAACCAAAGGGCCCCGGGGCAGGGACATATTTGGCCTCAGCACTATAATTTGAATAATCTTGTTAGGGGTCCTTTAGATGAAGCTTCATACCAAATATAAAAGACCTAGGCCTTGTGGTTTCAGAGAAGAAGATTTTTAAAGATTTTCCCTATATAAGTCTACGTAAAACCAAAGGGCCCCGGGGCTGGGGCATTTTTGGCCCAAGGGCTATAATTTGAACAATCTTGGTAGAGGTCCATTAGATGAAGCTTCATTCTAAATATAAAAGTCCTGGGCCTTGCGGTTTCAGAGAAGAAGATTTTTAAAGATTCTGCTAATATAAGCCTATGTAAAACCAAAGGGCCCCGGGGCGGGGGCATTTTTCGCCCCAGCACTATAATTTGAACAATCTTGGTAGGGGTCCACTAGATGAAGCTTCATACCAAAAATCAAAGACCTAGGCCTTGTGGTTTCAGAGAAGAAGATTTTTGAAGATTTTCCTTATATAAGCCCATGTAAAACCAAAGGGCCCCGGGGCGGGGGCATTTTTGGCCCCAGCACTATAATTTGAACAATCTTGGTAGGGGTCCACTAGATGAAGCTTCATACCAAATATCTTAGACCTGGGCCTTGCGGTTTCAGAGAAGAAGATTTTTTAAGTTTTCGATGAAAAAAATCTATTTTTGGCTCCTGTGACCTATATGTGCAACAGACCAGAACCATTTGAACAACTTTGAAAGGGGACCACCTAAGAATCATTCCTGTGAAGTTTGGTCAAAATCTGATCATTGGTTTAGGAGGAGATGTCGTTTGAAGAAAAAGTTTACGGACGGACGCACGCACGCACTGACGACGGACGAAAAGGGATCACAAAAGCTCACCTTGTCACTACGTGACAGGTGAGCTAACAAGAGGGCCATGATGGCCCTGGATCGCTCACCTGATCCATAGTGTAACAAGTGGGCCCCAGAGAGCGCCATTATTGGCCCCAGGGCTTTAATGTGCATAATGTTAAGGGAGGTCTTAAAGGTGAAGCTTCATACCAAACATCAACAAAGGCTATAATTTGAACAATCTTGGCAAAGGTCCACTAGATGAAGCTTAGCAAATCAAATATCAAAGACCTGGGCCTTGTGGTTTCAGAGAAGAAGATTTTTTTTAAAGCTATTCCCTACATAAGCCTATGCAAAACCAAATGGCCCCAGGGCTATATAAATCTATGTAAAACCAAAGGGCCCCGGGTGGAGGCATTTGTGGCCCCAGGGCTATAATTTGAACAATCTTGGTAGAGGTCCATTAGATGAAGCTCCATACCAAATATAAAAGACCTACGCCTTGTGGTTTCAGAGAAGAAAATTTTTAAAGATTTTCCCTATATAAGTCTATGTAAAACCAAAGGGCGCCGGGGCGGACAGGGTATTTTTGGCCCAAGGGCTATAATTTGAACAATCTTGGTAGAGGTCCATTAGATGAAGCTTCATACCAAATATCAAAGTCCTGGGCCTTGTCATTTAAGAGAAGAAGATTTTTAAAGATTTTCCCTATATAAGCCAATGTAAAACCAAAGGGCCCCGTGGCGGGGGCATTTTTTGTCCCAGCACTATAACTTGAACAATCTTGGTAGGGGTCCACTAGATGAAGCTTCATACCAAATGTCCAAGTCCTGGGCCTTGTGGTTTCAGAGAAGAAGATTTTTAAAGATTTTCCCTATATAAGCCTATGTAAAACCAAAGGGCCCGGGGGGAGGGGGGGGGGGGATGGGGGGGCTTTTTGGCCCCAGCACTATAATTTGAACAATCTTGGCAGGGGTCCACTAGATGAAGCTTCATACCAAATATCAAAGACCTGGGCCTTGTGGTTTCAGAGAAGAAGATTTTTAAAGATTTTCCCTATATAAGCCCATGTAAAACCAAAGGGCCCCGGGGCGGGGGCATTTTTTGTCCCAGCACTATAATTTGAACAATCTTGGTAGGGGTCCACTGGATGAAGCTTCATACCAAATATCAAAGTCCTGGGCCTTGTGGTTTCAGAGAAGAAGATTTTTAAAGATTTTCCCTATATAAGCCTATGTAAAACCAAAGGGCCCCGGGGCGGGGGCATTTTTGGCCCCAGCACTATAATCTGAACAATCTTGGTAGGGGTCCACTAGATGAAGCTTCATACCAAATATCAAAGACCTGGGCCTTGTGGTTTCAGAGAAGAAGATTTTTTAAGTTTTTGGTGAAAAAAATCTATTTTTGGCTCCTGTGACCTAGATGTGCAACGGACCGGAACCATTTGAACAACTTTGAAAGGGGACCACCTAAGGATCATTCCTGTGAAGTTTGATCAAAATCCGATCAGTGGTTTAGGAGGAGATGTCGTTTAAAGAAATTGTTTATGCACGCACGGACGCACGCACGGACGCACGCACGACGGACAAAAAGTGATCCCAAAAGCTCACCTTGTCACTACGTGACGGTGAGCTAAAAATAAGACTAGATGTCTGTAAATGTCCTCAAAGGCAGTTTAATGTTTTTAAATTTTTAACCACTTAATTGTGTGATACAGTCTCTAAATGGGTAACAGGAAGTGACTTTCTTGATAATTTTGGACTTTCCGTAAAGGAAAGGTCTTAGACAGATTTCCTTTACAAACTGCTTTTTTGAAGGTTTGTGACAGGTGTCCGTTTGAATCTCCTTCCTTCCTTCTGTCACAAACCTTGTGAATGTAACGTAAGAAGAAAGTTCTGGTTTGTGCTCGTTGTGTTTGAGTTAAGGTTTAACCTCCCTGTCATCACTGTATAGGTCATTTGGAGTTGTTACTTCCAATGTTACGGAGTTTCAGCTCTGCGTGGAAGCATCATGCAGCCCATCTATTTATTCAAGCCCCAATGGGCAGGGGCGGGTGGACTGTGCTAGTACACTTGGGCATTGGCAAACACAATCTTGATAATCAGACGCCACATAACGCAATATCTGATCAGCTCTACTGTGCTTGCTTAAAGTTAAATGAACAGTTCGATTCTCAGCTCAGGACTATTTTCCCAACCTACACTCAGAGACGATCGACCCACCAGTACTCTAAGTGCTTTCATTTATTTCTTGGACAATGGTGACCAAACTTGGTACATATATTGTTTAAGGACTGCAGATTATGCATGGAGGTATCCAAATTTTGATCTGAACCCTTGGGGTCATGGGATGAGGTCAAAGGGCAAATGTAGAAAAAAGTGGGTATTTGCAATATCGCTAGTTTTAGTATAAAATGCTGTCTGCTGGTGCTATCATGCCTTTAAATGGGACTGACTGACTATAACTGTCTGACTGATTGACAGATTTGATGGGGTTTGACAAAATGTCAACCCTTGCAGGTCATTTTATGTCATCTCCCAGAGAAAGGGAGAAAAACGAGAGGATTAAGAAAAAGGGACTGGAGAAAAAGAGGAAAATGAATGAAAAGGAGAAAAGGAAGAAACAGAATATAACCCCCCCCCCCCCCCCCCATCTACGCTTTTCACAAATGAAGGCCAATATAAGTACCAATCACCTTCTTTTTAAGAATGGATTCCAGGGATGCAACTCTGTCAAAAAATTTTTTTTATCATACCTTATAGAGATTTACATGGTTTAGAAAAAATACCTCCTTAAAGGGGCTCTTCTACTGTCACGACTTTGACCACGATTGTCAACGACTGTCCACGACAATTGGGACCATGAAAATCGTGGCAAATCGGGGCATTACACGGTTCCGATTTCACTACCCTACGAATACTCACGACATTGCTACGACACTTCTACGAACAATCACGATTGCTGTGCGATAATGGAGCCGATTTACAACGATCCTCTACGATCGACCACGATGTCTTACGATCCTCTAGGATTCTTCTTCGACTGCACACGATTGCTTCAAGATATCAGACGATCATACACGATTTCTCACAATCCCTGCAAGACTGCTCTACGACCAAGGCACGATGATCAAAGACTCAGTACGATCATGGAGGATTCGATACGATTTACTCACGATTAACCAAGACTTCTCCTGATTCGTCAGGATTTATAACGATCTGGGTATATAAAAGTGTTCATCAAATGCACAGTGTCATTCAGTTTCAACCTTTTCTGTAGAGAGCATCTGACGAAAATGTTTTTGCAGCCAGGTCAAAGGTTTCTGTATCTTCAAAATTTAGTTCAGCTCGAACAAGACACGATAGAAAATGACATTGCAATGGCTGAACAACTGGAGGTGCAGAGGAACAGGCGGGACAGGTGACAGTTGACCATAGTTGCTTGGGTAATTATATGTACAAAGTTACGTGGAAAAAGTAGTGCGTTCGACGTAGCGTCGGGATAAATCGTGCTAGCGTCGTCATCAATCGTAGTGCATTCCTGGTGAATCTTGCATTGTCGTGAGCAGTCGTCATGATATCGTAGTAGATCGTACGGCAGTCGCAAAGGAATCGTAGAGGCATCGTAGATGATCTTGTCTCTTCGTAGCACAATCGTGGTAGAATTCAGTCACGATTATTCACGATTGGTCACGATTACCAGGACGACGGCTCACGACTGAGCTACGATTTCTCTACGACCGCTCTACGATTTGAAAAATGATGCCGACTCGTCACGAATGTTTTGAACATGTCCAAAACAGTCGTGGTCACTCCCGAACTATCACGATCAACCACGATTCCTCAAGATCTTTGCCGACTTCTCTACGACGTTGTTCACGATTTACCACGATTTAAAAAATCGTGGTGAGTCGTGGCCAAAATCGTGACAGTGTAAGAGCCCCTTTAGAGGGGTTCAAGCAATTAAAAAGCCTCCCACCCCCACCCCCAGTCATAAAACATTTTCCATGCTCAACTCAGCTGAGCATGCCATTTGTAATGCTCATACCGTAAGTATAAAAGTCAAACAAATCAGGCAACTTTCAACAGAGACTGTTGTTTGTCATGCTCATAAATTTTAAAATGCCAACAATTAAAATGCCAACAATTGTTGGCATTTTAAAATTTATGAGCAGGACAAACAACCCTTGTAGAGCATGCAAAAGGTTTTACAGCCTAGGGTCCAGGGAGCAGGCCCTTTTTCAGATGGGGCTAGTTGTATACAAGAATACTTTGTATCCCATGCAAATAATGTCAGAAAAAAATCTCCCTGATTTATCCAGTTCTCTCAAACCTTCTTGCCCCCACCCATCAGGGCTTGAAGAAATAGATTGGGCTGCATGATGCTTCCATGAAGAGCTGAAACCGACCGCCACATGAGTACTGGTGAACGGTTAAGGGGGTCTAAGCTTGCCCAGGCAAAGTGGTGCGAGTTGGACCGTCCTTTACATATAAACCCATGGTTTGTTTGGGCGGCAGAGCTTGAGATGTCATTTCATTTCAATGTCGGGTTAAAGTCGCACGAAATTGAAAGCAACATCTCCAAAATGACCTTAATAGTGTTGAGGGGGACGTAAAACCTCAAGTCAAACAAACCGCCCTGGCCCATCAGGGCTTGAAGAAATAAATGGGCTGCATGATGCTTCCACGCAGAGCTGAAACCGGCCTGCACTTGAGTACTGGTAAACCGCTTAGAGGATCTAAGCCTGCCCAGGCAAAGTGGTGTGAGTCGGTCCGTCCATGCTTATAAAACCCTACTGGTTTCATTGGGTGGCAGGGCTTGAGATGTCATTTCATTTCAAGTCGCACAAAATTGGAAGCAATGTCTCCAAAATGACCTTTACAGTGTTGACGGGGGGGGGGGGGGGGGGGGGGGGGGGTTAAACCTCAAAACAAACCAAAAAGTCAAACAAACAAAATCTCTCAACCCTTCAAGTGCTAATCACCACCAGCATGCAGACAGGAGAAAATTGGGCTTGACCTTACATATGAACCATCTCTGGATTCACATGAAATGTCAAGCCTTTTGTATATATGAAAATATAGTGGTCTGCTCTAGAATTTCCCATAGTTGCTTGAACGGTTAATTTAACTCTTATCATGCTGTTCATGATAACCCCTATCTTTGGAAACAGTGTAGACCCAGATCAGATAGCTTCTAAAGAAGCCATCTGATCAGGATCTACACTGTTTGACATTCAGTTTATGGATTTGTAGGAATAAATTACATCAAGTAATCTGATTGGTTCAAAGTCAGAAGAGGGTGCGGCTAAACTGAATATTCAGCAAGAGAAGGGTAAACATGCATAAAGTTGTGCAAACCTACATGTTTCATAAATTGCAGTCCATTTCTGACCAAAATCCCAGAGGACAATCCAACTCAAAAACCTGAAAAAAAAGAATGAAATTCTGTTACATAATTTATCATTTATGTATTCCACTTATTTGGACAGGTAAAACCCCTGTCACACCAGGGCTGCGTTCTCACGGCGTCCAAGAAAAATGCAGAACGCCTAGGTGCGCGCAGTACAATCGCAAACATCGCCGTAGCAACGCAGTGGCGTCGCCAGTAGACGCGTTGGGATCGCATAGAACGCCAAGCGATGGCGCGCATTTTGAGCATGCTCAAAACAAACGCCGTCGCGCGGCGTTCTGATCAGAGCGCAGTGAGGTCGCCATAAGGTTGCCATAGCAGCGCAGTAAGGTCTCCTACAACGCTACAGGAGCTCGGCAGGGGCGCACAGAGGTCTCCTACAACGCCATATAAGCTCTGCTTGTATAATTGATTAGCTGATTGATTGATTTGATATTTAACGTCCCAGTCAACACTGTATAAGTCATTTTGGAGATGTTGCTTCCAATTTTGTGAGACCTTTACCCGACTTTGAGATGAAATGACATCTCAAGCCCTGTCGCCAAATGAAACCAATAGAGTTTTCACGTATAAGCATGTTTACACCAATAGAGTTTACACGTATCTTGCACCGCTTTGCCTGGGCAGGCTTAGATCCTCTAAGCGGTTTACCAGTACTCTTGTGAGGCCGGTTTCGGCTCTGCTAGGAAGCATCATGCAGCCCATCTATTTCTTCCAGTCCCGATGGGAGGGGGCCGCCCGCTTGTATAAACAGTGGCTAGAGTTGAGTTTGATTGTGAACTGTCCGAAAAATCTACTTCTGAGGTGACTCATTCCGGGTAAGGTAATGGTGGTGGACTTGCTCCTGCTTGCGGTGATTGCGGTGGACTTGCTTCCGACGGCACAGGAGTACTGGTAAACCGCTAAGGGGATCTAAGCTTGCCCAGGCAAAGGGGCGCGAGTCGAACCATCCGTGCCTATTAACTCTATTAGTTGCATTGGGTGACAGAGATTGAGACGTCATTTCATCTCAATGTTGGGTAAAAGTCTCACACAATTAGAAGCAACGTCTCCAAAATGACCTATAATGTGTTGATGGGACGTTAAACCTCAGATCAAACAAAACTGTTCGACTGATGAAGATGTCTGTTTACACTTTGAGAACGTCTTCAACATGTGAGCGCCGTAAAAGCGCAGTGCACGCATTGAGAGCGCCGTAAAAGCTCAGTGCACGCATTGTGAGCGCCGTAAAAGCGCAGAGGAATCGCCGTGAGAGCGCATACAATCGCCATCAAGAACGCCGCAGGATCGCGATAGAACGCCATGTAAGCTCCGTAGCAACGTCTAGGTCGCTGTAGGGACGCCATGACAGCTCCATGTTCACAAAAATATCCCATATTTCTTGCGATCTCGCGGTGTTCTGAAAAATTAAACAACGCCATCCCATCCCAGTGAAAACGCGGCATAGTGTGACAGGGGCTTAAGTAAGTAGGTATAAGTAAGTAAGTAAGTAAAGACTTTATTTAAAGAGGGTTACAACATTTAACACATCCATGTATTAGGTAGGACTTAACAAACAGTGTAAACACTGATGATATGCCGCAGAACACAGCCACCCATCAGGGTCTACAGTTTGCCACTGATCCAACTATTTGGGCAGTAAAATTCATATTTTGGAACAAATATGCTAAGGAGTAGACAACTTTTGCTTTCTGCTAAGTTGAGTATTCTTCGAAAAGGGGTTTCTATCATAAAGCTAATGAGAAGGCCCCCAACAAAATGGGAGACAGAAATATCTTTTATTTACAAGAGGACCATGTGGTCCTATATCGCTCACTAAGGGCTTTAATTTTAACAATCTGCGTAGAAGTCTACAAGACAAAGCTGTATATAAGGCCTGGGCCTTCTCAGGTTTAAGACAAGAAGATTTTTTAAGGTTTTCCCAGGTGAGTATTATGCGTCTGTGAAAAACATGTGGACTTCCCCAAAGCAGGGCCATTTTTTCGCCCCATGACTATAATTTGAACAATCTTTGCAGAGGTCCACTAGAAGAAGCTTTGAATGCCTGAGCCTTCTGGTTTCATACAAGAAGATTTTTAAAGATTTTCCCTATGTTAGTCTAAGTGAAACATTTGGCCCAGGCTGGGGCCGGCCCCAGAGCTATAATTTGAACAATCTTCATAGAAGCTGTGTTCCATATATTAATGTCCTGGGCCTTCTGGTTTCAGAAAAAAAAAGATTTTAAAAAGGTTTCCGTATGTAAGTCTATGTAAAACATGTTGGTCCCTGGGCAAGGCCATTTTTGTCCCCCAGGGCTATAATATCAACAATCTTTGCCAAAGTCCACTAGATGAAGCTGTGTACGAAATATGAAAGGCCTGCGGGCCTATTGGTTTCAGCAAAGAAGTTTTACAAGTTTGTCCCTACATAATTTAAGTGGGTCTTGGTCCCAAGGCTATAATTTGAACAATCTTGGTAGAGGTCTAGTGGATGAAGTTTCATACCAAATATCAAAGACCTGGGCCTTGCAGTTTCAGACAAGAAGAATTTTAAAGGTTTTCTCTATATAATTATTAAGTCTATGTAAAACATGTGGGCCCTGGGGCAGGGCCGGTTTGGGCCCAAATGCTACAATTTGACCAACCTTGGTAGAGGTCCACTAGATGATTTGTTTGGGCCCAAATGCTACAATTTGACCAACCTTGGTAGAGGTCCACTAGATGATTTGTTTGTTTGTTTGTATTTGAGTTTAACGGCCCAGTCAACGCTATTTTATGTCATTTTTGAGCCGGTCAGTTTACCTTTTCACACTTTCCTGGGCAGGCTTATACGTAAGCGGTTAACCAGTACAGTGCACATTCTTTCGCCAGAAACTGACAACTACCCTTCTTAAATCAGCCGCAGGGTGAGAATGACCGTAGAAAAGATTTCATGATCAATCTCCATGAAAGAATGTTGCCGACCCCGGCAGGTATCGAACCCGCATCCTCCTGATCACCAGTCAGACGTGCATCCGACTGAGGTACTGAGGCCGGCATCCACTAGATGAAGCTTTATACCAAATATCAAATATATTTCAGAGTAGATTGGTTTTCCCTATACAAGTCAATGTAAAACATGTTGGCCCCGGGGTGGGATCATTTTTGGCCCCTTGGGGCTATAATTTGAACGATCTTGGTAGAGGTCCACTAAATGAAGCTTCATACCAAATATCAGAGCTGGGCCTAGTGGTTTAAGGAACAAGATTTTTTAACCTATTGTATGCTAGTGGACTCTTCCATTGCTCTGTGTTGTACCTGTCCATTTGTCATATAAGGGGTGGTAGGCCTATTTTTTCGATTTTATTCGGTTTTTGACAGAAAATTCTGTTAGCAAATAGTGCAGGCCCAGATCAGACGCTGTGTTCTGATCTGGGCATGCCTGCACTGTTTGCCAATGTATATATACCCCTTAAGGGGTTTCCCGCCTGCAGTGGATTAAGTTTTCCATTTTCCTCCTGTGACCTAGAACGTTACTTTGAGAGCCCAAACCAAAGATCATTCATGTGAAGTTGGGTCAAATTCCAATCAGTGGTTCATTTGAAGAAATTAATTATGCACACACAAACAGACTGACACACAACAGACAAAATGTGATCACAAAAGCTCATCTTATCAGCTACAAAGACCCATTTACATGCCTTCACAGCTTGTCAGAATTTTAACTTTTGGTCTCCCCTCATATGACAAAGTACAAGCAACCTTTGTTCTGTATATCGTATTTCAACAACACAGGGTAGTAATTTTTCAAAAGTACATGACATATGATAGATTTTCAAAACTGGATATTTTACAGCAATATATGACCTATATTATCTACGTGATAACCCATGTAAGAATGGGACAATGGCAAGCAGTGCAAGTCAAGATCATATCCTGTGGTTCTGTTTGTTTGTTTGATTTGAGGTTTAACGTCCCCGTCAACACTGTAAAGGTCATTTTGGAGACGTTGCTTCCATTTTGTGGGACTTTTACCCAACATTGAGATGAAATGACATCTCAAGCCCTGTCGCCCAATGAAACCAATAGGGTTTATTTGCATGGACGGTCCGCCTCGCACCATGGTTCCTGGACAGGCTTAGATCCTCCAAGCGGTTTACCAGTACTAGTGTGCGGGCCGGATTCAGCTCTGCGTGGAAGCATCATGCAGCCCATATATTTCTTCAAGCCCCTATGGGCGGGGATCCTGTGGTTCTGACGCCCCATTCTGCGGTGTTTGGTCTGCAGGGCTTAACCCTTATCTTGCTGTTCACGACAACCCCTATCTTTGCAAACAGTGAAGATTCAGAAGCCATCTGATCAGGATCTACACTGTTTGACATTTAGTTTATAAATTTGTAGGAATAAAATACATCAAATTTTTAAGTAATCTGATTGGTTCAAAGTCAGAAATGGGTGTGGCTAAACTGAATATTCAGCAGGATACTTGGTTAACCCATTGTTTACTAGTGGACTCTTCCATTTCTATATGTTGGACAAGTCCATTTGTCATATAAGGTGTGTCAGGCCAATTTTTTTTTGGTTTTTATTCTATTTTTGACGAAAAATTCTGCTAGCAAAGAGTGCAGGCCCTGATCAGGCGTCGCGTTCTGCGGCGTCGGATCTAGGCCTGAACTGCTTGGGAAGGTACCCCTTTAGGGGTTTCCGCATGCAAGGGGTTAAAACATATTTTGTTATAGCAATAATATCGCATCTGACCGGTGATCAGGAGGACGCGGGTTTGATACCTGCCGGGGTCGGCACCATTCTTTCGTGGACATTGATCATGAAATCTTTCTACCGTCATTCTCTCTGTTACGTTGATTCAAGAAGGGCACTTGTCAGTTTCTGGCGAAAAAATGTGCACTGTACTGGTTATCCGCTTACGTACGTGCCCAGATAAAGTGGTGCGAGTCGGACAGTCCATGCATTATAAACCCTATTGGTTTCATTTGGTGACACTCTGGGATTGAGATGCCATTTCATTTCAATGACATCTAAAAGTCCCACAAAATTGGAAGCAACATCTCCAAAGTGACCTTAATAGTGTTGACTGGGACGCTAAATCTCAAATCAAACAACAATAGGGTCCTGAATGTCAGTGTCTCTAGTACATTCTATTTTTAGCTATGGTGGCCATCTTGTTGATCAGAGTGGAACGATCTTAGCTATTTTGGTAGGGTGTCACCTAGGCAACATTCCTTTGAAGTTTGAATCAAATTGACCCTAGTGTTTAGGAAGAGTTTGCATTTGAAGCAAATTTACAATGTTTTTTCTATTTTTAGCTCTGGTGGCCATATTGTACAGGAGTTGTCATTTGAAGATTTTTTCTATTTTTAGCCCTGGTGGCCATCTTGTTTATCAGAGTGGAACGATTCTAACTATTTTGGTAGGGAGTCAACTGGGCAACATTCCTGTGAAGTTTGAAGCAAATTTACAATGTTTTTCTATTTTTAGCTCTGGTGGCCATTTTGTTCATCGAAGCGGGATCATTTTAGCTAATATGGTACAGGGTCAACAACATAATATTCCTGTGAATTTTGAATCAAATTGGCCCAAGGAGTAAGGAGCAATTGTCGTTTGAAGAATTTTTCTTTTTTTAGCTCTGGCAGCCATCTTGTTAGTCAGAGCGGAACAATTTTGGTAGGGAGTCAACGACATAATATTCCTGTGAAGTTTAAATCAAATTGGCCAAAGGGTTTTGGTAGGGAGTCAACGACATAATATTCCTGTGAAGTTTAAATCAAATTGGCCAATGGGGTAAGGAGTTATCGTTTGAAGATTTTTTTCTATTTTTTTAGCTCTGGCGGCCATCCTGTTCGCCGTGTTGAACGATTTTAGCTATTTGGCAATTAAACAATGTAGATCCTGATCAGATGGCTTTATCGGAAGCCATCTGATCTGGATGATACAATGTTTGCAATAGCAGGGATTACTTGTGGATCAGCAGGATAAGGTTTAAATATAACCTATTTTAACCCTCAAGGTGTCCCAATTTTTGGGGATTTTTACGGTTATGAACCTATCTAACCCATTTTCAACTGAATTGAATCTTCCTCACAATATGTAGCTTGTGTACATTTCAAAATTTAGGGGTGTCAGATTACAAAATGCCAGAAACATTTTTTGCAAACAGTCAAGGCCTTGATCAGTTGTTGCATTCTGTTTTTGCTGCAACGATCGTGGACTCCACTGTTTGCCAAAGTACCCTTCTGAAATAGGTTAACTGTTAGTGACAAGATTCAGTACCTTAACCCTTGTCCTGCTGAACCCGGATATGCCTTTTCTTTGAAACAATGGAGATCCAGATCAGATGGCTTCTGAAGAAGCCATCTGATCAGGATCTACATTGTTTGTCATTCAGGTTGTGAATTTGTTGTAATAATTTGCATCAAGTAATCTGATTGGTTGATAATCGGTAGTGGGTGTGGCATATATGAATATTCAGCAGGACAAGGGTTAAAATAAATATCACATTTCTATCCTATTAACCCTTTTTGTACCAAATGGAATCTACCTCATAAATTATTATATATAGCAGGAGTTCATTTCAAAATTTAGGGGTGTCATGTGTTTTCTTCAAATTTTTGGGGGAAAATGGCTGAACTTTTTGCAAACAGTGAAGGCACTGACCAGACGCCGCAAAACACGGCGTCTGATCTGGGCCTGCACTGTTTGCCAGGCTACCCGTTTTGGGGTTTCTGGTACTAAATGGGTTAAATTCCAATGTGGAATTTGAAAATATTTGAGGGTCACTGATGAGGCCTAATTGGCAGAAACTAGCTAGTTTGGCCTAGAAAATATGTACACTTCATATTTTCCAGTTCTGTGGTGTATTCCTTGCTTCCAAAGGATAATTAACCCTTTTATAGAACATATTTTAATTCAACATTAAATTTACGTTATGTGTGTGTTTTGACTTTTATGCCCATCAACAACTCATAATGGAGACAGGGCCTCGGTTTATAGGCTTATCCAAAAGTCTGAAGAAAACCCGGAATCGAACCTATGATCCCTGTTTTATGAGGCAAGAAGCTTCACCGCAAGATAGGCTTTTAAAAAAATTGACAACACCTACATTATACTAGGTTGTTATTTAACCCTTTTTGTACCAAATGGAATCTTCCTCCATATATATTGCAGGAGTTCATTTCAAAAGTTAGGGGTGACAGGTTGTGTTTTCATCAAAATTATTTGGAAAATTACTGAACTTTTAGCAAACAGTGGAGGCCCTGATCAGACGCTGCATTCTGCGGCGTCTGATCTTGGCCTGCACTGTTTGCCAGGGTACCCGTTTTGGGGTTTCTAGAACTAAATGGGTTAAGTCTTATAGCTGATTAAAGTATACTAACTTTGACGTAAATCTCGAATTTCGACATAACGGTCAAAGTCAATGGAGCACAAAATATAGGTCAAGATCACCTGGTCAAGGTGCCTGCCAAGTCAAAAAGTCAGGGAGATATTTGATCCAAGGTTTGACATTATTATAAGCTTGTATTTGCTTATATTACAAACGTTGACATAAATGACGAACTTCAACATAAATGCTAACAGATAGATGGATGAATGAACAAAGGAGGAACGGAAAAGCAGACACCTGTCACAGCCTGCTTTTGTTTGTTTGTTTGTATTGACGTTTAACGACCCAGTCAACACTATTTTGGTCATTTTTGAGCCGGTCAGTTTACCAATCCACATTTTTCCTGGGCAGGCCATGTAAGCGTTTAACCAGTAACTTCTTTTGCCAGAAACTGACAACTGCCCTTCTTGAATCAGTGGAAGGGGGAGAATGACCGTAGAAAAGATTTCATGATAAACCTCCATGAAAGAATGTTGCCGACCCCAGCAGGTATGGAACCAGCATCCTCCTGATCACCAGCCTGATGTGCATCCAGCTTGCTGTCGCACCCTGCTACGAGCAGGCGAGACAAAAATGAAAATTATAAATGACAATTTTGCTTGGCACTTAGGGTTTAGTACCCATCAACTTCACATTCACATGCGCATGATGCACATACAACATGTATATTGTTGCACAACATACTTTTGTGTGACCTATATGGATCATATTTTAGTGTTTAACATATAAAATTCCAACCCTCTACGTGCATTTTATGAAATCCTGGTGTAAAACTGACCGTATTTGGTGTAATAAGACCAAAGTGTACTGCACTTCACCCTTCTCCTGCTGAATAAATTAATTTGGCCCTACCCACTGCTGACTTCAACCAATCAAATAACTTGATAAAATATATGCATGCAATTCACAAACAGCATAACATTTAACAGTGTAGATCCTGATCAGATGGCTTCTTCAGAAGCCATCTGATCTGGTTCTACACCATTTGCAGAGGTGGGGGTTGATGTGTTAACCCATTTTCCACTGAATGGAATCTTCCACCCTATATACTTCAAAGTTTAGAAATTGTTCTAAAATGGCTGAATTTTTTGTACACAGTGGCGGTCCTGATCAGACGCTGCCTGCACTGTTTGCCAATGAACCATTTCATGGTTTTCCCATATAATATAATCACGAAAACACACCTATATTATTTTGACCCCCTTGAACCCCACTTTTATATACTAAAACTGGGTTTGCAGGGGTAAACCTTATTTTTCTTATTTCTGCTCTAAAATATAGATTGTGGGTACTCGTTAGAACCGCCTCCTCGAGGCGGTTGTAACGAGTACCCACAATCTATATTTTGAGCAGAAATAAGAAAAATATTAAAATATTTCATCCTAAAATTTACATTTTCTCGGCGATAAAGATTGCAATGTATTTGTATAGGCGTGTTTTCTTAATGTGGGTAGGCTGGGACAATGGTCCTTAACAGGGACTAAGGCACTTTAACTCCTGTACAGTAAGCAAACAGTCTAGACCCTGATCAGACGCTGTGTTCTGTTGCATCTGAACTGCATTGTTTGCCAAGCCTAACACATGATTCCAGTCAAGATTCTATAAATATCGCTCATATGCAACACTCTGACCTCACAGCAATAAGAATAATGTTGCTATTTTTCTATAAATAACTTTTACATTGATTTTCTACAATTCGGTGATAGTCACATGCACATCAACACTGCTAGCCCCCGCCCATCGGGGCTTGAAGAAATAGATGGACTGCATGATGCTTCCACACAGAGTTTGTTTGTTTGATTGTTGGATTTGAGGTTTAACGTCCCCGTCAACACTGTAAAGGTCATTTTGGAGACGTTGCTTCCAATTTTGTGGGACTTTTACCCGATATTGAGATGAAATGACATCTCAAGCCCTGTCGCCCAATGAAACCAATAGGGCTTATTAGCATGGACGGTCCGACTCGCACCGCGGTTCCTGGACAGGCTTAGATCCTCTGAGCGGTTTACCAGTACTAGTGTGCGGGCCAGATTCAGCTCTGCGTGGAAGCATCATGCAGCCCATATATTTCTTCAAGCCCCTATGGGCGGGGGCTTACTTCCACACAGAGCTGAAACCGACCGCAGGTAGTACTGGAAAACCGCTTGGAGGATCTAAGCCTGCCTAGGCAAAGGGGAGCGAGACGGACCGCCCATGTTCATAAACCCTATTGGTTTCATTGGGCGACAGCATTCTGCGGCGTCTGATCTGGGCCTGCACTGTTTGCCAAGGTACCCCTTTAGGGTCCCCCCCCCCCCCCCCCCCCCCCAGCTAAGGTCATACGGAGACGGGACCTGGGTTAAAAGACTCATCTGAAAGTCTGGAGAAGCCCGGGATCGATCCTGCGATCCCTGGTTTACAAGGCGAGTAGCGTAACCACTGCACCACGGAGGCTTCTAAAGCCTTTAGAGCATGTGCAATAATTACCATTAAGTGAACCTTGTTTTTTTTTCTCCTTTTTTTCTTTCAACATCTGTTGTCATGTGATACTGATATTATCATGATGATATGACACTTTTTTCTACCAACATAATTGTGACAAAATAAAATATTTACTCAGGATCTTTATTATTAAACATACACATATAAATGACCTATTAATATGTAAATTGGAAACATTTTCCTTCAGAAAAATTAATAGGCTGTGGGAGCACGAACCATGAAATGTAGGTCTAGGTCAAACATGGTTTTGTTTGTTTGTTTGTTTGTTTGATTTGAGGTTTAACATCCCCGTCAACACTGTTTAGGTCATTTTGGAGATGTTGCTTTAAATTTTGTGGGACTTTTACCAAACATTGAGATGAAATGACATCTCAAGCCCTGTCGCCAAATGAAACCAATAGGGTTTATACACCTGTGGACACAAAAGCGTTCAAACTCCTATGAAATAACTTTCAATGAATCTCTTTGCATCAAGTTAGTTTGACAAGCAAATGTCATTCATCAAAGAATTCTTAAACTACTGAGATCAAGCAATTGATTGGTCTCATTTTGGAAAACACTTTCTGATTGACATTTGAGATGTATTTTGATTGGACAGTGCAGGAGTCAGCAATGAAATGTGTACCACCTTGTGTTTTGACTTTATTTCTGTCTGGCAGTTGACTGATAGGGTGTTAGGATATATTGAATGACGTTTCAAGTCAGAATGAAATGAAGCTCATCAGAGTTTGAACGCTTTTGTGTCCACAGGTGTAAGCATGGACGGTCAGACTCGCACCATTTTGCCTGGGCAAGCTTAGATCGATCCTCTAAGCGGTTTACCAGTACTCGTGTGCGGTCGGTTTCAGCGTGGAAGCATCATGCAGCCCATCTTTTACTTCAAGCCCCAGTGGGTGGGGGCAAGCCCAGGTCAAACATGGATGGGTGCAGTGAAGCCAGACAAGTATCAATAGTTCCTATGAAATTGACTGAAACATTAGGGTGAGCAATACATCACGAAGTCAATGAAGCATGAAATGTCTGTCAAGGTCATATATGGATCATGCCTGCATAAAAGTTTCCATCCCGGATGTAAGTTTGTGTTTACCCTATATATTAGGACAGACAGACCTCAGGAAACAATGTAGACACAGATGACACTCAGATGAGACATTTTTTTCAGCAAAAATTTCAGCATATTTGCCATATTTATTGATCAAAGTTTTAACGATACGTTTACTAACGACTTCTTTAGTTTTGAACAACTGGCCCCTGCTGTTCATGAAAATATGAATGCAGTGGGTCGCATACAAAGCGAAGGTGTTCATGTAAACTTTGCTGTAAGCAACACACCTCAGAGGCTCAGAATGAATATTCCTTCTTCAACATTATTTAACCCTTGTCCTGCTAATCCCGGATATGCCTTATCTTTGAAACAATGTAGATCCAGATCAGATGGCTTCTGACGAAGCCATCTGATCAGGATCTACATTGTTTGTCATTCAGATTGTGAATTTGTTGCAATAATTTGCATCAAGTAATCTGATTGGTTGATAATTGGTAGTGGGCGTGACATATTTAAATACTCAGCAGGACAAGGGTTAAATGTGACATACATGATTTACAGGATTTATGGTTTTCAGTCAATAGTAAGAAGTGCATGACATCATCTTGACAGGTGCGTATATAGTGCTCTGAATGAAATAACCCAGTTTGTGGTAACAAAGAACAGCTTGCACATTTAACCTACCCTGTTCAAGTGCATAACCTTGATAAAGTGCATGTTCAGGTAGTTAGATACACCTGACAGGTTTTCCTTCATTTCTTGCAGCCGGCCTTGGTAGCATGGTTGGGTCCGCTACAATCCTCTGTGGAGTATTTGATCATAAAATCTTACTAAGGTCATTCTCTCCCTTCGGCTGAGTCATGAAGAGCAGTTGTTAGTTGAATGAATTTGCCCAGCACTGTACTGGTTAACTACTTATGTATAACAACCACTTATGTATAAGGTAGGGTTCAGTAATTTGTTTGATTTGAGTTTGTTTTTGTTTGTTTGATTTGAGGTTTAACATCCCCGTCAACACTGTAAAGGTCATTTTGGAGACGTTGCTTCCAATTTTGTGGGACTTTTACCCGACATTGGGATGAAATGACATCTCAAGCCCTGTCGCCCAATGAAACCAATAGGGTTTATAAGCATGGACATTCCCCCTCGAACCACGGTTTCTGGACAGCCTTAGATCCTCTAAGCGGTTTACCAGTATTAGTGTGCGGGCCGGATTCAGCTCTGCGTGGAAGCATCGTGCAGCCCATAAAAAAAAAAAAAAAAAAAAACCTTTTTGCAAGAGTGTCAACTTTTGTGACTATAGTTAAGCCAATCCTGACCCCACCCCCAAATATTGACAATCTTTTTAAGATCCGCTAACCCTTTTTGCACCAAATGGAATCTTCCTCCTGATATAGCAGGAGTCCATTCCAAAATTTAGGGGTGTCAGGTTGTGTTTTCATGAAAACTTATTTGGAAAATGACTGAACTTTTAGCAAACACTGGAGGCCCTGATCAGACACCGCGTTCTGCGGCGTCTGATCTGGGCCTGCACTGTTTGCCAATTACCCGATTTGGGGTTTCAGGTACACAATGGGCTAATCATATAAAGAGACACATGAAGATGGTAAGTGCTTGATGCCACAGATAACCAGCAATAGATCAGCTCAGTTTTCACATGTCGTCAGAAAGTCTCCCTCATTGAGACCCCAATCTCTCACATCTGAGATTCAAATCTCCCTCATGGTCATCATAAAATTGTCACATGTTTGAATTTTTTTTTTCTAGTTTAACCATCTTGTTCACTGGAATCATTTTAACAGAGGTTCACCAAAGAAAAATTCCTATTTTAAAACCCATCCACTGATGTGTTAGTTTGTTTGATTTGTTGTTATAATAAATATCCTCATAAATACTATATAGGTCATTTTGGAGTCGTTGCTACCAATTTTGTGGGAATTTTACCCGACATTGAGATAAAATGACATCTCAAGCCCTGTCGCCCAATGAAACCTACAGGATTTACCGCTTTGCCTGGACAGGCTTAGATCCTCTAAGCAGTTTACCAGTACTTGTGTGTGGTTGGATTCAGCTCTGCAATAATCATGCAGTCCATATATTTCTTCAAGCCCTGATGGGCGGGGGCCGCCATCCACTGATTTAGGAAGGAAAATTTTTAACTCTTATCATGCTGTTCATGACAACCCATATCTTTGGAAACAGTGTAGATCCAGATCAGAAGGCTTCTTCAGAAGCCATCTGATCAGGATCTACACTGCATGTTTGACATGAAGTTTATGGATTTGTGAGAATAAATTAAATGAAGTAATCTGATTGGTTCAAAGGCAGAAATGGGTGTGGCTAAACTGAATATTCAGCAAGATAAGTATTAAAGGCTTTTCCAGTTCTAGCTGCTCAATTTGAGCAATTTTGGTAGAGGGTCACAAAAGGAACATTACTGTGAAATTATTTCAAAATCCATCCACCAGATTAGATAGAACGGTTTTTTAAAGGTTTTTCTATATTTAGCTCTGGCAGCCATCTTGTTTATAGGAACAATTTTGGAAGAGGGGCAGGCAAGGAACAATTGTGATATTATTTCAAAATCCATCCAACAGTTTTGGAGCAGAAGTCGTTAAAATGTTTTTCTATTTTAGCTCTGCATGCCATGGTGGTCTTGTTTTCAGAAGAGCATAATGGTTTGAGCAATCCAAGGAACATGACTGTGAAATTAATCATATTACCCAGCCATCAGTTTAGAAAAAGTTGTTTAAAGTTTTTTTCTATGTATAGTTCTGGTGGCCATTTTGTTTAACACAGCAGAAATGGTTTGAGCAATTTTCATAGAGGGTCAGCCAAGGGACATTTCTCTGAAATTATTTCAAAAGCCATCCACCAGTTTGGGAGCAGAAGTCGTTTAAAGGTATTTGTATGTTTAGCTCTAGTGGCCTTTTTTCCGGCAGGATGTAAAGGTTTGAGCAATTCTGGTAGAAGGTCACCCAATGAACATTTGTGAAATTATTCATATTATCCATCCACCAGTCTAGCAAAAGTTGTTTAAAGGTTTTTCTATTTTTAGCTCTGGTAGCAATTTTGTACAGTGGGCTGGAGTGGTTTATCATTGCCTCCACTTCTATTTTGAGCAATTTTGGTAGGTCACACAAATTCTGTTCAGCAGTTTTGGAGAAGTAATTTAACCCTTATCTTGCTGAATATTCATTTAAGCCACACCCATTTCTGTCTATCAACCAATCAAATTACTTGATGTAATTTATTGCCACAAATTCATAAAATGAATGGCAAACACTGTTTGCAAAGATAGGGGTTGTTGTGAACAGCAAGATAGGGTTAAAGCAACAGTTGATGATGGATGCACAGATGATGGACAAAGATGTATCAGAATAGCTCACCTTGAGCGTTTTGTGCTCAGATGAACCAAAAATAATAACCTACAGCCCCTTAGACACTCCATTCAGTACAAAATGGATTAATACTCATGCAAAGCTTTTATTGTTTGTCAATCGACCCAAAGTTACTATATATATAAGAACAGAAACCAGCCCACGTGACTATCACTGATTTGTAGGAAATCCAGGTATAAATCCAGGTAAGTTATTTATAGAAAGTAAGTGGTTCTGTTATTCTTATCGCTGAGGTCAGTGTGTTGTGTGTGAGTGTTATCTATAGAATATGGTCACCCCCGCACATAGGGGCTTGAAGAAATATATGGGCTGCATGATGCTTCCACACAGAGTTGAATCCGGCCCGCACACTAGTACTGGTAAACCGCTTAGAGGATCTAAGCCTGTCCAGGAACCGCTGTGCCAGGCGGACAGTCCATGCTAATAAACCCTATTGGTTACACTGGGCGATAGGGCAATGAATGTCGGGTAAAAGTCCCACAAAATTGGAAGCAACGTCTCCAAAATGACCTTTACAGTGTTGATGGGGATGTTAAACCTCAAATCAAACAAACAAAATCAATAGAATATGGACTGGAATAATGTGTTGAGTTTGGCAAACAGTGAAGACCCTGATCTGCACCATCTGATCAGGATCTACACTGTCTGCCTACAGTACAGGAATGTAAGGGTTAAATAAAATGTTAACCCTTGACCTGCTGAATATTTAAATATGCCACACCCACCACTGATTATCAACCAATCAGATTTCTTGATGCAAATCATTGCAACAAATTCATAAACTGAATGACAAACAATGAAGATCCTGATCAGATGGCTTCTTCAGAAGCCATCTGATCTGCATCTACATTGTTTGAAAGCTAAAGACATATCCGGGTTCAGGAGGGCAAGGGTTTACAGTCTTAGTCACCTTTCATTTTCCAGCCTGTACTCAGAGAGAAACCCAACAGTTTTGTCAGTGCTTTGATTTTTAAAGTCAGCAATGACGTCACTGCAGTTCCCATGGAAACCAAGGCTCCAAGAATTGAGCTATATATGTCTGTGGCAATAATTGCCAAGACAAGATAAGCCACAGCATCAGAAAATCTGTTTTTGTAAACAACAACGGCACAGATCAGCCCGTGCATCCACAAAGTCTGTCATCAGCACCTTAGTGTTTGCTATTTTGATAGTACATGTATCACAACTCACTTTATCAAGAATTTAGTTTAGCCCCGCCCATCGGGGCTTAAAGAAATAGATGGGCTGCATGATGCTTCCACGCAGAGCTGAAACCGACCCGCACACGAGTACTGGTAAAGCACATAGAGGATCTAAGCCTGCCCGGGCAATGTGGTGCAAGTCAATGCTTATAAAACCTATTGGTTTCATTGGGCGACAGGGCTTGCGATGTCATTTCATCTCAATGTCGGGTAAAAGTCCCACAAAATTGGAAGCAACGTCTCCAAAATGACCTTTACAGTGTTGACGGGACATTAAACCTCAAATCAAACAAACAAGAATTTAGTCTGTGGAACTAAACCCTGGCCAGTTCGTATATTACCATATTTACCCTAAATATGCGGACACATAAACACAGTTTTTGTTTTATTTGAGGTTTAGCGTCCCCGTCAACACTGTGAAGGTCATTTTGGAGACGCTGCTTCCAATTTTGCAGGACTTTTACCCGACATTGAGATGAAATGACATCTCAATCCCTGCCGCCCAATGAAACCAATAAGGTTTTTAGGCATGGACGGTTCGACTCGCAACGCATTTCCTGGGCAGGCTTAGATCCTCTAAGCTGTTGACCAGTACTCATGTGCGGGTCAGTTTCAGCTCTGCGTGGAAGCATCATGCAGCCCATCTATTTCTTCAAGCCCCAATGGGCGGGGGCTATGAACAACAAATGTACAGATCAGCCAGTGCATCCACACAGTCTATCATCAGCACCTTAGGCCAAAAAAAATAAATGTCTTGTTTCCGGAAACATCAAAATAATTTTCTGGGTAGGTAGGTATAGGCAAACTTTTTTTTTTTAACTTTTTTTTTTTAACTTTTTTGTATGGGAAAAGCATAAATTCTTTGAAAAACACCCTTAAAATCAAAGAAAAATTCTCAGAGGTCTCTAAAAAAGTTTGGGTAGGCCCCAAAAAAGTAGGGTTGGTAGGGTTTCCAGAACCAAGACATTTTTTTTTTTTTGGCCTTAGTGTTTGCTATTTGGATAATATGACACGTCTAGTGTCTTTATCCAGAATTTCATGACTCTTGCTGCCAGTTTCTATCTTACCGTATTTACCCTAAATATTCTGACACCTAAACTCAGTTTGAAAATTAAACCAAGAACAAATAACTCCTCGATTTTGTGTCTGAAAATAGCTTGCAGAGTAGCAAACATTGTAGACCCTGATAAGACACGGCATTCCGCTGCGTCTCATCTGGGTCTACACTGTTTGCTCCAGCCTGTCTGCCCGAAAATATACGGTATATACGGGAAATACGGTACAATTGGTCCTGAACCCGAAAGAGACTTTTTCTTGTTTCTGGTCTCACATCATAATGCAAAAGGTAACAAGAAATATAATGTATAAGGAAATAAACAAAATCAATAGCACTGAAAAGCTGGTTTTTGTTTGTTTATCTGATTTGAGGTTTAACGTCCCCATCAACACTGTATGGGTCATTTCCAATTTTGTGGGACTGTTAAATTTACCCGACATTGAGATGAAATGACATCTCAAGCCCTGTTGCCCAATGAAACCAATAGGATTTATAAGCATGGACTCACACCACTTTGCCTGGGCAGGCTTAGATACTCCAAGCGGTTTACCAGTACTCATGTGTGGTCGATTTCAGCTCTGCGTGGAAGCATCATTCAGCCCATTTATTTCTTCAAGCCCCGATGGGCGGGGGCCTAACTGAAAAGCTGGTATATATATTAAACCTTATCCTGCTCAATAACTTAATTCTTTTTGTACTAAATGGAATCTTCCACCTTATATATAGCACAAATCCATTTCAAAATTCAGGGGTGTCAGGTTGTGATTTCTTCAAATTTTATTAGGAAAATGGCTGAACATTTTCGTAAACAGTGTAGGCCCTGATCAGACGCCACATTCTGTGGCATCTGATCAGGGCCTGCAAATTTGCCAATTACCTGTTTGGGGGGTTTCCGTAGGCTAGCTACTAGTCTGATAATAAAAGTCTGATCATTTCTGGTATTTTTATTATATCAAAAATTTATCACCTTGCTAGTAATGGCAAGTCTATATTTGCTTAGAATTATCGTTAAAATTGAGCCAGAGAGACTGGACTAGCCAAACACTGTTCATTTTAGTGCAAAAGATGATTTTTGTTCCATATTATTCATGTGGCTAGGCTAGGGTTTCCGGTACAAAATGGATTAATTAAGCCACACCCATTGCTGACTATGATCATATCAAATATCTTGATATAATGTATCCATTTGATCTGATCTGAATCTGCATGGTAGGGGTTGTAATGTCCACCCCCGCCAATCGGGGCTTGAAGAAATAGATGGGCTGCATGATACTTCCACGCAGAGCTGAAACGACCCGCAAACGAGTACTGGTAAACCGCTTAGAGGATTTAAGCCTGCCCACGCAAAGCGGTGCGACACAGCCCATCCATGCTTATAAACACTATTGGTTTCATTGGGCGGCAGGGCTTTAGATGTCATTTCATCTTAATGTCGGGTAAAAGTCCCACAAAATTGGAAACAACGTCTCCAAAATAACCTTTACAGTGTTGACGGGGACGTTAAACCTCAAATCAAACAAACCAAATCAAACTGTCATGTTCAGTAAGATAAACCCTAGTAAACCAGGGGTCGCAGGTTCGATCCCGGGCTTCTCCAGACTTTCGGATGAGTCTTTAAACTGAGGTCCCGTCTCCGTATGACCTTAGCTGTTGGTGGGACGTAAAACTGAAACACTCACTCACTCACTCAGTAAGATAAAGGATACACCTTAGAAGGATTAGAATTCGACACAAATATTCATAAACAGAAAAGAGACACTGTATTAGTCTAAAAGTGCCAATCACAACACTGTGGCATGTGACATGATACTTTTCTTCTGTAAGAGAGTAAATGAAAAAGAGGTCAAGGCCGCCACAATCCAATCAAATCTTTAATAGGATTGTACCAGGTTTGACCAAAAAGTAATTAATTTGTTAATGTGATAGGTGCAGACAAGCCATTTTTGGCCCAACTTTGTGTTTTGGAGGGCCTGTGACCTAGAAAATAAAGTCAAGGTCATTACATTCTTACCAAATCTTTGAAAGGTAGCAAGTTTGACCAAAAGTGGTCATGACAATTTGTTCATGAGAAAGGGTAAAGGCAAGAAACTGACGCCAAAATGACGTCAAAGAGATTATCACACTGCATGATGCTGTTCAGCAGGCATTATATTACAATAACACCCCTGTGCGACATAGTTAGGGGATAACTGTATTCAAAATTGTCATTTGGGGAGGTAAATCGGAGGTTTTACGGTCGGAAATTTCGTTTTACGGCGACGCGTCAGCGGAGCCGTAAAACGTAATTTGCGACCGTAAAACCGACGATTTACCTCCCCAAATGACAATTTTCAATACAGTTACCCCCATTCTAATGCACTTATTCGTGTGTTTTGTTAAAAATTGTACTTTTCTGCACAAAGCGGCAGGCGCGGTGAGCTGCGTAAAACCAAATGACAACCAATGAAAAGCGACGTTACATGATGACGTCGGATTTCCGACAGTATATCGCAGAATATACTGTCGCAAATTTTTGACGTTATCCAATCAGACGTCGCGTTACATACGTAAGTGCATTAGAATGCATTTTTAATATCTCCAAAATAGCTAGTTTTCAGATGAAATTTTCTTATTTATACTGCAAACATAGGTTGTGAGTGCTTGTTAGAACCGCCTCATTGAGACGGTTCTAACAAGTACCTACAACCTATTTCTTGGAGCAAAACTAAGAAAAATATTGTATATCCCCATAAACCCCAGTTTCCTCTGTATAAAGTAGGGTTTAGGGGGAGGTGAAAAATTCATTTCACGGACTGGTTCATATAATGAACTGATGCGAAAGACATTATCACACTGCATGGCGCTGTTCAGCAGGTAATAGTACAAACTGAGTGCCAGTATCCCAGCAGGCACATGACGTAAGTGTGATGTCACATCAATATTGGTGCAACGTCATGATGTTTATGCAACATCACATCAACGTTGGCGCAAGTGTGTCACTTCAAGGAAAACAAGAGGCCCATGGGCCACTATAATTTTTTTACATGCTCACCAGAGCTCAGGTGGGCTCGCCCACAGGCAGCCATGTATTTCAACTAACCATGGCGGCTTGAAATATCATATAAGAGACGCACCCACCTAAGAATCTTTGCTCTAAAATAGTTTGAAATATGACCATTGTTTTATTGAATTTCTATTAGCTCCGGCCACCTTTTTCATCCCAGCAGAACTGTTTGAACAATTTTAATACAGGGTCACCCAAGAAACATTCCTGTGAAATTATTTTGAAATCCATCCACTGGTTAAAGAGAAGAAGTCAGTTAAGGTTTTTCTATTTTTAGCCCTGGAGACCATCTTGGTCATCTGAGCAGAACGCTTTGAAAAATTTTGGTGTGAGGTCACCTTAGAAACATTCCTGTGAAATTATTTCAAAATCCATCCACTGATTAAGGAGCAGATGTTATTTAAAGGTTTTTGTATTTATAGCTCTGGTGGCCATCTTGTTCATCAGAGCTAAATGGTTTGAGCAATTTTGGTAGAACCTCCGGTCACCCAAGGAACATTCCTGTGAAATTATTTCGAAATCCATCTACTGGTTAAGGAGGAGAAGTCTTTTAAAGGTTTTTCTATTTTTAGCTCTGTTCATCCAAGTGGAATGGTTTGAGCAATTTTAGTAGAGGGTCACTCAAGGAACATTCCTGTGAAATTATATCGAAATCTATCCACTGGTTAAGGAGCAGAAGTTGTGTCTAGTTGGGTTTTTTTTGGTGGCCATCTTGTTCATCCGAGCAGAGAAGTTTGAGCAATGTTGGTAGAGGGTCAACCAAGGAATATTCTTGCGCAGTTATTTTAAAATCCATTCAATGGTTAAGGAAGAGAAGTCTTTAAATGTTTTTCTATTTTTAGCTCTGGTGGCCATCTTGTTCATCCGAGCGGGACAGTTTGAGCAATTTTGGTTGAGTGTCTCCTGTAAAATATTTTGAAATCCATCCACTGGTTAAGGAGAAATCATTTAAAGGTGTTTCTATTTTTTAGCTCTGGTGGCCAGCTTAATGGTTTGAGCAATTTTGGTAGAGGGGCTTCCAAGGAACATTCCTGTGAAATTATTTTGAAATCCATACAATGGTTGAGGAGGAAAAGTCGTTTAAAGGTTTTCTATTTTTTAGCTCTGGTGGCCATCTTGTTCATCTGAGCGAAACGGTTTGAACAATTTTGGTAGAGGGTCACCCAAGGACCATTCCTGTGTAATTATTTCAAAATCCATGCACTGGTTAAGGAGGAGAAGTCATATAAAGTTTTTCTATTTTTAGCTCTGGTGGCCATTTTGTTCACCAGAGCGGAACAAATTTTAGCAATTTTGGTAGAGGGTCACCCAAGGAACTTTGCTGTGAAATTATTTCAAAATCCATGCACTGGTTAAGGAGGAGAAGTTGTTTGAAGGTTTTTCTATTTTTAGCTCTGGTGCTCATCTTGTTCAACCTAGTGGAAAGATTTGAGCAATTTTGGTAGAGGGTCGACAAGGAACCATCCTGAAAATTATTTCAAAATCCATGCACTGGTTAAGGAGGAGAAGTCGTTTCGGTTTTTTTACTTTTAGCTCTGGTGGCCATCTTGAGCAATGTTGGTAGAGGGTCACCCAAGGAACATTCCTGTGAAATTATTTCAAAATCTATCTAGGTGTTTTGGAGAAGAAGTTGTTTAAAGCAAAAGTTGATGACAGATGCACGCACGGATGGTTGGTTGATTTGAGGTTTAACGTCCCCGTCAACACTGTAAAGGTCATTTTGGAGACGTTGCTTCCAATTTTGTGGGACTTTTACCCGACATTGAGATGAAATGACATCTCAAGCCCTGTCGCCCAATGAAACCAATAAGGTTTATTAGCATGGACGGTCCGCCTCGCACCGCGGTTCCTGGACAGGCTTAGATCCTCTTAGCGGTTGACCAGTACTAGTGTGCGGGCCAGATTCAGCTCTGCGGGGAAGCATCATGCAGCCCAGCATCATGCAGCCCATATATTTCTTCAAGCCCCTATGGGCGGGGCACACACTGATGGACGACAGACAAAGTAGAAGTAAAACAAAGATCAGGAATAGATACAATTAACTTACTCCACCCATCAAAGATACCAAAGGGAAAGAAACAAACACCAAGCAACCAGACCACAACGGAAACCTAAACAAAGGAAGGCCACAAGGACAGTTACTTTCCCACAAAATGGCCATATGGCCATCCAAAATAAAAAGACACAAGTGATACACACAGTAAGTAACAAACAACACCACAAATAAACCGCCACAGAAGAACCACAGATCACAATAGCTCATCTTAAGCACATTGCGCTCAGGTGAGCTAAAAACATAGAATGAATTCAGACTATCACTAAGTTTACAGTACGGCTCAGGTATAAGAACCAAAAAACTCTTTATTCCGAATCTCGGCGTTTCGAGTACTTTCAAAAACACTCAGATTTGTTCCGAGTACATGTATATATTCGGCGGACACTCCTCGAAAACACTTGCAAGGTCCGCGGTACACGAAGTTTCGCGAAATTATTCCGAGTCGTAATATCGTACCTGGAGGCAATGTTTTCTCGCGAAGTTATGCGGAAATACTCGGAGGAATTTGAAGAAATACCTGGGCATTTTTTTTTTTGTTCATTTACTGTTCTTTTACCATCATATATATTTATATATAATTATAAGATAATAATTATCACTGATAGTTATTATAATGTAAACAATGTCAAAAGTCAACAAAGAGGTAATCATTAATTACCCAGGGTGTGAAACTGCACAGTGATTTCAAACAAGGGAATCAGTTGGGCATGACCAGTACATACAACTCTTTCAAGTCCGTAATTGAAAGCATGTTGAACATCATAAAATTACAGGAAAATCGGTCATTTTGAACTCAAAATTTCTCCATGTAATTTTGATATTTTGAAAAAGAAAAAGAAAATTATTTTGATATAATATAATCATTTGTCTTTCATTCTTTAATAATTTTAATGTGAAGTATTATCGGACAATTGAGAAACAAATAATCAAAGGTGATAACTGTCAGCGAAATTTTAACGGATTTCGACAGCCATTATTGGCTTCTTTTAAACTGCAAAATCGGTCATTTTGATCTCAAAATTTCTCCATGTTATTTTGATATTTTAAAAAAAAGAAAATTATTTTGATATAATATAATCATTTGTCTTTCATTCTTTAATAATTTTAATGTGAAGTATTAGCGGACAAGTGAGAAACAAATAATCAAAGTGATAACTGTCAGCGAAATTTTGACGGGTTTCGGCCGCCATTTTGGCCTCTGATACGTCGCACCGGCGACACATGTTTAATTAAATTAATCACCACTCGCAAATACTCGCAAACACTCCAGATATCACAGGTAAGCTCTGAAGTCCGCGGAATTTCCTCGGAATATCGAGCGCATAACTTGGGAGTAAAATTTTTTCACTCGGAGTGGTTTACTCCAAACCATTCGGCGGAAAAACGCGGATTTAAAAAGTTGTCCATGGAATGAAAAAGAAAAACGGTTCAAATACCTGAGCCGTACTGTAGGTGGTAAAGCATAATTATATTACGCTGTCAAATATGAACTACCTGCAATCTGTATAGGTTTCATATTTCTTTTAGAAAATTTCTTTTAGAAAATCATGAGTATTTTGAAAGAAGTAAAATAAGCAATCTGGAAAAAATGTCATCTTTCATTGGAGCATCAATTTTAGTTTACTGACATCACATCTGCCAACATAAAGGTCAGTTTAGCTTTGGCACAACTGGCCTCCAGGGCTCACTTTGCTCATGACCTTCATGTACTTCCATGACCATTATCTTGCTGAATATTCATCTAAGCCACACCCATTTCGTTATATCAACCAATCAAATCACCTGATGTAATTTATTGCTACAAATTCACAAACTGAATGCCAAACAGTGTAGATCCTGATCAGATGGCTTCTTCAGAAGCCATCTGATCTGGATCTACACTGTTTGCAAAGATAGGGGTTGCTGTGAATAGAAAGATAAGGGTTAAAGATATAATAGTCATTTCTGAAGGTTAATAGCATCCAGTACTTGACACATCTGGTAACTGGCTACTGAAGCTATTGATGAACATAAATTATTCATGAAAAATATAAGCCTTGAAGTAATTTGAGGCAACAGACTTTTTATGAATATTCAAATTTCAGAAGCAGAAGCTGTAGCAAGCCTTTCCCAACCAGTAAGAAAAGGTCACCAAGGGAAGGCCACAATCAAAGAACACAGCCATCTCAAGTCACAAATTAACCCTTGTCCTGCTGAGCCCGGATATGCCTTATCTTTGAAACAATGTAGATCCAGATCAGAAGCCATCTGATCAGGATCTTCATTGTTTGCCATCCAGTTTATGAATTTGTTGCAATAATTTACATCAAGTAATCTGATTGGCTGATAATCAGTGGTGGGCATGACATATTTAACTAGAATCTCACAGTCCATGGCAAGCCATCGCATATCCCCACACTTCCCCGCAGGCCCCACCCCCTAGGGGTGTTTGACCCGAGGGGTAAAATTTTGATTGTGATGTAGTCTACTCATCATGTCGTTCGATTTAATATGCTACAAGACCATGTTCTGAAAACTTTGATTTTTTATCCCCAAGGTGCCCCACCCCTGGCCCCACTCCCAGGGGTAGGATCAAAATTCCGAAAGTGTTATGCATTCCCCAGACCAAAGTTTTAACAGTTCCCAAAGTTTCAAGTTTCTATCTATAACGGTCTAGGAGGAGTTATCCGGTAACAGTAATGTATGGGGGTAAAGGGGTCAAAATCAGTTTATGACCTCTGGTGACATCAAAATTGACCCCAGGGGTCAAATTTTGGTTGTAATGTTTTCTACTCATCATGCCGTTCGCTTTGATATATTACACTACCATGTTCTGGAAATTTTGATTTTTGACCCCCGTGGGCCCAACCCGTAGGAGTGTGATCAAAATTCCAAAAGTGTCATGCACTCCCCAGACCAAAGATCTATCAGTTCCCAAAGTTTCAAGTTTCTATCTATAACCGTCTAGGAGGAGTTAACCGGTAAAAGGGTCAAAATCAGTTTTTGACTTCTGGTGACCTCAAAATTGACCCCAGGGATCAAATTTTGGTTGTAATATTTTCTACTCATCATGCCCTTCGCTTTGATATGTTACACGACCATGTTCTGGAAATTTTGCTTTTTGACCCCCGCGGGCCCCACCCCCTGGGCCCACCCGTAGGGGTGTGATCAAAATTCCGAAAGTGTCATGCAATCCCTAGACCAAAGATCTATCAGCTCCCTAAGTTTCAAGTTTCTATCTATAACCGTCCAGGAGGAGTTATCCGGTAAGACGGACGGACGTATGTATGGACTACGAAGACCATTACAATATCCCCACTTTTTCTTCAACAAGAGGGCCATGATGGCCCTGGATCGCTCACCTGATCCATAGAGTAACAAGTGGGACCCAGGGAGGGCCATTATTAACCCCAGGGCTATAATGTGCATAATGTTCAGAGACGTCTAAAAAGGTGAAGCTTCATACCAAATATCAACAAAGGCTATAATTTGAACAATCTTGGCAAAGGTCCACTAGATATGCTACATACCAAATATCAAAGACCTGGGCCTTGCGGTTTCAGAGAAGAAGATTTTTATTAAAGATATTCCCTACATAAGCCTATATAAAACCAAATGGCTCCAGGGCGGGGGCATTTTTGGCCTCAGGGCTATAATTTAAACCATATTGATAGAGGTCCACTAGAGGAAGCTTCACACCAAATATCAAAGACCATGGCCTTGCTGTTTCAGAAGAAGATTTTTAAGGAATATCTCTATATAAGTCTATGTAAAACCAAAGGGCCCCAGGTCGGGAGCAGTTTTGGCCCTAGCACTATAATTTGAACAATCTTGGTAGGGGTCCACTAGATGAAGCTTCATACCAAATAGCAAAGACCTGGCCCTTGGGGTTTCCGAGAAGAAGATTTTTAAAGATTTTCCCCATATAAGCCCATGTAAAACCATAGGGCCCCGGGGCGGTGGCATTTTTAGCCCAAGCACTATAATTTGAACAATCTTGGTAGGAGTCCACTAGATGAAGCTTCATACCAAATAGCAAAGACCTGGGCCTTGCAGTTTCAGAGTAGAAGATTTTTAAAGATTTTCCCTATATAAGCCCATTTAAAACCAAAGGGCCCCGGAGTGGGGGGGGGTGGGAAAGAAGGACCATGGCCATGTGGGATGAAGCTTCATACCAAATATCAAAGACATGGGCCTTACGGTTTCAGAAGAAATTTTTTAAAGATTTTCCCTATATAAGCCCATGTAAAACCAAAGGGCCCTGGAGCGGGGGCATATTTGACCCCAGCACTATAATTTGAATAATCTTGGTAGGGGTCCCCTAGATGAAGCTTCATACCAAATATCAAAGACCTGGGCCTTACGGTTTCAGAGAAGAAGATTTTTAAAGCTCTTCCCTATATAAGCCCATGTAAAACCAAAGGGCCCTGGAGCGGGGGCATTTTTGCCCCCAGCACTATAATTTGAACAATCTTGGTAGGGGTCCACTAGATGAAGCTTCATACCAAATATCAAAGACCTGGGCCTTGCGGTTTCAGAGAAGAAGATTTTTAAAGATTTTCCCTATATAAGCCCATGTAAAACCAAAGGGCCCCGGAGCAGGGGCATTTTTGGCTCCAGCACTATAATTTGAACAATCTTGGTAGGGGTCCACTAGATGAAGCTTCATAACAAATATCAAAGACCTGGGCCTTACGGTTTCAGAGAAGAAGATTTTTAAAGATTTTCCCTATATAAGCCCATGTAAAACCAAAGGGCCCCGGAGCGGGGGCATTTTTGGCCCAAGCACTATAATTTGAACAATCTTGGTAGGAGTCCACTAGATGAAGCTTCATACCAAATATCAAAGACCTGGGCCTTGTGGTTTCAGAGAAGATGATTTTTTTAGTTTTTGGTGAAAAAAATCTGTTTTTGGCTCCTATGACCTAGATGTGCAACGGACCGGAACCATTTGAAGTTTGGTCAAAATCCCATCAGTGGTTTAGGAGGAGATGTTGTTTGAAGAAATTGTTTACGCACGGATGACAGACAAAAAGTGATCCTAATATTAATCACAAGAGGGCCATGATGGCCCTGGATCGCTCACCTGATCCATAGTGTAACAAGTGGGCCCCAGAGAGGGCCATTATTGGCCCCAGGGCTTTAATGTGCATAATGTTGAGGGAGGTCATAAAGGTGAAGCTTCATACCAAACATCAACAAAGGCTAAAATTTGAACAATCTTGGCAAAGGTCCACTAGATGAAACTACACATCAAATATCAAAGACCTGGGCCTAGCCGTTTCAGAGAAGAAGATTTTTAAAGATTTTGCCTATATAAGCCTATGTAAAATCAAAGGGCCCCGGGACAGGGGCATTTTTTGCCCCAGCACTAAAATTTGAACAATCTTGGTAGGGGTCCACTAGATGAAGCTTCATACCAAATATCAAAGTCCTGGGCCTTGTGGTTTCAGAGAAGAAGATTTTTAAAGATTTTCCCTATATTAGCCTATGTAAAACCAAAGGGCCCCGTGGCGGGGGCATTTTTTGTCCCAGCACTATAATTTGAACAATCTTGGTAGGGGTCCACCAGATGAAGCTTCATACCAAATATCAAAGTCCTGGGCCTTGTGGTTTCTGAGAAGAAGATTTTTAAAGATTTTCCCTATATAATTAAGCCTATGTAAAACCAAAGGGCCCCGGGGCGGGGGCATTTTTGGCCCCAGCACTATAATTTGAACAATCTTGGTAGGGGTCCACTAGATGAAGCTTCATACCAAATATCAAAGACCTGGGCCGTGTGGTTTCAGAGAAGAAGATTTTTAAAGATTTTCCCTATATAGGCCAATTTAAAACCAAAGGGCCCCATGGCGGGGGCATTTTTGACCCAGCACAAAAATTGGAACAATCTTGGTAGGGGTCAACCAGATGAAGCTTCATACCAAATATCAAAGTCCTGGGCCTTGTGGTTTCAGAGAAGAAAATTTTTAAAGATTTTCCCTATATAAGTCTATGTAAAACCAAAGGGCCCCGTGGCTGGGGCATTTTTGGCCCCAGCACTATAATTTGAACAATCTTGGTAGGGGTCCACTAGATGAAGCTTCATACCAAATATCAAAGACCTGGGCCTTGTGGTTTCAGAGAAGAAGATTTTTAAAGATTTTCCCTATATAAGCCAATGTAAAACCAAAGGGCCCCGTGGCGGGGGCATTTTTTGTCCCAGCACTAAAATTGAACAATCTTGGTAGGGGTCCACTAGATGAAGCTTCATACCAAATATCAAAGACCTGGGCCTTGTGGTTTCAGAGAAGAAAATTTTTAAAGATTTTCCTTATATAAGCCTATGTAAAACCAAAGGGCCCCAGGGCGGGGGCATTTTTGGCCCCAGCACTATAATTTGAACAATCTTGGTAGGGGTCCACTAGATGAAGCTTCATACCAAATATCAAAGACCTGGGCCTTGTGGTTTCAGAGAAGAAGATTTTTAAAGATTTTCCCTATATAAGCCTATGTAAAACCAAAGGGCCCCGGGGCGGGGGCATTTTTGGCCCCAGCACTGTAATTTGAACAATCTTGGTAGGGGTCAACTAGATGAAGCTTCATACCAAATATCAAAGACCTGGGCCTTTTGGTTTCATAGAAGAAGACTTTTAAAGATTTTCCCTATATAAGCCAATGTAAAACCAAAGGGCCCCGTGGCGGGGGCATTTTTTGTCCCAGCACTAAAATTTGAACAATCTTGGTAGGGGTCCACTAGATGAAGCTTCATACCAAATATCAAAGTCCTGGGCCTTGTGGTTTCAGAGAAGAAGATTTTTAAAGATTTTCCCTATATAAGCCTATGTAAAACCAAAGGGCCCCGGGGCGGGGGCATTTTTGGCCCCAGCACTATAATTTGAACAAGCTTGGTAGGGGTCCACTAGATGAAGCTTCATACCAAATATCAAAGACCTGGGCCTTGTGGTTTCAGAGAAGAAGATTTTTAAAGATTTTCCCTATATAAGCCTATGTAAAACCAAAGGGCCCCAGGGCGAGGGCATTTTTGGCCCCAGCACTATAATTTGAACAATCTTGGTAGGGGTCCACTAGATGAAGCTTCATACCAAATATCAAAGACCTGGGCCTTGTGGTTTCAGAGAAGAAGATTTTTTAAGTTTTTGGTGAAAAAAATCTATTTTTTGCTCCTGTGACCTAGATGTGCAAAGGACCGGAACCATTTGAACAACTTTGAAAGGGGACCACCTAAGGATCATTCCTGTGAAGTTTGGTCAAAATCCGATCAGTGGTTTAGGAGGAGATGTCGTTTAAAGAAATTGTTTACGCCCGCACGCACGCACGGACGGACGCACGCACGACGGACAAAAAGTGATCCCAAAAGCTCACCTCGTCACTACGTGACGGTGAGCTAAAAAGCGTGGGGATAAATATTCAGCAGGACAAGGGTTAAGAAAGTAAGTGACATGGAGGTACATACTAAACAGAAGCAGAAATAAGACACTGCAAAAGAACGACAACCTGGGGACGGTTAGTAGTAAAACTACTAGGGGCTTCAACTCTGGAGTTTTTAACTGCTAGAACATGATTTCGTGTTCCTCCCCAGCCGACCACAGCCCATCCCCTGAAAACATACTGCACTCCCTTCAAGCACCAATAAACCAGCAGATAACATTTTTCAAAGTATTTTTCTTACTTTTCAGGGTAAAGCATGTGAATCATTGGCTGAGCAACCCTTAATTTCTCTGAAAGAAAAAAAAAATGCTTATTTAAATTGATAGGCTCTAAACAGTATTAACTGGGTCGTTCATCTCCAAAGCAAACCAAAAGATTTGTTCTTTGTTCATTCGGACACTTCAAAAATGCCATGCATTTACATGCTTTTAGAAAATTTGTCTATATCATTTGTCTTTTAAGGTACCTTGGCAAACAGTGCAAACCACACCGCAGAATGCGGTGTCTGATCAGGGTCTACACTATTTGCACACTAAATATATAGAATAAGAACGAAACAAAACAGGCCTCCAACCCCTTATATGACAAATGAACTTGTCACACATATACCAATGGAAGAGACCACTAGTATACAATTGGTTAATGGCAGATTTGTAGCGTTAAAAACTGGGAAAGCTATTGCGAGTAACCAGTATGAAAGATGAAGTTTTTTTGGCTGTTTGAGACATGTCTTGAGAACTAGTAAGAAACCTGTTTTTGCCATTTATGAACAGAAGCGCAGATAAGCTCCAGATAAAGTGCTTTTTCATCCAAAATGTACTGATGCAAACATACGTTGAGGGTAATCATCAGATGCGCCTCGGCGAGGCACTTCTAATGAGTACCCACAACATATGTTTTTGTTCACCTGACAGAAATCTGTCTGTCCCCATCTCACCTGGCAGAAATCCTTCTGTCCCTGTCTCACCTGACAGAAATCTGTCTGTCTCTGTCTCACCTGGCAGAAATCCATCTGTCCCTGTCTCACCTGGCAGAAATCCATCTGTCCCTGTCTCACCTGACAGAAATCCAGCTGTCCCTGTCTCACCTGGCAGAAATCCATCTGTCCCTGTCTCACCTGACAGAAATCTGTCTGTCCCGTCTCACCTGGCAGAAAACTATCTGTCCCTGTCTCACCTGGCAGAAATCCATCTGTCCCTGTCTCACCTGGCAGAAATCTGTCCCTGTCTCACCAAACAGAAATCCATCTGTCCTTGTCTCACCTGGCAGATATCTGTCTGTCCCTGTCTCACCTGACAGAAATCCGTCTGTCCCTGTCTCACCAGGCATAAATCTGTCTGTCCCTGTCTCACCTGACAGAAATCTGTCTGTCCCTGTCTCACCAGGCATAAATCCGTCTTTCCCTGTCTCACCTGGCAGAAATCCTCAAAGACATGTTTTCTTACGATGTGGCTCATTCATCATACTTGCACTTGTTGGCATTCCAATAGGGCTTCAATAAATTGTCACCGTGATTAAGAAACATTATAAAGACAGAAAATGTCTCAAGTCTTCCCGTTGCCATGAGAACTGACAGTTTTGTCAGCAATTATTACCGTATTTAGTACTGAAATACCATCTGTATTTGGACAGTTCGCCCTGAGCAATCAGTGTAAACCCCGATGAGACCACGCAGAATGCAGCGTCTCATCAGGGCCTGTACTGTTTGTCACTCATCCAGCTTTCCTAGACACAACATTGAGTAGTAAATTGAATCACTTAACCCATTTTATACCAGAAACTCCAAAATGGGTACCCTGGCATACAGTGCAGGCCCAGATCAGAGGGCCTACACTGTTTGTGAAAAGTTAAGCCATTCTCCAAATACATTTTGATGAAAACATAGCCTGTTTTTTTTTTGGGTTTTTTTTTGCAATGAACTCCTGCTATATATAAGAAGGAAGATTCCATTTGGTACAAAAAGGGTTATAACCCTTATCTTGCTGTTCAAGACAACCCCGATCTTTGTAAACAGTGTAGACCCAGATCAGATGGCTTCTGGAGAAGCCATCTGATCAGGATCTACACTGTTTGACATTCAATTTATGAATTTGTAGGAATAAATTGCATCAAGTAATCTGATTGGTTCAAAGTCAGAAATAGGTGTGTCTAATCTGAATATTCAGCAAGAGAAGGGTTAAGTTGGGGTCTAATGACATGTCAACCTTGTCACCGTTGTGAGTCATTTATTTTGTTTCTCAGAGAAAGGGAGGAAAAGAGAGGAGAAAATTGAGGAGATGAAAGCGAGGGACAGGGGAAGAAGAAGAAATTGAGTGGAAGTAAAGAAACAGAAGAAATAACACCATTCCCTCTCTACCCTTACCAGTGCTGCAAGGACAGCAGGACTCTCCCTGGAACTGTACTGTAAGATGCCAATGAAATGCAAGATATACGACACCTTCACCTCACTCAACCAACCCCAGAGAGTAAATTGTACTTCAAATTTTAGAACAGGTATGGTAATAATACCAACAAATAAGGTGGGTAGTTTGTGATAATGCAAGGTAGTACGTTTTCCTTCTTTCTCCATATAAACCTCAGTTGTAGGTAGTCATTAACCCATTTTGTACCGGAAACCCCAATCGGCCCCCACACATCGGGGCTTGAAGAAATAGATGGGCTGCATGATGCTTCTACGCAGAGCACACGAGAACTGGTAAGCCGCTTAGAGGAGCTAAGCCTGCCCAGACAAAGCGGTGCGAGTCGACCCGTCCATGCTTATAGACCCTATTGGTTTCTTTGGCGGCAGGGCTTGAGATGTCATTTCATCTCAATGTCGGGTAAAAATCCCACAAAATTGGAAGCAACGTCTCCAAAATGACCTTTACAGTGTTGACAAGGACGTTAAACCTCAAATCAAACAAACAAAACCGGAAACCCCAAAACGGGTAGTTGGCGAACAGTGCAGGCCAAGATCAGACGCTGCAGAACGGGGTGCCTGTTCGGGACCTACACTGTTTGCAAAAAGTCAAGGCATTTTCAAATAAAATTTGAAGAAAACACAACCTGATACCCAAAAATGGACTCCTGGTATATATAAGGAGGAAGGTTCCATTTGGTACAAAAAGGGTTAAAACCCCCTCCGGGAGGTGGTTCTAGTGAATACCCACAACATAGGTTGACAACTATCCTTCAATTATCACAAAGTACTTAACCTTATATGTTGCTAAGGAGTCATGGTGTTAGAGTAAGTATGGTACCACATGTTCACCTGAAGCTCTGAGCAACCCCAATGTTACCCATTGTATGCCATAGTGGACTCTTCCATTGCTATATGTTGGACAAGTCCATTTGTCATACAAGAGGCCCATGGGCCACTATGCTCACCAGAGCTCAGGTGGGCACTGCCCAATGGCAGCAATGTATTTTAACATGATATCATTTTAATCTACCAAATGAACTCCCATGTCCAAATGAGCACCTATGTGGACTCAGTATCTGTAACATTAGGCCTTTTATGAAGTAGAGGGGGTGGGGCATGGACCCAATGGAGCCCTGGTTGATATCACTAAATGCATCTTAGCATAAGGAACAATGGTTTAGCAGTGGGGATCTGTAAGGCCTCTTAAGTGGTGGAGGGGTTGGGACATGCCCTGTTGATCCCAGGAAAGCCCAAGATTGTTGTCCCTAAATGTATCTTATCATAAGGACCAAGTATATATATGGTTTAGGGGTTGGAATCTGAACGGTTTCTGAAATTTGAGGCCCTTTTATGAAGTGGAAAGGATAGGAATGGCCCTGAGGACCCCCTACAGTAGGTGTGCTAATAATAAGGAACAGGAACATATATGATTATGGGGTGGGGATTTGAATGGCTTCTGAATATAAAGCTTTTTATGATGTGGAAGGGCGGGGCACATTGCCTCAGCACAAAGAGACCCCCAGGTTGGTGTGATTGAGTGAGTCTTATCATAAGGAACAAGTATATGGTTTAGGGGTGGGGATCTGAACTATTTCTGAGATATATGGCTTTTAATGAAGTAAAGCGATGGGGCATGGCCTAGGCATGCCACGGGGACTCCCAAGCTGGTGTCACTGAATGCGTCTTATCATAAGGAAGATGAATATATATGGTCTAGGGTGGGGCTAAGAACAGTTTATGAGATATAAGGCCTTTTGTGAAGTGGAGGGGTGGGGCAAGGCCCCGGGAGACTCCCAGGTTGGTTTCAATGAGTATATCTTATCATAAGAAACAAGAATATATATGGTTTAGGGGGTAGCCATCTGTAGGGTTTCCGCGATAGTGTGAGATTATGAAATGGAGAAGGTGGGGAATGGCCCCAGCACATCCCTGGTGACCCCCAGGTTGGTATCACTGAATGGGTCTTATCATAATGAACAAGAATATACATGGTTTAGGGGTGAGGATCTAAACGGTTTCTGAGATATATGGCCTTTTGTGAAGTGAAGGGGTGGGGCAAGGCCCCGGCCGATCCCTGAGGACCCCCAAGTTGGTGTCAATGAATGTGTCTTATCATAAGGATCAAGAATATATATGGTTTAGGGGCGGGGATCTGTAAGGTTTCTGAGATATTGGGCCTTTTATGAAATGGAGGGGGTGGGGCATGGCCCCGGCGCATCCCGGGGACTCCCAGGTTGATGTCACTGAATGGGTCTTATCATAAGGAACAAGAATATATATGGTTTAGGGGTGGGGATCTGAATGGTTTCCAAGATATTGGGCCTTTTATTAAGTGGAGGGGGTGGGGCATGGCCTCGGCGCATCCCTGAGGACCCCTAGGTTGGTGTCAATGAATGTGTCTTATCATAAGGATCAAGAATATATATGGTTTAGGGGCGGGGATCTGTAAGGTTTCTGAGATATTGGGCCTTTTATGAAATGGAGGGGGTGGGGCATGGCCCCGGCGCATCCCGGGGACTCCCAGGTTGATGTCACTGAATGCATCTTATCAATAGGAACAAGAATATATATGGTTTAGGGGTCGGGATCTGAATGGTTTCTGTGATATATGGCCTTTTATGAAGTGGAGGGGGTGGGGCATGGCCCCGGCACAACCTGGGGGACCTTCAGGTTGGCATAAAAGCATACAGCTGAGAGAAGTTTACTCAAGAAACATTTCTATAAAAGTTTTGTCAAAATATCTGCAATGATTTGGCAGTACATGTAAATGCCATTTTTCAATTTTCCCCATTATAAGTCTATGGAAACTCTAAGTTGCCATAGCAACCAAACTAATGAGCCGATTTTCATAAAAAACACAAACTTTCAATCCCCCAGCCCAAGGATGCTACAGATAAAATTTGGGCTGAATCGGTCCAGTGGCTTCAGAGAAGAAGATGTTTGAAAGTGTTGACGTCAGACGACGACGACGACAAGGCAACGACGACGACGACGCCGGACAACTGCCTATCCTATAAGCTCCCCCCAAGCCTTCGGCTCTGGTGAGCTAACAAGGGGTGTCAGGCCTATTTTTCATTTTTATTCTATTTTTGACAGAAAATCCTGTTAGTAAATAGTGTAGGCCCTGATCAGACGCTGCGTTCTGCGGCGTATGATCTGGGCCTGCACTGTTTGTCAAGGTACCTGTTAAGGGGTTTCCTGCATACAGTGGGTTAAGGAGAACAAACACACCTTCGGGGAAGGCATCTTTGTCTCCATTATCAGCTGGGGTCTATGTAGTAAATAAAATCTTCAACATTTAGGCAGGTCACTGGTACAATTATTTTTAGAAATTCATTAAGAACTATGAACAGTGAAGATCCTGATTAGACTGCACATTGCGTCATCTAGTCTGGGCCTGCATTGTTTGCCAAAGACTTGTTTTGGGGTTTCCCATATGAAATGGTCAAAGCAGACATATGAAAACAAGGCAATGCAGATGTAACATCCCCTCGCAACTGCATACCATTCATCAACATCCAAATCTAATCTGAATATGTTAGACATATTTAGATTACCTTATCCTGTTCACAAGATTTTTAAGGTCAAGTTCATTGTGACCTTGACCTTTGACTTTTGACCTTGAAAATCAATAGGGTTCATCTCACTCCATGGGGAACATTTGTGGAAGGTTTGAAGCTTCTATGAGGATAACTGTGTCATCTATCCAGTTCAAAAGGTTTTTAAGGTCAAGTTAATTGTGACCTTGATCTTGAAAATCAATAGGGTTCATTGTCTTTCCATGGGGAACATATGTGGAAGGTTTGAAGCTTCTATGAGGATAACTGTGTCTTCTACCTGTTCACAAGGCTTTTAAGGTCAAGTTCATTGCGACCTTGACATTTGACCTTGAAAATTAATAGGGTTCATCGGCTTTCAGTAGGGAACATTTGTGGAACGTTTGAAGATTCTAGGATGATCTGTTTGTCTTCTATCCTGTTCACAAGGTTTTTAATGTCAAGGCCATTCAAGGCATTGTGACCTTGACCTTTGACCACTGACCTTGAAAATCAATAGGGGTCATCATCTTTCCAGGAAGGTTTGAAGCTTCTACGATGAAAACTTTGCCTTCTATCGTGTTCACAAGGTTTTTAATGTCAAGGCCATTGTGGCATTGACCTTTGACCCTGAAAATCAATAGGGGTCATTATCTTTCCATGGGGAATATTTTTGGAAGGTTTGAAGCTTCTACAATGAAAACTTTGTCTTCTATCGTGTTCACAAGGTTTTTAATGTCAAGGCCATTGTGACCTTGACCTTTGACCTTGAAAATGAATAGTGGTCATCATCTTTCCATGTGGAACATTTAGGGAAATTCTGAAGCTTCTTCGATGAAAACTTTGTCTTCTATCGTATTCATAAGGTTCCGGACGGGCACACTAACACACACACGGATGCACGGCACTGATGCTATATCCCCGTCACAACGTTGTTGCGAGGGGATAATAAGAGCTTGCAGGTAAACTTTAGCCAAATCCAGATGCTGATGCCGACGATGGACACTGGGGGTATGGTAATAGCTCTGTGAGCTAAAAATGACTGTAAGGAAGATTTAAGTCCGGGCACACCATTTCCGGCAATTTACAAGTGCGCCAAGAAAAGACTCAGATCAGCCTGCAGATCCCGGCAGTCTTATCAGAGCCTTCATTGCGAGTTCTAAGTATAGCTAAGAGCCCAATGCTCCTTCATGCAGCAAGAAGTCTCTGGTTAGACTATATGGATGTGCAGGCTGATGATTCTTTACTGGGAGCACAGGCATGTAAATTGTAGGAAATGCTGTGCCCCGGCTCATTTTATGATCAATCTTCAAAGAAAATTGCCAACCAGGCAGCCAGTTGTTCAGAACTAACGACGCCGTTAGTTAACATAATGTTAAACTTTGATCATTCAATATTGTGAAAATACTAATATTTTTGCTGCAATGCAAATGCTGCTCACATTTTTCCAGCAAAAGTACCAAAATTTTACTTATTGTACTTGCTAGAACAGTTAACAATATGACCACTATTAAGCTTGTTAAGCTAATGATGCTTTGAACAACTTAACACAACCTCCTTATCACCAGTCAGAAATGCATTCAAACAAGGCATCGCATGCGATACAAATCCCCTCGCACTAGACAACTTAGTGTGTGGAAAACACTGAAATGGCAAAAGTCCACCTTGCTTGAGATATTATCATATGCAACATTTGTGTAAATAGCCACAGTGACCTTGACCTTGAAAGTCGAACTCATTCGAGGTATTGTCATAAGGAACAGTGACCTTGACCATGAGGTCATGACATTGAAAGTCGAACTCGCTCCAGATATTGTCATAAGTTTTTCTAAAAATAGCCACAGAGACCTTGACTTTGAGGCCATGACCATGAAAGTCGAACTCGCTAGAGATATTTTTATAAGGAACATTTGTGTGAAGTAATATTGAAATTGGTGAAGAAATGTAGGCGCGAGAGTGATGACAAAGTTTTTTTAAAAATAGCCACTGTGACCTTGACCTTGAGATCATGACATTGAAAGTTAAACTCGCTCGAGATATTGTCATAAGGAACATTTGTGTGAAATTATATTGAAATCAGTGAAGAAATGTAGGCACTAGAGCGATGACAAAGTTTTTCTAAAATAGCCACTGTGACCATGACCTTGAAAGTCAAACTCGCTCGAGATATTTTTATAAGGAACATTTGTGTGAAGTTATATTGAAATTGGTGAAGAAATGTAGACGCTAGAGCGATGACAAAGTTTTTCTAAAAATAGCTACAGTGACCTTGACCTTGAGGTCAAGACCTTGAAAGTCAAACTCGCTCGAGATATTTTTATAAGGATCATTTGATTGAAATTATATTGAAATTGGTGAAGAAATGTAGGCTCTAGAGCGATTACAAAGTTTTTCGAAAATAGCAACAGTGACCTTGACCTTGAGGTCATGACCTTGAAAGTCGAACTACCTCAAGATATTGTCATAAGGAACATTCGTGTGAAGTTATATTTAAATCGGTCAAGAAATGCAGGCGCTAGAGCGATGACAAAAGTACTTACGTACGTACGTACATACGGGACAAATGCTATATCCCCCCTCACAACTATATTGTGTGAGGGGATAATTAGCTACAGAGACCTGCCCACCAAATGGCAAAAGTGAACATCCAAGCTTATCAAGTCACTGGTCATCTCATCTTCATTTACACTTTTTGTTTTGTAGACAGGGATGAAAGAGTCAACAGCATTAAATGGCATTTAAGTAGGCACTCAATCATAGGTTACATCACGTTTCAGTGTTTAATGACTTCAACTGTCATAAATCAAGCTTTAAATGTCAAACTGCAAGTATCACAGCCATGATGCTTGGCACACATATTCAGAATTGTGGAGCACTGTAGTGATCGGATTTGAGATCAAGAGATAGTCAGTTTGATCCCTGCAAGTACCAAGTGTTGTTTGTGCAAGAGACTTTATCCAAATTACTTAGTAGGAAGAAGAAGAGGGCCACATAGAAGATTAGTACATGTACTTGTTTACCAGTCTATTCCACGACCGTAAACCTTCCACATGTTTTGGAAGGAAAAGCCGTCCAAAACCGTCTTCGCTCAATCATTACACTTTTCTCGGTGATTTCGGCATGTTCGGTTGACTTTTCGGTATTTTTTTCCGACCGGGGATTCCAGAAAAATATTAATAACACTTTTGCGTCATACAGCACGAGTCACGTGATAGTTTTGTGGGGGTTTCCCATGAACAAACATGGATGCCAACATGAACACGCTCGACACTGATGGTAAGAAAATGACAAAATAAAGTTGTTAGATGAATTTTCTCAATGTTGGCACTTGGTAGAAAGGTAGAACATATGTCAGTCCATAATTCTATAGTGATTTTAGGACCAAAATATACCGACAACCCTGCGACCGTCGAGCCGACCGTCTTGGAAAAATTTGAGATTCGAAGCAAGATGTGATAGTTGGACGGTTTTTCGTCCAAGCAAGATGGACGGTTTTTCGTTCCATTTCACAACTCGACAGTCTCGGATCGAAAACACATGGAGGGATAAACCATCCAATGTGGCATTTTTTGTTGGATGGAAATTCCATCCATTTATTATGGATGGTAATTCCATCCATTTATTATGGATGGTAAATCCATCCAAAAGTACAGTTTTAAAGTTCGGATGGTTTACGGTCGTGGAATAGACTGTTTACTCAATGTATTACCCTCTAAAAATAAAGTTGATTGATGATTATTATTATTTATTAGAAAAACAGTAGACTCTCATTATCTCAAACTCTGATATCTGAAACAATGGCTTGAGTCAAACTAAATTTTTGTTCACTGTTATGTAAGTTTTGCTATATATTTCTTAGATTTCAACTCATTTTAACTCAAACTACTGTTAATTCAGGCCTCATACTGACCACGCTTTTCCAAGCCTGAAAGACCCGATTTTGCAGCTTCAACCCTTATCCTGCTGAACAAGACACAACTACATTACCTTTGCAAACAGTGTAGATCCTGATCAGATGGCTTCTGAAGAAGCCATCTGATCAGGATCTACACTGTTTGTAATGGAGTTTGTGAAAATATAATGTAATTTGGTTGACTTATAGTCAGAAATAAGAGTTAAATAGCTTTTTAAACAGACTATATACGCAAAAATCAGAATCTAAAAGCCTGAAATCAAGAAAAAAATCAAGCTCTAAAAGCCTGAAATCCTGCACGTGCCTGAAAAATATGAGGCCTGTGTTATCTCAAACCAAATATTCCAGTCCTCTGGAGTTTGAGGTAACGAGAGTCGACTGTATATCAAAACTACCAACTTTACTTATATACTTAACCCTTCTCTTGCTGAATATTCATTTAAGCCACACCCATCTCTGTCTATCAACCAATCAAATTACTTGATGTAATTTATTGCTACAAATTCATAAACTGAATGCCAAACAGTGTAGATCCTGATCAGATGGCTTCATCTGATCTGGATCTGCACTGTTTCCAAAGATAGGGGTTGTCGTGAAAAGCATGATAAGGGTTAAAATGCTTATAAACTTTTCAAGATAGTTTCAAATATGGAATAACAGAATGAGGGACAGTACCACACTTTTTTCCAAAAGTGGTTGTTTTATTATGTAGGTTACACGTAAATACTGACAGTTTGTTTGTTTGTTTTATTTGAGGTTTAACGTCCCCGTCAACACTGTAAATGTCATTTTGGAGACCTCCCAAATTTCAATTGTCACTGAAATGTACTTACCTACCTGTACATATATATAATTATATTAACAGTGATACTCTGAAAAGTAATTAATTTACAGCTAAAAGAGTACTTACCTACTTTATTTATGGTCTCAGATCTGTCTTAATATCATTAAAACACATAGACCTTTGCACACTTTATCTGCACTCACTGCAAAAGGAGACAAAAGATCATGAGCTCTAGAAAAAGGAACTTTGTTTTTGTTTGTTTGATTTGAGGTTTATCGTCCCCGTCAACACTGTATAGGTCATTTTGGAGACCTTGCTTCTAATTTTGTGGGACTTTTACCCGATACTGAGATGAAATGACTTGTTATTCCAACAGGGTTTTTAAGCATGGACCAGTGGTTTTCCAGTACTCATTTGCGGTTGGTTTCAGCTCTGCATGGAAGCATCATGCAGCCCATCTATTTCTTCAAGCCCCGACGGGCAGGGGCCGAAAAAGGAATTTTAAGCTGTAGGAAGACTTTAGAATGTATTCTTTTTTTTTTTCTTCCAGTTAAGCATAATGCTATGGGTACCCATTGAAACCTCACTGAGGCGATTCCAATGAGCACCAGGCGATTTCAATGAGAATCAACAAAACATGTTTAAGTGAAATATCCAAAATTCACACATACACGGACAGACGGATACACAGAATTTCTATTATAGTTTTAGCAACAGTGACCTTGATACTGACTGACGCATATATGAAATTTATGTCATGCAAATCTACATGTACACCATATTGTGAATGCATATACAAGATATGAAGTCTACTGTCAGTCATTGAAGAATGCATTTATAACGAGAAAAAATGTGTCATGGACGGATACACAGACCAACCAACCAACAGACTGATTCCTATATACCCCCTTCAAACTTCGTTTGCAGGGGTATAATCAGTGAAGATCCATGCAGGCCTCATACTGACCACGCTTTTCCATGCCTGAAAGCCCCGATTTTGCAGCTTGTTAATACATTTATTTAGCAGGATAACGCTTAAATAGTATTTTAAACAGACTATAGGCACAAGAATAAAAATCTAAAAGCCTGAAATCAAGAAAAAAAATCAAGCTCTAAAAGCCTGAAATCCTGCAAATGCCTGAAAAATATGAGGCCTGTCCGTGACGAGGCCATCTGATCATGATCTACACTGCTTCTCATGCCCTTTGTGACCTGAACAAGTAATTTGGTTGGTGAATAGTCAGAAATGGGTGTGGTCAAATTAATCTATTCAGCAGGATATGAGTTAACCCTCAGTGGCTCAAACTACGGCCCATGTCTCAAGCAAATTTTCATGGTCCCAAAGGTTTCCAGCTATTAACCCATAAATGCCAATCACAACAATTGTCATCTGCTTTGCCATCTGCCTGGTTACCTTAAAAGTAAACAGTGTGGACCCAGATCAGACACAGGAGCAGTCTGATCTGGGCCCACACTGTTTGCCTGCATGCAAAAGTATTTTTAAAAAGTTTGCCAAAAAAAATTCAGCAGATGACATAAGCAGACGACATTTTCAGATGTAGTTTTTCTTGGTATCTTAAGGGTTTGAATGACTATCGTCTATATGTCAGTTTGTGGTCTCACAGAGTTTGTGGATTTCTACAGTAGCTCAGACACATCACACCTTCAAAGCCTGGTCAGTTGGTTTCATGACCCAGTCAACACTAATAAAATCATATCAAGCTGCTCATTTAACTCTTATCATGCTGTTCACAACAACCCCTATCTTTGAAAACAGTGTAGATCCAGATCAGATTCCTTCTGAAGAAGCCATCTGATCAGGATCTACACTGTTTGACATTCAGTTTATGAATTTGTAGGAATAAATTACATCGTTCAAAGTCAGAAACGGGTATGGATATTAAATCTGAATATTCAACAAGAGAAGGGTTAACCTACCTCTCTAGCACACTCACATATATCGGCATAGTATGCATTAATAATTGGCTATACTGTATTGTTCGGAGGTCATCCTTATTGAAACTGAGGTCAAAGATCAACAATCATGTTTTTAATGGTGTCAATTAATAAAATTGTCATTAATCAAGTAATTTTGTATTGTTCCAGTTGTCCTCTGTCTGCTGTATTGGACTCGGCCTTCAGACTTGGGCCAATACAGCAGACCATCTGACCTGCAACTGGGCCTATACGAAATTACTTGATTAATAACATCATATTATGTCACCCCAAAACTGACAAGTTAAAAACTGCCTTTCTTCAATCAGTTTGTTTGCTTGATTTGAGGTTTAACGTCCCCGTCAACACTGTAAAGGTCATTTTGGAGACATTGCTTCCAATTTTGTGGGACTTTTACCCGACATTGAGATGAAATGACACCTCAAGCCCTGTCACCCAATGAAACCAATAGGGTTTATAAGCATGGACGAGCCGACTCGCACCGCTTTGCCTGGGCAGGCTTAGATGATCCTCTAAGCAGTTCTTCAATCAGTATTCAGTGTAAGAGAGAGACTCTATATGTACTTCTCAGGAGATATGAGAGACATGAGGGCATCTTGCCCTGTAGGATGAGCCCTGGGGTGACAACTGAAACCTAGTGTGATTTCCTCAATAACCCTTTGACGACCAGTAGAATTTTCTGCTTAGTAGCTAAAGACAAGTTGAGTTGAAATAGTGTCTGTCATTTGTTTCACTAAAAATTCCCTAACTTAACCCTTCTCTTGCTGAATATTCATGCAAGCCACAACCATTTCTGTCTATCAACCAATCAATTACTTGATGCAATTTATTCCTACAAATTCATAAATTGAATGTCAAACAGTGTAGATCCTGATCAGATGGCTTCTTCAGCAGCCATCTGATCTGAATCTGCACTGTTTCCAAAGATAGGGGTTGTAGTGAACAGCAAGATTAGGGTTAAACAGTGAAGACCCTGATCAGACGTTGCAGTCAGTGGCAACTGATCTGGATTCTTTGCCAATGTTCCACTTTTGGATTGTTAGGCATATATGGGTTTAACCATTTTGTTCCAGAAAACCCAAAAACAGGTAAACCAGTCATTGGCAAACAGTGCAGGCCCAGATCAGACGCCACAGAACGCGTATACAGATCAGGATCTACACCATTTGCAAACATTTTAACCATTTTCCAAATAAATTTGGAAGACACCCCTAAATTTTTGAAGTCGACTACTGCTATCTATAAGGAGGAAGATTCCAGTTGGTACAAAATGGGTTAATATGTCTGACAGCATGAATTTTTACCTTACTGGGCCATGTTTATAGTCACATAGGCAAGTTGAACTTAAGGGCATAAAACTGTCTCGTGACCTAATATGTTAACCACATGCGCATGAAAATGATTTGAAGTGCAACAAACGAAAATGCACCTTGTGGTATGGGAGCACTGTGATGTCACAGACCGGTTCAGCAGTCTGGTGAGAGTTTGCAGTGCACTATTTACAAGCACCCTTTGGGCAGACATTGCACTTGTATTCTGACTGTGTTGCTCCTTAAAAACCCTTATCCTACTGATCATGGCATTTTCCCCTAACTTTGCAAACAGTACAGATCCAGACATCTGATCAGGATCTACACTGTTTGTCATGCAGTTTGTGAACTGAATGAGTGCATGAGTGTTTTGAGTTTTACGTCCCACCAAAAGCTAAGGTCATACGGAGACTGGGAGAACTGAATGAATACACAGTATCATGTAATTTGATTAGTTGAAAGTGATTAAATTAATATATTCAGCAGGATAAGGGATAAAGAGGTGGCTTTGTTGTTGATTTTAGTACATCAATGTACTTAGCTAGTCTAGAGTTCAAGAGCCAAGGAATATATTGGACAGATAAATGGGAGTGTTGCTTGGCAACATAAGTGCACTGCACTCATTTTGGGATACTTTATCTAACATCCTAAAATGAGACATTATTGAACCACAAGGTTACTCTGTTACAGCAGGAATGACATTTGCTAAATAAATAGTTTAAACCATTGTATACTGGTGGTCTATTTGTCATATAATATTATACCCGATGTCAGGCCTTTTTTTTTATTTTTATTGTATTTCTGAAACCAAATAGTGCAGGCCCTGATCAGACGCCACGTTCTGGACCTGCCTTGTTTGCCAAGGTACCCCTTTAGGGGTTTCCCCCGCATGCAATGAGCCCTGCCAACACTATTTAGGTCATATTGAGTTGGTCAGTTCACCTATTACCACACTTTTCCTCAACAGGCTTATGGTTATAGAGAATACCAGGTGAGTGTCTTTTGATATCAAGTTTATCAGGCAAGGCTTTGAGAACGCTTGTAGAATCTGATCATTGCCCTGTCATATCACTGCAGATTCTGGAGGTTTGGCAGAAGCATTTTTTTTTTGTAAGAATTTGTATATTGTCTAGGTATTCAGTGTCACTGAATAAGAGACTACAAAAAGACAGATCCAATGTTTTGACACATGGCCTTGTTTACATTTCACTGCGCATGCGCCAATTACCTCCCCTGTAGAGGTACTCTTTTATCTGGTTGGCAAAACATGACCATTGCTGTACAGTGTCAATGAGAATTTCGAATATTTATCATGTGATTAAACTCATTTCTTCTCCACAAAATTAACTGATCATTGTCAGCCTGTGTTTTTTAAGTAATAAATGATATAGAACTAGTCTCTTCTGACATTTTATCGCACATTTTGTTGCCTAAAAAGCGTTATAAAACTACCTACCATCATGCCAAAACATAGTCGATGCGCTTTATTTAACGAATGGAAATAAGATTAAAGGTGCATTATATTGAGCTACCGGGTCTCAATTTTTTTTTTTCTGGTTTTTACCTTCAATGCATACTCCTTTGTCATGTGTACACTTTTTGAGCCAAATACAGCTTCAGAACTTTGTGAAAATGGTCATTTTCATTCGTGTTTACCTTTCGCTCTGAACATGTGTTCGGAATTTCTGTTCTAAAAATAAATCTGTCACTTTACACATACATGGCGACAGTATCGTCTCTGAGTGTCGTTACTTATGGCATGGTATTCAGCGTCATATTTTTTTCCGATTCAGGCATGGCCTAAGCAAAAAAGGCCAAAAATAAACGTCGCATAATGTCATATATGGGGATTCTATTTTTGTCACGAACTAAAAATAGATCTAACTAGTGTTCGAAACATAGTTGGGGAATCCCTCTCAAACTTGTTTACCTGTCATCATAATTGTTCGCATTTTTGCATAAAATGCATTCATTTGTATTGTTTTAAAGAAAAATACCGGCTATATGTATTTTATTTTTGGAAGCATTTTTTCCAGATAACTCAATAATGCACCTTTAAAGTATGTATATTTTCTATTCAATTTTATACAAAAAAGAATCAGTTTAATGTCAAAAATGGTTTGTGGCAAAAAGTTTTGATAGAAAGTCGATTTAACAATAAAACAGAAAATAATTCGTGCTACATCAACGGTAGAGTATGGAACCGGAAGATTTTTTGCCCACCAGATAAAACGAGGCTAATGACCTTTGACCTTGTGTGATGTAGACTTTCGATGTGTCTATACTATATTGTGTGTCGGCCCCCGCCCATAGGGGCTTGAAGAAATATATGGGCTGCATGATGCTTCCACGCAGAGCTGAATCCGGCCCGCACACTAGTCCTGGTAAACCGCTTAGAGGATCTAAGCCTGTCCAGGAACCCCGGTGCGAGGCGGACCGTCCATGCTAATAAACCCTATTGGTTTCATTGGGCGATAGGGCTTGAGATGTCATTTCATCTCAATGTCGGGTAAAAGTTCCACAAAATTGGAAGCAACGTCTCCAAAATGACCTTTACAGTGTTGACGGGGACGTTAAACCTCAACAATACTATATTGTGGGAAAATCCAGCATCTGCACTTGTAAGTCAAGTGCATTTAGGTCAGGATCAGGAGTACATATGCACCCTAATTGATTTTTTTTACGACGGGCAGTTATATCTATCTTCTTATACTGAGTCGGTCACATCTGCAGGGGCCCAGTCTTATCATCATCTGCAGCAATATAACTAATCACAAAAGTACTATGTCATAGCATTACCTTGTGGCTAGCCTACCATAAAAACATTATTCACATGCTTCAGTTCAATTCATTCATCTAAAATGTCCAAGGTAGTCATTTCGCATTAAAGACTGCGGTGTGCTTACCTCACGACTTTTCTTCGGTAGATCGCACAGAAGGTTAAAAAAGCAATGAATATAAACAATACACAAACAGAATATGCCCTCTTGAAGATAAGATGCTAATGACATAATCTATCCAATACACGCGCCTCCATGTCTTTTTTCTCGCCGACATCTATTCTGGGATTGGATTAGTCCATTTTATAAAAAGGTGTTACAGGACATGTGCATAAACAAGCATCTGCAGTTCTGGCATACATATTTCGGCAAATTTGTTTGAGTTCATTTTATGATCCTTTTTGATTTTTTGATCGAATGAAATATTACTAATAAGTGATTATTTTTCGCCCATTTTATAGGTACGAAACCTATCCCTCCGAATCCAATTTGTAGGTCAGTTCGTCCAAATCGATTTCGGTTTCAGCATCTCGGGAAGTTCCGGAATTAAACAAGTTAGCTTCTTTAAAAAGAATCCAAAGAAAAGGTCTGCTTCATTCCAGTCAGTGAAATATTATGAAACACTTTGTCCCGGATTCTGATTCTGGATTTCTTGAACCTAACACTGATTGCCCCTAATAGTTTTTTTAGATATCTCGCTTACACGATTGAAATAAAGGGTGTTACAGAATAATTAGATTCAGAATTGTTACTGGTGACACGTCAAATATGAGGTTGTGGGACAACTCGGCAAATCACAAACTCGGCACATGACAAACTTGGCCTATACAAACTCGGCACAAAATTAGCTGTTTGGGTCAATTATCTATTGTTCACTTCGTAATGATAATTGCATAACCAAACAAATAATCAAATTAAAGTTACCTGTGAAATAGGGACAAACTAAATAGGGACCAAACATCAATATTTATTTGAGTAGATCTTTATTAAAAAAAAAAAAATATGAAGATTTTAGTTTTCAATACAATTACAACTATTTAAGTTTCAAATATTTATGTTGTTTCTTAAATTTACCAGCGAATAAATCTTAAAAAAAAACAACAAAAAAACAAACAAGACATAGGTTTTGGGTACTCGTTAGAACCGCCTCAATGAGGTGGTTCTGACAAGCACCCACAACTTATTTTTACTGAAAACAAGGAAAAACTATCGTTTGACAAGACGCCCATCAATTCGGCTGGGCAATCTCTTGTTTGACAATACGCCCATCAACTTGGCTAGACAATCTCTTGTTTGACAATACGCCCATCACATCACGTAAACAAGTCCGTGAAATGAACACCCCCTTAAACCCCACTTTATATAGAGAAAACTGGGGTTTAGGGGGGTAAACATTTTTTTTCTTATTTCTGCTCCAAAACATAGATTGTGGGTACTTGTTAGAACCGCCTCATTGAGGCGGTTCTAACGAGCACCCACAACCTATGTTTGCAGTATTTATAAGCAATATATCACAGATTTTCATCAGAAAAGTAGCCATTTTGGAGATATGAAAAAATGCACTATGTCGCACGGGTGTGTTATCGTAATGAACTCGGCTGGGCAATCATGGGTGGCAATGAGTCCCAAATATCAAATTCACAGCTTTAGTCATCGCCTGATTAACCAGATAATTAGTGTAGCAACTAAGTCATATCCAGGGCTTATTGATTTAGTTGATTTTTTTTTTTAAAAATGCAAAAAGTAAACTAGAAACTTTTTTTATTTTATAAGCATATATATAATTATTATAAAATAATAATGATAAAACAGGCAAATAAAATATTAATGTACAGCTTAATGAGCATTATAACTAATGTGGGCCGAGTTAGCTATGTGCCGAGTTTGTAGGGGCCGAGTTGGTTATGTGCCGACTTGGCTATGTGCCGACTTGGCTATGTGCCGAGTTTGCTATGTTGAAGTTGAAGCCCACGCCGAAGGCGTGGGTCGAGTGCCGAAGGCACGAGTTGGGGGAGAGCACGAGAGGGGGTTTACCCCCTCTCGTTGGTGGGGTTCCGGGGGGGCCTCCCCCGGGAAAATTTTGAAATTTAAATACGATTTGGTGGCCACTGGTGTCATCTGGAGGGGTATTTTTTACTAATCTCTTATCCGACTTTTTCGCCAATGTGTTTGGATTTTTCGGTTACTTTTACGTTTGTATGGAAGTCACACTTCAACAAAGCCAACACTCTGATTAAGGCCTTTTTGTGATTTACTTTTGTGGTTTCGTGCATCTGAGTTGTTGGAGTAGTTGGTTGTCGCAATATGATCCCGTTACGGGGAAGGAGTTGGTTGTTTGCTGTTAAGTTTTGAGGTTGTGGTGGTTCATTTATGAAGAAGGGCGCCACGATACGGACCGAACATTTTGCTGGTTAGATGAGCTGCATCAGAACCACAACGAGGGTCAGGTACTAAGATCTTTTAAGGCAGCCTTCAAATGATTTTGTTGCTCACCCTTCCAATGTGTGTTCTCCCATCCCGTTGTTGGCTTGGATGGTTTGTGTCCTTGATTTTGGCATGTCCTGGGTATCTTCATTTTTTTAATTTTAAGTGTTAATTTCGCATGCATTCTTCCGCCTGATACATGAGATGAGCTGTGTTCTTTGACTCACTGTGACTGTTTCTTGGATCTTATTATCAGTGACAGACTGTTTGAGTTTTCCACTCAAGGCTTTGCACACTTTGCAAATAAGTAATTTTAACTGTATGCATGAAGTGCATTTATTTCATTAACATGCTCGTTGAAACGCGATGACACAAATATATGGACTGTATATAAAGCAGACTAAGGACCTGCTGGACTGAAGGCTAATGACAAAAAATACAGTTTGAGAAATTTATTTCATGTGGTTACGAGGACTGTTCAAATATGAATGCAACTAAGAACATAAAAATGATTCCGTGATAGACTTCGATCAAAAATTTATTTATTTTTTTTCCCTCAAAGTATTCCCCTTTAACAGATATACAAACTTTCAGTCTTCTGATCCAATCATTGAATGCATTTTGGTAGTCTTTTCGAGGTATACTATGAAGGCACTGGAATATTGCAGAACCGATGTGTTTGCGCTGTACAAATTTTCGACCAGAAAGGTATTTTTTTCAGTCGCGGGAACAAAAAAAAAAGTCACACGGGGCAAGGTCAGGGGAATACGGGGGGTGAGGGAGTTCAACAACATTTTCCTGCTTCAGATAGTCTTGCACAATGAACGCCTTGTGCGATGACGCATTGTCATGTAGCAATCTGACATTGGCCAAACCAGTTGCGGGTCTTCGTTCTTTGAAATATTTCTTCAATTTTCGAAGAACTTTATTCTTGTAAAACTTCGCATTTACAGATTTGCCTTTAGGCACAGCAACCTGAATAGCAGGGCCCTGATTTGAAAAGAATATGGCATACATTACCTTCTTGACGCTCATAGTCCGCTTTGCAATGCATGGTCTTTTGCAATACTTTGTTGCCCATACTTTGTTCTGAATCTTTCGTTTTGGCTCAAAAAAGTGAACCCATGTCTCGTCACCTGTGACGACATTAGCGAAAGACCGTGCATTGTAATTTGGAAACTTTTTAAGCAACTTCTTGGTGCACTGAACGCGTGTCTTTTTCTGCTCATCTGTCAACAGATGGGGAATCCATGTAGCACAGATCTTTCTCATTTTCAAATCCCGTTTCAGAATTGTATGAGCTGCTCCTAATGAGATGCCAACCATACTAGCTTTTTGCCTAGTGGTGTATCGTGGTGTATCGTGCATCGGTAGCAACTATTTCTTTCACTCTTAGCAGATGATGCTCTTTTCGGCCGACGATCATGTGGTGCATCTTCTGTTGAGCCTAGCACACAGCTGAATTTCTTACACCAACGAAAAACTGTCGGGAAAGACATTTCATTATGCCCATAAACCGAACATATTCATCAAAAATGTCTTTGCACCGTAAACCAAGAATACAACGATTCTTAATATAGGACCGTATTTCAACGGCGTACTCTGACCTTCTTCCAATCATGTTTTGTATTAGTATACAGCAGTAGACAGTGTTTATCGAACGATATACATGGCTAAAGTGGACGGATTTTAACAGGTTTGGTATCAATGTATAGGTAAAATGTTTTTCTACGTTGTGATATTTATTTCCAGGTGATTTTCGCATTTGTGCATGAGAAAACGTTCTACTTGCATTCATATTTGAACAGTCCTCGTATTCTAAAGGCCATTTCATTAAAATGTTGCTGTAATCATGCAGTGCGGACAAATATTGTACACTAAAGATTCCCGACACTTCAAGATAAACTGCAAACTCGAAACACCTTAGAATCGTCTCTGACAATAGCCATTTTCGATTATATGCTGGAGTTTATTCAGGTTTCATGATGAAGTCGCAGGTGCCTCTGAAAATGTGACATTTTTTTTTTTTTGAAAATTCTTATGTAAAGGCATACTTGGCAAAATATTGTTGAATCCGGGCTTCCGCCTGGCTACGCGCCTGGTGCCGAGTTGTCCCGATACCAAATATGACATTCATACACCAGAAAGTCAGTCCCTAACTCTCACCAAAGAGGTAAACTTCGTTACGCAATTCTCAGCACCTTCAGCCCAACGTTGAAATGATCGAATCGGGAAGGGCATTCCAATCTCTAATGGTTCGGTGAAATGATTATTTATAAATGTCAGTTCTTGCAGCAAGGGTTTGAAACGCCAATGAATGATGATTTCTACAGTGCCTAGCTGGGGGAACAAGGTCATCTGTTGGGATGCTGGCAGCACCTTTCAGACCTTTGTATAAAAGTATGAGCCTATTGTCTTTTCTCCTTTTCTTGAAAAAAAAAGGATTTGTTACCACCCAGGAAGTCCGGCTCGTAATGCACAGATGTGAGCGAGTAGCAGTAATAGGAGAAAAGAAAAAAGACTGCCATCTTAATTTTCCTATTATTCCAGTCATACTCCCAGTTTCAAAGCAGTAATTGCTTGTTACAAATCTAGCAGCTCTATTCTGAACTTTTTCAATTTATTCATTAAGAATCACTCCGCTGGGATCCCAGATACAACTTCCATATTCCAACATTGGGCGAACAAGTCCTTTATATGCTGCCTCTTTTACATCTGGAGGAGACCAATGAAGATTTCACCTCAGGAAACCGAGCGTTCTATTTGCCTTTGTACACATTTTTGGTAATTGTGTATTCCATCTCAAATCGTGTGTGAGTGTCACCCCAAGGTATTTAATGAAATTCACGTTCTCGAGGACAGTTCCCTCTAAGGTGTAAGTAGCCTCAATTTTATCCTAGTTATCTGCATAATACTGCATTTAACGGGCTGAAATCTCATGCCCTATTTTCGTGCCCAACATCCTAATCTATCTATATCATTCTGAAGTTTCAGCGAGTCCTCTATATCTCTAATTTCCCGGTAGCAAACACAGTCATCTACGAACAGTCTTATTTCTGAGTCCATATCAGTGGAAATATCAGTGATGTATAGGGAGAATAACAGTGGACTAAGAACTTGTGGGACTCCAGACAAAACTGGTGTCCACTCAGAAGATTCACCATTAACAACAACATGCTGTTTTCTGTAGCAAAGAAAAGAATCTATACATATGAGAGTATTTCCCCCAATTCCATAACCAAATAACTTAGTTTTAAGTAGTTCATGTGGTGGGGTGTCAAAAGCTTTCTCGAAGTCCAGAATAAATGTTCTACATGTACCCCTTTGTCCAAGATTTTTGCCCAGTCATTAATAACTGTGCTCAACTCTAATTTCCCAGTAGCAAACACAGTCATCTACGAACAGTCTTATTTCTGAGTCCATATCAGTGGAACTATCAGTGATGTATAGGGATAATAACAGTGGACTAAGAACTTGTGGGACTCCAGACAAAACTGGTGTCCACTCAGAAGATTCACCATTAACAACAACATGCTGTTTTCTGTAGCAAAGAAAAGAATCTATACATCTGAGAGTATTTCCCCCAATTCCATAACCAAATAACTTAGTTTTAAGTAGTTCATGTGGTGGGGTGTCAAAAGCTTTCTCGAAGTCCAGAATAAATGTGTCTACATGTCCCCCTTTGTCCAAGATTTTTGACCAGTCATTAATAACTGTGCTCAACTCTAATTTCCCGGTAGCAAACACAGTCATCTACGAACAGTCTTTATTTCTGAGTCCATGTCAGTGGAAATATCAGTGATGTACAGGGAGAATAACAGTGGACCAAGAACAGTTCCTTGTGGGACTCCAGACAAAACTGGTGTCCACTCAGAAGATTCATCATTAACAACAACACGCTGTTTTCTGTAGCAAAGAAAAAAACCTATACATTTGAGAGTATTTCCCCCAATTCCATAACCAAATAACTTAGTTTTAAGTAGTTCATGTGGTGGAGTGTCAAAAGCTTTCTCAATGTCCAGAATAAATGTGTCTACCTGTCCCCCTTTGTCCAAGATTTCTGCCCAGTCATTAATAACTGTGCTCAACTGAGTTTCACAACTATGCCTTTTCCTAAATGCATGTTGTCTGTCTGACAGTACTTAGTTTATGCCCATCAAAGTGGGCCATGATGTTTGAGCAGGCTATATGTTCAAGCAATTTACACAAAACACAAATCAGAGACACAGGGAGATAATTACGGACAAGAGCCTAATCTCCTTTTTTGAAGAGTGGGCAAATGTTTGCTAGAAGCCATTGTTTGGGGATTTCACCTGTCACAGGGGTGGAAAAATAACATGACTCGACCGGGACTCGAATCCAGCCCGTCCTCTCGCATACCGTGCGAACAATCTACCGACTGAGCTACCGAGCCACACGGTCAACCTGCTACATTCCCCCCTCTGCCTAATTAGATTCGTCTCGAATCTCTACTAATGAGATTCGTCCCGAATCTCTAAGTCCTATCCAGTCTGGCTGCGATACTTATTTTGCATACTCTTTCATGCCATCAGACGCGGTGCTGGACCCCCCACACTGGCTAACAAATGTCACAGGGGTGGAAAAAGAACATGACTCGACCGGTACTCGAACCCAGGGCTTCTCGCATACCGTGCGAACACTCTACCGACTGAGCTACCGAGCCACACGGTCAACCTGCTACATTCCCCCCTCTGCCTAATTAGATTCGTCTCGAATCTCTACTAATGAGATTCGTCCCGAATCTCTAAGTCCTATCCAGTCTGGCTGCGATACTTATTTTGCATACTCTTTCATGCCATCAGACGCGGTGCTGGACCCCCCACACTGGCCAACAAATGTCACAGGGGTGGAAAAAGAACATGACTCGACCGGGACTCGAACCCAGGGCTTCTCGCATACCGTGCGAACACTCTACCGACTGAGCTACCGAGCCACACGGTCGACCTGCTACACACCCGTATCAAGAGACTGTTGAAACAGGTGAGCAAAAACTGGACCTCTATTGCTAGTTCCTTTAGGACTCTAGGATGGAGCTCATTAGGTCATAAAGTTTTAGTGGGGTTTAAGCCTTCAAGTAGCTTGATCACTCCTGCCGATGACAACAATATTATCCATGAATGGGGCCGATTTTCTAGTCAATGGAACCTCCGTTAACTCAGTTTTATTAAACGCATCATTGAATTGACCAACTACTTCCCCTGCCCTTTACAGGACACGAGCATAAACATAGCTGGCGGAGGTGATAGCTCAGTGGTTAGTGCACTTGTCTCTGATGCTAGAGGTCCCGGGTTCGATCCCCGGCAATGGCGATAAAATTTCGGTGTCCAAACACGCTCCATTGACATCATTTGCAGGGATGAATGTGATAAAGTGCATCGTCCTTTGGATCGGGACGTTAACTGGCGGCCCCTTGTGCAGGGAGAGTCATGCCCTGTGCAGGTTAAAGACCCCTACCGTAATTACATGATTACTGGGTAGGCTTTCATCCTGCAAACCTGGTGTGTATGTAATGTACACCTGCGAGTAATGGTCAGATGTGACCGATCGCAGTATAAGTAGAAAGAAAGAATGAAATGCTGAAAAATCCTATACACCCTATCCTGGTGTATGAACGCCATTTGACGGGTCGACACTCCAGTAACAATTCTAATTCTGATTCCTGGAGTGAACAAACATTTATAAGAAGAAAAGACAAAGACGGATCTCTCTCTCTCTCTCTCTCTCTCTCTCTCTCTCTCTCTCTCTCTCTCTCTCATGCAAGAAGTTTCGTGTATATTAATCATATAAAGTAGAAGTAAAACAAAGATCAGGAATTGCTACAATTAACTTACTCCACCCATAAAAGACACCAAAGGGAAAGAAATACAAACATTAAGCGACCAGACCATAATGGAAACCTAAACAAAGGAAGGCCATAAGGACAGTTACTTTCCCACAAAATGGCCATATGGCCATCCGAAACCAAAAGACACAAGTGATACACACAGTAAGTAACAAACAACAACATAAATAAATCGCCACAGAAGAGCCGCCTTGGAACGGTCAGTGGAAGATTTCCACTGGGGGGCTTAAATCGATTTTACGTGGCCACAATCCTCGCCCTTACTTCCGTCGCGATTTAGACAAATAATTTGTTCAGTCCGCATGAAGGCCTCCTAACTCATCAGTGCAACATCTCCGTGAACACAAAAATCAAAGAACCACAGAGGTGAGACAACGGTGAGGACTCGACAGCAAGAAACCACTGAAATGCTGGAGCAAAAGAAAACCAACAGTTAGACTCCGATGAGCCCGACCAGAGACAGAGCATCAGGCACCAACCGACATTATCTCTCTAATTTTCAATAAGCCTTTACGTTGGAGCCGTCATAGAATCTGAGGCCTGATCCACCGGCGTGCAATTAAAGAGGGAAGCAAAGTTGCCAACCGTGATTGGGTTAACTACCATGCATGCAGTCTGTCGTATAATATCCATGTTGTACCCAATCTTTTTATATCGCAGAACGATTTTACGAAATTGGGTGCTGAAGTCATTGCGGTTATATATTTTTCTGAATTTATATACTAAGTCACCATAAAATTCGGGTTCCGATAGACCTTGTTGCAGAAGAGATTTAAGTCCAATATTGAATTTTGAAATTAAATCAGAATGGCGTCTATAAAATTTTGAAAAGGCTTTGCGTAGTTTATGGTACCGATAAACTTGTGCGTATTAAAACAGAAGAGAAACAGCATTTTCTGGTTTTATTATGACCCCCTTAAACCCCTGATTTTTATAGTAAAACTGGGATTTATATTGTTTTTCTTATTACTGCTCAAAAACATAGATTGTGATTACTCGCCTGAACTACATTGCCGATGCAGTTCTAACATGTAGCCAAAATCTATGTTTTGAGCGGAAATATGAAAAATATCAGAATTTACTTGGTAATGTTGGTTGGTGCCTGATGCTCTATCTCTGATTGGGCCCATCGGAGTCTAACTGTTGGTTTTCTTTTGCTCCAGCATTTCAGTGGTTTCTTGCAGTCGAGTCCTCACCGTTGTCTCACCTCTGTGGTTCTTTGATTTTTTGTGTTCACGGAGATGTTGCACTGATGTGTTAGGAGGCCTTCATGCGGACTGAACAAATTATTTGTCTAAATCGCGACGGAAGTAAGGGCGAGGAGTGTGGCCATGTAAAATCGATTTCAGCCCCCCCCCCCCCCCCCCAGTGGAAATCTTTCCACTGACCGTTCCAAGGCGGTTCTTCTGTTGCGGTTATTTATGTTGTTGTTTGTTACTTACTGTGTGTATCACTTGTGTCTTTTTATTTTGGATGGCCATATGGCCATTTTGTGGGAAAGTAACTGTCCTTATGGCCTTCCTTTGTTTAGGTTGCCATTATGGTCTGGTCGCTTAATGTTTGTGTTTCTTTCCCTTTGGTGTCTTTGATGGGTGGAGTAAGTTAATTGTATTGATTCCTGATCTTTGTTTTACTTCTACTTTTTATCTAAAATTTTTCATGATTTTGAGCTAATATGTTCATCGTATTTGACCAGGCGTGTTTTCTTAATGCCCGGATCTGCTCGTGGTACAAATACGGTTTGAGTCCAGGAACATTAATTGTCCATTTATTGCCCTGTTGAGTAAAACTGATAACTGATCCTTTTCTTACATATCAATGCGCGGTCGTGCGCGTGCCATTTATACGAATGCAAATAAGAACAATTTAACCAGCATAAAACATTACATACAATGTTTATTGCTTAACATAAGCTATCGCACAGCGACGGCATCAATTTAAAACGTTTTCCGAAGTGGAAAATTGCATAATATGAGCTAATGATTTAAGTTATCATAGGTATACGATACGTAACATTATACTGGTGTGGAAAAATATGGACTAAACATTTTATGAAAATATTTTCCACAATGGGAGAAGATCTTTAGTGGCCCATCAATAAAGGAATTCTTATGATATTCGACACTTTGTGGCAAAATAAATAAATTTAGCTAAGTGTGTGATGAGTTTAGGTGACGTGGCGGACATCAGACTTTCAAATTTATGCAAAATTGACCAATGACAGAAATAGTTTTTGAAGTGTTTTTCCTCAATTCACGATATTTAGGACATACGAGCAAAAAATGAAACTCATCCTCTGTCCTATTAATGTTACATTACATACAGAGTCTCTGGTTTCGTGGAGTGCCATCATATCGCCCGGTTTCAATGTGAAGAGCACGGGACAATGTTCTAAAAAGTGCCTATGCGACCTTATACTTTTTCTGATAATATCTAAATATTTCTCAGGTTTTAATTCATGTTTAAATATGCAGTATGATTTCATGCGATTAGAATTATTGATATCTGAGTTCCATTTTTGGAGGTACATATCGAATGTTTTTTGTTTTATCACATTAAACGGAATGTCTATTTCTGATTGTTGTATCCAAACATATTGTAGACCATGTTGTTGCAAAATAGACTTAACGTGGTAAGTCCAATTTTACCATCGTGACTTATATTCAAATCTGCGTCTGCTTTTAGGAGTAGATACATCTGTTTTACCAAAGATGAATCGTTTTGCCTCAGTATTTTTATCCAGTATTTCATCAATATACTTTTCATTTCTTGATCAAGGAATTTTAACTGAGTATATGTACATGTTGATACTTCATTGTGAACATACAGGTGACGGAATCCAAGTAACTTTATAATTCGACTTTTGAAACGGCTAAAATCCCAATTCATTTGAGAATGAGTGTCATTCGCGGAGGATGCAAAGGATAACGTACCTAAGTTTACTTCTTTGGCGGGCGCTAGGGGCAGATTCAGATGAGCCCAGTCCACGTTTTACAGAGCGCATTCTAACGTCACAGCCACAAGAAAGGCGAGTTGTCAAAAAATCCGTTACATGGATTTTGTACACGGTGAGCGATAGTCACGTGGACAATGGAGCACTGAATTCGTCCTACAAGCAGCATTTTTTTCGGATGAAATGTCAATGTCATCCTCAGGTAGCGCTCTACACTAACAATCTTCGAAGAATAAAATGATGAAAATATTTGATATCTTTCTTATTTCTAGCCAAACAAGGATTGTGGGTGCTAGTCAGAACGACCATCTAACGAGTACTCATAATATGAGTTTTGAGGAAAAAAAAAAAGGAAAATAAGCTAAACCCCTGCGGTTTTGCTTTTCTCTACTGAGGGGTTTATTTTTGTTATGGTTTATCTTTGAGTGTGTCTGTCGCTTTTTTGTTTGTTTCAGATAGCCGAATGGCCATTTTGTTGGAAAGTAACTGTCCTTTTGGTTTCCCGCTATTGATGTTTCCATTAGGGTCTAGTTATTTCATGACTGTGATTTTTTTCCCTTTTGTGTCTCTGATGGCAGCTGTGGGTTAATAGTATCGATTCCTGATCTATGCTTTCACTTCTGTTTAGAGTGTGTTCATTTCAAAAACGTTTTAACTCTGTTTAAAGTTGCGACAAAGTCTTTGAAAGATCAGGGAGAAATCTGTTTTTGGTCTTTGAAAATTCGAATGAAATTTAAAAATAGATTGAAATCCGGACGTTTTCGTGCTTCAAGTCTGTCTACTTGTAATCTTTCCACCCTTTATACTACGCTTCCTTATAATCTTTTAAAAGAAAAACTTAATGATTTAATTGTATGGACATTTTATAGGGAAGACTCCCTTTATCTTGCATGCAATGTAAGAAATGCTTTTTTTCACTTCTGAAGAGCATAAAACTTGTACTTTATGGTCATGTCAGAAAGTGTGTGAAGCTCTCACCTTTCTACTTGATAATATTTACATAAGATTTGGTACTAAGTTATTTAGACAAGTTGTGGGTATTCGGACGGGATCAAATTGCGCAGCCCTTGTAGCTGATTTGTTCTTATTTTGTTATGAAAGAGACTTCATGATGTCCCTTTCCGTTGAATACCAACCTGAAATCTTTGTGGCCTTTAGCTCGACTTCTAGATATTTGAATGATTTATTAAATATTGACAATACCTATTTCGATGGTTTGATCAGTCAAATTTGTAAACCCCCCCCCCCCCCCCCCCATGCAGAAGCAAATTCTTCTGATACCGAGGCGCCTTTTTTGGATTTATACCGACTATTGTAGATGGATTTGTTTATTGCAAAATTTATGATAAACGCGATAATTTTGATTTTGAGATTGTAAATTTTCTTTTCTTGGATGGTGATGTTCCTCGTGCGGCATCCTATGGCGTTTATATTTCGCAATTAATTCGATTTGTCAGAGTGTCTAGTCATGCAACTGACTTCAAATCTCGTAATAAATTGTTAACTGCTAAACTTCTTAATCAGGATTATCGATATCATAAACCACGCAAAGCCTTTTCAAAATTTTATAGACGTCATTCCGATTTAATTTCAAAATTCAATGTTAGACTTAAATCTCTTCTGCAACAAGGTCTATCGGAACCCGAATTTTATGGTGATTTAGTATATATGTTCAGAAAAATATTCAATTGCAATGACTTCAGCGCACAATTTCGTAAAATCATTCTTCGATATAAAAAAGATTGGGTACAACATAAATGTTATACGACTGAATGCTTGGTAGTTAACCCAATCATAGTTGAAAACTTTGCTTCCCTCTTTAGTTGCACGCCGGTGGGTCAGGCCTCAGATTCTATGACGGTTCCAGCGTAAAGGCGTACTGAGAATTTAATTTTATGTAATGTTGGTTTGTGCCTGATGCTGTGTCTCTGGTCGGGCCCATCGTAGTCTAACTGTTGGTTTTCTTTTGCTCTAGCATTTCAGTGTTTTCTTGCTGTCGAGTCCTCACCATTGTTAGATGAGTTGGGAGGCCTTCATGCGGACTGCAGAAATTATTTGTCTAAATCGCGAAGGAAGTAAGGCGTAAAATCAATTTAAGCCCCGCCCCAAATGGAATTCGTTTCGCTGACCGATCCAAGGCGGTTCTTCTGTTGCGGTTTATTTTGTTATTGTTTGTCTTTGAGTGTAAGTATCGCTTATATTCTTTGTTTTGGATATTAGCCAATTGGCCATTTTGTGGGAAAGTGACTGTCATTTTAGCGTTCCGCTGTTGATGCTTCCATTAGGGTGTAGTTATTGCACCATATAGTGTATTTTATATTTTCTTGTCCTTTTGGATCATTGATTCCATTGTTGAATTTTGAAAATATTTGAGGGTCACTGATGAGGCCTAATTGGTCGAAACTAGCTAGTCTTGCCCAGAAAACATGTACACTTCATATTTTCCGGTTCTGTGGTGTATTCCTTGCTTCCAAAGGATAACCCTTTCTAGAACATATTTAATGTCACTACAACTGGTGTCTGGGAATGTGTGGCGGCCGTAAAACGTCTCACTGCCCTACATCACATTTTAGTTTATATTTTCTTGTATTTTGGGATCGTTGATTCCATTGTTGAATTTTGAAAATATTTGAGGGTCACTGATGAGGCCTAATTGGCCGAAACTGCCTAGTCTGGCCCAGAAAACATGTAGACTCCATATTTTCCAGTTCTGTGGTGTATTCCTTGCTTCCAAAGGATAATCCTTTGTAGAACACATTTGTGTTTCTTTCCCTTTGTTGTCTCTGATGGGAGCTGTGGGTTAATTGTATCGATTCCTGTCATTGCCTTCACTTATATTTTTAATGTATATCCGTTTTACTAAAGTATATCCAACAGTTTAACAGTTTATCTGTTGGATTTCTGGCAGCCCCCTTTAGACATTTGTACAATCTCTTAACCTTTTTTGACATACTCCCATCTTAATGTTTCTAGTATTACAGTCATGCTCCCAGTTTCAAAGCAATAGTTGCTAGTTTCAAATTTCTTCTTGAGGTACCACTCCCTAGGGATGCCACATATACACCTACCGTATTCGAAGAGTGGGCGAACAAGTCCTTCAAATGCTGCCTCTTTTACATCCTTGGGATACTGATAAAGATTTCGCCTCAGGAAACCAATCCGCAAATGATTGTGTTTGCTATCGGTAAATATGAGATACAAACGACTCACTGAAACTTCAGAATAATATAGATAGATTAGGATGTTAGGCACGAAAATGGGGCATGAGATTTCAGTCCGTTAAATGCAATATCATGCAGATAACTAGGAAGAGAACTAATAAAAGTGAGGCTTTTTACACCTTAGAGGGAACGGTTCTCGAGAATGTGGATTCCATTAAATACCTGGCTATTGTCCAATGGAATGCCCTCCCAGAATCAGTTGTGTGTTTGCCAACCCTTGAGGCTTTCAAGGGTGAAGTTTGAAAACTGCACCACTCCCGCCCCTAGTTCCCGAAGGTGACGTTTTTAATTTTGATTTTAACTTCTCTACCTCACTAACTGTTTTTAAACCCTATCATCTTTTATCCTCTCACTATCCCCTCTTAACTTTTGTCTATATTTTCCTTCTTACTTCAGCACGACAGCGCACACCTGCCTAGAATGCCCGCGAGGGCGTAGGGCCGTATATAGAGATAGATAGATGCCTTGATGTGACAATCACACACAATTTGGGGAGAAATACACATATAAGAAACATATGTACTAACACAAATAGAACGCTTGGTTTCTTGGAGCGAAATCTTCATCAGTGTCCACAGGATGTAAAAGAGGCAGCAGACTTGTTCGCCCAATCTTGGAATATGTAAGTGGGGTGGCCCTTAATGAAGAAATTGAAAAAGTTCAAAATAGAGTTGCTAGATTTGCAACAAGCAATTACTGCTTTGAAACTTGGCGCATGGCTGGAATACTCGGAAAATTAAAATGGGAGTCTCTCAAGAAAAGGAGAAAAGACAGTAGGCGCAAACATTTACACAAAGGTCTAAAAGGTTCTGCCAGCATTCCAACAGTTAACCTTGTTCCCCCAGCTGGGCACTGTAGAAATCACCATTCATTGGCGTTTCAGACCTTTTCTGCAAGACCTTACATTTATAAAACATCGTTCTTCCCCTGAACCATTTGAGATTGGAATTCCCTTCCCGAATCGATTATTCCGACAGCTGAAGCTGCTGAAGATTGTGTAGCTAAATAGAAGTGGAGGCAATGATCAGGAATCGATGCAATTAACACACAGCTCCCATCAGAGACACCAAAGGGGAAGAAACACAAACATGAAAGAACAGACCCTCATGGAAACATCAATAGCGGAAAGCCAAAAGGACAGTTACTTTCCCACAAAATGGCCAATGGGCTATCCAAAATAAACTAATATAAGCGACACAAACGCCGAAAGACAACCCAAAGACTAAGTTTACCTCTTTGGTAAGAGCTAGGGACCAACCTCCCATATCATAGGTCCTGGTGTATGAATGTCACTTGACACTAGTAACATTTCTGAATCTGATAAGTATTAGTAATATAATCATGTTACAGACAATAAATACGAGGGCTGATTGGTATGTTGTGAGGCTCGTATTGGAGGAGGTACGCAGGGAGGTTCTTTTTAAGTCCTACTATTCTCTGACTATATACCCAGTCAGCAAAGAATACCGGGCCAACGTCGGGCCGATAGCGGTACGACGTGGCAACGTCGTACCGCTATTGGCCCGACGTTGGCCCGTGGTTTGTGCTGGCAGGGTAGGGCAGTGTACCCAAGGACTGGTCTCATTTGGTCAGTTATACCGACGAGGCAGCACTCTAATGTAAACAAGGCAAGCAGCTGTTGTGGCTTTTGTGGTCGTTCTATCACGGTTTATTTTTGTTATTGTTTGTTTTTGAGCGTGTTTATCGCTTGTATTGTTTTCTTTTGGATAGCCAGTTCGCCATTTAGTTGGAAAGTAACTGTCCTTATGGCTATCCGCTATTGATGTTTCCATTAGTGTCTAGTTGTTTCATGTTTATGTTTCATTCCCTTTGGTCTCTGATGGGAGCTCTGGGTTAATTGTATCGATTCCTGATCATTGCCTTCACTTCTATTTTGCAAATTCGACAAAATCCATGAGAGAGCAGTGATCCAATATTTGCATAAAAGAGGTTTAACACCTAAGGATATCCATAATGATATGGTAGCAACACTAGGGAAAGATGTCCCTTCATATGCTACAGTGAAAATGTGGGTGCTGGAATTTAAGCGCGGCAGAAAGAGCCTTGATGATGACCCCGTCTTGGAAGGCCTGTCACTGTTGCAACCCCAGAAATGGTCAATGAAGTCCATGAATTGTTATGACCGACAGACGAGTCACAGCAATATATATAGCCAGTAGAATTTGCATTTCACAGGAAATATTACATTCCATTCTGACTGAGAATCTTGCAATGAGAAAGCTTTGGGTCCGATGGATACCAAGACTTCTGATAGTTGATCAGAAGCACACCAAGCGCACATTATTGCGTGCTAATCTTAACCTTTTGCCAACTTTCTTCAGAGATTTGTCACTATGGATGAAACATGGGTCGATCATTTTACCCCAGAGGCCAAACAACAATCGAAACAATGGAGGCACCCTGGTTCACCTCTACCAAAGAAGGCAAAAATTGTTGCATCAGCTTGTAAGGGTATGGTCTCGGTTTTCCGGGATGAAGGCGGTATTTTGCTGATAGATTATCTCCAAAAGGGACAAACAACCAGTTGTTCATACTATGCTTCACTTCTGGTGCAGTTACGGGAAAATATTAAACTTAAGCGCCGCGGAAAGCCCGCTAAAGGTGTGTTGTTCCATTAGGACAATGCTCCTGTTCACGATAGTGGCTTTAAATTGATTGAGCATCCGCCTTATTCGCCTGATCTCGCTTCGTCAGACATTCATCTATTTCCAACACTGAAAACGGCTATTTCAGGCACTCACTTTCAGCCCGATGATGACGTCATATATGCAGTGGACGACTTTCTGAATAGCCAGGAAAAGGCGTTCTATAAAAGTGGCATATAGGCTCTTAAACACCGCTGGCAAAAGTGTATAGATACCGAATGGGATTATGTTGAAAAATAGTACAATATGTCCCACAAAATTCAAATCCTTCAATATGATGCTCACAACATATTAATGAGCCCTCGTTTGTTTGTTTGATTTGAGGTTTAACGTCCCCGTCAACACTGTAAAGGTCATTTTGGAGACGCTGCTTCCAATTTTGTGGGACTTTTACCCGACATTGAGATGAAATGACATCTCAATCCCTGCCGCCCAATGAAACCAATAAGGTTTATAAGCATGAATGGGCCGACTCGCACCGCTTTACCTGGGCAGGCTTAGACCCCCTAAGCTGTTTACCAGTACTCGTGTGCGGGTCGGTTTCAGCTCTGCGTGGAAGCATCATGCAGCCCATATATTTCTTCAAGCCCCTATGGGCGGGGCCGTCCAATGAGCCCTCGTAATATATTTCTAAAAATCTGATTGATGGATAAGATAGAAAAAAAAAAACAGATGGATGGATACACAGATGCCGGCGTCACATACATGTACAAACATTCAGGCCTTTTCTTTCTTTCTTTCTTTCTTTCTTTCTTTCTTTCTTTCTTTCTTTCTTTCTTTCTTTCTTTCTTTCTTTCAGGCCGAGTTGACCTGGTCGAGTTGACCCAGGCCGACTTGACTTAGGGTCGAGTTGACCCGGATTCAACAGGTGACACCTCGTTTTTCATCTGACTGGCCCCTATAGCTCATTGGTAGAGTTTCCGCTTCAGGAATTGGGTCGAGGGTTCGATCCTCGTCCGCGCCATACCAAAGGCGTAAAAATGGTACTAGGCGCTACCTTGGTTGATGCTGGCACCATCAGGGGTAGTCCTTGGAAGATAAATGAAGGCAGCTAAGTATTTGTTAAATGATACTTTGCTTGTCGCAATAAAAGCTCTACAAAATTTACATCTAAAGCAACTAGGACTTTAGGATTCCTTAGACGTAACTTGGCCTTTGCACCTAGGCAGACAAAGTGTGCTGCATATAAAACATTGGTTAGCCCTCAACTTGAATATGCATAACCCATTTGGCATCCCTATATTAAAACTGAGACTCAGCAGGTGGAGGAGGTGCAGAGGACGGCTGCTCGGTGGACCTGCAGGCGACGGAGAAATAGAAGTAGCGTCGGTGACATGCTTAATGAGTTAGAGTGGCCATCCCTGGAGGCCCGTCGTGAGCAGTCCCCTTTAACCTTCTTCTACAAGATACACTCTGATTCAGTGTCTATTAATAAAGATATGTACATGTATTTGAGCCATGTAACAGTGTCGACCCAAACAAGGGCATCAAAAGTAAACGACTCACAATATCGTAGATACCAGTCATATAGTGATGCCCTAAAGAACTCATTCTTTCTCCAATGGAATAGTCCTCCCTCCTCTGCGGTGAATGCCAAGTCTGAAGAAGAGTTCAAAGCCCGTACAGTGTATGACTGAGACTCGGAGGTATGCGATTTGGGATACCTCTGTTATGCAGATTGTAAATAGTTTTAAGAACGCATGTAGTGCCTCTTCTTTCTTTTTTTTTTAAGCTAAATTCTAAATTTAACCACCCAACCAACTGAGGTAATGGCCAAATATGACCGACTCAGTATAAGAAGATAGATAGATAGATAGATAGATAGATAGATAGATAGATAGATAGATAGATAGATAGATAGATAGATAGATAGGTAGATAGATATATATTTGTTACGGATATGCGACGTTAAATAAAGCTTCTTTATATTTTATCTTTATACCTTCCATCTATCTATCTAACGATTTATGGACATCTCGGCCCCTAACAAACTCGGCCCCTGACAAACCCGGCCCCTGACAAACTCGGCCCCTAGCAAACTCGGCCCCCATCAACTCCGTCCCTAAAAACTCAGTCCCTGGCAGCATTTAGGTCCTAAAACACAATGGTTTTTTTCCGAGAGTCAATTTGGAAGGTGGATAGGTAGTTTCACAGAAAGTTTGAGCAGATTTATCGTTTTTAATACGAAACCTTATCCACCATAAATGTGGCATCACGAAAACATGTCTATATAATTTTAATCACCTGCAACCACACTTTTTATAGTAAAACTGGGGTTTACAAGGGTTTATATCAATTTACTTTTTTCTTCTCAAAAATATAGATTGTTGGTTCTTGTAAGAACCGCCTCGCCGATGTCGTTTTTACAAGTACCCAAATCTGTTTGCTCAAAAACATAGATTGTTGGTACTTGTTAGAATCGCCCTGTCAATGTGGTTTTATCAGTAGCAAGTACCCAAAATCTATGTTTATATCAGAAATAAGAAAAATATGTTTATGTTTCATCTGAAAAATTTCATATTTGGGTGGTGAAAAATTCAATATTTTAGAATAGGCGTTTTTTTTTTTTTTTTTTTTTTTTGGTGGGGGGGGGGGATATTAACATTTCCAGTGAAAAACCAAATGTAAACATATTGAAAACAATATTCGCCCCCGCCCATCGGGGCTTGGAGAAATAGTTTGGGCTGCATGGTGCTTCCACGCGGAGCTGAATCTGACCACACACGAGTACTGGTAAACTGCTTAGGGACTAAGCCTGTCCAGGCAAAGCGGTGTGAGTCAGATCGTCCAATGCATATAAACCTTCTGGTTTCATCGGGCAGCAGGGCTTGAGATGCCATTTCATCTCATTGTCGGGTAAAGGTCCCACAAAATTGGAAGCAACGTCTCCAAAATGACCTAAATAGTGTTGACAGTGTCGTTAAACCCCAATTCAAACAAACAAAAACAAATAGAAGACAATACAGTTTATGATATACATGGTTCTCCACGATCTGATTATGCGTTGGCGATGTTCATTACGAAAACACTCCTATTCAAATACATTGTCACTTTTTTTGGCCAAAAAACGGAAATTTTAAGATAAAAAATTGTGATATTTTTCTTATTTTTGCTCGAAACATAGATTACGGGGGCTCGATAGAATCTGTTTTTTTTTGTTGTTTTTTTTAGCAGACACATGAAAAATAATGTTTAAAGAAAGAAACTTAATTTTTCTGCCGTTCATGAATTATGAATGACAGCGTAGCGCTAGCAAAGTTTATATGAACCCCTTCGGTGTTAGTTTGCAGGCGATCCGCTGCTTTCATACTTTCATGATTTGTTATCGTTTGATTTGAGGTTTAACGTCCCCGTCAACACTGTAAAGGTCATTTTGGAGACGTTGCTTCCAATTTTGTGGGACTTTTACCCGGCATTGAGATGAAATGACATCTCAAGCCCTGTTGCCCAATGAAACCAATAGGGTTTATATGCTTGGAAGGGCCAACTCGCACCGCTTTGCCTGGGCATGCTTAGATCCTCTAAGCGGTTAACCAGTACTTGTGTGCGGGTTGGTTCCAGCTTTGCGTGGAAGCATCATGCAGCCCATATATTTCTTCAAGCCCCGACGGGCGGGGGCCGTCATACTTTCATGAACAGCAGAAAAATAAAATTCATTTCTTAAATGAACACACCTGTACCTCATGGGTTTAGGTCGGGTAAAAGCCCAATAAAATTGGAAGCAACTTCTCCAAAATGACCTATACAATGTTGACGGGGTGTCAAACAATCAAAATCGTTGGTATTAAAAGAAAAAAAAAAGGCTAATGGCTGTGGAATGGTCAAACCCTGCAAATGATAATTAAAACAACATGGTTCATTTTTTGTAAGTGCTGCTAGTCTGTTTTAAGTGACAGAGATGTAATTACACGCCAACCAGTTTATTAATTACATCGGAAGTTGAGTGACAGTGGACCCACAGCAGCGTGTCACACACTGGTTCAATCAACGGCATTAGGTTCATTTAACTCATGTGATATGAGATGGGTTACTCAATTTCATCAAAATGAGTTCAAAAGGTAATTAGGCATATGTACATTAAACATATGTGTAATAGTTTGATAATAAGTCAATTCCAACACTAATATATACATATTCTAATTTTAGGGGCCGAGTTTGTCAGGGGCCGAGTTTGTAGGGCCGAGTTTGCTAGGGGCCGAGATGTCCTGTCACCTCTTCATATACTCCGAAGGAGTATCAGAATATGCACTCGCTCATGTACAATAACTGATTAGGTTACGCATTGCGACGTATATACCTCCATTGCGGGACTAACCCGTGTCGGGGAACTGTCTTGTTCCTGTCACACACTGTGCGGATATACCAATCAAGCACCACCTGGGAAAACCGCGTCTTAAAATAGATAATTGCTAGGCCAATCAACTGAAAGAATTCCGCAGGAAGTCAAGAATTTGCGCGGGAAAAAAACTGGAGACCAGCAATTTGTCAACAAAGAAGCAGAAGATCATTTTTCCATTGATAATTTCATATTTACGAGATGTAAACTTTGCAACACACACAAGACATACTTGTTCACAGGTCTTGAAATGGAAAACTTCCAAAAGATAGAGAAAATAGGCGAAGGGACCTACGGTGTTGTCTACAAGGCCAGAGATAAAATCAGTGGCCGGCTTGTGGCCTTGAAAAAGATACGACTCGATGCGTGAGTGTCAGATCAGAATTGTTCCGCCAACACGTCCAAGGACATTCATTCACCTAGATCTCTTTCACCATGGTTTGCGACTAGTGTGACACTCGCACACAACTTTTAGGCCCTTACTCAGTTACTGCAAGAACAGTCGTTCTTCCCACTGGCAACTGATCAGCAAGATTTCAAAATATATAATTTTTAACAATGTCTATAGAATAAATATAATGGTGGAGCACTTACTTCAACACCGTCCAGAGTTATCTTGTTTTTCTTCTCCTCAGCGAATTCCCACGTAGCCGCCACTTCGCCGTTCATTAGAACTAATGTCCGTTTACTATATGCCGTGCAGAGAAATCCTGTCACCTCCGAATCACAGAAGAAATCGTACGCGATTTTTTTAAAACGTCTTGTGCACCATTTGTGTCACCCTGCCCGAATACTCGGAAATCTTCGGCTGATGGTGCACACTAATGTCCGGGAATTGTCCGGGAAATCGTCGGGAAATGGGGGTAGTGATGCGTTATCCCTAATATCTCCACTTCGGGTGGTCAGAAATTAATAAAATTAGTATCAAATAAAATTTTAAGCTCCATTCTAAAAGATTTTTAAAAAATAACTTACTTTTTAAACGTTTTAGGGGTCCAGTTATTTAGTTAATTTGTCCGGGAAATTCTCGGATTTTGTCCTGGATTTTGGGGTAGTGGTGCGTTAACCCTAATATCTCAACTTCGGGTGGTCAGAAATTAATAAAATTAGTATCAAATAAAATTTTTAGCTCCATTCTAAAAGATTATTAAAAGATATTTTTCATTTTGAATATTTTAGGGGTCCATTTCTGAATCCCGATTGTGTCCTGGATAGTGGGGTAGTTGTGCATTTTCATAGTATCTCTGTTTGTGGTGATCACTTATTGATAACGATTGATATATATTAAAATTTTAAGTTCAGTTCTAAAAGAATATAAAAAAAAATATTTTCATACACCTCACTGAGGCAGTTCTATTGAGTGCACACAACATGACTAATTTATAGAAGATCTCAAAGAATCTTTAATTAGGGCAAACAGTGTAGAACTTGGTCAACGGTTTAACACATATATGCCTAGCGCCCCATTGTTGGGCCATTGGCAAACAGTGTAGATTTTGATCAAAGGTTAAACCCATATATGCCTTGACTCCCACTTGTGGGACATTGGCAGATAGTGTAGATTCACTGGCAGATCAGATATTTAACCCATATATTTAATCCATATATGCCTATATAGCGTCCCATTTGTGGGACATAGTCAAACAGTGTAGACTCAAATGATCAGACGCTGCAAAACGTGTCGTCTGATCCGGTCCGCAAAATGCTACATCTGATCTGGGTCTACACTATTTGCTTAAACAACGAGGAAATTTTACCGCATCCATGTCTTGCTAGCAATGAATTTGGTGTACGAACTTTGACGGACCATTATGATCAGTAGCTGCGCAAACCTTGGCGTCTGATCTGGGCCGCTAAGTGCGAAGTCTGATCTCGGTCTACACTGTTTGCTTAATCAACGACGAAATTTAACCGCATCCATTTCTTGCTGGCAATGAATTAGATGTGCGGACTTTGACTGATCTGACGGACAATGATGTTCAGACGGTGCAAAACTTTGCGTCTGATCTCGGCCGCAAAATGCGACATCTGATCTGGTTCTATACTGTTTGCTTTAACAACGAAATTTAAGGGCACCAATTTCTTCCTGAAGATGAATTAGGTGTACGGACTTTGAGCGATTTCACGGCTCATTAATTTTCTAACGAGATTGAAAATGTGTTAAGTTAATTGTTTTAACTCATAATAAGTTGGCGTGTGCTGCTTACCTGGATTGAAATAGTAGAAATACTTCATTCATTCACTTGTAAAATCGTAAAAATTCCAGTGTGGTGATTCTGCAAAATGCCTGAGTATATTGATAACATGATTTGCTGTGAAAATCGTAAGTGCAAAATTTGGTTTTATAGAATATGTTTAGGTCTGAATTCATCATCAAATCAATGGCAGTGTCCGTCTTGTGAGCAGCAACATGTGTGACATCATAGAAAGCTGTGTAATGGAAACCCATGTAAATCCAACTTTATAGAGCGAAAAGTAGGATTTACAAGGGGTGTGCAATCTTTCTTTCGTTCTCACAACTCGATATATTAATGAAAACGAACCAATACCCCAGCATCCTGGATACAATCCGGGTTGTGGGTACTCAGAGATTTTTTATATTATTTTTTAGAATTGAACTTAAAATTTCAACATATATCAATTGTTATCAATAAGTGATCACCACAAATCGAGATATTATGAAAACGCACAACTACCGCAAGATCAAGGACACATTCGGGAATTTCCCGGGCAAGTTAACTTCAGAAATGGACCCCTAAAATATTCAAAATGAAACATATTTTTAACTATCTTTTAAAATTGAGCTAAAAGTTTTATTTGATACTAATTTTATTAATTTCTGACCACCGAAAGTCGAGATATTAGGGTTAACGCATCAATACCCCAACATCCAGGACAAAATCCGAGAATTTCCCGGACAAATTGACTTAAAAAATGGACCCCTTAAACGTTAAAAAAGTAAATTATTTTTTATGTTTTATAATAGAGCTAAAAATTTTATTTGATACTAATTTTAATAATTTCTGACAACCCGAAGTGGAGATATTAGCGACAACACACCACTACCTCCAATTTCCCGGCGAATTCCCGGACATTTCCCGGACCATTCCCGGACATTAGTGTGCACCATCAGCCGAAGATTTCCGAGTATTCGGGCAGGGTGACACAAATGGTGCACAAGACGTTTTAGAAAAATCGCGTACGATTTCCTCTGTGATTCGGAGGTGACAGGATTTCTCTGCACGGCATATAGTAAACGGACATTAGTTCTAATAAACCGCGAAGTGGCGGCTACGTGGGAATTCGCTGAGGAGAAGAAAAACAAGATAACTCTGGACGGTGTTAAAGTAAGTGCTCCACCATTATATTTATTCTATAGACATTGTTAAAAATTATATATTTTGAAATCTTGCTGATCAGTTGCCAGTGGTTCTTCCCCAGACTGGGAACCCTTAGAGATTGGAATGCCCTTCCCGATTCGATTATTTCGACAGCTGAAGGTGCTGATTATGTAGCTAAATTTACCTATTTGGTTAGAGCTAGGGACTAACTTCCCACATCACATGTCCTGGTGTATGAATGTCATTTGACGTGTCACCAGTAACAATTCTGATTCTGATGGAATACTCCTAGATCTCTTATTTGCAACATGTCTATCGCCCAATAGGTAAAAGTTTAATTTGTAGGTCCAATGTGGTCCCCTGCCTTATAAGAAGGTGAATCACACCAAATAAGGTCTTAAAACAAACTTCAATATCTCATCTCAAATACCACAATTAATTAAGAAGCCTCTGTGGTGTATCGGCATAGCTACTCGTCTCATAAACCGAACAGATTTTGGGTGCTCGTTAGAACCGGCATTGGTGCTTATAACGAGCCATCGGGGCTTGAATAAATATATGGGCTTATAAACCCTATTGGTTTCACTGGGTGCCGGGGCTTGAGATGTCATTTCATCTCAATGTCGGGTAAACGCCCCAAAAATTGGAACCAACGTCTCCAAAATGACCTATACAGTGTTGACGGGGACGTTAAACCTCAAATCAAACAAATCTAACGAGTACCTACAATCTATGGTGCAATAGGGTTACGTTGCATCGACCTTGCCTTAACGTCATGTACCCGCTGGGAGAATTTTCATGCCATACCTGTCATAAAAACCCATCCTTTACGATCATGAGCATGACATCTCTATTGAAAACAGGTAACAAGAAGAAAATACCTTCAGATCCCCTTTACAGAAGTTCCTGAGACGAGAGATATAGCTATCCCCAAAGAGGGGTGAAACGTACAATTATGTATACGGACGTTGTTGTGTCTGTGTGACATGAATCAACATAACCCTTAGGCTTTATATAATATGAATTAAGTTAACGGTGCCAAAGTTATCAATGCTTTTTAATGAGCTTGGATATTGAACATTTCCGCTTTCGGGACATGTGACACTTGTTCACCATAGTGCATGTAATTACCTGCAAGTGCTCATAAATTAAGACCAGATGTTTGCTACTGAGCATTGACCAGTGATATCTTTAAATCTGTAAAAAATTAAATAGGCTTCATGGTGCTTTTTACAAACGCCTGGTTTAATCTAGGCTAAATTTTTTAAGGCCTTTGAGTGAGTATAATACAGAATCTTTCATCCAAATTTGCCTCCTCTCACTCTTATTTTCCCTACTACCTCATATATTCAGTATATTCATTCGATAATTGGATAAACTAATGATTTTAAAGGTCCGTTCCGGTTATTCCAGGTCCGTTCTGGGTATTGGGTCCATTCCGGTTAGTAAACGTACCGCTTTAAAATGTCTACATTTTACAATCTAATGCAAAATTTAGCTCTCTGGGCGTTACGAACATGCAAGCGTCCACTAACTTGGATCAAAGAGACAATGTGACCATTCATTCATAAATTTTGAAGGGTGCTGTAAGCATTCTAAAGCACAACAAGATTTTTAGCTTCCACCGATGGGATTTCTGGATTCATTTTAGAGGGATGCGCAGTTATATCCTAATTAAAATACAGAATAATTGGGCCCTAATCATTACCAAAATTAGATTCATTCCGTGTATGTAGCGTGTCTAATAATAATAGGGATCAACTTAAGTTTTTTATGTCCCCGGTAGCGATAGCGGGGACATATTGTTTTTGCCCTGTCTGTTTGTTTGTTGGTTTGTAGGTTTGTTGGTTTGTACGTGGACAACTTTAACATTGGCCATAACTTTTGAACCGTTTGAGATGGATCTTTCATATTTGGCCTGAAGGTTCCTTGTGACAAGACCTTCACATTCATGCAAAAATTATGACCTGTGACCTTGACCTTGACCTTAAACCTACTTAAAAGAGAAAAATAACATTGGTCATAACTTTTGAACCACTTGAGATACAGCCTTCATATTTAGCAAATATGTTCCTTGTGACAAAAGCTTTACATTAATGCAAAAAATTGACCTGTGACCTTGACCTTTGACCTACTTAAAATAACATTTTGGTCATAACTTTTGAACGGTTTGAGATAGAGCCTTCATATTTTGCATGTAGGTTCCTTGTGACAAGACCTTCACATTCATGCAAAAAAATTTGACCGGTGACCTTGACCTTTGACCTACTTAAAAGAAAAAAATAACATTGGTCATAACTTTTGAACCACTTGAGATACAGCCTTCACATTTAGCATGCATGTTCCTTGTGACAAAAGCTTTACACTCATGCAAAAAAATTTGACCTGTGATCTTGACCTTGACCTTTGACCTACTTAAAATAAAAAAAATAACATTTTGGTCATAACTTTTGAACGGTTTGAGATAGAGCCTTCATATTTTGCATGTAGGTTCCTTGTGACAAGAGCTTAACATTCACACAAAAAATTTTTACCTGTGACCTTGACCTTTGACCTACATAAAAGAAAAAGTTAACATTGGTCATAACTTTTGAACCGTTTGAGATACAGCCTTCATATTTAGCATGTAGGTTCCTTGTGACAGACGCTTTACAGTCATGCAAAAATTTTGACCTGTGACCTTGACCTTCTTAAAAAAATAAACATTTTTTGTCATAACTTTCAAACAGTTTGGGATAGAGCTTTCATATTTGGCATGTAGGTTCCCTGTGATTAGAGCTTTACATTCATGCAAAATGTTTGGACCATGACCTTGACCTTTGACCTACTTAAAAGAAAAAATAAAATTGTTCATAACTTTTGAACCGTTTAAGATAGAGCCTTAATATTTGGCATGTAGGTTCCTTGTGACAAGAGCTTTACATTCATGCAATTTTTTTTTACCTGTGACCTTGACCTACTTTAAAGAAAAAAATATTATTGTTCATAACTTTTGAACCGTTAAAGATAGAGCTTTCATATTTGACATGTAAGTTTCTTGTGTCAAGGGCTTCCCACACAAACAAAAATCTTGAACTGTGAGCAACTTTGAATAAAAAATGACCATGCCCGGGGACATGTTCGTGTTTCACAAACACATCTTGTTTTTAATGGGTGACCAAATTATTAAGACCACAATCCTTCAGCACAGGCTTTTTTCTTCTCCATGAATTTATCATTTTCCTAAATATTGTGGTCTCGTCCCAGCCCAGGCTTTTTGTATGTTATTTAGGGTGAGACCACATTTTCTGTTCTATATAGGGAGTGAGACCACATTTTTTAGATTTGCCATGAATTTATCATTTTCCTAAATAATGTGGTCTCATCCCTATAAAGAGATGAGACCACATTCCTTCAGCCCAGGATTTTAGTATGTGATTTAAGGTGAGACCACATTTTCTTCTCTATATAGAAGTGAGACCACATTTTTATGCCCCCGGAATCTAAGAGATTCGGGGGCATATAGTTTTTGGTCTGTCCGTCTGTTTGTCTGTTTGTCCGTCTGCAAAAACTTTAACATTGGGCATAACTTTTGAATGGTAATAGATAGAGCTTTCATATTTCACATGTGTATACCTTATCACAAGACCTTTCCAGTGGTACCATAATTTTTGATTTCGTGACCTTGACCTTGACCTTTGACCTATTTTTTTCAAAATTTTTAAAAACATTAACATTGGCGCTGTCCGGGGGCATCAGTGTTTCACAAACACATCTTGTTTAGATTTGCCATGAATTTATCATTTTCCTTAATAATGTGGTCTCATCCCTATATAGAGATGAGACCACATTCCTTCAGCCCAGACTTTTAGCATGTTATTTGAGGTGAGACCAGATTTTCTTCGCTATATAGGAGTGAGACCACATTTTTTAGATTTGCCATGAATTTATCATTTTCCTTAATAATGTGGTCTCATCCCTATATAGAGATGAGACCACATTCCTTCAGCCCAGACTTTTAGTATGTTCCAGATTTTCTTCTCTATATAGGAGTGAGACCACATTTTTTAGATTTGCCATGAATTTATCATTTTCCTAAATAATGTGGTTTCATCCCCATTCAGAGATGAGACCATTCTTCCAGCAAGCTGTTATTCTGTCATTCTTTCAGCCTGGGCTAAATTGGATATTTTTGCATTTGAGGCCGCATTTTTGTCACTTTATAGACATAGGTCCATTAGAGAGCATTAACGGAATAAATCGCATGTAGTAATATTTTTACACACTCCAAACAGTATCCAAATACCCCAATGGAGCCTCTTTTTTGTTGTTGTCTTCCTCGTGATTTACCATTGGTTATTTATTAAAATAAAGATGTAAGATGCAACTAAAGAATAACTCCTAAGTTAATGTTTGAAAAATAATAAAATTCAAAATAGTAAACAGAAAAATGAACGTTTTTTGAATTTCTTGGCTGAATATAGTTTTAGCATGGCGTATGCAAATGAGTAAGTTACTGTAAGCATTCTCAAAATGATACACCGCCGTCCTTCTTACAATCGACAAAAAACCAGTCGATTCTGACAATCCTGCTAAGGTAAAAAAATCTGTATTCATCGGAAGCTAATAACAGTTTACTATAATAGGTGACGGAAATAATTTGGATGCTCTTATCTCTCGCATTCAGAAGATTTAAGTCTTCTCTAGAATAGAATGAAGAACAAAAATCATCGTTTTACGTAGTTACGTCCCTTAATTTTCGCACCATTATCAGAGGTCGCTTTAATTTTGGCACGTCATTCCACGTCATTGAGGCTCTTTATGTAAACAAGTCACCAAGTGCGTGAAAATGGCTGTCGTTCTACTGAAGTCTGGAAATCACAGTTTTATGATATGAGTTTGCAATGTATGTTGGTAAGAAAGCAATTTTATGACATTCAAATGAATACTCCTCATAACTGAAGCCGGATTTTCACTCTCCGTATCTGTGACACAGTGAACGAAGTCAAAAACTGCTAAAATATATCGCGATCCAGATAGATCAAAATGTGACTGACCCTAGTGGTATTTGAGTTGCCCTGGTGCAAAAAGTACATGGTTTAGAAAAGGCTAATAGTTCTCATTGTGGAGATAAGATGCCCATGTTTCTTTTGATACCAATTTTATCTACTTTGGACCACTATAAAGGTACGAAGACCACATTGGACCTACAAATTAAACTTATGCCGCCCAATAGACGTATGGAGTGGTCCTTAACACTGTCATTTGAGAATCCGGGTTGTTTTGCCTGTGTGTCATTTCGCCCTGATTTTGAGGTGGGTCGTTTCGCCCTTATCAGGTGAGTCGTATCGCCGCAATTATATTTTAGGGAGTGACACATTGGAACGGATCTATCTATTTATACTGCAGCAACCCCGTTAAGAGGACTATCATGCAGGTGGATGAGTAAACAGACGGATGAAAGAGTGAATGAATGGAGTTGTGCATTGGTAGATGGATGGGTGGATGAACGGAGGGTTGAATATACGGTGATGGATGTAAGTGAATTACGGTGCAGTCCGGTAACATTTCGCACATAAGGTTTTGGTGGCTTTGCACGTGACTTTGCCGAAGCAACCACTCAAACAATTAAAACTAGAATGTTGGTAACTTCCCTATCAACTTGCTGCAATAGAAATTGGCCACTGCATTTTTAACAGGCAGGATAAATACCACTAGGAAAAGGGATACCCCCTTGAAGTTGAATCACCAGTTTTGTCGCCCAACATTGCGCACAATAAGTGTTTTGAGCTGGTTGAACATGAAGGTTGACTCAAATCAGTTGTTTATTAGATATTCTGCAATGATGTTAGATGCAAGAAATTTAGATACAAAAGCTTTGGTCCTTTGCCTATTTCAGAACCCAGTCTTGGGTTATGAAATTTTCGGTCTTTTCGGATTTTGACAAAATGGAAAAATTCCGCGAAACTGTCACATATGCACATGCAATACCATCTTTCAAGGCTAAGTTAATGCTTAATGCTGATACACTAGTAGTGGGGGAAGAAGTTATGAGGGATAAAGTTACTGAAAATGTGAATGCAGGGTGCGCAAAATAAACGGCCGCGCAATGCTACCGGACTTGACTGTAATGGATGGAGTGCATGGATAGGTGGATGGAGCAAGTGACACGTGGGTAGATGGACAGACAGCTGAACGGATCTGAACTGTTCATAGTGACACGTCAAATGACACCCACGGAGGGTGATGTTCGGAGGAACTAGAGAGAGGAGAGAGAGATGTGGTTGTTTTGGCAGTCAGTATTCACCATTTTTGCATTATTTGCTGGCTCCCAGCTTACACTTAATCGATATTGGAAAAACAGGTAACCGAACCCCCCAAGGTCAGGGGGGGTCTGGTTACCTGTTTTCCCAACACTGATGATCTTCAGACTGGGAACCAGCAGATAATGCAAATAAGGTGAATAAATGGTTAAGTGTGAAAACAAGTGCACATTAATTATTATGTCAATTGCTTTTACACAGGCGATTATCCACCACAATAATTCTGAAACACTTAAATTAAATCACACATTAACTGAGATCAGAATAATGTTAGTATCTGGGGTTTACAGGGGTATACATATTGCTTGTTTCGTTCGTCCGTCTGTGACGCTTATGATGCATAGCATTACTTAAGAACAGTGTACGCAAGGGTTTTGAAATTTCATATATGGATTCCTTAAGGGAAATTAGGGGACACATATTTTTTTTTCTCATCCGGATTTTGCCCCTTTCAAGAGTTCAGAATCAGAATTGTTACTGGTGGCATGTCAAATGACATTCATACAGCAGGACCTATGATATGGGAAGTTAGTCCCTAGCTCTAACCAAAGAGGTAAACTTAGTTACACAGTCATCAGCACCTTCAGCTGTTGAAATAATCAAATTAGGAAGGGCATTCCCTTTGGCCTTTAAATTTTTTTTGATAAAATCTTGTCAGCAAAATATCTCAAAAACTATGAGCTAAAGCCTTGGAAGTTGGTGAATAATTTGGTGGTGATGAGAGATGACCTGATTAACTTTTGACTAAATTCCGAAAAATACTTAATGAGGTTTTGTTTTTTGTTTGATTTGAGGTTTAACGTCCCCGTCAACACTGTAAAGGTCATTTTGGAGACGTTGCTTCCAATTTTGTGGGACTTTTACCCGACATTGAGATGAAATGACATCTCAAGCCCTGTCGCCCAATGAAACCAATAGGGTTTATTAGCATGGACGGTCCGCCTCGCACCGCGGTTCCTGGACAGGCTTAGATCCTCTAAGCGGTTTACCAGTACTAGTGTGCGGGCCGGATTTAGCTCTGTGTGGAAGCATCATGCAGCCCATATATTTCTTCAAGCCCCTATGGGCTACTTAATGAGGTATGGTCCTTTGTCACTTTTTACATTGTACCTCTATATGCTTTGTGTTGCATAGCATAACTTGAAAACCGTGTATGCTAGGGTTTTGAAATTTCATATATGGATTCCTCATGGAAAATTAGGGGATGTATATTTTTTTTCTTATCTGGATTGTGTCCCTTTCAAGAGTTATGGCCCTTTGAAATTTTTTTGATAAAATCTTGTCAGCAAAATATCTCAAAAAGTATAAGAGCTAGAGCCTTGAAAGTTGATGAATATTGAATAGAGTAGAAGACCTGATTAAATTCCGTAAAATACTTCATGAGTTATGGCCCTTTGTCACTTTGGGTATTTGTACATAAGTATGCTGTATAGATCTATCTATCTTCATTTACTGAGTCTGTCATAATCATATTTGGCCATTACCTCAGTTGGGTGGGTGGCTGAATTTAGAATTTAGCTTTAAACAAAAAAAAAGAGGACACTGGATGAGTCCTTGAAACTATTTAAAATCTGATTAACAGATCGAGGTATACTAAAACGCATACCTTTGAGTCCCAATCTACACTGTATGGGCTTTGAACTCCTCTGCGGACTTGGCATCTACCGCAGACGAGGGAAGACTATTCCTCTGTAATGTATTTTTAACAACTTGTATTTGGGACCAGGAATCAGAATTGTTACTGGAGACACATCAAATGACATTCATACACCAGGACTGATACCTGGCGGCGGTGATTATTTAGGTGTCTGAACACGCTCCATTCATGATTGGCATCATTTCCTTCTATCTATCTATAGTGACAGCTCTTGTTTTTTGTCTTTTTTTAGCTCACCTGTCACGTAGTGACGAGGTGAACTTTTGGGATCACTTTTTGTCCGTGCATCCGTCCGTCCGTAAACAATTTCAAATAAGTAGATCTCCAATACCCCATGGCCAATCTTGATCAAATTTCATGTGAAGCATCATCAGGTAGGGGGAAAGGCTGCATAAGGTTTTTGGGCTGATCAGATTGGAATTCTGGTTGCCATGGCAACATATACCTCCCATAGACTTATAAAAGGGAAAAATTTTAAAAATCTTCTTCTCTGAAACCACAGGGCCCAGAGTTTAGATATTTAGCATGTAGCAAGGGCAAGTGGTCAACTACATAATTCCTGCCAATCATGCCCCTTGGTGCCAAATGGGCCACTACCTGGGGCCCCTTTGCTCCAATAGACTCATAATGGAAAAAAAGCTTCAAAAATCTTCTCTGAAACCACAGGGCCCAGAGCTTAGATATTTAGCATGTAGCAATTGCAAGTGGTCACCTACATAATTCCTGCCAATCATGCCCCTGGGTTCAAAAATGGTCACGCCCCGGGGCCCCTTCGCTGCCATAGACTCATAATGGAAAAAAAAGCTTCAAAAATCTTCTTCTCTGAAACCACAGGGCCCAGAGCTTATATATTTAGCATGTAGCAATGGCAGGTGGTCACCTACATAATTCCTGCCAATCATGTCCCTGGGTTCCAAATGGGCCACGCCCCGGGGCCCCTTCGCTCCCATAGACTCATAATGGAAAAAAAGCTTCAAAAATCTTCTTCTCTGAAACCACAGGGCCCAGAGCTTATATATTTAGCATGTAGTAACGGCAAGTTGTCACCTACATAATTCCTGCCAATCATGCCCCTGGGGTCCAAACGGACCACGCCCTGGGGCCCATTATCTCCTATTGACTCATAATGGAAAAAAGCTTCAAAAATCTTCTTCTCTGAAACCACAGGGCCCAGAGCTTAGATATTTAGCATGTAGGAATGGTAAGTGCTCAACTACACATCCCAGCAATCATGCCCCTGGGTTCCAAATGGGCTACACCCTGGGGCCCCTTCGCTCCCATAGACTCATAATGGAAAAAAGCTTCAAAAATCTTCTTCTCTGAAACCACAGGGCCCAGAGCTTAGATATTTAGCATGTAGAAATGGCAAGTGGTAACCTACATAATTCCTGCCAATCATGCCCCTGATGTCAAAATTGGCCACACCCCGGGGCGCCTTAGCTCCCATAGACTCATAATGGAAAAAAAGGTTAAAAAATCTTCTCTGAAACCACAGGGCCCAAAGCTTAGATATTTAGCATGGAGCAACGGCAAGTGGTCACCTACATAATTCCTGCCAATCATGCCCCTGGGTTCCAAATGGGCCACGCCCCGGGGCCCCTTAGCTCCCATAGACTCATGGAAAAAAGCTTCAAAAATCGTCTTCTCTGAAACCACAGGGCCCAGAGCTTATATATTTAGCATGTAGTAACGGCAAGTTGTCACCTACATAATTCCTGCCAATCATGCCCCTGGGGTCCAAACGGACCACGTGCCGGGGCCCCTTTGCTCCAATAGACTCATAATGGAAAAAAGCTTCAAAAATCTTCTTCTCTGAAACCACAGGGCCCAGAGCTTAGATATTTAGCATGTAGAAATGGCAAGTGGTAACCTACATAATTCCTGCCAATCATGCCCCTGATGTCAAAATTGGCCACACCCCGGGGCGCCTTAGCTCCCATAGACTCATAATGGAAAAAAAGGTTAAAAAATCTTCTCTGAAACCACAGGGCCCAAAGCTTAGATATTTAGCATGGAGCAACGGCAAGTGGTCACCTACATAATTCCTGCCAATCATGCCCCTGGGTTCCAAATGGGCCACGCCCCGGGGCCCCTTAGCTCCCATAGACTCATAATGGAAAAAAAAAAGCTTCAAAAATCTTCTTCTCTGAAACCACAGGGCCCAGAGCTTATATATTTAGCATGTAGCAATGGCAGGTGGTCACCTACATAATTCCTGCCAATCATGCCCCTGGGTTCCCAATGGGCCATGCCCCGGGGCCCCTTCGCTCCCATAGACTCGTGGAAAAAAGCTTCAAAAATCGTCTTCTCTGAAACCACAGGGCCCAGAGCTTATATATTTAGCATGTAGTAACGGCAAGTTGTCACCTACATAATTCCTGCCAATCATGCCCCTGGGGTCCAAACGGACCACGCCCCGGGGCCCATTATCTCCTATAGACTCATAATGGAAAAAAGCTTCAAAAATCTTCTTCTCTGAAACCACAGGGCCAAGAGCTTAGATATTTGGCATGTAGGAAGGGCAAGTCGTCAACTACATAATTCCCGCCAATCATGCCCCTGGGTTCCAAATGGGCCACACCCTGGGGCCCCTTCGCTCCCATAGACTCATAATGGAAAAAAAGCTTAAAAAATCTTCTTCTCTGAAACCACAGGGCCCAGAGCTTAGATATTTAGCATGTAGCAACAGCAAGTGGTCACCTACAGAATTCCTGCCAATCATGCCCCTGGGTTCCAAATGGGCCACACCCTGGGGCCCCTTCCCTCCCATAGACTCATAATGGAAAAATAGCTTCAAAAATCTTCTTCTCTGAAACCACAGGGCCCAGAGCTTAGATATTTAGCATGTAGCAACAGCAAGTGGTCATCTACAGAATTCCTGCCAATCATGCCCCTGGGTTCCAAATGGGCCACACCCTGGGGCCCCTTAGCTCCCATAGACTCATAATGGAAAAAAGCTTCAAAAATCTTTTGCTCTGAAACCACAGGGCCCAGAGCTTAGATAATTAGCATGTAGCAATGACAAGTGGTCACCTACATAAATCCTGCCAATCATGCCCCTTGGGTCCAAACGAGCCATGCCCCGGGGCCCCTTAGCTCCTATAGACTCATAATGGAAAAAAAGCTTCAAAAATCTTTTTCTCTGAAACCACAGGGCCCAGAGCTTAGATAATTAGCATGTGGCAATGGCCAGTGGTCACCTACATAAATCCTGCCAATCATGCCCCTTGGGTCCAAATGGGCCACGCCCCGGGGCCCCTTAGGTCCCCTAGACTCATATTGGAAAAAAGATTCAAAAATCTTCTACTCTGAAACCACAGGGCCCAGAGCTTAGATATTTAGCATGTGGCAATGACAAGTGGTCACATACGTAAATCCTGCCAATCATGCCCCTGGGGTCCAAATGGGCCACACCCTGGGACCCCCTTAGCTCCCATAGACTCATAATGGAGAAAAGCCTAAAAAATCTTCTTCTCTTAAACCATAGGGCCCATGGCTTAGATATTTAGCATGTAGCAACGGCAAGTGATCACCTACATATTTCCTGCTAATCATGCCCCTGGGGTCCAAATGGGCCACACCCCGGGCCCTTTAGCTCCCATAGACTCATAATGGAAGAAAGCTTAAAAAATCTTCTTCTCAGAAACTGTGAAGCACAGAACTTAGATATTTAGTCCAAATTGGCCAAATCCTGTGGCCCCTTAACTCCAACAAACTTATAATTGAAAAAAGCTTCAAACATCTTCTTTGAAACCATGAAATACAGACCTTAGATATTTAGTATATAGCAACACAAAATGGTCGCCTACATAAATCCTGCCAACCATGCCCTTTGGGTCAAAATTGGCCAAGCCCCAGGGCTCATTAGCTTCTATAGACTTATACTGGAAAAAAAACTTAAAAAAATCTTTTTTTCCAAAACCATAAGGCACAGATTTTGTTTGATTTGAGGTTTTACATCTCTGTCAACACTATAAAGGTCATTTTGGAGATGTCTCTTCCAATTTTGTGGGACTTCTACCTGACATTGAGATGAAATTACATCTCAAGCCCTGTCGCCCAATGAAACCAATAGGGTTTATAAGCATGGACACCGCTTTGCCTGAGCTTAGATATTTAGTATGCAGCAATGTCAAGTGGTCTCCTACACTAATGATTTTCTGGTACACAGGTGAGCGATATAGGGCCATTGGGCCCTCTTGTTTTGCTAAATTCTAAATTTAGCGCACAACCAAACTGAGGTAATGGCCAAGTATGACCGACTCAGCATATGACGATATATAGTAATTTTATGATTATTATGTATGCTTTCATCCTGTAAACCTGGTGTGTATGTAATCTACACCTGCGAGTAATGGTCAAATGTGACTGATCGCATTATAAGTAGATAGATAGATAGCAAAAACAAAAAATGGGGTTAAAAAAGGAGAAAAAGTCTTACTCTGATTTTACAAAGCCCCAAATAAGGGGGTATTCACTTTGTGTTTTTCTTATTTTTGCACAAAAACGTACCTTGTGGATACTCATTAGAAGCGCCTCAGCGAGGGGCTTCTAATGAGTACCCATAACATAGTTTTCATGCAGAAATAAGAAAAATATCGGTTTGTTTGATTTTATAGTCTATGAACTAAAAATCACTCTTTTTCAAGAAATAGAGTGATTTTAATTCATAGACTATTTGTTATTTTCCCTGCGGAAATATAATTTAGAAGAATTTTTGATTTTATAGTTTAACATCCCCATCAACACCTAATTAGGTCATTTTGGAGACTTTGCTTCTAATTTTGTGGGCTTTTATCCAACATTGAGATGAAATGACATCTCGAGCCCTACCGCCACGGTTTATATGCATGGGCGGTCTGACTTGCACCACTTTGCCTGGGTAGGCTTAGAACTTCGAAGAGATTTACCAACTCGGTACTCATGTGCGCAGTGAGTTTCAGCTCTGCATGGAAGCACTGTGCAGTGCAATCTATTTCATCCCCGCATCGAAATATATCTAAGGTGATACTCATGTTTCAGGAGGAGGTGTTGATATCTAATGTTTTCATGCAGAAATAAGAAAAATATGGGTACTTCTCTGATGAAAAAAACCACCTTATCTGGAGCTATTAAAGAGTTTTTAGCTCACCTGTCACGTAGTGACAAGGTGAGCTTTTGTGATCACTTTTTGTCCATCGTGCGTGCGTGCGTGCGTGCGTCTGTCCGTAAACAATTTCAAATAAGTATATCTCTAATACCCCATGGTCAATCTTGATCAAATTTCATGAGACGCATCATCAGGTAGGGGGAAAGGCTGCATAAGGTTTTTGGGCTGATCAGATCAGAATTCTGGTTGCCATGGCAACATATACCTCCCATAGACTTACAATGGGAAAAAATTAAAATATCTTCTTCTCTGAAACCACAGGGCCCAGAGCTTAGATATTTAGCATGTGGCAACAGCAAGTGGTCACCTACATAATTCCTGCCAATCATGCCCCTGGGGTCCAAATTGGCCACGCCCCGGGGCCCCTTAGCTCCCATAGACTCATAATGGAACAAAAAGCTTCAAAAATCTTCTTCTCGGAAACCACAGGGCCCAGAGCTTAGATATTAAGCATGTAGCAATGGCAAGTGGTCACCTACATAATTCATGCCAATCATGCCCCTGGGGTCCAAACGGGCCACGCCCCGGGTCCCTTTAGCTCCTATAGACTCATAATGGAAAAAAGCTTCAAAAATCTTCTTCTCTGAAACCACAAGGCCCAGAGCTGAGATATTTGGCTTGTAGCAGTGGCAAGTGGTCACCTACATAATTCCTGCCAATCATGCCCCTGGGGTCCAAATTGGCCTCACCCCGGGGCCCCTTAGCTCCCATAGACTCATAATGGAACAAAAAGCTTCAAAATTCTTCTTCTCTGAAACCACTGGGCCCAGAGCTTAGGTATTAAGCATGTAGCAACGGCCAGTGGTCACCTACATAATTCCTGCCAATCATGCCCCTGGGTTCCAAATGGGCGACGCCCCGGGGCCCCTTCGCTCCCATAGAGTCATAATGGAACAAAAAGCTTCAAAAATCTTCTTCTCGGAAACCACAGGGCCCAGAGCTTTGATGTTTAGCATGTAGCAATGGAAAGTGGTCACCTACATAATTCCTGCCAATCATGCTCCTGGGTTCCAAACGGGCCACGCCCCGGGGCCCTTTAGCTCCTATAGACTCATAATGGAAAAAAAAAGCTTCAAAAATCTTCTTCTCTGAAACCACAGGGCCCAAAGTTTAGATATTTAGCATGTAGCAACAGCAATTGGTCACCTACATAATTCCTGCCAATTATGCGCCTGGGTTCCAAATGGGCCATGCGCCGGGGCCCCTTTGCTCCCATAGACTCATAATGGAAAAAAGCTTCAAAAATCGTCTTCTCTGAAACCACAGGGCCCAGAGCTTAGATATTTAGCATGTAGCAACGGCAAGTGGTCACCTACATAATTCCTGCCAATCATGCCCCTGGTATCCTAAAGGGCCACGCCCTAGGGCCCCTTAGTTCCTATAGACTCATAATGGAAAAAAAAGCTTCAAAAATCTTCTCTAAAACCACAGGGCCCAGAGCTTAGATATTTAGCATGTTGCAATGGCAAGTGGTCACCTACATAAATCCTGCCAATCATGCCCCTACGGTCCAAATGGGCCACGCTCCGGGGCCCCTTAGCTCCCATCGACACATAATGGAAAAAAAAGCTTCTTCTCTGAAACCACAGGGCCCAGAGTTTAGATATTTAGCTTGTAGCAACAGCAATTGGTCACCTACATTATTCCTGCCAATCATGCCCGTGGGGTCCAAATGGGCCACGCCCCGGGGCCCCTTAGCTCCCATAGACTAGTAATGGAAAAAAGCTTCAAAAATCTTCTTCTCTGAAACCACAGGGCCAAGAGCTTAGATATTTAGCATGTAGCAACAGCCAGTGGTCACCTAAATAATTCCTGCCAATCATGCCCCTGGGTTCCAAATGGGGGACGCCCCGGGGCCCCTTCGCTCCCATAGACTCATAATGGAACAAAAAGCTTCAAAAATCTTCTCTAAAACCACAGGGCCCAGAGCTTAGATAATTTAGCATGTTGCAATGGCAAGTGGTCACCTACATAAATCCTGCCAATCATGCCCCTACGGTCCAAATGGGCCACGCTCCGGGGCCCCTTAGCTCCCATCGACACATAATGGAAAAAAAATCTTCTTCTCTGAAACCACAGGGCCCAGAGTTTAGATATTTAGCTTGTAGCAACAGCAATTGGTCACCTACATTATTCCTGCCAATCATGCCCGTGGGGTCCAAATGGGCCACGCCCCGGGGCCCCTTAGCTCCCATAGACTAGTAATGGAAAAAAGCTTCAAAAATCTTCTTCTCTGAAACCACAGGGCCAAGAGCTTAGATATTTAGCATGTAGCAACAGCCAGTGGTCACCTAAATAATTCCTGCCAATCATGCCCCTGGGTTCCAAATGGGGGACGCCCCGGGGCCCCTTCGCTCCCATAGACTCATAATGGAACAAAAAGCTTCAAAAATCTTCTTCTCGGAAACCACAGGGCCCAGAGCTTAGATATTTAGCATGTAGCAACGGCAAGTGGTCACCTACATAATTCCTGCCAATCATGCCCCTGGGTTCCCAATGGGCCACGCCCCGGGGCCCTTTAGCTCCTATAGACTCATAATGGAAAAAAGCTTCAAAAATCTTCTTCTCTTAAACCACAGGGCCCAGAGCTGAGATATTTGGCAAGAAGCAACGGCAAGTTGTCACCTACATAATTCCTGCCAGTCATGCCCCTGGGGCCCAAATTGGCCACGCCCCAGGGCCCCTTAGCTCCCATAGACTCATAATGGAAAAAAGCTTCAAAAATCTTCTTCTCTGAAACCACAGGGCCCAGAGCTTAGATATTTAGCATATAGCAATGACAAGTGGTCACCTACATAAATCCTGCCAATCATGCCCCTAGGGTCCAAATGGGCCACACCCTGGGACCCCCTTAGCGACCATAGACTCATAATGGAAAAAAAACTTCAAAAATCTTCTTCTCTGAAACCACAGCGCCAAGAGCTAAGATATTTAGCATGTAGCAACGAAAAGTGGTCACCTTCATATTTCCTGCCAATCATGCCCTTGGGTTCCAAATGGGCCACACGCGGGGCCCCTTAGCTCCCATAGACTCATAATGGAAAAAAGCTTCAAGAATCTTCCTCTCAGAAACTGTGAAGCACAGAACTTAGATATTTAGAATCTAGCAACATAAAATAGCCAGCTACATAAATCCTGCTAACCCTGCCCCTGGGGTCAAAATTGGCCTCACCGGAGCCCATTTCACAATATCTCGGTTAATTTCGAATATGGGTCATGTCTGGTCAATATGTAGGTCAGTAGGTCAGATTGTTGAAAAACCTTGTGAACACACTAGAGGCCCAAGTTTTGGTCCGATCATCACCAAACTTGCTCAGAATGATCATCTTGACAATATCTGTGTCAAGTTTGAATATGGGTCATGTCGGGTCAAAAAGTAGGTCAGCAGGTCAAATCGTAGAAAAACGTTTTGAACACTCTAAGAGGCCACAGTTTCAGTCAAATCATCATAAAACTTGCTCAGAATGATCATCTTGACAATATCTCAGTTAAGTTGGAATATGGGTCATGTCAAATCAAAAAGTAGATCAGTAGGCTATTTTGTCATAACTTTTGAACCGTTTGAGATAGGGCCTTCATATTTGGCATGTAGGTTCCTTCTGACAAGGGCTTCCCACTCATAAAGATTTGACCTGTGACCTACTTTATCATACCTTTTGAACCATATGAGATAGAGCCTTCATATTTGGCATGCATGTTCCTTGTGACAAGGTTTTCTCAGCCATTCAAAACTTTTGACCCATGACCTTGTCCTTTGACCTACTTTGTCATAACTTTTAAAGCATTTGAGATACATCCTTCATATTTAGCATGTAGGTTCCTTGCGACAATGTTGCTTAGATTATCCTCTACCAAAAAGGCTAAAACAATCCCACTCGGATGAACAAAATGGCCACTGGAGGTAAAAATAGAAAAATATTGTAAATTTGATTCAAACGGAAACTCCCCCTAAACCCTAAGGCCAATTTGATTCAAAGTTCCCAGGAATGTTGCCTAGGTTACTCCCTACCAAAAAAGCTAGAATCACTCTGCTGATGAACAAGATGGCCACAAGAGCTAAAAATAGAATGTACTCGAGACAGTGACACACATGTGAGCGAACCAGGGCCCTCTGGGCCCTCTTGTTTTTTTTTTGGTTTGGTTTTATGGCCCTTTCAAGATTATTTCACTCATATCGAGCCGATCGTTAATCAGAGTTGGGCGAAAACAGGAGTACCCGGAGAAAAAACACCTGACCTTCCGTTGCAGAACTTGGCGTCTCACATGTGACCTGAGCCAGGCTCTATTAAAGAGTTGCTTTGGTGAACTATAAAATTAGCCAGCACATGACAAAACCTACAATAAGACCGGTGCGACCAGCAGAGACTCAAATCAACCTGTACACCCACCCACTATGACAAAAACTTTTGCTTGTCTCTTTGCATAGATATTAGGAAATAGTGGGTACATGAGATCAGAGAAGACTCTGATCAGACTGCACGAATGTGCAGGCTGAATTGAGTCTTAGCTGATCACTCAAGCCTTCTTGTAGGTTTTGTCATGCGCTGGCTCAAATGTTAAATTCATGTTTTCTTCACAGGGATTCTGAGGGAGTACCAAGCACAGCAATTAGAGAGATTTCATTATTGAAGGAATTAGATCATGTCAATATTGTGAGGTGAGAATTTTTTCTATAATTTTATTAATCAAGTAATTTCGTATTGGCCCAGTTACAGGTCCGAGGTCAAGGCCAATACAGCTGACCGAGGGCCTTTGACTGGCGGCCTCCGGCCAATACAGCAGACATCGGACCTGTAACTGGGCCAATACGAAATTACTTGATTAATGACAATTTTTATGCCCCCGCATCATATGATGCCGGGGGCATATAGTTTTTCGGTTTTCCGTACGTGCGTACATGTGTATGTCCGTCTGTACGTGTGTGTACGTACGTACGTACGTGATCCTGTAACCTCAGGTTAAAGTTTTTGTAACAGGTAGAGCCTGATTTATGAATGACATTTGGTGGGGGAATCCGTGTCCTATGGACACTTTTTCTAGTTTTATTTGACACCATTAAAACATGATTATTGACCTCAGTGTTAATACGGATGACCTCTGAACAATACAGGATAATCAATTAATAACTTCTTTAAGTGATCCCCAACTCAAGAAAACCTGTATGTGGGGGTTAGTGACCTAGTTAGACACCAACTAGTCTGCTCAGCTACACAGATTACCCAGTCTGGTGAAATTTTACATGTAGGAACTAAGGCTGACACAATTAATCGTATAACTGATTAAGTGATCAATAAATTCCACAAAAATGATTATCATTATACCCCCGCAAACGAAGTTTGAAGGGGGTATATAGGAGTCAGCTTGTCGTCTGTCGTCGGTCCGTTACAAAAAACTTTAACATTGCTCATAACTTCCTTATTCTTTGACCGATTTCTTTAATATTCACACACCACACACCTTGCCAGTAGTACTTAAGATTGATATACACAAACCTGACCTTGACCTTTACGTTGACCTTCCTCAAGGTCAAATACTTGTAAAAATTTGGAGTTACTATCTGACAACGCATGCGGGGGTATAACTGGCGCCCGTTAGGCGGCAGCTCTAGTTTATGATTTGCTTTCAATCGATTACTTGATTGGTACAATTTACTACCCAAAGTTATGCCTAAAATAGCTTTATGAGTGGCAAACAGTGCAGACCCTGATGAGACGCCGCAGAATGCGGCGTCTCATCTGGGTCTACACTGTTTGCTCAGGCCTGTCTGTTCAAATATACATATGGTAAAGTGCAACATATGGTAAGAGTCATGCTCGGACAGAAAGCCAGACAGGTAAAATTATGACAAAAACCTTAGCGATTACTAATCGATTATCGATCACAATGACAGGGCTGATAATCGATTAACTTTTCAGCTCCGATTAGCCAGCCCTAGTAGGAACTAGAGGCCCTGTACTATCAGTTTATAAGTTTTCATCTGTTACAGGCAATCTTGTCTAAGTTTTTGCTTCTCACCTGTGCGATAAGTATGCATTTCTCATTGGCTGACGCCAATACTGTCTCTAAATAAAGAATACTTTATCAAACACGGGTGTGGAAATCCCAGTATTGTTCACTTGACCACAAACATCCACTTGTCCACAATCAAAATACACTTCTCTGGATTTTCAACATTGAAACTTTATTATCCCCACGTTTTTTTTAAGAAAAGTGGGGATATTGTTATCGCCTCCGTCCGTCCGTCTGTCCGGGCACACCAATGGGCACTAGTTGGGTAGGACGTTGTTGAGTAGTTGCCGTTATTCCGTTAGTGTCCGAAAAAAGTAGCCAACAAGATTTATTGCTTTGTTGGGTAGTTTAGGTGTATTTTTGTGTCTTGTTGGGTAGTTTTTAACAGGGAAGTACCCAACAAGTGTCCAACTGTGAGGACGTCCGTCTGTCCGTCCGTCCGTCCGTCTGTCCGTCCGTCTGTCCGGCTATCTCCTCCTATACCGTTCATTCAACCAAATTTGGTGTGTGAGTTACTTACATGAATGGCTTCTGCAAGAGCACATTAATTTTTGGACCAGCCCCCAGGGGTCCCTGGAAGAGGTCAAAACGTGGGGATTTGCGATGGCGCGCCATCGACTGCGCGATCTAGTTAACCTTTTGCAAGCAGGAAACCCCTAAAGGGGTACCCTGGCAAACAGTTCAGGCCCAGATCAGACGCCACAGAATGCGGCGTCTGATCAGAGCCTGCACTATTTGCTAACAGAATTTTTCATCAAAAGTAGAATAAAAACGAAAAAAATGGGCCTGACACCCCTTATGTGACAAATGGACTTGTCCAACCTATAGCAATGGAAGAGTCCACCAGTATACAATGGGTTAATGACAATGATCTAAAGACTGTAACAAAAGCAGACAATAGGAAAGTTCCGTGACAACACTTTTACTATCTTGAAAGGCCTAAGTCTTGTTATATTGTCTATTATTATCTTTCGAAGAAGTGTCAACAGCTAGTGTCATGTCTTTACCACTTTTCACAAAATAATATTATTTTAACAGCATTTCTTTAAACCTGCAAAAGTGCACAGAATAATAGATAACACGTCAGACAGCACCATAGCTTTTAGTTTCTATCTTGTGATGTCCTCCCTACCAAGAGATTTGAAAGACTGAGAATCATTTATCATTGGCTGAATCATTTCAAACTCAGGATTAGACTGACTTGATATAAATGAAATGTTAAATTTCATAGCTCAAGATAAGGTGCTTTTTTCATCCGAAAAATGCTGAGATAGTTTTTCTTATTTCTGCATGAAAATGTATGTTGTGGGTACTCATTAGAAGCGCCTCGCCAAAATGTATGTTGTGGGTACTCATTAGAAGCGCCTCGCCAAAGGGGTATGTTTTCTTGCAGAAATAAGTAAAAAATGATGGATACTGTCAATTTCATTTGTAATATTTCTGCTGATATTTCTGATTGCTTGTCACGTTGTGATGAATGTACCGTTTGTCAGATTTAAGCAATAATCTTTTACAGAAAATAATTGCTTGTCCATGCATACTGCCAAACAATATTTAACCCTTCTCTTGCTGAGTATTCAGTTAAGCCACACCCATTTCTGACTTTGAACCAATCAGATTACTTGATGTAATTTATTCCTACAAATTCATAAATTGAATGTCAAACAGTGTAGATCCTGATCAGATGGCTTCTTCATCTGATCTGGATCTGCACTGTTTCCAAAGATAGGGGTTGTCATGAACAGCAAGATTTATGCTCTCTGCAGGGGGTGGTTGCGACCTTTCAGCTACATCACGTGTGAAAACAGCCTGGAAGAAATTCAAGGAGTTGCTACCAGTTCTCTCTTCCCGCCACCTCTCGTTCAAGACACGTGGCCGTGTGTATAGCTCTTGTGTGCGGAGCGCAATGCTCCATGCCAGTGAGACATGGCCATTGACAAAGCCAAACCTCCAACGTCTACAGCGAAATGACAGGGCAATGATCAGACAGATCTGCAATGTCAAGCCACAGGACACTGTCACCATCAGGTCCAGTGAGTTACTGGAGCGTCTTGGCATTGAGGACCTGGACCTCATCCTGAAAGAGAGAAGACTTCGCTGGTATGGACATGTGGAACGCTCCAACGGTGCAATCAAGACTGCCTGTGACATACAGGTAAGTGGAAAGCGGGGGCCAGGAAGGCCCAAGATGACCTGGAAGCAGCTAACAGAAAGAGATTGCAGAGAATGGAAGCTCTCTGCTATCGATCCTCATGATAGACAAGCCTGGAGATCTGGTGTAAGATCTGCCATGCGTGCAGCAAGCCAGCTACCTGGAAGGGGGCCCACTTATGTGGACGTTGCCCCTGTACCTGCACGTTAATCAAAAATCCGTTGATGATGATGATGAGCAAGATAAGAGTTAAAAATGTGCTTGTCCACCTGCAAAAAGTCTCAATTCAGACAAGTCAGACAGGAATTTCACTTCCCTTTAAAGTATGCTCATGTGCTTTTGATTTGGTTTCCATTTCCAGACTGCTGGATGTAGTTCACAGTGAAAAGAAGTTATATCTGGTGTTTGAATATTTACATCAAGACTTAAAGAAATACATGGATAGCTGTCCACCCACTGGGCTTGGATCATCACTGATCAAAGTAAGACCATTTATAAGCCCTAAATAGGGAAGAAAAATGTTAATATTTCAGGATAAGGTAGGTATTTTGTGATAGCTGGAGGATAGGTCTCCTTATTTCTCCATATAAACATGTTTGTGGGTATTCATTAGAACCGCCTCACTGAGGTGGCTCTAATGAGTACCCACAACATAGGTTTATATGGGCCCCGTCAAGCGATTTTGGTACTTATCGCCTATGGGAGCAGCGAAGGTTCAGGCGAGCCTGCGCATCCGCGCAGTCTCGCCAGAACCTTCGCTGCTCGCTCATACAAGCAGTGAATCAAGAGGAACCTTCAGACAGAAAGCCATATCCCTGGTCCCTCTGAATGTCTGGGCATGCGCAGTTAAAATTTGTCATGACGGAATGCTCGAAGACACAAATTCGCTTGGCGGGGCTCATATGGAGAATTGACAAAAACCATTCTTCAATTCTCATCAGATACCCACCTTATCTGTTGCTATGAGGGGAGGAAAAATGCAAATATTTCAGGGGCCAGTTGTTCAAAACTAACGACATCGTTAGTTAACGTATCGTTAAAACTTTGATCATTTATTATGGCAAATATGCTAATATTTTTGCCGAAAAAATGTGAGCAGCTTTTGCAGAAGCAAAAGCTGCTCACATTTTTTCAGCAAAAATTCCAAAACTTTATATATTTAACTTGCTAGAACAGTTAACAATATGACCACTAACGAGCTCGTTAAGCTAAGGATGCTTTGAACAACTGGCCCCTGGATAATTGTTCTTTTATCTCCAGTTACCTATTTTAGTCAAGAAATCCCTAAAGGGGACACGGGCAAACAGTGCAGATGCAGATCAGAGGCAGAAGGCAGTATCTCCTCAGGGCCTTCACTGTTTGCAAAATGCTCAGTCATATTTCAGTTTATCAAAAGTATGCATAGTAAACGGTTCAGTCAAAACTGCCTGTGACATATAGGTAGATGGAAGGCGTGGGCCTGAGGCCCAAGATGACCTGGAAGCAGCTGACAAAGAGAGATCGCAGAGAGTAGAAGCCTTCTGCTATCGACCCTCATGATAGACAAACCTGGAGATCAGCTACCTGGAAGGGGCCCTTTTATGTGGATGTTGCCCCTGCACCTGCGTGTTAATCAAAACTCGGATGAGTACACACAAATATTTGTTCACTGAGAGATGAGAATGAAGGCACGAGTATTTGTACAGTTTTTCTGCCAAAAGTGGTTGTCAACTGAGCCAATTTACAGCATTTTCAGTGTGGTGGATAATTTTACAGCAATTTTCAGTAGTACCAAAGTCTGATACTGCTCTTGACTGAGAAATAGGGCTGTTAACTCATGGATCAGTACATTTCACCTACTTTTTATTAAAAACTTTAACATTAGCCATAAATTTCGATTGGTAAGTATACGGCTTTCATATATTTCACATGTGCATTCCTTGTCACAAGACCTTTCTAGTGGTACCATAATTTTTGACCTTATCACAAGACCTTTCACTTAGTCCATAACTTTCGATTGGTAACTGATATGGCTTTCATATTTCACATGTGCATTCTTTTTCACAACACCTTTCCAGTGGTACCATAATTTTTGACCTCTTGACCTTGGTGTTTGACCTACTTTTTAAAAACTTTAACATTGGCCATAACTTTCGATTGGTAAGTGATAGGGCTTTCATATTTCACATGCATTCTGTGTCACAAAACCTTTCCAAAGATCCCATAATTCTTTACCTTGTGACCTTGACCTACCTTTTTATGACTTGAACATACAAACACATCTTGTTGCGCTAGCTTTTAGCATGACACAATAAAGGAGTTCGAATTTCATCATCTCTTTTCGTTTGTTCATTTGTCAATCTGTCAACATTTGTGACCACCCTAGCGTTCACCCAAATGGCCAGTTTTACTACAGGCACGACAAAGCCTTTGGCAGAATTCTTGTTAGACTGTATAATCTTTACATGTTTAGGGTCCGTCATGAAAACATGTTATATGAAAAAAAAAACGCTATGATGAACTGTATTATAATGATGTTGTGACTTTCTGACAAAACGTGCTAACCAGTTTAAAACGTCACCGTCAGTTCTGAGTACGCCAGCCTCAGTAGCTCAGTCAGATGAGCATCTGACTGGTGATCAGGAGGATGCGGGTTCAACATTTGCCAGGGTTTGCAACATTTTTTCATGGAGATTGAGCATGAAATCTTTTCTACGGTCATTCTCTCCCTTCCGCTGATTCAAGAAGGGCAGTTGTCAGTTCTGGCGAAAGAATGTGGACTGTACTTGTTACATATAAGCCTGCCAAGAAAAAGTGTGGATAGGTAAAATGATCGGCTCAAAAATGACCTAAAATAGTTTAATTCCAATACAAACCAAACCTGTTCTGAATACATGTAAATGTTGTTAGGTTAAGTGACTGCTGCAGTCAGTGTAACCTTTTTATCCCCCGACCGAATAGGTTCGGGGGATATAGCGATCAGCCTGGCGTCCGTCCATCCGTCTGTCTGTCCGTGCATCCGTCCGTCCGTAGACGCAACCTTGTGATGGCCATAACTCCTATACCCTTTGAGATTCATTGATGGTTCTTGGCACAATTGTTCACAAGGCTGAGACGGTGTGTCATGCGCAAGAACCAGAACTCTGGATGCCATACTTTTTTAGTTATCTCCCCTCTTAATAAAATAGAATGACTACTTTGTGATGGCCATAACTCCAATACCCTTTGAGATATATTGATGGTGCCTGTCACATTTGTTCACAAGGCTGAGACGGCATGTCATGCACAAGAACCACAACTCTGGTTGCCATGGTTTTGGAGTTATCTCCCCTTCCAATAAAATGGAGTGACAACCTTGTGATGGCCGTAAACCTTATACCCTTTGAGTTTCATTGATGGTTCTTGGCACAATTGTTCACAAGGCTGAGACGGCGTGTCATGCCCAAGAACCAGAACTCTGGAATCCATACTTTTTAGCTCACCTGTCACGTAGTGACAAGATGAGCTAATGGGATCACTTTTTGTCCGTCGTGCGTGCGTCCGTAAACTTTTCTTCAAACGACATCTCCTCCTAAACCACTGATCGTATTTTGACGAAACTTCACAGGAATGATCCTTAGGTGGTCCCCTTTCAAGGTTGTTCAAATGGTTCCGGTCCGTTGCACATAAAGGTCACAGTAGCCAAAAATAGATTTTTTCACCGCAAACTTAAAAAATCTTCTTCTCTGAAGCCGCAAGGCCCAGGTCTTTGATATTTGGTATGAAGCTTCATCTAGTGGACCCCTACCAAGATTGTTCAAATAATAGTGCTGGGGCCAAAAATGCCCCCGCACGGGGGCCCTTTGGTTTTACATGGGCTTATATAGGAAAAATCTTTAAAAATCTTCTTCTCTGAAGCCGCAAGGCCCAAGTCTTTGATATTTGGTATGAAGCTTCATCTAGTGGACCCCTACCAAGATTGTTCAAATTATAGTGCTGGAGCTAAAAATGCCCCCGCAAGGGGGGCCCTTTGGTTTTACATGGGCTTATATAGGGAAAATCTTGAAAAATCTTCTTCTTTGAAACCGCAAGGCCCAGGTCTTTGATATTTGGTATGAAGCTTCATCTAGTGGACCCCTACCAAGATTGTTCAAATTATAGTGCTGGGGCCAAAAATGCCCCCGCACAGGGCCCTTTGTTTTTACATGGGCTTATATAGGGAAAATCTTGAAAAATCTTCTTCTCTGAAACCGCAAGGCCCAGGTCTTTGATATTTGGTATGAAGCTTTATCTAGTGGACCCCTACCAAGATTGTTCAAATTATAGTGCTGGATCTAAAAATGCCCCCACACGGGGGCCCTTTGGTTTTACATGGGCTTATTTAGGGAAAATCTTGAAAAATCTTCTCTGAAACCGCAAGGCCCAGGTCTTTGATATTTGGTATGAAGCTTCATCTAGTGGACCCCTACCAAGATTGTTCAAATTATAGTGCTGGGGCCAAAAATGCCTCCGCACCAGGGCCCTTTTGTTTTACATAGGCTTATATAGGGAAAATTTTTATAAATCTTCTTCTCTGAAACCGCAAGGCCCAGGTCTTTGATATTTGGTATGAAGCTTCATCTAGTGGACCCCTACCAAGATTGTTCAAATTATAGTGCAGGAGCTAAAAATGCCCCCCCACACGGGGGCCCTTTGGTTTTACATGGGCTTATATAGGGAAAATCTTGAAAAATCTTCTTCTCTGAAACCGCTAGGCCCAGGTCTTTGATATTTGGTATGAAGCTTCATCTAGTGGACCCCTACGAAGATTATTCAAATTATAGTGCTGGGGCCAAAAATTCCCCCGCACCAGGGCCCTTTTGTTTTACATAGGCTTATATAGGGAAAATCTTGAAAAATCTTCTTCTCTGAAACTGCAAGGCCCAGGTCTTCGATATTTGGTATGAAGCTTCATCTTGTGGACCTCTACCAAGATTGTTCAAATTATAGCCCTGGGGCCAAAAATGCCCCCGCTCCGGGGCCCTTTGGTTTTACATAGACGTATATAGGGAAAATCTTGAAAAATCTTCTTCTTTGAAACCACAAGGCTTAGGTCTTCGATATTTGTTATGAAGCTTCAGCTAGTGGACCTCTATAAAGATTGTTCAAATTATAGCCCTGAGACCAAAAATGCCTCCGCCATGTGGCCCTTTGGTTTTACATAGACTTATATAGGGAAAATCTTTAAAAATCATCTTCCCTGAAACACAAGGCTTAGGTCTTTGATATTTGTTATGAAGCTTCATCTAGTGGACCTCTACCAAAATTGTTCAAATTATAGCCCTGTGGCCAAAAATGCCCCTGCTCCGGGGCCCTTTGGTTTATCATAGACTTATATAGGGAAAATTTTGTTTTACATAGACTTCTATATGCAGGGTAAACCTTTAAAATCTTCTTCTCTGAAACCAGAAAGCCCAGGTCTTTCATATTCGATATGAAGCTTCATCTTGTGGACCTCTACCAAGATTGTTCAAATTAAAGCCCTGGGGCCAAAATTGACCCTGCCCGGAGCCCACCTGTTATACATTGGATCAGGTGAGCGAACCAGGGCCCTCTGGGCCCTCTTGTTTAGTTATCTCCCCTTTTAATAAAATAGAATGACTACTTTGTGATGGCCATAACTCCAATACCCTTTGAGATATATTGACGGTACCTGGCTGGCACAGTTGTTCACAAGGCTGAGACGGCATGTCATGCACAAGAACCAAAACTCTGGTTGCCATGGTTTTGGAGTTATCTCCCCTTCCAATAAAATAGAGTGACAACCTTGTGATGGCCGTAAACCTTATACCCTTTGAGTTTCATTGATGGTTCTTGGCAACATTGTTCACAAGGCTGAGCAGGCGTGTCACGCCAAAGAACCAGAACTCTGGATGCCATACTTTTTTAGTTATCTCCCCTCTTAATAAAATAGAATGACTACTTTGTGATGGCCATAACTCCAATACCCTTTGAGATATATTGATGGTACCTGGCACAGTTGTTCACAAGGCTGAGACGGCATGTCATGCACAAGAACCAAAACTCTGGTTGCCATGGTTTTGGAGTTATTTCCCCTTCCAATGAAATAGAGTGACAACCTTGTGATGGCCATAACTCCTATACCCTTCGAGAGTCATTGATGGTTCATGGCACAATTGTTCACAAGGCTGAGATGGCGTGTCATGTGCAAGAACCAGAACTCTGGATGCCATACTTTTTTAGTTATCTCCCCTTTTAATAAAATAGAATGACTACTTTGTGATGGCCATAACTCCAATACCCTTTGAGATATATTGATGGTACCTGGGCACAGTTGTTCACAAGGCTGAGACAGCGTGTCATGCGCAAGAACCACAACTCTGGTTGCCATGGTTTTTGAGTTATCTCCCCTTCCAATAAAATAGAGTGACAACCTTGTGATGGCCATAATTCTAATACCCTTTAAGATATATTGATGATACCTGGCACAGTTGTTCACAAGGCCGAGATGGTGTGTCATGCACAAGAACCACAACTCTGGGTGCCATGGTTTTTTAGTTATCTCCCCTTCCAATAATATAGAATCACTACATTGTGATGGCCACATCTCCAACACTCTTTTAGATATATTGATGATACTTGGTACAGTTTTACATGAGGTTAAGCAGGTGTGTCACGTGCAAGAACCACAACTCTGGGTGCCCTGGTTTTTTAATTATCTCCCCTGACAATATAACCTTGTGATGGCCATAACTCCAATACCCTTTGAGATATATTGATGGTACTTGGCACAATTGTATACAACATTGAGATGGCGCTTCATACCTAAGAACCACAACTCTGGGTGCTATATTTGAGTTATCTCCCCTTCCAATATAACAGTATGACAACCTTGTGATCATTGTACCTCCAATACCCTTTGAGACATATTTGTGGTACTTGATGCAGATGTACATGAGGTTAAGCAGGTGTGTCATGCTCAAGAATTACAACTCTGGGTGCTCTGGTTTTTAGTTATCTCCCCTGGCAATATAACCTTGTGATGGCCATAACTCCAACACCCTTTGAGATATATTGAAGGAACTTGGCACAATTGTATACAAGGTACAGAAGGGATGTCATGTGCAAGAACCACAACTGTTGGTGCTGTGGTATTTGAGTTATCCACCCTTTCAATATAACAGTATGACCTGCTTGTGATCACCATATCTCCAATACCCTTTGAGACATATTGATGGTACTTTATACAGAAATACATGAGCTTAAGCAGGCATGTCATGCGCAAGAACGACATTTCTGAGTGCCCTGGTTTTTTAGTTATCTCCCCTGACAGTATAATCTTTCGATGGCCATAACTGCAATACTTTTGTGATATATTGCTGGTTTAATTCTGGTGCACTTTCTATTGGTGAACAATCTTCTGAAGGCCATATTGGCTTTTGGTCGGGGGATTTGCCATCTCATCGGATGGCTATTTTTTTACTTGTTGAGAGGGTTGTGCCATCGAACTCCAAAACAAACTTAACAGACTTTAAAAGAGCAGAAATACCTCATGGCATCTACCTCTGATTTTTTTTCCTTATATATATAGGAAATCATCTTGTCCAGCTGATATTGACTTACAGTTGGACAAGGCCTTCTGTCCTTGCAGCAGGTAAGGGTAGAGGGGTAATGTTGTTATTTCTTCTGTTTCTACCCTTCCATTTATTTGCCTTTTCTCTTCTGTCCCTCACTTTCATCATCTCTACTACCTCATTTCTTTCTATCTCTGGGAGATAACACAGAATGACCCACAAAGGTTGATGTGTTGTTAACCCTTCTCTTGCTGAATATTCAGTTTAGCCACACCCATATCTAACTTTGAACCAATCAGATTACTTGATGTAATTTATTCCTACAAATTCATAAACTGAATGTCAAACAGTGTAGATCCTGATTAGATGGCTTCTTCAGAAGCCATCTGATCTGGATCTACACTGTTTCCAAAGATAGGGGTTGTTGTGAACAGCATGATAAGAGTTAAAACCTAAACAATCAAATCTTCAGAGGAAGCGACTCTTGTCTTCATTATCAGCAGGGGTCTGCCCTTAAAAATGGATTTGTAGCAAATCCTTTTTGTTAAGGGTAGATCCCTTTTTCAGAATGGCTTACCCTATACATGAATTCTGACAGACAGGCTTGAGCAAACAGTGGAGGTGTAGAGGTGTAACAATACACCTACCTCACGATACGATACGTATTGTGATACTTACCTCACGATACGATACGTATCGCGATACTTTTAATCAGACAGACAGACTGACACACACACACAGCCTGTCCATACTATAAGCTCATCAATGAGCCTACTATATTTGTTGCATAGTTTTGGTAGCATGTTGCAAAGCTGTGCATTCCTTTGCAAATAAACTGAGATTCTGTTACTGTCCAAGTTACCGCCGTCTGCTAGCCTATAATGTGTAAAAAGAAAGCTTAAAAGATATTAGAACAATGAGCAAATTTAATTGTAGCTAAGATAAGATTAACCCTTGTCCTGCTGAACCCGGATATGCCTTTTCTTTGAAACAATGTAGATCCAGATCAGATGGCTTCTGAAGAAGCCATCTGATCAGGATCTACATTGTTTGCCATTCTGATTGTGAATTTGTTGCAATAATTTGCATCAAGTAGTTTGATTGGTTGATAATTGGTAGTGGGTGTGGCATATATGAATATTCAGCAGGACAAGGGTTAAGATAATAGAAACCTTAACTGAACAGTGAACGTCCCAGATAAGAGGAGAAATTGATGATAAACTGAGGATCTTAACCAAAGCATATGTTGTGGTCTAATATAGAACCATGTTATGGAAGATATAATCATTATAACAATATTTCTTTCATGAAAATTGAGATATTTTTATGGGGCCGAACAGTCTATTGTTGCGAGTGTTTTTAGCCGAACGGAATACGGTAGTTGTCGTAAGGCGAAAGAAGACGCTTACATCGATAATTAATGCATCAATAAAGCAAAATTAAGTAGGATTCAACATAAATACAACATTTAAGCAGTTTCTGTGCTATTTTTTTTTAGCTCACCTCGGCTCATGTGAGGTATTAGTATACCACGAGCCGGCGTCCGTCGTCGTCGTCCGTCGTCGTCCACACTTTCAAAGAAGTATATCTCCGGAACCAGTGGGCCAATCTTGATCAAATTTCATGTGAAGCATTATCAGGTAGGGGGAAAGGCTGCATACTGTTTTCGGGCAGATCGGATTGGAACTCTGGTTGCCACGGCAACAAATAGCTCCCATAGACTTAACATAGGAAAAAGTTTGTCATCACTCTAGCTCCGTCAATTTTTTTCTGATCGTCTTCATTCTTGCAGATAACGAGGACAGGCATGAAATCTCGATCAAGTTCGATTTTGGGCTGAATCGGATTATTCACTCAGGAGTTACGTGCCCTTGAGCGTTCTTAACATAGGAAAAAGCTTGTCATCACTCTAGCTCCGTCAATTTTTTTCTGATCGACTTCATTCTTGCAGATAACGAGGACAGGCATGAAATCTCGATCAAGTTCGATTTTGGGCTGAATCGGATTATTCACTCAGGAATTACGTGCCCTTGAGCGTTGAAAAAATTGCCTATTGACTTAACATGGGGAGAATGTTGTCATCACCGTAGCTGCTTCAATTATTTTCAGATTGGCTTTCTTGCAGATAACCAGCACAGCCATGAAATCTGGGTCAAGTTCGATAACTGGCAGAATCGGATCATTCACTTAGGAGTTACCTGCCCTTGTGTGTTTTTGCATTAGGGTTAATGGGAATTTCAAAAATGTATATCTTAAAGACTACTTGGCCAACTTTGATCAAATTTCATGTGTCGCATTATTGGGCAAGTGGAAAGGCTTCGTTAGGTTTTCAGGCAGATCTGAGTGGAACTCTGGTTGCCATGGCAACATCTAGCTCCCATAGACTTCACATAGGAAAAAGCTTGTCATCACTCTAGCTCCGTCAATTTTTTTCTGATCGACTTCATTCTTGCAGATAACCAGTACAGGCATAAAATCTCGGTCAAGTTCGATTTTGGGCCGAATCGGATTATTTGCCTTGGAGTTACCTGCCCCTGAGCATAAAAAAGTACGTTGTGACCACGATAGCAACTTTATTTTTATTCAGATCAGCTTCAAACTTGCAGGTAACGTGGACAGGCATAAAATCTCAGTTAAGTTCGAATCGGAATATTGACCTCGGAGTTACATGACCTTGAGCGACAAAAAATTTGCCCATAGACTTTACATAGGGAAAATGTTGTGACTACGATAGCGACTTGAATTTTTTTCAGATCAGCTTCAAACTTGCAGGTAACGAGGACAGACATAAAATCTCGGTTAAGTTCGATTTTGGGCCGAATCGGATTATTTGCCTTGGAGTTACCTGCCCTTGAGCATAAAAAAATACGTTGTGACCACGATAGCAACTTTATTTTTATTCATATCAGCTTCAAACTTGCAGGTAACTAGGACAGGCATAAAATCTCGGTTAAGTTCAATTTTGGGCCGAATCGGAATATTGACCTCGGAGTTACGTGACCTTGAGCGACAAAAAATTTGCCCATAGACTTAATTAGGGAAAATGTTGCGACTACGATAGCGACTTGAATTTTTTTAAGATCAGCTTCAAACTTGCAGGTAACGAGGACAGACATAAAATCTCGGTTAAGTTCGATTTTGGGCCGAATCGGAATATTTGCCTTGGAGTTACCTGCCCTTGAGCATAAAAAAATACATTGTGACCACGATAGCAACTTTATTTTTATTCATATCAGCTTGAAACTTGCAGGTAACGAGGACAGGCATAAAATCTCGGTTAAGTTCGATTTTGGGCCGAATCGGAATATTGACCTCGGAGTTACGTGACCTTGAGAGACAAAAAAATTTGCCCATAGACTTAACGTAGGGAAAATGTTGTGACAGATATAGCGACTTGATTTTTTAGCTCACCTGAGCCAAAGGCTCCAGTGAGCTGATAGTATACCAAGGCTCCGGAGTCCGTCGTCTGTCGTCCGTCCATCCGTCGTCCATACTTTCAATGAAGCATATCTCAGAAGGCAGTCGACCAATCTTGTTTAAATTTTATGTGTAGCACCATTGGGCAAGGGGAAAGGCTGCATTAGGTTTTGGAGCTAGTCTGGTTCATTTGTTCCTTCATTCTTCTTTCTCTCCATATAGAGATAATAGACCAATGTTAAATTTTTAATCAAAGATTTCTCAGGAACTATAAAAGCTAGAAGCATCAAATTTGGTATTCAATAGAATAATGATGACTTATTTTGTGTAAGAGACATTGGGCTTTCTCAGCTTATTTGTTCATCTGTTCTTTCATTCTTCTTTCTCTCCATTTTGACCAATGTTAAATTTTCGTCAAAGATTTCTCAGGAACTATAGAAGCTAGAAGTCTCAAACTTGGAATGCAATGCAATAATGATGACTTATATCCTGTAAGGGTCAATGGGCTGGATTCTATTAGCAGATTTAGTAGTCAAGTCTGTGAATTGTTAAAACTTAAGTTCCTCAGGTGAGCGGTTTAGGCTCATTGAACCTCTTGTTTTCTTAATTTTGTCTTTCGAAAAACTTTTTGGGTGAACCGAACTGAACCGAAATTACCAAAAACGGACCATGAACCGAACCACCAGCTTCGTACCGCAGTGAACCGTACTTTGGGTGAATCGTTTCCCCTCTAGCAAACAGTGTAAATCCAGATGAGACACCACATAACTCAGGATCTATGTAGGGTCTACACTGTTTACCACTTATACAGCTTCTTTTTAGACACAATAGATAATGTTAACAAATCTGTGAAACAAAGACCCTCTATAACACACTTTTTATAGCAGAAAAATCGGGTTTACGGGGGTATTCATTATTTTTATGTCCCCGGTAGCGATAGCGGGGACATATTGTTTTTGCCCTGTCTGTTTGTTGGTTTGTACGTGGACAACTTTAACCTTGGTCATAACTTTTTGAACCGTTGGAGGTAGAGTATTCATATTTGACATGAAGGTTCCTTGTGACAAGAGCTTTACATTCATGCAAAAAAATTTGACCTATGACCTTGACCATTGACCTACTTAAAAGAAAAAATAACAATGGTCATAACTTTTGAACCGCTTGAGATACAGCCTTCATATTTGGCATGTATGTTCCTTGTGACAAAAGCTTTACATGCATGCAAAAAAAATTGACCTGTGACCTTGACCTTTGACCTACTTAAAATAAAAAAATAACATTTGAACCATTTGAGATACAGCCTCCATATTTTGCATGTAGGTTCCTTGTGACAAGAGCTTTACACTCACACAAAAAAATTGACCCGTGACCTTGACCTTTGACCCACATATAAGAAAAAGTTAACATTGGTCATAACTTTTGAACGGTTTGAGATACATCCTTCATATTTGGCATGTAGGTTCCTTGTAACAAGAGCTTTACATTCATGCAAAAATTTTTGACCTGTGACCTTGACCTTTGACCTACTTTAAAGAAAAAAATAACATTTTGGTAAAAACTTTAGAACCCTTTGGGATAGGGCCTTCATATTTGGCATTTAGGTTCCTTGTGATAAGAGCTTTACATTCATGCAAATTTTTTTTACCATGACCTTGACCTTTGACCAACTTAAAAGAACAAATAAAATTGTTCATAACTTTTGAAACATTTAAGATAGAGCCTTCATATTTGGCATGTAGGTTCCTTGTGACAAGAGCTTTACATTCATGCGAAAAGTTTTGACCTGTGACCTTGACCTATGACCTACTTTAAAGAAAAAAATATCATTGTTCATAACTTTCAAACCGTTTAAGATAGAGCCTTTATATTCATGATATTTGGCATGTAAGTTCCTTGTGCCAAGGGCTTCCCACTCAAACCAAAAATCTTGACCTGTGACCTTGAGTTTGAACTGTGACCAACTTTGAAAAAAAAATGACCATGCCCGGGGACATTTTCGTGTTTCACAAACACATCTTGTTATAATTTCTGCTACAAGACATATGTTGTGGGTACTCATTAGAACCCCCTCAATGAGGCGGTTCTAACGAGCACCTACAGCCTATTTTTAAAGTACAAATAAGAAATACATGTAATATAACAATTTAGAAAATTAACCATAGCGATGAATGCACTATATCACATGGATGGGTTCTCGTAATGATCAGGCAGTAAATTGTATATGTTCACGCCCCCGCCCATCGGGGCTTGAAAAAATAGATGGGCTGCATACTAATTCCACGCTGAGCTGAAATCGACCCACACACATATGCTTGTAAAGCGCTTAGAGGATCTAAGCCTGCCCAGGCAAAGCGGTGTGAGTCGGCCCGTCCATGCTTATAAACCCTATTGGTTTCATTGGGCGGCAGGGCCTGAGATGTCAGTTCATCTCAATTGCGGTTAAAAGTCCGTCAAAATTGGGAGCAACGTCTCCAAAATTCCTTTTACAGTGTTGACAGGGACGTTAATCCTCAAATCAATCAAAAATTGTATATGTTCAATTTTTTTTTGAAAAAGTATGGTAAGGACTTGAGGTGTCTGAACATTTAGGGTAAATATGGTAGCATAACTATGAAATAGATAAAGAAATACTGGAATTAAAGTTATTTTTGTCCTTATTTTTAGATGGTAGCATATATATAAGTTATAGAAAAATGAAAAAAAAAAAAAAATAAAAATAAATAAAAATAAGCAACAAAAGCGAATATGGCAGGAAATAGCTATATCCATTTCCTTTACCTTTAACCCTTGTCCTGCTAATCCCGGATATGCCTTTTCTTAGAAACAATGTAGATCCAGATCAGATGGCTTCTGAAGAAGCCATCTGATCCGGATCTACATTGTTTGTCATTCAGATTGTGAATTTGTTGTAAAAATTTGCTACAGGCAATCTGATTGGTTAATAATAGGTAGTGGGAGTGGCATATATGAATATTCAGCAGGACAAGGGTTAATAATTGGCTTTATGATGTTTTCAACATTTTTTCAGAGTTATCTTTACCAGCTTTTACAAGGAATTGCCTTCTGTCACTCCCATAGGGTACTGCATAGAGACATCAAACCACAGAATCTCCTGATTGATGTAGACGGTAACATTAAACTGGCAGACTTTGGTTTGGCAAGGGCTTTTGGTGTGCCTGTGAGAACATACACACATGAGGTATTGCTTTATTTGTATGAATATTTGTATTCATCTAAAGAGCTAGGCAGACTAGATAAACCTGGTATATTTTTAGCTCACCTGATTCAAAGGCTCAAGGTGAGAGCTTTTGTGACTGCTCGACATGCGAACTGTATATTTTCAGCAATTTACTTAAAAGACATCTCCTCCTAAATAGAAGTGAAGGCACTGATCAGGAATCAATACAATTAACCCACAGCTCCCATCAGAGACACCAAAGGATAAGAAACATAAACATGAAACAACAGACCCTAATGGAAACATCAATACTGGAAAGCCAAAAGGACAGTTACTTTCCCACAAAATGGCCAATTGGCTATCCAAAACAACAAAAAAAAAATACAAGCAATACACACACTCAAAGACAACCCATAACAAAAATAAACCGCGTCAGAAGAACCCCCTTGGAGCTGTCAGTGAAATGAATAACAAGTGAATGGATTTTAAATTAATTTTACAGGAGTGTACCTTGAATGACCGTCTACCAAAATTGCCTATATGGGTCCGCTCTGCTTAACAAAATGGTGGCCAGAGCTAAAAATAGAAAAGCCTTAAAATCAGCCTAACAAAATGGCCACCGGAGCGAAAATAGAAAACCTTTAAAGGACATCTCTATGGCCAATGGCTCAATTTCAAAATTATTTGACAGAAATTTTCCTCTTATGACTCTGTGCTGCAATTGTTTTAACCCTTGTCCTGCTAATCCCGGATATGCCTTATCTTTGAAACAATGTAGATCCAGATCAGATGGCTTCTGACGAAGCCATCTGATCAGGATCTACATTGTGTGCCATTCAGATTGTGAATTTGTTGCAATAATTTGCATCAAGTAATCTGATTGGATGATAATCGGTAGTGGGTGTGGCATATATGAATATTCAGCAGGACAAGGGTTAAAAAAGAAGTGTTGCTCTTCTGAATGGATATCAGAGCTAAAAAATAAGAAAAACCTTTAAGCCAATGGCTCAATTTCAAAATAATTTGACAGAAATATTCTCTTATGACCCTTTACTGCAGTTGTTATTTTAAAGAAGTGCTGTTTTGAGGCCTCATATTTTTCAGGCATTTGCAGGATTTCAGGCTTTTACATCATAGTGTAGTTTATTTTTTCTTGTCCTTTGGGATCATTGATTCCATTGTGGAATTTTGAAAATATTTTAGGGTCACTGATGAGGCCTAATTGGCCGAAACTAGCTAGTCTGGCCCAGAAAACATGTACACTTCATATTTTCCAGTTCTGTTGTGTATTCCTTGCTTTCAAAGGATAACCCTTTTATAGAACATATTTGACGTCACTACAGCTGGTGTCTGGGAATGTGTGGCGGCCGTAAAAAGTCTCCCTGCCCTACATCATAGGGTAGTTTATTTTTAGCTCGTCTGTTTTTTGAAAAAAAACTTTCGAGCTATTGTCATCACTCCGGCGTCTGCGTAGTCGTCCTGTGTCGTCCTGCGTCGTCCTGCGTCGTTCCAAAAAAACTTAACCTTGGCTATAACTTAAAAAGTATTAGACCTAGCCTCATGAAACTTCATACACACACTCATCATCACAAGAGCTACATTTTGACCAAGGACCATAACAACATTGTTGATTTTGGCTGAATTATCTCCCCTTTTCCAATTTTTTTCTGAAACACATTTTTTGCTCTCATTTTAATACTATTCACAACAGAGCCTTCAAACTTCACATGAATGTTCCTTGGGACAAGACCTTTTCAGTGATACCACACTTTTTGATCTGTGACCTTGACCTTTGACCTATTTTTCGAAAATTTAACCGAAAACCTTAACCTTGACCATATTTCCAAAAGTATTTGGCCTACCTTCATGAAACTTCATACACATACTCACCATCACAAGAGCTACATTCCCTACAAGTTTTATAACTCCATCTTGCAATTTGATTGAATTATCTCCCCTTTTCTCTCCGTTTTTTTTAAATTGTTTTTGTCTCTTATTTCAATACTATTCACAACAGAGCCTTCCAACTTCACATGAATGTTCCTTGGGACAAGACCTTTTCAGTCATACCACGCTTTTTGACCTGTGACCTTGACCTTTGAACTTTGACCTATTTTTCGAAAAATTAACCAAAAAACTTAACCTTGACCATATTTCCAAAAGTATTTGGCCTACCTTCATGAAACTTCATACACATACTCACCATCACAAGAGCTACATTCCCTACAAGTTTTATAACTCCATCTTGCAATTTGATTGAATTATCTCCCCTTTTCTCTCCGTTTTTTTAAAATTGTTTTTGTCTCTTATTTCAATACTATTCACAACAGAGCCTTCCAACTTCACATGAATGTTCCTTGGGACAAGACCTTTTCAGTCATACCACGCTTTTTGACCTGTGACCTTGACCTTTGAACTTTGACCTATTTTTCGAAAAATTAACCAAAAAACTTAACCTTGACCATATTTCCAAAAGTATTTGGCCTACCTTAATGAAACTTCATACACATACTCACCATCACAAGAGCTACAATCCCTACAAGTTTTATAACTCCATCTTGCAATTTGATTTGACTTAGAACTTTTGTTTTCTAAAAGAAACTGCAGACGAGCGTTGGCACCCGCTTGCGGTGCTCTTGTTTCTTGTCCTTTGGGATTATTGATTCCATTGTGGAATTTTGAAAATATTTTAGGGTCACTGATGAGGCCTAATTGGCCGAAACTAGCTAGTCTGGCCCAGAAAACATGTACACTTCATATTTTCGAGTTCTGTTGTGTATTCCTTGCTTTCAAAGGATAACCCTTTTATAGAACATTTTTAAAGCTTGATTTTTTCTTTACTTCAGGCTTTATTCCCCTCCTGTATAATCTGTTAAAGCCTCACCACACTGAATATGGATATATCTTGTTTGAAAACAGTATAGATCTATAGGATCTATACTGTTTTCTATTCTGCTTCTGATTATACTCCAAAAATTGAAATCGTGCAACACGAACGGCTGACAATCAGGGAGGAGTGTAGCATACTGAAGTATTAAGCATGGGGATTTAATGACTATTTAACCCTTGTCCTGCTGAATATTCATATAAGCCACACCCACTACCGATTATCAACCAATCAGATTACCTGTAGTAAATTATTACAACAAATTCACAATCTGAATGACAAACAATGTAGATCCTGATCAGATGGCTTCGTTAGAAGCCATCTGATCTGGATCTACATTGTTTCAAAGATAAGGCATATCCGGGATTAGCAGGACAAGGGTTAAAATAGAAGTGAAGGCATTGATCAGGAATCAATACAATTAGTCCACAGCTTCCATCAGAGACACCAAAGGGAAAGAAACACAAACATGAAACAAATAGACCCTAACGGAAACATCAATAGTGGAAAGCCAAAAGGACAGTTACTTTCCCACAAAATGGCCAATTGGCTATCCAAAACAAAAAGATGCGGTACAGACACACTATGCTCCTAAACATAGGTTATGGGTACTAGTTAGAAGCAGTCATAGAGTCCCTTCTAAGGGTTTCCACAATCTATATTTGAACTATAAACAAGAAAAATTTAAAACATTTTAACTGAAAAATGCAAGAAAAGCATCATTTTTGTATATGGGTATGTTATTGTATTGTGTTGTGCTCCCCAGGTAGTAACTTTGTGGTACCGTGCACCAGAGATATTGTTAGGCAGTAAGTTCTACTCTACGCCAGTGGATATTTGGAGTCTAGGATGTATTTTTGCTGAAATGGTAAGGCCATTCCTACATGCTTTTCTGTTTCACTTTTTCCTCATGTCATTCTATTTGTCTCCCTCCTAGAGCTCCAGGATCTTATCGTTATGCTATTTTAAAGATCTCTCGTTTTTAGCCAGAAGGTTCTATGATCCCCTTCTTGTGAGCTAACCGTTTTGAAGTGACATAGCCTTTTCCCATGCGGCGCCTCATGATTTGTAGTGAGTATGTCATATTAGCATGTGCAGTTAAAGTAGCCAGCGAATGTTTATCCGCCAAAACAAACTACATCATTATAGTGAGCATGAGAGGTTGTTGGTTGTAAAAAGGCACGAACCGTCTCACAAACACAAATATAATCATTCGCTTGGGTACTGATCTTTGATTTTCTTGGTGATTTCGCGTTTGTTTTGTTTTCATTGCAACATTAATTTACAATTTCCATGTTGGACCAGCTTGAACTTAGTAAAAAAAAAAAAGAAGCAAAAAATGCATGAAAAAGTGAAGGCTCAGATCAATCTGCACATTCCCACATTCTGATCAGAGTCTTTGCTGTTCGTATGAGCTTTCTATTCAAAGAACAATAAGCAAAGGCTTTGTCCACATTTGCTAGATGCACATTTTGGGGGAACATGGAATTTGGAAAGTAAGATGTGAGACCAGTGAGCACTTGGATCAGCATGCACATCCACACATTCTGATCAGAGCTTTAGCTGTTCGTATGAGTCTTCTATGACATAATGTGCTATTCAATGAGCAGCAAACAAAGATCAAGCCACATTGGCTTGATGCACAGGCTGATCTGATACTTCAGTAGTAGAAGTTTTCTTTGTCTGTGGTGGCTGAAATCCATGGAAATATGTAAATGCAGTGTAACCTCTTGACTTGTGTATGAGGCTGTGACGGGTGAAGACTCAGATCAGCCTGCACAGCCTGATCAGAGCATTCGAGGCTTGTAAGAGCTTCTATGGCCCCTGGGCTATTAAAAGAGCAGCAAACGAAGAATATGACCACATTGGCTAGATAGGTCGAAACTTAAAAATTTCAAACAGTGAAATTATTCGCCAGCTCGAATTTCTAAAAATTCGAACAGCTATAAAAATAATCATTCAATTTTGTTCGAATTTTTAGGAGAATTACCGTAATATAAATATTCTTTGTGTTGCCCAGCTACTTTTCTCAAAAAAAGGCCCCGTTCATTGGGGCTTGGCGAAATAGATTGGGCTGCATGTTGCTTCCAAATAGAGCTGAAAATGACCACACCAGAGTACTGGTAAACTTGTTAAAAGGACTAAGCCTGCACAGGCAAAGTGGTGCGAGTCTGACCATCCAGTGCATATAAGCCATATTGGTTTCAACGGGCGACAGGGCTCGAGGTGTCATTTTATCTCCATGATGGATAAAAGTCCCACAAAATTGGAAGCAGCTTCTCCAAAATAGATTTTATATGAGCCTGCGCATGACAAAATCTACAATAAGACCTGTGTGACCAGCTAAGACTCAGATCAGCCTGCGCATCCATGCAGTCTGATCAGAGTATTTGCTGGTCACATAAGCCTTCTATAGCCTCAGGGTTATCCATAAGGCAACAAGAGAATTCTCCGACCAGGCTGACTGGGGGGGGGGGGGGGTGCCTGAACTGAGTCTTCGACCATACCACGGGTCTTATTGTAGGTTTTGTCATGAGCTGGCTCATATTAGAAAACATGATTAGTCTTAGCCGTTGTCCTGCTGAATATTTATATATGCCACACCCACTACTGATTATCAACCAAGCAGATTACTTCATGCAAATTATTGCCACAAATTCATGAGCTGAGTGACAAACAATGAAGATCCAGATCAGATGGCTTCTGAAGAAGCCATCTGATCAGGATCTTCATTGTTTGAAAGATAAGACATATCCGGGCTCAGGAGGTCAAGAGTATATTAACCCATTTTGTACCGGAAACCCCAAAATGTGTAGTTTGCAAACAGTGCAGTCCCAGATCAGTCACCGCAGAACGCGGCCTCTGATCAGGGCCTACACTGTTTGCAAAACGTTCAGCCAGTTTCCAAATAGATTTTGAAGAAAACACAACCTGACACCCCTAAATTGTGAAATGGACTCCTGCTATATGTAAGGAGGAAGATTCCATTTGGTACAAAAAGGGTTAATAAAAAACTATTCTGTGTGTTAGAGGATACTGTCTGATGATAAAATATATTTTGTCTTACTCAGATAACAAGAAGACCTTTGTTCCCTGGGGACTCAGAAATCGACCAGCTTTTTAGAATATTTCGAACTTTAGGTTAGTGATCTTTTTCTCCGCAACAAAGATTTAATTATGAAGGTGGTTTCCATATGTATTTAGGTCTCTTGAGCCTTCTCAAGGTGAGTATTTTTACCCAGAGGTATTTTCTGTCATTTTTTTTTTCAAGGCAACTGAGTAGATAAGCAGGGTATTTGCTTAAATGTCCAGTTCAGCTGACAAAATACTCTGACAATTTAACCCTTATCTTGCTGTTCACGACAACCCCTATCTTTGCAAACAGTGTAGATCCAGATCAGATGGCTTCTGAAGAAGCCATCTGATCAGGATCTACACTGGTATTCAGTTTATGAATTTGTAGCAATAAATTACATCAAGTAATTTGTTTGGTTGATAGACAGAAATGGGTGTGGCTTAAATGAATATTCAGCAAGATAAGGGTTAAAAAAGGTTGAAGTGTAAGAAAATGCTAAGAAAAACCCAAGATACCCAAATCATACATGTATGCATACATACCAGGGTTCGCACTGGCGTTTTAAAATTTTTGAGCAGGACAAACAACATTGTTGATTTAAGCAACAAAATTACCTGATTTGTTTGTATCTAAATACAAATAGGCATTACAAATTTCATGCTCAGTTAAACTGAGTAGGAAAAAAAGTTTTATAACCTGCTTGCTCCATTTCAAACGGGGAGTTCCAAATCTGCCCACGCACAGATTTTCTTGAAACTTCAATTGTTGTTTAGTTGAGGACTATCAACTGTATATATAACTTTGTTTCATTTGATAAAGTACTATAGGTCTCAGGAGAGCTCCCTGGGGTAGTCCCCTGTAGAGGTCATACACACCTGTGAACTTTTCAGTCTAAAATCAATAGGTATGATTATTTTCAAATTTTGTTGCTTTGATTGGGAGCAGAACTCTATAAGGATTAATCTAATACAAAAAATGTAAATGTGTCTATGTCATTTAATTTTTCTGATAAATTTATTTTCAAAATGTCTTCTACTTTTCATGAAAATTCATAAACAATAACATTTTAATCATAAGTGTTAGATGTGTTACTGATCTTGTCGCCCCAAAATATTGCATATAAAATAGGCCACATATATCCTCTATATAGCAAACAAATTTCAGAAAAGTCAGAAACCGGTAACATTGTTTTTGATTGCTAGATATGGGCTCAGGTCTATTTTTGTGCTAAAATCAGTTGCAATATATGGGGACAAGATTTCCTTAAAGTGTATTTTTATTGTGTCTTTAATGACCATTTGGTGCCACGTTATCATACAAAGCTTAGCATAGGCATTTATGTAATAAAAACTCTCTCCCCCTCCCCACACCACCCAGCAAACCCCATCCTCCAACACACACACAAAAAGATACTGTTTACAGTCAGGCATTTTAGTTTGACTTTTCAAAAGTAAATGAGAACATACATTAGCAAAGTATACCAGTTCAATCCAAACATTTGAAAGAGAAAAAATTAAATGCATTCATGCACTGTTCACGATGAATGCTAGTTTTGACAGTTTTGCAAAATTGATAATCCTGAAAAAAATTACATTATGGCAGAATAGGAATAAAACAAGGTGGATCTTTTTACCCTGTTTTATTTCGTCTTTCTATATATTTTTAAACCCGGCAATAAAAAGACACTTGATGTCAGTAATACGCAATGACGTATTGAATCTGCTTAACAAATTACTTGCATAGTCCTATTTTTTTCTTTAATTATGTTTGCTGTTTTCATTCTCTTCTTTAAAATAAAAAAGCAGCCAATAAATTGCTAACTGTGAAGGGACAGACTGATTTTTCCATTTGTTCTAATGATTGATCGGTCCATGTGTTGGTAATTTTTTCTTACATCACTTGGTCAAAGAGACTCACACTCCGCTCCCCCACCAAAGATTTTGTGAGATCATGAAAACTCTTTTCTGCATTGTTTCTAGGTTCATTATAACCTCTGCAAAAGTGTTAGCTACAATGTCTTGTCTTCAAAATAAATGCAGAGCTAGTCACACTCTAACTAGTTGTAAAATTGGCATTTGGTATACACTTCCCTAAATGATATAGTTGGAAGGCAAGTTGCTGTAACTAATGCATTTGATAGCTGATATTATATTTAGATGTTGTAATACCATTCGCATTTTTAGTCATCTGTATGCAGTATTTGTCATCTGTGTTAAGTTTTCTAGCTCTGTATTCATCTGATTTTGCAAATGGCATAAATCAGTTGTTAGTTGTACTATTAGCATATTTCTGAACCAAAATCTGCAGTTGGCTTTATATTTTTCCATAATACTGATAGCAAATATACCGTTTGCTCTTTTCTTAATCTGAAATAGTTCGAAAGCTGAACTGATTAGTCTTCTCTATAATACTAATTCATGTTACTCAAAAAACAACGGGTTGCTTTCTGGATCATATTTAAGAATATAAATAGATCATATTTACGAATATATCTTTCTGACACTGATTTGCACAGCAGGCGACATTTGTTTGTGCTTTAGTCCAGATTTCGCGGGGGTGGGGAGGGGCATTGTTCGAGTGACCTAAGAGCCAACACAATTGTTTCCATTTCGTCTACAGTAATCAGTGTATACAGTGAGCCAAAAGATCAGAAAATATTGTCTGTGGTATTATGACCTACCTGGCTCAACCATAATAAAACATCATTACTATTGGCCATTCAAGCAAGCTGTGCCATTCAGGTATGACAATCAGACTTTCAAACTTTTTAAGTAGACTGCATCAGTTCAGAGAGTCAAGCGATAGAACCATCCATTTTACTTGCCATTTCAACAATTTTTGTCATAATAAGCTTCAGCAGGCTTTAGAATTACATTAAATGCAAAAACGCCTGTTAAGAAATGAAATATATTTTCAATAAAATCCGATTGAATTGTTAATGAGCGCTCAAAATGAATTGTGTTTTTGGTGTTCCCCAGGCTACCATAACTGATACAAATGCTCATTAAATGAGCTCATACTACACAATCAAGGTCTCATTTTTGATTTTTATTAAACATACATATATTCATGTGTATATATATATTGGTGAGCAATTTCTCGATTGAATATGTTATACCATATCTACAAATGGTTTGAAAAAAAAAAATAAAAATCTGACCAATACTATTCAATGTTCAAATGCAGTATGTTACCGGTCTCACATTTTCAAGAACGTTTGACAAAATGTTCTACATATACATGGGCAATTTTCATATTAAAATGATGGGGTGACAAGAACTGCAACAATGTGAAATCAAAAGTCAAACATACTCCAAAAGATTTTATGGTTGTGAAATCTGGGGTCTGCTCCATATGAAATTGATCATGGTCTATGGAACTTCAACTGAACAATAGCAAATGTGATACAAAAATAATCACAAATGAATACAAAGATGCCTGAGAACAAAATAACTCCAAAACATAAGAAGCTGTTATGTATATATACACTTGTTTGAGGGTACCCCTATTTTCGGAAGTGGAAATAAACAAAACACTGTAGGTATATAATGAAAACAGATATGAAAGTGAAATAGGTAAGTAATGAACAATCATTTACCAGGCATTAATTATGCACAATATCATGGAAATCTGTGCGTGGGCAGAACCCTATGGAAATTTACTATAGGCTGGAACTCCCCCTTTCATGCTCAGTTAAATTTAGCAGGAAAAAAGTTTTATAACCTGCTTGCTTTCCTGCAAACTGAATAGCTCTGAAAAAGGTGTCTCCTCGAGCAAATTCTTTCTTTTTAGAGTAGGCCCCTATTGATAAGGGCAATTCCAGAATTAGTCAGGGGGGGTGGGTGGGAGGCACTTTTTTAAAAACCCCACCACCCGTAAAATATAATTTTACCTGACCCCCAGTACCCATGAATTTAAAAAAAATGAGAACCCCGCCACCCCCTATTTAAGAATAAATTCAATACCCCATCCACAGTCCATAAAAATTTTTTTTTACCCCCACCAACCGTAAAAAAAAATGTATGTATAAAATTACCCCCCCCCACAAAAAAAAAAAATCAATGAATAAATAAAGAAATGTTAAAATGGTTAAAGGCCGGAGTGATTTGACTGTACTCAACAGCTGTATACTTTGTTTCCTTTTTAGAACATGTCATAGAAGAATATATAGGTTTTTCAAGCCTATAGTCACATCTGAATTAGTATAAAGAAGAGGGATGCTGCTCAGGGGTCCCTTCAAGAATGAGAAATATCTGCATGTCAGAAGAAATGAACTGTCCAGTTTCCTGACCAGTTGATTCTGAAAACTTACATCAAAGGGATAAATCGGGCTAGAAGGCAGACATTTTGCAAGAACCTCTGTCTAGTTCTGTACTGCATATGTGCAAATAGTGAAGGCTCTGGTGATAATGTACAAATGCACAAGCTCACAAGAGCCTTGGCTGGTGATATATGTGTTTAGTACCATTACTCATAGGAATGTCCATCAAGGTTTTTGTGTTTGGGTTGTATGTTTCAACAACTCTTAAGATCATATGTAGACTCATCCAAAAGTCTGGTAAGTTCAGTAATTGAACGGACAACTCTTACTTTATGAAGCGAGTACTCAACCACTACAACACATCATGGTTGTTGAAATCAGAGGGCCACATGAAGGATTAGTTTTTAATTTAATAGTGAAATTAAAAACAATTTAGACATCTGAAAATATGCTATGCTATTCTAAACTTTTTAAAAAATAGATTTGTACCTGGCAGTGTTGTTGCTTGTGTTTTTGTTAGTCACTTAAGGTGACATGGAACATAATCGAGATACCGGTGCAATTTGGTGCATTCTGGTGCATTCTAAGACCCTTTTTAGCCTTTATATTTGTGACATTTTTGGGGGCATTTTTTTTTTAAATTTGAGAAGATTGTTGTGAAGTTTTTTTTATTCCATTACTAGCTTCTGAGATGTTCCTTGAATACTTCCATGTAAATGACAAACACATCTCTGCCTTTAAATGCATGGGTGAAAGTTGCCAGAAATCCAAATACCGTGTTCGGGTGTGTATTACCCGCATTTGCGTACTACCCGCACCCCCTTTTGTTGCCAAACTCTGGGGGAAAACTGTTATACTGTTGTATTACCTGCATGGAGCATTTGCTGAAATTTTGGTGGATGCGTAAGTGAGAAAAAGTAAGAATTTGGCCAGTTTTTGTAGCACACAACGGACCGCGCGATCGTCTTCAAAAGGCGGGAAAATGCACGTGCGTGCGAGTATCACCAGAAAGCATGTATTTTGATTAAAATGTTGAAAAAACTTTACCTGTTCACCAGTGTTATTAATTTATTAACCCACATATGCCCGCGGCCCTTTTTTGGGACATCGGCAAACAGTGCAGTCCCGGATCAGATGCCTCAGAAAGACGCCGCAGACGTTTCTTTTTTTTGGGACATCGGCAAACAGTGCAGTCCCAGATCAGACACCTCAGAAAGACGCCGCAGATGTCTGATTTGGATTTACACTGTTTATTGATTTATAACGGTTCAATTATGACACTATTGTTAATCCCTGTCATATAATTGCCACCCTGCGGTGCGTGTCGATAAGGTGTGAAAATATGGTCAAGTTATGTCTCTAATTTGTGTTTATTCCCCAATCATAAAATTTAATCCGCAATCAGTGTGAAAATTTTTTAATTGCTCCTAAGACGAGTTGCTACGACTATTCTGCTGTCTCGTGAATGGTTATGTTTTGGCGCCAAATAGCAGACGCTTGGCGAGAAAAGTTGAACTCTTTGTGTTAACACATCTGTATTCTGTTGTTGGTTATTGACACGGAGCTTACGGAAAGCGCTGTTTTGCTAGCGAGAATACTTTTACCGTTTCCAAACATTTTTTTATGAGACAGATACGCCCCATTAAGCTAAAACAATAGACACGTGTGGGGTTGCTGGGGTACGATGACGTCATTTACCGATCGCGTGCAGAAAAAAACTAGTGGTGATTTGTGGGCGGCAGTTTGGATGCCCGAAACTTTGATGTTCGCATTGAACTTGCTTGTTTATTTTGTTTAAAATCAAAGTTTTAGGAATAATACTCACAAATTCGGGATTGCTAGTAATAGAGATTGTTATATTACTCATGTGTAAGTAAAATTGAGTGGACAATTAAACGTTATTTATGTCGGGAATCGTAAAAGGATAGAGCATAACATGAGATGCATCGTATTTTCAGCTGTAAAAAGTAAAAATAAAATGGTCCAAAAATAATTAGGGCGGATTACCCGCATCCAGAACTTGGGCCTGTAATTTGAGGGAAAAAACTGCGGGTAATACACGCCCGAATACGGAAACTGAAAAATTGGCTGGGGGTCAAGGGGGGCGCCTAGGCCCCTTTGTGAGTCCAGGGCAATGCCCTTGTGGGAGCCCAGGGGACAAAGCCCCCGGAAGCTCCTTGATTTTAGCAATTCAGAACCCCCTAAAACCCCTAAAAATTGACAAATTTTTTCTGCATGAAAAAACTAAGTCCACACCTAAAAAAAAATTGAGCAGGGGTTCCCCCCACTAGGCGCTGGCCAGCTTTGTTCACCCCCCGCCCATAATAATCCCGGCCTTCAAAAGAGTTGGGCAAAGACAGAGTGAAGAAGAAGTGGGTGGGGTGTCTGAAATGCAAAGTAAACAAAGTTTCCAGAACACCTTCTTCTTCAATTGATAGAACTTTTGGAAAATTGATAAATGTAATTAAATGCCACATACCTTAAACGCCCCTTTTTGTGCCTCCAATCCAACAAATTTATCATAAATATAACAATGATGGCTGATTTTTCCACTCGTTTTCCTAGCGTGTTCACAATAAATGCCTGTCCTTTACTGTCTATCTATCCATCTATCTTCTAATACGGAGTCGGTCATACTTAGCCATTACCTCAGAGTCATACTTGGTCATTACCTGGGAGTCTTTTTTCGGAAAATCGTCCCCCCCCCCAATTTTCTCCTCGGATCTGCATGAATCACAAGATCGTCAAAATCGGACCTCCGATCCGCGGTTATACGCGTTTCCGCGGAACTATCACATCCCTGAATTATAAAAGATGCGCGAAACCTCTCGTGGGGCGAAACCTCATAGTGGCGAAACTCTTGGTGGCGAACTTGTTTGGTGGCGAATTCTCTGTAAACGCTGTGTTTCACCCAAAGTTCTGTGTTTTACCCAAAAACATGTAAGCAAACATTCGGAATCATTCGGGCGTTTCACCGCCGTTAAAAAAGAGAGAAGTTGAATTTCTACCCGTAATTAATTAATTACCGTTAGAGTAGTTTTCTACCCATAATGATTTAATTGTGGGTTTGACAATGACCCCCACCAGGCATGGAATTCAATTTTCTCTGGACCCCCCCACCCGTGAAATACAATATTCACCCGACCCCACCACCCGTACAAAAAAATATCGGGTGCCGCCCGCCCTCCCCCCATGGCTAATTCTGGAACCGCCCTAAGGGAGACAAAAATATTTTCAAAAGAGTTGCCTCCCCTAGAAGTGTATAAGTTCCCGTTAATTACGAAATTTGTTTCGCATGTAGTTGTCTGTACCCAATCTATTTTAGTAGAGCACTGCAAAGCTGCCCCCACCCATCGGGGCTTGAAGAAATAAATGGGCTGCACGATGCTTCCACGCAGAGCTGAATCCTACCTCACACGAGTACTGGTTACCCACTTAGAGGATCTAAGCCTGCGCAGGGAAAGCGGTGCGAGTCGGACCATCCATGCTTATAAACCCTATAGGTTTCATTGGGCTAGCAAAAGGTCCAGGTTTGTATGTGCGGCCATTTTCAACTCAGATGAGATTGTTCATCTGTACAGTCTGAAAAAAGTCATAGAAACTCACATATAGATTGTGAAGCAGCCATAGAGCCAGACTGAAACACAATAGAACGAACCTCTGTAACGGGAACTAGGGCTGGCTAATCGGAGCTGAAAAGAGGATCGATTATCAGTCATGACATTGTGCTAGATAACCGATTAGTGATCACTGGATATTTTATCATAATTTAACTAGCCTGGCTTTCTTCTGAGCATGGTTCTTGCTATATTTAACCTATGTATGAGGATATACAGACCTGGGCAAAGAGTGTAGACCCAGATGAGACGCCGCTGAATGCGGCGTCTCATCAGGATCTGCACTGTTTGCCATTCTTCAAGCTATTTTAGGCAGTATGTTGTGTAGTTAACTGTACTTATTGAATAATCGATTACTAAGAAATCAGTAGCGATAATCATTTTTGTAAAATGTATCGATCAATTAATCGATTATCCGGTTAATCGTGTCAGCCTTAACGGGAACATCAAGGGAAAGGTCCTAAATTGGCTGCTTAGAGATGATTGCTGTTCAGGGACAGGTCTGGCAACTTTAGAAGACGAATTGCCAGATATAGATATTGAGCATGAAAGGAAGTTTTATAAACTTGAACAAACTCTAAAAATAGCTGAAGGCAGTTCAACATTGATGAACAAGACAGCTGGTAATCCATCACTTAGCTGACTTCTCTCCATTTTTATGCCCTGCCACAAAACGTGGCAGATATTCCCTCTGAAATTTTGAGTGACTGTCCATCCCTCAGCGCCTCATAATTTGGTGTCTGCTCCATAACTCTGATACCGTTTGAGATATTTTCACAAACTTCTAAAAAATGTAAAGCATAACATAGCCCCAGATAAGAGGGGTTACTCAACAGAAGTGCCTTGCCGAGGTGCTTCAAATAAGTACCTGCAATATGTTTACGTGTAGAAGTAAGAAAAATATCAGTACTTTTCAGATAAAAAAAATGACTTATCTGGAGCTATGGCATAATGAGATGTGCAGAACCAACGAATCGTAACTCTGGTTTTCTTACTTTTGGAGTTATTGCCTTTTGAACAGTTAACATAACCGTTTATGCCATGTACTCATGCCTGCTCCATAACTGATGCCAATAGAGATATTTTCATGAAATGCGATGCAAATATAAAGTACCTTGAGACAAAATAAAAATAATATGTGGATACCCCTCTTGTCTGGGGCTATGAGAACTTTTTTACCATTTCCAGATAGCACAGAAGCAGATGTTTTGTTTTCATTTCCTCTCATTTTATGATGCATTTATTAAAATTCTATAGCATGAAACGGACTATGTACTTTCACTGAACATGTGTAATGGGTTTTTAGCTCACCTGACCGAAGGTCATGGTGAGCTTTTGTGACTGTGAGATGTCCGGCGGCGTCGTGCGTCCTGCGTCCGTAAACTTTCCTCGTTAACACTCTAGAGGCCACAGTTTTGATCCAATCATCATCAAACTTGGTCAGAATGATCATCATGACAATATGTCGGTCAAGTTCGAATATGGGTCATGTCGGGTCAAAAAGTAGGTCACCAGGTCAAATCAAAGGAAAACCTTGTTGACACTTAGAGGCCACAATTTTGGTCCAATCATCCTTAAACTTGCTCAGGATAATCATCTTGATAATATCTCGGTCAAGTTCAAATATGGGTCACGTCTAGTCAAAAAGTAGGTCAGTAGGTCAAACCACAGAAAACCGTTGTTAGCACTCTAGAGGCCATAGTTTTGGTCCAGTCATCCTCAAACTTGCTCAGAATGGTCATCCTGTCAATATCTCGGTCAAGTTTGAATATGGGTCATGTTGGGTCAAAAAGTAGGTCAGTAGGTCAAATCATATAAAAACCTTATTAACACTCTAGAGGCCACAGTTTTGGTCCAATCTTCCTCAAACTTGGTCAGTATGTTCATCCTGACAATATCTCGGTCAAGTTTGAATATGGGTCATTTCAGGTCAAAAAGGAGGTCAGTAGGTCAGATCATAGAAAAACCTTGTTAACACTCTAGAGGCCACAGTTTTGGTCCAGTCATCCTCAAACTTGCTCAGAATGATCATCATGACAATATCTCGGTCAAGTTCGAATATGGGTTATTTCGGGTCAAAAAGTAGGTCAAACCACAGAAAACCCTTGTTAGCACTCTAGAGGCCAGTTTTGGTCCAATAATCCTCAAACTTGCTCAGAATGATCATCCTGTCAATATCTCGGTCAAGTTCGAATGTGGGTCATGTTGGGTCAAAAAGTAGGTCAGTTGGTCAAATCATATAAAAACCTTGTTAACACTCTAGAGGCCTCAGTTTTGTCTAATCTTCCTCAAACTTGGTCAGAATGTTCATCCTGACAATATCTCGGTCAAGTTTGAATATGGGTCATTTCAGGTCAAAAAGTAGGTCAGTAGGTCAAACCACAGAAAAACCTTGTTAGCACTCTAGAGGCCACAGTTTTGGTCCAATCATCCTCAAACTTGCTCAGAATGATCATCCTGACAATATCTCACTCAGTCAAGTTCGATTATGGGTCATGTTGGCTAAAAAAAATAGGTCAGTAGGTCAAATCATAGAAAAACCTTGTTAGCAATCTAGAGGCCACAGTTTTGGTCCACTCATCCTCAAACTTGCTCAAAATGATCATCCTGACAATATCTCGGTCAGGTTCAAATATGTCAAGTCGGGTCAAAATGTAGGTCAGTAGGTCAAATCATAGAAAAACCTTGTTAACACTCTAGAGGCCACAGTTTTGGTCAAATCATCATCAAACTTGCTCAGAATGATCATCTCTACAATATCTAGGTCAAATTCGAATATGGGTCATGTGGGGTCAAAAGTAGGTCAAATCATAGAAAAACCTTGTTTGCACTCTAGAGACTGCAATTTTAGTCTAATTATCATCAAACTTGCTCGGAATGATCATCTTGACAATATCTAGGTCATATTCGAATATGGGTCATGTGGGGTCAGAAAGTAGGTCAGTAGGTTAAATCATAGAAAAACCTTGTTAACACTCTAGAGGCCACAGTTTTAGTCCAATCATCATCAAACTTGGTCAGAATTGTCCTCTTTTTGTAATACCTTGGTCAGGAGGGGTATTTTATTTGACAGAAAATGCTGTTAGCAAACAGTACAGACCCTGATCAGATGCCACATTCTGTGACATCTGATCTGGGCCTATGCTGTTTGCCAGGCTACCCCTTCTGGGTTTTCCCGCCTTTTAGGGGTTATTATAACTTTAAACAAATATTCTGTATGATAATACAGTATCTCAAGCAATTCAGACTTTCAGGGTGTTTGGATCATGGTCAAAGTTCTTTTAGCTATTTTTAGAAAAAACATTGTCATCACTCGACCTACTTTTATTTCATAATTTCCCCAACATAAGCATGCTACAGATTAGAAATGATTGAAATCAACCATCAGGCTGCAGAAATATAAATGCTGTCAGACATGAAGGGGTGGACCTTTCATCTCAATGTTGGGTAAAAGTCCCACAAAATTGGAAGCAATGTCTCCAAAATGACCTAAATAGTATAAACCTCAAATCAAACAAACAAAATTGGTCAAATCATACTTGAGACTGCATTTTTGGTTCAAGCTTCATGAAACTTGCCAAGAATGTTTGCCTTTATAAAATCTTGAATATGTTTGAATATGGGTCATGTGGGATATAAAACAAGGTGATGAATAGACTCAGGTGAGCGATACAGGACCATCATGGTCCTCTTGTTTCAATGTAGGCACACCAGATGAGACAGTATGGCCTGGTGTATCTCAGTTGCCAGACTTCAAATCTTCATTTCCTAAATGGCCACATCAGTCAATAGCCAATGTTTTGCCACACCTCTGCACAGACGGAACAGATCTGATAACTGTAAGTCTTCAATACTACACCACAATCTTGCCACAACACTGTTGAGGTCTAATACAAACACCTTGTTAGTTAAACAGCCATGTTATATCAAAACAAAAATATATAGCTTACATAGAAATATGATTATTTACGGTCGTTTTTAGCACGCCTTGACAAAGTTGAAGAAGACCCATTGCACTACCCCTGGCGTTGGTGTGGGTGTTAGCTTTGGCTTTCATGGCATTAACATTGGTGTTGGCGTTGTCGTGAACATTTACGTTAAATTTTTTAAGAGTTCATATTTTCCAGACCATAAGATGGATTTGGTAACTGCTCATATTTTCCAAACCACGTGGTGAATTTGGTTCATATTTGATTATAACCATATGATGATAGATTTAGGTCAAAAGTTTCATTTATCAGTACTGACACCCATGCCCATAACCTCAAGGTCAAGGACAGAAACAATAATTTTACTGTTAAATTCTTTTAAAAGCTAATGTTTTCCAAATCGTACAATGGATTTGGTTCATATTTGATATGATGATTGATATAGGTTCAAGGTTTTATTCAACTATACCCCCACCCATGAGCATAGACTTAGAAATTTTTAATGTTAAATTTTTTTAACAGCTCATATTTTCCAAACCATATGACAGATTTGGTTCATATTTGGTATGATGATAAGATACAGGTCCAAACTTTTTATTCAGCTATTCCCCACCCATGCTCATGACTTCATGGTCAAGGTCACAGACTTTTATGTTAAAGATTTTTTAGATTTCATATTTTCAAAACTATAATATGGATTTGGTTCATAGTTGGTATGTTGATTGGTATAGGTGTAAAGGCTTATTAGGCATTACCTCCACCTATTCCAATGGCATCAAAGAAACTCCCAGGCGAGCTTCTTTGTTGCTCTTATTATATGCCCATTTGAAAAATGGTTGTTTTATGTTTTCTTCTTCATGGTTTGTCCTTTGTCAGATAACTCCTGCAGTTTACATCTGATCAAGCTGAAACATCATTTGAGCCCCGCCAAGCGAATTTGTGTCTTCGAGCATTTCGTCATGACAAATTTTAACTGCGCATGCCCAGCCATTCAGAGGGGCCAGCAGGGATATGGCTTTCTGTCTGAAGGTTCATCTTGATTCACTGCTTGTATGAGCGAGCAACGAAGGTTCTGGCGAGACTGCGGGGAGGCGCAGGCTCGCCTGAACCTTCGCTGCTCGCATAGGCGATAAGTACCAAAATCGCTTGACGGGGCCCATTTATATGTGAAGTAGCAAATATGAGTCGGGGCACAGCATTTTCTACAATTTACATGTACGCCCAGCGAAGCCTGGGATAAGCCTGCACATCTATATTATCTAATCAGACTTCACTTGCTGCACGAAGGAACATTGGAACCTTAACTATCCTTACAGCACACAACGAAGACTCTGATCAGACTTCACGGATGCGCAGGCTGATCTGAGTTTTTGTTGGGCGCACATCATTGTAGGTTTTGTCGTACAATGGCTCATATTATTTCAAGGTTACAGTTCAACAGATATTAGCATGAGTAGTGCCTTTTGGAAAATTTCTGTAAATATTTTATTTCTTGCTAACTCCTACAGTAGCTGAAACTTTATTTATAGGTAGACCATGATGTGGAACAGCACACATAGTGTTTGAGGTTACAGTCCATAAATATTAACACAAGTAATGCCACGCTTAAAACTTTTTGTAAATGTTTTATTTCTGCTTTACTCCTGCAGTTTACATCCTATCAAGCTGAGACTTGATTTAAAGGTAGACCATGATGTGGAACAGCGCATGGTATTTGAGTTTACCATCCGCCAAATATTAAGAGAGTTATTCCCCTTTGAAATTTCTGCAAACTTCTTTTCCTGAAATTCAGCTAACTCCTATAGATTACATTAAATCAAGCTGAAACTTTGTAACACCATGATGTGGAGCAGTGCATATTGTTTCTAGGTTTCGGTCCATCAAACATAAGCAGAATTATGGACTTTTGAAAATTTGTTAACTTTTCATTTCTGATGAACTCCTACAGTTTACATCAGATCAATTTGAAACTTGATCTGTAACTAGACCATGATGTGGAGCAACACATATTGTGTAGTTTTGAAGTCACAGTTCACTAAATATTAACAGTTATGCAAAGTTGAAAATTTCTTCTAGCTAAGTCCTATATTTAGTGAGATCATGATGTGAATATTAACAGAGTTATTCCCCTTTGAAAATTTCTGCAAACTTCGCTTCCTGGAATTCAGTGAAGTCCTCCATCAGATTACATTAGATCAAGCTAAAACTTTGTTACACCAAGATGTGGAGCAGTGCATATTGTGACGAGGTTACCGTCCATCAAATATTAGCAGAATTATGGGCTTTTGAAAATTTCTGTAATCTTTTGTATTGTTTTGAGGTTACAGTGCACTAAATATTAACAGGCTATGCCCAATTGAAAATTTCTTTAAATGTTTCTTTTCTGGCTAAGTCCTATAGTTAGTGGGATCATGATGCAGAGCAGCACATTGTATTGTTTTGAGGTTACACTCCTTTATATTACAGAGTTACACCCCTATGAAAATTTCTGTTACTGTTTTGTTTTCTGGCTAACTTCTTTATTTAGCCCCTCCCCCCACACACACCACCTCCACCACCAAAGGGTGACCCCACCCCATTGGGCTCAGAGAAATATATTGGGCTGCATGATGCTTCCACGCAGAGCTGAAACTGATCACATGTGTACTGGTAAACCGTTCAGAAGGTCTAAGTTTGCAAAGACAAAAGGTACAAAAAATCCTGTTGGTTTCATTGGGCGGCAGGGATCAAGATGCAATTTTATCTCAATATCGGTCCCACAAAATTGGAAGGGACGTCTCCAAAATATAACTAAATAGTGTTGACAGGGATGTAAACCTCAAATGAAACAAACAAACCACCAAATGGAGGGTGCTGCCGAATATGTTTGCATTGGTGTAGACCTAGCCTGATGGAACTACTTAATCTCCTCAATGGATGGATTCTCACCAACTTGCATGGTTACATGATAAGGATTGGGAAAAACAGTTGTTAGGTTTTGATGTCCTTCGCCTCATAATCAAGGGGCACAGGAACCAAACAACAGCCAATTTAGGGCCAAAAATGGCTTGTCTGTCTATATCATAAAATAGATGGATTTTGGTCAAACTTGGTGCAATATATTATTATAACCTACTGATTTGATTAGCCTTTGATGACCTTTTCAATTTGTTTGGCAGGAATGATTAAGGCACTGTGCCCTTATTTCTGACTTTTGTGAACCTTTCATAGCTGCTTAGAAAAATGGCATGTGAAACCGATTGACCCTATTTTAAACGTATAATTTCTAAACTAAATGGCCGGCAGTAAAGATGTATATATTTCAGTGTAGATAAAAAAATGTATAACCTCATGCAGATATTATTTAATGTAACAATAGGCCATGAGGATCAGAACTTAAGGACATCCCTTTTAAAGTGTTAATAAATACAATGTTTTTGGCTGAGGATGAGTTTAACCAGTTTTAACTTGAGTCAAATTTTATTATTTGATGGTTGGGTTGGTGGTCAACATTATTTTGACGTGCAACACGAACTAGGGACCTCTGTATGGGCAATGGTCTGTGACTGCTCACACAGAAATATAACATCATCATCTGAGTGATTCATTGTCCGTAAAACATGTCTGCCTGCTGGATTAGGTATTAAAAGTTACCAGATGGTGTCATTTGATGGTGTTGCGGGTGACTTAATGACTACACTGTAGAGTCGTTATAACGCTGATGCTTAAAACGCGGAAATCGTTATAACGCTGTTGGTCTGTGGCTCCCGTTTTTTTTACGTTTTTTTTTCCAGTTTTGAAAGTTTGGCTGAAAATATTGCCCTTTTTTTTCGCGGAACTCGGCAGTCAAAACATCGTCAGCCATGATAAGACGTATATACTCGCCGATTTACTCAAGCTGTCAACACTTATGAAACTGTGAATATTCGCCTAAGGCATTAAAGGTGTGAAATTAAATTGACACCTGTATATGCTTAACATTTTTCGTGCCAAAACAGAGCAATGCAGACGCTGTTTTCATCTGTGCATCTGCATGGGGTAAATCCGTGGGGCAATTTGTTGGGGGGGAAATCGTTATAACGCTGTTGGTCTGTTGCTCCATTTTTTTGCTTTTGTCCGCCAGTTTTGAAAATGGTCAATTTTTTTCCCATTTTTCCGCCGAACTCGGCAGTCAAAATACCATCAGCCAAGACAATACCTGTATTCTCGCTTATTTACTCAAGTTGCAAACACTATTAAACTGTGAATACTCGCTTATTGATAAGACAGCAATTAACTGTGTGGTAAGGTGTGAAAACTAGGTAATCAAGGTGTTTGTACCTGTTTGTCTCAATTAATCCCTTTGTAATTGTCACTTGCAGACGCTAAATATTTTTCCCTCCAAAACAGAGCATAGCAGACGGATTTTTTTTTTGGATATTTATTTATTATTCACTAGATAAAAACAAAGAAACGGAAATCTAACATTCATAATCACCATTAAACTTGGTTGGCTTACATTAATAGCCCCTCTTTCAAGCTAACCTTTCGGAATTGTCAAGTTGCATTTTACTTCACTATTCAGTGATACCTTCTTGAGACCGGAAAAGGTAAATAAATATGGCGGCCAGAGATACAGAAACGAAAGTACAGTAATGAATAAATTCAGCAATGGTTTAAATGAAAAGCTAAATGACCACTAGAAGTAAAGAATCAGATTATTATTTCATCTAGTAACTTTATAATTTAAAATACATGTCCGCCCCCGCCATTAGGGGCTTGAAGAAATATATGGGCTGCATGATGCTTCCACGCAGAGCTGAATCCGGCCCGCACACTAGTAATGGTTAACCGCTTAGAGTATCTAAGCCTGTCCAGGAACCGCGGTGCGAGGCGGACCATCCATGCTAATAAACCCTATTGGTTTCATTGGGCGACAAGGCTTGAGATGTCATTTCATCTCAATGTCGGGTAAAAGTCCCACAAAATTGGAAGCAGCGTCTCCAAAATGACCTTTACAGTGTTGACGGGGACGTTAAACCTCAAATCAACCAACCAACCAACATGCAGTATGTAATATTCATAAGAAACTGGCAGAAACAGTAGCCATGCATGCAGAAAAAGTGGGTGGGGTAACAATATAACGCTATATTTTCGGGATCAATATAGCACTGGATCACATATAACGCGGTCGACGTCGATGGATCCCGATGACAGCGTTATAACGACGCTACAGTGTATTTATCAAACAGCCATCATATGACTGTTTATCATATGATGTCGTTGATAAGCAGTGGATAACGTCGTGTAATAAAAATCGTATGACCACACGTGTAATAACACTTTGGCGGGATTAAGTAACGTCATGGCGACGTCCATGTCAACAATGCAATTTTCGTAGAAAAATTGTCAAATTAAAAGGCGATAAAATCCAATTTAAAGTAGTCATATGATAAAGAGAATCTTACACTCGTGGTCATTTCATATGATATTTATGAAACTCGCCGAAGGCTCGTTTCATAAATATCATATGAAATGACCACTCGTGTAAGATCCTCTATATATGAGCTGTGCCATGTGAAAATATGTCCTGAAACATGTGCACCCATTGAACATTACAATAACACACCCATGTGGGATATTTCTAAATCTGGCCATTTTCAGATGAAAATTAGGGGATAACTGTATTCAAAATTGTCATTTGGGGAGGTAAATCGGTGGTTTTACGGTCGGAAATTTCGTTTTACGGCGACGCGTCAGCGGAGCCGTAAAACGGAATTTGCGACCGTAAAACCACCGATTTACCGCCGTAAAACGGAATTTGCGACCGTAAAACCACCGATTTACCTCCCCAAATGACAATTTTCAATACAGTTATCCCCATTCTAATGCACTTATTCGGTTGTTTTGTTAAAAATTGTACTATTTTGCACAAAGTGGCAGGCGTTGTGAGTTGCGTAAAACCAAATGTCAACCAATGAAAAACGACGTTACGTGGTGACGTCGGATTATCGACAGTATATCGTGGAATATACTGTCGCAAATTCTTGACATTATCCAATCAGACGTCGCGTTACATACGTAAGTGCATTAGAATGTTCGATTTATTTCCTACTTTTAGTTCCAATATAGATTGTGGGTGCTCGTTAGAACTGCCTCATAGTGTTGGTTCTATTGAGTACACACAATCTATGATTTTGAGCAAACATAAGGAAAACAATGAACACCTTCGTCAACCCCACTTTAGTAGGGTTTAATCCATTGCATGCCGGAAACCCCTAAAGGGGTACCTTGGCAAACAGTGCAGGCCCAGATCAGAAGCCACAGAACAAGGCATCTGGGCCTCCACTATTTGCTAACAGAATTATAATGCAAATAGAATAAAAGTGAAAAAAATTGGCCTGACACCCATTTTATGACAAATGGACTTGTCCAGCATATAGCAATGGAAGAGTCCACTAGTATACAACGGGTTAAAAGGGGTTTTCATTAACCTGATGAGAAATAAACTCAGCCTGTGGAACAACTTAGCCATATTAAAGACAGCTTCTCGGTCAGCCTGAAGAAAGTTTATATCACCAAACATCCATCTAGAGCACAACAAAACTGATCAGACTGTGTGTCTTTGTGGATTCTTTGCTAGGCGCACATGCTGAAAGATATCTTTTCACTTATCACCGCCCATTTTTCAGTTTGATTCAGCTAATGATTGTATTATTTTGTGAAAAATGGTTTTTTTTTTTAGATTATCGTCATGTGCTGCTTGAGGCATAATTTATTTTGAATATCAGTACTGTAGTAAAATTCTTGTTTGCCCAAATGAGGCCGGTTTTAAAAATTGCTTTATATACATGTATGTCAGAACTCAAATTGTTAACAATTTTTCTTTTACAGAAAATGTTGAAATATGAACCAAGCCAGCGAATATCTGCTAAGTCAGCTCTTGTTCACCCATACTTTAGTGGGATCACAAAACAGAGACCAATGCCACACATAAAATAGAAGTTGCAAAGCCAGGTGCTGTTAGTTGCAAAGCCAGGTGCTGCTTGTAGAGGCGTCCGCTGCTTTTAAAGGATAAAATAAGCTGAAAAGTGTGACAAAAATGAAACAAATGAGCCAGTGTACAACAAAACCCACAATAAGACGTGTGCCCAACTAGGTCTCAGATCAGCCTGCACGTCCATGCAGTCTGATCATCACGTGAACACGTCCGTAAAATGAAGACCCCCCTATACCCCACTTTATATAGAGAAAACTGGGGTTTACGGGGGTATACATTATTTTTCTTATTCTTTCTCCAAGACATAGGTTGTGGGTACTCGTTAGAACCGCCTCATTGAGGCGGTTCTAACGAGTACCCACAACCTATGTTTGCAGTATTTATAAGAAAAATATAGCGGATTTTCATAAGAAAAATGGACATTTTGGAGATGTGTAAAAATGCACCAATTCGCACGGGTGTATTATCGTAATGTCAGAGTCTTTGTTAGGATAGCTAAGGGCCCAATGCGCCTTCATGCAGCAAGAGACTATATGGATGCACAGGCTGATCTGATTCTTCGCTGGGCGCACATGTAAATTGTAGGAACTGCTGTGCACCGACTCAAATATGAGTTGGCACACTATAAGAGGATTTTTGCACATATACAGCCAGCTAATAGGGCATATGATGTCTTGCATGAAGCTACCTCAAGGTTTTAATGCTCCCCAAAGAATTTAGGGGGATCATATAGTCACCGCAGCTTCGTTCCGTCCGTCCCGTTCTTGTCCATGTGAATTCTCAGCAACTACTGGTCAAATTTCAACGAAACTTCATGAGAATTTTTAGTATCTAAGGTGGCTGTGCATATTATCTGCATGTTCTTGTCTGATTAATATGTAAGCCCGTTTGAAAAATGGGATGTATTATGTTATACCCCCAGGCGTTCGTCCGTCTGTTTGTGAACTTTTCGCTCCTGGATAACTCATCCTTCAGTTTACATCCGATGAAACTGAAACTTCATACACAATTAGACCATGATGTGGTTCGGCACATATTGTTTCGAGGTTACGGTCCACCAAATATTTATAGAGTTATGCCCCTTTGAAATTTTTTATCAACTTAGTTTCCGGATAACTCCTCCTACAATTTACATCCTCCTACAATTTACATCCGCTCAAGCTGAAACTTCATACATAGTTAGACCATGATGTAGGGCAGCGCCAGTTGTTTCGAGGTTACATTCCACCAAATAATTATAGAGTTATGCCCTTTTGAAATTTTTTGTAAACTTTTCATTTCTGGATGACTCCTACATTTTACATCTGATTAAGCTGAAACTTCATATATAGTTAGACTATGATGTGGGGCAGTGTATTTTGTTTCGAAGTTACTGTCCACCAAATAATAATACAGTAATGCTCCTTTGAAAAATTCTGTAAACATATTGTTTCCAGATAACTCCTCCTACATTTTACATCCGATGATGCTGAAACTTTACATACAGTAAGACCATAATATGGAACAGTGCATATTATTTTGAGGTTATGGTCTGCCAAATATTACTAGAGTTATACCCCTTTCACAGATTTTTCTGAACATTGCATTTCCGGATAACTCCTCTAACATTGAAACTTTAAATATAGTAAGACCATGATGTGGAACACATCATGGTCTTACTATATGTAAAGTTTCAATGTAGGAGGAGTTAACCGATCAAGGGTAGATGCGCAATGGTACCTGGATAATTTGGTTCAGTGACTTTTCCATGGAGCTTGCATAGGCTTTACTACCACCTTGGTATCATGCATAGATAGAGGCCTTCGGGGAGCATCCATTGGTTTCACCTATTTCCTTGTCTCTACATGTCTTTGATCAGCAAAGGCTCTGGCGAGTCTGCGCATGACTTGCCAGAGCCTTCGCTGGTTGTTTATGCAATATACACGAATATTGATCTTTTTCAAATGAGTTAGATTGTATAATTTTACTTCTTTTGAGTTTATTGGCCCAGTCAACTCTACGTCATGTTGAACTGGTCACTAATTCCTGGGCAGGCTCATACATGATATAGAGGATCTTACATGAGTGCTCATGTATTATTGAATTTATTAAACAAGTTGAGGAAAAGGGATAAAATGCAAGGCTTTGCCGAGCATTTTATCCCTTTTCTTCAACGAGTTTAATAAATTCAATACAACACGAGCACGAATGCAAGATTCTATTTATCATATGACATTTAAAACACATTATATTCACGATTGTTTACAAAAATGTCATTATTCCACCATTAGTAAATGCGACGTCGTTAAGGGCATAGTACATGGAACGTAATGGGGCGTATCTAGCTAATTTGCATATTTAATCCACTAGTGGATTATCAAAAATATTACATGGCATTATTACACTCTCAGACACTACGTCATAATTCAAGGTTGGCAAAAAAGCGGGAAATACTCGTATTTCCCTGGACGGTGGGAAATACAGGGAATTCCCGGGAAATACAGGGAATTCCCGGGAAATACTGGGAAATATATATTTACATAGGTGGTACCAACTGAGACTGCTAAATATACCCCAACTACCTAGCTATTTGAAAGCAAAATTATTTCAAGTTCATGCAGGGCTTGAAAATTGCACTATCTGCTTGCAATGACAAAAAAAAAAAAAATGAAGGACAGGTAAAAAGTTTGACTAGTCCATACAACACTTACCAAAGTTTACATGCACTTAGTCATGTAGGACAAGTGAAATTTTGAAGAATTTGCCAGCACTTTTTACATTGAATAACTTGAAAGATCTATAGTCCCTTGCCTTCATAGAGAATGTATATATTTTCTTTTCAAACGTGATTCTAAAATATTAGTTTCTAACTTTCAGCTATTTCAAAACATGTAATTTTAATACTGAGGTGAGTATCTATAGATAATTTAAGAAACTTATTTTGCTTAAATTAACTGTGTTCTTTTAATACCTGTCTCAAACAAACAATTAAAATACCACACCTTTTAACATTTGGAGTATGGTTAGTTGACAAACTTGCAAACAAACGTTTTCTATTGTAAACATCCTTAACCCATTTGTACCGGAAACCCTTAAACAGTTACCCTGCAGGCCTAGATCAGACACCGCAAAATGCGGCAGCTGATCAGGGCCTACACTATTTGCAAAAAGTTCAGCCAGTTTCCAAATCAATTTTGAAGAAAACACAGCCTGACAGCCCTAAATTTTGAAATGGACTCCTGATATATACAAGGAGGAAGATTCCATTTAGTACAAAAAGGGTTAAAATTCAAACATCCAAATAGTTGTTGTAAATCTCAAAAAAATTGAACTGTGTGGTTTAGTGTTACACTAAAGCATACAAAACATGTAGTTCCAATGGCAAACTCTCTTAAAAAACTAAGTGATTCTGAATCGGGTCTGCACTGTTTGCCCAGGCATGTCTGTCCGAAATACTGGGATCATTATGTCATTTATCTTCTAAAGCATATGTGTGATTTTAAATAACACTCTGCACCCTACATAACAATAGATCACTTTATATTTATATTTGTGGTGTATGAATGTCATTTGACGTGTCACCAGTAACAATTCTGATTCTGATTGTGTTTGGTTGACTAAATCCAGACTTATGGCATAGCATATTGCAAAATAGCTCACTGTTCTTTATTTCCATTAAATTACACAAATATTAATAGTGTTCTTCTATGAAATGGCTAAACAAAAATCATATTTCCCACCATTTCCCAGTATTTCCCACTTTTGCTGAAATTTGGAGTATTTACCAGGACGGTAATTACCGGTAAATACCAGTGGGAATTCCCACCACCGGTATTTACCGACCAACCTTGCGTCATATGACAAAAGCTGTTAATCAGTTAAGTGCACATTCTTTCCCCAAAGACTGACAACTGGCCTTCTTGAATAAGCGGAAGGAAGAGAACAGCAGTACAAAAGATTTCATGATCAATCTCCACAAAAGAAAAGCCGACTCAGTTGTGATCAAACCGGAGACCTGATCACCAGGCAGATGTGCATCTGATTTTGCCACCGAGGCTGGCTCCTAGTGTTGATCCTGACTATGCTTTGGTAATGGACTTGAAAGGGGTTTTTTAGTTTGCTTGCATGAAGCACACTTCATGGACTTGTCATTTATTCAACATTGAAAACACTGTTACATTGTTAAATGAGCCCCGCCAAGCGAATTTGTGTCTTCGAGCATTCCGTCATGACAAATTTTAACTGCACATGCCTAGCCATTCAGAGAGGCCAGGGATATGGCTTTCTGTCTGAAGGTTCCTCTTGATTCACTGCTTGTATAAGCGAGCAGCGAAGGTTCTGGCGAGACTGCGCGGATGCGCAGGCTCGCCTGAACCTTCGCTGCTCGCATAGGCGATAAGTACCAAAATCGCTTGACGGGGCCCAAATAATGCTAAATAATGTATTTACCATTTGTATTCCGACAGACAGGCCTGAGCTAACAGTGTAAACCCAGATGAGATGCCGCACAACATGGTATCTCATCAGGATCTACATTGTTCCCCAATCATTCTTAAGGCCCAACATTGGGTAGTTCATTGTACTTGTTCAAATTTTAGAACAGGCTAAGGTGTCCGAATATTTAGGGTAAATACGGTAAATGTTGAGTGCTGTCAGTTTGCAAAATGTAGTGGACTAAGGCGTAGTTTTTCAAAGCATCATTATCATAACAAGCTCGTTAGTGGTGAAAATCTTAACTGGTCTAGCAAGTTCAACACCTAATACTCTGGATTTTTGCTGGAAAATGTGAGTAGGTTTTGCATTTGTAAACCTACTCACGTGTTTTTCAGCAAAAAATATTAGCTTATTTGCCATGTTAGTAATATGTTAACTAACAAAATCTTTAGTTTTGAACACCTGGGAAGAAAATTGATAAAATGTATTGCCTGTTTACTGACTTAGGCATCAGCAGTTTGAATGATATACATATTTTGCCACTAGTGTGTTCAGCTTACAGCAACAGTATTTTGAACTGCTTTATCTTTGATCTGACTGGTGATCAGGACGAGGGTTCGATACCTGCCTGGGTCGGCAACATTCTTTCGTGGAGATTAATCATGAAATCTTTTCTATGGTCATTGTCTCCCTTCCTCTGATTCAAGAAGGGCAGTTGTCAGTTTCTGGCGAAAGAATGTGCACTGTGCTGGTTAGCCGCTTAGGTATAAGCTTGCCCAGGAAAAGTGTGGATAGGTAAACTGACCGGCTCGAAAATGACCTAAAATAGTGTTGACTGGCTCGTTAAACTCAAATACAAACAAACAAAGCTTCATCTTTGAATAACATACTGTTAAACACTGCTATTAAGACCACTTGTGGGAATGAAAAAAGTGGTCTGATTACTAAGGTGGACTTAATATTGAATATAAAATCTTCATTATACTGTCTCTGTTGGGGTCTTTTGCAAAGGTCTACAGAGGACCCGCATTATAACGACATTCGTTATAACGGCAAAACTCGTTATAACGACAATTTCAATTCTTTGCTCAAGGTTTAGCCTCGATTCGAGCAGCTTGGGCTTCCCTCGGGTTTGAAATGCCCAATTCGACTCCATAGTCATGAAAGTTTCTTGTAATTTATTACCCCAAGAAACAAATGTTATAGACATTTGTTAGAATCACCTCATCGAGGCGATTCTAACAAATGTCTGTAACAATTGTTTCTTGGAGTAATGCTGTGGAAAAGACCTTTTATAACCTATCATACTCCTAACTGGGATTCTTTGTAACGACAAATTCATTATAGAGGCACAATAATATGGATCATTTACTGTCGTTATAACGCGGTTCCTCTGTATATCAGTACAAAAATGTATAGATTATATAGAAAAATGACCATTATGTCAACAAACGTGTTCATGTAAATATTTATAAGCCCTGTGTGTTCAGTTAGTGCTCTTTTTTAAATATACAGTAAAACTTTATTCTAATGCACTTGCATGTGTAACACGATATCTAATTGGATAATGTAAAAAATTTGCCACAGTATATTCTGTGGTATACTGTCCGAAACCCACACTACAAAACATCACTTCGTTGGCGGGCATTTGAGTTTTGCAGCTCACAACATTCTGTGCAAAATAGTACAGTTTTTAACCAAAACAACCAATAGTACATTAGAATTGGGATAACTGAATTGAAAACTTGGCATTTTGGGGAGGTAAATAAATTGTCAGTTTTGCAGTGGCAAACTCCGTTTTACGGCTCCACTGATGCGTTGCCATAAGACGAAATTTCCAACAATAAAGCTGCAAGTATACCTTCCTAAATGACAATTTTGAATACAGTTACCCATAATGATTCGCACAGTGAAGGATCATTTACCCTTACTGAAACATACTTGATTGCAGTCCAAGGACTTTTTTTCCAGATATAAATGTTTAGGGATAATTTTGGGATATTTTCATTGTGTCTGCTTTAAGCATGGCGAGATTTAGGAGTACAGGTTTCTGTCTGTCAATCTGTCCGTTTGTCTTGTCAGAATCAACTCAAATAGTCATGTCTATTTTTCAAGAACCTCGATCACAGGCGTGACACAGCCTTTGGCGAAAACCTTGTTCTTATTTTGTTACAGCATGACAACATTCGGCAGAATTCTTCTTCTTATTTGGTCTTGACAAGATATCATTAGAATCACCTCATCAGGGAAGTCATGAGCACACATACCATTATTTTAATAATATATAGAGGATATTTACTTTTTTGAGGTGGATACCAAAAATATTTCATCGAGTGTGTTGAAAACATCATAATTTTCACGAGTGCGAAGCACGAGTGAAAATTCGGATGTTTTCAACACACGAGATGAAATATTTTTGGTATCCGTCGAAAAAAAGTTAATGTTCTTTTTATTTTATAATTTATTGGGACACTTACGGTAATTATTGATCGACCCTAGGCGGTGACGTCACGATTTTGACCTGGCTACATGACGTCACAACTGTCAGTTTCAAAGGATAAACAAATCGCCATTTTGGATTCAGCATTTCTAGTTCAAAGAATGCTTTTCAAGGTATGTTACTGAATGCGTTGTGCTTATTTGAAGTTCATTTTATTATTGAAGGCTCTACGCGGCATGCACCCAGCCATTGTATAATCGATTCCATGTGTAGCAGTCGGTCGCCGGCGGTTTTTCACGTTGGGGAAAAAACACACACACAAAACAACCTTGATTTGAGCCCATATTTCCTCACACAAACTCTTACCCAGCCATTCAGTGAACTGGTACGCCTTGTAGACCATTTGTAACAAAACAGCTAAGCCTAAATCTTAGAGGGAGCATTTAAATTGTGACCGAGATGTGACGGCAAAAATCACAGCGCTGCTGTTGTCAAATATGGCACCTGTTCATTGTTTTAGTGCCACAGTTCTGTCTTCAAACGTCAAAATATATTCTAACGACATAAGGAATTATTATTCTTAGTAAATAAAAGGAAAATTAACCCTTTTTTCGACCATAACGTAAACAAAAAAGAAGTTCCGGTACGCTACAGTGAAATGATATAAATGGTATCAGTCACATGTGAAATGATACGATATCATTTCACTTGTGATTGATATCATTTTTATTTGTTTCAGATATGCATTGATTTCACTGCTAAGGAAAATAATAAATTACGATAACACACATAGTGCATTTTATCACATCTCCAAAATGGCTAGTTTATTGGTGAAAACCTGTGGTATTTTTCTTATTTATACAACAAACATAGGTTGTGGGTGCTCGTTAGAACCGCCTCAATGGCTAATTAATTGGTGACAACCCGTGGTATTGGGTGCTCGTTAGAACCGCCTCATTGAGGCGGTTCTAACGAGAACCCACAGCCTATGTCTTTGATCAGAAATAAGAAAAATTATATATAACCCTTAGACCCCAGTTTTCTCTATATAAAGTGGGGTTTAAGGGGTCTTTATTTCACGGACTTGTTCACGTGATAGAAGATACAAAAGACTTTCCTAAATTATCCCAAAATGCAGCTTTGATCAGCTGGTAATTCTGATGCACTTCCACTTGAATATGTAACTCGACGTTTCATTGGATAACGTCAAAAATTTGGGACAGTATATCCTGCGACATACTTTCGGAAGACCAAAATGATTTAATGCTTTTCATTGGGTAACATTTGGTTTTACGCAGCTCACAGTGCTCGACACTTTGAGCAAAATAGTACAATTCTTTTAACACAAGAACTGAATAATTTTTGCATTAGAATGAGGATACATGTAACTGTATTGAAAATTGTCAGAGATAAATCGTAGATAAATTTGGGGAGATAAATCGAAGCCTTTACAGTGGTTTTATGGCTCCGCTAAAGCGTTGCCGTAGAACGAAAATTCAAGCCATAAAACTGACGATTAATCTCCACAAATGACAATTTTGAATTCCATTACCACTTAATTTTAAACCCTCAGTAGCTCAAACTTCGCCAGTTTAGACCACATCATGTTGACAAGTCCATGTAATGAACACCCCTGTAAACCCCACTTTTATATAGAGAAACTGGGATTAACAGGGATATACCTTATTTCTGCTCAAAGACATAGATTGTGGGTACTTGTTAGAACCACCTCATTGAGGCGGTTCTAACAAGCACCCACAACCTATGTTTGGAGTATAAATACATAAATTATTACAAATTTAAAATAAAAAGACCGTTTTGGAGAAATGAAAGTGTGTACTTTGTCACACGGGTGTGTTACAGTCAATCCGCGTTATACCGACATTCGTTATAACGGCAAAACTCGTTATAACGACAATTTCAATGGAATGACTTCTTAGCCTAAGGCTTAACCTCGATTCCGAGCGACGTTGGCTTCCCTCGGGTATGAAATGCCCAAATCAAATTCATAGTCATCCAAGATTCTTGTAATTTAATAATACAAGAAACAAATGTTATAGATATTTGTTAGAATCGCCTCACGGAGGCGATTCTAACAAATGTCTATAACATTTGTTTCTTGGAGTGATGAGGTGGAAAAGACCTTTTATAACCTATCATACTCCTAACTGGGATTCTTTATAACGGCATATTCATTATAAAGGCGCAATAATAGGGAACAAATATTGTCGTTATAACGCGGGTCCTCTGTATTATACTGAAATTTCCATAGTCCTCAATGTGCTCAAACCATTTTTTAAGTAAACATAGATCCTTGTGTATATTACACTGTGTGTTATTATTACATATAACCATGAATTTTTATTCTGCATAAGAAGTTTTACGTCTTGTCTATATTTGATTATTTTAATATTCGGTCATTGTGAGTCAGTATTTTTATCATTGAAAAGGGCTACAATTTGTATATTTTTTATGCCTCAGCATCTAATGATTCTGGGGCGTATATAGTTTTTCGGTTTTCTGTGTGTGCATACGTATGTTCTTCCATCTGTACAGGTGTGTGTACGTACCTACATATGTACATGATCCTGTAACCTCGGGTTAAGGCATTTGTACAAGGTAGATCTCGCCTTGGGAAGGGCATCTGTGTCCTAATGACACATTTTTAGTTTTCTTTGAAAAAAACTAAGAGTGTCTGAAAAAAAATTGTCATTGTATTTTTTGTTTTTTTTTGCCATTTTAATAATGTATGCAATAGGACAACTATTTATTTCACTTTTTTGTCTGATGAAAATTTTGTCTATCAAACTTTGGAATAAGAAACGAGTTGTGTCATGAAAATGGGTTCTTGTATGATATATATATATAAATATATATATTTCTGTGCAGGTGTTTCTCTGTGTGTGTGTGTGTGTGTATATATATATATATATATTATGAACAAAGCATTTGTACCCATGATGCAGATTGTTCTCTATTTTCCAGTGCAATGTAATTCTTTCAGCCCCCGGCCATCAGTGCGTAAAGAAATAGATGGGTCAAAGCGGTGTGAGTCCGACCGTCATTGCTTATAAAGCCTATTGATTTTATTGGGCTACATCACTTGAGATGTCATTTCATATAGAAGCCTCCGTGGTGTAGTGGTTACCCTACTCGCCTTGTAAACCAGGGATCGCAGGATCAATCCCGGGCTTCTCCAGACTTTCGGATGAGTCTTTAAACCGAGGTCCCGTCCCCGTATGACCTTAGCTGTTGGTGGGACGTAAAACTCGAACACTCGTGTCATTTCATATCAATGTCGGGTAAAATTCCCACAAAATTGTAAGCAACGTCTCAAAAGACCTGTACAGTGTTGATGGGGACGTTAAACCTCAAATCAAACAAACAAAACAGTGTACCGTAAAAATTCGGCTATAAGGCGATTCGGCTATAAGACGGGACCCCTTTTTCAGTTATTCTAAAGTGGGATTTTGCTTATACCCTTTTATAAGACGGGTCAAATTTTTGCCATATCTGTCGGGGCCTATCTGCTACCGCCAGATGCTATTTAGATGTGAGAAATCGGCCTTTTTTTCGTCAGAAAACCCCTCTACTTACCCCTCATTTCCAGCCACAAAATTTAGAAATATTTGTTGCAGCTTTTTAGCTCACCAAAGCCGAAGGCTCCGGGGGAGCTTATAGGATAGGCAGTTGTCCGGCGTCGTCGTCGTCGTTGTCGTTGTCGTCGTCGTCTGACGTCAACACTTTCAAACATCTTCTTCTCTGAAGCCACTGGACCGATTCAGCCCAAATTTCATCTGTAGCATCCTTGGGTTGGGGGATTGAAAGTTTGTGTTTTTTATGAAATTCGGCTCATTGGTTTGGTTGCTATGGCAACTTAGAGTTTCCATAGACTTATAATGGGGAAAATTGAAAAATGGCATTTACTGCCAAGCCACTGCAGATATTTTGACAAAACTTTCATAGAAATATTCCTTACGCAATCTACTATCTGCCATATGATTTTAGGCCTACTGCTCATTTGTATTGGTTGCCATGGAAACCAAAATGAAAAAATAGAAAAATAAATACTTAAAAAATCATCTCCTCAGAAACCGTATGCTCTATGAGGCTGAAAGTTTATGGAAATATTCACCATATTTGCCTTTACAGGTTTTGTGTTTTTTATGAAATTCGGCTCTTTAGTTTGGTTGCTATGGCAACTTAGATTTTCCATAGACTTATAATGGGGAAAATTGAAAAATGGCATTAACTACAAAGCCTTTGCAGATATTTTGACAAAACTTTCATAGAAATGTTCCTTTAGTAAACTTCTCTCAGCCATATGCTGTTATGTCAACCTGGGGGGTCCAGTAGGTTGTGCCGGGGCCATGCCCCGCCGCCAGTACTTCATAAAATGACTTATATCTCAGAAACCTTACAGATCCCCACCCCTAAACCATATATATTCTTGTTCCTATTGATAAGACGCATTCAGTGACACCAACCTGGAGGTCCTCCGGGATGTGCCGAGGCCATGCCCCACCCCCTCCACTTCATAAAAGGCCCAATATCTCGGAAACCATTCAGATCCCCACCCCTGAACCCTATATACTCTTGTTCCTTATGATAAGAAGCATTCAGTGACATCAAACTGGGGGTCCCCCGGGATGCGCTGGGGCCATGTCCCGCCCCTCAATTTCATAAAAGGCCCAATATCTCGGAAACCTTACAGATCCCCACCCCTAAACCATATATATTCTTGCTCCTTATGATGAGACGCATTCATTGACCCCAAATTGGGGGTCTTCCGGGGTGCGCCGGACCCATGCCCCACACCTTCACTTCACAAAAGGCCATATATCTCAGAAACTGTTCAGATCCCCACCCCTAAACCATATATGTTCTTGTTCATTATGATGAGACACATTCAGTGACACCAACCTGGGGGTCCCCAGGGATGTGCTGGGGCCATGCCCCACCCCCTCCATTTCATAATATCACAATATCTCGGAAACCTTACAGATCCCCACCCCTAAACCATATATATTCTTGTACCTTATGATAAGACACTTTCATTGACACCAACCTGGGGGTCTCCCTGGGCCTTGCCCCACCCCTGCACTTCACAAAAGGCCTTATATCTCAGAAACTGTTCAGAGCCCTACCCCAAAACCATATATATTCATCTTCCTTATGATAAGGCACATTCATTGACACCAGCTTGTGAGTCCCCGGGGCATGCCCGGGCCTTGCTCCACCGCTTGACTTCATTAAAAGCCACATATCTCAGAAATAGTTTAGAACCCCACCCCTAAACCATATATATTCTTGTTCCTTATGATAAGACTCATTCAGTCACACCAACTTGGGGGTCTCTTTGTGCTGAGGCAATGTGCCCCGCCCTTCCACTTCATAAAAGGCCATATATTTCAGAAACCATTAAATCCCCACCCCATATTCATATATGTTCTTGTTCCTTATTATTAGCACACCTACTGTAGGGGTGTCCGCAGGGGCCAGTCCTCTCCTTTCCACTTCATGAAAGGATATCTTGGAAACCGTTCAGATTCCCACCCCTAAACCATATATATACTTGGTCCTTATGATGAGACACATTTAGGGACAACAATCTTGGGCTTTCCTGGGACGATTATAAAGCCCTGGGAACGACAGGGCATGCTCCAACCCCTCCACTTATATCTCCAGCCATGCAGATCCCCACTGCTAAACCATATATATTCTTGTTCTTTGTGATCAGACACATTTAGTGATACCAACCAGGGCTCCATTGGGTCCATGCCCCACCCCCTCTACTTCATAAAAGGCCTAATGTTTCATATACTGAGTCCTAGGGCTATCACGGTTACACGTGTAAACGGGAGCGTTTCGTGTCTGTGTAGAAAACGTTTACAAAATCGACTGACCGTTTACACGAAACATGTGACTTACATGTGATCAAAGTAAATGACATTAAAATATTACCTCATAACCACGATAATAGTCGTCACTTCCTTTCTTTCTCCAATATGGCTGAAAAAAACCTCAGATCGCCAGTTTGGCAGTATTTTACGCTTGGTGACAATGTCGACGGCGAGAAGAAGGCCAAGTGTAATCTGTGCAAAACAGAACTTTCATACACGGGAGGCAGCACTGGAACAATGTCCAACTATTTAAAACACGTCCATAAATCCTTGAAGCCAGAATCAACTACAGAAAAAAAAATTGTGCAACCTCCAATCACTGCCTTTCGATCTCCCGTAGTATCACAGATGAGCAAAGTTAAATGGCAGAAGTGTACCGCAAAACTTGCGGAAATGTGGGCTCGTGACCTGCGACCTCTAAATATTGGAGAAGTGGGTGCTTTGTTCTTTCCCATTATTTAAGGAGCGCACTATGATTCGGTCTGCTCATGCAGTCACGATAACGGATATCTGTGAAACACCCCCTCAATATTTGCTCCAATTAGAAGTCAATGTCGCACATACACATTACAGCGGCATCTTCAAAGTAATTGCCAATTACACGGAGTTTTTCCATATGTTTTCTGTGTCGAAGATAAACAAATGGAATATTCTTGAAGAGTTTATGGCTAAATCATTCCGATTCACAAACGATTGGCATCTGCTACAGAATTATGCCGGATTTTGAAGGAATTTATCATTAACAGGTAATTACCCATTGTTTATACACAGATTCACCCTTATTGACTCAATTCTGAAAATGTTTCGTGTACACGGAATCGTTTCGTGTAGGACCTTCCATGTAAACGTTTACAGATTTTTGTAAACGTGACAGCCCTACTGAGTCCACATGGATGCTCATTTGGATATGGGGGTTCATTTGGCAGATTAAAATGATATCATGTTAAAATACATGGCTGCAATTTGGCAGTGCCCACCTGAGCTCTGGTGAGCATAGTGGCCCATGGGCCTCTTGTTTATAAGTAACTGAACGTTTTTTTTTTTATCGGGGAACACAACACCTAGCTATTCGGTTTCAGAACCAACGCCCCAGCTAGTACAAAATAGCGGCAAACGTCAGGCCGATACATCGTATCGCTGTCGGCCCGGTACATGCTTTGCTGGCTTAGGCTACACAAACTTCTATTTAATAGACGACAGGGGCTGACAAATCCATTTCCCGGCAGTCCGGGACAAGACCGAAATGACGCCGGGCAGGTGCACTTTGACCTTATGACGCTCAGTCGGGACAAGTGCAAAAAAAAAAAAAAAATGGCCAGTCTTTTTGAGTCCTTAAATACGGTAAATAACCGAGTAAGTAAATCGCTGTCAATTCAGAGACAAACCATCTGTGTATTTATTACGGTTCAAGTATGACACTATTGTTAATCCCTGTCGTATAATTGCCACCCTGCGGTGCGTGTCGATAAGGTGTGAAAATATGGTCAAGTTATGTCTCTAATTTGCGTTTATCCTCCAGTCATAAAATTTAATCCACAATCAGTGTGAAACTGATTTAATTGCTCCTCAGACTATTAGCTACATCTAACGGTAGATGTTTGCCTTATAAAATCGGACTTTTCTACGATCTCATGGGCGCCAAATAGACGTTGGCGGGAAAAGTCGAACGCTGTTGTTGGTTATTGACACGGAGCTTCTGGGGATAATTCTGGAGCTGTGCAAAGCACTGATTTTCTATCCACCTCTATTCACAACCGCTTAGCTATCGGAAAATATTTTTTTACCGGTTCCAAACATTTTTTTTTATGAAAGAGATACATGCAAAGACATTAAACACGTGTGGGGGTAATGGCTTCGGATGACGTCATTTTCCGATCGCGTGCAGAAAAATCGTAACGGTGGTTTGTGGGCGGCGATTTATATCAATTCATAAATCACCGATCGGCTTTTTCCGTATGTCTGGTCTTCGCCGGACATTGCCGGAAAAAAGCCTGCAGTCCATGACCTCGGCTATAAGATGGGGTCGTTTTTTTTGGCTCATTTTGGAGGGAAAAATCCTCGTCTTATAGCCGAATTTTTACGGTAGTTCTTTCTCACAGTGAGAGAAATTTGAGGTGTTGATGTTGTCAGAATTCAAACTTGTGTGATGTCACAAACATGCCTCTGGATGACTTCTGAAGATGATTATGATTTGTAAAGTTAATAGCATAAATAATAACAATTGATGGAATAGAAGTTTTCCTGCAGTGGGTAAGATCAATCTTCAATGCAGACTGATAAATTGAAACTATCAGGTCAGCAGATAAAGCTTAATGTTACCAACAAAACCTGTCAGCCCTCAGCCTCTGCAAAGTGATCAAAACCTTTGCTGCCCTTCTAGAATTAGTGGATCGGGCAAAATGACATAGAAAAGATAACAAAATCTTTTCTACATCAATTCTCTCCAGCAGATTGAAGAAGAGCAGTTGCTAGCTTCTGGCAAAAAATATGCTTGGTGCAGGCTATTCGCTTGTCCAGATTGTGTCCAGATTGTGTAGTTTACCTCTTACCAGCTCAGTATGACCTAAATAGTGTGGACTAGGACACTAACACTTATCCTGCTGTTCACAACAACCCTTTCCTTTGCAAACAGTGTAGATCCAGATCAGGTGGCTTCTAAAGCCACCTGATCACGATACACTGTTTCACATTCAATTTATGATTTTGTAGGACTAAATTACATCAAGTTATCTGATTGGTTCAGTCAGAAATGGATGTGGTTAAACTGTATACTCAGCAAGAGAAGGGTTAAAGTAAAAAAAAATCATACAAAGCTTGTGTAGTCTCTAGGCTTTCTGTACAGCATCATACCATGCTAAACAAATACAAAGATTAGGGTCCAGGTTCAAAGCATTGCTAGCTTAGGAAATGTAGAAGTAAAACAAAGATCAGGAATCGATACAATTAACTTACTCCACCCATCAAAGACACCAAAGGGAAAGCAATACAAACATTAAGCGACCAGACCATAATGGAAACCTAAACAAAGGAAGGCCATAACGACAGTTACTTTCCCACAAAATGGCCATATGGCCATCCAAAATTAAAAGACACAAGTGATACACACAGTAAGTAACAAACAACAATGTTTAACATGTTTAAGGGGGAAATGTTACATGTTCTAGCAACAACAATAATTGTTAACTCACTGGGGGTTTGCTCCAGGTCAGCATATGCCTTGGTCTCTTGTTCATCATTCTGCTCCGCCAAAAGTTTGATCAAACTTGATGGGAGGCAGAGGCATCATGGCGACATGGGAAATTCAGGATTGCTAAAATCATTTTGTTTGGATAGTCAAGATGGTGGCCATTGTGAAATTTTTCCAACAACATCTGCTCCCAAATGATGTCCGATGGAGCTGAAACTAGTGGGGAGGCATTTGGGCGATATCAAGTTTCAGAATTGCTTAAATCTTTATGATGGTCCAAACCACATCTGCTCCCTTAAAGTAAGTAGAATTTATCCAAAACTTGCTGGGAGGCATTGGGGGCAAGATGGAACAGAATGATTTCGACAAGTAAGAATCTCCAATTTTAACGTGGCCACCACAGCAACCATCTTGAAAATCTTCATTTGACATCTGCTCCCAAACAGCGAGTTGGATTGAGTCTAATTTTCCGCAGCATGAAGATTCAGAATTGCTAAAATCGTTCCATTCCAGCATCAAAGATGGTCTTGGTGTCGACCATCTTGAAAATCTTCAATCATCTTCCGAATTTCAGTATTAAGCTGAAACTTGGTGGGAGGCATTTGGTCAGGATTGCTAAACAAGTTGGATTCTGATATATCAAAGGTGCTGTAATGACAGCCATCTTGCAGTTCTTCAAAGGAAATCTACTCCCCTGATTCTGCATCAAAATCATCTCCTGGATCTTAAGATGGAATGAGCTGTACAGGAACAGTCAATGGTATCAGGGACACATACAAATTCAGAACTACTAATGGCAACCTGATCTTCTAGCCACCATGGCACAATTATGACTTATGGTGAGTGATTTTTGGGGCCTACAGTGATTTTAATGTGAGTACGGTAAAAATCCTAAAAGTTAGGACACTTTGAGGACTTGATGTAATTCTCCCAAAATTTTAGCAAATTTGTTTCATGCTCCCTGCAAGGAGTGCAAAAGGTGCAAATGGAATGGCAAACAGTGTAGACCCTGATCAGACTGCTCCTTCGGGAGCAGTCTGATCTGGGTCTGCACTGTTTGCTTCGGCCTATCCGTCCCAATACTTAGGCTCATTAGAGTAGCTGTTACTTCTTTTGCTGCAGAAGTGTTAGTGAATTTGCCAGACTAAATGATGCATTCCTGTATTCCGAAACACCATTGGGACCTTTTAGAAGTGGTCTTTAAGACCACTTTTGAACAGTTACAAAGGTGGAATCCAACTAGAGTACAGTGGGTGTAGTAAACACAAAGAATAACTACAACCTTTTTAGTCTGTTTTAGAAGATTTGTCTTGAATATAGCTCAGCTTAATAGCAGAATTGTACTGTATTGTTACCCAACACCCTTTAGCTAGTCCCTGCCCTTTGAAATACACCCGGACCTCGTTATAGCACGATTCGTTACAGCACGAATTCGGATATAACACGGTTTTGGTTTGGACCCCAAATTTTCCCCAACCAACATTTATAAATATTATCCATGGATTGTATCAGGTTTTAAGCACAACAACTTTATTTTCCTCTCACTTTTAACTGCGGTAATACGGTAGCTAACACGGTAGCTAACACGGTTTATAACGGTACTTTTTGATATTTATTGCAGGCCTCCCGCAGAGTTGAATATACAGTATATAAACTTGTTTAGCTTGACACTCATGATAAACATGAACTGCCATCGGCACAATCGAAAGTGTTGGCTTAGTGAGATAAAGAGATTAAAGAATTCAGTTACGCAACCGAAAAAAAATATTTATCACGCTCTGTTAAGGATAGACGATGTGATCGGTCAACTGCAATAAAACTCATTTTCTAGAGCCACATGTAAAAGAAAGTCAAATTTATTCCAGCTTAAAAGCAAATGATAAAACATATTCAAGATCGATTTTCGCGGTAAAAAAATCATTCAAAGACATGTGCGCCATTAAAAATCGTTTCAAATGGCTAAAATATTAAGGGTAAGACATTTCAAGGGAAGTAATTCAAATTTCTTGTAAGCGTTGATCATTGTCCTGTTCCGAAACCTAACCCGATAATTTCACCATTGAAATGTATTAACGGTACTGTAGTTCGGTACGGTTCCGGACTCTCAGTTACAACAAAGTTAGCCGGGAACCAGCTATCAAAATGGCGTCATACTCACTGTCAGAACGGACGATTTCTGGATATGAAACATGGTTTATCAGCTGGTTTTGATTAAAGTGACTTGTTTGACTTGATGGGCCATGGTATTTACTGCCATTGATTAGTTCTAAACACATTTTAGTCGGGAAATATGGTCATAAACAGGTCCGCACATCATCATGTTTGGGAAAGTATTGATCACCATTGTGTCAATGGTTGATCTGTGGCAAATACGGTCGGCGTTTATAACACGATTCGGTTAACTAACACGGTCCGTTAGTTGGACCCGGAGTTCCGTGTTATAACGAGGTTGAGGTGTACCAACATAGGGCCCTACAAATGTACTTGAACTCAGCTGCACCCAGGACCCCTTTGTCATAACATTGCTTTAGTCTTATTTCATGCATTTGTTAGTGTGACTTTTCAAGATTATAAGTTAAATATTTCATATGAAGTGTTAGCTAATAAATGTTGTTTCATGCAAATAGAATAGTTTTGTTTAGTTTTTCTGCATTCTGTCCCACAGTACTATAATTCAAGTCTTGGAAAATAGAAGTGAAGGCAATGATCAGGAATCACAGCTCCCATCAGAGACACCAAAGGGAAAGAAACACAAACATGAAACAACAGACCCTAATGGAAACATCAATAGCCGAAAGCCAAAAGTCTGGATTGGTTGGCTTCTCCATGGTAGAAATTAGTCGGAAATGCTGCATATTCAGTTGCTGACATTCTGGGCAACTGAATATGTCGTTTCGGATTGATTTAGTTTAACCTTTGTCCTCTGATACTGAAACCGTTATCCCTGCAGTGTAGATCCAGACCAGACTGCTTCAAAAGCCATCTGATCAGGATCTACAGTTTATCATTCATTTTGTGATTTAACCCATTTTGTACCAGAGGCCCCTAAACGGGTACCCTGGCAAACAGTTCAGGCCCAAATCAGACGCCGCAGAACGCGGCGTCTGATCAGGGCCTACACTGTTTGCAAAAAGATAGCCATTTTCCGAATAAAATTTGAAGAAAACAACCAGACACAGCTAAATTTTGAAATGGACTCGTGCTATATATAAGGAGGAAGATTCCATCTGGTACAGAAAGGATTAACCCTTATCTTGCTGTTCACGACAACCCCTATCTTTGGAAACAGTGTAGATCCAGATCAGATGGCTTCTGAAGAAGCCATCTGATCAAGATCTACACTGTTTGACTTCAGTTTATGAATTTGTAGCAATAAATTACATCAAGTAATCTGACTGTTTCAAAATCAGAAATGGGTGTGGCTAAATTGAATATTCAGCAAGAGAAGGGTTAATACATTTTTATCAGCTGGACTGGTTAAAGGTGTTCATAGAATGAACTGCAATCTTGCCTGGTAATTATAGCCTCAGGTGATGGCAAACGAGAGATGCGACGATTATCTGTGACTGCAATGCTGCCCACTGGCCCATAGTTTTGGTTTGGTGTTTAATCACCCACTCAACACTTTATTACGGTGATGTAGGGAAAGCCAGTACCTAACCGCACTTCCTGGGTAATGCTTGATTAACCAGTATAGTGCATTCTTTTGCCAAAAGCCGACATCTGCCTTTCTGGAATGACAGAAAATCTCCATGAATGTTAGGGATCAAACCGGAGACCTGGTCAGTAGTGGAATGTGCATTCCTTTAGTCACATACTGTAGTCCTTTAGGCCTTTAGTCACATACTGTAGTTTTCCACCACGGCCAAAGAATCCATTGTGTTTGAATTGAGGTTTACTGTCCACATCAACACTAGGTAATTTTGGACACACTGCTTCCAATTTTGTGGGACTTTTACTTGACACTGAGATTTCATCTCAAGCCCTGCCGTCCAAACAAACCAGTAGGGTTTATATGCAAGGATGGTCCGACACAAAATTGCTTGGGCCCTCGGTTACTCCAAGAAACAAATATTGTGGACATTTGTTATATTTGCCTTGCCCAGGCAATTCTTATAAATATCCACAACAATGGTTTCTGAAAGTGATTGTTTTGGGTTTAACGGTACTTCCTTGTGGATTTTGTCGTCTCCCATAGAAAGGGTGTAAGAGATTGTAGAGGAGATGAAAGTGACAGGAGGAAATTCAATGGAAGTGAAGAAACAGAAGAAATAACTATGTTCCCCCCTCTACCCTTACCTGCTGCAAGGACAGCAGGCCCTGTCCAACTATAAGCCAATATCACATGGATGCCCCATTCACACAAGATACACATCACTCTTTGCCTCACCAAACCACCCTGATTTCTAGGAGTGATAAATACAATATTCTTGAATATCTCTATTAACCCCTCCCATCTTGAGCTGAGGATCTGTTCCCCTGAAATTGTCAGAAAGAGTTTTGTCCTATATGAAATGAAGGACTACAGTAAAAATCCAAAAAATTCAGGCATCTTGAGAACTGTTATAATTATCATAAAATTTTAACACATTTGTTTCACCATCCAGTATTTGTTTGTTTGTTTGTTTAATTTGAGGTTTAACATCCCGTCAACACTGTAAAGGTCATTTTGGAGACGTTGCTTCCAATTTTGTGGGACTTGTACCTGACATTGAGATGAAACATCTCAAGCCCTGTCGCCCAATGAAACCAATAGGGTTTATTAGCATGGACGGTCCGCCTCACACCGCGGTTCCTGGACAGGCGTAGATCCTCTAAGCGGTTTACCAGTACTAGTGTGCCGGCCGGATTCAGCTCTGCGTGGAAGCATCATGCAGCCCATATATTTCTTCAAGCCCCTACGGGCGGGGGCCGCTCACCATCCAGTAAGGAGACAGATAGGTGCAGATGGAATGACAGTGTAGACCCTGATCAGACTGCCCCTTCAGGAGCAGTGTGATCTGGGTCTGCATTAACTTAAGATTGTTACAGTATACCAATAATGAAGTAAACGTTGATATCTTGAGTTTGGGGAAAGATTGTCAAGGGGCTTGAGAGCAATTTCTAATGGTATTTGAGCCATTGTTAGTCTGAGGTTTCAGTGATTTCGTTGTAACCCTCATGGGATAGTCAGAATCAGAATTGTCTCTGGTGACTCGTAAAATGACATTCATACACCAGGACCTGTGACATGGGAAGTTAGTCCCTGGCTTTAACCTAAGAGGTAAACTTAGCTGCACATTTTCAGGTGACAGCAGGATGGTGGCCATGGAAGTCGGAATCCGCTAAGGAGTGTTCAACTCATCTGCTGAATCAACTAGCCCTGAAAATGGATGGCGCTAGAGCGTCGAGCCTATACCGGGCCGTCGCACGCAATGCTGGCTTAGCTAGGGAGCCATGCGGCGACGAGTAGGAGGGTCGCCGCGGTGAGCATTGAAGCCTGGTGCGCGAGCACGGGTGGAGCCGCCGCGGGTGCAGATCTTGGTGGTAGTAGCAAATATTCAAACGAGAACTTTGAAGACTTAAGTGGAGAAGGGTTCCATGTGAACAGCAGTTGAACATGGGTCAGTCGGCCCTTAGAGATAGAACTCCTTCAGCTGTCGAAATAATCAAATCGGAAAGGCATTCCAATCACTAATGGTTCCGGGGAAGAACAATTCTTTATAAATGTCAGGTCTTGCATTAAGGGTCTGAAACACCATTGAATGGTGCTCTCTACAGTACCTAGCTGGAGGAACAAGGTCATCTAATGGTATGCTGGCAGCACCCCAATCTCCCCAAAAACTGAACTCCTCCAAGATTTGAGGGCTGTCCTCATTACCTGCAAGTTGGATGAAGAGTCCATCAAAAATGAAATTGCTATCATCTGAACATTTTCCTTAGTCTATGAGACTGGCAAGGGCAGGTAACTCCCATAGCTTCTGGACCGTTCAATAATGGATTTCAATCAAACAGCTATGTACATCACTATTTATACAAGAATATTTACATTCTCAGTGCATTCCAAGGAAAAATCATAGCACTGACAGAACTGGTGGGTTGATCGTCTCAGGAGTGTAGGCTGGAAAAATCATCCTCATTACGATAACACACCCGTGCGACATAGTGCATTTTTCACATCTCCAAAATGGCCATTTTTCTGATGAAAATCCGTGATATTTTTCTTATAAATACTGCAAACATAGGTTGTTTGTGCTCGTTAGAACCGCCTCATTGAGGCGGTTCTAACGAGTACCCACAACCTATGTCTTGGAACAAAAATAAGAAAAATAATGTATACCCCCGTAAACCCCAGTTTTCTCTATATAAAGTGGGGTATAGGGGGGTCTTCATTTCACGGACTTGTTCACGTGATGCTGAACAGCGACTTAATCATCCCAACTCGATTTGCCTGTTGTCCGTTTTGTTTACTGTCATCGACTTCTTTCCCTAGTGCTATTGTGGGATGAATTCGGGATCTGATTGTATCAGTTCCTGATTGTTTAACTCTTAAATACCTGTACTGTAAGCAAACAGTAATTGTTTGTTTTGGAGTTTAACAGCCCAGTCTACACTATTTAGGTCATTTTTGAGCCGGTCAGTTTACCTATCAACACTTTTCCAGGGCAGGCTTATACGTAAGCAGTTAACCAGTACAGTGCACATTCTTTCGCCAGAAACTGACAACTGCCTTTCTTGAATCAGCGGAAGGGAGAGAATGACCGTTGAAAAGATTTCATGATCAATCTCCAGGAAAGAATGTAGCCGACCCCGGCAGGAATCGAACCCGCATCCTCCCGATCACCAGTCAGACACGCATCCGACTGAGCTACTGAGGCCGGCAAGCAAACAGTGTAGACCCTGATCAGAAGTTGTGTTCTGCAGTGTCTGGGTCTACAGTTTTTCAATGTCCCAGAACACCAGCCCAGTCCAGATTTTATTTTTTACAGTGTTCTGACGTCACAGGGAGAAGACCAGGGGCCAGTTGTTCAAAGCATCGTTAGCTTAACGAGCTCGTTAGTGGTCATATTGTTAAATCTTCTAGCAAGTACAATATCGTAAATTTTGGTATTTTTGCTGAAAAAAATGTGAGCAGCTTTTGCATCCGCAAAAGCTGCTCACATTTTTCAGCAAAAATTTCAGCATATTTGCCACATTTAATGATCAAAGTTTTAACGATGCGTTAACTAACAACGTCATTAGTTTTGAACAACTGGCCCCAGCACTGCCTGTAATAACCAGTACCTGGATTTTGTACTTGGTCAGCGATAGTCATTTGGACATTAACAGGCAGGAAACTGTAGTTAGTAACTTTGGGTCAATTGTTTATCAAAAACTATATACAGTCAAACTTCAATGGCTCCAACACCTTTAGGACCTCGAAAATCTGTTCGAGACAGGGGTAGTTCGAGCCACTGAGGATTACTGCCAGGAGGCATAACAAGATACTTTTAGATATCTTTTCGGTGTTCTAGAATAAAAATGTATGCTGTGTGTACTCATTAGAATCGCCTCATCCAGGCTATTCTAATGAGTACACACAGCATACATTTGCAAGATAACAGACTAAAATCTTCTAAATTATCCCTGACTGTTTCTTGTGTAGAGGAATTCCCTAGGGACTCAAAAACGGGTTCGACTCAGCCATGGTAAACGAGCCATCGAAGTTCTACTGTATAACTATGGTGCTTTCAATAAGACTGCACATGATCATTTAGTTGATTAAAGTAAACTAGGGCTCACCTCCAATATTAATTGATGATTACAATGTGTGTAATTATGATGCTGATAATAGGAAACTGTGAGCAGCTGTTTTCGTGTTTGAATTTTAGCCCTCAAACCAGGTTTTTTTTTGACCAAAAAAAATGAAATGAAAATTATGTAAATATTTGCAGTAAAGTCAATTAACTTCACATTCATTGAATTATGAACAATATCTGGTCACAAGGAAACTTGGGTTCACTTACTTTGCTCGTGATCTGATGTTCATACTTCAGTATTTACATTTCCAGTGTAAAGTCTAATGTAAGCCTATAGAAAACAATGCAGTTCATACTTCCATGAACGCATCGACTCCCATGATTTTCAGTGATGTCATTCTAAACCATTGTTCTCTATGGGTGTTGATGAAGTCAACGCTGCTCCGCTCTTAGTAGAAAAACAGCATATAAATGTTTCTCAGCTTTAAAAGTTTGCTCTATAAGCATTTTTTTCGCCCAGTGATTAGGGGCAAAGAATGTAAACATAAAAGTATGAACGACAGCGGGTCGCTAGCAAAGTTTACATGAACCCCTTCAGGGTTCATTTACTTTGCGCGTGACCCACTGCCTTCATACTTCCATGAACTGCAGAAAAATAAATTTCATTTCTTAAATGAGCATAAAAAAAGTTACCTTCGTTTCTTAAATGAACTACAGTAAAATTTCGATATTTAGACCACAAAAAATTGAGACTAATTCTTCTTTAACAAGAGGGCCCAGAGGGCCCTGGTTCGCTCACCTGATCCAAAGCATAACAAGTGGGCCCCGGGCAGGGTCAATTTTGGCCCCAGGGCTTAAATTTGAACAATCTTGGTATAGGTCAACAAGATGAAGCTTCATATCGAATATGAAAGACCTGGGCTTTCTGGTTTCAGAGAAGAAGATTTAAAAGGTTTACCCTGCATATAGAAGTCTATGTAAAACAAGATTTTCCCTATATAAGTCTATGTTAAAACAATGGGCCCCGGAGCGGGGGCAATTTTGGCTCCAGGGCTATAATTTGAACAATCTTCTTAGAGGTCCACTAGCTGAAGCTTCATAACAAATATCAAAGACCTTAGCCTTGTGTTTCAGAGAAGATGAATTTTAAAGATTTTCCCTATATAAGTCTATGTAAAACCAAAGGGCCACATGGCGGGGGCATTTTTGGTCTCAGGGCTATAATTTGAACAATCTTTATAGAGGTCCACTAGCTGAAGGGTCATAACAAATATCGAAGACCTAAGCCTTGTGGTTTCAGAGAAGAAGATTTTTCAAGATTTTACCTATATAAGTCTATGTAAAACCAAAGGGCCCCGGAGCGGGGGCATTTTTGGCCCCAGGGCTATAATTTGAACAATCTTGGTAGAGGTCCACAAGATGAAGCTTCATACCAAATATCAAAGACCTGGGCCTTGCAGTTCCAGAGAAGAAGATTTTTCAAGATTTTCCCTATATAAGCCTATGTAAAACAAAAGGGCCCTGGTGCGGGCACATTTTTGGCCCCAGCACTATAATTTGAACAATCTTGGTAGGGGTCTACTAGATGAAGCTTCATACCAAATATCAAAGACCTGGGCCTTGCGGTTTCAGAGAAAGATTTTTCAAGATTTGCCCTATATAAGCCCATGTAAAACCAAAGGGCCCCCGTGCAAGGCGCATTTTTAGCTCCAGCACTATAATTTGAACAATCTTGGTAGGGGTCCACTAGATGAAGCTTCATACCAAATATCAAAGACCTGGGCCTTGGGGTTTCAGAGAAGAAGATTTTTCAAGATTTTCCCTATATAAGCCCATGTAAAACCAAAGGGCCCCCGTGCCGGGGCATCTTTAGCTTCAGCACTATAATTTGAACAATCTTGGTAGGGGTCCACTAGATAAAGCTTCATACCTAATATCAAAGACCTGGGCCTTGCGGTTTCAGAGAAGAAGATTTTTAAAGATTTTCCCTATATAAGCCCATGTAAAACCAAAGGGCCCCCGTGCGGGGGCATTTTTGGCCCCAGCACTATAATTTGAACAATCTTGGTAGGGGTCCACTAGATGAAGCTTCATACCAAATATCAAAGACCTGGGCCTTGCGGTTTCAGAGAAGAAGATTTTTCAAGATTTTCCCTATATAAGCCCATGTAAAACCAAAGGGCCCCCGTGCGGGGGCATTTTTAGCTCCAGCACTATAATTTGAACAATCTTGGTAAGGGTCCACTAGATGAAGCTTCATACCAAATATCAAAGATCTGGGCCTTGCGGTTTCAGAGAAGAAGATTTTTAAAGATTTTCCCTATATAAGCCCATGTAAAACCAAAGGGCCCCCGTGCGGGGGCATTTTTGGCCCCAGCACTATAATTTGAACAATCTTGTTAGGGGTCCACTAGATGAAGCTTCATACCAAATATCAAAGACCTGGGCCTTGCGGTTTCAGAGAAGAAGATTTTTTAAGTTTTCGGTGAAAAAAATCTATTTTTGGCTACTGTGACCTATATGTGCAATGGACCGGAACCATTTGAACAACTTTGAAAGGGGACCACCTAAGGATCATTCCTGTGAAGTATGGTCAAAATCCGATCAGTGGTTTAGGAGGAGATGTCGTTTGAAGAAAAGTTTACGGACGCACGCACGCACGGACGACGGACAAAAAGTGATCCCAAAAGCTCACCTTGTCACTACGTGACAGGTGAGCTAAAAAGCTTATTCAGAAAGTTTGTTATTCTTTCTTCGTGTTTTCTGCATACAGTGTCCTCTGGTCAGAGACCACCTTTGGGACTGTTCAAAATGGTCTTTAAGACCACTTTTGAACAGTCCCAAAGGTGGTCTTAATATAGGAATTTTACTGTGCTTAAGATCATTCGGTGGTATGAAATGACAAAGAACACAAAGTGAAATAATTAAAATAATGTACTTCTTCATGGGGATTTCAGTTTTTTGACACAAACCTCCAGAAAAAGAGATGCAATGACGATATTTTTGGGATATTTTTTCTTATCCTAAAAAGATATGTTGTGGGTTCTTGTTAGAATCGTCTTGATGAGGTGATTCTAACAAGTAACCACAACATATTTCTGATAAGAAAGAAAATTGTCTCAAATTATCCTCACTCGGCATCTTTACCTGGAACAATATAGTTTCGTGAAGCTTCGTGTTAAAATGCTCCGAACAAATGGATTCATTTTCAGACTAAATGACTGCACTGGTCATGCTTTTCCATCTTACACTAATGATCCTAAGTATTGGGAAAGAAAGGCATATTTAAAGCAAACAGTTCAGACCCAGATCAGACTGCTCCTTCAGGAGCAGTCTGATCAGGGTCTACGCTGTTTGCCATTATGTCTCCACTTTTTGGACTCCTTGCTGGATAGCAAAACAAACTTGTTAAAATTTTAGGAGAATTACAGCAAGTCCTCAAGGTGTCCGAATTTAAGGATTTTTACAGTAACCCTTAATCAAAGCTGCAAGCAGTACATGATGCTCTGCCAATATAATTACATCATGCAAGTGCCATATCACAGTGAAAAAGGAATTCTCTTTCCCTCAATAAAGTTGACAGGAATGCATAACCGAGATGACTATTTTCAATGTTCAAAGAGCCATGGCTCCAAAAGAAAGTAATTAACCAGAATTATAATTCTAATTTCCAGTTTTTGGGGGCATGTGCCCTTCAAAATAAAGTCAAGGTCTTCAAAATCTAGTCAAATCTTTGGTCATTTGCAATGATATATTGTACCAAGTTAGACCACATTTCATTGATGTGTTCATGAGATTGGGTGCAGGCAAGCCATCTTTGGCCCAAAATTGACAGTTTTGGGGGGCCTGTGCCCTTGAAAATAAGGTCAAGATCATCAAAACCTAGTTTTGGGGGGGGCCTGTGCCCTTGAAAATAAGGTCAAGATCATCAAAACCTAATGTCTGTTTTCCCCCATCCTAGTGATGTAACCGTGCGAGTTTGGTCAGAATCAGTCATTAGGTTCAGGAGATATAGTGCTTCAAACAGACTACATGATAGAAATAGCTATTTTCAAGGGGCGATAACTCATGGTTCATATGTTCTGCACATTCTCATGGTGCTCTACATATCTGTGAAGTTTCACGGGAATATCTCAAACGATTTCGAAGTTATGAAGCTGACACAAAACTATGATAGAAATGGCTATGTTCAATGTTCAAAGGGTTAAACTCCAAAAGTAGGAAAATCAGAGTTAAGGTTCATATGTTCTGCACATAGTCTCGTAGTGCTCTATATATCTGTGAAGTTTCGTGAAAATATCTCGAATGGTATCAGTGTTATGGAGCAGACACGAAACTGACAGCAACAGCTATATTCTAAGTTCAAAGGGCAATAACACCAAAAGTAGGAAAATCAGAGTTGCGATTCATGTGTTCTGAATGTTGTCTCTTTGTGCTCTACATATCTATGAAGTTTCATGGAAATATCTCAAACAGTATAAAGTTATGGAGAGGAAACAAATATTTGACAGAAAGGGCTATGTTCAATGTTCAAAGGGCAACAACTCCAAAAGTAGGAAAATCAGTTACGGTTCATATGTTCTGCACATCATCTCATAATGCTCTACATATCTGTGAAGTTTCGTAAAAAATACCTCAAACGGTATCAGAGTTATGAAGCGGACATAAAGCTATGAGGCGCTAACAGATGACCAAACACTCAAAACTTTGGAGGGAATAACATAATACCCTGCCATATTGTGAATGGCAGGGCATAAAAACACTAAGCAAAACTGAAAAGCAGCCAAAATATAATTATATTTTTCCCAACATTTCATGCATGTGAGTTATTTGCCGAGTACAAAATTCACATGAAGACAGGAAAATGAGTTTGTGATTGGCACTTTTAATATACTGGTGACTGACAAGAATGATTATGTGGAGAAGACATAAAATATGCTACAGCTCGTTCTTGCTGTACTAAAACACAAATCACCATGGCAACTCATTCTCCCTACATGCAAGGTTCCCTTCCTGTGTTGTAGGTAGAGTACTGTAAAAATCCTAAAATTTCAGACATGCATAGGACTTGTTGTAATTCTCCAAACAATTTTAACAAATTTGTTTCATGATCGCACAAGGAGTTCAAAAGGTGCGGACCCAATGGCAAACATTGTAGTCCCTGATCAGACTGGGCCTTCATCTGGGTCTCCACTGTTTACTTTGGCCTATCTGTCCCAATACTTAGGATCATTACGGCAAAACTAAAATTATCAGACTAGTGATTACAATCTAACTATGATAATATCCTAAATACACTGCTCAAAATAATTAAGTTAACTTATGAGTGTTTATCGGGTAATCAATATTTATTATAAACTGGACACAAGGCTTTGAAACTAGGCATTGAATATTATTGTTGTGTAAATGGCTCATTTTCACAGCTTTCTTTCTAGTGGTAAGAGCCATATGATCTAAGGGCAGTAAACCCTAACTCACCCAACCAGGGCTCGAGAAACTGAAGAATCCAAATCGGTCCAGCCAGATTTCGCCAAAAAATTACGGAAATTGCCGATCGGTTTCGGTAATTTCCGTAAACTCAGTTGGCGATTTTCAATTTCAAAATGTGTTATTAGCGTAACGAATGACATACCTATGTTGCTCTTACACTTGTCAACGGATATGAGCACCAGTATCTCGATTATAAACAACAATTATTGCTCACATCGTTCAGATTTCATCTACTTTCATTTTCTACGCCAGATTTCATCTACCTTCATTTTCCCAATATCCGGGTCACTCAGAACCTGAAGACCGCTAAAGGGAAACAACCGACTTGGGGCAGTAAAAGACCACTTCGATAGTCACTATATTTTTCCCCCTTTTTAAAACCTTTAAAATATTTCTCTTATTTCACGCATTTTATTTTGCCCAAATTGCTTTGTTTACAAATGGCGACAACGTGCAGCAACGTGGTCGGAAAATGACGTCATACGGTTTCCGTTTACACAATACACATTAATGCAGTCAAGGACGTCAGCCACACACCTGTTTTAAGTGATTGATTTTAATAGAGTGATTTCTAAAAAAATCGTTTTGAACGGGTTAAAAAATCGAAAAACATTTCTTTACTCTCGAAACAAAACATGGCCGAAAGAGAGTCATTGAAAATCTTACATGGCCGAACCGTGTTTAAAAGAATATAAATACATATTTCACGATTACACAAGCCTGAAACAAATCGCTTTGTCTACAAATGACGTGGTTTATGTAATTGGTTTCAATGGAGCGTATTCTTAAATAAAAATATCGTTTAGAATGGGTGAAATAAAGCATTTTCCCTTGAAGGCATAACACGCAATGTTCAGACATGACAGGTGTGTATTGAAAATTGCGCCCTGTGAAAAAAAAATATATATTCAAATACCGGTTCTATAGTAAGCCATAAATTAATGACTTGTCTAAACAAACTAGCGTATGTCCTGCATTTATTGACCTTATTTTCTCACCTTGCCAGCTTGCCGATAACGCCTCAGGCCAGTTTTCACGGATTAATAATTTTGACACACAGGTCAAATTGCGCTCACCCAAGTGGACAGATCAGATTACATGATTTTGACACGCGGATCAAATTTCGCTGTGATAAGATCAAAGACCCCGACGTGGACTTGTCCGATTTTCACCTAGTTAGATAATGAACCAGTCTAACACCTTGCGCTTCAGGCATTTTTGTGTACTTGCTTGGATTGTCGATGAAAAAGGTCAGTTTGTTTTTACAAAATAACGGCTTGGCGAAAATTTTCGAACCGATTTTTTTGAAAATTTTAATAAATTATGGACCGATTTTTTAGTCTTCTTTTTCAGTTAAAATCGGTTCAGTAAGCCCAAAATCGGTCCAGGACCGGGAAACCGGCATTTTCTCGAGCCCTGCACCCAACATAAATGGAACTACTGTACCTTTTACATGTTTATATACAGGAAGCAAAAGACAATTTTGGTAACTGAATTTGCCCATGGAAAATTGGGAAAACGGTGCCTTCTGTAAATGCATCCAGTAGATTGTCAAGGACTAGAGGTCATCTTTTTGTTGTTTCAAAACAAGAACTGAACAAACTAAACATACAATCACAAAAAAAAAACCTTATGTTACTAAGTTTTTGATGTTAATTTATCCTGATTTTTTTAATTCCTCTATTTAGTTGGAGCAGTATATTAGAAAGTCAGTGCTAAATTTTTTTCTAAAATTTGAATAAATTTACCTACCACCATTATTCTACCACCATTATTATTATCAAAAGCTGTGAGCTTGATAGTTTTCTAATATTACACCTAAACCTCCTTATAACACGGAACTCCGGGTCCAACCAAAGGACCGTGTTAGTTAACTGAATCGTGTTATAAACGCCGACCGTATTTGTTACAGATCAACCATTGACACAATGGTGATCAATAGTTTCCCAAACAAGATGATGTGCGGTCTGGTTAATGACCGTATTTCCCGACTAAAATGTGTTAGGAACTAATCAATGGCAGTAAATACCATGGCCCATCAAGTCAAACAAGTCACTTTAATCGAAACCAGCTGATAACTAGTGTTAGTTACCGTGTTAGCTACCGTATTACCGCAGTCAAGTGAGAGGAAAATAAATTTGTTGTGCTTAAAACCCGATACAATCCTTGGATAATATTTATAAATGTTGGTTGGGGAAAATTTGGGGTCCAAACCTAAAACCGTGTTATATCCGAATTCGTGCTGTAACGAATCGTGCTATAACGGGGTCTGGGTGTATTTATCTTGTCGTTGAGGAAAAGCGATAAAATACTCGGCAAAGCCTCGCATTTTATCCCTTTTCCTCAACTCGTTTAATAAATTCAATAATACATGAGCACTCATGTAAGATCCTCTATAAGAAATATGGTAAAACCACACAGTTGTGTGATGTGAATCTACTTTTTGCTCTTGTGTGTACAGTGAAGGTTTGATGGCTTGAACACCGTTGGCTCATTTACAGCGGCTGTTTCTAACTCTTGTGTGTACGGTGAAGGTTTGATGGCTTGAACACCGTTGGCTCATTTACAGCGGCTGTTTCTAACTCTTGTGTGTACGGTGAAGGTTTGATGGCTTGAACACCGTTGGCTCATTTACAGCGGCTGTTTCTAACTCATTCTGAGTGCCTAGGAAAAATTTTCGGTAACTGCAGATATCATATTAGGGATCATCAAACTTTAAGCTTTAATTTCCTATTTTATCTTGAAAATGTATGTTGTGTGTACTCATTAGAATTGCCCACATGAATTGCCTCAATGAGGTGGATTTAAAGGAGTACACACAATATACCTTTATTGAAAAGAAAGTGAAAAAGATAATGCCTTTCATCATGAAAACACGCCTATATTATTTTGACCCCCCTTGAACCCCACTTTTATATAGTAAAACTGGGGTTTACAGGGGTAATCCTTATTTTCCTTATTTCTGCTCTAAAATATAGATTGTGGGTACCCGTTAGAACCGCCTCAATGAGGCGGTTCTAACGAGTACCCACAATCTATATTTTGAGCAGAAATAAGAAAAATATCACACTTTTTCATCTTGAAATTTTCATTTTTTCGGCGATAAAGGTTACAATGTATTGGTATAGGCATGTTTTCGTAATGTTATGCCTCCTGACTGGGGCTTGAACTACCCTAACTCAAACAGATTTTCATAGACCCTAAGATGTTCGAGCCATTGACATTTGACTTTATCTACAATGAGTGCATTAAGCCTACAGTGACTCTTTAATTATTGAATCTGGACAACAACCATTGTTGTGGGTACAACCATTGTTGTGGGTACTTGTTAAAATGTCCCAGGCCCCGAGGTTATACAACCTTGTTTTCATGCTCAACTCACTTGAGCATGAAATTTGTCCTGCTCACAAATTTTAAAATGCCAACAAGTGTTGGCATTTTAAAATTTGTGAGCAGGACAAATAACATTCTCTGCTATCAGAGAAAGAAAAATCGCTCAACTTCTTAGTATTTCAATTTTTATAAGCACCACAAATTTTCATGCTCAGCTGAGTTGAGCATGAAAAATGTTTTATAACCTTGGGGCCAGGTCGCATGACAAGATGGGATTTAGTCAAAACCATTGACAGAATGGCAAATGGCAAACTGTGTAGATCCAGCTGAGATGGCTCATGTCGAGTCATCTCATCTGGATCAACACTGTTAGCATACAGGGGGAACAACCTACGTCACAGCAGTGACGTCATAACCATTCGTAGGTTTGCCGGCGTTTACTACACAAAAGGCATTTGTCACAACAAGTAGGCGCAGTCAGTGCATTAAGTCATAAAAGAATCAAACATGCTGAAATCTGTCTCAGAAATGTGGCCTTTTCTTTAAATAATTCGACACAAGCTGATTTGGCAATGTCGGAACTATCATTGTTTACAGCGCCGAATCAAAATTTGTGGCGAAGCTATCGAAGCCTTTTCAATGTTTCTAGGTAGAATTAGCTCACTGATGTGATGCAAATATTGTTCGTTACCAGCTGAATTATGTTTTCTGAAGAATGTTAATGTAAATATCTAGTTTGAAGCATTTTATTTACCCTATTTACACCAATATGGCCGCTTCTGAAATGGGTACGACATCTCTGCTATGACGTAGGTTGTCACCCGTGGCATAGGTATATGTATAAGTCTATATGATTGAAAGGGTTAGTAAATAGCGTATTAAAAACTTATAAAAATCCTTCTCCAAAGCAGTGACAATAATTGAACACAAAATGGCAAATGAATGCAATGACAAATCATAAAAAACATGGCACATCTGTGGCTGTCAACAACGGGGTTTTAGTGGAAATGATAACAGAATGGCAAACAGTGTTAACTCTTCGACTGCTAATAACAACATGCAGATAGCATTTTCAAAGAGGTTTTTTCTTATTTTATAGTAAAAATATGGCCTGATATTAGGTCAAGCTTTATTTGCCATGAAAAATATTTAAAAATCAGATTGTCATCTCACATGTAATGTTGTCTTATTTATAATGCAAAATACTTCCAGACAGTTATCTGCTCCAAGAATTTATGTAGAAGTTGAAGGGTTAACATCCAAAAATATACATTTTTGCTATAACGTTTTATGATTTTATATTTTTGAAATCCTAAGGTTGATAAAGTTTGTACTTAGCAAAGTTATATTTAGCACTCGTCTCACCCTTGCCCGTGACCTATCGAAAAGGTCAAGATCTCAGATAGAGAAATTTTAAGTTATTCAAGTTGTGCAAGACCCTAAGCTGCATTATCCAAAACCAGCTTATAGATGTACTTTGAATATTAATATATATTAGGTCTGTTGTTCTGTTTGGCACTACCCAAACCTCGGTTCATAATCTTTGGGTCAAGGTCATGGACATTTTCATGTATTTTTGTACAGGTAGAAAATAAAGAGAAGCCTAAACAAATCTTGGGAAGGTATGAATTAGACTTTACATGCTTCTTTTATTTGATTTGGATTAGCTTGGAGGTAACGGGCCTCCGTGGCCTAGTGGATAAGAGCGCCGACTCTTAGTCATTAGGTCTCTCACCGCCGTAGGTTCGAGCCTCGCTCGGGCCACGTGTGAGACGCCAAGTTCTGCAACGGAAGGTCAGGTGGTTTTTCTCCGTGTACTCCGGTTTTCGCCCACCTCTGATTGACGATCGGCTCGATATGAGTGAAATAATCTTGAAAGGGCCGTAAAACCCAAACAAAAAAAAAAAACAAAAAAAATTAGCTTGGAGGAAAACTCAGGAACTGAAGACATTTATAAAACCACCAGACCTGTTGCAAAACTTTGTGTTTAACATGATCTGAGCAATTGCAGTGTGAGCCCTAATATTTCAGAAACAACATCCTCAGCAACTTTTTCACAGAGGCCAATAGCATAGCTACCAAATTTTCTATGGCAAAAACAGTGTGGCACTTGCTTAATTGCTACAACACAACCTCATTATAGCATGGTTTGTTACAACACTGTTTGGATATAAGACAGTTTCAAGATGGATCCCAAAAATGTATAGCTTATATAGAAAAATGACCATAAATGGTCATTTTTCTATATAATCTATACATTTTTGTGTGGATATAATGACAGGGCAATGATCAGACAGATCTGCAATGTCAAGCCACAGGACACTGTCACCATCAGGTCCAGTGAGTTACTTGAGCGTCTTGGCATTGAGGACCTGGACCTCAACCTGAAAGAGAGAAGGCTTCGCTGGTATGGACATGTGGAACGCTCCAACGGTGCAGTCAAGACTGCCTGTGACACAGGTAGGTGGAAAGCTGGGGCCAGGAAGGCCCAAGATGACCGGGAAGCAGCTAACAGAAAGAGATTGCAGAGAATGGAAGCTCTCTGCTATCGATCCTCATGATAGACAAGCCTGGAGATCTGGTGTAAGATCTGCCATGCGTGCAGCAAGCCAGCTACCTGGAAGGGGGCCCACTTATGTGGACGTTGCCCCTGTACCTGCACGTTAATCAAAAATCCGTTGTTGATGATGATGATGATATAACACAGCTGTTTAACTTACACTGATTCTGCTTTGGATCCCATTAATAGTGCTATAAAGAGGTTGAGATGTACAATATATGTCACCATAACAAGTTTACAACATCTTTGATTCCCACTTTTCCCCATATGACCCGGGGTTTACAAGGGTGTTCATTGTATAGACATGTTTAACCCATTGTATACTGGTGACTCTTGCCATTGCTATATGTTGGACAAGGCCATTTGTCATATAAGGGGTGTCAGGCCTATTTGTTCCATTTTTATTCTATTTGTCATGGAAAATTCTGTTAGCAAATAGTGCAGACTCTGATCAGACGCCGCATTCTGCAGCATCTGATCTTGGCCTGCACTGTTTGCCAAGGTTCCCCTTTAGGGGTTTCCTGCATGCAAAGGGTTAAGTGATGAACTTATAACCCTCTTTACACTGAAATTTCATGTATGGACAAAAAACTCGTTGCATCAGCTCTTCATGGAAGTAGCATGCTGCTTAATCTATTTCTCCAAGCCCCTATGGGCAGGGGCATAACTGAGGGGAAAAGGCCCTTAATTACCTATTAAACTACTACTAATTGAGATTCTTTATAGTGGCATATTCTTTATGACATTCAAGTGTAAGGAATCAAATACTGGTGTTATAATGAGGGACCTCTATTTCACAAATACATACTATTCCATTAAACAATAACAGATAATGATAACACATCCCTGTGCCATAGTGCATTCTATCATATCTCCAAAACGCTTTTATTTCCGATGAAAATTTGTGGTATTTTACTTATTTGTACTCCAGATAAAGGTTGTGTGTGCTCATTAGAACCGCCTCATTGAGGCGGTTCTAATGAGCACCCACAACCTTTGTCTTGGAACAGAAATAAGAAAAAATAATGTATACCCCTGTTTTCTCTATATAAAGTGGGGTTTAGAGGGGTGTTCATTTCACAGACTTGTTAACATGATGTGATAAAACACAGATCAGTATATATAGTAGTTTTATAATGGGAACATATCATAACTGGGAAAATATCAAAATATCTGTTTTTGTAAGTACATATTCAAGCAAATACATTCGATGTTCTTTGGAAATATATTTGATGTTTTTGGAAATTGTACAAGCAAATATATCTGATGTTTTTGGAAATTGTGCAAGTAAATATGACATTTTTGGAAACATTTGCTAGGAAATACAATATATGTGCAAGCAAATACATCTGATAATTTTAGAAATAAATGAGCAAGAAAATAAATGAGCCAGCATGACAAAACCTACAATAAGACGTGCACCCAAGGAAGACTCAGATCAGCATGCGCATCCATGAAGTGTGATTCTTCGTTGTGCGCTCTAAGGATAGCTAAGGGCCCAATGCTCCTTCAAGCAACAAGAGAAGTCTCTGGTTAGCCTATATGGATGCGCAGGCTGATCTGAGTCTTCGGTGGGGGCACATGTCTCATTGTTGGTGTTGTTGTGCGCTAACTTAAAATATCTGAAACGGAGATGTTATTTTTATTTCTAATGCTGAAAATAAATGTAGAGATGTATACCTGAACAATTTTTCCAGAATTTTTTGTCAGTATGATTTAAAATCCAAAACATCAGGGGCAAGTTGTTCAAAGCATCGTTAGCTTAACGAGCTCGATAGTGGTCGTATTGCTAACTCTTCTAGCAAGTACAATATCGAAAATTTGGGTATTTTTTGCTGAAAAAATGTGAGCAGCTTTTGCATCCGCAAAAGCTGCTCACATTTTTTCAGCAAACATTTCAGCATATTTACCATATTTAACAATACGTTAACTAACGACTTCTTTAGTTTTGAACAACTGACCCCAGGATAACACACCTATGGAATGAATTATGTGACTATCACTCATCTGTGTGAAATCCAGGTAATGGTAATTACAGCCATGCTGTTCTTATTGTTGTCAGGTCAAGAGTAAGGCTGCCACGATTAATCGGATAATCAATTAATTGATCGATAGATTCCAGAAATATGATTATCGATACTGATTTTTCGTAATCGATTATTTTCTTAGTAGAATTTACCAGCCAAAGAAATTTCTTAAATAGCTAGATGAGTGGCAAACAGTGCAAACCCTGATGAGACGCCGCGTTTTGCGGCGTCTCATCTGGGTCTACACTGTTTGCTCCGGCCTGTTTGTGCAAATACCTAGAGTTAAGTACAACATATGGTAAGAGTCATATTCAGATAGAAAGCCAGACAGGTAAAATAATGACCAAATCTCCAGTGATTACTAATCGATTATTTATCGATATGGCAAGACCGATAATCGATTATCATTTCAGCACCGATTAGCCAGCCCTAGTCAAGAGTGAGTGAGTGTTTTAGTTTTATGTCCAACCAACAGCTAATGTCATACAGAGATGGGACCTCGGTTTAAAGACTCATCCTAAAGTCTGGAGAAGCCCGGGATCGATCCTGCAATCCCTGGTTTACAAGGCAAGTAGCGTAAAACCATTACGCCATGGAGGCTTCTATGTGAGGTCAAGAACATTGTGTAAAGAGGGCTACCTGTGAAACCGATCTGAACTCTACTCATGCGCTGGGTTAGGCAAACAGTGTAGACCCAGATCAGATGCTGCTTGCATACAGGAATTTAAGGGTTCAAGGAAACAGTCCAAGACAATGTCCCAGCCCACATGCAGAGGCAACTGACTCGCCACCACCGTCAGTGCTCAGATATGTACATGTGTACCTTAAGAATTCTAGTGTTAACTCATTTTGGAGCAGTCTGTCACTGTTTGCTTAGATCTAGGTCTGCACTGTTTGCTTAGGACTATCCTCCCAATACATAGGAACATTACATTATTAATAACAAAACAAACAAGATGTCTATCAGACTTTGAAACAAAATCAAGGATATGTAAAATACTTGAATTATAAACTCTTTTTGAACTTCTATCTACCAGTATTCAATTGCAGACAAATTCATGAGATGCTCAATAAAATCATACTAAACTGGAACAGAAGAAAACATTAAAAATCTGGTATCAAACCAAACGCCTAACAGCATTATGGACAGGTTTTTCAAAGACAGTTAACCAAAACCTACACCTGCTGGACAAAGTCTGAAGCCTGCCAGCATGCCTTGCCTCAGGCACATTGCTAGATTAAAGGACAGATTTTTGAAAAACCTGTCCAAAAAGTAGATCTAGAACTCTTACCCTTTCCCCTTACTGGCTAAACCTCAAAGAATATAAGAATCTTATATGGGTGTGAGGGGTGGATGGAAAAATCCGTCCCAAGGGTCACTGTCCGGCATCACGAGGCTTGCCGAGTGATGCCGGACAGTGATCCCGAGGGACGGATTTTTCTATCCACCCCTCACATCCATATTGGATTCTTTTTCTTGCATACCTTCCATTTCTTAGCGCGGAATTTCAATGCTGCAGTCACTTCGGTTACCAACGTCCGCCATATTGTGTTGACACTGCAGGAATGTAAAGTGATGTCACGGATCGTGCATGACGTCAACCTTAACGACGGCGCACACAAGGTCGTAATCAACCAGTGCATTTATCAAACACGCGATTATATTCGATTTGGGGTCGGAACTCCCGGGTCAGAACATAAATTTCTATCCCAGGGTAAAATCGCGGATTTCCTTGTCTGGTGTGCAAGAAAGCACATTCTGATCTAGTGTGAGGCAATTCTTATTGGTCCATTAAAAACTAGAGAAAGCGACCAGTGGGTCACGTATACCCCCAGCCAGCACCATATTCTGATATATCTTTTGAGCTTGTATGTATTATGAATGAGATGTCCAGAAGCTATAAGAATCTATAAATGTGCTTGTAAAAGCTAAACCAAACATAAAATTTCTAAATGGACCAAGTGAGTGAGGGCATCAAAGTTACTGAAAGGTTGTGGGGTATCAATGTTACTGAAGCAGCAGGGTGGGGTATGCATCAATGAAATCTTTGGACTGGTATGCAACATCGATGCAAGCATCAACTGAATTTGTCTTAGAGTTTAGAACATACAGGCATCTATAAACTTTGTCATAAAACTTGAACCGAATGTAAAACTTCTAAGTCTGTGACCTTGAGGTCAAGGTCGCCGTGGGTGGGGGAAGGGACATACATCACAAAATGTTTGGACTGGTACATTGATGCAAGTATCAACTGAATTTGTCTTAGAGTTAAGAACATACAGGCATCTATAAACTTTGTTATAAAACTTTACCAAATGTAAAATTTCTGTCTGTGACCTTGACCTCAAGGTCACTATGTGTGTATTTGGGGGGGGGGGGGACATGCATCAATGAATCTTTAGACCAGTATGTAACTTCAGTGTAAGTATCAACTAAATCTATCAAAGGGTTCTTAGAAATTTTGACGCAAAACTTAAACCAAATGTAAAATTTCTAAGTCTGTCACCTTGACCTCAAGGTCACTGTTGGGGGTGGGACATGCATCATCAGTGAAATTTTTAGACCAGTATGCAACTTCAGTGTAAGTATCAACTAAATCTATCAAAGGGCTCAGAAGATACAATCTCTTAGAAACTTTAATGCAAAACTTTAACCAAAATGTTAACGGATGGACAGACGGAAAGATGGACGGATGAATGGCAGGACGAAAACATTATACGCCCATAGCATACTTCGTATGCCGGGGGTATAACCATAGTATGCTGGGGATGCTGGGGTATAACTATGTTTTGGGTACTTGTTAGAATCGCCTCAATGAGGTAATTCTAACAAGTAGCCAAAACATTTGTTAAGGGTTCAACATTAACTTTTTAAATAACTGGACAAGGTGGTCCTGTAACTCTTGGGATGCACTGGACCTGATCTAAGTCAGCTGTACCAAAGAAATGATATAAATCATACTGAAGTGATAAATGTACATTAGTTTGACAGTCATCAGATTATTTCAATTATTATTTATCTACAAAGATGGTAAAACTTCTGCAACAAACTGAAAACAGAAACTGATTTTAAGATAAACGTTTAAAAACAAGGATTTTTATAATTTTGGTGGCAGATTTTCAACTGGACCATTCGAACCAGCCGGACCTTACTAGACCTGATCGGCTTTTCACTAGATGGGCCCTGTCAAGCGATTTTGGTACTTATCGCCTATGCGAGCAGCGAAGGTTCAGGCGAGCTTGCGCATCCCCACAGTCTCGCCAGAACCTTCGCTGCTCGCTCATACAAGCAATAAATCAAGAGGAACCTTCAGACAGAAAGCCATATCCCTGGCCCCTCTGAATGGCTGGGCATGCGCAGTTAAAATTTGTCATGACGGAATGCTCGAAGACACAAATTCGCTTGGCGGGGCTCAGATAATGTCCATTGTTCTTGGGTTAATGTTGAACCCTGTTATTTCTAACAAGATATAAGGTAAAAACAAAACAAATTACCCTTTGTTAGCAACATTACCCTGCACTAATTGGTGCTATGGTTTGCCATCACTAATCATGGGGGTTAAAAAACACGCCAAAAAATTTTTGACCCCCTTGAACCCCAGTTTTATATAGAAAAACTGGGGTTCATCACATTAACAAGTCTGTGAAATGAAGACCCCCCTAAACCCCACTTTATCTAGAGAAAACAGGGGTTTATGGGGAGAAACATTATTTTTCTTATTTCTGCTCCAAGACATAGGTTGTGGGTACTCGTTAGAACCGTCTCAGTGAGGCGGTTCTAACGAGCATCCACAACCTATGTTTGCAGTATAAAGAAGAAAAATATCAAGGATTTTATCAGAAAAGCAGCCAGTTTGGAGATGTGAAAAAATGCACTGTGTCGCACGGGTGTGTTATCGTAATGTCACAGAGGAAATCTTATTTTTCTTATTTCTGCTCTAAAATATAGATTGTGGGTATTCGCTAGAACCGCCTCGATGAGGCGGTACGAATACCCACAATTTGTATTTTGAGCAGAAATAAGAAAAACGTCACAATTTTTCATCTTAAAATTTTTGTTTTTTCAGCAGTAAAGTTTACAATGTATTTGTATAGGCGTGTTTTCGTAATGCTGAAAAAGAATTTGCTCCCTTTACAACACAGGGAATCATTTTTTTTCCTGCAGGAGTTGTCTCCCTTCAAGAGGAGTCCAGTCACACTAAATACATGCATATCTTGGCAAGCTGTAGACAGGTAAAATGGCTGACAACAAGCAAAAATATGCATTATCTATGCTACCCTGATTAACCCATTTTGTACCGGAAACCCCAAAACGGGTACCCTGGCAAACAGTGTAGGCCCAGATCAGATGCCGCAGAACGCGGCGTCTGATCAGGGCCTGCACTGTTTGCTAAAAGTGACAGTCATTTTCCAAATAAACTTTGAAGGAAACACAACCTGACACCCCTATATTTTGAAATGGACTCCTACTATATATAAGGAGGACGATTTCATTTGGTACAAAAAGGGTTAATACTTAAAATAGTGTCAAAAAAAATGTGTAGACAGTCTGATCACTGTTGCCCTGTTTGTCATTCTTCAGCATCTTCATTATGTTAACCCTTGACCTGCTGAATATTTAAATATGCCACACCCACTACCTATTATGAACCAATCAGATTACTCAATGCAATTATTGCAACAAATTCATAAATTGAGTAGCAATCAATGTAGATCCTGATCAGATGGCTTCGTTAGAAGCCATCTGATCTGGATCTTCATTGTTTGGAAATAAGGCATATCCAGATTCAGGAGGACAAGGGTTAAAAAGTCTGTGTAATGACATCCTTCTAAACCCTACTTTATAAAGAGAAAACTGGGGTTTACAGGGGTATACATTATTTTTCTTATTCATGCTCCAAGACATGGTTGTGGGTTCTCATTAAGGTGGTTCTAACGAGCACCCATAACCTATCTTTGAAGTATAAATAAGTGTAGTGTAACATGAAAATGGCTAGACAGGCAACAAAAGAGCAGCCACTCTGTCTTGGAGAAAAAACAAGCAAACTAATGTATACCCCTGAAAACCAAACTTGTTTTCTGAATAAAGTGAGGTTTACAGAGGTCTCCATCACAGGGGGACTTAATAACATGATGAAATTGCACTCATAGTTTACATCCCCAAATGATAATTTTCATTATGGCTAACTATGTTCTGGAGCATTATTTGTTTGTTTGATTTGAGGTTTAACATCCCTGTCAACACTGTATAGGTCATTTTGGAGACTTTGCTTCCAATTTTGTGGGACTTTTACCCGACACCGAGATGACATCTCAAGCCCTGAACCCAATAAAACCAATAGGGTTTATATGCATCGACGGTCCAACTCGCACCATTTTCCCGAGCATACTTAGAACCGCTATGCAGTTTACCAGTACTCATGTGTGGTTGGAGGAAGTATGATGCAGCCCATCTATTTCTTCAAGCCCCAATGGGCGGGGGCCGTATCCCCAAATGACAATTTTCATTATGGGCATCTATGTTCTGAAGCACCATATCATTATCTAAAACTTGCACTTTCTGCTCAACAACAGAAGTATTTTTAGCTGTGTTAAACAAAATGCTAGCCAATGAAAAGCAATGTGTTGGGATGATGTCGGGTTTGCGACAGCATATCAAAGAATATCCAGTAGAATTCCGCTATTAAGACCACCTAAAATTAAGTCTAATTCTGCTTTAAAAAGCTTATTTAGTAAGTGACAGTTATTTTTTCTTTTTATTTTCTGCATACAGTGTCCTCTGGTCATAGACCACATTTGGGACTGTTCAAAAGTGGTCTTAAAGACCACTTTTGAACAGTCCCAAAGGTGGTCTTAATATAGAAATTTTACTGTACTGGAAAAAAACTTAAAAATCTATGGAAATTCTACAACAGTCACCAATCCAATTTTTTAAAACTTTTTATGAGAAAATAAGGCTGAACATTACATGTGAATTGTCTGCCCATGGGCAGACGATTCACATGCAATGTCAAGCCTTATCTCTTCTGAAAAATAAAATAAAAAGCTAACAAGAGGGCCATGATGGCCCTGGATCGCTCACCTGATCCATAGTGTAACAAGTGGGCCCCAGAGAGGGCCATTATTGGCCCCAGGGTTTTAATGTGCATAATGTTGAGGGAGGTCTTAAAGGTGAAGCTTCATACCAAACATCAACAAAGGCTATAATTAGAACAATCTTGGCAAAGGTCCACTAGATAAAGCTACACATCAAATTTCAAAGACCTGGGCCTTGCAGTTTCAGAGAAGAAGATTTTTTTTAAAGATATTCCCTACATAAGCCTATGCAAAACCAAATGGCCCCAGGGCTATATAAATCTATGTAAAAACAAAGGGCCCCGGCCCGGGGTGGGGGCATTTGTGGCCCCAGGGCTATAATTTGAACAATCTTGGTAGAGGTCCACTAGATAAAGCTCCATACTAAATATCAAAGGCCTTGGCCTTGCAGTTTCAGAGAAGATTTTTAAAGATTTCCCTATATAAGTCTATGCAAAACCAAAGGGCCCCGGAGCGGGGACATTTTTGGTACCAGGGCTATAATTTGAATAATTTTGATAGAGGTCCACTAGATGCAGCTTCATACCAAATATCAAAGACCCAGGCCTTGTGGTTTCAGAGAAGAAGATTTTTGAAGATTTTCCCCATGTAAGTCTATGTAAAACCATAGGGCCCCAGAGTGGGGGCATTTTTGGCCCCAGGGCTATAATTTTAACAATCTTGGTAGAGGTCCATTAGATGCAACTTCATACCAAATTTCAAAGTCCTGGGCCTTGTGGTTTCAGAGAAGATTTTTAAAGATTATCCCTATATAAGTCTATGTAAAACCAAAGGGCCCCGGGACGGGGCCACTTTTGGCCCCAGCACTATAATTTGAATCATCTTGGTAGGGGTCCTTTAGAAGAAGCTTCATACCAAATATAAAAGACCTAGGCCTTGTGGTTTCAGAGAAGAAGATTTTTAAAGATTTTCCCTATATAAGTCTATGTAAAACCAAAGGGCCCCTGAGCGGGGGCATTTTTGGCCCAAGGGCTATAATTTGAACAATCTTGGTAGGGGTCCACTAGATGAAGCTTCATACAAAATATCAAAGTCCTGGGCCTTGCGGTTTCAGAGAAGAAGATTTTTAAAGATTTTCCCTATATAAGGCCATGTAAAACCAAAGGGTCCCAGTCGGAGGCTTTTTTTGCCCCAGCACTATAATTTGAACAATCTTGGTAGGGGTCCACTAGATAAAGCTTAATTCCAAATATCAAAGTCCTGGGCCTTGCAGTTTCAGAGCAGAAGATTTTTAAAGATTTTCCCTATATAAGCCTATGTAAAACCAAAGGGCCCGGCGGCGGGGACATTTTTGGCCTCAGCACTATCATTTGAATAATCTTGTTAGGGGTCTTTTAGATGAAGCTTCATACCAAATATAAAAGACCTAGGCCTTGTGGTTTCAGAGAAAAGGATTTTTAAAGATTTTCCCTATATAAGTCTATGTAAAAACAAAGGGCCCCTGAGTGGGGGCATTTTTGGCCCAAGGGCGATAGTTTGAACAATCTTGGTAGAGGTCCATTGGATGAAGCTTCATTCTAAATATCAAAGTCCTGGACCTTGCGGTTTCAGAGAAGAAGATTTTTAAAGATTTTCCCTATATAAGTCTATGTAAAACCAAAGGGCCCCTGAGCAGGGGGATTTTTGGCCCAAGGGCTATAATTTGAACAATCTTGGTAGGGGTCCACTAGATGAAGCTTCATACAAAATATCAAAGTCCTGGGCCTTGCGGTTTCAGAGAAGAAGATTTTTAAAGATTTTCCCTATATAAGCCTATGTAAAACCAAAGGGCCCCAGGTGGAGGCTTTTTTTGCCCCAGCACTATAATTTGAACAATCTTGGTAGGGGTCCACTAGATAAAGCTTAATACCAAATATCAAAGTCCTGGGCCTTGCAGTTTCAGAGCAGAAGATTTTTAAAGATTTTCCCTATATAAGCCTATGTAAAACCAAAGGGCCCGGGGGTGGGGACATTTTTGGCCTCAGCACTATCATTTGAATAATCTTGTTAGGGGTCTTTTAGATGAAGCTTCATACCAAATATAAAAGACCTAGGCCTTGTGGTTTCAGAGAAAAGGATTTTTAAAGATTTTCCCTATATAAGTCTATGTAAAAACAAAGGGCCCCTGAGCGGGGGCATTTTTGGCCCAAGGGCGATAATTTGAACAATCTTGGTAGAGGTCCAATGGATGAAGCTTCATTCTAAATATCAAAGTCCTGGACCTTGCGGTTTCAGAGAAGAAGATTTTTAAAGATTTTCCCTATATAAGGCCATGTAAAACCAAAGGGCCCCGGAACGGGGGCATTTTTTGCCCCAGCACTATAATTTGAACAATCTTGGTAGGGGTCCACTAGATAAAGCTTAATACCAAATATCAAAGTCCTGGGCCTTGCAGCTTCAGAGCAGAAGATTTTTAAAGATTTTCCCTATATAAGCCTATGTAAAACCAAAGGGCCCGGCGGCGGGGACATTTTTGGCCTCAGCACTATCATTTGAATAATCTTGTTAGGGGTCTTTTAGATGAAGCTTCATACCAAATATAAAAGACCTAGGCCTTGTGGTTTCAGAGAAAAGGATTTTTAAAGATTTTCCCTATATAAGTCTATGTAAAACTAGAGTGTTCACAAGTTTTTTCTTTAATTTGACCTACTGACCTACTTTTTGACCCGAAAAGACCTTTATTCAAACTTAGCCAAGATATTGTCACAATGACCATTCTGAGCAAGATTAATGATTTAACCAAACTTGTGGCCTCCTGAGTATTCACAAGGTTTTTCTATGATTTGACCTACTGACCTACTTTTCAACCGGACATGACCCATATTCAAACTTGACCGAGATATTGTCATGATGATCATTCTGAGCAAGTTTGATTATGATTGGACCAAAATTGTGGCCCCTAGGGTGTTCACAAGGTTTTTATATGATTTGACCCGCTGACCTACTTTTTAACCCGATATGACCCATATTCGAACTGGACTGAAATATTGTCACAATGGTCATTCTGAGCAAGTTTCATGATAATTGGACCAAAACAGTGGCCTTCAGAGTGTTCACAAGGTTTTTCTATGATTTGACCTACTGACCTACTTTTTGACCGGACATGACCCATATTCGAACTTGACCAAGATATTGTCATGATGATCATTCTGAGCAAGTTTGATTATGATTGGACCAAAATTGTGGCCTCTAGGGTGTTCACAAGGTTTTTCTATGATTTGACCCGCTGACCTACTTTTTAAGCCGACATGATCCATATTCAAACTTCACTAAAATATTGTCACAATGATCATTCTGAGCAAGTTTGATGATGATTGGACCAAAATTGTGGCCTCTCGAGTGTTCACAAGGTTTTTCTATGATTTGACCTACTGACCTACTTTTTTACCCGACATGACCCAAATTCGAACTTGACCGAGATATTGTCATGATTATCATTCTGAGCAAGTTTGATGATAATTGGACCAAAACTGTGGCCTCTAGTGTGTTCACAAGAAAAAGTTTACGCACGACGGACGACGGACGACGCACGACGACGCCGGACATCTTACTGTCACAAAAGCTCACCATGACCTTCGGTCAGGTGAGCTAAAAATACACTAGTTGTGAGGGTCACTACAAAGGTTAAAGTTCTTCTTTCTTTCCTGATGGCGCGTTATTGACGAAGTTTAGAAATCCACTAGAGGTTCTTTCTCCGCTATACTCCGATAAAAACACTCCTCTGATATAGAGTTTAATCGTTGGAAAACCTTTAACTTCCTCGGCTGAGCAAAGTTCTGGAAAACAAGTGGAAGTATTTGTTTCATAGCAGCAAAAATTTCTTCAGCAGCTACATAATGTTTACATTGCATTGGGAAAAGGCTATTAAGCCATTGCATGGGGGGAAACCCCTGAAGGGGTACCTTGACAATCAGTGCAGGCCCAGATCAGACGCCACAGAACGCGGCGTCTGATGAGAGCCTTCACTATTTGCTAACAGGATTTTCCTTAAAAAAAATAGAATAATAATGAAAAAAACAGACCTGACACCCCTTACATGACAAATGGACTTGTCCAACATATAGCAATGGAAGAGTCCACTGGTATACAATGGGTTAAAATGACGATTATCGAGTGATAATTTTCTTGTTTGTTTGAATTGAGGTTTAACATCCCAATCAACACTATTTAGGTCATTTTGGACATGTTGCTTCAAATTTTTTGGGACTTTTACCTGACAATGAGATGAAATTACATCTCAATCCCTGCCTCCCAATGAAGCCAAAAGGCTTATATGCATTGGACGGTCTGACTCACACCACTTTGACTGGGCAGGCTTAGTCCTTGTAAGCAGTTTACCAGTACTCATGTGCAGTCGGTTTCAGCTCTGCGTGGAAGCACCATGCACCCCAATCTATTTCTCCAAGCCCCACCCATTGGGGCTTGGAGAAATAGATTGGGGTTGGGGCCCCATTCTTTTCTTGTAAAAATTTCTCTTGTGGATACTTGTGTGCAGACAATTGTCATGAGTACCCAAATCATATGATATGATTTGGTTGATTTGAGGTTTAACGTCCCCGTCAACACTGTAAAGGTAATTTTGGAGACATTGCTCCCAATTTTATGGGACTTTTACACGGCATTGAGATGAAATGACATCTCAAGCCCTGTCGCCCAATGACACCAATAGGGTTTATTAGTATGGACGGTCCGCCTCGCACTGCGGTTCCTGGACAGGCTTCATATGATATGAAAATTTATTTAAAAAATATCCTTGTAACTAGTTACTCGTCCTTTATATCTTTAGCTTTGTATTTATGGAAAATATTTCTTCATTTACCCTTTTTGTACCAAATCGAATCGTCCTCTATATTTAGCAGGGGTCCATTTCAAAATTTAGGGGTGTAAGGTTGTGTTTTCTTCAAAATTCATTTGGAAAATGGCTGAATTTTATGCAAACAGTGTTGGCCTTGATCAGACGCCGAATTCTGCGGCGTCTGATCTGGGCCTGCACTGTTTGCCAGGGTACCCATTTTGGGGTTTCCAGTACACAATGGGTTAATGATCATCATGTTGAAAAGTCTGTGAAATGAAAATTTATGTAGGCATGTTTTCGTGATGTACTGTACATTTTCAGACAGATAGGCCTTAGCAAACAATATAGACCCAGATTAGATGCTGCACAGGCCTTACCAAACAATTTAGACCCATCATGGTCTACAATATGATCTACAATATTTGCCACTCACCCAGGTAGTAAACATCCATTAGTGACTTTTAGAACAAGTACAATAAAGTGTTTTCAAACCACGCCCCACTTGAACCCCATTTTTATACAGTAAAACTGAGGTTTACAGGGGTAAACCTTATTTTTCTTATTTCTGCTCTAAAATATAAATTGTGGGTACTCGTTAGAACCGCCTCAATGAGGCAGTTCTAACGAATACCAACAATCTATATTTTGAGCAGAAATAAGAAAAATCATCGAGGCGGTTCTAACGAGTACCCACAATCTATATTTTAGAGCAAATATCACAATTTTTCATCTTAAAATTTTCATTTTTTCGGCGATAAAGGTTACAATGTATTTGTATAGGCGTGTTTTCATAATGAAATAGTAACAGTAGCCTACCTTTACTATCTGGAACAGTGCAATCTACCGCTGCCATGATTCTGTTCTTGTCTTTAATTTTATCAGCAGCAGTCTGAAACATAACATATTGTCCGTTCTCTTAAGCGCAACATCTCGTAAGTGAAGTTTTTACAAATTTTACACCACAACAGAAAATTGTATTATCTCTCATCATGCTCAACTCTGATACACCACAACCTCTTTATAACTATTAATGGGGTCCAAAGCAGAAATCGTGTTAGTTAAACAACCGTGTTATATCCAAACAAAAATGTATAGATTGTATAGAAAAATGACCATTAATGGTCATTTTTCTACGGTGCATACATTTACCGGAAAGCACCAAAATACCGGAAAGCAAACCAAAATACCGGAAAGCACATATAAATACCAAAAAGCACTTATATATACTGGAAAACGTTAGAAAATTATATTTAAATGCAATATATAACATATCTGGAACAATTATGGTTGCTCTCTGGACTTATAACTTGCGATCTTATTGCAACGGTAAGCATGCCCCACCCGAACAAGAATAAGAAAAAAACATATCACAATTTTAATTTGATCTTATTATATATTTTTTTTTTCATGTATTTGTTTAGACGTGTTTCCGTAATGATTTGCGCAGTCTGATATGAAGTCAAATCAGAAATCATCCATTGCTACAGGTCTGATCAGACGCACAGGTAAAGAGATGAAATTGTCGTGCTCCGGCTCATAAACCCTTGATTGTTGATTAACGAATGAATACCTGTTGAAGTTTCACCACATTTAGATAATTGGATCAATTGTTGGCACGTGCCTTATGTCATTTATCTCTTTAACATGCCAATCACAACAATTGTCGTCTGCTGTTTACTATCAAAGTTGCAAACAGTGCGGTTCCAGATCAGACGGCTCCTTTAAGGATAATAGTGATTTTTGTGTGCAAAAATATAAGTGAAGATGAGAATATATATGTTTAACAATGACCCAAATATGAGTGAAATAAGATCAAGCCAGTCATAAAAGAAAATAGCATCTATCCCTTCTTCGTCCTAAAAAATCTTGTGGGTACTCGTTATAACCGTCTCAATGAGACTTTCTTACCAATGGACATTAAGATAACACACACTTGCGACAAAGTGCATTTTTCACATCTCCAAAATAGCTATTTTTCTTATGAAAACTCGGAATGAAATTTTTCCTATTAAAACGTCGTGGTGCTCGTTAGAACCGCCCCTTTGAGACGGTTATAACGAGAACCCACAACCTTTGCCTAAGAACGGGAATAAGTATAGTATTGATTACCCAAATTTTCTCTATATAAGTGGGGTTTATTGGGTGTTCATTTCAAGGACCTGATCACGTGATGCGACACATTAGGATAGGGAAACCTGAAAACACACGGCATCACAAAAACACGCCTATATAATTTTGACTCCCTTGAACCCCTGTTTTATATAGAAAAACTTGGGTTTGCAGGGGTAAACCTTATATTTTTTATTTTTTTCTCTAAAATATAGAGTGTTCTAACGTGTACTTTCCAATATAATAAAGATGAATACTGCTTCTATAATGCATGTAGCATCACTTTAACATGCCATTGTCATTGCATTGTACCTATACATTGTTTTCAACGGGTCTCGGCGGCCTAGTGGTTAGAAGCGCTGACTCTTTCTCAGTAGGTGGCTCATCGCTGTGGTTCGCGCCCCCGCTCAGTTCACTTGTGGCAAGAGACAAGTTCGTTGGGTTATTCTCTGAGTTACACTCGCTTAATTGGTGGTTCCCATCCCGCTCAAAAACATGTGTGAAAGACAAGTTTTGCCTGATTTTCTCCTGGTTCTCCCATTTTTGCCAACCCAAACGATCAGCTCGATATATGTGAAAATCTTGAAAGGGCTATATAGCCCCCACCATCCGCTAAACAGCTAAATCTTCATGTGAATTGTTGAACATACGTGTTATACACCGTATTTAGTCAGCGACACTACCCCAGCTCTAGCAATGGAAACTCTGGTAAACCTTACATAGTCACTTGGTGGTGATCTCCGAATAGACACCCTTTGTTGAACTAACGTCAAGACGACACTATTTAACCAATGTATTCCAAACGGTCTGGTTCAAGTTCTTTAAACTGCACATAACACTCTCAAACGGTTGCTGCAGTGTATGAAGATATATCTATATAGATAGCAGCGTGTAATTCTTGAAACTTGCATGTCATTCTGACAATACCCTAGGAGATTGGGGATAAGTATTTAAGTTTTTTAGGTAAAATTATCAATATAAATCTAATACATAGGCCAAAATTACGTTTTTAACATGTTCCTCCGCTGAAAAAAAAAACAAGTACAAAGTACTGTTTGGTATTTATATGTGCTTTCCGGTATTTTTGTTTGCTTTCCGGTATTTTGGTGCTTTCCGGTAAATGTATGCACCCATTTTTCTATATAATCTATACATTTTTGGTATCCACCTTGAAACCGTGTTATATCCAAATCCGTGTTATAACAAACTGTGTTATAAAGAGGTTGTGGTGTACAACTGTAAAGATCCAGATCAGCTGTATTCTTGGAAGCCAGCTGATCAGGATCTTTAGGGTTTTCCATTATGCTTCCGAATTCATGGTAAAAATTGAAATCATGTAACACATAAATGGTTGAAAATTGGGGAGAAGTGTAATAATCAGCACTGTAAGGCCTACAGATATCTTTCAGCATTAGAAACATAATGTGGCAAATCATCATGTCTTGCTTTAATATTAAACTAGAAATACTTCCATAGGACACAGATGCCCCCGCCTGAAAATATGTTGATGTTAGTATTTGACCTTCGACTGCTAAGTATGACCTTGACCTTACAGGTACAGACCTGGGTCTTGCATGAAACAAAATGTGTCATGATGGTTAAAATTTTGCCAGGTAATTTCCAAATCCATCCAGGAACAACTAAGATATTGAGCAGACACAAGAAAAAACTATTCTTTACATTTGGACGTACCGACCTGGGTCTTTCGCACGATACATCGACTCATGATGGTTAACATTTCTACCAAGTAATTTCCAAATCCACTTAGAATAACTGGATACAAGAAAGACATTTTTCTTTACAACCTTGACCTTGGAGGTACGGACCTGGGTTTTGCGTGCGACACATCGTCTCATGATGTAAACATTTCTGCCTAGTAATTTCAAAATCTATCCAGAAATACGAAAGTTAGGACCGTGTTTAAGTTTCGAACCCTTTTTCTGACCTTTGACCTCTAAGAATAACCTTGACCTTGGAGATACGGACCTGGGTTTTGCGTGCGACATATCGTCTCATGATGGTTAACATTTCTGCAAAGTAATTTCAAAATCCATCCCAAAATAATAAAGTTATTGACTGCATTTAAGTTTCGCACTCATGGGCAAACGGACATTCTAACATGTCAGGTTCTTTTGTTATTTTCTTTTGATTGGTTTAGTGGCTAACCTCCTAAACATGTTCGCCGGACAGACAGACAGATGGACTAACGGACAAGGGCAATGCTATATGCCTTTCCACCATTCTTCGAATGGTGGGGGCATAAGAAAGCTTCCATTTCAGTTTTACTGGCTCTATGTGAATCTTCATAAGTGACGTCATGTAGACCATTGCCATCTGCAAACACAAAGGTGCAGATTAGCCTGGCATTCGCACAGTCTTCGCACAGTCTCATCAGAATCTTTGTGTTTGCTGCAAGAATAGTACAGTACTTCTAGTTTCGACAGAGGACCCTTGTTATAACGACAGTATTTGTTCCCCATTATTGTGGCGTTATAATGAATTTGCCATTATAAAGAATCCCAGTTAGAAGTATTATAGGTTATAAAAGGCCTTTTCCCCATTATTACTCCAAGAAACAAATGTTATTGATATTTGTTAGAATCGCCTCAATTGTAAGTACCATAATGATCCAAAGTATTGGGACAATAGGCCTAAGCAAACAGTGTAAACCAAGATCAGATGCTCCTAAAGGAGCCGTCTGATCAGGGTCTACACTGTTTGCCTTTCTGTCTGCAACTTTTGGACTGCCTGCTGGACTGTGAAACAAATTTGTTTCAATTTAAGGAGATTTACAGCAAGTCCTAGAATTTATAGGATTTTTACGGTAGGATGTACAGCAGTCAGTTTTCATAAACCGAACTGTCACAGGATCTGACTAAACCTATTAAAAATGGATTCCCTTGGCTTCCTCAACCTTTTTTGTTCATGTCTTTCATTATTTCTTCTCTACATATAGGCTTATGTTATTTTTGTTTTTGTCAAATCTCAGTAAAAGCTAGTAGCCTAAAACTTGGTATAATTGCAGTGCTGATGGTTTATCACATAAGAGGCATTGTGTTTTCTTACTGGTGATCAGGAGGATATACATTCAATCTTCATTTCAGTAAAATGTCCCAAAGTGTACCCCCCGACTCTCAAGACCATTTTTTAGAAGTCTGGTAAGTGGACTTAATAGCAGGATCTAAGGCTATCCAATCCGATGTTGAGTTATATTTGCAAAGCATTAACATAGGCATAATACCAATTATGCATATGTTTTGTTTTTGTTTGATTTGTGGTTTAACGTCCCCATCAACACTGTATAGGTCATTTTGGAGACATTGCTTCCAATTTTGTGTGATTTATACTGGACACTGAGATAAAATGACATCTCAAGCCGTGTCGCCCAATGAAACCAATAGGGTTTATAAGCATGTGGACGGTCTGACTTGCAGCGCTTTGCCTGGGCAGGCTTAGATCCTCTTAAGTGGTTTACCAGTACTCGTGTGCAGTCAGATTTAGCTCTGCTTGGAAGCATCATGCAGCCCATCTATTTCTTCAAGCCCCGATGGGCAATTATGTACACGTATGTAAGCTATTTGCAATAAAGAGAAATCACCTACATAATAGTATTTTGGTAACGTGTTGAAGGGGCTGCTCTTAATGGAAAGAATTTGCTCCCTTGAGGAGCAAATTCTTTCCTTTAAGAGAAGCCCTCATCTTTGAGAGATAATTTAACATTTGTTTCTTGTTGAGCATAATTACAGGTTTGTTCCGGCTGTTCCAGTAATTAGAATATTGTGAATACATGCATATGTAATACCTGATATTCTGGCTTAGCTTTCTTGCAATGCCCACACCATGGGGCATAAAACATCACCATGGTAACCTCTTTCTCCCCTGTCACCTGGGTAAAGTTGGACCCTGTGAGATGTTTAACTTCACTTTTAATGGTGTTCCAGGCAGGTTCAGGTGCGGGTGGGGGTGGTGGCTCCTTGGGGCTAAAATAAAACACATACCAATTATTATTATTAGTTTTTTTTTCATTTCAGTTTTATGGTCCGTTGTTCAAGATCATTTCACTTGTATCCAACTGATCATTAAGCTTATTAAGCTAACAATGTTTTGACCAACTGGCCCCAGAGCCCAGTTGTGCAAAGTACTGTTAGCTTAACTAGCTTGTTAGTCGTCAAATTATCAACTATTCTAGCATATACAAGATCTAATATAGTGTTATTTTTGCTGAAAAAATGTGAACATTAGCAAATTTGTCATATTTAACGATTAAAGTTTTAACGATACATTAACTAACGATGTTAATTCTGAACAACCTGGCCAAGATGTGTCCATATTCAAAGATGGAAGATTCCACTTCAGAAAGTCCCAAGAAAAATATGGTGCTGATGTAGTTTGCCAATCATAATTTATAAACAGGAGGGGTGAAAACAAGAGTACCTAAAGAAACAAGAGGCCCATGGGCCACTACGCTCACCAGAGGTTATAATAATCCAAGAATAACTTTCATAGGGAATTTTCATGAAATTTGGTTTTAACCAGCATAGCAGTTTTAGTGGAGAAGATATAAAACTGAATCTGAGCCATCCAAGATAAAGGTCAGTAATGATCTTGACCTTTGGAATTGATAAACTTCCATTCAGCTTGAAAATAATATTTCTGATGCGACAGGCTACCATGCGATCAGAAAAATCCACAGTATTGCCATTTTTTTTTCCATACAAATGTCTAAGTGACGAAATTTGACCTTGCCGTAAAACAGGTCAAGGTCAACCAAAGGTCATCATTTGAACAAACTTGGTAGGACCCTGTGTACCCGACTGAGTAGGTGAGTGTGTTTCAGTTTACGTCAACAGATAAGGTCATACAGAGATTGGACCTTGGTTTATAGACTCATCCGAAAGTCTGGAAAAGCCCGGGACTGATCCTGCAATCCCTGGTTTATCAGGTGAGTAGCAAGTTTCAAGGTCATTGGCCGTTCGGATCCTGAGCAGAAGATTTTTAAAAGTTTTACCATATATGGGTATAGCGGCCATAATGGTCATGTGACACAGTCCTCACAAACAAACTTTCGTTCCCCCTTCCCGTAGAGGCTCCACATGTAATTTGGTTTCAGTTGGCCAAGAAGTTTTAGAGGCGATGTCGTTTGAAAATGTTGACAATGCAGATGCAGACACAGATGACGACAGACCACTGCCTAAATTATTAGCTCCCCTAGAGCCTTCGGCTCTGATGAGCTAAAAACACCTGACCTTCTCTTTGTCAGAAATCCAAGTAACAGTTAATTTTGGAAACAGCCATTGTGAGGTCAGGGTGTTGCATAAGAGGGTTATCTATAGAATCTGGACTGGAATCATGGTTTGCATTTGACAAGCAATGTAGACCCAGATCAGACATTGGACAATGTGGCATCTGATCAGAGCCCACACTGTTTGCTAAAAGTTCAGTCATTTTCCAAATCAATTTTGAAGAAAACACACTCCCATACCCCTAAATTTTGAAATGGACTCCTGCTATATATAAGGAGGAAGATTCCATTTGGTACAAAAAGGGTTAATGGGTTAAATGAAAAAGTTTAAAATCTGAGTCCAGGGGCCAGTTGTTCAAAGCATCGTTAGCTTAACGAGCTCGTTAGCGGTCATATTGTTAACTGTTCTAGCAAGTACAATATCAAAATTTTTTGGCATTTTTGCTGAAAAAATGTGAGCAGCTTTTGCATCCGCAAAAGCTGCTCACATTTTTTCAGCAAAAATTTCAACATATTTGCCATATTTAATGATCAAAGTTTTAACGATACGTTAACTAACGACGTCGTTAGTTTTGAACAACTGGCCCCAGGACTATTTTCCCTGCCTAAACTCAGAAACAATCAATCCACCTGATTACTCTTAGTGCTTTGATTTTATTTAGCAGAACAAAGGTTAAGAAATACTATTTATCATATGACATCGCGTCTGAGAGTGTAATAACGTCGTGTATTATTTTCGATAATCCACTAGTGGATTAAATATGCAAATTAGCTAGATACGTCCCGTAAAGTTACATGTACGATGTCATTAATGACGTCGCGTTTACTAACGGCGGAATATTGACATTTTTGTAAACAATCGTGAATAAAATGAGTTTAAAATGTCATATGATAAATAGAATCTTGCATTCGTGCTCATGTATTATTGAATTTATTAAACTCGTTGAGGAAAAGGGATAAAATGCTCGGCACAGCCTCGCATTTTATCCCTTTTCTTCAACTCATTTAATAAATTCAATAATACATGAACACTCATGTAAGATCCTCTATGTATAAGTAGGTCCAAAAGTTACTTTTAGCACTGCACAAATCTATGAGGCTGAAGGTAAAAATGTACTTACTCTTTCATAAAACTCACAAAATGGTCTGTAGTCCTGCCAGACTTGTAGTCAAAGGCAAATTTACCATTTCTGTGAAGAAAAAGATTTTATCATATGACGTCGTCGATAAGCAGTTGATAACGTCGTGTAATAAAAATCGTATGACCACACGTGTAATAACACTTTGGTGGGATTAAGTAACGTCATGACGACGTCCATGTCAACAATGCATTTTTTGTGGCAAAATTGTCAAATTCAAAGGCGATAAAATGCAATTTAAAGTGGTCATATGATAAACAGAATCTTACACTCGTGGTCATTTCATATGAAATTTATGAAACTCGCCGAAGGCTCGTTTCATAAATTTCATATGAAATGACCACTCATGTAAGATCCTCTATTTATCATAACAGAAAACGTATTATGAAAATTTTTATTATCAACATACCGTATTCCTCCCATTAGCGCCCCTGCTCCTATAAGCGCCCCCTCACTGTTTTTCCAAGGACAAAATAATAAGCGCCACTTCTGCAGTCGGAGGAAAAAGTATATTGGCTTACCTTAAGTAAATATTTCAGCCTTTCAACCATGGCTGTATCTGCTGTAAATCATATCATGCGAGGTATTTCTAAACCCCCGCTATCACAGAGTTACTGTGTTGACCACTTGGTACTTAACATGTCATGATTCCACCATAATCTAATGGAAAACTACCGTGTGTAATGGGTTTTAAACTCTCTGTTCAGTAATTGTTTTGTCTCTAATAAGTGCCCCCACTTTTTTCCAATTTTTTAAGCGCCTGGGATGCTAAATGGGAGGAATACGGTAGTAGAACCTGTTCTCTGCCATTAAAAAGAGTCTAATGTAGAACTGTGATGGTACTGTGTGGCTAAGCCTGCAAAGCTAAAATTTTGACTCACTACTTAGAATAATACGAACAGTTTATAACCTTTTATAGATGAAAGATATAAACTATAATTTCAGCAAAGCTATTTGGCACATGCAAACCAGATTAAACTTGAACATAAGGGTCAATGCAAGAGTTGAAGTAAATAATGATGGCTGAAAAAACAGATGAGTGGAAAATCATACACCTATAGTTCAGCATATTAAAAGTAGACACAAGAATACGCAACATGCTTAAATGCCAATTCTGCTTTGGTTGGGCATGTAATGGCATCACGAAAACATGCCTGGGGTTTACAGGGGTATTCATTATTTTTCTTATTTCTGCTTAAAATCATAGATGGTGGTTTCTTGTAATGAGTACCCACAATCTATGTTTTAAAATTTTCATTTTTGATTGCATCTATGCCTATATAATTTTGACCCCCTTAAACCAAACTTTTATATAGTAAAACTGGGGTTTGCAGGGGTATATAATATTTTTATTATAATTCAGCTCATCATCATCTTCTTCAGATTTAAGAAATAGATCAGCTCTAACTGTGATTTGTTGAGTAATAAATCACAGTTTGAAGGTCAGTTGTAAAGTAGACAAATCACAAGCGCGTAGCGCGCGTGATTTGTCTACTTACAACTGACCGACAAACTGTGATTTATTACTCAACAAATCACAACAAGAGCTGATCTATTTCGATTCTAACAGGCTGAAAATCGGCAATAATGCTGTTGTTTCCTTCAAAATCTCACACTTTTCGCCATTGTTAGAATAAATCCGCTAAAATTATCGACTGAAACAATGTATTTATATCCTATTCTAACGTTTTCTATGCGAGAAAATGACGTTACACCGTCTAACGTCAAGGAAATCGACTAGTGACGTCATAAATTTGCAGTTTTAATGACGTCACTTGTCACGCTCTCCCTTGCTGTGATTTGTTGTAGAATAAAACACAGTTGTTTTCCATTGCCTATTGGGCGCGCTGTGTTAGAATGTTTATTAAGGTACAGGGGCAATATCCACATAAGTGCTCAAAAACATAGATTGTGGGTACTCGTTAGGACCGCCTCACGAGGCGGTTCTAATGAGCACCCAGAATCTATGTTTGTGCGGAAATATAAAAAAATATCAGTTTTTATCTGAAAATATTCTATTTTTTTTTTTGTGGTAAAATTTTCAATATAGTCGAATAGGTGTGTTTTCAAAATGGTAAAATTTTCAATATATTTGAATAAGCATGTTTTCGTAATGGTAAAATTTTCAATATTTGAATAGGCGTGCTTTCGTAATGGTAAAATTTTCAATATAATTGAATAGCGGTGTTTTCGTAATGGTAAACGTTTCAATACATATGAATAGGCGTGTTTTTGTAATGGTAAAATTTGCAATATATTTGAATAGGCGTGCTTTTGTAATGGTAAACTTTTCAATATATTGAATAGGCATGTTTTTGTAATGGTAAAATTTTCAATATATTTGAATAGGTGGCTTTCGTAATGGTAAAATTTTCAATATATTTGAATAGGCATGTTTTCTTAACAGCCTAGTCAACACTATTCAGGTCATATGAAGCTGGACTGTTTACCTAACCACACTTTTCCTGCAGGCCTAGCGGTGTACCAGTCTTTTGTCAAAAACTATTTACCTAACCACACTTTTCCTGCAGGCCTAGCGGTGTACCAGTCTTTTGTCAAAAACTATTTACCTAACTACACTTTTCCTGCAGGCTAGCGGTGTACCAGTCTTTTGTCAAAAACTGTTTACCTAACCACACTTTTCTGCAGGCCTATTGGTGTACCAGTCTTTTGTCAAAAACTATTTACCTAACCACACTTTTCCTGCAGGCCTAGCGGTGTACCAGTCTTTGCCAAAAACTATTTACCTAACCACACTTTTCTGCAGCCTAGCGGTGTACCAGTCTTTGCCAAAAACTGAAAACAGCCTTTTTTGAATCAGTGGGAAAAAGCCAGTCATGAAATATTTCATGATCAAGGTGGGGACTGAACCCGCAACCCTCTGATTCCCAGTCCGACACGTGACTGACTGGTCAGCATAAACATAACACATCCATGCAACAAAGTGTATCTTAAAGATCTCCAAATGGTTATATTTCTGATGAAATTTGTGATATTTCCACTTGAAACATAGATTGTAGGTACTCGTAAGGACGCCTCATTGAAGCGATTCTAACGGGTACTTACAACCTATGTCTTGGAGCAGAAATAAGAAAAACTACAATTTGTTTTTCTGCAGAAACACAGATGTCTCCTCCCTTTTTGACCTCTAAGTATGACCTTGAAATTGGAGGTATTGACCTGGGTCTTGTGTGCAACCCATCATCCAATAAAGGTGAACATTTCTGCAAAGTAACTTTAAAAAGTCTATCGAGAAATAAGGAAGTTATTAACTGGACACAAAAAAAGCCTTTTTTACCTTTGACTTCTAAGTATGACCTTGACCTTGGAGGTACCTACCTGTGTCATGCACGCCACACATCATGTCATGGTGGTTAACATTCTGCCAAGTAACTTAAAATCTATCTAAAAATAAGAAAGTTATTGACCGGAGGTATCGACCTGTGTCTTGCACGCGATACACATCATCTGCTGATGGTTACATTACATCATCTGCTGATGGTTAACATTCTGCCAGGTAATTTCAAAATCCATCAAGAATAAGAAAGCTACTGACGGACACGAAAAAAGACCCTTTTTGACATTTGACCTTTAAGGTACCGACTTGGATCTTTGGCCCAACACTCATCTCATGAAGGTTAATATTTCTGCCAAGTAATTTCATAATCAATCAAAGAATAATAAAGTTATTGATGGTATACGAAAAAAAGGCCCCTTTTTTTCCTTTGACCTGTAAGTATGACCTTGACATTGGAAGGTACCGACCTTGTCTTGCGCATGACACATCGTCTAATGAAGGTGAACATTTCTCCATGGTTACTTTAAAAAGTCCATCGAGAACTAAAGAAGTTATTGACTGGGCACGAAAAAAAAAAAACATTTTTAACTTGACTTCTAAGTATGACCTTGACATTGGAGGTACCAACCTGGGTCTTGTGCGCAACACATCAACTCATGATGGTTAACATTTCTGCCTAGTAATTTCAAAATCCATCCAGGAATAACAAAGTTATTGACCAACACAGAACAAAAAAGACCCTTTTTTTACCCTTGCCCTCTAAGTATAACCTTGACCTTGGAGGAATCGCCCTGGGTCTTGCGCGCAACAGATCGTCTATGATGGCTAACATTTCTGTCAAGTAATTTCACCAGTAATTTACATCCAGGAATAAGAAAGTTATTGATCAAACAGGAAAAAAAGGCCTTTTTTTTACTTTTTTGACTTTGACCTCTTATATTGCCTTGACCTTTGAGGTACCAACCTGGGTCATGCGCACGGCACATCGATCATGATGGTTAACATTTCTGCCAGGTAATTTCAAAATCCATCTAAAATAAGACAGTTATTGATCGACTCAAAAATATATAAATGCAAGAGTTATAGTTCTAATGTTCATAATACTTATATGAAGTTTTGTGAAGATAGCTTGAACAGCTTTCAATTTATAGAGCGGACACGATTTTGTGACAGACGAACAGACAGATGCCAGGATGAAACAATATGTCCTCCCCAAAAGGGGGGGGGGGGGGGACATAATAATATACTACCACTGTAAACCCAAGTTTTCTCATATTAAATGGGTTTTAGAGGCGTGTTAATTACTTATACTTGTTAACCTTTACCACTCTCTGGCGTATTTTAGAACAAGCCAAATTTACAGTTGGGGGGGGGGGGGGGGGGGGGCGTGTGTCCTTGGAATAAGTTCAAGGTCACCAAAATCTAATCAAACTTTGGTCAGTTGCAATGATATATTGTACCAAGTTTGACCAAATTCCATTCAGTTGCAATGATATATTGTACCAAGTTTGACCAAATTCCATTAACCCTTTCCCACTCAGGGATTTTGGGTATTTCGCTGATTTAACAGTGCTGCACCAGACAGCAACTTCAACCCGCCATTGTTTCATAATGGAAGGTCTGTTTTACACCAAACTCGGTATGAATGTTCATTGGGCAGTAGCCTTTCAAATGCAAACTTTCATGACTTGATCATGGTTGTCATGGTAATGAGGGGATATCTCAAAGTTGGCAAAAAGTGTGATTTCACATGAATTTTTGACCAAATCTTAATCTTCACACAGCTGTCAAGGCAACAATTAAGGGGTTTGGCACTGGCCATTTTCACTGTTTGCAGCATGTTTTATCAGCATCAGTTTTGAGGCATTTTGACCCCAGACACACTCAGATATAAATTTTAGCGGCCGGTTGGGCCATACACCCAAAATTTTTCGGATGTGTGTGTGTGAATATTTTATAGTGGGGAGGCACGGGAAAAAACAGGTCAACAGATCGTAAAGCAAACATAACTATCCAGGGGTAGGAAATGCAGATTTTAGGTGCTTCTGGGGCTTAAAATGGGGGGTGGGGGTGCAGACACGTAAAAACACGTATCTGAGTGGGAAAGGGTCAATTCATTCATGAGATAGGGTGTAGACACAGCATTTCTGGCCCAAAATTGACAGATTTTGGGGGCATGTGCCCTTGAAAATAAGGTCAAGGTCATCAAAACCTAAAGGGTATTTTTCCCATATAGTAGTGATGTAACCATGCAAGTTTAGTAAGAAACATCAATAGGTTCAGGAGATATAGTGCTTCAAACAGACTACATGATAGAAATGGCTATGTTCAATGTTTAAGGGGTAATGACTCAAAAAGTAGGAAAGTTAAAGTTACGGCGCATATGTTCTGCATATCTCTGAAGTTTCTTGAAAAAATCTCAGATGGTATCAGAGTTATGGTGTGGATACAATACAATGATACAAATGGCTGTTCAATGTTCAAAGGGCAATAACTCCAAAAGTAGGAAAATCCAGATTTACAGTTCATATGTTCTGCATGTCGTATCATAATGCTCTACATATCTATGAAGTTTTGTGAAAAAATCAAAAATAGTATCATTTATTTAGGGGACACGAAACTATGATAGAAATGGCTATGTTCAATGTTCAAAGGTCAATAACTCCAAAAGTAAGAAAATCAGAATACGGTTCATTTGTTCTGCATGTTATCTCATGGTGCTCCACATATCTGTGAAGTTTCTTAAAAATATCTCAAATGGGCCGCGTCAAGCGATTTTGGTACTTATCGCCTATGCGAGCAGCGAAGGTTCAGGCGAGCCTGCGCATCCGCGCAGTCTCGCCAGAACCTTCGCTGCTCGCTCATACAAGCAGTGAATCAAGAGGAACCTTCAGACAGAAAGCCATATCCCTGGCCCCTCTGAATGGCTAGGCATGCGCAGTTAAAATTTGTCATGACGGAATGCTCGAAGACCCAAATTCGCTTGGCGGGGCTCAAATTGTATCCAAGTTATGGAGCGGACAGGAAACCATGAGGCACTGACGGACGGACACTCAAAATGTCGGAGGGTATAATATATGGTCATTTTGGGTATAATATATGGTCATTTTCTGTATAGTCAATAGATTTTTTTTTATCCGAAACAGTGTTACAATGAATAGTGTTATAAAGAGGTTTAGATGTAGCATAAGCTGCAGCAAGTAAATATTTATCTTCGAACATGTGCCCTCATGGACATGTGCTCTCACATCTTTCCAGAGGTAAAGGAGATGTATAGCAGACACAACATTCATGATCGAAACTCTTGACCTTCCCTTTAAGTCAACATGCTTCAGTTATGGGCACTGCAAAGCATCTCACCTCACTTAGGCCATCTTTTTGGCCAAAGTTCCATGGGTAAAGGAGATAGTTTGTGACCTTCAATTGTGACCTTGACCTTGAATCAGCAAGATTTAGTTATGAATTCTGCACATCAGCTCACTGGGGCGAAAATTTCACTGACTTTCATATGCCTTACAGCCAAGACTCTGCTCAGACTGTGCAAATGTACAGTCTGATCAGTCTTTGCTGTGCAAATATTTCTGAAGACACTTTTTTTTTGGCGCAGCTCATGTGTAAAAACTATAAGCTAACAAGCTAACAATAAAGGCACTTACTTGAAATACTTCACTGAAAACAAGAACAGAAAAGAAATAGAGTATTACAATTAATTCTAAACCTTCTTCCACAATTTGCATCTTAACCCTTTTTGTACAAAAACTCCTAAAATGGTAACTGGCAAACAGTGTAGGCCCTGATCAGATGCCGCAGTATGCGGCATCTGATTAGGGCCTACACTGTTTCAGAAAGTTCAGATAATTCAAAATGCATTTTGAAGAAAACACAACCTGAATCTTCTTAATTTTGAAACGGACTTATGCTACATATAAGGAGGTACAGAATACGTTAAGATAATGTAAGCTATTTTAGATGTGAGTAATTACAGGGACAGGTCTAGAGCCTGATTTTTTCCAATCATGCAGATTGGAAATCCTTCAACAATCCTGTACTATGACTGTTCTTGTTTGTTTGGTTTGGTGCCCAGCCAACTCTATGCTGTGATGAGCCAGTCAGTTTACCTACCACACTTTTCCTGGGCAGGTTAATACAAAAGTGGTTCACCAGTTCACACGGCTGGTAAACTCGTAAGGGGTAACCGCCGGTTATGCACTCAAAATCCTTACGGGAACTCCCGGTTATGACTTCCGAGACCACAAATATGTCAACAAACAGTAAAGTGTTCCCGATACATGAATTTTAGTCATTTTTGTAAACATATTTTGAGAAATCGGGCAATGCTATTCTCAACAACTTTCATTTCTGCATCAGAAAAGATGGGTGTGGACATGAAAAGGCAAGCGGTCGATTTTTAATTTAATTTTTCCTTGAGGAAGGTAGTCAGATATTTCTGTTTTGACCTGTTTTCTAGTGCCGAATGAAGGCATTTTCAGATACCCGGACGATGCGAAACTAAAACAGCAGGCCAAATAACACGTAATGCAAACCACTTTCATGTTGAAATACATAAGTTGCAAAATTTCCGCAGAATTTGTTCCGGGAGCTTTAATATTTGTGCCGATTATGACTTACGGGGACCGATAACCCTTACAGGAGCATTACCCCTTACGGGGACAGAAAAAGCCAGCTAATGGGTGACTGATTGAAATGCGTTTCTTCATTCAATAATTCACACAGACAGTTCATCAAAGCCTTGAAGACACTGTAGTTGCTCCGTAGGACTGTTAATACTGTTAACTTTATTTAGAACGATAGCTTAAAATCGAAACTCGTGCCCTCGTATGAATTGCTCATACGAATGTATCCAAATTCGTGTACTCGAACGAATTGGTGAAAACCTGATATTGTTACATTTTCAAGGCATTTATCCGATATGCTCGTACAGTGGAATGAATTTCATATTAGATACGCATTTCACTACACGCCATCACCCAACGGGACTTGGAGAAATAGTGCTTCTGCGCGGAGCTGAAACCGACCAAACTTGAGTACTGAGTATTGGTAAACCATTTAGGTCTAAGTCTGCCCAGGAAAACTGCTGCAAGTGGGAACGCTCCTTAAACGTTAGCGATTTCTATGAGCCGACTCGCACCGCTTTGCCTGGGCAGGCTTAAATCCTATTAGCGGTTTACCAGTACTCGTGCGCGGTCGGTTTCAGCTCTGCGTGGAAGCATCATGCAGCCTATCTATTTCTTCAAGCCCCTATGGGCGGGGGCGGGGAGGTGGAGTCAGGGTAGGTTAAATTATTGAATGAAGTGATGCATTTCAATCAGACACGTATTGGTTGACTTTTTCTGTCCCCGTAAGGGGTAATTCTCCTGTAAGGGGTAATATGTCCTCGTAAGTAATAATCGGCACCAATATTAACGCTCCTTGAACAAATTATGCGAAAGTTTTGCATCATATGTATTTCAACATGAAAGTGGTTTGAATTACGTGTTATTTGGCATGTTGGATTAGTTTCGCATCGTCCGGGTAGCTGAAAATGCCTTCATTTGGCACTTGAAAACAAGTCACAACAGAAATATCTGACTACCTTTCTCAGGGAGAAATTAAATTAAAAATTGACCGCTTGCCTTTTCATGTCCACACCCATCTTTTCTGATGTAGAAATGAAAGTTCTTGAGAATAGCATTGCCCGATTTCTCAAAATATGTTTATAAAAATGACTAAAAAGCATGTATCGGAACACCTGTTTGTTGACATATTTGTGGTCTCGGAAGGCATAACCGGGAGTTCCCGTACGGATTTTGAGTGCATAACCGGCGGTTACCCCTTATGAGTTTACTAGCCGTGGTTCAGTTCAGTTCAGATTCTTTTGCCAGAAACTGACAATGGACCTTAGGGTCCCCCACCCATCGGGCCTTGGAGAAAAAGATTCGGCAGCATGATACTTCCACGCAGTTGAAACTGACCAAACAAGAGAACTGGTAAACCACTTAGAAGGTCTGAGCCTGCCCAGGCAAGGTGGTGCGAGGTGGAACATCTGTGCATATAAACCTTATTGGTTTCATTGGGCGGCAGGTACTGAAATGTCATTTCATCTCAATGTCAGGTAAAAGTCCCACAAAATTGGAAGCAATGTCTCCAAAATGACCTCAATAGTGTTGACTGGCACGTTGAACCTCAAATCAAACAAACAAAGAATGGACCTTCAGGAATGAGCAGAAGGAAGAGATTGACCACAGAAAATATTTCATGATCTATCTCAACAAAAGAATGTTCCCGGACCCAGTGGGATTGAACCTGCAACCTGCCGATCACTAGCCAGATGCTAATTCAGGCTGGCTAATGATGTCTACGAATCATAAGTACCATAACTAAATAGTTTGTTTGTATTGGCATTTAACGGCCCAGTCAACACTATTTTAGGTCATTTTTGAGCCAGTCAGTTTATCTAACCACACTTTTCATGGACATGCTTATACGTAAGCGGTTAACCAGTACAGTGCACATTCTTTCGCCAGAAACTGACAACTGCCCTTCTTGGATCAGCGGAAGGGAGAGAATGACCATAGAAAATATTTCATGATCAATCTCCACGTAAGAATGTTGCCGACCGCTGCAGCTATCGAACCCGCATCCTCCTGATCACCAGTCAGGCGCACATCCAACTTAGCTACAGAGGCCGGCTTGCAACAAAAGGTATATAATACAAGAGGGCAATGATGGCCCTGGATCGCTCACCTGATCCATAGTGTAACAAGTGGGCCCCAGAGAGGGCCATTATTGGCCCCAGGGCTTTAATGTGCATAATGTTGAGGGAGGTCTTAAAGGTGAAGCTTCATACCAAACATCAACAAAGGCTATAATTTGAACAATCTTGGCAAAGGTCCACTAGATGAAGCTACACATTAAATATCAAAGACCTGGGCCTAGCGGTTTCAGAGAAGAAGATTTTTAAAGATTTTCCCTATATAAGCCTATGTAAAACCAAAGGGCCCCGGGACGGGGGCATTTTTTGTCCCAGCACTATAATTTGAACAATCATGGTAAGGGTCCACTAGATGAAGCTTCATACCAAATATCAAAGTCCTGGGCCTTGTGGTTTCAGAGAAGAAGATTTTTAAAGATTTTCCCTATATAAGCCTATGTAAAACCAAAGGGCCCCGGGGCGGGGGCATTTTTTGTCCCAGCACTAAAATTTGAACAATCTTGGTAGGGATCCACTAGATGAAGCTTCATACCAAATATCAAAGACCTGAGCCATGTGGTTTCAGAGAAGAAGATTTTTAAAGATTTTCCCAATATAAGCCAATGTAAAACCAAAAGGCCCCGTGGCGGGGGCATTTTTTGTCCCAGCACTATAATTTGAACAATCTTGGTAGGGATCCACTAGATGAAGCTTCATACCAAATATCAAAGTCCTGGGCCTTGTGGTTTCAGAGAAGAAGATTTTTAAAGATTTTCCCTATATAAGCCTATGAAAAACCAAAGGGCCCCAGGGCAGGGGCATTTTTAGCCCCAGCACTATAATTTGAACAATCTTGGTAGGGGTCCACTAGATGAAGCTTCATACCAAATATCAAAGACCTGGGCCTTGTGGTTTCAGAGAAGAAGATTTTTAAAGATTTTCCCTATATAAGCCAATGTAAAACCAAAGGGCCCTGTGGCGGGGGCATTTTTTGTCCCAGCACTTAAATTTGAACAATCTTGGAAGGGGTCCACTAGATGAAGCTTCATACCAAATATCAAAGTCCTGGGCCTTGTGGTTTCAGAGAAGAAAATTTTTAAAGATTTTCCCTATATAAGCCTATGTAAAACCAAAGGGTCCCGGGGCGGGGGCATTTTTGGCCCCAGCACTATGATTTGAACAATCTTGGTAGGGGTCCACTAGATGAAGCTTCATACCAAATATCAAAGACCTGGGCCTTGTGGTTTCAGAGAAGAAGATTTTTAAAGATTTTCCCAATATAAGCCTATGTAAAACCAAAGGGCCCCGTGGCGGGGGCATTTTTTGTCCCAGCACTATAATTTGAACAATCTTGGTAGGGGTCCATTAGATGAAGCTTCATACCAAATATCAAAGTCCTGGGCCTTTTGGTTTCAAAGAAGAAGATTTTTAAAGATTTTCCCTATATAAGCCTATGTAAAACCAAAGGGCCCCAGGGCAGGGGCATTTTTGGCCCCAGCACTATAATTTGAACAATCTTGGTAGGGGTCCACTAGATGAAGCTTCATACCAAATATCAAAGACCTGGGCCTTGTGGTTTCAGAGAAGAAGATTTTTAAAGATTTTCCCTATATAAGCCTATGTAAAACCAAAGGGCCCCAGGGCGGAGGCATTTTTGGCCCCAGCACTATAATTTGAACAATCTTGGTAGGGGTCCACTAGATGAAGCTTCATACCAAATATCAAAGACCTGGGCCTTGGGGTTTCAGAGAAGAAGATTTTTTAAGTTTTTGGTAAAAAAAATCTATTTTTGGCTCCTGTGACCTAGATGTGCAACGGACCAGAACCATTTGAACAACTTTGAAAGGGGACCACCTAAGGATCATTCCTGTGAAGTTTGGTCAAAATCCGATCAGTGGTTTAGGAGGAGATGTCGTTTAAAGAAATTGTTTACGGACGCACGGACGGACGCACGCACGACGGACGACGGACAAAAAGTGATCCCAAAAGCTCACCTCGTCACTACGTGACGGTGAGCTAAAAACAGATTATCACTATAGACACTTGATCTGTGGCACAGTGTCATGCCTTGTGCATGTTCCCAAATCTTATGCATGACACTTGGCACACCACATCTCGTGTGATACTTTGATCTAGAAACAAACACTAGACATGATACAATGCAACAGATCGTGTTACTGTAGTTATAATAGTAACCCATTCAATGCGGGAAACCCCTAACAGGGCACCTTTGCAAACAGTGCAGGCCCAGATCAGATGCCGCAGAATGCGGCGTCTGATCAGGTGAGTGAGTGTTTGAGTTTAACGTCCCACCAACAGCTAAGGTCATACGGAGACGGGACCTAGGTTTAAAGACTCATCCGAAAGTCTGGAGAAGGTTTACAAGGCGAGTAGCGTAACCACTACAACAGGGAGGCGTCTGATCAGGGCCTGCACTATTTGCTAACAGAATTTTCAGTCAGAAATGGAATAAAAAGGAAACAAGAGGGCCATGATGGCCCTGGATCGCTCACCTGATCCATAGGGTACCAAGTGGGCCCCTGGGAGAGCCATTATTGGCCCCAGGCTATAATATGATTAATCTTGGTAGTGGTCTAAAAGGTGAAGCTTCATACCAAATATCAAAGAATGGAGACTTCTGGTTTCAGACAAGATTTTTAAACGTTTTCCTTATGTAAGTCTACAAGTCGTATATAAACCTTGGGGTCCCCTGGGCGGGCCATTTTCCAGGGCTATAATTTGGACCATCTTGGTAGAAATCCACAAGAGAAAGCTTCATACCTAATATCAAAGACCTTGGCCTTCTGCTTTCAGACAAGAAGATTTTCAAAGGTTTTCATTGCCTTGAATTCTATTTCCTAGGGCTATAATTTGAACAATTTAGATGAAGCTTCACACCAAATATCAAAGACCTGGGCCTTGCGGTTTCAGAAAAGAAGATTTTTTTTTTCAATTTCCCTATATAAGTCAATGTAAAAACAAAGGGTCCTGGGGCGGGGGCATTTTTGACCCAAGGGCTATGATTTGAACAATCTTGGTAGAAGTCCACTAGATGAAGCTACACACCAAATTTCAAAGTACTGGGCCATCCGGTTTTGGAGAAGAAGATTTTTAAAGATTTTCCCTGTATTAGCCAATGTAAAACCAAAGGGCCTGCAGGTGGGGGCATTTTTCGCCCAAGGCATATAATTTGAACAATCTTGATAGAGGTCCACTAGATGAAGCTTCACACCAAATATCCAAGATTTGGGCATTGCGGTTTCAGAGAAGAAGATTTTTAAAGATTTTTCCTATATAAGCCTATGTAAAACGAAAGGCCCCCAGGGCAGGGGCATTCTTGGCCCCAGGGCTATAATTTGAACAATCTTGGTAGAGGTCCACTAGATGAAGCTTCATACCAAATATTAAAGACCTGGGCCTTGTGGTTTTAGAGAAGAAGATTTTTAAATATTTTCCCTATATAAGCCTATGTAAAACTAAAGGGTCCGGGGGCGGGGGCATTTTTGGCCCTAGGGCTATAATTTGAACAATCTTGATAGAGGTCCACTAGATGAAGCTTCACACCAAATCTCAAAGACTTGGGCCTTGCGGTTCCAGAGGAGAAGATTTTTAAAGATTTTCTCTATATAAGCCTATGCAAATCCAAAGGCCCCTGGGGCGGGGGCATTTTTGGCCCCAGGGCTATAATTTGAACAATCTTCGTAGAAGTCCACTAGATGAAGCTTCATACCAAATATCAAAGACCTGGGCCTTGTGGTTTCAGAGAAGAAGATTTTTAAAGATTTTCCCTATATAAGCCTATGTACAACCAAAGGCCCTCGGGGCAGGGGCATTTTTGGCCCCAGGGCTATAATTTGAACAATCTTGATAGAGGTCCACTAGATGAAGCTTCACACCAAATATCCAAGACTTGGGCCTTGCGGTTTCAGAGAAGAAGATTTTCCCTATATTTATTTATTTATTATCAATTTCTTGACAACATATATACATACAAAGTACATACATATGCATCAAAGGATTGGATGTAGGCTCAGCCTAGAGAGAGAGAGAGAGAGAGAGAGAGAGAGAGAGAGAGAGAAGAGAGAAGAGAGAGAGAGACAGAGAGAGAGAGAGAGAGAGAGAGAGAGAGAGAGAGGGAGGGCGCGGCACTTGCACTAGGTCAGAATTAAAACTGCTGGAACACCTTGGAAGTTTAGGCGCAGGACTACCCTTAGCAGATATCGTTTGATAAAAGTTTATTATTATTATCATTATTTATTTATTTAATGTAAGTAACATCGAATGCTACAGATTTGAAACCTTCCGCGAAAGTAGGTTCGCTACGTCATTTTTGGCAGACCAAAGTCTTCACGAACTTCATGCCGGCGAATAATTGTCACATTTCAACAACAACATTTCAAGAAGAAAAACAGTTATCTTCTTAAAATATCGGTAAGTTATAGAAGTTACAGTTATATGTGACAGTTATGCATGCCATGTACAGTTTTAAATAATGGGCAAAGGAGCGTGAGAGAAATTTGGGCGTATTTATATGGTCACTAGATATGGATAAGGGAGATAAGTCGGTGGAAACCTCATGCAAATAATAATTATTGGTTTATAGCAGCCCTACTTATTTGTTTGTTTGCTTTGAGGTCCAACGCCCCCGTCGACACTGCATAGGTCATTTTGGAGACGTTTTTTTTCCAGTTTTATGGGACCTTTACCCGACATTGTGATGAAATGACTTCTCAAGCCCTATCGTCCATTGAGACCAATAGGGTTTATAATCATAGACAGTCCGTCACGCTATGCCTGATCAGGCTTAGATCGTCTAAGTGGTTTACCAGCACTCGTGTGTCGTTGGCTTCAGCCCTGCTTGGAAGCAACATGCAGGCAATCTATTTCTGCAAGCCCTGATGGGCGGGGGTTTTTCAGCCCTACTTATGCAAAGAGTGTAAATTCAAATTAAACAGCATTTTATCTGATCAAGATCTACACTGTTTGGATCTCGGTGGACCTGTAGGAGCATTAAGCAATCCACCCAGCTGAATATCAGAAGTGGGTGTGGCTAATCAAACTATTCAGCAGGAAAAAAAAAAATAAAAAAAAAAATAGTTTTTTCTTTTTCTTGTTTTTGGTTTGTGTGTGTGGGGGGGGGGGGGGAGGTGTAGGGGACCTCAGGGATTTGTTTATTGGCTTAAGTCGTAATGAGCTGCTCATTTTGGGTGTATAAAAATTTGACTATCCAAATCATCCAGACTGATGGATAAATGCTATGATAATTTCAGTAAGTCTCTCATTTTCCTCACATGATATGTCTGTTACTCCACTAAGCAAGTTTTTGGCATCAATTTGGGGGATTTTGCTGTAAATTGTAGGAGAAACAAGAGCACCGCAAGCGGCGCCATACTCGTCTGTTTTTCCATGTCACATAGACAAATACATTTTGAAATATGGTCAAGGTTCAGGTTTTTGGTTAATTTTTTTAAAAAAATAGGTCAAAGTGAAAAGGTCAAGGTCACAGGCCAAAAAGTGTGGTATCACTGAAAAGGGCTTGTCCTAAGGAACATCCGTGTGAAGTTTGAAGGCTCTGTTACAAACAGTACTGAAATGAGAGCAAAATATGTGTTTGAGAAAGAAATTGGAAAAGGGGAGATAATGCAGCCAAAATCAATAATATATTTATGACCCTTGGTCAAAATGTAGCTCTTGTGATGATGGGTGAGTGTGAGTATGAAGTTTCATGAAGGCAGGCCAAATACTTCTGGAAATATGGTCAAGGTTAAGTTTTTTGGTTAATTTTTCGAAAAATAGGTCAAAGTTCAAAGGTCAAGGTCACAGGTCAAAAAGCGTGGTATGACTGAAAAGGTCTTGTCCCAAGGAACATTCATGTGAAGTTGGAAGGCTCTGTTGTGAATAGTATTGAAATAAGAGACAAAAACAATTTAAAAAAAAACGGAGAGAAAAGGGGAGATAATTCAATCAAATTGCAAGATGGAGTTATAAAACTTGTAGGGAATGTAGCTCTTGTGATGGTGAGTATGTGTATGAAGTTTCATGAAGGTAGGCCAAATACTTTTGGAAATATGGTCAAGGTTAAGGTTTTCGGTTAAATTTTCGAAAAATAGGTCAAAGTTCAAAGGTCAAGGTCACAGATCAAAATGTGTGGTATCACTGAAAAGGTCTTGTCCCAAGGAACATTCATGTGAAGTTTGAAGGCTCTGTTGTGAATAGTATTAAAATGAGAGCAAAAAATGTGTTTCAGAAAAAAATTGGAAAAGGGGAGATAATTCAGCCAAAATCAACAATGTTGTTATGGTCCTTGGTCAAAATGTAGCTCTTGTGATGATGAGTGTGTGTATGAAGTTTCATGAGGCTAGGTCTAATACTTTTTAAGTTATAGCCAAGGTTAAGTTTTTTTGGAACGACGACGCCAGACGACGACAACGACAACGCAGACGCCGGAGTGATGACAATAGCTCGAAAGTTTTTTTCAAAAAACAGACGAGCTAAAAATGAGAGAATTTATCATTTCAATTCTCTCTAAGTGAAAACTTGTACATTCAAAAAAATAATGTTGACTTGTTTCATAGGACCCAGAGTTACAAATTGTGCAACAAGGAGATTCTGCAAGGTGATCACAATATAAGTCGTTATTTAGCTGACTTTTGGAGTTTCTTAATTGACATAAGATTATATTATATTTTCTTTGTCCATATGCATAGTGTTTTGGTGGTTTAGCTAATGATTTATTTAGTATCATTTTAAATGAGTATAGCGATGTTGCATTAGAAAGCTCTGGAGGGAGTTCGTTTCAAAGGTCAATTGTTGAAATAAAATAACTATCTTGGAAAGCTTTAGTTCTTGGCATGGGATGTTTAAGTTTGTTTGACTGCATGTTATAAGCAGACTGGTGTAGGTTATAATTGACTAGGATATTATCTATGTATGTAGGGACTTCATTATTTAGGACTTTGTAGAAGTATATTAGTTTATGATGTTTCCTTCTTTCAGACAGTGGACAAAGACCTAATTCATTATAAAGAATGTTGTGTGAGGTGCCCTTACGAAGACCAGTTATTATTCTGCATGCGTCTAGCTGAATGCTTTCCAGTAGTTGGGAGTTTTGTTGACTGATAATGTTCCAGATGATATCTCCATACTCTAAGGTGGTTCTTATGTAAGTAATATAAAATCTAAAAAGAGACTTTCTATCTAAATCATGTTTCAGCATTCTTAGTATGTTCAAGCGAGAAGCTGCTTTACCATATATCAATTGTACATGTTCATCCCAAGAGGCATCTGAGGAAAAAGTGAGGCCTAAATGTGTATGATATTTTTCATCTTGTAGAACCATATCGTCCATTTTAATGGTTGAAGGATTGGTGTTTCTTTTCCGTGTGAAAGTCATGGTTGAGGTTTTTGTTGGATTTAAGATTATACACCAGTCCTTGGACCATTTTGCTATTTTGTAAACATCTTCATTCAAAAATTTAATTGAGTCATCATTCTCAATAATTGTAAAGAGAGATGTATCATCAGCAAATAACCTTATGTTGCTGCTGATATTGTCAACTATGTCATTAATATATAGTAAAAACAGATATGGTCCTAGAACAGAGCCTTGAGGGACACCAGCAGATGTGTCCAACCATGTAGAATAAAAACCTTCATTTGATACTCGTTGCTTTCTTTCAAGAAGATAGCTTGTGAACCACTTAAAAATTGTATCGCATATTCCATATTTCTTCAGTTTGTATAAAAGACCCCTGTGCCAGACTTTATCAAATGCTTTGCTAACATCACAAAAAATGAATTTAAGTTCTTTTCCTTTATCCATATTCTCTAAGATAATGTGATAAATTTTCAGTAATTGGTTAACAGTAGAATCATTTGGCTTAAAACCGGACTGAAATTTACTTAGGATATTATTTTCTTGAAGATAAGTATATAAATATTTGAATATTATTTTTTCTAATATTTTCCCTAGGCAGCTGGTAATGGAGATGGGCCGATAGTTAGATGGGTCTTGGTCATTTCCTTTCCCTTTGAAGATAGCTGAAATGTTTGCCATTTTCCACTGGTTGGGTACCTGGCCAAGTTCAAGGGATCTATTGAAAAGAGAGGTAAGGGGTTCATAAATGTAGTTAGAAATAAGCTTTATGAATTTGGGCATTATATCGTCCGGACCGGCTGGTTTGGAAATGTTTAGTTTGTGGAGTTGATCTTTTACATCTTGAACTGTTACATGTATAGTTCTCAGATTGAAATTTGGAAGTGTTGGTTCATCAGGTAGAGGAGGCTCATTTTCAGTCCCGGAAATATCTGCAAAGTACTTATTTAAAGTTTCTGCCTTGTCAAATGGATGTAAATTAATAATGTTGTCTTTGATCAGAGGAGGAGGTGGATTTTGTTTATTTTTAAGTTTAGCTATCTCATTTACTATTCGATACCATGATTTCTGAGGCAGATTGGGATCAGAAAGAGAGGTTTGAAGCTTCTTTTTATAATCCTGTTTAGCTTGTCTGACCATGTCTACCACTTCATTTCTTTTGTTTTTAAATTTTTGCCAGTGAAAGGATGAATTACTTAACTTTGCTTTATGATACAATCTGTTCCTTTGTCTCATGTGATTTCTGATAATGGTTGTCATCCAAGGCTTGTCGTTAGGTCGTACAGTGAATGTTTTTTTCCGAATATGATTTTCTGCAGTTTTATATAGGATTTCTTCGAGTTGTTCTGTTATTATATTAATATTATTGGTACTTTGTATGAAGGACCAGTCGGTAGAGCTTAGATGATGTTCAATAGAGGTGACATCAGCTTCTTCAAATCTCCAAACAGTTTTTTTATAAGACTGGGCTTTATAAACTTTAGATGATATTTCAGCTATAACTGTACAATGGTCACTATCGAATGGAGCTAAAATTTCAGAGTTTATTATTGTCGAAACATGATTAGACATGATCAAATCAATACATGTTTGTGTGTTTTCTGTAATTCTTGTTGCATTGTTAATAATGTGTTGCATGTTAAATTTTCCCTATATAAGCCTATGTAAAACCAAAGGCCCCCGGGGCTGGGGCATTTTTGGCCCCAGGGCTATAATTTGAACAATCTTGGTAGAGGTCCACTAGATGAAGCTTCATACCAAATATCAAAGACCTGGGCCTTGCGGTTTCAGAGAAGAAGATTTTTAAAATTTTCAGTAAAAAAATCTATTTTTAGCTCCTGTGACCTAGATGTGCAACAGACCGGAACCATTTGAACAACTTTGAAAGGGGACCACCTAAGGATCATTCCTGTGAAGTTTGGTCAAAATCCGATCAGTGGTTTAGGAGGAGATGTTGTTTGAAGAAAAAGTTTACGGACGCACGCACGGACGCACACACGGACGCACGACGGACAAAAAGTGATCCCAAAAGCTCACCTTGTCACTACATGACAGGTGAGCTAAAAACATCCTGACACCCCTTATATGACAAATGGACTTGTCCAACATATAGCAGTGGAAGAGTCCACTAGCATACAATGGGTTAATATATATCACATGAGTACAATATCGCTGAAGCTGAAGTAAATTAGTGACTAAGGAGACAAGTACTCACAAGTAGGATATCCCCTGACTTCATATTTTACGCCTAAAGCTGTCTCTGCTGTGGCATCTACTGATGCTAAAACCCCAGAAACCTGTAACAACCAATGAGATGTGTCAAACAAAAAGCTCCAGGATCACAAGGACTAACTTTTGTCCTGCTGAGTAAATTAACCCGTTTAGTACCAGAAACCCCAAAACGGGTACCCTGGCAAACAGTGCAGGCCCAGATCAGACGCCGCAGAACGCGGCGTCTAATCAGGGCCTACACTGTTTGTAAAACGTTCAGCCAGTTTCCAAATAGATTTTGAAGAAAACACAACCTCACACCCCTAAATTTTGAAATGGACTCCTGCTATATACAGGGAGGAAGATTCTATTGGGACAAAAAGGATTAATTTAGCCACACCCATTTCTCTTTCAACCAGTCAGATCTGTATCTAGTCTCTCACCGCCATAGGTTCGAGCCTCGCTCGGGCCACGTGTGAGACGCCAAGTTCTGCAACGGAAGGTCAGGTGGTTTTTCTCCGGGTACTCCGGTTTTCGCCCACCTCTGATTAACGATCGGCTCGATATGAGTGAAATAATCTTGAAAGGGCCGTAAAACCCAAACCAAAAAAAAAAAAAAAAAAAAAAAAAAGATCTGTATCTAAACTGTTTGCAATCTGGTTCAGCAGGTCAAGATCTATGGGTTGACACGATGAATCATATAAACAATTAATTGATCGATAAATTCCACAAAAAGAAATAATTATTACTGATTTGCTTGTAATCGATTATTTGATATGTACAATTTACTACCCAAAGTTATGCCTAAAATAGCTGGATGAGTGGCAAACAGTACAGACCCTGATGAGACACCGCGTTCTGTGGCATCTCATCTGGGTCTGCACTGTGTGCTCAGGCCTCTCTGTTAAAATATATATATGGTAAAATACAATATGTAATAACGCTATGTAATATTTTCGATAATCCACTAGTGGATTAAATATGCAAATTAGTTTAGATACGTCCCGTAACGTTACATGTACGACGTCCTAAACGACGTCGCGTTTATTAACGGCGGAATATTGACATTTTTGTATACAATCGTGAATAAAATGCATTTTAAATGTCATATGATAAACAGAATCTTGCATTCGTGCTCATGTATTATTGAATTTATTAAACTCGTTGAGGAAAAGGGATAAAATGCTCGGCAAAGCCTCGCATTTTATCCCTTTTCCTCAACTCGTTTAATAAATTCAGTAATACATGGCCACTCATGTAAGATCCTCTATATATTAAGATTCATGCTGAAACAGAAATCCAGTCAGGTAAAATTATGACAAAATGTTAGTGATTGCTAATCGATTATCTTTTCAGCTCCGATTAGTCAGCCCTAGTGTCAACATGATCAGTCTTGTCAGATCATGTGGGAAGCGTAATGTGCTGCATGCTGGGTAATTTTTCAACATACAACATCTAGTTTTTCCCAGAAAACAGGACTGCCAAGTATGTGATGTTTCATTTGGATCCCTCAAGCAGTTTTCCAGTAATTGTCCGGACAAAATTCTGGCAGAGTGACAGACAAACAAACAGATGAACAGGACAACAAGCTGAACCCTATATACCCCCTCAAACTTTGTTTGCAAGGATATAATAACAGAAATGCTGAAGTAAAATAAAACCAACAGTTCGGGTCCAACTTCATGGCTTCCTGTCTATAAATTTTGAACTTTATCAGGTTTATAAATACAGACGAACTTCGATGGCTCGAACCACTTTGGGACCATGGAAATATATTCGACACAGCGGTAGTTCGAGCGACTGAGGGTTACTGCCAAGAGTCATAACGAGATACTTTGGAATATTCTATAATGAAAATGTATGTTGTGTGTACTCATTAGAATCGCCTCACCGAGGCGATTCTAATGGGTACACACAGTATACATTTGCAGGAAAAAAGACTAAAATCTTCTTAATTATCCCCCACTATTTCTTATGTAGAGGATTTCCCTAGGGGCTCAAGAGCGAGTTCGACTCAGCCATGGTAAACAAGCCATCGGTGTTCGAGCCATCGAAGTTCTACTGTAACTACCCTTTACTGTGATATTGCTCCGATATACCGGAAACCCCAAAACGGGTAGTTGGCAAACAGCGCAGGCCCAGATCAGACGCCGCATTCTGCGGAGTCTGATCAGGGCCTACACTGTTTGCAAAGTTTTCAGCCAATTTCCAAATAGTTTTTGAAGAAGACACAATCTGACACCCCTAAATTTTGAAATGGACTCCTGCTATATATAAGGAAGAAGATTCCATCTGGTACAAAAAGGGTGAAAGGGAATGTATACACCTGCCTTCATTTCCCCTTTTTTCTAATGGCTGATTTGGAGTTTTAACATTACGAAAACTCGTCCGTATGACATAGTGCATTTTTCACATCTCCAAAATGGCTACTTTTCTGATGAAAATCCTTCATATTTTTCTTATAAATGCTCAAAACATAGGATGTGGGTGCTCGTTAGAACCGCCTCATAGAGGCGGTTCTAACGAGTACCCACAACCTATGTCTTAGAGCAGAAATATGAAAAATAATGAATACCCCTGTAAACCCCAGTTTTCTCTACATAAAGTGGGGTTTAGGTGGGTCTTCATTTCACAGACTTGTTCACGTGATGATGACCCACTCAACACTATTTTGGTCATGCTGAGCTGACCAGTTTACCTAACCACACTATTCTTGGCCATTCCTATACATGAGCGTTTAAACAATACAGTGCATTATTTCACCAGAAACTGATTACAACTGCCCTTCTTGAATCAGACAAACAGACTGATGGCAGAAAATATTTTATGATCAATCATCATGATTTCATGATCAATATCCACAAATGAATGCTGCTGGGCCAGGCAAGTATCGAACCCCCAGACCCTACTGATCCTCTGTAAGATACAGATCCGACTAAGCAAGGGTGGCCCAATTTTTGAAGAGGAGACCAGTTTTGTACCACTCTACAACAGTTGTCTACCCTTAGCGGAAAAAATATGTTCCTGAGGCCGGCCCCAGAAGAAATAGATGGGCTGCATGATGCTTACACGCAGAGCTGAAACCAACCGCACATGAGTACTGGTAAACCGCTTGGAGGATCTAAGCCTGCCCTGGCAAAGTGGTGTGAGTCGAACCGTCCATGTTAATAAACACTATTGGTTATATTGGGCGACAGGGCTTGAGATGTCATTTCATCTTAATATCCGGTAAAAATTCCACAAAATTGGAAAATTGGAAGCAACGTCTCCAAAATGACCTATACAGTGTTGACGGTGACAATAAACCTCAAATCAAACAAACAAATGTTCCTGAGGAGCAAATTCTTTCCTCTAAGAGCAGACTCATATTGGTAAGGGAAATAATTTATATTTTGAAAAAGTTGCTTCCCTTTGATATGTATCCATCTACCTTAAAATTAACCTTTCATTTTGTAGAAGAATGGTCACATGAATGATCCTTGTCAACAAGATTTCTCAAGATTGTCACAATTCCCACCATGTAAAAATTTGGCTTAATCTGTTTGGCATTTAACCCTTTTTGTACCAAATGGACTCTTCTACCTTACATATAGCAGGAATCCATTTGGAAATTTAGGGGTGTCAGGTTGAGTTTTCCTCAAAATGAATAAGGAAAATGGCCTAACATTTTGCAAACAGTGTGGGCCCTGATCAGACACCGCATTATGCGACGTCTGATCTGGTCCTGCACTGATGCCAACTACCCGTTTTGGGGTTTCTGGTCCAAAATGGGTTAATGGCCCAATCAACATTATTTAGGTAATATTGAGCCAGTCAGTTTACCTAACCACACTTCCTGAGTAGGCTTATACATAAGTGGTTAACCACTGACGTAAACATTCTTTTGTCAGAAACTGACAACTGCCCTTCTTGCCTCAGCTAATGGGGAGAATGATCATAGAAAAGATTTCATGATCAATCTCCAGGGAAGAATGTAGCCGACCACAGCAGGATTGGAACTCACTACCATTGTGATCAGATGCGCAGCAGACTCAGCTACAGAGCCCAGCAGCATCTATATCAAATTTTTACCCTTCTCTTGCTGAATATTCCATTTAGCCGCACCCATTTCTGACTCTGAACCAATCAGATTACTTGATGTAATTTATTCTTAAAAACCCATAAACTGAATGTCAAACAGTGTAGATCCTGATCAGATGTTGAAGAAGCCATCTGATCTGGATCTACACTGTTTCCAAAGATAGGGGTTGTCATGAACAGCAAGATAAGGGTTAATATGTCTCAATGTCTCATCCTTAAACAAGTTTTAACATACCCCATCTATTTTTAGTTTCTTGGCTGCCTCAGCATAGGCTGGTTTCATAGCTTTACAGTGCCCACACCCTGAAAATGATGGACAAGAACTGCATAACTGACGAGAATTTAAGATTGACAAACCTTTCAATCCTTCAAATACCAATAAAAACTACAGCTGATTGAAGTTTCAAATACAGTAAAAACCTATATAAAGACCACCTTTGGGACCGTTCAAAAGTGGTCTTTAAACTTGAACAGTCCCAAAGGTAGCTTCTTATTAGAAGATACTGGCTGTCAAAACACACAAAGAATGAATAACTGAAACCTCCTCACTAAGTTGTTAAAAGCAGATTTACTCTTCACTTTAGGTGGTCTTAATAGCAGAATTTTCAAAAACATGTTCTTGTTTTTCAGAGAATTCTGTATAAACGCTGTGTTTTAAATTCAGTAATCCACTAGTGGATTAAATACGCAAATTAGTTAGATACTCCTCATAACGTTACATGCACAACATCCTTAAAGACGTCACATTTACTAATGGAGGAATATTGATACTTCTGTGAAACAAACTGTGAATAAAATGTGATTGCATGTGCTCAGTGGGAAAATGTTTACGGCATGTAGGAATGAGTTTTATATCGGGAAACAATGTACAGAATAAATTGATAATAATCAAAAGTTTTTATTTATATATTTATTAACTGAAAATTATTGTGGTGCATTAAATTTTGCTTTCATTTCTCACCAACTTAGTAGTAAATCTAAGATGGTGGACCTCACAATTCAGCGAAGCTGAGCATGAGACGGTAATGTTATTTGCTCGCAGGTAATATTTTTTGGGGGTTTTGGGTTTTACGGCCCTTTCAAGATTATTTCACTCATATCGAGCCGATCGTTAATCAGAGGTGGGCGAAAACCGGAGTACCCGGAGAAAAACCACCTGACCTTCCGTTGCAGAACTTGGCGTCTCACACGTGGCCCGAGCGAGGCTCGAACCTACGGCGGTGAGAGACCTAATGACTAAGAGTCAGCGCTCTTATCCACTAGGCCACGGAGGCCCGTTTTGCAGGTAATATGAAAAATGATTGCGCTTGCACTGTCCAATCAAAACCTATAAATTTCTTTGCAGTATAACAACTGTCTTTATTTAATTGATTGATTGTGACTCATCAATGCTTGTGGGTCATTCTGTGTTGTCTCCCAGAGAAAGGGAGAAAAGAGATAGCAGAGGAGATGAAAGTGAGAGACAGGGGAGAAAGAGGAAAATAAATGGAAGTGTAGAAACAGAAGAAAATACAACATTCCCCCTTCTGCAAGGACAGCAGGCTTGTCTGTTTTTATACAAGAAATGAAATGATGTATGAATAACATCGAGGCATGAGCAAAGTAAGTGATCTCCAACTTAAACCTTAAAACTACATCTGAAAATGTTGTCTGCTTATGTCGTCTGCTGAATTTTTTTGAAAACTTTTCAAAAATTATTTCTGCATACAGGCAAACAGTGTGCGCCCAGATCAGACTGCTCCTACAGGAGCAGTCTGATCTGGGCCCACACTGTTTGCAAAAATTACTTTTAAAGTAACCGGCAGATGGCAAAGCAGACGACAATTGTCGGGATTGGCATTTTATGGGTTAAACTTTGCTCATGACATGATGTTGTTCATTCTTCAATGAACATCTTTACATATATATTACTTTATTTCTTACACAAAATTTACATAATTTTCTATCTGTTATGTGACAAAATAATTCTGGTTTAAGGGCTGGAATTGAAAAAAGAAAACAACTGCCCACAGTTTTTCTAATAACAGCTGAAACGTATGTTGTGGGTACTAGTTAGAATTAGTTAGAATTGCCTCACAGAGGCGATTCTAGCAAGTAAGTTAAAGTAATCACATCATACGGTTTAATGGAGAAATCAGATAAATAATTCCAAATTATCCCATTTAACCCATTTAGTACCATACCCTGTCAAACAGTGCAGGCCCAGATCAGATGCCACGTTCTGTGGCATCTGATCTGGGCCTACACTGTTTGTAAAACGTTCAGCCCGTTTCCGAATAGATTTTGAGTGTGAGTGAGTGAGTTTTAGTTTTACGTCCCACCAACAGCTAAGGTCATACGGAGACGGGACCTCGGTTTAAAGACTCATCCGAAAGTCTGGAGAAGCCCGGGATCGATCCTGCGATCCCTGGTTTACAAGGCGAGTAGCGTAACCACTGCACCACGGAGGCTTCTAAATAGATTTTGAAGAAAACACAACCTGACACCCCTAAATTTTGAAATGGACTCCTGCTATATATAGGGAGGAAGGTTCCATTTGGTACAAAAAGGGTTAACCCTTCTTATCTATAACTACGATTTCATGGTACATACACTAAAAGCTCCCTATCATCTCACTTACATGGGGCATAAAACATTACTAAAACTGCTTCATGGCTTTGTAGGAATGTATCAAAGTTGTGGGCTCCCAAGTAGTGTAAATACTCGTGTCCCTCTATATCCATCCATTGTTCCTCTGGGGCAGGGGGTGGGGGCTGTTGAGGAGTTTCCATATTAAGTGGATCTTTCATGAACTTGACAAAATCTGGCTCCTGTAAGACATTAAATAAAACTTCATGTGATGTATTGATACACGATCAATATTATTTTTTGTTTGAATTGAGGTTTAACATTCCTGTCAGCACAATTTAGGTCATTCTGGAGAAGTTGCTTCCAATTTTGTGTGACACTGAGATGAAATGACATCTCAAGCCCTGCCGCCCAATGAAACAAATAGGGTTAATATGCATGAACGGTCTGACTCGCATCACTTTGCCTGACCTTCTAAGGAGTTTGCCAGTACTAATGTGGGGTCGGTTTCAGCTCTGCATGGAAGCATCATGCAGCCCAATCTATTTCTCCTAGCCATGATGTGCGGGGCCTATCAATACTATTTACGTGATAACAACCTACCACATTTTTCCTGGGCAGGCTTATCAATAGGCTGTCAACAAACAGACAGAATCCGACTGAGCTTCTGAGGCCAGTCAAAAGACTAGTAGCCTTGCTAGGACATATGTATTAGGGTAGTAGCTTGGATGGCTTATGCAATCTGTTAGCAGCAACTATAGAGTTTGATCTAAGGCTTCAAAAGGACAAGTACAGTCGAACTTCAATGGCTCGAACACCTTTGGGACAACGAAAATCTGTTCGAGACTGGGGTAGTTCGAGCCACTGAGATTACTGTCAGGAGGCATAACGAGATACTTTTAGACATCTTTTCGGTGTTCTATAATGAATATGTCTTGTGTGTACTCATTAGAATCGCCTCATCGAGGCGATTCTAATGAGTACACACAGCATACATTTGCAAGATAAAAGACTAAAATCTCCTTAATTATCCTCCACTATTTCTTATGTAGAGGATTTCGCTAGGGGCTGAAGAATGGGTTCGACTCAGCCATGGTAAACGAGCCATCGCTGTTCGAGCCATCGAAGTTCTACTGTACTCTTATGCTTACGCCTAGTTTCTTCTGTATCTTGCCTCATTATTGACCCTTCAACTGCTACATAAAATCTTAGAGCAGACGACAATCTGAGAGCAGACGACAATCTGATTTTTTTCAAATGATTCTCTTAGTATGTTGTGTGTACTCATCAGAATCATCTAAAGGAGACATAACGCAGTGTCTGATCAGGGCCATCACTGTTTGTAGAAAGTTTAGCCATTTTTAATCAATTTCTGAAATTAACTCAACCGACCTCGTAACCATGATTTATGAAATGGACTCCTGCTATATATATATAATGTGGAAGATGTGGATTCGGTACAAAAGGTGTTTAAGGGGAATGGGAACACCCGACAGAGTTTTCCACCATTTGTCAAAGGGAGACAACTTTTGGGACTTCCTGTTAGCTTTTCTATAAGCCCCGTTCCACTGAAAAAGGGTCTACTCTTAAAGGAAAGAATTTGCTCCTCAGGAGCAAATTCTTTCCTTTAAGAGATGACCCCTGTTGAGTTGGGAGACAAAAATACTTTTGCAGGAGTGTCCTCCCCTGAAGGTGTTCCCATTCCCCTTAATTAAGACTGAGCAAGATTCTAAGAAAAAGCTGTACTTACCTCTCTACCACCCATATATTTCTGGGAACTTTTACCATAGTTAAAATATTTAAACGTTGGGTAGCCTGTAACATCATGTGAGGTACATACAGAGGCATGAACTGTACAATCCATGGCTGCAAATGCCACCTGTAACAGGTAAATATACACTTGATATCAACAATGCTCTTCTAAAGCTGATCTATTTTGAGTCTAACACACTAAATAACTTTGCTGTTTCTTTTTTTGTTTTGATTTTACGGTGCTTTCAAGATTATTAGGGCCCCGCACTGAAAGTGTGGGTGCCCTATAGTAATCACTCTGTCCGTCCGTCTGTTTGTCTGTCCGTCCGTCCACAAATTTCTGATAGCGCTGCCGGGGCCCTAGTCAGTTTCACTGACAGCTCTAGTTTCACTTATTTTGAGTCAATCATTTCACAGAGGTGGGCAAAAACAGAGGTAGCCAGACAAAAAACACATGACCATCCGTTGCATGACTCACATAAGACCTGAGCCAGGTTCTAACCCCTAGCACTGAGTCTGCACTCTTACCCATCAGGTCACAGAGGCCCATTTTGCTTTTTCTTCAAATACTCTCAACCATTGTTAGAAGAAATGCTTCCAACACTGTTGCCTCTAACACATGCATTTAAATCTTTATGAAACAATCTGATGCAAGAAAATGGTGTTTCACTATCTAACTCCAAAGGATCTACAAGTGACATTGTATTTGAGTCACACTATTCTGCCAAGTGGTTTGTTGACTTTACACTATCTAACTCAAAAGAAGATACAAGTGTCATTGTAAAGTTGTGGCTTTTTAAGACACACTCTTCTACCCAGTGGTTTGTTGCAGAATAGATCACAGATCCTTTGCATTGCCTATATAGGCACACTCTATTAGAACAAAATTTCAACTGGACTCATAAAAAAAACACCTATAATGACAACTAAATCTTGCACAGCCAAAAGTTTAAAACCATTGAGAGAAATCTATTGGCTCTGTCTCCGTGGCCTTGTAGGTAAGAGCACTGTCTCCAAATCATCAGTTCTCTCATATCTGCTAGTTCAAGCCTCACTTGGGAAACATCTGATACACCAAGTTGTGCAACTCAGGATCACGTTTTTTCTCTTGGCACTTTGGTTTTTGACGTCTGTGATTAATGATTGGCTCGAAATAAGTGAAATAATCCTGAAACAGCTATAAAACCGAAACCCTTCCCAACAAATTTCAAATTCATATAAAGGAGAAATTAGCACTCTTTCAAGATTGAAAATAGTTTCAGATACCAGGGCCGATGTAATACAATTTTTTCATGCATGAAATTTGTCTTGTTAATAAATATTAAAATACCAATAATTGTTGGCATTACAATGTTTATCAGCAGGACAAATACTATCCTCTATGTACAGTCGAACTTCGATGGCTCAAACCCCTTTGGGACCATGGGAGTTTGTTCGAGCCAGCGGTAGTTCGAGCCACTGTTGTATACTTCCAGAAAACATAACGGGGGTATTTTTGGACTTCTTTTCGATGTTCTGTAACATAAATGTATGCTGTGTGTACTCATTAGAATCGCCTCATTGAGGCGATTCTAATGAGTATACACAGCATACATGTGCAAGATAAAAGTCGAAAATGTCCTTAATTATCCCACACTTTTTCTTTTGCAGAGGAATTCCCTAGGGACTCAAAAACGGTTCGACTCAGCCATGGTAAACGAGCCATCGGTGTTCGAGCCATCGAAGTTCAACTGTATATAAATATGAAAAAATCCTTAAATGTTGGTATTTTAATAAGCATTAGCATTACAAATTTTGTGCTCTTGAAATGAGTTGAATAGGAAAAAAGCTTACCTCAGTGCCAGACCCCTGCCCCACTGGAAGCCAATATCAGCTGGACGCTCCAATGCCAAAACTTGCCTAACACTTTGCATCACAAAAACAACTACAATGATGACAGATGGACAGGGAAGAAAACCTTTTTTTTGTGTTCTAGTATAGCAGACAAAAAGATCCCGGATTTAACCTTAGGATAGATATTCTTATCTAACCCAGATTATCCTATCCAAGGACAGGATACAAATCAGATTTTCTCGTGTGTTAAATGTCCACTGGTTCTATAAAACTCATGCACACCTTCATTAAGGTTGACATCATTGTATGTTACATGTCTTCACTGAACATCACAGTACTGTCACTGAAATATTGTGGAAGTTGGCAATTGATGTAACTGCATTATCAAATATCCACACTCAGAAATGAAAGGTATGCAAGAAAAAGATTCTAACATAGGTGTGCTGATTAGACAGAAAAATCTGTCTCCCAGGATCACAGTTTGTCATCACTCAGCAAGCCTTGTGATGCCCGACTGTGATCCTCGGGATGGATTATTCTATCCACCTCACACCCATGTAACATTTTTATAGGCATTACCTTGTCAACTATGAGACTGATGGGTGTACATGGAAGAAAACAGGAAGAAACCAAAGTTTCTTCCCTGTGTACAAAAGGGTGTAGGGTGTAGTAGAAGCTTTCAACTCACCTTGGTATCATCTTTAAACTGAGATGCAGCTGCCATAAACTCTGGTTTGGCTTTCTTACAATGCCCACACCCTGAAACATACAAGAACTAACGTATTTACAGTAAGTATTGGGACATCTCAACTCCTTACCATACTGGGTCTAAAATTTGTACAAGCTTAACTTATTACCCAATGTTGCATCTAAAAGAGCTGGATGAATGGCAAACAGTGTAGACCCTGATGAGACAAGTTCCGCAACATCTTATCTGGGTCAACACTGTTTGCGCAGGCCAGTCTGTAATAACACATACAGTAAATATGATAAAATATAGAGTACCATAATGATCCTAAGAATTGAGACGGACATGCCTAACCAAACAGTGCAGATCCAGATCAGACTCTTGTGAAGAATGATCCTAAGAGCCTAAGCAAACAGTGCAGAACCAAATCACATAGCTCCCTCACTAGCAGTCTGATCAGGGTTGACAATGTTTGCAATTCATTCTGCACTGTTTGGACTCCTTTTTCGATCATGAAAAAATTTGTTAAAATTTCAGGAGCATTACAGAAAGTTCTCAAAGTCTCAATGTTTAGGATTTTTACTGTATCAGGTGGTTGAGACAGGTTGACTACAGCAAATTAGGGGATAACTGTACTGAAAATTGTCATTTGGGGAGGTAAATTGGAGGTTTTACGGTCGGAAATTTCGTTTTACGGCGACGCGTTAGCGGAGCCGTAAAACGTAATTTGCGACCGTAAAACCGACGATTTACCTCCCCAAATGACAATTTTCAATACATTATCCCCATTCTAATGCACTTATTCGATTGTTAAGTTAAAAATTTTACTATTTTGCACAAGCAGACAAGCGCGGTGAGCTGCGTAAAACCAAATGCCAGCCAATGAAAAGCGACGTTACGTGATGACGTCGGGTTTCCGACAGTATATCGCAGAATATACTATCACAAATTTTTGACGTTATCCAATCAGACGTCGCGTTACATACGCAAGTGCATTAGAAATTTCAATAACTCAAACACACATGGCTCTTTTGTCATGGCTATTTGGAATTCAATCTGCTTTTTTCTATTTGCACAGATATTCTATAGAATATATGGTATCAATCGAGAAAATAACAAAGTTGCTGCTGCTGTTTCCATGATCCATTTTTTCATTCTCAGTACATTTGCAGAAAAAACTCCTATAGTTAACTATTGTTAAGGTGTATAACTTAACGACAACACCATGGAGGCTTCTTCAATTGTCAATGAATTAACTAACTCATGCATAGTCACATGACACATGATAATGGCTCTGTCCAATATGATCGGAAGATGCCAACTTTATAACATCAACAACTTTGCTCCTCTGTCAATGGGAAAACCTTGTTTTAACCCTTTTCTTGCTGTTCACGACAACCCCTATCTTTGCAAACTGTGAAGATCCAGATCAGATGGCTTCTTCAGATCAGGATCTACACCGTTTGGCATTTAGTTTATGAATTTGTGGCAATAAATTACATCAAGTAATTTGATTGGCTGATAAACAGAAATGGGTGTGGCTTAAATGAATATTCAGCAAGAGAAGGGTTAACTTTCAGCCATCCAACTAGATGTAAACTTAAGAAATAAAGGTACACCACAACTTCATTATAACACGGTTTGTTATATAGAGGATCTTATATGAGTGTTCATGTATTATTGAATTTATTAAACGAGTTGAGCAAAAGGGATAAAATGCGAGGCTTGCCGAGCATTTTATTCCTTTTCCTCAACGAGTCCTCAACGAGTTTAATAAATTCAATAATACATGAGCACGAATGCAAGATTCTTTTTATTATATGACATTTTATTCGCGATTGTTTACAAAAATATCAATATTCTGCAATTAGTAAAGACGTCGTACATGTTACGTTACGGGACGTATCTAGCTAATTTGCATATTTAATCCACTAGTGGATTATCGAAAATAATGCAAGGCGTTATTACACTCTCGGACGCGACGTCATATGATAAAACACGGTTTTGAATATATCGCTTTCAAGATGGATCCATTTATGGTCATTTTTCTATATAATCTTCAAATTTTTTGTTTGGACATAACACTGTTGTTTAACTAACACTGTTTCTGCTTTGGACCCCAACAACAGTGTTATAAAGAGGTTGTGGTGTAATTTACTTTAAGTTCATTTAAGTATGAACATACTTCAATAAAGGTTTAACAAAAAATAATTGTTTCTTTTACAAAATTAGGTTCATATGCCAAAAACAGGCTTCCAATTATGCAACTGAAATGAAAATTTAAATGTATGTCAGCAGCTTGTCATAATGTCATAACACTGACTATTAATTCATGTGTAGGGATATACATGGGCCCATTTATCCAAAACATCGTTAGCTTAACAAGTTCTTAAGTATTCAAATTGTTAAGAACAGTTAAGTATTCAAATTGTTAACTGTTCTGGCAAGTACAATGATAAAATTGTGGTATTTTTGCTGGAAAAATGTGAGTAGCTTTTGAATTACTCTTTTTTTTCAGCAAAAAAAAGTTAAGAATAATTTAACTACCAATGCCATTAGTTTTAACCTTCAGCATGGCGCATTTAATTGCCCAAGGGGGTAGTCCAACTTGAGCAACTTATCATGTTCATAAGAAAGCAAGTACATTCCATGTGATGAGGTTCTCCTACACCAGAGGGATGGGTTTTTCTTACAAGGGCTGGCTGTTTGATTTTACACCCGGAAATGACATTAAAAATTGATGATCTTTCAGATACTGGTTTTCAACAGGTGTCGTCCCTCATCTGTTTTATCACAATTTTTGTGCATACTAGACCCAATCCATCTAACAACTACTGGTGATAAATATGTAGCCATAATATTGGTAGCTACACAAGCTGTTGTTTTTTATCCTACGAAGCACACACTGAGGGCTATTGTCTTGTATTTGTTTTAAGTGTCTTAAATGGTTCCCGGACAGATTACTTGACCGCCATATTTGGAAGTCACGTGACCAATAATGCTTCCGGTTGAAATGGCAGAAGAGGTCTTGCCTACAATATGTCAAAGTATGAGCAGAATTTGTCTCAGTTTAGGGAAAATATGGCTGCCAAAATAAGGGTACCCCCTCTAAAGAATGATTATCGAATAAATCTCAGTATGCTTAAGGTTAAACAAGTGGCTCCTGGTCTGTTTCATATGAAATGACCGCGAGTGTAAGATTCTATTTATCCTATGATGCTTTTAAGGGGAATGGGAACACCTGGCAGATTTTCCACCATTTTTCAAAGGGAGACAACTTTCAGGACTTCCTGTTCACTTTTCTATAAGCCCTGTCCCACTGAAAAAGGGGTCAACTCTTAAAGGAAAGAATTTGCTCCTGCGCCTGCTCCTGAGGAGCAAATTCTTTCCTTTAAGAGTTGACCCCTATTGACATGGGAGACAAAAATACTTTTGCAGGAGTTGCCTCCCCTGAAGGTGTAGCCATTGCCCTTAAATGGAATTTTAAAATTGAAGAACTTCAAAAGAACTTCAGTAGAAAACACTGGGTTATCTCAGCTAGCATCATGACCTGAGGAACCAGTTTTTCATCTTAACCATGTAACCCATTGTATACTGGTGGACTCTTCCATTGCTATATGTTGGACAAATCCATTTGTCATATAGGGGGTGCCAGGCCTATTTTTTTCATTTTTATTCTTTTTTTAAAATTCTGATAGCAAATAGTGCAGGCCCTGATCAGACGCCGCATTCTGCGGCGTCTGATCTGGGCCGGCACTATTTGCCAAGGTACCCCTTTAGGGGTTTCCAACAAGCAATGGGTTTATGTTACCCACTAAATAACAGCTATGTTACATGATTTATGGTATGGTGGGTCCACTACTGAATTCATTTTTATACTTACAGGGAGCATAAAACATAACAAGGCAATGTTTTTTCTTCTTAAGGAATGATTTGAAGTTTTCATCAGAAAGGTGAACTACATCACTCTCTATTTCTTCCCATTTAGGCTCTGGGGGAGGGGGTGGGGGAGGCTCCTTGGGGCTGAAAGACACAGTACAAATACTTTACATTTTCAAACAATTTCTGGATAATGAAGTTTGCAATGTATATCAGTTACAGATGAAATAAGTGACTAACAAACATGAAAAAGGAAAAAAAACTGCTGATTATTCGCACCCCTGCCCATCAGGACTTGGAGAAATAAATTGGGCTGCATGGTGCTTCCACGTAGACCTGAAACCAACTGACCATTTGAGTACTGGTATAGAGCTTTGAAGGTCTAAGTCTGCTCAGCAATGCTGTCAGTGTGACAATCACTTAAACCCTAGCGGCTTGAGATGTCATTTCATCTCAATGTCGGGTAAAAGTCTCACAAAATTATAAGCAACATCTCTGAAAATGGCCTAAATATTGTTGACAGGTATGTAAAATCATAACACAAACAAACTGCTGATTAACCAATTCACTCCATATTTACACTGAAATTCGGCTATTAAGACGAACTAAAACACGACAAATTCTGCTATTGAAAACAAATAAAGGAGATTTAATTTTTTCAGTGTAAGATTGATTTTTATTTTCCTGAATGAACACCAAAAGACATATTTTCACAAGTGGCGAAGCCACCAGTGAAAATATGTCTTTTGGTGTTCATGAGTTCAGGAGTGAAAGGTTTGTTTTGAGTCACTATGAAAAATTCCCAAAACTACAGACATTAGTATATTTCAGATAGTTTTCTTAATATTTAATCCTCAAGTATTTAAACAGCCTTGAAGAACATACAGGACATACCTTTATTTGAAAGAAAATGTATCATATGCATTTGAACATAAAGGCCTGAGCAAACAGTGTAAACCCAGATGGGACCCTGCAGAACTTGCACACTCATTCACCTATTTTTAGACACAACATCAGATATTAACCCATTTAGTACCAGAATAAGTTCGCAAGTTAGATCCCTTGGAAGCAAGGAATACACCAAATAAACGAAAATAGCAGACTCGGTTTTATTGAGTCTATTCAAGACCAGTACTGAAATGTGCAACACCGGCCACGCCCCCTAGCACCAGCTTAAGCAGAACTCTATTTTCAAAATGATACCAAATGAACTCAATGATCCCAAAGGACCAGAAAATTATTCTGCACTATGATGATGTACGGGGAGACGTTTTACGGCCGCCACACGACAACACCAGCTACAGTGAAAATAAATAAGTTCTGAAGTTAGATCCCCAAAACGGGTACCCTGGCAAACAGTGCAGGTGCAGATCAGGGCCTACACTGTTTGCAAAAAGTTCAGCTATTTTCAAAATAAAATTTTAAGAAAACACAACCTGACAGCCCAAAATTTCGAAATGGACTGCTGCAAAATACAAGGAGGAAGATTCCACTTGGTACAAAAAGGGTTAAATTGTACTGTGTGTGTGAATTCGGGTTTAACGTCGCTTTCAACAATTTTTCGGTCATACCACGACGGTGTCTGGTTGCGACAGGGAGCTCAATGCTCACTTTTATAGTGCTGCCTCACTGAAGTATCATGTCCCAGACACATTACATGATACCACACCCAGTCACATTATCCCGACACTGGGTCGACCAGTCCTAGCTCTACCCCGTAAATTTGAGTGCCATGCGAATAGCAGCTAGTACAATTCTTAACGACTTTGGTATGTCGCGGCCCAGGATCGAACCCGTGACCTCCCGTTCCCCGGAGCGGACACTCTACCAACTGAGCTATCGGGGACGGTACATTAAATTGTACTTATTTTAATTTTAAAGCAAATATGGTTAAGGAGTTAAGGGTGTCCAAATATTTTGGATGAAAATGGTATAGTGCATGGTGCTATGATTAACCCTCGGTGGCTCACATTATCCTCTTCTCCAACAAATTTTCACTGTCTCAGCTGTTTTATCATATGACATGGCTTCTGAGAATGTTATAATGTCATATAATAAATTTGGTAATCCACTAGTTGATTAAAATATGCAAATTAGTTAGATATATCCCGTAAATCAACACGTATGATGTTCTAAATGACGTCGTCTTTACTAATAGCGGAATATTGACATTTTTGTACAAAAATTGTGAATTAAAGTGTTTTAAAAGTCATATGATAAATAGACTCTTGCATTCGTACTCATGTCATTCTGGGAAAGAGATAAAATGCTCTGCAAAGCATTGCATTTTGATTCCTTTTCCTTAATTCGTTAAATAAATTCAATAATACATGAACACTCATGTAAGATCCTCTAGTTAGCCACTGAGGGGCCCCCGCCCATAGGGGCTTGAAGAAATATATGGGCTGCAGGATGCTTCCACGCAGAGCTGAATCCGGCCCGCACACTAGTACTGGTAAACCGCTTAGAGCATCTAAGCCTGTCCAGGAACCGCGGTGCGAGGCGGAACGCCCATGCTAATAAACCTTATTGGTTTCATTGGGTGACAGGGCTTGAGATGTCATTTCATCTCAATGTCGGGTAAAAGTCCCACAAAATTGGAAGCAAAGTCTCCAAAATGACCTTTACAGTGTTGACGGGGACATTAAACCTCAAATCAAACAAACAAACAAAATTAGCCATTGAAGTTCGAGAGTAATTGATCATGGTTTTCATCCTATTTCTAAGATACAAAGTCGGAAACCACTATCACTTGATACATGTAGGCTAGCTAGTGTTTGTATAAAGCCTTTAATGTCCACACGATGAATTTTTTGATATCGTTAGTGTTCATTCTAGGCTGGGCCATTGTGCCATATGTCCACTTTTTACAGCAGCAGTCTTGATCTGGGTCTGCACTGTTTACTTAGGCCTAAGTGTCCCAATACTTTGAATCATTATGGTATCTATGTACTTACTCTTTCATAAATTCCACAATTTTATCAGCTGTTCTTTCATTGAAATCAAATGCAAATAAACCATCCCTGAAAAAGGATATGCCATGATAATAGTAAACGCAAATCAAATAGTCAAATGCAAATTAGTTTATAAAACAAGCTACGAGGGCAGTTTGAAAACTAATGTGACTTCATATCTGTTACTACACAACAACCTCATTATAACACTATTTGTTAAAACACGGTTTTGCATATAACACAGTTTCAAGATGGATTCCAAAAGTGTATGGGTTATATAGAAAAATGACCATTAATGGTCATTTTTCTAAATAATCTATATATTTTTTTATACATTTTTGTTTGGATATAACACGGTTGTTTAACTAACACAGTTTCTGCTTTGGACCCAAATAATAGTGTCATAAAGAGATTTTGGTGTACAGTTGAACTTCAATTGCTCGAACACCTTTGGGACCTCAAAAATCTGTTCGATACTAGGGTAGTTTGAGCCACTGTGGGATACTTTTAGGAGGTTATGGTTGTAATTTTGGGCCTTCTTTTTGGTGTTCTATAATATAAATGTATGCAGTGTGCAATCATTAGAATTGCCTCAAGAAGCGATTCTAATGAGTACACACAGTATACATTTGCAAGAAAAAAGACAATGATATCCTTAATGTTCCCTCACTATTTCTTATGTAGAGACATTTCCTACGTACTCAAGAATGGGTTCGACTCAGCCATGGTAAACGAGCCATCGGTGTTCGAGCCATCGAAGTTCAACTGTATTTCCTTGATATTCTTGAACTTCCAAGGCATTTAAAGCAAATGTATCTAAGTGATCATCTACTGCATATTGCCTTAAGGGGAATGGAAACACCTGGCAGATTTTTCCGCCAATTATTCAAAGGGAGACAACTTTCGGAACTTCCTGTTCACTTTTCTATAAGCTCTGTCCCACTGAAAAAGGGGTCTACTCTTAAAGGAAAGAATTTGCTCCTCAGGAGCAAATTCTTTCCTTTAAGAGTTGACCCCTATTGACATAGGAGACAAAAATACTTTTGCAGGAGTTCCCTCCCCTGAAGGTGTTCCCATTCCCCTTAAACTCCCCTGCATGAGACGCCATCGCCATAACAATGTAGAATGAATATAGCAAGGCAACCTCATTCTGAAACAATATGCTAGAAAATACTTGTAGCTAGTAATGAATGGATCTGAATGGCATTCCATTTTCTCAGAAATCCTGTCGCCCATCACTTCACTTTTTAAACTTAAAGCCTAAGAATTAAACCCACCTTCATACTGTTAGCACCTGTAGCTTCAATTTCATCCATTTAAAGCATTTGTTGCAGGTAGCAAATCATAACAGCCTGTGCACAGTTTTTTTTTCTTTTTTTGCCTTTTTTAGGGGGAGGGGATTGAGGGGAATGGATACATCTTTGGTGGCAGCAACACCTGCAAAAATATTTTCGTCTCCCATGTCAATACGGGTCAAAGGAAAGAATTTGGCCCTGAGGAGCTGACCCCATTTTCCATGAGACAGAGCTTAGAGAAAAGCAGATAGGAAGTTCCGAAAGTTGTCTCCCTTCGAAAAATGGAGGAAAAATCTGCAAGATGTATCCATTTCCCTTAACCCTTGTTCTGCTGAATATTCATATATGCCACACCCACTACCGATTATCAACCAATCAGATTACTTGAGGCAAATTATTGCAACAAATTCACAATCTGAATGGCAAACAATGTAGATCCTGATCAGATGGCTTCGTCAGAAGTCATCTGATCTGGATCTACATTGTTTCAAAGATAAGGCATATCCGGGATTAGCAGGACAAGGGTTAAGATCATTTCACTTATTTAGAGCCAATCATAAATCAGGTGTGCAAAACACGGAGTAGCTGGAAAAAAGACCCTTGACCTTCCGTTGTGACTTGAGTGAGCATTGAGATTCCTAATGATTAAGAGTCAACGCTCTTATCCACTAGGCCATGGGGGCCTTGATTTAGAGTCGATGCTTTTATCCACTAGGCCATACACATGGGTAAAATTCTTTATATTTAGGAATAGAAATCAAATTAGGTGTCTAAATACCGTTTGCTAATTATTAAGCCATGAATTAAAGTTTAATGCAGTGATTTGTGCCATTGTGGATAAATATGAATTACTTCATGGTCATTTGACCTGAATAATATAGATGAACTTAAAATATGAACCTACTGCTATTGGATATTGTAATGTTGTAGGTATAAGTAAAATGATCGACAGATCTTTTGTTTGTTTGATTTGAGGTTTAACGTCCCTGTCAGCACTGTAAAGGTCATTTTGGAGACGTTGCTTCCAATTTTGAGGGACTTTCACCCGACAATGAGATGAAATGACATCTCAAGCCCTGTCGCCCAATGAAACCATAGGGTTTATTAGCATGGACGGTCCGCCTCGCACCGCGGTTCCTGGACAGGCTTAGATCCTCTAAACCGTTTACCAGTACTAGTGTGCGGGCCAGAATCAGCTCTGCGTGGCAGCATCATGCAGCCCATAAATTTCTTCAAGCCCCTATGGGCGGGGGCCCAATCGACAGATCTACATTTAAAGAAAATAATTCGCTTCGAATGTACAACTCTTGTCCTTTAATAGTAGACTCCATTTTCATTAGGTTTCCCTGTCAGTGAAAGTAAACAGGAAGTCTCCAAGTTATTTTCCTTGTGAACAAGAATTCCATCGAAGGCTATGTCGAACCTTATTGAACATTAGGGTGAAAGTTAAGATTGTCGCAAATGTTGGTGGTTTGAAGAACAAATGAATGAACAAATGGAAAACTGGACACCTCTATTGCACCATACTTTAAACACGCATGAAAATAATGACAGCAAATGTATCACACAAATCAACTGCTCTTAACCCTTATCTTGCTGAATATTCATTTAAGCCACACCCATTTCTGTCTATCAACCAATCAAATTACTTGATGTAATTAATTGCTACAAATTCATAAATTGAATGCCAAACAGTGTAGATCCTGATCAGATGGCTTCTTCAGAAGCCATCTGATCTGGATCTACACTGTTTGCACAGATAGGGGTTCTCGTGAACAGCAAGATAAGGGTTAAAGCTCACCTATTAGTTTAAAACACCAAAATGGAGTAAAATTTGCCACTTACCTGAAATATTTAACTGAAATGATAAAACAGAAGCCAAAGTCAGAGAATATCTTGGTATGCAACATCTATTACTACAAGTACTATTAGAAATATTGGTTTGTTTGATTAGGAGTTTAAAAACCCAGTCAATACTATTAGGTTCATGCTGAGCCAGTCAGTTAACCTAACCACAGTTTTTGGCAGGCTTTGTCCTCTAAGGTGGGTCGGGCCTCAGATTCTATGACGGTTCCAGCATAAAGGCTTACATAGAATTAAAATTTAATTTTATGTAATGTTGGTTGGTATCTAATGCTCTGTCTCTGGTCAGGTCCATGGAAGATTAACTGTTGGTTAACTTTTGCTCCAGCATTTCAATTATTTCTTGCTGATGGGTCCTCACTTGTTTCATTTCTGTGGTTGTTTGATTTTGTGTTCTTGAAGATGTTGCAATGATGAGTTAGGAAGCCTTCATGCAGACTGAATAAAATATATGTCTAATCGCGACGGAAAGGTGAGGATTGTGGCCGCGTATAATTGATTTAAGCCCCCGGTGAAATACTTTTCACTGACTGTTCCAAGGCGGTTCTTCTGCTCTGTTTATTTTGTTATATATGTCTTTGAGTGTGTGTATCGCTTATATTTTTTTTGGTTTTGGATAGCCAAATGGCCATTTTGTGGGAAAGTAACTGTCCTTTTGCCTTTCCGTTATTGATGTTTCCATTACAGTCTAGTTATTTCATGTTTGTGTTTCTTTTCCTTTCTTGTCTCTGATGGGAGGTGTGGGTTAACTGCATTGATTCCTGATCACTGCCTTCACTTCTATTTTGTCCTCTATGGTGACAATCACCCTGCTTGAATCTGAGGTGGGAATAATTATAAAAATATTTCAATATCAAAAATATTTCTCAAGATCAATCTCTATGAAAGAATATTACCAGACCCAGCAGGTATCAAACCCGAGACCTCCTGATCACCAGTCAGATACACATCTATGTCTATCATCATATCAAATATGAACCAAAACCATCATATGGCTTAGAAAATATGAGCTCTTAACAAACTTGAACATAAAATTTCTAAGCCCCTAACATTGACCTACAGGTCATAGGCATGGGTGGAGGTATTGCTGAATAAAACTTTGGACCTATGACTATCATCATATCAAATATGGACTAAATCCATTGTATGGTGTGGAAAATATGAGCTCTTAAAAAAACTTTAACATTAAAAATTTCTGAGTCTGTGACCTTGGCCCTTATCTCTCGTGTATGGGTGGGGATATTGCTGAATAAAACTTTGGACCTATATCTATCACAGGTCCCTAGTGGCCCAACATGAAAATAAAGGTTTTTATATAGGTTCTTCTTACTCAAAATATAGGTTATTTACAGGTTTTTCAATAAAAATACAGGTTAAAAAAAGAGTCTTCCAAACTTACATAAAGATTTAAAACTGAAGAAAAAATATTTGATGAATTTTTGTGTCACAATTACTCAGATAAAGTTGATCTGAATTTTACAAAGTCCGAGCAAGCGAAGTGAGCGAGGAAAAAAATTACAATTTCTTGACAGTTTTCATCACCTTTTATGGGACTAAAAAGTAAAAAATAGTAGTGTATTTTGAAGAAAAGTTAGAGTTGAGTCGCAAGAAGGTTCAAAAAGTGAAAAATATAGGTTTTTTCATGAAAATACAGGCTTTTTATAGGTTTTATGAACAAAATAAAGGTTTTATAGGTTTGGCACAAAATTATAGGTTATTATAGGTTTTATAGGTTTTGCTAGGAGGCCTGCTATCATCTTCCCAGAGATATAAAACAAGTTTTGGAAATCAAGAGCCTCAAAAAAAAACTTTAATGTAAATGTGGGTGCCAAAAATGAGTTATCTCATACCTGTTGGAAAACCTTGTATTTTATATTCTTCTCCCAATTTTTTATCTTTTGTTGCATCAACTGCTGCTAAAACACCATCTATCTGAAAACACATGTATAGTTTATATTTTCTAAGGCCTCATGACATATGACCTAACAGGAGGGGTCATTTTATGTAAATTTCTAGACAAAACTCTTAAGGGTGTTTCATTAACCTTTGTCCTGCTGAGCCCGGATATGCCTTATTTTCCAAACAATGAAGATCCGGATCAGGATCTACATTGTTTGCCATTCAGATTGTGAATTTGTTGCAATAATTTGCATAAAGTAATCCGATTGGTTGATAATCGGTAGTGGGTGTGGCAGATTAAAATATTCAGCAGGACAAGGGTTAATTTTAGTGTCATGAGCTGGAGCATGGGAAAGCCTACAAGAAAATCTGTACAACTGGCCAAGACTTAGATCATTGATTGGTTTAACAGTCCACAAACACAGAGTAGGCTGATAAAAATAATAACCAGATGGAGAAAAGGTTAAGGACTTATGTGTTAAAGATTCCAGATCAACAGGAAATTGTAAACGGTCAAAATCTAACATATCAAATTCGGATTCATTGTTTTTGTAAATATACAGAAATAGTTAAAATATTAAGCTAAACAAGAGCTGTCGCCAGACAGCATAGCTCCCCTGTTTCGCGACTTCAAGATATAAGGAAAAATTTATGAACCATAAAATATAGGTCACACTCACCTTGATATATTTGAGATCAATAATCAGGTCACATGGAACATATATTCCAGATATTACATTTCAGGATCAAATTGTATCTGAATTATAAGGCAAAATCATTGAACCATGAAAATAGGTCACAAGGACCTAGATATATTTCCATGTCAATGATCGGGTCACATGGAACTAATTATCCAGGTGAGACATTTCTCCATCAAATAGTATTCAAGATAATAGGAAAAATCACTGAACCATGAAATATAGGACACACTGACCTAGATATAATTCAAGCTCAATCATGGGGTCACATGGAATAAATAATCCAGGTATGACATTTCTCCATCAAATAGTGTTCAAGATAATAGGCAAAATCACTGAACCATGAAATATAGGTCACACTGACCTGGATATATTTTGCGGTCAATTATAGAGTCACATGGAACTAATAATCCAGGTATGACGTTTCTCTATCAAATAGTATTCAAGATAATAGGCAAAATCACTGAACCATGAAATATAGGTCATACTGACCTAGATATATTTTGAGGTCAATAATGGGGTCACATGCAACTAATAACCCAGGTATAACATTTCTCCATCAAATAGTATTCAAGATAATAGACAAAATCACTGGACCGTGAAATGTAGGTCACCATGACCTAGATATATTTTGCGGTCAATTATTGGGTCATATGGAACTAATAATCCAGGTGAGTGTTTGAGTTTTACGTCTCACCAACAGCTAAGGTCATACGGAGACGGGACCTCGGTTTAAAGACTCATCCGAAAGTCTGGAGAAGCCCGGGATCGAACCTGCGACCCCTGGTTTACAAGGCGAGTAGCATAACCACTACACCACGGAGGCTTCTCTAATAATCCAGGTATGACAGTTCTCCATCAATAGTATTCTAGATAATAGGCAAAATCGCTGAACCATGAAATATAGGTCACAGTGATCTAGATATATTTTGAGGTCAATAATGGGGTCACATGCATTTAATAACCCAGGTATAACATTTCTCCATCAAATAGTATTCAGGATAATAGACAAAATCACTGGACCGTGAAATGTAGGTCACCATGACCTAGATATATTTTGCGGTCAACTAGAGCTGTCAGTGAAACTGACTAGGGCCCCGGCAGCGCTATCAGAGGAGTAGGAAAATGTTGTTGTTAAAAAAGACGTTTTTTTTCCTTTCACCTCTAAGTATGACCTTGACCTTTGAGGTACGGACCTGGGTCTTGCGCGTGACACACTGTCACATTATGGTTAATATTTCTGCTAAGTAATATTTAAATCCATCCAGGTATAAGAAAGTTATAGATTGGACACAATAAAAAAGACGCTTTTTTGACCTTTTATCTCTAAGTATGACCTTGACCTTTGAGGTACGGCTGTGGGTCTTGCGTGTGACACTTCGTCACATTATGGTTAACATTTCTGCCAAGTAATATTTAAATCCATCCAGGAATAATAACAAAGTTATTAATTGGACACAGGAAAGACCCTTTTTTGACCTTTAACCTCTAAGTATGACCTTGACCTTTGAGGTACGGACCTGAGTCTTGCGCGCAACACTCCATCACATTATGGTTAACATTTCTGCCAAGTAATATTTAAATCCATCCAGGAATAAGAAAGTTATGGAGGATAAAAAAATTTGTGGACGGACAGACGGACAGACGGACAGACAGACAGACAGACAGACGGACAGAGTGATGCCAAGTAATATTTAAATCCAACCAGGAAATAAGAAAGTTATGGAGGATAAAGAAAATTTGTGGACGGACAGAAGGACAGACAGACAGACAGACGGACGGACAGAGTGATTACTATAGGGCACCCACACTTTCAGTGCGGGGCCCTAATTATTGGGTCATATGGAACTAATAATCCAGGTATGACATTTCTCCATCAAATAGTATTCGAGATAATAGGCAAAATCGCTGAACCATGAAATATAGGTCACAGTGACCTAGATATATTTTGAGGTCAATCATGGAGTCACATGGAACTAATATCCCAGGTATGACATTTCTCCAACAAATAGACTTCAAGATATAAGGCAAAATCACTGGACCGTGAAATGTAGGTCACCATGACCTTCACCCTTTTACACTTGAACCAATGTGACTTGATTGGCTGATGTATAACCAATCGTTAGTATAATGGAAAGTATACAACAAATTACAAAGATGTACTAGATTTTGACCCCCAGCCCCACCCCATCCCCAATCCCAGGCATGAACCCAGGGGTGTGTTGTCTTGGAATCTCAGAAGACACTCCCAGGTATCCAAGTTGTAAATATGAATGCTTTGTGATGAGTGACTGTTGAGATATAAGCATTTCAAAAACTTTAACACAGAATTACAAAGGTGTTCTAGATTTTGACCCCTAGCCCCACCCCGGGGCATGAACCCAGGGGTCTGTTCTCTTTGAACATCAGAGGACCCTCCCAGGTACTTAAGTTCCAAATATGAGTGGTCTGTGATGAGTGACTGTTGAGATATAAGCATTTGAAAAACTTTAACGCAGTGTGACGGGAACGCAAACGCAAACGCACACGCGCACGCCATCCGAGGTGACAACAATAGCTCTCCTTGTACTTCGTACAGGCGAGCTAAAAAGATAACATTTTTGTATAAAGACCAACTAATTTAAGATTATATTATTGTATAGAGACCAACCACTTCAAGAAATGAGAATATTTCGAAGGGTCAACATTTTGGAAAAGATCATGTAAATTCAGTGCTACAAAATATCTGCTTCCTGTATTTTGAAAGTCAACTCAACGAAGGAAAATGTGTTCAATGGTGAATGGAGTATTGTAAGGAATGCATTTCGGCTGTTCCTCTCTTTCTTTCTTTCTTTCTACTTATACTGCGATCGGTCACATTTGACCATTACTCGCAGGTGTACATTACATACACTCGAGGTTGCAGGGTTGAAAGCCTACACAGTAATCATGTAATTAAGGTAGGGGTCTTTATCCTGCACAGGACATGACTCTTCCTGCACAGGGGGCCTCCAGTTAACGTCCCAATCCGAAAGACGGTGCACTTTTTGGCATTCATCCCTGCAAATGATGCCAATGGAGCATGTTGGGACACCGAAATAATCACAGCCTACGGGAATCGAACCGGGGGCCTCTAACATCAGAGGCAAGTGCACTAACCACTGAGCTATCACGCTCCTAATATTTCTGGAAGTAAAATGTTGTCTTGAGCTGCTATTAACTCATTGTATACTAGTGGACACTTCTATTGCTAAATTCACGACAAGTGCATTAAAATTTTGTCAGACTTACTTTTTTGTTTTAATTTTATTTTTGACGGGAAATTTTTTTATCAAATAGTGCACGCTCTGATCAGACGCCGCGTTCTGCGGCGTCTGATCTGGGCCTGCACTATTTGCCCAGGTATCCATTTAGGGGTTTCCCTAATGTGACTCACCCCTTCTTCTTTTAAAGCTTCTGCTGCCTCTACATACTCTGGTTTCATCTTCTTACAATGACCACACCCTGCAGTAGTATACGAAACAGATTTAGACTAACCAATGCAAAAACTAATCATTTTTTCAGCAAACATATTGACTTATTTCCCAAATTAAATGGTCCATGCTTTAATAGTACATTAGTGATATCATTGGCTTTGAGCAACTTTATTATTAAATGTGTAGTTGTGGTTTAGAGTTTATCATATGACGTCGCGTCAGAGAGTGTAATAACGCCATGTAATAAATTCCGTAATCCACTAATGGATTAAATAGCAAATTAGTTAGAAACGCCCCTTAACATCAAATGAACGATGTCAGTAATGACGTCGCGTTTACTAATGACGGAATATTGACATTTTTGTCGACAAATCGTAAAAAAAATATGCATCTTTTTAACATCATATGATAAACAGAATCTTGCATTCATTCTCATGTATTATTGAATTTATTAAACTCATTGAGGAAAAGGCATAAAATGCTCTGCAAAGCCCCACATTTTATCCCTTTTCCTCAACTTGTTTAATAAATTAGACAAGAGGCTCAATGAGCCTAAACCGCTCACCTGAGGAACTTAAGTTTTAACAATTCACAGACTTGACTACTAAATCTGCTAATAGAATCCAGCCCATTGACCCTCATTATTGCATTGCATTCCAAGTTTGAGACTTCTAGCTTCTATAGTTCCTGAGAAATCTTTGACGAAAATTTAACATTGGTCAAAATGGAGACAAAGAAGAATGAAAGAACAGATGAACAAATAAGCTGAGAAAGCCCAATGTCTCTTACACAAAATAAGTCATCATTATTCTATTGAATACCAAATTTGATGCTTCTAGCTTTTATAGTTCCTGAGAAATCTTTGATTAAAAATTTAACATTGGTCTATTATCTCTATATGGAGAGAAAGAAGAATGAAGGAACAAATGAACCAGACTAGCTCCAAAACCTAATGCAGCCTTTCCCCTTGCCCAATGGTGCTACACATAAAATTTAAACAAGATTGGTCGACTGCTTTCTGAGATATGCTTCATTGAAAGTGGGGACGACGGATGGACGGACGACAGACGACGGACTCCGGAGCCTTGGTATACTATCGGCTCACTGGAGCCTTTGGCTCAGGTGAGCTAAAAATTCAAGTCGCTATTTCTGTCACAACATTTTCCCTACGTTAAGTCTATGGGCAAATTTTTTTGTCTCTCAAGGTCACGTAACTCCGAGGTCAATATTCCGATTTGGCCCAAAATCAAACTTAACCGAGATTTTATGCCTGTCCTCGTTACCTCCAAGTTTGAAGCTGATATGAATAAAAATAAAGTTGCTATCGTGGTCACAACGTATTTTTTTATGCTCAAGGGCAGGTAACTCCAAGGCAAATATTCCGATTCGGCCCAAAATCGAACTTAACTGAGATTTTATGTCTGTCCTCGTTACCTGCAAGTTTGAAGCTGATCTGAAAAAAATTCAAGTCGCTATCGTAGTCGCAACATTTTCCCTAATTAAGTCTATGGGCAAATTTTTTGTCGCTCAAGGTGACGTAACTCCGAGGTCAATATTCCGATTCGGCCCAAAATTGAACTTAACCGAGATTTTATGCCTGTCCTCGTTACCTGCAAGTTTGAAGCTGATATGAATAAAAATAAAGTTGCTATCGTGGTCACAACGTATTTTTTTATGCTCAAGGACAGGTAACTCCAAGGCAAATAATCCGATTCGGCCCAAAATCGAACTTAACCGAGATTTTATGTCTGTCCTCGTTACCTGCAAGTTTGAAGCTGATCTGAAAAAAATTCAAGTCGCTATCGTAGTCACAACATTTTCCCTATGTAAAGTCTATGGGCAAATTTTTTGTCGCTCAAGGTCATGTAACTCCGAGGTCAATATTCCGATTCGAACTTAACTGAGATTTTATGCCTGTCCACGTTACCTGCAAGTTTGAAGCTGATCTGAATAAAAATAAAGTTGCTATCGTGGTCACAACGTATTTTTTTATGCTCAAGGGCAGGTAACTCCAAGGCAAATAATCCGATTCGGCCCAAAATCTAACTTAACCGAGATTTTATGTCTGTCCTCGTTACCTGCAAGTTTGAAGCTGATCTGAAAAGAATTCAAGTCGCTATCGTAGTCACAACATTTTCCCTATGTTAAGTCTATGGGCAAATTTTTTGTCGCTCAAGGTCACGTAACTCCGAGGTCAATATTCCGATTCGGCCCAAAATCAAACTTAACCGGGATTTTATGCCTGTCCTCGTTACCTGCAAGTTTGAAGCTGATCTGAATAAAAATAAAGTTGCTATCGTGGTCACAACATATTTTTTCATGCTCAAGGGCAGGTAACTCCAAGGCAAATAATCTGATTCGGCCCAAAATCGAACTTAACCGTGATTTTATGTCTGTCTTGTTACCTGCAAGTTTGAAGCTGATCTGAAAAAAATTCAAGTCGCTATCGTAGTCACAACATTTTCCCTATGTTAAGTCTATGGGCAAATTTTTTGTCGCTCAAGGTCACGTAACTCCGAGGTCAATATTCTGATTCTGCCCAAAATCGAACTTAACCGAGATTTTATGCCTGTCCTCGTTACTAGCTACAGTGATGACAACATTTTCCCCATGTTAAGTCGATAGGCAATTTTTCGGGCGCTCAAGGGGACGTAACTCTTGAGTGAATTATCTGATTCAGCCCAAAATCGAACTTGACCGAGATTTTATGCCTGTACTGGTTATCTGCAAGAATGAAGTCGATCAGAAAAAAATTGACGGAGCTAGAGTGATGACAAGCTTTTTCCTATGTGAAGTCTATGGGAGCTAGATGTTGCCATGGCAACCAGAGTTCCACTCAGATCTGCCTGAAAACCTAATGAAGCCTTTCCACTTGCCCAATAATGCGACACATGAAATTTGATCAAAGTTGGCCAAGTAGTCTTTAAGATGTACATTTTTGAAATTCCCATTAACCCTAATGCAAAAACACACAAGGGCAGGTAACTCCTAAGTGAATGATCCGATTCTGCCAGTTATCGAACTTGACCAAGATTTCATGGCTGTGCTGGTTATCTGCAAGAATAAAGCCAATCTGAAAATAATTGAAGCAGCTACGGTGATGACAACATTCTCCCCATGTTAAGTCAATAGGCAATTTTTTCAACGCTCAAGGGCACGTAACTCCTGAGTGTATAATCCGATTCAGCCCAAAATCGAACTTGATCGAGATTTCATGCATGTCCTCGTTATCTGCAAGAATGAAGTCGATCAGAAAAAAATTGACGGAGCTAGAGTGATAACAAGCTTTTTCCTAACGCTCAAGGGCACGTAACTCCTGAGTGAATAATCCGATTCAGCCCAAAATCGAACTTGATCGAGATTTCATGCCTGTCCTTGTTATCTGCAAGAATGAAGTCGATCAGAAAAAAATTGACGGAGCTAGAGTGATGACAAACTTTTTCCTATGTTAAGTCTATGGGAGCTATTTGTTGCCATGGCAACCAGAGTTCCAATCCGATCTGCCCGAAAACAGTATGCAGCCTTTCCCCCTACCTGATAATGCTTCACATGAAATTTGATCAAGATTGGCCCACTGGTTCCGGAGATATACTTCTTTGAAAGTGTGGACGACGACGACGACGACGGACGACGGACGCCGGCTCGTGGTATACTAATACCTCACATGAGCCTTCGGCTCAGGTGAGCTAATAATACATGAACACTCATTTTAGATCCTCTATTTAATGGCCTAGTCAAATAGTATTAAGGTCATGTGGAGCTCGTCAATTGGTACATGTTTGCCAGGGAAGTTTGTATGTTCATAATTGATAAGGACAATGAACAGATGGGAGGAGAAGGAAAGGAGGTAGAAATCAAGGCGGCCGTCAAACTGTTTACACCTTGTTAGCCACACCTCCTTAGAAATGCTCGCACCTGCACATTGGATGAAAACAAAATGGCCGACCGGCGAACGCTCGAGTGCAGAAGATGACAACTACCTTTGCAAACAGTGTAGATCCAGATCAGATGGCCATCTGATCAAGATCTATTCTGTTTGTCATGCAGTTTGTGAACTGAACAAATACATTATATCAAGAAATTTGGTTGATTGATAGTAAGAAATGGGGAAGGCTGTTAAGCAGAAAGAAATGTCTGAGATGATGTATGGCTTCATACTGACGCGGAGAAATGTGTTGTAACTGAAGGCAGCTCAACACAGATGTACAAAACCCAGAAAAAAATGATGTAGAAGTGTCAGATGAGTGTACTTAACTAACACCTCTCCATCTGTTTTTTTTTTTTACCATTTCATTTACTGGTATATAACTTATACTGATGAGGAAATGGTAATTTTGCAAGTCATAAACACACCAGAAAAGAAATTAGTTCTTCTTTTACTTCCAACATCTGGCTATTAAGTCAATGTTGGCCGTTTAAAAAAACAGAGAATTTAAATTAAGTAAAGTCGCTGCTGGCTAGAGGAAAGAGGTGGCTGTTCAGCAGGGGTTTATAATATAACAAAATGCTTTTGGGGGATTGACTCTGGCTGCTGGAGACATGTGGTTGCTAATCAGAGGTGATCATTTGTTGAGGATTTTCTAAAACCTCCACAAATGGTCACCTTCGACAGGTGGTAGCTAATCAGAGGTGACCATTTGTGGAGGTTTTAGTTAAACCTCCACAAATGGTCACCTCTGATTAGCAACCACCTGTCTCCAGCAGCCAGATATTTACTGTACTTACATGGTGCATAAAACATGACTAATACTGAGGAATGTTGCTGTATAAAGTCATCAAAATTATCGTCATGTAGATGTTCTATTTCTGGTGCTTCTTCTTCCCATTCTGCCTCTTTCTTGGGCTCCTCTGGTGGGCCCGGGCTGTCAGAGGAAAAAACACACACTGAAACTTTAATAACTCAAAACACTGATGGCTCATTTACCATGGCAAATTCAATCTGATCTGGTGCTATGATTTACCCTAAGAAGCGGACCGTCCATGCTAATAAACCCTATTTGTTTCATTGGGCGACAGGGCTTGAGATGTCATTTCATCTCAATGTCGGGTAAAAGTCCCACAAAATTGGAAGCAACGTCTCCAAAATGACCTTTACAGTGTTGACGGGGACATTAAACCTCAAACCAAACAAAAAAATTACCCTAAGAAGGTCAAACTACCCCTATCTCAAACAAGAATTTCACCGCAAGATATGGCTCTTATATTAGGGTAAAAGTGAGGGTTGTTGCAAATGAATGGATGGAAAACCAGACTCCTCTATTCGGTCATGCTTAAAGCAGGCTGGACAACAAATTTTCATGGTCATTGCTGTTCTACTTCTCTACTTGTAAAGGTATTTTTATGCCCCCGGAATCTAAGATTCTGGGGGGCATATAGTTTTTGGTCTGTCCGTCTGTTTGTCCGTTTGTCTGTTTGTCCGTTTGTCCGTCTGCAAAAACTTTAACATTGGGCATAACTTTTGAATGGTAAGTGGTACAGCTTTCATACTTCACATGTGCATTCCTTGTCACAAGACCTTTCAAGAGGTACCATAAATTTTGACCTCGTGACCTTCACCTTGAGATTTGACCTACTTTTGACCTCCTTTTTAAAAACTTCAACATTGGCTATAACTTTTGATTAGTAACTGATAGAGCTTTAATATTTCACATGTGCATTCCTTGTCGCAAGACCTTTTGTACTATAATTTTTGACCTCGTGACCTTGACATTTGACCTACTTTTGACCTCCTTTTTAAAAACTTTAACATTGGCTATAACTTTTGATTAGTAACTGATAGAGCTTTAATATTTCACATGTGCATTCCTTGTTAAGGCTTGAACTTTGGCCATACCTTTCGATTGCTTAGTGATACTGCTTTCATATTTAACATGCGCTGTCCGGGGGCATCAGTGTTTCACAAACACATCTTGTTTTTTCTGCACTGACTGATCCAACTTTTGATGTGGCACTCACTAATGCTTCTAACCTAACCATTACTTGCCTGTGCAGACTTTGATCTTGTCAGTGGTTGGCCAGTATAGTGTACAGTTTTGTCAGTTTAAACCACTTGTTGTCAGTCCCATTTATATGGGCCCCGTCAAGCGATTTTGGTACTTATCGCCTATGTGAGCAGCGAAGGTTCAGGCGAGCCTGCGCATCCGCGCAGTCTCGCCAGAACCTTCGCTGCTCGCTCATACAAGCAGTGAATCAAGAGGAACCTTCAGACAGAAAGCCATATCCCTGGCCCCTCTGAATGGCTGGGCATGCGCAGTTAAAATTTGTTATGACGGAATGCTCGAAGACACAAATTCGCTTGGCGGGGCTCATATGATTTTGTTTAGTTTCGTTACAGATTTAATCACCCGTCCACATCATTTAAGTCTTGTCAAGCAGGTCAATTTATCTCATTACGAAAACATGCCTATACAAATATATTGTAACCTTTATCAACGAAAAAGATGAAAATTTTAAGATGAAAAATTGTGATATTTTTCTTATTTCTGCTCGAAATATAGGTTGGGGGTACTCATTAGAACCCCCTCGATGAGGCGGTTCTAACGAGTACCCACAATCTATATTTTAGAGCAGAAATAAGAAAAATAAGGTTTACCCCTGTAAACCCCAGTTTTACTATATAAAAGTGGTGTTCAAGGGGGTCAAATTTATATAGGCGTGTTTTTGTGATGTAACCACACTTTTCCAAGGCAGGCTTATGCATAAGCAGTTAACCAGTACAGTGCACATTCATTTGCTAAAAACTGACAACTGTCATTCTTGAATCAGCAGAAGGGAGTTAATGACAGTAGAAAGCACTTTTAGGGGTCGTTGGGTGAGGCAAAGGTGACGTGTACCTTGCATCACGGGGGCATTTTTTTTTTTTTTTTTTTTTGGTTTGGGTTTTACGGCCCTTTCAAGATTATTTCACTCATATCGAGCCGATCGTTAATCAGAGGTGGGCGAAAACCGGAGTACCCGGAGAAAAACCACCTGACCTTCCGTTGCAGAACTTGGCGTCTCACACGTGGCCCGAGCGAGGCTCGATCGCAGGATCGATCCCGGGCTTCTCCAGACTTTCGGATGAGTCTTTAAACCGAGGTCCCGTCTCCGTATGACCTTAGCTGTTGGTGGGACGTAAAACTAAAACTCACTCACTCACTCACGAGCGAGGCTCGAACCTACGGCAGTGAGAGACCTAATGACTAAGAGTCAGCGCTCTTATCCACTAGGCCACGGAGGCCCGTCTCACGGGGGCATCCAACTGCTATTGGCTTACAGTTGGGTAAGGCCTGCTGTCCTTGCAGCACTGGTAAGGGTAGAGGGCATCACGATAAAAAGTCCGTGAAATGAAGACCCCCCTAAACCCCACTTTATATAGAGAAAACTGGGGTTTACGGGGGTATACATTATTTTTCTTATTTTTGCTCCAAGACATAGCTTGTGGGTACTCGTTAGAACCGCCTCAATGAGGCGGTTCTAACGAGCACCCACAACCTATGTTTGCAGTATTTCTAAGAAAAATATCAAGGATTTTCATCAGGAAAATGGCCATTTTGGAGATGTGACACGGGTGTGTTATCGTAATGGGGAGCTTTGTTATTTCTTCTGTTTCCACACTTCCATTCATTTTCCTCTTTCTCCTGTGACCCTTACTTTCATCTCATCTACTATCTCTTTTCTCCCTTCTCTAGGAGATGACACAAAATGACCCACAATTTCATATTTCATTAAACCCAAAACAAACAATCAATCGAAGCATTTTTATAACTTACTTTCTCAACCATTTAATAATTCCGTCTTTATTATTTTCTCCACCATATTTGTACTGAACCCGACCATTTCTGTAAGAAAAAAATGAACAGTAAGCAGTGAATAAAGACAAGATAGACATGTGAAGAAATGTTCTTATGTTTGTTTTGGTCAGTGGACATTTCATCCTAGGACCTTTCGGCCTAGGATGTTTCAGCCAAAGGATGTTTTGGCCAAAAATATATTATGTAGTGTACATTAGCTATTCTTTGCAGAAAAAGTTTTAACATACATGTACAGTATTTAACTTATATGAAGACAGAAGACCATAGTCACATTCTTGAGAGGTGTTAGCTACAACATTCGTGGTGGTCAGTCAAACATTTAGACATTGTTTACGAGACTTAAATGAATGTAATATCTGTAAGTGTATAATGATGTGCTTTAACTTCAAACATACCTCTTTCATATCTAGTGTTAAAATGAGCTAGCATGCTTTTGCTTTAAAAACTGTCATATTTCACTATGTATTTCATATTTCATCTATCTATATGTCACAGGGGTGGAAAAAGAACAAGACTCGACCGGGACCAAACCCAGGGCCTTTCGCATACCGTGCGAACACTCTACCGACTGAGCTACTGAGCCACATGGTCGACCTGTTACATTTTCCCCCGCCTAATGAGCCCTGAATCTCTATGTTCTATCCAGTCCGGCTACGAGACTTATTTTCATACTCTTTCATGCCCTCAGACGCGATGCTGGACCCACACTGGCCACCAAATGTCACAGGGGTGGAAAAAGAACATGACTCGACCGGGACTCCGGACCTTTCACAAACCGTGCGAACACTCTACCGACTGAGCTACCGAGCCACATGGTCGACATGTTACATTTAATATTGCTTAAATACCAAACAAAAACAATTTTTTTAACCTAAATGCAGGTAACCATTTTACAACTAGTTACCATGTTCTGATAGAAATTTGTTTAATCAATTACACAGAAAAATTGACACTTGTTTCCTATATGACTGATTAATTTCTATTCTAACACAGCGCGCCTATATAGGCAATGGAAAGTAACTGTGTTTTATTCTACAACAAATCACAGCAAGGAAGAGCGTGACGTGTGACGTCATTAAAAACTACAAATTTATGACGTCACTAGTCGATTTCCTTGACGTTGGACGGTGTAACGTCATTTTCTCGCATCGAAAACGTTAGAAAAGGATGTAAATGCATGTGTTTCAGTCGATAATTTTAGCAGGATTTCTTCTAACAATGGCGAAAAGTTCAGAGATTTTGAAGGAAACAACAGCATTATTGCCGAGTTTCAGCGTGTTAGAATCGAAATGGATCAGCTCTAGCCAGTGATTTGTTAGGTAATAAATCACAGATTGTCGGTCAGTTGTAAGTAGACAAATCACGCGCGCTACGCGCTTGTGATTTGTCTACTTTACAACTGACCTCCAAACTGTGATTTATTACTCAACAAATCACACTTAGAGCTGATCTATTTCTTAATTAGAACAAATTACACTTTGGCCAAAACATCCACATTTTCAAAATTTCATGAACGAAATGTCCAAGACCTAAATGTCCTAGGCCGCAATATCAAGACCAAAACATCCTACAATGGTCAGGTTCAGTTATTTTTAGGAACTTATTTAGAAATTAGTTTAACTTTCTGCAAAAAGTGCAGGCCAAGATCCGATGCCGCATACTGCTGCATCTGATCTTGGCCTGCACATTTTGCTATTGTACCCCTTCTGGGGTTTTTCGTATATTAAGCTGGCTTAAATCTTTCCTGATGAGTCTTTGTTTGTTTGTTTGATTTTAGGTTTAACGTCCCCGTCAACACTGTAAAGGTCATTTTAGAGACGCTGCTTCCAAGTTTGTGGGACTTTTACCCGACATTGAGATGAAATGACATCTCAAGCCCTGTGGCCCAATGAAACCAATAGGGTTTATTAGCATGGACGGTCCGCCTCGCACCGCGGTTCCTGGACAGGCTTAGATCCTCTAAGCGGTTTACCAGTACTAGTGTGCGGGCCGGATTCAGCTCTGCGTGGAAGCATCACGCAGCCCATATATTTCTTCAAGCCCCTATGGGCGGGGGCTTTCCTGATGAGTCATAGCCCCAGATACGAGGGGGTATCCAGATATTATTCTTCCTATTTCTGCACGAAAAGACATGTTACTGGTATTCATTAGAAGCGCCTCGACAAGGCGCTTTTAATGAATATCCACAACATATGTTGAGGTGCTTCTAATGAAAACCCACAACATATGTTTTCGTGCAGAAATAAGAAAAAATATCAGTACTTTTCAGATGAAAAAAGCGCCTTATCTGGTGCTATGTCAGAGTAGAAGGTAAATACTTTTGGACACCAAAAAAGAATTCAGTGTATTCTCTATTAAGCAGCCACCCAGGGAAAACTTTAAACTGACTGCTTAAAGGAAGTGGCTGTCCAGCACAGGTAAATGTCTTGAGATGATGTTTGACCTGATATAGGCAGACAAAAATGAGTGCCATCTGAAGTCAGCTCAATTTGGATGTATGAGAAGAAATATAAATAAAGTAGAGGTGTCATCTGACATCCCTTCATAAATTAGTTTACCTTTCATGTAATTAGTTGATATTAAAAATGATATCAGAATGGAACTTTTAAGCAAAATAAATACACACAAACAAAAATTATACCTATACTTACTTCCAATTTTCGGCAGTTGAGTTAACACTGGGGAATGTAGATTTTGTAATGTTGCTGATGGCTGTGAACCATGAAATCTGGGTCAAGGTCAAATATGGATGTTTGCATCATCAATGTCATTCCTAGCTGCTAGTTTGTAACAATTATCATTAATGAAGCTCTTATGGTTCTTGAGAAATGAACCTGACCATCTGAGGGAGCCCCAGGTTTAATACTATTATGTCAATAAATAACAAAGTCAGTGAACCATAAAATGTCAGTCAAGGTCAAAAATGAATGCTTGTATTAAATGTGCAATCCTTCGATACAAGTAACATTACTGAAGCTCTTATAGTTCTTAAAAAATGAACTTAAACATTTGGGTGAACGCTAGGGTAACAGGGACGTAGAGTCATGATGCTGTGCCTTTTCTTCTTAGCTTCTGTGATCAAATCTGATATAACATTGTTATATGAAAAACAAAATCTTACACTTGTGGTCATTTTATATGACATTTTTGAAACTCGACAGAGGCTCATATTTAACTCTTTCTGTACCAAATGGAATTTTCCTCCTTATATATGGCAGGGAGTTCATTACAAAATTTTGGGTTGACAGGTTGTGTCACTTTGAAATTTATCTGGAAAATAGCTGAACTGTTTTGCAAATAGTGTAGGCCCTGATCAGATGCCACAGTCTGTGGCATCTGATCTGGGCCTGCACTGTTTGCCAGGGTACCTGTTTGGGGTTTCCGGTACAAAATTGGTCAATAAATTTCATATGCACTGATCACTCGTGTAACTGCTTCTATTTATTTCACTTACTTGAAGTAGTATAATGTTGGAAATCCAGTGATATTGAACTCTGCCCTCAGGGCCATCTGATCTGGCTTGTCAACATCTACACCAACTAGTGTCTGAAATATACACCCCTTTATGTAAGTGTCAGTTCAGCATGAGCATGTCAACTCTTTCATAAATCTGTTTACTGTATTGTGATCTATTGACATTTGTATGTCATATTAACCCTTTTTGTACCAAATGAGATCTTCCTCCTTATATACAGGAGTAAATTTCAGGTTGTGTTTTCTTCCAAATTTGTTTGGAAAATGGCTGAATTTTTTTTTCAAACAGTGTAGGCCCTGATCAGACGCCACATTCTGTGGCGTCTGATCTCGGTCTACACTGTTTGCCAATTAACCATTTTGGGGTTTCCGGTGCAAAATGGGTTAAGTGGCCTCTTAGTTAGCAACAGGTATAAGTTAGGGATCATTTTCTTTGAGACAATTCTAACAAGTACTCACAACATGTTTAACCCTTGTCCTGCTGAATATTCATATATGCCACACCTACTACCGATTATCAACCAATCAGATTATCTGTAGCAAATTATTACAACAAATTCACAATCTGAATGACAAACAATGTAGATCCTGATCAGATGGCTTCTTCAGAAGCCATCTGATCTGGATCTACATTGTTTCAAAGAAAAGGCATATCCGGGCTCAGCAGAACAAGGGTTAACTCTTTTTGTACCAAAGGGAATTTTCCTCCTTATATATGGCAGCTGTCCAGTTTGAAATTTAGCGGTGACTGGTTGTGTCATTTTAAAATTTATTCTGCAGCATCTGATCTGGGCTTGTACTGTTAGCCTGGGTACCCATTTTGGGGTTGCCAGTACAAATTGGGTTAAATGGGGAAATTGGAACAGTTATCACTCATGTGATTCTCTGTTGCTTGAAATGTGAATGTGTGCTTTGTGATTTTATGATCCAGTAAACATCTATGGTCATCTTTGGCGGGCCAGTTACCTACACAGTTCCTGGACAGGCTTAGAACCTCTACGCGAGTATCTGAACAGTGAGACTGCACACCCACCCATGCTCCCTCCCGCAAACAAATGTGTGAGCTGCCTTGATGTATAACAGATCCGCCTTTCCTGTCTGAAACTTATCTCTGCGGTTGTATACTTCTTTTCTGGGTGGCAACTCAGAAGAACTTACAATGGTACAGCTGTGAAGATTTTGTTTTGTTTGATTTAATGTTTAACATCCTCATCAACACTATAAAGGTCATTTTGGAGACTTGCTTCCAATTTTTTGTGGGACTTTTACCAGACATTGAGATGAAATGACATCTCAAGCCCTGTCCCGCCCAATGAAACCAATAGGGTTTATAAGCATGGATGGTCCGACTCGCACCTCTTTGCCTGGGCAGGCTTAGCTCCTCTAAGCAGTTTACCAGTACTCATGTGCGATCAGATTCAGCTCTGCATGGAAGCATCATGCAGCCCATTTATTTCTTCAAGCCCCAATGGGTGGGGGCTGACAGCTGTGAAGATACCACAAGCAGTGGGAGGATAGGCTGGGCAATGGTGGATAGCTTACCATCTCAGGGCATACTACTACTTTGTCCCATAGAAAGAAGGTCTTTCCTTTCTAATGCCCCATCTCTTGGCAGACAGCTCAAGATGGCTAGCTGACTGAGGACTCTGCTGTTAACCTCCCCCCCCCCAACCCCCACTCCCCACCGGCTTTTGACAGTTACTGTCTGGAGACATCTTGTATTTTTTTGCATGCTTGGCAACTTTGCAAGCTTTTTTGTTGTCTGTGATTTTTTTTTTTTTAAATTAGCCTATTCAAAGTGCATAGTGCATTCATTCGTGTCTCACCAAAATGATATTTTTCTGATGAAAAAGTATACTTTTCTTATTACTGCTCCAAACATAGATTGTAGGTGCTCATTAGAGCCACTTTACTTTTCATTTCCAAAATATAGACTGTTGGTGCTCATTAGAATCTCCTTCATGAGGTGGGTCTAATCAGCACATACAATCTGTTTGGAGCAGAAATACTAATAAAGGTATATGCCCCTGATATATATAGATAGTGCCGCTTTTGAGGTAATTTGTTCTCTACGCTCACAAATTACCCCAAAAAACGGCACTATCTATATATATAGACACATATATATTTTACCGCAGTATATACTGCGGTAATACCGCAGAACAACAACTAACACACTATAGACACGTCATACCACATATATTCTGCACCGCAGAACAACAACTAACACTCTATCCTATTCACAGTATGTTATCACTATTTGTTGAAACAATCGATTGAAGATTACGCTGTAATCGGTGATATATTTGTCTATACATATATATCAAAGACAATTACGCGTAATCCATTTTGTTGAGACTTTTTATTCATAATTACGCGTAATCCATTTTGTTCATTGAGAAAATAAAAGTACTCACCTTTAGAGACAGAGATGCGCAGAACAAAAAAAACAACACTGACTACACAGTTTCAATATGCAATAATCTCTTAACTTCATCATTATACGGCTTCACCAATTCATAATATCGATGTTTTAATCTCTCTTTTTGCGCTCCACAAGGAACACATATTTGATATTTAGCACAAGTTCCTTTTCCACATTTCAAACAGGGTTTAACTTTACTTTTTTTCATTAGATAATTATGCAGTTTGCAATATTTTGAATTTTTGGTCGCTTTTGAATGACATTGTTCGTGATTACCAATTTTCAAGAATGTGCATTCCATTTTTTTACTTATATTATATATTTGTTTTAAAAAAAAAAAAATATTTTATTAAAGAAAAAATAAAAATGGTAAAAAGAATGAGTAACAAAGATGTACAATATATATTAAATCTTCATCGTGATGGAGTTATTAACGATGAACAATTGCGTAAAATGGTTGATGCTCTTAAAGAGCCTCCACAACAAACTTCTACGTTGGAAAATCTGCGTAAAAGATGTAGAGATAAAAAGATAAGAAAACGACAGCAACAAAATGCTGTTAAAACAAGTGAAAAAATTAATGATGAAGATATAGATGATGATACTAAAGAAGAGAAAAATGCTCTGAAACTGGTTGATAAACCATTATGCAATTACTTCAAAGCGTATGAAATAGATGCTCATAAATATAAAGACCCAAATATTTTGTTTAATGAAAAAAAATCTGTCATTATAGATAAAATTAATGAAGACATTAAAGAATACAATGGCATTAAATTTTCAATTGGATTATCTATAAAGTTCTTTAAAGATGAACTTAATGGTGAAAGAAAAGAAGTTATCGGTGCAGGACACGGAGAACAATGTGCAGTTCTTGATGGAAATAATTTAGATGAATATTATGATAAACAAACGTCTTATTTACAAACATGGATTGAAAAATTCACAAATACTGCAACAAATTTAGAAATTGACCATTGTATCAAACTTTATCTTAACATAGCAAAATATGAACCACTCAAAGGTTCTTCGTATATTTCTCTTCCAAGTGTAATAGCAAATAAAAAAGCAATAATTAATTTATCAAATGATGATGATAGATGTTTAGAATGGCATATACTTGCTTCTAAATACCCAAACAAAAACAATCCAAGTAAGTTATCAAGTTATCGTAAATATTTAGGCACATTAAATATGGAAGGAATAGACTTCCCCACACCAATCTCACAAATACCAAAAGTTGAGAAACAAAACAATATAGCAATCAATGTTTATGGATACACATTAACAAAAAAGACAGAGAAACTTACTATATTTCCATATCATATTTCAAATCAACCAAATGATAAAGAACGAATTAATCTGCTTTTGATAACTGAAGATGTTGAAGAGGAAATCGATGATAGTGAAGAAGAAATGATAGATGAAGATTATAATCCTGATGACTATCCTCCTGATGAGCCAAAAACAGAAACAAAATATCACTACTGTTTTATTAAAAACCTTAATAGATTACTTTACAATCAGAACAATAAACACAAACATAAAACACATTTCTGTGATAGATGTCTTTATGGTTTTTCAAGAGAAGACCTACTAATCAAACACAAAGAAGACTGTGAAGGCATAAATAAATCTCCAATGCGAATAGAAATGCCATCAAAAGGTCTTATCAAGTTTAAAAACCATCAAAATCAAATGCCCGTTCCATATGTTATCTATGCTGACTTTGAAAGCACAATCAAACCCAAATCACAACAAAAAGGAGACAAATCAGAAATAACAAGCGAACACGAAGCGTGTGGATTCGGTTATCAAGTTGTTAGATATGATGGTAAAGCTGAAGAACCGGTAATCTACAGAGGTGAAGATACAGCTGAAGTTTTTTTAAATCACTTAGAATGCGAAGTAGAAAATATTAACAACGTTTTCAAGCATCCTGAAAAAATAATAATGACAGAACAGAACATACAAGATTATGAAGAGGCTACTCATTGCTGGATATGTGAAAATCCAATTGACAATGAAAAAAATCCAAAAGTAAAAGACCACTGTCATTTCACTGGAGAATACAGAGGACCAGCACATAAATCTTGTAATCTCAAACTTGCAATCAAACCAAATAAAACCAAAATTCCAGTTATCTTCCACAACTTAAAAGGTTATGATAGTCATCTAATAATGCAGAAAATACACAAAACAAGTGGAAACATTACTTGTATTGCAAATAATTCAGAGAAATTCATCTCATTCAACATTGGACACCTAAAATTCTTAGACAGTTTTCAATTTATGGCTTCCTCTCTTGAAAAGTTAGTAGATGGAGCAATTGGTGTAAGTACAGAATGTGAAAAATGTAAAGATACAGAAGAAATAAACATCAATGAAAATTGGTTATTAACAGCAAAATGTAAAAAATGCCACAATACAAGATATGAACAACTCAACAAATCAGACTTACCATTAACTGTAAAACATACAACTAACTCACATCTTCTTGCTCGTAAAGGTATCTATCCATACGAATATATTGACAGTCAAGAAAGATTCAATGAAACTGAACTACCACCAATAGACAAATTCTACAGTTCTCTAACAGATAAAAGTATCAAACAAAAAGACTATGAACACGCTCAAAAAGTATGGAAACAATTTAACTGTAAAACACTTGGTGATTATCATGATTTATATCTCAAAACAGATGTTCTCTTACTTGCAGATGTTTTTCAAAAGTTTAGAGAAACCTGTATGAATAACTATAAACTTGACCCTCTACATTACTACACTGCACCTGGTCTATCTTGGGATGCTCTTCTAAAATACACAAAAATAGAATTACAACTTCTATCAGATTTGGATATGCATCTTTTCATTGAAAAAGGAATGAGAGGTGGAATAAGTATGGTTTCTAAAAGACACGCAAAAGCAAACAATAAATATGTCGCAGATTATAATCCAGATGAAGAAGACAATTACATAATGTATTTAGATGCAAATAATTTATATGGTCATTCAATGAGCCAACCACTTCCATATGGTGGTTTCAAATGGATGACTAATAAAGATTTAATAGATGGAGAACTTCAACCACTAAAAAAAGGTAGAGGAAGAATATATGAAGTAGATTTAGAATATCCCAAACATTTACATAAACTACATAACGACTATCCACTTGCACCTGAAAAATTAGCAATTAAAAAAGAATGGTTATCCGACTATCAAAATGAACTAATTGAAAATAGTATGTTAAAAACAGAAAAACTTGTCCCCAATCTAATGGATAAGAAGAAATATGTAGTACATTACAAGAACTTGAGACTATACAAACAACTTATGGCAGTGAAAATGAAAAAATCCGCAAGATAATAGCCAAACCAAACTTCAATCGTAGAGTAAAGTTCTCTGATGAGTTATCTGCCATTCAAGTGAATAAAACAAGATTAACTCTAAATAAACCAATATATGTTGGCTTCTGTGTTTTAGATTTATCAAAACATCTTATGTATGATTGGTATTATAATACATTGAAAAAGAAGTATGGTGATAACTGCACCTTGTTATACACCGATACTGATAGTTTATTAGTAGCCATTAAAACTGAAGATGCTTACAAAGATATGTCTGAAATGAAAGATGAATACGATTTCTCTGATTATCCAAAAGAACATCCACTATACGATGAAACAAACAAGAAGGTCATAGGTAAGATGAAGGATGAATGTGCTGGTGTTTCAATATCAGAATATATTGGTCTTGGTCCTAAATTATATTCAGTATTAAGAGCAGATGAACAAGTCATCAAAAAAGCGAAAGGAACAAAAAAATATGTAATCAAAAAACAAATCAATTTTGAAAACTACAGAGATGCATTATTCAACAAAAAGAAATACACACACTCAATGAACATGCTACGCTCAATGCATCACAACATATATGGATTAAAAGTAAATAAGACTACACTTTCTCCTTTAGACACAAAAAGATACATAGCACCAGATGGAATCACGACATACGCCTATGGGTATCAGCCGGAACAATAAGTAATTCCTCTTTGACAAACCCTCTCTTAGGTGCAGGAGATTTCAAATAATAAACTCTTATTCCCTGCGTTATAATATGATAGTCAATCTTATGAATATCAACAGACCATACTGGGTCAGTAGCCCTTCTCTTTCCACCACCTTCTAATTCTCCAGGTTGATACAAATATCTAACATTTGCATAAGGACAAATTTCAGCATCAACTTTTCTTGTTATAATTGGAGGAGGTTTTTTCGTCTCCTTATTTAATGCTTTAATAACATCAGATAATCTCTTAACCCATTCTCTGTTTCTTTTTTTAGTATCAATCTCTTTAGCATACTGATAACCAAACAATCTTTCTGCTAAGGTTCTATTAAATCTTTCTACTATTCCTTGGTCTCTGTGTATTTCTTTTCTACCTCTTCTTATTTTGGTATTATGCTTTTCCATCAAAGTTGAAACGGAACTCATAAATTCTCTACCAGAATCAACTTGCAATAGTTTAGGATACTTCAAATGTCTTTTATAAATCTTCTCAAAAGCATTTGCAACTTCTTTACTATCTTTCGACGTCAAAGGTTCGGCTTCTTTATATCTTGTTCCAATATCAACCACTGTTAATGCATACTTGTATGTTTTTCTACCAATAGTATCGTGAGGTAAAAACAACAAATCAGCCTGATGAACTTCATTCTCTGCAGACACATCAAATTTTGGTCTTATTATTCTCTTAGGTGCAGGTAAATATATTTGCCAAATTGCTTGTTTCTTTAAGAACTCTAATGCTTGTTTCTGACTAACCTTTGCTTCTTTTGCTAATTTACTAACTGCTGAGTGTCCTTTCCAGAAACCTTTTGGACTATAGTATATCTTCTCCATTTATTTATATTTAAGAAAATTTTATAAACATAAAAAATGTCAAACAACAATATTCAAAATATCTCAACTGATGAATTTGAAGCGTTGTTAAAAGAACAAAGTCAATTTAGCACAAAGAAATGGACTGATTTAGAAATCAACAACATTTATACAATCACTGACTACAGAACAATTGACACAGACAATGGTGTGAGTGTAATTTTAACTCTCAAAGACAATGGTGAAGTATGGAGTCCTGCACATCTCACAAAGAAGATAGAAGGTAAAGAACCACCATTTTATGTAAGACCACTTGGTTTGAAACCATGTAAGAATAATAAAAAAAATAAATATCATGCTTATGATTTAGTTTTTCCAAAGAAAGAATTACATGCATAAAGATTATGTCAAAAAATAATTTTTTTTTACCTACATCAACTTCCAAGCAACAAATCCTGTCAATGCCATACCACCAACAACAAATGCAATCTCTCTATTTTTCTGGTCTTCTGATGGAGTGTAAAAATCACTTAATGTAGGTTTTGTTTTTGTTTGATTTGAGGTTTAACGTCCCCGTCAACACTGTAAAGGTCATTTTGGAGACGTTGCTTCCAATTTTGTGGGACTTTTACCCGACATTGAGATGGAATGACATCTCAAGCCCTGTCGCCCAATGAAACCAATAGGTTTATTAGCATGGACGGTCCGCCTCGCACTGCGGTTCCTGGACAGGCTTAGATCCTCTAAGCTGTTTACCAGTACTAGTGTGCGGGCCGGATTCAGCTCTGCGTGGAAGCATCGTGCAGCCCATATATTTCTTCAAGCCCCTATGGGCGGGGGCAGACTTAATGTAGGTTTTGGTGTGGATAAATTATCTGGTAATTGTTTTCCTGTAATATAGTAATACTGTTTCATAGCAGTATCAACATCACTGAACTCATTCAAAGCATGATGTTCCTTTTTTAACTGTTCATTAATAAAATCCAGCCTTTCTGTTCTCTTCTCATTCCACGCAGTTGTTGCTGCTTCTAACTGTTCCATCGCTTTATCATGTCGTTTTCTCTCTTCATCACTATTACTACCCATATGTGAAAATAAATAATTACTACCTGAAAAGGCTAAGGCGTTTGTAATTGCTCCTCCAACCATTAATGCTACTGCACTTGCCATTTTTATATAATGGAAAAAAAATATATAATTAACCAAATAATGAAACTGGTAGAATACCTTTACATTGCACCAGTTATAGAACCAGCAATATAAAAGAAATCATTGAAATCATATTTTATTGTTTGACGTTTCATTAATTTTGTAAATATAGTCATGTATCCAATTGATATTGCAGATACTACCGCTCCTTCATATACTAATTGCAATGTCTTATTTGTTGTGCTCATTTTTTTAGATGAATAAAAAAAAAATATTAAAATTACTTCATAATATCTGCAGGAATAATACCTTGCTTAACAAGCATATCCTTTGTTGCCATTGCAAGTAATATATCAATGGACAACATACCAATATCTGTCATATTAAAGTAGAAGTAAAACAAAGATCAGGAATTGATACAATTAACTTACTCCATCCATAAAAGACACCAAAGGGAAAGAAATACAAACATTAAGCGACCAGACCATAATGGAAACCTAAACAAAGGAAGGCCATATGGACAGTTACTTTCCCACAAAATGGCCATATGGCCATCCAAAATTAAAAGACACAAGTGATATACACAGTAAGTAACAAACAACAACATAAATAAAATGCCACGGAAGAGCCGCCTTGGAACGGTCAGTGGAAGATTTCCACTGGGGGGCTTAAATCGATTTTACGTGGCCACAATCCTCGCCCTTACTTCCGTCGCGATTAAGACAAATAATTTGTTCAGTCCGCATGAAGGCCTCCTAACTCATCAGTGCAACATCTCCGTGAACACAGAAATCAAAGAACCACAGAGGTGAGACAACGGTGAGGACTCGACAGCAAGAAACCACTGAAATGCTGGAGCAAAAGAAAACCAACAGTTAGACTCCAATGAGCCCGACCAGAGACAGAGCATCAGGCACCAACCAACATTATCTCTTTAATTTTCAATAAGCCTTTACGTTGGAGCCGTAAAATCTACTTTTGGTGCTGGTCTTTTCAATAGTTTTCTACCTAATTCTGAATATCCAACAGTTAATACAGTTTCCACTCCAGCATGATATAACATGTTTGCAATTTGTTTTCCGTCTATTGAGGTTGTCATTTTTTTTAATGAGAATATTATTTTTTTAAATTAATTAAATTCAAATGGGTCAATTTCTTTTTGTTGTATAATAGGTGCAGGTTGTTGCATCATAGGTTGTTGTGGTACAACTTGTTTAGACTTGTACATATACAATCCTATTCCAACAACTCCAACTGTTATGCATAATGGTATATAATTTTTGTATATATTTATATTCTGTGAATTTGGAGAGCCGACTTCATCATCTTTTGTTATAGATTTTAATTCCATGTTTTCTTTCTTTATAGTATCAGTCTCCTTTCTTCTTAATTCTGCATTTCTTTTTCTTGCTTCTGCACCTTTCTTACCAGCAACTACTCGTCTTGGGTCTTTTGTTTTAACTTCACTATCACTCATTATCTTTTTCTAAGGGGATATTTTCTTTTTTATTAAAATCAATATGTCTTGCTGTTGTTAGCATTGCAGTTAATGGAGCAAGATACATTCCATATCTATAATACAATTCACAACACGAACTTGTCAAAGCGTGATTGATAAAAGGGTCTTCCTCTAAGTCTTGTATCAGTTTAGGTGGATTAACAACATTGAAATACTTTGATACACCCATAACGTATAAGCTAATGAAAGAATTACCCAATGTCTTAGTCATACTTGCTCCCAATCTTGCTTCATATCTGCAGAAAAGTTTGTTTATTTGTTCTGCTGTCATTGTATCAATGTCTGATAGTTGTAAGTCTTTACCAAGATACTGCTTACTACCACCACCAGCAACAATGGCTGATAATCGCTCACGTTTTGTTTCTTGTTCATTATTTTCTACATAAGTGCTTTCACATTCAATGTCTTGTAATAATTCTTCAGCATTCATTTTTATTTTATGTAATTTATTTTTTATTTTTAAAAAATAAAACATCGCATATCCGACTATTGATAAGATTGCAGTGTTTGTTATGATTATTGATAAGATTGCAGTGATTGATAATATTTCTAACAGCATTGTTTTTTAGTATTGCTATTTTACTTAAAACATTGCATAAGCATTACTTAAGATTTGCTACAGCATTGTATAAGCATTACTTAATCATTGCATAAACATTACTTAATCATTGCTAAAAAAATAATCAATCAACCAACCAATAACCAGTAGGCTGGTCAGTCTTCAAAATTAACTTACGATAATTCTTTTTTTTTCAGTTCTTCTTTTATTCTCTGTCGTTCTTCCAAAGTAGGCATTTCAGTGGTTTCTTGCTGTCGAGTCCTCACCGTTGTCTCACCTCTGTGGTTCTTTGATTTCTGTGTTCACGGAGGTGTTGCACTGATGAGTTAGGAGGCCTTCATGCGGACTGAACAAATTATTTGTCTAAATCGCGACGGAAGTAAGGGCGAGGATTGTGGCCACGTAAAATCGATTTAAGCCCCCCAGTGGAAATCTTCCACTGACCGTTCCAAGGCGGCTCTTCTGTGGCGATTTATTTATGTTGTTGTTTGTTACTTACTGTGTGTATCACTTGTGTCTTTTAATTTTGGATGGCCATATGGCCATTTTGTGGGAAAGTAACTGTCCATATGGCCTTCCTTTGTTTAGGTTTCCATTATGGTCTGGTCGCTTAATGTTTGTATTTCTTTCCCTTTGGTGTCTTTTGTGGCTGGAGTAAGTTAATTGTATCAATTCCTGATCTTTGTTTTACTTCTACTACATAACATCATTCTCTCTTAAACAATTTTCAAAACTATCTCTATCTTTTGTGTAGAACATGCATAGCCATTTTGTTTGTTCTCTTAAATCTTTTAACACAGAATTATATCTCTGCGAAATAACCCACACTGATTGTTCTGCATGCCTACCAGAAAATGCTAATTCTGATAACATATCTTTTTTCTTTGTTAGTTCTTTCGTTGCACTGCAATCATCAATAATGTAGAGAGTAGAATGACCAGCATATTTATTAAAGAACATTCTTAGTAGTTCTTGTAATTTCTCTTCATCATTAATAATAGGATTAACAATTATAAGATTCTTTGTTTTAGGTTTCCTGACATCACCAATCCACTCACGATTTTTATAAGCCTTGTTCCATTGAATGGTTGGGCAAAGTATAACAATATGTTTAAATACTTGACGATATTCCTCTTCCAAAAGGTCAAGGACAAACTCTGTTTTCCCGCATCCAGTTTGACCACATATAATAGCACAATGAGGATATTTTGGTAGTTCCATTTTTATTTGTAAAAAAAAAAAATATTAATAACTGACTTCTTTAAATCTACCATCTTCAAAGTTGATTTGTGCATCTTGTATAACAAACAAATAAAGATTGATTGGTTCATCTGCTCCTGCTTCTTTCGTTATTTGTATTGTGATACCTTCTGATGCATTTTCAATTCTTCTTCCAGAACCATGAAGTGTATTATCATCAGTTGAACGTAAATCCAACCATAAAGCATACCTGTTCGTTAGATATTTTTCTATTGTTGTATCAGTAAAATATAAATCTTTAATGACCATACTTGTTTCTTTGTTTCTTTTTGAATTCAAAGCAAAGAATTTATTTATTTCGTCCCAGTGTTGGTGGGACTTCATTCCTTGACTATACAATTGATTCGGAATCCCTTCTATTGTCATTTCCACTTTTGTAATTTCTGGATTATAATATTCTTCTGTGCTGGCCCTTTCAGGTTCTTCGAATAGCATAAGAATTCCTTTCATACTTCTTGCAGGAACATTTAGATTGATATTCCATAGTGTATCAGATTTGTTTTTAGTTATTTTTCTGTGTCTTAGTATTCTGTCATACAAAATAACCATTTTACCATCAACTTGCTGTCTTATTTGTCTTGCTAATTCAGTATCAGAAACAATATCAAATTCCAAACAAATATTTTTGATTGTATAAGATGAAGTTGCATCGCCTGATTTAATTACTTTATTATAATCATTGAATGTAAGTTCATATTCAAGTCTATCTCCTAATCCAGCTTGATAAAATGGCATATGGGTTTCCAATAATTCAAAATCAAGTGGGATGCAAAACCTGTTTCCATATGCTTTTGCGATGGCTTTATCTTCTTTATCTTCTGCTGCGTTTTCTGCACCCACTCTATGTTTCAACATGTTCTCTTTGCCAATGCCTTGGTATGCCATATTTACGCGTTCTGTAATAGACTTCCATAAATCAATATAACAATGATAGATGTCACTATCGTCAATGGACATAACTTCATTTCCACTAATTCTAATTGTTGTTTTCTTAATTATTGCTCTTCCTATGTTTTGAAATATAGTTGCATTTACATCTCTAGAGGTTAGTTCAATTTCAAATGCTAATCTGACTGTTCCGGGAACAATAACATCATTACCACTTAGATTAGGAAATCTCACTAACAATTGTTGATTTTGGTCAATAGTTGATGGATTATTGGTTATCACTACACTTTGACGGATACCTCTCACACCTCGTGGTTCTCTTAATTTTCTGTAAGGGTTTAGTTTATCTCCGTAAGCTGACATGTTTTTATTAAAAGATAAAAAATATTTTTAAATAATAAATAAATAACGGCTGAATATGAAAATCCTGAGTATGATAAGGATGATTATGATAAAGAAGCAGAAACATCTTTTACAGATGAAGAAGAGTTTCAGAGAACATTAAATAGTCAGTTTGCTGGTTTGAATGATTTAACCGGTGATGATAGGAAAACTCTGCTTAATAGCATAGGTAAAAAAATGATAGATAGATTTTACGAAAGGAATGAAGAACCTAAACGTAAAATCAAAGGTTTGTCTCTCAAGAAAGATGATATAGGGAGACCAATGTTATATGTAAAGGATAGTGATGGTAATAATGTTGCATTAACATATTATCGTTCCAATGCACCAGATGAAATAGCAACATTTTTATCATTTAATACTTTGCAAAGGAAATATGGTGTTGATTTTGTTAGGAATGTATTAGATGTAGATGATTTTAAACCATCTGCTACAAGACTTAAAGAAGGTAGAGCTGAGCTTACAACTTTAATAGAAAACCAGTTGAAAGACACACAATCCATATTATTATCAAGAGAACTTCAATCAAATCTTGATACTGATGTATCATCACAACAAGAAGCACAAGAACTATTAGAAACCACAAATAATGTAGAAACATCTGTGAAAACATTAGAAACATCATTCACTGAAAATGTTAATAGTGAAGCAGGAACACAAACAGATTGGACAAAAAGAGAGATTGATGGAATAGCAAATGCAATGACAACAGTCAAAGAAGAGATAGCAAATGAATTGGCAAAACTGAGTGAAACAAATAAAGACTTAGCAAAAGAAAATACAAAATTAGAACAAGCCAAAGCAGACAATGATGAATTTCAAATAGAGAGGATAAGTAGTCGAATCAAAGAGTTAGAAAGTGAGAGAAGTGCAAGATTGGAAGTTATTAATGTTAATAAAGAAAAACTACGTAGTCAGGTAAATAGAATCAAAGAGACTATAAACAAAGTATTAAAAGAAGACACTACATTGGGTGAAAGAATTAGAACATTATTCAGAGAACAAGGCATTACAATTGTTAGTGTTTTAACTGCTTTTGGAATGATTATTGGTGTTATTGTTGAGGCTGTTATTCCTACTGCTGGTGGTGGACCTATAACCCCTAAACCACCGTCAAAAGATGGTATAGAAAATTGGATAAAAAACAATTAAGTAATCTTGGTAAACTATTAGCCAATCTTGCAGGAAAAGCAGCAGCAGCGCTACCGGGTATTATTGGTGCCATTGCGTCTTGGTTGTTATCTACTACTGGAAAAGTTATTGGTTGGTTTGGCGAACATCTCTGGGCATTGGTTATCCTTGTTGTTGGGTTATTGTTTACTGCTGCAAGAGAGTATATTAGTAAATCTCATAAATAGTTAGTGCAACAATACCTATTGCTATACTTCCTACTATTATTGCTGTTTTAGTTTCTTCGTGTTGTGTTGATTCTTTCGTGGGTTGAACAGTTTGATGTTTAACAGGTTCTGGTAGAGATTTCTTTGTTTTTGTTTCCTGATGTTTTGGTTCTGGTAGAGATTTCTTTGTTGGTGTACCTTGTATAGTTGCAGGTTGTGTAGTAGGTGCAACAGGTTTAACATTTACATCACTATTGAAACCAAGTGTTTGATTTTCTGTTGCAATTACAATTTTATTATTATATCCAGCGATAGTGCCAATTTGTAAAATCATATCACTGGGAGACATATAGAGACCAAGTCCATATGTGTAATCAACTTTACTTCTTGCGTATTTCAATACATTTTGATATTTTGATATTTGAGTAGGCAAATCGATTGGGCTGTTAATTGCATCTTGAACATTTGCTAAGAATTGTTTTTGAGCATCAAATCCTGTGCCTATTTTTAGTATTTCTACACGTGTTTGAGATTGTGCTCCTAATAGTGCCCATACGAATATCCTAATACTTTCGTTAATTCGTTCAATACCTGTTTTTGTGAAGCCTTCTGATTTGTCTAATATAAACATTGTCCAGGCGTCACTTATATCTACTGTATGTTCTATTTTATCATTTGGATTAAAGAATGGACCTTCACTTCGATGTTCTTGTCTATATTTTCCACTTGGTTTAAAATATTGTGTGTAACTCCCTAGACCACTGCATTTAGAACTACTTTCTAATTTTTGACGCCAATCTGTATTAGATTCAACATTGAATTCATTGCATAACTTTTGATAGGCTGCTTTGTCGTATGGGTTTTTGTAATAACAAAATGATTCATCTGTTGGTAAAGGTGTTTTAAGTTCTTTCAAAATACGAGCAATACAATAATAAACATGAAATGTATATACTGTTTTAGTTAGTCCTGAAGTGTTTTGCAAATGGTCTTGATAACTTACACCACATCCTGCAGTGGCACACCAAACAGCAAAATTTAATTGACATTGCCACCAGTCAAATGATGAATGAAGCCATGTATTCCACGGTTCATTGGTGTGTAATGTTGGATTTTGATAGTTTTGAAATAAGTTTGGAAAAGATGTTTTGAAGTTCTTATTGTCAGATGTGATTGCTATGTTTTGATTTATGATATCTATTTGTTTTGATTTAAATGTGCTACTGTGAGGGTAATGAGCGTCATCATTGTATTTAAATTCTTTGGTTATCATTTTTATTATTGATTATATATAAAAAATAAAAATGTATCATACAATTTCGAATATTGACAAGACAATAAACTTGCAACAATACAATGATAACAGAGATGGGAATAAACGTATTGGTTTGAAATCTATAACATATGGTGTTGGATGGTATAATGTTGTTGATGAATATTTGCAGAAGACTGGAGAGAGACCTCATAAGATTATAGATGGTTATTATAGTTTCCAACAAATAGCAGATTTATTTCAAAGTAATAATATTACATTATCTGTAAATGAAACAAATGGAATTGCTTCTTTAATTACACCGGATGAATTGAAGATAAGCAAGGGCTTAAAACAAATGTTGGGGTTTGGAAATAAGCGAAAGTTTGCTGTTAATGAAACTCATTATGGTGAGACTGTAGATTTTGCTGTTTATAAATCATTGTATGTTCATTTGGAACAGATTAATACTTCAAATAATTATTTAGATGGTATGCCGAGTACTGTGTTGGCTGTTGTTCCAGTGGAAAATAAAGAGTTTGGAGAGATAACAACAGTGAGATTTGAGCATCCAGAATATAAGTGTTTGGTGAATGATGCTATAGCAGAATTGAAATTAGAAATCAGGGATGAAAATAACAACAAGGTAATTAATCATCTACCAATTAATTGCGTTTTGGAAATTATATAATTATAATAAAAAAATGAGTATATTTGGTGCTAAGAGAAAACACGTAGATGCATTGGGGCTGAAACAAGAAATATTTAATATGAGAAGTCAAGCATTTACACAAATAAATACATTGAATGATAGACATACAGGACTTCAAGATAGATTTCAGGATATGTATCTCAATCATCGATTATTATATAATAAGGTTGATAATATGTCAGACAGAAAATTGATAAGCATTTGTGCGGAGAGTAAAGGTTCCTTACAGAAGAATGAAGTGTTTGGCTTTGGAAATGGTGGTAGAGAAGTAGGTGTTGGATATGTGATGAACTTTCCTGGCCAGATAATAGGTGTTGGACTGTCGAGTAAAAGAACAAAAGGCGATGTGTCTGTGGCGATTGCAATTAATGGAAATCCACAAGCAGGATATGATATATCATTGAATAATATTTTAAGAAAACACAATAACTTTGCTACACCGTTAAAGGTTGAGGCTGGTGAAGCAATTGATTTTGTTTGTCAGACTAATAATGCTACATGTGTTAATACTGTGGCTTCGATGATAATTGAATTATTTATTGAATAAAAAAAATATATGTTATCAAGAAAAAAATGAAACAACCTAATGCACCGCTATATCCAGAGTTGCCTATTGAAGATGGGCAAAATTATAGATTACAGAAGATATCTGAGATAGAGAAGACGTTAATTAATGAGAGAGATGTGAGAAAAGCCTTATACAAAAAATACAAACGTGGAATAAATATTACTGATGGAGTTGATACTGGTTTGATATCAACAAGTGTTATTTTGGCAGGTGTTGGATTAACTGTTCCAATTATGTTGCCTTTAGAGATTGGTGCTGTTGTGTGTGGGAGTTTGGGTGTGTGTGTTAAACTAATTAGGCGTAAAATGACTTCAAAAGCACAGAAACATTATGAGATTAAAACTATTGCTGATAGTAAGTTGAATAGTATAAAGGATTTGATTTCTAAGGCTTTGACAGACGGACAGATATCTGAGAATGAATTTAAACTTGTGTTGGATGAGTTGGACAAATATAATAAACTCAAAGACAATATACATTCAAAACAAACAGGATTGAGTGAAAGTGAGAGAAAGAAACTTATTGAGGAAGGCAAGGCTCAAGCAAAGAATGAAATGAAAAAAAAGATAGAAAATGCTTGATTTTATTCAATAAAATTACAATAGTAAATGACCCACCACCAAAATATGAAAGTTAATATTTTTTTTTGCTTCACTTCCGACCTACAATGTTGAAATTTTATAAGAATGTGCATTTTGTATGTTGAAACATATGTACAAAGTTTGGTGGTAATTAGTTGAACCAATGTTATTTTACAACAATTCAAAGACTTGCAGGAAATTCCAAAATGATGCTAGAACTTTGAAATTTTGTGATAATATGTATATATGCAACCCAAATACATATGCAAAATCTGAGACTAATCGGTTGATGGGATTCCACTTTTAGGAAGACTCAAAGACTTTCAGAAATTCCAAAAGTTGTCATAGGAACTTGGAATTTTAATATGTTATACAGCCTTAAAGTCTTGTTATATGTGCAAAATCTGGTGGTCATTGGATTATGTAAAGGCACTTTCAGGAGGGGTTAAAGTTTTTGCCCCAAAGTGGAATTTTCAAAATTCTTTTTAATATGTTTCTATATAGTGTCTATCCGCGACTTTTGTCGGAGCAGATTTTTAATATCACCTCTAATTATTGTTATCTGAACACTGACTGAGACGCATCACACATTTTTGATAAGGTTTATCAAGGATATTACTACACTTAAGTAAAATAGTCCCTTCATTATCTGTGTAAGTGGTTTATCGTGGGAAGGTATTACGTATTATGTTTTGCGGTACAAAGTGATAATAACACGCCCCCTTTTTGTAATGGCGGAAAAAAGAGACAACTGTGTTAAAGAACTTGTTAATTATCTTAATCAGACATATCCTGGAGATAATGTTATTAAACAATGGCAAGAGGATTATACCATTAAATTTCTTCAGAAGAAACCAGTTCTAAAGCGAACTCGTAGTGTTGTCAGATATGAAATTAAAGAACAATTGGTGCAATCTTATGATGAAAATTTGAATGTTGAAAATAGTCCTGATGAACTATCGATAGACACTGTGGAAAACTGCATAGAAAAAATAAAGCGATTAGACAAATATATAAAAGGAAATAAGAGAAATATTATTTGGTTTTCTGTTTTACAAGGACAAGCAATAAACAATTTAAAATTGATGAAACGAGGAGATATTGGTGTATTTTTAGTGCAACAAGGTGTTCCGTACTCTGTTTCGTACTGTAATAGTTTGATAAGACTTTACAAACTCGTTGAAAAACATAATAAATTACGATTTTGTGCAATAAACCTCAGATTGATATTACAAAATATGAAAACGGTGGAGGAAATATGCAAAGAATTAAATTGGTAAAGGTGAGTACTTTTATTTTCTCAATGAACAAAATGGACTATTACGCGTAATCATGAATAAAAAGTCTCAACAAAATGGATTACGCGTAATTGTCTTTGATATATATGTATAGACAAATATATCACCGATTACAGCGTAATCTTCAATCGATTGTTTCAACAAATAGTGATAACATACTGTGAATAGGATAGAGTGTTAGTTGTTGTTCTGCGGTGCAGAATATATGTGGTATGACGTGTCTATAGTGTGTTAGTTGTTGTTCTGCGGTATTACCGCAGTATATACTGCGGTAAAATATATATGTGTCTATATATATAGATAGTGCCGTTTTTGGGGGTAATTTGTGAGCGTAGAGAACAAATTACCTCAAAAGCGGCACTATCTATATATATCCCTGTAAATCCCAGTTTTCTCTTTATTAAGTGGGGTTTATAGTGGTGTCCATTGCATTGAGAATTGTTAGCGGGATGCAAAGTTTCTTGAAGCAGCCATTGAAGACTGTGTCCCGACTATAAATAAAAGTGCTGCAAGCACTGCATCATGTCCCCCTACTACGCAAGAACCATAACACTGTCAACTTGAATGCATGACTGAGACGACTATTTTCAAAGTTCAAAGGACCATGGCTCCAAAAGGAAGAAAAACAGTTCTCATTTTCTGCAGAACCCATCATGGTGCTTTACATTTGTGTGAAGTTTACAGAAAATATCTCAAAACAGTTCACTGTTCACAGAGTTGATACAAGTATGTTCAAAAAGCCGGAACTTAAAACTTAGCTAAGCAAGACTTATAGTTCTTGTGTTCTTCATGTCATATTATGTTACTTTTTAAATTTTTGCAAGTCTTCAATAAAATCTCTGAACTGTTTTTAAATTATAGAAAGGGCATAGGTGTATGACAAGGTTCACAATTTTCAAAGGTAGGTAACTCCAAAAGCAGGTAATTCAGAGTTATGGTTCTTCTGTTCTGCATAAAATATCAAGGTGATGTACATTTGCATTTTTCTAAAAGATGTCTCAAACAATATTCGAGTTATAGAAGACACAAATATTTAACAGAACTCTATATTTTAGTTTTCAAAGGACCATAACTCCAGAAGCAGATTAGTCAGAGTCATGGTTCTTGTGTTCTGGACCTCTGATCATCAGGCTGTACATTTGTGTGAAGTTTCATCAATATATCTGAAACAGTTTCCAACTTACAGTGCAACATGAGTAAACTGTTGGGAGAAATGGCTATTTTCAATATTTACTATTTCAGTGGGCCATAACTCCCAAAGCAGGTTAAACCGAATTACAGTACTTGTGTTTTGCATGTTGTTTCATAGTGCTTTACATTTGTGAGAGATTTCGTGAAAGTATCTCAAAAAGTTTTCATGTTTCAGAGCAGACAGGAGTTCAAGGTAGAAATGGCTATGTTCAAAGGACAATAACTCCAAAAGTAGGCAAACCAGAATTATGGTTCATATGTTCTGCATGTCTACTTATGGTGCTTCACATTTGTATGATTTGTTTGTTTGATTTGATAACAATATATAGATCATTTTGGAGATGTTGCTTCCAATTTTGTGGGACTTTTTTTACCCAACATTGAGATGCAATAACATCTCAAGCCCTGTCCCCCAATGATACCAATATGGTTTATAAGCTTCGGCGGTCCAACTCACACCGCTTTACCTGGGCAAGCATAGATCCTCCAAGTGGTTTACCACTACTCATGTACAGGAGGTTTCAGCTCTGCTTGGAAGCATCATGCAGCCATCTATTTCTTCCGGGCCCAATGGGTGGGGGCCACACATTTGTATGAAGTTTCATGAAAATATCTACTACGATGTCAAGAGTTATGGAGTGGACACAAGTACATGACAGATAGGCCTAAGCAAACAGTGCAGACCCAGATCAGACTGTGACTTACAGCTTCTCCTTTCATCTCCGTGGCAGCTGCTGCAAAATCTGGCTTCAATCTCTTACAGAAACCACACCCTGAAATGTACATATCAACAGCATGCAATACATCATAACCGCTTTGTAAATGCTACTGTTAAGGTCCAAAGCAGAAACTGCTTTGTTAAATAAATATATTATTTAACTAGAGAAAGCGACCAGTGGGTCACGTATACCCCCGGCCAGCGCCACCCTCTTATTTATCTTTAGAGCTTAATTGTATGCAATATGGAAGCTATAAGAATCTATAAATGTGCTTGTAAAAGCTAAACCAAAGATAAAATATCTATATGGACCAAGGGATTGAGGGCATCAAAGTTAATGAAGGGGTGGGGGCATCAATGTTACTGAAGCAGCAGGGTTGGGTATACATCAATGAAATATTTGGACTGGTATGCAAGATTGATGCAAGTATCAATTGGATTTGTCTTTGAGTTTAGGACATACAGGGATCTATAAACTTTGTCATAAACTTCAACCAAATGTAAAATTTCTAAGTCTATGACCTTAACCTCAAGGTCACTGTGGGGGATGGGACATGCATCAATGAAATATTTAGACCAGTATGTAACTTCAGTGTAAGTATCAACTAAATCTATCAAAGGGTTCAGAAGATACAATCTCTTAGAAACTTTGACGTAAACTTTAACCAAACATAAAATTTCTAAGTCTGTGACCTTGACCCCAAGGTCACTGTGGGGGGTGGGACATGCATCAATGGAATCTTTGGACCAGTATGTAACTTCAGTGTAAGTATCAACTAAATCTATAAAAGGGTTCAGAAGATACAATCTCTTAGAAACTTTGACGTAAAACTTTAACCAAAATGTTAACGGACGGACGGACGGACGCTTGGACGTTCGATGGAAAGACGGACACACGGACAGACGGACGGACGAACCGCAAGATGAAAACTATATACCCCCATAGCATACTTCGTATGCCGGGGGTATAAAGATTAGACAGAAAAATGACCATTTACCATAAAAATCCTTAAAGATGGACACCTTGAGAACTTGCTGCAGTTCTTCAAAAATTTTAACAAATTTTTTTCAGAATCAAGCAAGGAGTCCAAAAGGTGCAGACAGAATGGCAAACAGTGTAGACCCTGATCAGACTGCTCACAGTCTGATCTGGGTTTGCACTGTTTGCTTAGGCCTATCTGTCCCAATACTTAAGATCATTATGGTAGGGTCATTTTTCTATGTGATCTCAATATTTTTTTGGATCACCTTTTAACTGTGTTATATCCAAAACCATCTTATAAAGAGGCTTTTGTTTATAATTATGATACTATACCATATATTATAATGGGTCAGCCTCTGTAGCTCAGTTGGATGCGCGTCTGACTGGTGATCAGGAGGATGCAGGTTCGATACCTGCCGGGTCGGCAACATTCTTTCGTGGAGATTGATCATGAGTTGTACTTGATGGCCAAGCATCTGATCCAGTCCTGTTTTATCTGGAGTCCCCCAAGGTTTGGTCCTTGGACCGGTCCTCTATTTGGTTTTCATCAATGATCTGTCCGATAATATCAGGTCATCGGTCCGTTTGTTTGCTGATGATTGTGTCCTGTATAGGAACATATATTCTCCTTCTGACTGTCTTATTTTACAAGATGACCTGGATCAACTTGCACAGAGGGAGGCCAATTGGCAAATGAAGTTCAATGTGACCAAATGTCACTAAATGAGAGTGTCACGACACCCTCCGGACAAGCAAATTCAGTTTGATTATACACTTCACCATCAAATTCTGGAGCATGTTCAATCCGCCAAATATCTTGGTATCACCATCACTGATGATCTTGATTGGGGTCAACATATCTCAGAGATTACATCTAAAGCAACTAGGACTTTAGGATTCCTAAGACGTAACTTGGCCTTTGCACCTAGGCAGACAAAGGATGTTGCATATAAAACATTAGTTCGCCCTCAACTTGAATATACATCACCCATTTGGCATCCCTATGTTAAAACTCAAGACTCAGTAGGTGGAGGTGCAGAGGACAGCTGCTCGGTGGGCCTGGCGATGGCGATGGCGAAAGGCGATGGCGAAATAGAAGTAGCGTCGGTGACATGCTTTATGAGATAGAGTGGCCGTCTCTGGAGGCCCGTCGTGAGCAGTCCTCTTTAACCTTCTTCTACAAGATACACTCTGATGCTATTAGTAAAGATAGGTACTTGACCCCTGTAACAGTGTCGACCCAAACAAGAGCATGAAAAGTAAATGACTCACAATATTGTAGATACCAGTCCTATAGTGATGCCCTGAAGAACTCCTTCTTTCCTAGAACTATTCCCCAATGGAATAGTCTTCCCTCGTCTGCAGTGAATGCCAAGTCCGCAGAAGAGTTCAAAGCCTGCACAGTGTAAGGTTGAGACTCAGAGGTATGCGTTTTAGGATACCTCTGTTATGCAGATTATAGATTTAAGGACGCATCCAGTGCCTCTTTTTTTTTTTTTTTTTTAGCTAAATTCTAAATTTAGCCACCCAACCGAGGTAATGGCCAAATATGACCGACTCAGTATAAGAAGATAGATAGATAGAAATCTTTTCTATGGTCATTCTCTCTCTCTTCCGCTGATTCAAGTAGGGCAGTTGTCAGTTTCTGGCGAAAGAATGTGCACTGTACTGGTTTGCCGCTTATGTATAAGCCTGCCCAGGTAAAAGTGTGGATAGGTAAACTGACTGGAGCAAAAATGACCTAAATGCTGTTGAATAGGCCATTAAACTCCAAAACAAACCAACCAAACCATATGATAATGGATCTGTGCATACAAAATGTTACAGTTTGTAAGGTACATGTACAACCTGTGAAGTTTAAGATCAGCTTGCACATAATATGTGACGTCTGACTTAGATTCTTCACTTTTTGTTTGATATTTGGATGCCTGGTGATCCATAGAACACTTGTGCACAGGCTGATCAAAGTGCTTGCTGGTCACACATTCCAACTTCTACACTTTTCATATTCCTGTGCACTAGAACACATATACAGTTAAACTTTGATGGATCAAATGAATACAGATGGCTCGTTTATCATGGCTGTTTTGAACTTGTTCACGAGACCATATTTCCCTTGACTGTAGATATAAATAAATGTATATTTGGAATAATTTTGGGAGTATTTTCTTACTTTAACTTAAAAATGTATTTTACATGCACCCATTAGAATCTCCTCGATGAGGAGATTCTAATGTGTACATACAAGATACCATTATTTTAAAGAAATTCAATAGAGATATCATTTTCGTGGTCCTGAACATGTTCGAGTGATGGAAATTCAACTGTACATCACTTTTAAGCGTCCCTGCCAAACATGGTTTGGAGAAATAGACTGTGCTGCATGGTGCTTCCGCGCAGAGCAGACACTGACCAAACATGAGTATTGGTAAACCACTTAGAAGGCCTAAGCCTACTCAGGCAAAGAGGTGCGAGTTGAACCATTCCGCAATATAAACCCTATTGGGGTGTAAGAGTTCACCCTATTTTTTACTTATTTCAGTTTTAAGGCTCTTTAAAGATCATGTATTTCAAGGTGATTGTTAATAAAGGAAGGCAATAACAAAAAGAAAGCCACTTGGCCTCCTGTTGCAGAACTTGGATGTGACACGAGCAAGGCTCAAACCTGCAGCTGTGAGAGATCTAATGTTTAAGTCAGCACTCTTAACCACTAGGCCAAGGAAACTTCAGTAAATGGGCTCATCAGTTGTCAGGAAAGTGTACAGGAAGTTGCCAAAGTTGTCTCCCTTTTGATATGGCAGACAACATGTCAGGTGTATCCATTCCCCTGAAGTTGTAACAGTTTATGAGGGTCCTTCAAATAGTTTCGTCACTGGGGTTTTCTTTCCTAAACGCTCCATTTAATATTTTCCCTACTGCAGACCCTCAAAGTACCCCCCTACCCACCTCTGCAGAAACGCATTTTTGTAACCTTCGGATCCAATTTCTAAAAGCTGTTTGGCAGTCTTCTTTGGGTACCTGTTGGAGGCACTGATAAATCACGCTGCCAAGTGCACTTCTGGACTTAATTTACTTTTCACAAAGCATTTTCTTGGGCCTTGGAAACAAGAAAAAGTCGCATGGGCTCAGGCCAGGAGAAAAGGAAGGATGATTTACAACCTCGACCTTTTCAGCAACCAAGTAAGACCTCACAACCTCAGACTTTTGAGAGGAGGCATTGTCAAGAATCAGGTGCACTCCTGACCAACCTTTGCTTGGCCGCTTCTTATTGTAGAACGCTTTGACTTTCTTTAGTACAGCATTTTTATAGAATCGCCCAGTGACTGTATGACCAGAAGGACAAGCAATTGAATCACTGGGCCACTAGAATTGTAGAAGATTGCATACATCTTCTTGCAGCTGATGGTTCTCTTGGAAATACAGGGGTGCTTTTGATCTTTGCATTTCCACTGTTTGTTATCAGCTCTTCTCTGTGACTCAAACATGTGCATCAAGGTTTCGTCACCTGTTAGCAAGTTAGAAATAACACGGGTGTCACAGTGTTTGTATTTTTTGCAAGAAATGTTGGGCGCATTTAAGGCTTGCTTCTTTTGCTCCTCAGTGAGCAAATTGGGCACCCACCTAGCGCCAATCTTTCTCAAGCCCAAGTACTTTGTCAGAATGGTATGCACACTACCTTCTGATATGCCAGTGCATTTAGCTATCTCTTTAACTGACAATTGCGCATCTTCTTCGACCGTTGCCTTTACAGCAGCCATGGTTGCTTTGGTGATGGAGGTCTTGGGCCTACCAACACGGTTATCATCTTTGACCGATGATTTACCAGCTTTAAAAGCTTTGACCCGCTGATAAACTGTGCGCTTTGAAATGGCAAGAGATTCATATATATCACACAATTCATCAAATATCTGACTTGAACCTATGTCAAGCCTAACACGGCATTTAATGTAACTACAAATTTCAGCCTTTCTGTCCATTTTACGATGTAACTCGTAAATTGGCCAGAGTATATGACTGCATGTATTTCAATTTGACATATCTCGGTCATTATAAAAGCAATTTGCATGAAATAAACTACATACGATAAAACTAGGAAAACTTTCAGTGACAATACTTTTTGAAGGACCCTCATAAACATACAAAATAACAGGTATCATATTCACACTGTGTATTGAGACAGACAAGCCTGAGCAAATAGTATAGATCAGGGTCTACACTGTTTCCAACCCATCCATCCGCCACACTTACCACCGGGAAACAATCGAACTTGTTCAAATTATAGACCAACAATGAATGGTATGGAGTTGAGGTAAATACTTAGGGTAAATAGGGTGTTACAAAGGCATATTTCAGCAACTTTACTTACATGGAGCATAAAACATGGCTAATATTGGCAACTTTTCTTTCCGAATCAGCTTGTGGAAGCTCTGAAAAGACATACAATGCACATGTTTGCTTTTGTTTGTTTGATTTGAGGTTTAACGTCCCCGTCAACACTGTAAAGGTCATTTTGGAGACGTTGCTTCCAATTTTGTGGGACTTTTACCCGACATTGAGATGAAATGACATCTCAACCCCTGTCGCCCAATGAAACCAATAGGGTTTATTAGCATGGACGGTCCTCCTCGCACCGCGGTTCCTGGACAGGCTTAAATCCTCAAAGCGGTTTACCAGTGCTAGTGTGCGGGCCGGATTCAGCTCTGCGTGGAAGCATCATGCAGCCCATATATTTCTTCAAGCCCCTATGGGCGGGGGCTTATACAATGCACCTGTAGAAATATTTCAAAATGCATGCACTCATGCATGCAAAAGCACACATACAGATTAAGTAATTCCTAAAACACTGAAGGTTGCATTTACAGTTCAGGACCAAGTGGCGCACTGTTAGCAGTGGTCAAATTTTTAAGTATTCTAGTAAGAACAGTATCTAATACAGTGGTATTTCTCCCTAAACAAGTGAGCAGCAAAATGCAAAATCTGCTCACATTCTTTTCTGCAAAAATTTTAGTATTTCTACCATATTAAATGACCAAAGTTTAAACAATATGTTAACTAATGAATTTGTTAGTTTTGATTTGATCAACTGGCCCCTGATTACCATAAAAAATTAGTAATGTGTTATGTGCATACAACAGAAACTTACTAATCAAAACTTCCAACTGGCCACATACTTTTTTATCGATTTTCATCGCAACAAAAGAACAATCTTGCAGATCTATTTTCAAAAATAGGCAAATGTATTCGTCAACTTAGACATTAATAGGTTTGACAAAATTCATTACATTATGTCCAGGGTACCCTGATAATCATAGGTATTCCAGTTTTAAAATTCACAGAATCCTTAATTTTGTCACCCACTTTTCATGCGGCAAACAACCTTGTTATTAAAATGTATAGCAAAAGAAACAGATGATAGCAGAAATTAATACTGCAGAAGGAGTTGCGGAGACATAAACAGTACTGTGTAACCTCTTATCCTACACATATTGCCAAAATATTTAAGTCATTTAAAGGGACATAATTCTGTAATTCAGACCCCCCATTTCCTTTATGCATAATGCACGTCTGAACTGTGCTGCAAGTTTCAATGTCCTGCATCTAATACTGTAGGAGGAGTTGCAGAAACATGAATAGTACTATTTAACCTCCTATGCCACACAAATGGCAAAAATGGTCAAGTTGTTCAAGGGGACATAATTCTGCAATAAAGGGCTGGATCAGAATCCTGTTTCTTTTATGCACATGTTCAATCCATGTCTAGAAGCCTCCGTGGTGTAGTGGTTAAGCTACTCACCTTGTAAACCAGGGATCGCAGGATCGATCCCGGGCTTCTCCAGACTTTCAGATGAGTCTTTAAACCGAGGTCCCGTCTCCGTATGACCTTAGCTGTTGGTGGGACGTAAAACTCAAACACTCACTCACTCAATCCATGTCTGAACTGTGTTGCAAGTTTCAATGCTCTGCATCAAATAGTGAAGGAGGAGTTGATGAGACAAGAATAGTACACAAAGTAAGACATACAGACAGACGTATCTACGGACAAGGGCAAAACTATATGCCCCACCACACTTCGTGGTGGGGGCATAAAAACAACATAATATTCCTTCTAACTGGCTATCAGCTTTGTCACAAACATTTTCAACTTCACTTGTACACTTAAATTCAACTATTAAGAACACCCAAATAAGACAACACTACAATTAAGACTGGTTTTCCCCAGTCCAAAAGGTATAGCAACTTTCATATCATATTCAATACATGTGATTTTATACATGATACCATCTCTGAACAGTCCAATAAAAGGTCTTAATATGGAGATTTGTTGTATATAATATCAACTAGCTATTCAGAGACAAGACTTATCAAAAACAAGAGGCCCATGGGCCACTACGCTCACCAGAGGTCATGTGGTTTATACCATATACAGGCAAGGTGCCCATCTTGGTCATGTGACAATACCACAAATAATGTTTAATTTCCTCACCCCCATAGAGGCTTTTCATGTAATTTGGTTTCCATCAGCACAGCTCTTTTTATGGAGAAGATAAAAATACTGAATCAGAGCCATCCAAGACAAAGGTCAGTAATGACCTTGACCTTTGGAATTGATAAACTTCCATTCAGCTAACTGCAAATATCATTTTTGATGTCACAGCCTACCAGGCAATCTGAAATATCCACTTCTTTGCCATTTTTCCATACAACTGTCTAAGTGACCAAATTTGACCTTGACATAAACAGGTCAAGGTCAACCAAAGGTCATAGTTTGAACAAACTTGGTAGGGCCAGAGTCCCTGATGCTGCATACCAAGTTTCAAGATCATCGGCCATTCGGTTCTTGAGAAGAAGATTTTTAAAGGTTTTTACCATATATGGTAAAAGGCGGCCCATATTGGTCATGTGAGCCAGTCCTCACGAACAAATTTTGTTCCCTCATTCCACAGAGGCTCCACATGTTATTTGGTTTCAACTAGCCAAGTAGTTTAAGTGAAGAAGAAGAAAAAAAAATACTGAATCTGAGGCGTCCTGGACAAAGGTCAGTAAATGACCTTGACCTTTGAAACTGATAAACTTTCATTCAGCTGAAGGTAAATACCATTTCTGATGCCACTAGCTAATATACAATCAGAAAAATCCACTGTTTTTGCCATTTTTCCATACAAATGTCTAAGTGACCAAATTTGACCTTGACGTAAAACAGGTCAAGGTCAACCTAAGGTCATCATTTGAACAAACTTGGTAGGGCCAGAGTTCCTGATGCTGTATACCATGTTTCATGATCATCGGCCATTCGGTTCTTGAGAAGAAGATTTTTAAAGGTTTTTACCATATATGGGCATGGCGGCCATATTGGTCATCTGGCCCAGTCCTCACGAATCAACTTTCGTTCCCTCATTCCATAGAGGCTCCACATGTAATTTGGTTTCAATTGGCCCAGTAGTTTAAGTGTAGAGGAAGATAAAAATACTGAATCTGAGGTGTCCTGGACAAAGGTCAGTAAATGACCTTGACCTTTGAAACTGATAAACTTCCATTCAGCTGATTGCAAATACCATTTCTGATGCCACTAGCTAACACACAGTCAGAAAAATCCACTGTTTTGCCATTTTTCCATAAAAATGTCTAAGTGACTAAATTTGACCTTGACGTAAAACAGGTCAAGGTCAACCGAAGGTCATTATTTGAACAAACTTGGTAGGGCCCGAGTCCCCGATGCTGCATACCAAGTTTCAAGATCATCGGCTATTCGGTTCTTGAGAAGAAGATTTTTAAAGGTTTTTACCATATATGGGCATGGCGGCCATATTGGTCATGTGACCCAGTCCTCCCGAACAAACTTTCGTTCCCCCTTCCCATAGAGGTTCCACATGTAATTTGGTTTCAATTGGCCAAGTAGTTTCAGAGGAGATGTCTGAAAATGTTGACGACGCAGACGACGACGACGGACAATGCCTATACTATAAGCTCCCCCGGAGCCTTCGGCTCTGGTGAGCTAAAAAAAAAAAAAATAAATAACAAATTTTGCTTACCTGTTCACTAGCAACATGTACAACATCTCCAGAATCTGGTTCTTCATCCCATGGAATGTCCCCAGTGGGATCCAGCATAAAATTATACAGTGACTGAAAATACATTAAATGAGAAAGTAGTACTTTACGCCTTCAGGGGAAGCAACTCTCCCACCTCCTCATCAGCATCTACAATGTTATTAATTGTGACAACCCCCACACCCCTTTACAAGAACAGACATGTCAAAATTCAAATATGGAAGGGTATAGATGTACTTAAGAAATTCAGTGGTGAAAGGGGTAAAAATGTTTAGTTATGTTTTTCTTTCCTACCAATACTGGTCTACTTTGAAAGTAAAGAACTTGTGCCTTAAAACAATGAACGCCCTTCAAGAATAAAATTCTACTCTTAAAAGACAGAGTTTGCTCCCCTTTTAACCCATTGCATGCAGGAAACCCCTAAAGTGGTACCTTAGCAAACAGAACAGGCCCAGATCAGACGCTGCATAATGTTGTGTCTGCTCAGGGCTTGCACTATTTGCTAACAGAATTTTCTGTCAAAAATTGAATAAAAACAAGAGGCCCATGGGCCACAATGCTCACCAGAACTCAGGCAGACACTGCCCACTGGCAGCCATGTATGGTTTCAGGTTTTAATTTATTGATTATAAAGTCTCCCAAACAAACCCCCATTTCAAAATGAGCACCCATGTGGACTCTGTATCTGAAATATGAGGCCTTTTATGAGGAGGAAGGATGAGACATGGACCCAACAGAGCCCTGAATGGTATCACTGAATCCATCTTATCATAAGGCACATGAATATATACGGTTTAGGGGTTGGGATGTGTACTGTTCCTGAGATATAAGGCCTTTTAAGCTGCAAAGGGGTTGGAGCATAGCCCTGGCAGACCCAGGAAAGCCAAGATTGTTGTCGCTGAATGTGTCTTATAATAAGGACCAAGAAAATATATTGTTTAGGGGTGGGGATATGAACAGTTTCCAAGATATGAGGCCCTCTTATGAAATGATGAGGAGAGGAATGGCCCCTGTGGACCACCAAGTTTGTGTGACTGAATGTGTCTAATCATAAGAAACAAGAATATATATGATTATGAGGTGGGGATCTTAATGGTGTCTGAGATATATGGCCGTTTTTGAAGTAGAGGCGTGGGCCATGGCATCAGCATGTTGCCCTAGCACATAGACGCATTGATGTGAGTGAATGAGTCTTATTATAGGGAACACAAATATACATATTTTAGGGGTGGGGATCTGAACAGTTTCTGAGATATATTGCATTTTATGAAGTGGAAGGGTGGGGCATAGCCCCAGCACACCCCCAGAGACCCCTAGGTTGGTATCACTGAATGTGTCTTATCATAAGGAACAAGAATATATATGGTTTAGGATTGGGGGTTCTGAATGGTTTCCGAGATATTGAGCCTTTTACGAAGTGGAGGAGTTGGGCATGGCCCGGGCACATCCCAGAGGACCCCCAGGTTGGTTTCAATGAATGCGTCTTATCATATGAAACAAGAATATATATGGTTTTGGGATGGGGATCTGAATGGTTTCCGAGACGTATCACCTTTTATGAAGTGGAAGGGTGGGGCACAGCCCCCGTGCGGCCCGGGAGACCCTTAGATTGGTATCACTGAATGCGTCTTATCATAAGAAACAAGAATATATATAGTTTAGGGGTGGGGATCTGAATGGTTTCTGAGATATATGGCATTTATGAAGTGAATGGGTGGGGCATGGCCCCAGCGCACCCCAGAGAGACCCCAATGATGGTATCACTGAATGTGTCTTATCATAAGGAAGAAGAATATATATGGTTTAGGGGTGGGGATCTCAATGGTTTCTGAGATAAATGGCATTTTATGAAGTGAAGGGGGTGGGGCATGTCCCCGGCACATCCCGGGGGGACCCAAAGGTTGGTGTCACTTAATGCATCTTAGCATAAGGAACAAGAATATATATAGTTTAGGGGTGGGGATCTGAATGGTTTCTGAGATAAATGGCATTTTATGAAATAGAGGGGGCAGGGCATGTCCCTGGCACATCCCTGGGGACCCCCAGGTTGGTGTCACTAAATGCATCTTATCATAAGGAACAAGAATATATATGGTTTAGGGGTTCGGATCTGTAAGGTTTCTGAGATATAAGGCATTTTATGAAGTGGAGGGGGTGGGGCATGGCCCCGGCACAACCTAGGGGACCCCCAGGTTGACATAAAAGCATATGGCTGAGAGAAGTTTACTCAAGGAACATGTTTATGTAAGTTTTGTAAAAATATCTGCAATGACTTGGCAGTAAATGCAATTTTTCTGTTTTCCCCATTATAAGTCAATGGAAACTCTAAGTTGCCATAGCAACAAAACTAAAAGGCCAAATTTCATAAAAACACAAAACCTGTAAAGGCAAATATGGTGAATATTTTCATAAAGTCTCAGCCTCCTAGAGCATATGGTTTCTGAGGAGATGATTTTTTTAAGTATTTTTTGTCTATTTTTTTGCATTTTGGTTTCCATGGCAACCAATAAAGTGAGCAGAAGGCTTAAAATCATACAGCAGATAGTAGATTGCCTATGGAACATTTCTATGAAAGTTTTCTCAAAATATCTGCAGAGGCTTGGCAGTAAATGCCATTTTTCAATTTTCCCCATTATAAGTCAATGGAAACTACAAGTTGCCATAGCAACCAAATTAATGAGCTGATTTTGATAAAAAACACAAACTTTCAATCCCCCAGCCCAAGGATGCTACAGATAAAATTTGGGCCCAATCGGCCCAGTGGCTTCAGAGGAGATGTCTTTTGAAAGTGTTGACGCCAGACGCCAGACGACGACGGACAACTGCCTATCCTATAAGCTCCCCCGGAGCCTTCGGCTCTGGTGAGCTAACTAGAGAAAGTGACCAGTGGGTCACGTATACCCCCGGCCAGCGTCACCCTCTGATATATGTTTCGAGCTTGTATGTGATATGAATGAAGTCAAGAAGCTATAAGAATCTATAAATGTGCTTGTAAAAGCTAAACCAAACATAAAATTCCTAAATGGACCAAGGGAGTGAGGGCATCAAATAGAACATACAGGCATCTATAAACTTTGACATAAAACTTTAACCAAATGCAAAAATTTCTAAGTCCGTGACCTTGAGGTCAAGGTCACCATGGGTGGGCGAAGGGACATGCATCATGAAATCATTTATCAACAAGAGGGCCCAGAGGGCCCTGGTTCGCTCACCTGATCCAATGTATAACAAGTGGGCCCCGGGCAGGGTCAATTTTGGCCCCAGGGCTATAATTTGAACAATCTTGGTAGAGGTCCACAAGATGAAGCTTCATATCGAATATGAAAGACCTGGGCTTTCTGGTTTCAGAGAAGAAGATTTTAAAGGTTTACCCTGCATATAGAAGTCTATGTAAAACAATATTTTCCCTATATAAGTCTATATTAAACCAAAGGGCCCCGGAGCAGGGGCATTTTTGGCCCCAGGGCTATAATTTGAACAATCTTGGTAGAGGTCCACTAGCTGAAGCTTCATAACAAATATCAAAGACCTAAGCCTTGTGTTTCAGAGAAGATGATTTTTAAAGATTTTCCCTATATAAGTCTATGTAAAACCAAAGGGCCACATGGCGGAGGCATTTTTGGTCTCAGGGCTATAATTTGAACAATCTTTATATAGGTCCACTAGCTGAAGCTCCATAACAAATATCGAAGACCTAAGCCTTGTGGTTTCAAAGAAGAAGATTTTTCAAGATTTTCCCTATATACATCTATGTAAAACCAAAGGGCCCCGGAGCGGGGGCATTTTTGGCCCCAGGGCTATAATTTGAACAATCTTGGTAGAGGTCCACAAGATGAAGCTTCATACCAAATATCAAAGACCTGGGCCTTGCAGTTTCAGAGAAGAAGATATTTCAAGATTTTCCCTATATAAGCCTATGTAAAACAAAAGGGCCCTGGTGCGGGGGCATTTTTGGCCCCAGCACTATAATTTGAATGATCTTGGTAGGGGTCCACTAGATGAAGCTTCATACCAAATATCAAAGACCTGGGCCTTGCGGTTTCAGAGAAGAAGATTTTTCAAGATTTTCCCTATATAAGCCCATGTAAAACCAAAGGGCCCCTGTGTGGGGAGCATTTTTAGCTCCAGCAATATAATTTGAACAATCTTGGTAGGGGTCCACTAGATAAAGCTTCATACCAAATATCAAAGACCTGGGCCTTGCAGTTTCAGAGAAGAAGATTTTTAAAGATTTTCCCTATATAAGCCTATGTAAAACAATAGGGCCCTGGTGCGGAGGCATTTTTGGCCCCAGCACTATAATTTGAACAATCTTGGTAGGGGTCCACTAGATGAAGCTTCATACCAAATATCAACGACCTGGGCCTTGTGGTTTCAGAGAAGAAGATTTTTCAAGATTTTCCCTATATAAGCCCATGTAAAACCTAAGGGCCCCCGTGCGGGGGCATTTTGAGATCCAGCACTATAATTTGAACAATCTTGGTAGGGGTCCACTAGATAAAGCTTCATACCAAATATCAAAGACCTGGGCCTTGCGGTTTTAGAGTAGAAGATTTTTCAAGATTTTCCCTATATAAGCCCATGTAAAACCAAAGGGCCCCCGTGCGGGGACATTTTTAGCTCCAGCACTATAATTTGAACAATCTTGGTAGGGGTCCACTAGATGAAGCTTCATACCAAATATCAAAGACCTGGGCCTTGCAGTTTCAGAGAAGATGATTTTTAAAGATTTTCCCTATATAAGCCCATGTAAAACAAAAGGGCCCCCGTGCGGGGCATTTTTGGCCCCAGCACTATAATTTGAACAATCTTGGTAGGGGTCCACTAGATGAAGCTTCATACCAAATATCAAAGACCTGGGCCTTGCGGTTTCAGAGCAGAAGATTTTTCAAGATTTTCCCTATATACCCATGTAAAACCAAAGGGCCCCCGTGCGGGGGCATTTTTAGCTCCAGCACTATAATTTGAACAATCTTGGCAGGGGTCCACTAGATGAAGCTTCATACCAAATATCAAAGACCTGGGCCTTGCAGTTTCAGAGAAGAAGATTTTTAAAGATTTTCCCTATATAAGCCCATGTAAAACCAAAGGGCCCCCGTGCGGGGGCATTTTTGGCCCCAGCACTATTATTTGAACAATCTTGGTAGGGGTCCACTAGATGAAGCTTCATACCAAATATCAAAGACTTTGGCCTTGCGGTTTCAGAGAAGAAGATTTTTTAAGTTTCCGGTGAAAAAAATCTATTTTTGGCTACTGTGACCTATATGTGCAACGGACCGGAACCATTTGAACAACTTTGAAAGGGGACCACCTAAGGATCATTCCTGTGAAGTTTGGTCAAAATAGGATCAGTGGTTTAGGAGGAGATGTCGTTTGAAGAAAAGTTTACGGACGCAAGCACGGACGCACGACGGACGACGGACAAAAAGTGATCCCAAAAGCTCACCTTGTCACTACGTGACAGGTGAGCTAAAAATGAAGAGAATCTAACATGTGGTTACAGGGATATCAGCCATGAAAAAGGTTTAACACAAAACTTTGACGTAAAAGTAGATGAACAGACAGACAGACAGCCCTTCCAGGGGCTTGACCCAGAGGCTTAGATACTCCATATGAAAGGTAATGCTATAGAGATATCCTTTACCAAACATGAAGAGAATCTAACATGAGGTTACAGAGATATCAGCAATGAAAAAGGTTTAACACAAAACTTTGACGTAAAATTAGATGAGCAGACAGACAGACAGCCCACCCAGGGGCTTGACCCAGGGGCTTAGATATTCCATATGAAAGGTAATGCTATAGAGATATCCTGTAACAAACATGAAGAGAATCTAATATGTGGTTACAGAGATATCAGCAATGAAAAAGGTTTAACACAAAACTTTGACGTAAAAGTAGATGAACAGACAGACGGACAGACAGACAACCCACCCAGGGGCTTGACCCAGGTGCTTAGATACTCCATATGAAAGGTAATGCTATAGAGATATCCTGTACCAAATATGAAGAGAATCCAACCTGTGGTTACAGAGATATGAACAATCAAAGTTTAACACAAAACTTTGACGTAAAGGTTGACAAACGACCGAACGAACGTATGAACGTACGAACGAACAAACGAACGAACGAACGAACAAACGAACATACGAACGAACCAACGAACGGACGGAAAGACGAAAACTATATACCCCCTGACATACTTCGTATGCCGGGGGTATAATGAAACAACAGGCCTACCACCCCTAATATGACAAATGGACTTGTACAACATATAGCAATGGAAGAGTCCATTAGCATACAATGGGTTAACCACTAGGCCACTGAAGCCCCCAATACCAATTTGTTTGTTTTGGAGTCTAATGGCTCAGTCAACACTATTAAGGTTATTTTGAGCTGGTCAGTTAACCTAAGCAGACCTTTCCTGAGCCCATACTAAAACCATTATGCATCTCATTACCCTGTGATCTTGAGCACAATGTTGATTGTGTTTGGGTTTAACTAGAAATAAAAATCAGTATCTTCGCTTCCCTACCCCCAATTTTGGATAACCATTTCAAGTAACAAAACTGTTTCTAGGGTTTAAGCACACATCAAACCTTGTGGGTCATTTTGTGTTGTCCCACAGAGAAATGGAGAAAAGAGTATAGGTACTGAAAAATAGGCACAGGAGAAAAAGAGGAAAATGATTGAAAGTGAAGGAACAGAGGAAGTAAAACAAGAGATAAAGAAAATGATCTTTTAACCCTTAACCCATTTTGTACTGGAAACCCCAAAACGGGTAATTGGCAAACAGTGCAGGTCCAGATCAGACGCCGCAGAATGCGGCGTCTGATCAGGGCCTACACTGTTTCCAACTAGACTATCAAGTGAGCATATGCTCACTAATACCCCCGGCCAAAGCCATAGGTAACTTTCTGGCAATTCAAAGCCATCAAGTTTGACAAAAACCTATTATGAACACAGAATTAATCTTGCAAAAGTAAGGAGAATACCATTACATCTAAATAACTCACCTGATAACTAATGAGATCTTGAACAGATGTTTTTCAAAGGACAATAACTCTTGAAAGGAGCATAATCCGGACGAGAAAAAAAATACGTGTTGGCTAATTTTCCATGAGGAATCCATATATGAAATTTCAAAACCCTAGCATACACGGTTCTAAAGTTATGCTATGCATCACTTTTACCATACAGTACAATGGCACAAATTACCAAAATGACAAAGGGCCATAACTCACAAAGTATTTTTCGGAATTTTGTCAAAAGTTAATCAGTTCATCTACTCATCACCACCAATCTATTCACCAACTTTCAAGGCTCTAGCTCCAATAGTTTTTGAGATATCTTGCTGACAAAATTTTATAAAAAAAATATAACAAAGGGGAATAACTCTAAAGAACCTGGCCCCACAGCCCCAATTTTCTTTCCCACAATACAACTAGTTATGCATGTTGTTTGTACCAAATTTCAAGTTTCTAGGTACAGTAGTTCCTGAGAAATCTTTGACACAAAATTTAAGGTAACTCACAAAATACACATCTCAGTAGCAAATATAACAAAGGGGAATAACTCTAAAGAACCTGGCCCCACAGCCCCAATTTTCTTTCCCACAATACAACTAGTTATGCATGTTGCTTGTACCAAATTTCAAGTTTCTAGGTACAGTAGATCTTGAGAAATCTTTGACACAAAATTTAAGGTAAGTCACAAAATGCACATCTCAGCAGCAAATATAACAAAGGGGAATAACTCTAAAGAACCTGGCCCCACAGCCCCAATTTTCTTTCCCACAATACAACTAGTTATGCATGTTGTTTGTACCAAATTTCAAGTTTCTAGGTATAGTAGTTCCTGAGAAATCTTTGACACAAAAAAAAGTTTACACACACACACACACACACACAGAAAAGACGAAAACTATATACCCCCATGGCATAAGCCATCGGTAACTTTCTGGCAATTCAAAGCCATCAAGTTTGACAAAAACCTATTATGAACACAGAATTAATCTTGCAAAAGTAAGGAGAATACCATTACATCTAAATAACTCACCTGATAACTAATGAGATCTTGAACAGATGTTTTTCAAAGGGCAATAACTCTTGAAAGGAGCATAATCCGGACGAGAAAAAAAATACGTGTCGGCTAATTTTCCATGAGGAATCCATATATGAAATTTCAAAACCCTAGCATACACGGTTCTAAAGTTATGCTATGCATCACTTTTACCATACAGTACAATGGCACAAATTACCAAAATGACAAAGGGCCATAACTCACAAAGTATTTTTCGGAATTTTGTCAAAAGTTAATCAGTTCATCTACTCATCACCACCAATCTATTCACCAACTTTCAAGGCTCTAGCTCCAATAGTTTTTGAGATATCTTGCTGACAAAATTTTATAAAAAAAATATAACAAAGGGGAATAACTCTAAAGAACCTGGCCCCACAGCCCCAATTTTCTTTCCCACAATACAACTAGTTATGCATGTTGTTTGTACCAAATTTCAAGTTTCTAGGTACAGTAGTTCCTGAGAAATCTTTGACACAAAATTTAAGGTAACTCACAAAATACACATCTCAGTAGCAAATATAACAAAGGGGAATAACTCTAAAGAACCTGGCCCCACAGCCCCAATTTTCTTTCCCACAATACAACTAGTTATGCATGTTGCTTGTACCAAATTTCAAGTTTCTAGGTACAGTAGATCTTGAGAAATCTTTGACACAAAATTTAAGGTAAGTCACAAAATGCACATCTCAGTAGCAAATATAACAAAGGGGAATAACTCTAAAGAACCTGGCCCCACAGCCCCAATTTTCTTTCCCACAATACAACTAGTTATGCATGTTGTTTGTACCAAATTTCAAGTTTCTAGGTATAGTAGTTCCTGAGAAATCTTTGACACAAAAAAAAGTTTACACACACACACACAGAAAAGACGAAAACTATATACCCCCATGGCATACTCCGTATGCCGGGGGTATAAAAAGTTTAGCCATTTTTCTGAATAATTTTGAGTGAGTGAGTGTTTGTGTTTTATGTCCCACCAACAGGTAAGGTCATACAGAGACAGGACCTCGGTTAAAAGACTCATCAGAAAGTCTGGAGAAGCCCGGGATCGATCCTGCGACCCCTGGTTTACAAGGCGAGTAGCGTAACCACTGCACCACGGAGGCTTCTACTGAATAATTTTGAAGAAAACACAACCTGAATGCCCTAAATTTTGAAATGGACAGATGCTATATAGAAGGAGGAAGATTCCATTTGGTACAAAAAGGGGTTAACCCGCTGAACACAAGCCCCTACTTTTGCAAACAGTGTAGATCCAGAAGAAGCCATCTGATCAAAATATACACTGCTTGTCATGCAGTATGTGAACTGAGCAAGTACACTTTATTAAAACGGTCCCCGCTCATCGGGGCTTGAAGAAAAAAATGGGCTGCATGATGCTTCCACGCAGAGCTGAAACCAGCCGCACACGAGTACTGGTTAGCCCTATTGGTTTCATTGGATGACAGGGCTTGAGATGTCATTTCATCTCAATGTTGGGCAAAAGTCCCACAAAATTGGAAGCAACGTCTCCAAAATGACCTATATAGTGTTGACGGGGACGTTAAACATCAAATCATACAAAACAAACAAACAAACACTTTATCAAGTAAATTAACTGATGAAAGTTAGAAAAGGGGTGTGGCTAAATAAATTTATTCAGCAGGATAAGGATTAATTATCCTCATTACTCCTCCTCATTAGAGGTATGAAATGTAAGTTATGAAACTAACCTTTGAGACCAGTTTCCTGTCATAATTTTTGTTGAAGTCTCCATCCCTGAAAAAACAACAACAATACCATAAAATCCTAAAAATTCGGACAACTTGGAGGCTTCTTGTAATTCCCTGCAAGGAGTCCAAAAGGTGCAAACGAAATGGCAAACAGTGAAGACCTTGATTCAGTGGCAGTAGAGGACACCTTCGCCTCATCCAACCACCCCTGATTATCTCCGAGCTGCTGGGAATGTGGATCTGAACAGGGGCTTAGACCTTCTCATTTTACCCTTAAATTTGTGCTATTTGCGTAAACAGTGCAGACCCTGATCAGCTACACCTCCTTCTGGGGTATCTGATCTAAACGCAACACATAATTGCAGTCCAGATCAATTCTGCAAGTAACCATCTTTACAAAACACTCTGACCTCACAATGATAAGAAAGTGTGGCTATAAATAACCATTACCTGGATTTCACAAATCAGTGCTAGTCAGGTGACCATGAGCAACATAAAGATAATGTGCTTAGTAATACCAGTTTGACTGACAAGCAATAAACCCTAAAATTTTCCTGCAGTATAGTCCCTAATATTGCCTCTCTGGAAAAACTAGTAGAGAGTATGCCAGGAATGGACAAACTTTGTATATTTCTACCATTTGTCTTGTGGACCCTGCCCATCTGGGCTTGAAGATATAGATAAGGCTGCCTGGTGCTTCCATGCAGAGCTGAAACGAACCAGAACTGAGAACTGGTAAACCTCTTAGAAGGTCTAAGCCTACCCAGGCAAAGCAGTGCGAGGCAGACCTTCCATGCATATAAACCCTGTTGGTTTCATTGGGCAGCAGGCATCTCAATGACGGGTAAAAGTCCCACAAAATTGGAAGCAACGTCTCCAAAATGACCTATATAGTGTGACAGAGACGTTTAACTTCAAATCAAACAAAGCAAAACCATTTGTCTTTCAAGAGAGAGAACTACTAGCACTTCTTGTATGTCTCCTGTAGTTTGAGCTACTCAATTTTTCAGCAAAAATACAACTGTATTGGATATTGTACTTTCTAGAACTGTTAATATTTTGACCACTAATGAGTTTGTTAACGAATAACCTATTGTATGCGGAAAACCCCTGAAGTTGTACCCTGGCAAACAGTGCAGGCCCAGATCAGACGCCGCAGAATGCGGCGTCTGATCAGGGCCTGCACTATTTGCTAACAGACTTTTCTGCCGAAAATAGAATAAAAACAAACAAGAAAGCAGTCTGGAGGACAGCCAAATCCCCCGCCTCATTTTGTATCAGGGCTCAACCTTGTGACCTTTGCCTGTGACCTTGACCTTGTTTTGGCATGGTTAGCTAACTGAGCGGGATAATTGACCCAAAGTTTAATGAAAATCCTTTTAGGGGTAAAGGAGATATGGAAGGGACAAAAAATTCAAAGTTTAAAACTCGTGACTTTCAAATGTGACCTTGACCTTGAGTCGGCATGGTTCATTTATAGGTTCTGCACATCAGCTCACTGAGGGGGATAATTGACCAAAGTTTAATGAAAATCTATTAATGGGTTCAGGAGATATGGGACGGACAAGAAAAAGTTACGGACAGACGGACGGATGTTCTCACGAATGGATACTTAAGTGGCTAGGCGTCGGCATATTGACTACTTAAGCGGCAAATTCTCTTAAGCGGCAAGCCACCTAAGAGCGAATTTTTGCCACTTAAGTACCCAAATAACGGAATAAACCGCATTTGGACTCACGAATATATACTTAAGTGTCAAACTGTCCAAATTTTTTGCCCCCTAAATGTCGTTTCGTTGGTGCGGAGGGACAGACTGACAGATAGATCGATGGACGGACATGGGTTCTGCACATCAGTTCACTGTGTAGACTATTTGACCAAAGTTTAATGAAAATCCTTCCAAGGGTAAAGGAGATATGGAACGGACAAAAAATTCCAAGTTTCAAACTCGTGACCTTCAACCATGACCTTGACCTTGAGTCGGCATGGTTCATTTATAGGTTCTGCACACCAGCTCACTGAGAGGTATAATTGACCACAGTTTAATGAAAATCTATTAAAGGGTTCAAGAGACAAGAAAAAGTTACGGACAGACGGACGTTCTCATGGATGTATACTTATGTGGCTATTTTTGGCAGGATTGATACTTAAGTGGCTACTTTTAGCCACCGAAAAGAAGTATTTTCGGTGTCTAACGGAATAAATCCCATAGACTTACATTGACTCTGTCCATTTACATAGCCACCTAACTATACATTTGTTGGTGCGGACAAACTGACAGACGGACAAACAGACATGGGTTCTGCACATCAGCTCACTGTGAAGAATATTTGACCAAAGTTTAATGAAAATCCTTCCAAGGGTAAAGGAGATATGGAACGGACAAAAAATTCCAAGTTTCAAACTCGCGACCTTCAACCATGACCTTGACCTTGAGTCAGCATGGTTCATTTATGAGTTCTGCACCACAGCTCACTGAGACGAATAATTGACCAAAGTTTAATGAAAATCTATCAAAGTGTTCAGGAGATATGGAGCGGACAAGAAAGTGTTATGGACAGACAGATGGACGGACAGACGGAGGCCATTCCTATAATCCCCGCTCCGCTTCGCGGCAGGATTAAAAAATAGGCCCGACACACATCTTATATGACAAATGGAGTTGTCCAACATATAGCAATGGAAGGGTGCACCAGCATACAATAGGTTAAACTATCAGGCTTTGAACAAATGGGCCAACACTTCTACTGGCAGGTTAGACAACAAAAACAATTTTTGAAATTCTTGTCATTTCTTATAACATATATACCAGGGACCGTTTTGCTGAACAAGTCTATAAAATTAGCAAAGTTCAATTAACCCATTGTATGCTAGTGGATTCTTCCATTGCTTTATGTTGGACAAGTCCATTTGTCATGTAAGGGGTGTCAGGCCTACTTTATCATTTGATTCTATTTTTGATGAAAAATTCTGTTAGCAAATAGTGCAGGCCCTGATCAGACGCCGCGTTCTGTGGCGTCTGATCTGGGTCTGCACTGTTTGCCACAGTACCCATTTAGGGTTTTCCCCGCATACAATGGGTTAATATCTGCCTAACCTGGCAGAAATCTGAACCCCTAGAAAACTGAGCTGTAACATGGTATCAACCTTCATTATCAAATGACTTATACAGTAAGTGGTGTGCCAGTATATTTTTGAAATTTTCTGCTTGTATAGTCATAGCATATACTGTTACAATGATCCCAATGTTAGGCAGGAACATTCATGACCAAGTGTCGAACTGAATGCAATTTATTTAATGTTCAATGAAGTTTTTGTTTGTTTGTTTGATTTAAGGTATAACATCCCCGTCAACACTGTATAGGTCATTTTGGAGACATTGTTTCCAATTTTGTGGGTCTTTTACCCGACATTTAGATGAAATGACATCTCAAACCCTGTCGCCCAATGAAACCCATGACCTCTCAAGCCCTGCTGCCCAATTAAACCAGTAGGGTTTATAAGCATGGTCTGTCCAACTCGCAACACTTTTCCTGGGCAGGCTTAGAATCTCTAAGCAGTTTACCAGTACTTATGTACGGTCTGTTTCAGCCCTGCGTGCAAGTATCAGGCAGCTCAATCTATTTCTTCAAGCCCCGATGGGCGGGATATGATTGATTGTGTTGGGGTACAATGTGTCAACCCTTATGGGTCAATTTGTGATGTCTCCCAGAAAAGGGAGAAAAAGAGATGGATGATATAGTACAGGAGATGAGAGAGAAAAGTCACAGATCATTATAGGGATCAACCATGGTTTTTCATGCATTCGCCGGGTCCAGAGAAAGCTGTTTGAACATGAGGCAGCTAGGCTGAATGTTTAAATATCTTCCGAGGGATCCGGCAAATGTTAATGCAATGAAATAAACATGGATGATCGTTGTTCTTGCATAACTTACGATTCCGAAAGCAAATTTTGACGAAAACGCACAAAAGCTCAATATAAACTCCATATAAATAAATTCTTCAAATGCGACCGGCGAACCAACATGGGGGCCAGTTCAGAATGTTGTTTACAATGATGTTGTTACACAGTAACTATCTGACGTCATCATAGAACACTAAAATGTTACGTTCAGGGCGATAATGTAACTCATTGTGCTCATGTACTATTGAATTTATTAAACTCGTTGAAGAAAAGGGATAAAATCCTCAGCAAAGCCTTCATTTTATCCAATTTCCTCAACTCGTTTAATTACTTCAATAATACATGAGCACTCATGTAAGACCCTATATGTAGTAGTTCAACTAACCATTCTTACTTGTAATTTCATAATTCAACTGATGATACTCCAAAATGACCTTTACAGTGTTGACGGGGACGTTAAACCGCAAATCAAACAAACAAACTTATAGTAATGTTATAGGTCAACTAACGATACTGGTTATGTCATAGTTCAACTGATGATACTTACTTATAATGTCGTAGTTCAACTGGTGATGGTACTGCCTTCAGGTTCTTGCAGAGCTTCTTAGACTCACTGAACAGAAAAAATAATAATAACTTGAGACAATTTGTGTATTATGTTTACTTTTTTATTTTTGTTCTATCTGTCCAAGATTGTTTCACATACCAATACTTTTGAATGAGTATAGCTGATACTGTTTTTTATCTTTCAAGATTATTTCACTTATTTTGTGCTGATTGTTATTAAGGCTGGCACGATAAATTGGATAATCGATTGATCAATCGATAAATTCCACATAAATGATTATCATTACTGATTTGCTTGTAATCGATTATTTGATAAGTACAATTTACTACCCAAAGTTGTGCTTAAAATAGCTGCATGATTGACAGAAAGTGCAGACCCTGATGAGATGCCGTGTTCATAGATATGGTCAGGGTTAAGGTTTTTGGTTAAACTTTTGTAAAATAGTTCAAAGGTCAAGGTCACAGGTCAAAAAGGCTGGTACCACTGAAAAGGTCTTGTCAGAATCAGAATCAGAATTGTTACTGGTGACAAGTCAAATGACATTCATACACCAGGACCTGTGATGTGGGAAGTTAGTCCCTAGCTCTAACCAAAGAGGTAAATTTAGCTACACAATCATCAGCACCTTCAGCTGTCGAAATAATCAAATCGGGAAGGGCATTCCAATCTCTAATGGTTCTGGCGTAGAATGACTCTTTATAAATGTCAGTTCTTGCAGTAAGGGTCTGAAACGCCAACGAATGGTGATTTCTACAGCATCTAGCTGGGGGAACAAGGTCATCTGTTGGAATGCTGGCAGCACCCTTTAGACCTTTGTATAAAAGGATTAGCCTACTGTCTTTTCTTCTTTTCTTGAGAGACTCCCATTTTAATTTTCCAAGTATTCCAGTCATGCTCCCAGTTTCAAAGCAGTAGTTGCCTGTTACAAATCTAGCAACTCTATTCTGAACTTTCTCAATTTCATCGTTAAAGACCACTCCACTGGGGTCCCAGATACAACTACCATTTTCCAAGATTGGGCAAACAAGACCTTTATATGCTGCCTCTTTTACATCCTGAGGGCACTGATGAAAATTTCGCCTCCGGAAACAAAGCGTTCTAATTGCCTTAGTCCCAAGGAACATCCATGTGAAGTTTGAAGGCTCTGTTACAAATAGTATTGGAAGGAGAGCAAAAAATGTGTTTCAGAAAAAAAATCGGAAAAGGGGAGATAATTCAGTCATAATCAATAATTTAGTTTTGGCTCTTGGTCAGAATGTAGGTCTTGTCATGGTGAGTATGTGTATGAAGTTTCATGAGGCTAGATCTAATACTTTTGAAGTTACAGCCAGGGTTATGTTTTTTTGGAACAACTACTACGACGCCAACGCAGACGCTGGAGTGATGACAATAGCTTGAAAGTTTTTCATCAATAAATAGACAAGCTTAAAAGAGTCCATGCAATGGAAGTGCCCTGGCTCACCCCCCTAACATCAGCCGGCAAGGTAATAGCCACAGTGTTTTGGGACTCCAAAGGTATATTGATATATTACAAGCCTGTCGGTACTTCAGTTATAGGAGAATACTACGCCAATGTCATTAAACAATTAACCCTTTCCCACTCAGGTATGTCTTTTTACGTGTCTGAACCCCAACACTGAGCCCCAGAACCACCTAAAATCTGCATACCCCAACTCTGGACAGCTATGTTTGCGTTAGGATTAGTTGTCTGAACCCAGCCCCCATCCACCCCGTTTCATCATTTGATTGTAAAATATGATATATTGTATGTAATTAATGCATTTTAGGGCAAAATTAAGTTTTTACCAAGATTCCAGTTAATCTTTTCCCACTCAGATACGTCTTTTTTGCGTGTCGGAACCTCCCCACCCCCCTTATTGAGCCCCAAATCCACCTAAAATATGCATTCCCCACCCCTGGACAGCTATCTTTGCGTTAGGATAAGTTGTGCTAAAAAAATGGCCTGCTTTTTTGCGCGGCTCCCCACTGAAAAATTTACCTATGGGGGGTTTGAAGGGGGACTGCAGCCAAACAAAAAGGGGGTATGGCCCAGCTGGCTGCTGAAATGAAATCTGAGGGTGCCTGGGTACCTTGAAATTGACACAGGCAAAACATGCTGCAGACTATGAAAATGGCCAGTGCCAAACCCCTTAATTATTGCCTTGACAGCAGTGCGAAGATTAAGATTGGGACAAAAAAAACATGTGAAATCACACTTTATGACAAATTTGAGATGCCCCCTCGCTACCACAGCAACAATGATTTAGCCTAAAAAGGTTCCATTTGAAAGGCTACTGCCCAGTGAACATTCGAGCCAAGTTTGATGTAAAACTGACCAGTCATTATTAAAAAATGGTTATTTGAAGTTGGGTGTCCTAGGCAACACTGTGAAAATTCGCAAAATTCACAAAGTCCCCAAGTGGGAATGGGTTAAGGGTTGCTATTAAAGAAAAGCAAAGGGGAAAGCTAGCTGCTGGTGTTCTTCTTTTGCGTGATAATGCCCCTGTGCACAAGTCCAGAGTTGCACAAGCAGCTATTCATGAGTGCAAGTTCGAGCCCACCCACCCTACAGTCCAGACCTGGCCCCTGGTGATTATCACCTGTTTAGAAATTTGAAGTCCCATTTGTGTGGAACGAGATTTCGGGACAATGATGAGCTCAAGGCTGCTACAGAGGCTTGGTTTGAGGACCAAATGGACAACTTTTATTTCAAAGGCATAGACTGCTTAAAAGAAAAGTGGGCCAAATGCATCGAAGAAAAGGGGGATTACAGTGCAAGAGCTGTTGCATGACAGCATAGCTCGCCTGTTTCGTGCCTTCAAGATATAAGGTAAAATTACTGAACCACGAAATATAGGTCACACTGACCTTGATATATTCTGAGATCAATAATTAGGACCCATGGAACAGATATTCTAGATATTACATTTCAGAATCAAATTGTGTCTGAATTATAAGGCAAAATCATTGAACCATGAAAAATGTCACAATGACCTAGATATATTTCTATGTCAATCATCTGGTCACATGGAACTAATAATCCAGGTGAGACATTTCTCGATCAAATAGTATTCAAGATAATAGGCAAAATCACTGAACCATGAAATATAGGTCACACTTACCTAGATATATTTTGAGGTCAATAATGGGTCACATGGAACTACTAACCCAGGTATGACGTTTCTCCATCAAATAGTATTCAAGATGATTGGCAAAATCACAGGACCCTGAAATGTAGGTCACCATGACCTAGATATATTTTGCGGTCAATTATCAGGTCACATGGAACTAATAATCCAGGTATGACATTTCTACATCAAATATTTTTCGAGATAATAGGCAAAATCGCTGAACCATGAAATATAGGTCACAGTGACCTAGATATATATTGAGGTCAATCATGGAGTCACATGAAACTAATATCCCAGGTATGACATTTCTCTGTCACTTGATTGGTTGATGTATAACCAATTGTGTCTATAACTTGTTAGCATAATGGAAAGGTATACAACAAATTACAAAGGTGTCCTAGATTTTGACACCTAGACCCACCCCATCCCCACTCCCAGGCATGAACCCAGGGGTGTTTTGTCTTGTAATCTCAGAAGACACTCCCAGGTATCCAAGTTGTAAGTATGAATGCTTTGTGATGAGTGACTGTTGAGATATAAGCATTTCAAAAACTTTAATCCAGAAATACAATGGTGTTCTAGATTTTGACCCCTAGCCCAACCCCGGGGCATGAACCCAGGGGTCTGTTCTCTTTGAACATCAGAAGACCCTCCTAGGTACTTAAGTTTCAAATATGAGTGGTCTGTGATGAGTGACAGTTGAGATATAAGCATTTGAAAAACTTTAACGCATTGTGACGGGAACGCAAAAGCAAACACTCACACAGACGACCGAGGTGACAAGAATAGCTCTCCATGTACTTGGTACAAGCGAGCTAATAATGTTGACACCATCTTCCAATCTGGAGTTCAACCCCCGAGTTCTATGAACTCATTGAACTCCCCATGTATCTTCTCATAAGTCTTTAAAATAAGAATATGTCATATCACCTTTTTCAAAACAATTCTAATGAGTACACAAACCATACTTTTCATGATGAAATTCTCCCTAAAGGATCCAAAATACATGTACCATAATGATTCAAAGTTTTCAGACCAACAGAACTTAGCATTGCTGATCCATATCAGACTGCTGCTAGAGGAGTATTCTGATCAGGATGGCACTGTTTGCCTTTCCAACTGTTATCTTTTTGATGCATTTCTCCTTGGGTGATTGCTTGATTGTTTCAGGTTTAACAACACATCAACCCTTGTGGGTCATTTTGTTGTATCCCAGAGTAAGGGAGAAAACAGATAAAAGAGATAGTAGAGTAGATGAAAGTGAGGGACAGAGGAGAAAGAGTAAAATGAATGGAAGTGTAGAAACAGAAGAAATATTCTTGCACACCAGACAAGGAAATCCGTGATTTTACCCTGGGATAGAAATTTATGTTCTGACCCTGGTGTTCCGACCCCAAATCGAATATAATCGCGTGTTTGATAAATGCACTGGTTGATTACAACCTCATGTGCGGTGTCGTCACGCGTGACGTCACTAAACATTCCTGTTGTGTCATCACAAAATGGCGGACGTCGGTAACCGAAGTGACACCAGCATTAAAAATTCGCAATAGAAATGGAAGGTATGCAAGAAAAAAAATCCAATATGGGTGTGAGGGGTGGATAGAAAAATCCGTCCCTCGGGATCACTGTCCGGCATCACTCGGCAAGCCTCGTGATGCCGGACAGTGTCCCTCGGGACGGATTTTTCCATCCACCCCTCACACCCATATAAGATTCTTATAACAACACCCCCCTTCTACCCTTACCTGTTGCAAGGACAGCAGGGCCTGGCCTTGCCAAACTGTAAGACAATATCAGTTGGACGCCCAAGTGACACAAGATACATGTCACCTTTACCTCTCCCAACCGCCCCACGTTTCTCCTTGGACATGGTGTCTTGTTAAAACTTTAGGGTGATTACAGCAAAATTTTCAAGTGTCCAAAAGTTTTGTATTTTTATGGTATTAACTATCTGGAGTTATGGGCATTATTTCTGAGGGACTCACGAACAAATTCAAAACAACCGGGGCAAATGAGCAATTGGTGCTCCAGCCATTGAAATTCCACAGCACTTACCTGCAATCGACATAACCTATGGTTCCTTTTCCTTTCACCATTTCAGCTACTTCTTCAAACATTAGCATAGATTTAGATGCAGCATTATCTGTAACAAAAAAGTACTCTTCTTCAAACAGCAGCATTGATTTAGATGCAGCATTATCTGTAACAAAAAAGTACTCTTCTTCAAACAGCAGCATTGATTTAGATGCAGCATTATCTGTAACAAAAAAGTACTCTTCTTCAAACAGCAGCATTGATTTAGATGCAGCATTATCTGTAACAAAAAAGTACTCTTCTTCAAACAGCAGCATTGATGTAGATGCAGCATTATCTGTAACAAAAAAGTACTCTTCTTCAAACAGCAGCATTGATGTAGATGCAGCATTATCTGTAACAAAAAAGTACTCTTCTTCAAACAGCAGCATTGATTTAGATGCAGCATTATCTGTAACAAAAAAGTACTCTTCTTCAAACAGCAGCATTGATTTAGATGCAATATTATCTGAAACACACAAGGACTTTTCTTCAAACATCATCAACTGATTTTTGATAAACGTGCAAAGTCCACATAACTGTGCGCCAGTCAAAGAATCAGATTAGCCTGCGTATTCATATAGTCTGACCAAACTCTTTTGCTGCATGGCGGAGCTATGCTTAGAGTGCACAGCGAAGACTCATTAGACTGTGCGGATGTGCAGTCTGATCCGAGTCTTTGCTGGGCGCACAGGTAAATTGTAGGAAATGCTGTGCCCCGGCTCATTTTTTTATTTATACACAAACACATACCTTGCGGGTACTCATTTGAAGCGCCTTGGCAAGGAGCTTCCAATGAGTACCAATAATGTATGTTTTCATGCAGAAATATCAGAACTGTACAAATGAAAAAAGCACCTTATCTGGAGCTATGAAGGGGAAATGACTCAGTGAAAATTAAATTATGACACAAGATTAATTTTCTTTCATTATACCAGTATAAGTTTATGAAGGTCTGTAATGTGATATTCAAAAAGGATACACCCGGAAATATAATTTGGCCAAGGTGATGTGATTGCCTTCTTTAACAAAGGAAAACATATTCACTTCCATTCATCTAGATAGATGAAATACAATGCAATACCTGACCGGTTAAGGATACTATTTAACCATTTTACATGTAGGTGTTTGTATTGAAGTTTAGTAGTTGTTTGTATTGAAGTTTCACCCATTTTGTACCAGAAACCCTAAAACGGGTGCCCTGGCAAACAGTGCAGGCCCAGATCAGATGCCACAGAAAGTGGCGTCTGATCAGGGCCTACAATGTTTGCAAAAGTTAAACCATTTTCCAAACAAATTTTGAAGAAATAGTAACACAACTTAACACCCCTAAATTTTGAAATGGACTCTTGCTATATATAAGGAGGAAGATTCCATTTGGTACAAAAAGGTTTACAGCCCAGTCAACACTATTCAGGCCATCTCTGAGCCCATCAGTTTACCTATCCACATTTTTCCTGGGTAAACTTATGCGTAAGCCGTTAACTAGAACAGTGCAAATTCTTTCACAGACAACTGACCTTCTTGAATCAGCAGAAGGGAGAGAATGACCATAGAAAAGATTTCATGATCAGTCTCCGCCCATTTTAGGTAGAACAGATATGTGTTCCCATGTGAAATCCAATTTGCTCAATATAAAGTGGGGTTTACAGGGGTGTTCATTATATGTACATGTACTTGTTAAAGTGATGGCCTTTGCTATTAGCATTTATGCTTCTATGGCATACCCTTAAGAAATATCGATGTCTCTAAGTGCCATATTTTTACGGTATGTTTTCAGACAGAAAAGCCTGAGCCGGATGAGATGCCACAGAACATTGCCTCACATCAGGGTCTACACTGTCGATAACTCATCAAGCTGATTGTACTTGTTCAAAATTTAGAACAGGTATGGTACAGAGTTGCAGTGCCCGAAAACTTAGGGTTAATATGGTTATACATGTAAAATTTTATAGCCTTCATGTACATGTATGAATGGCACTGAATGCTCATGTTAATTTGTTTTGACAAGTCATTATGACGGACAACAAAATGACAGTATGTGTTGCTCACAAAAAAAATAATTAACCCTAACAGTGCCCAGTAATAATGTGTTACAGAAAGCATTTTAAAACCACACCCACTTTTTCTACATGTATGTAATCATTCAACTGTTTTACAATCAAAACAGTGTTACAAATATATTTATCATATGACGTTGCGTCTGAGAGTGTAATAATGCCATGTAATATTTTCGATAATCCACTAGTGGATTAAATATGCAAATTAGCTAGATACGTCCCGTAACGTTACATGTTCGACGTCCTTAACGACATCGCGTTTAATAATGGCGGAATATTGACATGTTCATAAACAATCGTGAATAAAATGCGTTTTAAATGTCATATGATAAATAGAATCTTGCATTCGTGCTCATGTATTATTGAATTTATTAAACTCGTTGAGGAAAAGGGATAAAATGCTCGGCAAAGCCTCGCATTTTATCCCTTTTCCTCAACTCGTTCTCGGCAAAGCCTCGCATTTTATCCCTTTTCCTCAACTCGTTTAATAAATTCAATAATACATGAACACTCATGTAAGATCCTCTATAAATATGATCTCACATGAGTCAGGTCATTTCATATTAAGTTTATGAAGTGAGCCTCTGGCCAGTTTCATTAATTTCATATGAAATGACGACAAGTGTAAGATTCTGTTTATCTATTTCAAGCCGAAGAATTTCAATAGAAAGTACAGGCTTGTCACAGATGGCTTCATGACATAACGTCCCAGTAACCATTTGTTTCTAACTGTATGGGCACATGTTTAGCAATCAACCCAAAATTATTAACAGTGACTATAGAAGTTTCCAGCCTACTGTTGTCCACGTGATTATCGGTGACCATGTACAAAATCCTGGTACCCCTTATTTATAGGAGCACTAGACCTCTCCTTGTGTGTAACTAGAGTTGTCAAAAGACAACATAGCTCACCTTTGGGGGCCAAGTTTGTTGCTGGCAGGTTATCAAAAATGAATTTTTTCTTCCATAGAGCAAAAGAAATCTTTGACCAAAAACTTCAACATAAAATTTCTAAGTCCGTGACCTTGACCTCAAGGTCGCTGAGGGGGTGGAGCTGGTACTGTGCAAAACTTTAGACCAATATGTAACATAAGTTGAAGAAGTAACTTAATCCATCAAGTGATTGTAGGGATTTAGAGCAATAGAAAACTTTAACCCAGGGCTTTATCCAGGTATTTTGGGAAAAGGTCCCAGGGCAAAATTGGGAAAAAATTACCGACAAAATACCAAAATAGGGAACACAATTTCATCGAAAAAATGCCAGAACTATGAATGTTGCTCATGATAGTCTTATGAATTTGATAGCTAAGCTGTGCAATATAGATGTAGCTTCAATGTGGTGAATTTTCATGTTAACCTTTGATGTTACGTATTGTTTTCTCTGTTCCTTTAGTTGTGGCTTTTTTTTCTTCATTTTTTGGGGGAAAAATTTGGTGAAATTGGGAAAAAATTTAGGCTATTTGGCATTGGTAATGGGGCCGAATTACGGCCCTGCTGAACAGGCAGAAAATGCCCTGTAACCAAAAACTTCAGCATACAATTTCTAAGTCTGTGACTTTGACCTCAATAGAGCAATGGAAAACTTACCAAAATCTTTAACATAAAATTTCTTTCTAAGTCCGTGACCTTGACCTAAAGGTCACAAAGTGGGGTAGGCGCTGGTACTGAGCAAAACTTCAGACCAATATGTAACATCAGCCAAGAGGAGTAACTAAATCCATCAAGTGGCTTTAGAGATATAGAGCAATAGAAAACTTAAACCAAAACTTTCACTGAGTGACGTACACAGATACATGTACGTATATGGTAATACCGACACCGACGCCAGTGTGACTGCTATAGCTCTTCTGTACTTTTGTACAGGCGAGCTAAAAAGTAAAATCTTGACAGTTCTCATCTTCTGGGACAATGACAACCAGTGTAGTCCAAGATCAGATGCCATAGAATCCAGTGTCTGATCAGGGTCCACGTTGTCTGCTAATTTTCCCAACCTACACTCAAGAGACAATCAACCCACCAGTAAGGCTGACACGATTAATCGTATAATCGATTAATCGATCGATAAATTCCACAAAAATGATTATCATTTCTGATTTGCTTTTAATGGACTACTTGATAGGTACAATTTACTACCCAAAGTTATGCCTAAAATAGCTGAATGAGGGGCAAACAGTGCAGACCCTGATGAGACGCCGCATTATGCGGCGTCTCATCTGGGTCTACACTGTTTGCTCAGGCCTGTCTGTTCAAATAAACATATGGTAAAATGCAACATATGGTACTAGCCATGCTCAGACAGAAAGCCAGACAGGTAAAATTATGACAGAAACCTTAACGATTACTAATCGATTATCGATCACAGTGACAGGACTGATATTCGATTATCTTTTCAGCTCCGATTAGCCAGTCCTACCCACCAGTGCTGTTTGTTTGTTTGTATTGGGGTTTAACGGTCCAGTCAACACTATTTTAGGTCATTTTTGAGCCGGTCAGTTTAACTATCCACACTTTTCCTGGGCAGGCTTATACGTAAGGGGTTAACCAGTATAGTGCACATTCTTTCACCAGAAACCGGCAACTGCCCTTTTTGAATCAGCGGAAGGGAGAGAATGACCGTAGAAAAGATTTCATGATCAATCTCCATGAAAGAATGTTGACGAGGCTGGCAGGTATTGAACCAGCAACCTCCTGATAACCAGTCAGACGTGCATCTGAAGGAGCTTCTGAGGCCAGCCCCACCAGTACTGTATCTAATGACATTAACCACTAAATGACGGCAACATTATACAGTAAAATTTCTATATTAAGACCACCTTTGGGACTGTTCAAAAGTGGTCTTTGAGACCACTTTTGAACAGTCCCAAAGGTGGTCTGTGTGCAGAGGACATTTTGAGCAGGAAATTCGAAAAAAGATTAACTGCACCCTTCTAAATAAGCTTTTTAAAGCAGAATTAGTCTTAATTTCAGGTGGTCTTAATAGCGAAATTTTACTGTATAATAAAGATCATAATTTTTCCTGCAGAAAATCAAGCTTGACATTTCAGATGAATCGTTTGAAAAAATTATAAGGCTTGACATTTTACATGTGAATCATCTGCCTAGCAGACAATTATCATAAAAATGACAAGCTTTTTTTCTGGCTTGATATGCTGACAACATTTTGCTAGGATTTCTGAGATCCACTTAGCAAATTCAACACAATCTCTCTTTAACAGTACTATTGGGGTCCAAAGCACAGACATTGTTACTTAAACAATTATGTTACATCCATACATACATGAATAGATTTTTATAGAAAAACAACCATAAATGGAAAATGTCTACATTTTGGAAATTTAAAAGAGAAACGATCAGGAACTGATACAATCAGATCCCAAATTCTGGAATCCATCTTTAAACCATGACATATCCACAAGAACACTGCCCGGCCCCAGCCCATAGGGGCTTGAAGAAATATATGAGCTGCATGATGCTTCCATGCAGAACTGAATCCGGCCTGCACACTAGTACTGGTAAACCACTTAGAGGATCTAAGCCTGTCCAGGAACCGCAGTGCGAGGCGGACCTTCCATCCTAATAAACCCTATTGGTTTCATTGGGCGACAGGGCTTGAGATGTCATTCATCTCAATGTCGGGTAAAAGTCCCACAAAATTGGAAGCAACGTCTCCAAAATGACCTTTACAGTGTTGACGGGGACGTTGAACTTCAAATCAAACAAAAACAAGAACACTGCCAAAGGCTACGTTGTGAATGTAATGGTAATTTTGAAAAATGGGCTTGAAATTCTGGGATGACGATAGAGTTACAACAAATGCTGATGGATTCATGAACCATAAGATGGATGACTGGATGGAAAGTTTATCATGTTAACCCTTGTCCTGCTGAGCCAGGATATGCTTATTTTCCAAACAATGAAGATCCAGATCAGATGGCTTCGGACGAAGCCAGCTGATCAGGATCTACATTGTTTGCCATTTAGATTGTGAATTTGTTGCAATAATTTGCATCAAGTAATCTGATTGGTTGATAACCGGTAGTGGGTGTGGCATATATAAATATTCAGCAGGTCAAGAGTTAACAAGTCAGTGAAATGAACATCCCAGTAAACACCACTTTATATAGCGAAAACTGGGGTTTCCAGTGGTATACATTAGTTTTCTTCAGGGCCCCATACTGACCACGCTTTTCCATGCCTGAAAGGCCAGATTTTGCAGCTTTAAACCTTATCCTGCTGAACAAGACAACTATAACCTTTGCAAACAGTGTAGATCCAGATCAGATGGCTTCTGAAGAAGCCATCTGATCAGGATCTACACTGTTTGTAATAGAGTTTGTGAAAATATCAAGTAATTTGATTGACATATAGTCAGAAATGGGTGTGAGTTAATAAATTTATTCAGCAGGATAAGGGTTAAATAGCTTTTTAAACAGACTAAGGCAGAGAAATCAAAATCTAAAAGCCTGAAATCAAGCTCTAAAAGCCTGAAATCCTGCAAATGCCTGAAAAATAAGAAGCCTGTTTCTTGTGCCTTCTCCATGACAGAGGTTGTGGGTACTCGTTAGAACCGCCGAAATCTAACAATCTATATTCAGACAAAAAGTAAGAAAAAAATCTATCAACCTATCACTGTAATGATCCTAAGAACCGGGACAGATAGGACTTAACCCTTATCTTGCTGAATATTCATTTAAGCCACACCCATTTCTGTCTATCAACCAATCAAATAACTTGATGTAATTTATTGCTACAAATTCATAAATTGAATGCCAAACAGTGTAGATCCTGATCAGATGGCTTCTTCAGAAGCCATCTGATCTGGTTCTACACTGTTTGCAAAGATAGGGGTTGCCGCGAACAGCAAGATAAGGGTTAAGCAAATAGCGCATACCCAGACTCCTGAAAGAGCAGTCTGATCAGATCTCCACTGTTTGTTATTCTGTCTGCAACTTTTGGACTCCTTGCTGGATCAAGAAACTAATTTTGATAATATTTCAGGAGAATTACAGCAAGTTCTCAAGGTGTCTGAAATTTTAGGACTTTTACGGTGAACTTGAAATCTGCGAACAGCTGTACAAAAACATGGCTAGCTTAACCCATTCTAGGTGGAAAACCCTTAAAAAGGTAGCCTGACAAACAGAGCAGACCCAGATCAACAGAATGCGGCATCTGATCAGGGTCTGCTCTGTCTGCTAACAGGTCTGTCAAAAATGGAATAAAAATGAATAGACCTGACACCCCTTTAATGACAAATGGACTTGTCCAAGTCACGTTAGAGTCCACCAGTATACAATGATTTAACAAACTCATTAGTGGCCAAGATGTTACCTCTTTTTGTATAAATGAAATCTTACGCCTCATGTTATGCTATTCATTTTGAAAATTAAGGGACATTAGTTGAGTTATTTTCAAAATTCATTTAGAATATGGCTGGCCTTTCTGCAAACAGTGTATGGAGCTGGCCCTGGCCAGACACAAGAATCTGCAGTGTCTGATCTGGGCATGCACTTTTCCCATAGTACCTGTTCAATAGCCAATGTATTGATATTTTTGCTGAAAAAAATATGACCCTACTCATAACTCTCATATCTTTTTATCAAAATATTATTTAGAAGCCTTCATTGTGTAGTGGTTATGCTACTCGGGCTTCTCCAGACTTTCGCCGAAAGTTTCGGATGAGTCTTTAAACTGAGGTCCCGTTTCCGTATGACCTTAGCTGTTGGTGGGACGTAAAACTCAAACACTCACTTATCAAAATATTAGTACACTTGCCTTAAGAACAGTACAGGACCACAGGAAGATTTGAGAGTCTGGAACTAAGCAATTTGTGCGAAGATACAATAAGAGATTAATTTGTTCACAAAACCCACACAGGACACTCGCCAGTCGTTTTTAGTGTACTCACAAAATTGCGACCATGCGGGTGACGGTAAATTTTGTGAGAGACAATGAACCATTTGCACCAGCTTTACCCTTATCCTTCTGAATATTTAAATCTGCCACACCTACTACTGATTATCAACCAATCAGATTACTTGATGCAATTTATTGCAACCAATTCACAATCTGAATGACAAACAATGTAGATCCTGATCTGGATCTACATTGTTTGAAAGATAAGGCATATCTGGGCTCAGCTGGACAAGGGCTAAGCAGTCTTATCACCATATCGCAGTTCATCTCTCCAAAACCTTTCTTCTTGAGTTAAAGTTGATCTTTTTGGGCACTTCCCTTTAAGAAGTGCAAGAAATGCTATGGAGTCATGCGAATTTTGCAACTCGCATGGAACAAATCTGTTATTGACCCTGTCACAAGCGATAGTTGAGACTCCGTTGTGAGTGACACTTGCAAAATCTTAAGCAATTCACGAGGTTCTCATGTGAAAAACTTGAATGAACCAAAATATTTTTGAAAAACATGTGATAGAAACTTCCTGAAACCTGCACTGGATAAAAACTTAAACAGTACCACATGTATGTCAAATTGTCAACTGATGGCATCGTTAGCTTTGAACAACTTCAGCCTGCTTTCTATGGTCATTCTCTCCCTTCCAATGATTCAAGAAGGGCAGTTGTCAGTTTCTGGCGAAAGAATGTTAACCGCTTATGTATTAGCCTGCCCAGGAAAAGAGTGAATAGGTAAACTGAATGGCTCAAAAATGACCTAAAATCTTGTTGACTGGGCTGTTAATCAATTTAGTACCGGAAACCCCAAAACGGGTACCAGGGCAAACAGTGCAGGGCCAGATCAGACGCCGCAGAACGCGGCGTCTGATCAGGGCCTACACTGTTTGCAAAAAGATCAGCCATTTTCCTAATCAATTTTGAAGAAAACACAACCCGACACCCCTAAAGTTTGAAATGGACTCTTGCTGTATATGAGGAGGAAGATTCCATTTGGTACAAAAAGGGTTAAACTCCAATACAAACAAACAAAACTTAATCCTACTTACCTGACTTAGCAAAGATGACAAGAAGGTTAGTTTTGGTTCTCAGTAGCTTCTTAAACTCCTTCAAATCCTCTACCTCAATGATGAGATTGGACTTCCCTTTCTTGGCTCCTGATGGAATGGGAATCAGGCACTGGATAAAAACACAAACAAAATGTTTACAGGTAGGTTAGGATGTTACAATGGGGATGGAACTAGAAAAGAGCATTTTTTTTTTCATGAAACTTTAATGAGGTGATTCTAACAAATACCCATGGCATATATTACAAGGCTTGAAGCATGAAACAGAGAAAATCTACCTATGATTGGCTTGCTTTGTTACTCCGCAACTGCAACTATGCTCCAAACACTTCAAAGCATGGAAGGATTAAAAATTTCAGACATGTTGTCAGGTCAGGTTCGTTCCTGCCACTAGTAACATGTACATGTAATTTAGTATAAAATGTTGCATGCTGGCAGATGAGACTCTTTATCACGAGAGGCCGGGCAAAACACAACCCATCTACATGTAGGAATTGCTTGATCTCTAGACAAAGCTAGCTTGGGTAGGTGGAACCCATAGCCTTGGTTGGTAATCCACCTAGGGCTCAGGTCCTTAAACAAAACCTAACCTGGGTAGATGGAACCCATAGCCTTGGTTGACAATCCATCTAGGTGCTAGACCTCTAAACAAAACTAGCTTGGGTAGGTGGACCCGTAGCCTTAGTTGGCAATCCACCTAGGGGTTATATAGGTCCTTAAACAAAGCCTCGCCTAGGCAGATGGCGCCCATAGCCTTAGTAACTAAGCCGATGGTGTAGGTGATAAACCAGTAAAGAAGGATGCAGAGAAGATGTCAATGAGTGAAGACTCAAAGCAGAGGGCCTGGTTAGAACACTACCAAAGGTTACTTACTTTTGAGTTTGACAGGGACCCAGACCACCTGTCTGATGAACCACCAGTGGAAGGGCCACCCATCCCAATCACTATTGATATGGTTCAGATGAAGCCTGGCAAAGCACCGGGCCCTTCTGGCATAGTGGTGGAGATGACATAGCAGCAGGTGATGTGGGTGCCTCAATGAACTGTGACCTTGCAGCTGCAATCATACGTGATGGAAAGGTACCCTCTGACTGGGAACAGAGTTTCATTGTCTGTCTCTACAAAGGCAAGGGGGATGCATTGGAATGGGGCAACTACCATTATCTCATACTGACAGAACAGGTCATGAAAGTCCTGGAGAGGATTGATGATGGCCTCATTAGGTACATTTGTAGTTTGTGTCCATTCCCAGTTTGGCTATGTTTCATTGTTTGTCTCTACAAAGGCAAGAGGGATGCATTGGAAAGGGGCAACTACCATTATCTCAAGCTGACAGAACAGGTCATGAAAGTCCTGGAGAGGATTGTGGATGGCCTCATTAGGTAGTTTGTGTCCATTCCCAGTTTGGCATGTCTCAGGAAGAGGCACAACTGATGCAATTTTTGTTGTACAGCAGCTGCAAGCGAGGTATATGGCGGCCAGTAAGAGACTCTACATGGCTTTTGTAAACCTGGAGAAGGCATTTGATCGAGTGCCTCGGAAAGTCATCTGGTGGGCACTAAGAGAACTTGGAGTGGACGAGTGGATTGTGCGACTGTTCCAAGGGATGTATGCTAATGCTCAGAGCCGTGTCCATGATGGTGATCATATGGTTACAGTGAAGAAATCGAAGTGAATGTGGGTGTTCATCAAGGCTCTGTCCTCAGACCACTGCTTTTCATCATTGTGCTTGAAGCCTTGTCATGCGAGTTCTGCTCTGGAGTCCCCCGGGAGGACCTGTATGCTGATGACCTTGTCATCATAGCTAAATCCTTAGTAATGTGTCAGGAGGCTCTTACCTTGGAAAGAAGAAATAGAGGCGAAAGGGGTGAGCGTGAATGGAGGAAGTTCCCATGTGCTGTATGTCGCACTGGAGTGGGCAGCAACAATATCTTTTGTAATGGCTGCAAGTTCTGAATGCACAAGACATGTAGTGGGCTCAAGCGCTTGACAGAGGACCCTGATTACAGGTGTACACACTGCCAAGGAACTGCACACCCCTTAGATGCCAGACCACAGAGGGAAGTCCAAGTCGGACTTGACAAGCTGGAGGTTGTAGCTTCTTTTAGCTAGCTACATGTAGGTGATATGCTCTCAGCAGGGGGTAGTCGCGACCTTTTAACCACACCACGTGTGAAAACAGATTGGAAGAAATTAAAGGAGTTGCTACCAGTTCTCTCTTCCCACCACCTCTCGTTCAAGACGTGGCCGTGCCACGGTGTGTACAGCTCATGCTAGTGAGAGATGGCCAATGACAAAGCCAAACCTCCAGCGTCTTCAGCAGAATGACAGAGCAATTATCAGACAGATCTGCAATGTCAAGCCACAGGACACTGTCACCATCAGGTCCAGTGAGCTACTTTAGCGTCTTGGCATTGAGGACCTGGACCTGACCTCATCCTGAAAGATAGAAGGCTCTGCTGGTATGGACATGTGGAACACTCCAAAGGTGCAGTCAAGACTGCCTACTTGACTGCCTATGACATACAGGTAAGTAGAAAGTCGGGGCCTGGAAGGCCCAAGACGACCTTGAAACAGCTGACAGAAAGAGATTGTAGAGAATGGAAGCTCTCTACTATCGCTCCTTATGATGGACAAGCCTGGAGATCTGGTGTAAGATCTGCCATGCATGCAGCAAGCCAGTTACCTGGAAGGGGGCCCACTTATGTGGATGCTGCCCCTGTACCTGCATGTTGATAAAAAAATCTGATGATGATGAAGGACAGCTTTAACCCTTGTCCTGCTGAATATTCATATATGCCACACCCACTACCGATTATCAACCAATCAGATTACTTGATGCAAATCATTGCAACAAATTCATAAAATGAATGGCAAACAATGAAGATCCTGATCAGATGGCTTCTTCAGAAGCCATCTGATCTGGATCTGCATTGTTTGAAAGATAAGACATATCCGGGCTCAGCAGGACAAGGGTTAAAACAAGAGTTGTCAGAAGACAACATAGCTCGCCTTTGGGGGCCTAAGATGGATGAGGGCAAGTTATCAAAAAAATTTTCTTCTGTAAAACAGCCCAATAGACTGCAGCAAATGAAAGAGAACCAAAATGTACCCCTAATCATCCTGTTTTCAAGCCTTTCTACTGCAAAAAAAAAAATGAAAAAGAAATCTATATTTGATAAAAAAAATTCTACAAACTACCAAGTCTACAAGGCATCACAGACAATACAAATCCCCTCGAGCAAGATAAATTAAAAAAAAGCCTAGCCTAGCATTTGTGTAAAATTACATTATATCCATCAATAAATGTAGGTACTTAAGAGTGATGACAAAGTTTTTCTAAAAATAGCCACAGTGACCTTGACTTTGAGCCCAGACCCTGAAAGTTGAACTTCATACCCAACATTTGTATGAAGTTATCTTAAAATCCATCAATAAATCTGGACACTAGAGCAATGATCAAGTTTTTCTCAAAAATAGCCACAGTGACCTTGACCTTCAGCCCCTGACCCGGAAAGTCAAAGTCACTCAAGATATCATCATACCAAACATTTGTGTCAAGGTATATTAAAATCAATCAATAAATGAAGGCGCAAGAGCGATGACAAAGTTTTTCTAAAAATAGCCACAGTGACCTTGACCTTCAGCCCCAGACCCTGAAAGTCGAACTCGCTCAAGATATCATCATTGCCAACATTTTTGTGAAGTTATATTAAAATCCATCCATAAATGTAGGCACTAGAGCGATCACAAAGTTTTTTCTAAAAATAGCCACAGTGACCTTGACCTTCAGCCCCGGAACCTGAGAGTCGAACTTGCTAGAGATATCATCATACCCAACATTTGTGTGAAGTTATATTAAAATCCATCAATAAATTCAGGTGCAAGAACAATGACAATGTTTTTTCTAAAAATAGCCACAGTGACCTTGACCCCGTGACCCTGAAAGTAGTGACCTTGACCTTAGGCCCCAGACCCTGAAAGTCAAAGTCACTCGAGATATCATTATACCAAACATTTCAGTGAAGTTATATTAAAATCCATCAATAAATGAAGGCGCTAGAGCGATGACAATGTTTTTCTAAAAATAGCCACAGTGACCTTGACCTTGAGCCCCACCCCCGCTATATTTTTAAAAAAGAAAAAAAGAAAAAAAAAAAAAAAAAAAAAGTTCCTCCCCCGGGATTTGAACTCACGCAGCTTGCAGGTAAACTTTAACACAGAGAAGTAAGGGAGGTAATACAGAGGAAAATATTAACTTCTCAAAAAGTTCAATTTAAGCCAAAAAACCTGTAAAATGAAGTACAATGATAATGTTAAATATTGTTTTTTTAGCAATTATTAATTATATATTCAAAATAATGTTGTAAAACATCACATATAAGAGCTTGCAGGTAAACTTTAACCAAATGCGGACGCCGACGCTGACGCCGACGCCGGACGCCCGGGGGTATGGCAATAGCTCCCCCTTACTTTCGTAAGGCGAGCTAAAAATGAAGAAGAAATCTATATTTGATAAAAAAAATTCTACAAACTACCAAGTAATAACAAGGCATCAAAGACGATACAAATCCCCTCGAGCAAGACAAAATAAAAAAGCCTAGCCTAGCATTTGTGTAAAATTACATTATATCCATCAATAAATGTAGGTACTTAAGAGTAATGACAAAGTTTTTCGAAAAATAGCCACAGTGACCTTGACTTTGAGCCCCAGACCCTGAAAGTTGAACTTCATACCCAACATTTGTATGAAGTTATCTTAAAATCCATCAATAAATCTGGACACTAGAGCAATGATCAAGTTTTTCTAAAAAATAGCCACAGTGACCTTGACCTTCAGCTCCTGACCCGGAAAGTCAAAGTCACTCAAGATATAATCATACCAAACATTTGTGTCAAGGGATATTAAAATCCATCAATAAATGAAGGCGCAAGAGCGATGACAAAGTTTTTCTGAAAATAGCCACAGTGACCTTGACCTTCAGCCCCAGATCCTGAAAGTCGAACTCGTTCAAGATATCATCATTGCCAACCTTTTTGTGAAGTTATATTAAAATCCATCAATAAATTAAGGTGCAAGAATGCTGACAATGTTTTTTCTAAAAATAGAAACAGTGACCTTGACCCCGTGACCCTGACAGTAGTGACCTTGACCGTAAGCCCCGGACCCTGAAAATCACCCTGAAAATCAAAGTCACTCGAGATATCATTATACCCAACATTTGGGTGAAGTTATATTAAAATCCATCAATAAATGAAGGCGCTAGAGCGATGACAATGTTTTTCTAAAAATAGCCACAGTGACCTTGACCTTGAGCCCCAGACCCCGCTATGTTTTTTAAAAGAAAAAAAAAAGAAAAAAGAAAAAAAAAATAAATAAAAATGTTCCTCCCCCAGGATTTGAACTCACGCAGCTTGCAGGTAAACTTTAACACAGAGAAGTAAGGGAGGTAATACAGAGGAAAATATTAACTTCTCAAAAAGTCCAATTTAAGCCAAGAAACCTGTAAAATGAAGTACAATGATAATGTTAAATATTGTTTTTTTAGCAATTATTAATTATATATTCAAAATAAAGTTGTAAACCATCACATATAAGAGCTTGCAGGTAAACTTTAACCAAATGCGGACGCCGACGCTGACCAGACAGGCCATACCATACAATATCACGATACTTGTTTTGTACAGATTTGCTGTGTTTGATTAGGTAAATTTGGACTTTCGTTGTAGAGTAGAAAACAGTTTCCTGTTCAATAACAACACATTGGTTTATTAAGTATGTCCTTATTATTATATGCAATAAAATGAAATAATGACTTGACAAAAACAAAATGTTTCCAAACAAGTGATTTAAATGCCGATACGCCATTTTCAGTTTCTGGTTTAGCATCCATTGTTTATGCATATGTCAGTAGCGTCTGCTTGTATCAACAATAAAATGGTAATTATGATGACTTTGCATGTCCATCTAATGGCGCAGACCCATCATCCAAGACACACACCATCAACCACACAAACATATTTCGGAAGCAACAGTTTTGTATAAATCTGAATGGCATAACTCAAAATACCAACAAAACTTATGTACCTAACAATTCTACCAGAGACTTCCCCAGGTCCGGAACAACCTAAAATTCATCTACCGTAGTTCAATTCATCTAAAATAGACCAATCGATCTTCGTAAAGCAAGGATAAAACGATCTATGTAAACATTGCAAAGCATCGACCATGTTTTGCAAAATGGCAAGTTCATCATTCTATTACTTCACAAAAAACGTGACGAAATTCGCTGATTACCCAAAATTCCATCGGAGAATTTTGCTGTAAAATAGACGTTTTTAACACAGAAAACACTTCACTTTCAGGATTATTGCCCTTCCACTTACAAAACCATAAGATTTGTGTTTTTGTCTTTGCCAAAATGTTGATTTTGTTGATTTCCGGATCTTTAAGCGAGGTCAAGCTGCTTAGAGCATCAAAAAGCAGCATCTTTTCAGTTTTCTTCATCAACTACGGAGGACAAAATATGTCATAATCATCACGCATTTTCCATCATAGTGAACTTAATTGAAACTTATAAAAATGGTAGTTTAGGTGTCTTATGTATGAATTATATTTGTTTTAATATTGTTTGGTCAGGTATAGGAGTCAAGGCCGGGCTGAGCCGCCGAGCCAAAAATGCCAACCCGGAGATTCTTTAGTTTCTCTTTTTCTCCTTTTACTGCTACTCGCTCAAATCTGAGCATTACACCTAGGATTTCTTGGGTGATAACCAGTACTTTTTTCAAGCAATGTGGATGAAGTGTCTTGCTCAAGGGTACAACACTTTAGTCAGTGTGAGGCTCGAACACGCAACCTCTTGATCACAAATCTGATGCGCCACCACTGCACCAAAGTTCCGCCTCATGTTACAATTAAGCCATTAATTGTAGCCAAAATAAGGTTAAATCATGAAATAATATCATTCTATATAACTGATAGTAATATAATCCCAGTACTTTATCTGATTTTGTTTTATTGCAGTGTTTCCAAAAGCCAAGGACTGGAATAATTAGTACTAATCTATTTTTCCAAAGTAATTGTCAGTTAAAGGGGCTTTTAGGCCTCGCGGTTATTTCAATTTGATAACTTTTATCATATATTCATAGAAAAATAAAATATGTATATACCGGGTCGAGACTTAATGATCAAATTAAATTAGTGTTTTTTATTAATTATTTGTTTCTATATTGCATTGATTTGAAACCAGCATATGGTAGGTAGGAAAGTAGAAGAAGGCAATTGATACAATTATCCCACAACTCCCATCAGAGACACCAAAGGGAAAGAAACACAGACAAGAAATAACTAGACCCTAATGGGAACATCAATAGACGAAACCCAAAAGGAGTTACTTTCCCACAAAATGGCCAATTGGTTATCAAAAAAAAAATATATATATATAATCGATACACTTACTCAAAGACAAACCATAACAAAAAATAGACCGTGACAGAAGAACCTCATTGGAGCGGTCAGTGAAACGAATTCCAATAGGGGGGGGGGGGGGGCTAAATTTGATTTCACACGGCCGCAATCCTCGGCCTTTCTTCTGTCGCAATTCAGACAATTTGTTTAGTCAACATGAATGCCTCCTAATTCAGAAGTGCAACATCTCCGAGTAGGGTGGAGGTACATGTACGCTTGCATCTGGTAGAAAGGACAGAGCACTTTTTAATACCTCAAATTGCTAATCACCCCAATCTGCATTTTTAAGGACTTTGGGCGAGACTCGTTTCACTCCAACCTTGCATCACATTATACTATCGTACTCTACATTGCCTAACAAGGATAAAATAAGGTAGTTTGTGGTTCTGTGGCGGTTAATTTATGTTGTTGTTTGTTACTTACTGTGTGTATCACTTGTGTCTTTTTATTTTGAATGGCCATTTTGTGGGAAAGTAACTGCCCTTATGGCCTTCCTTTGTTTAGGTTCCCATTATGGTCAGGTCGCTTCATGTTTGTGTTTCTTTCCCTTTGGTGTCTTTGATCAGGGATTTTCCTAGTGCAAATTTGGGGCCGGTAATCGGCCCCTATGTTTCCCAATTTAGAGACAGATATTTCCAAATTTTACATCAAATTTCCCAATTTCTGATTTTGTGCTACATTTTGATGAAAATTTCATGAAAATCGAACCAAAATTGACAAAGTTACAACTGATTTAACTTCCCAACTTTAAATACAAACGAGCTTTTTTCCCAAATCCAGCGGCCCCTGGACCCTGATTCTGAAGGGTAGGAAAATCCCTGTTGATGGGTGGAGTAAGTTAATTGTATCGATTCCTGATCTTTGTTTTACTTCTACTTTGGTTATAGACACACACAATTGTGCGGTTCGGGCAGATCAAATTGCCGGTTTGGAGTGCTGTAACTTAGTCCAATCTTTCTAGCTTATTTTAGCCGATAACCATTCTTCTGACCCTACCTTAGCCTACAGTATCCTGTCCCACCTACCCCAGCATAACATACCCTACCCGCAAAACATTGGTACGAAAAAATCCTGTCCATAAGCCCCAACCTCCATCTGCTCATGATACTCCACTCCTCAGTCCTGGTTTTTCATAATGTTTTGATAACAGCCAAGTCGTGTTTATAAATAATCAAAACACTAATAAAACTCTTCTAAAACGGGCACACTTAACAGCTTAAGATGGAAGGCCATGTTACCAGGATGACTGAGGAACATTTGACAAACAACATCTTTGGAGAATTAGAAATGGGCAAACACTCCCATGATGGTTAGAAGAAGTGTTACGTAGACACCCTCAAAATCACCCTCAAGACACAAGGACTTCAACATACCAAGAGCCGTGGGAAGAAACTGCATAAACACAGGGCCGAGCAAAATGGCGAGGCCTCATCACAATGGGTGTTCGAGAATGAGGCAAAGAAAATCAGCTAAGCTGAGAAAAATGCCCATTGCACAAAGCCAGAGCTAAGACATCATCAACAGAGCTGCCTTCGCCCAGCAAGCACAAAACAGCGGACCAACCTTGTACCGACAGGTCGTATCGTTGTCGGGACAACAGCAATTCGGTGTTGACATGTCTCTTTGCCATTCCGACTTTGGCCCGGCATATTGCTCGCAACAGACTATTCAAAGCTAAAATTGGTCTCCTCAGCCATCTTAGAATACACAAACAGTAGCATTTCTTGTATGTGATTAAAATTGGTCACTGTCAGTTATTACAGACGAACTATTAATTACATTCTCAATAATAATGTCTTAGCAACTGTTCATTTTCAAATGTAAACACCTATGACATGTATTGTCCACCGTACTTTCAGAGGCTATTAAAAATAAGATTAGCAGCAGCATAAGCGACCCAATTATCGTTCTTTGAATTGAAAATGGCAGTGTCCATGACAGGTTGATGAAATCATTGGCAAAATAGGGTATTTACTGTTAATTTATCTGGAAAATCTGATTTTTCCAATTACACCTCAGCCCCGTTATAGCACGGTTGGTTACAACACGAATTCGGATATAACACGGTTGTTGTTTGGACCCCAAATTTTCTCCAACCTTCCTTTTTTGCTTCGGCAAAAAAAGAAATCCTAGTGAGTTAACACGGTAGTTAGAAGAAATCCAGGCGTGTTAACACGGTAGTTAGCGTTAAATCTTAATGTCGACTTAATCACTTGTCAATTATCCAATTTAACACCGTTATTGTATATCAGTAAACATGCAATAAACAACTTCTTCACACGGTCTGTAAATTTTACTAATGACGTGTGAAAACACCTGTGAAAACGCGTGGCTAATATCCAGCTGAAAGATCAAAGGGTAAACACTTCTGCTAGCTGGAGGCTGCTCATCAAAAATTGGTCATTTGATCATGCACATCGATAATTTAATTAAGTAAACAAAACCCTGCAAACATTTCAAAGAAATTTTTTGCAAACATGTGGCGAACAGGGTGGGCCCAGATCAGGCAGGTAGTCTGATATGGATCCGCACTGTGCAACAATGATTTTTAAATTAATCAGCAGACGACAAGAGCAGACAACAATTGTTGTGATTGGCACTTTAATGGTTAACACTTCAATAGGGACAACGCTATGCACATGCTTGGTAAAGTACAAGAAGGATGAAAAATTGTGCATTAGATCACATCTATACCCTGTCTAACCAAACGGGCACATACTGTGTATGCAATGCCATATTAAGGTTGATGAAACATGGTGATTTTCATCGACGTTGATGCGACATTGCAAAGGAAAGAACTGATAAAGCAATCACTACAATTTGCACCCCAATGTGCCCGCTAGAGGGGTCTACTATCATAGGAAGAACATTGCATCCCTGGGCGAGGTGTATACACACAACGTCAAATCAACGCTGATGCTACGATTTGACATTGCATCAACGTTGGTGCGACCTTGCTGAGACATCATGTGCACTCCATGCGCTAGGGGATTTCTTATTTGAGAAAGAATTTGCTCCCGTGAAAAGAAATTGTGTTGGAAAAGAATCTGCACCAACGCAGCAAACCTCAGTGCAAAACCTTTCTCGTTTGCATAGTCTATCTGCGGAAGAAAAAAAAAAGAGAGAAAAAAAAAACATAGATTATTGACCCATGAAAGGAAAGAATATGCTCCCGTATGCAACATCGTTTTAACACCGATGTAACGCATTAACGTTGGAAAAGAATCTGTCCCGACGCAGCAAAGCGCCGACGCAGCAAACCTCGGTGCAAAACCTTTCCCGTTTGCATAGTCTACCGTATCTGCAGAAAGAAAAAAAAAAGACATTGAAAGGAAAGAATTTGCTCCCGTATGCAACGTTGTTTTAACATCGATGTTTACAACGAATTAACGTTGCACCGACTTTTGTGCGGCCTTGCTCAGGCGTCTCATGCTATCCTTGCACTGGGAAGATTTTCTGGCATCACTTGCCTGGGCAGGGTTAGACCTAAGCAGTTTACCAGTACTCATTTGCGGACCGTTCCCAATCTATTTCTCCAAGACCCGATAGGCGGGGGTGCCCGTTTACTTATTCAATTGCAGTAAGAAAGTTAACTGTGGAAGGGAAAAAATATAGTCAGATAGAGTTTTTTCCCTTGTGCATTGCAATAGCTTATGCAAATGGGAACCAGTCACCGGGAACCAAGGCCCATCTAAAAATACACACCGGGATTACACATGGACAGATTGGAATAGAAATCAAACACAAACGTATGAATCGCTGTTTTTCACAAATTTATTTTAATTAAACAATCATGCAACGAATTTAAAGCAATAAATGCAACATCTAAAAGCAAAACAAACAAAAGAACAAACGATAAAATAGCCTGAAAAACATTGCAAAAACACAAAACAAAGGTAAACAAACTGTGGCAGACGAACTTTTTCCGGGTCATTGACCAGGTCAATGACGATCGTTATAGCACGGTTCGGTTAACTAACACGGTCTTCTGATTGGACCCCGAGAACCGTGCTATAACGGGGTTGAGGTGTATCACCCAATTTAAAAAAGACGTGTTTTGCAAAAAAAATCCCTGTCGACAATGAAGTGTGACTGAAGAAATGGGATTACATGCACAAACCTAACAATTCTGCCAGAGACTTCACTTGCAATGTTTACATATGAGCATACTCAGTGTATTTATATCGTTTCATCAGTGCTTTTAGAAGATCGATTGGTCTATTTTAGATGAATTGAACTACAGTAGATCAATTGTAGGTTGTTCTGGACCTGTTCACTTGCAATGTTTACATACTGACTGACAGTTGTTTTTAAGGTAACCGGGCGCCATGGGCACATAGGGGCTACCCCTAATGTTTACATACGAGCATACTCAGTGTATTTATATCGTTTCATCTGTGGTTTTAGAAGATTGATTGGTCTATTTTAGATGATTTTAACTACAGTAGATGAATTGTAGGTTGTTCTGGACCTGATAAACCTGTTTGGTTTCATTGGTTGGCAGGGCTTGAGATGTCATTTCATCTCAACGTTGGGTAAAAGTCGCATTAAATTGGAAGCAGTGTCCAAAATGATCTTAACAGTGTTGACGGGGACGTTAAACCTCAAAATACACAAATCAAACAAACAAAACTTTTCTACTGCATCTACTGTTTATGCCATAGTGGAGCGTGATAGCTCAGTGGTTAGTGCACTTGCCTCTGATGCTAGAGGTCCCGGGTTCGATCCCCGGCAGCGGCGATAAAATTTCGGTGTCCGAACACGCTCCATTGACATCATTTGCAGGGATGAATGTCATAAAGTGCACCGTCCTTCGGATCGGGACGTTAACTGGAGGCCCCCTGTGCAGGGAGAACCATCCCCTGTGCAGGTTAAAGATCCCTACCGTAATTACATGATTCATCCTGCGAAACCTGGAGTGTATGTAATATACACCTGCGGTAATGGTCAAATGTGACCGACGCAGTATCAGAAGATAGATAGCATCAATGCAACCCTAATGTTTCAGAATCAGATGTTACTGGGTTAATCAGATCCAATGTAGATAACAACAAAATAAGCTCATAGTGTCTCCAATATACAGAATTACTTACAATCACCAACAATGAAAATACGACAAAACCGGTTAACCGCAACATCATTGCTGCAGTTTATGCCACGTTCAGCATCAAAATTGGCATTTATGTTTTGTGACAAGTAGCAAACGCCGTTCTGTAGTAATGTGCTGGTGTAACGATTTCCCTAAATATATACGCACGCTAAGCGGTCCATCGAATTACCCCAAACCACACCACATAAGACATAAGAATATTTATTTAACGTCGGTTTTCAAGTATACAACATTCAAACATTAGCTCTAAAGCTATTTTACCGACAAACAAATTTAAAAACTGTACAAGTATATGAACAAGGACATCACAGAAAAGTTCCAACATATCACAGACTTTTTACATATTTTACATTAAGACACATTACAGGTAGGATAAATAAGACAACATAAATAATAGAACATAAAAACATAAGAGCTATTGTCACATAACTTCATATCACAGACAATTATAATGCATATTTTTCTAAAAGGTAATAGCTCAATATAATATTAGGATCATTTTTAGTAGAGTTATATGCCTTTGCATGACAGCTAACTGGAGAACAAGGACGAAACCGAAAGGGGAGTAGTGTAACAGGTTCTCTTGACATAAAGTTTTTGCAAGAGTCCTGCCTCGAAAAACGAAAGACCAATTAGCCGGCAAGCAAAGCCATAAATACAGTTTAATTTCTGGTCGTGGTCGCCAGAGCCCCGGCAGCCCATGACCCACCAGGGGAGAGACACACATTAATCCAACATAACTATGAGAAGAGGTCTCCCCCCATGAAGCATGTACCACCGATCGACCCCAGGAACCACGATCAAAACAAAAGGAACAAGGGGGGTAAAGGTTTCAAGCACATGCTTTAAAACAGGGAAAAATAACTAAAACAGAACAAACAAACAAACAAGCAAGCAAGTTTATAAATTATACTTGCATAAGGAACACTTGCATGAGGCTCCTCCCCAGGTCTGGATCAGCCTTACAAACTCACCGTACTTACTAGTAGTTCTCAGATGATTTGGAAGACTGTTCCAGACCTGAGCGGCCTCAAAGCGAAAGGTAGCCTTACCGTATCGACTTGTGCGGACTCGCGGTATCTCTACCAGGTTTTCATACCTGAAAGAATACGTTGTGGTTTTAAAAGATAGTAAATCGTGTAAATATTCAGGTGATTGTTTGTATAAAATTTTAAAAACCTCAGTAGCCATAGTCCTAATTCTATTTACATGTAAGGTAGGCATATTTGCTTTCTCTAGCAAACTTTCATAGGAACTTTGAAAGTCACCGAACACTAGTCTTAGTGCTCGGAGCTGCAGCTTTTCAAGCTTATTTGTGCTCGTTTTTGAACAGAAATGCCATACCAAAGGACAGTAATTGAAATTTGATTTTATAAAAGTTTTGTAAATTAAAATCTTTGTGTCAGTGTTTAAGACATTACATAACCTGGAAAGGACATTAATTTGTTTAGCTGCCTTCTTGCAAATATTTGCTATGTGTGCTTCAAAGTTTAACATATAATCAAATGTAACACCTAGCAATTTTACAGTCTCTTCACACTTGACTTCACTTCCACAGATCTCTAGTGTTTTACAGTTCTCAAAACCTGACTGGCCTAACATAATAGCCTGAAATTTATCTGGATTTGCTTGCATTTTATTGGTCACAAACCAGTCAATAACTCTATTACTTTCTTCTACAAGAACTGTTTTTGTAGTTTGCAGACATTTACTACTATATGACAACGTGTTATCATCTGCATAGTTGTATAATTTAGACGTTTTGACAAAATAAAATATGTCGTTTATAAAAACATTAAAAAGGAGTGGGCCTAAAATTGAACCCTGGGGAACTCCTTTGATGATTCCCAACCATTCACTATAATTATCACCTAGCCTGGCATTTGACCTCCTTCTTGGAATAATAAACGTGACAGTCATCTTATCACGTACAAGTCAGGAAGTGCAGCAACGCAAATAAATTTCATCCTTTTCCGCAGAAGCTTCTTACACCTTAGAGGGAACGGTCCTCGAGAATGTGGACTCCATTAAATACCTTGGAGTGACAATCTCACACAACTTGAGATGGAATACTCATATTAGCAACATGTGTACTAAGGCAAATAGAACGCTTGGTTTCCGGAGGCGAAATCTTCATCAGTGCCCTCAGGATGTAAAAGAGGCAGCATATAGAGGTCTTGTTCGCCCAATCTTGGAATATGGTAGTTGTATCTGGGACCCCAGTGGAGTGGTCCTTAACGATGAAATTGAGAAAGTTCAGAATAGAGCTGCTAGATTTGTAACAGGCAATTACTGCTTTGAAACTGGGAGCATGACTGGAATACTTGGAAAATTAAAATGGGAGTCTCTCAAGAAAAGGAGAAAAGACAGTAGGCTAATCCTTTTATACAAAGGTCTAAAGGGTGCTGCCAGCATTCCAACAGATGACCTTGTTCCCCAAGCTAGACACTGTAGAAATCACCATTCGTTGGCGTTTCAGACCCTTAGCGCAAGAACTGACATTTATAAAGAGTCGTTCTTCCCCAGAACCATTAGAGATTGGAATGCCCTTCCCGATTCGATTATTTCGACAGCTGAAGGTGCTGATGATTTTGTAGCTAAATTTACCTCTTTGGTTAGAGCTAGGGACTAACTTCCCACATCACAGGTCCTGGTGTATGAATGTCATTTGACGTGTCACCAGTAAAAATTCTGATTCTGATTCTGATTCTGAGGACTACTTTGATAAGTGAGAGTTTACACACGACAACTCTGTGTCATTAGTTTTCGCGACTGACAGTTGGCGCGAAATAACGTACTAGGTGAAACTATTAGGTTGGGCTCGGCATACACGGTTCTCGTATACACTGTGTTTGTTCTGGATCTTTGTGTGTTGTGCCTTTATATTCTCAAACTACACAGAGCCCGGTGGTGTGTCTGCAAACTTTGTGGTACTGTGTGGGTATATTTGCTGAAGAATCTGATTTGTTTGCTGGAATACTTGTAATGGCTTGTGGTAATCTCAAATTGAATATGACCCCTTTCATGCTGCTGATAGGTCTGGTACTTTTGAAATTAGTTACTGCTGAGTTTTCAGCTGAGACAAACCTTGATTGTAAAATCAAGCAAAACAACCTGGAATGGCAAATGTCTGAATACTTGACAAGTGTAAGGAATTAAGGCGTAACTATACCAAATTTAGTGACACAGAGGCCTTTCTGATATTTAATCTTCATCAATGTGTCTCAACCCCAAAGTTTTGAAACCGAAATTAGGTAACCGTAGAAGCTCAAAATGTTTACGGCGTTTCAGTCCTTCCAAAGGAACAGATATTTTGGTGCTGCTGACTCTAGCTGGGGATGTTGAAACAAACCCAGGTCCCAGGTATAAATTTCGTCTCTGCAATAAACTTTGCAAGACGTCGGATAATGCTGTGGAATGAATGGACTGTGGAAAGCACTTTCATTCGATTTGCAACAACCTTGATTAAAATGATTTTGAGATGATCCAGTCAGGGGATCGTGACTGGTACTGTTCGGAATGCAAAGCTGACTGTGGTCTTTGTGACGTTGCAGTGCTGAACTGTCACAAGGCAGTTCAGTGCGATCGGTGTGAACTATGGATCCATAATGAATGTTCCTACATTACTGAGACACAATATGAAGTTTTAGAAAATGCAAACTGCACATGGATATGCCCAAAGTGTGAATTGTTCAACTGTTCAGACTCATTCTTTGTTGAAAACGTGAACTCGGAAAACCAAAATAGCTTTGAACCCCTCTCTGGTAGAAAAAGAAACAGCGACTTGGTTTCGAACTCAATCAATTGGACTCCAAAAAATGGTTTAAAATTTGTGAGCATTAATATAAACAGCATACGTGGCAAAATATTGGAATTTATAGCGTTTCTTGACATTCCAAAACCTCATGTGGTGGCCATCCAGGAGACAAAAATTGACAGTACCATTGCAACTTGAGAACTTTTCCCTGAAACTTGTCCTTATAATGTCTACAGGAAAGACAGAAATACCCATGGAGGTGGGGTGATGCTACTTAGGACATCCCCCATATGCCCTTAACAGACTTGGTGAACGATTCGGAATCAGTCTGGATAAAATTGACGGCAAACAAATCTCATTTTATTGCATCTTGGTATCGTCAACCTGGCAGCTCTACTGAAGACTTTCAACTGTTTCGAGAACAACTAGACCTTGTCAGGGACCAGCATAAGGGTAAGAAACTCCCTTCGGTTCACGTCTTGGGTGATTTCAACTTTAGAGACATATCTTAGTCGGACAGACTTAACAAAAATGGTTCTATGTTAAGTCAGTCAGAAGGACAAATATTGATTGACATCATGAATGATCATAGATTGGAACAATTAGTGCACTTTGCAACTCGGGAGGAAAACACTTTGGATCTCATTCTTTCAACTCTGCCTGGCCAGTTTCAAGATGTCCACTCCCCGGACAAATTGAGTGACCATGACGTGATAGCCGCAACATTCAAGATCTTCCTGACCCACAAAAGAAACCTAGGAGGAAGGTGTATTTGTATCAGAAAGGTGATTTTGAATCTATGAGGAAGGATGCACAAAACTTAGCAAAAGAAAAATAGTTCAACGGTCATTCTAGTTCTCGGTCGGTACAAGAAAATTTCAACCTTATTACTTCTTTTATAATGGAGGCAGCAGATAAACACATCCCCTCAATTGAGCAAATCGAAATCTTCTGTCCCTTGGATCACATCTGAGGTCAGGCGAAAAATTCGCAGAAAAACAAAGACTCACGCAAAGGCTAACAAGACTGGCAGTAAGAAAATTTGGTCAATGTTCCAGGATCTTAGACGGGAAATAAAGGCTGATATTAAGACTCAGCATGATTCGTATGTGAATAACTTGGTTGGTGACATCAAGTCCAATCCTCGAGACTTTTATCGGTACATTAATGGTCAAAAGAAGGACACCCAAGGTATCCCCGATTGATAAAAAGTGGAATATGCATCACTGAAACTGAGGCAGAGCAAGCAGAGGAATTAAACGGTCAGTTCACGGATGTGTTCCACAAAAAAGAGCACAACCATGTTCCATTGCTTGAAAGGACGGCCCCGTTATGGAGAACATTGTTGTAGCTAAAGAAGGTGTAATCAAACTTCTGAAAGGCCTGAACCCTTCTAAAGCATTAGGACCTGATGTGTTGCATCTCAGAGTCCTAAAGGAACTTGCATGAATTAGGAAGCCTTCATGCAGACTAAACTAAATTAGTGTACACCGCGACAGAGGTAAGGGCGAGGATTATGGCCATGTAAAATCGATTTAAGCCCCCCCCCCCCCCCCCCAGTGGAATTCTTTCCACTGATCGTTCTTCTGTGGCGGTTTATTTATGCTGTTGTTTGTTACTACTTACTGTGTGTGTCGCTTGTGTCTTTTTATTTTGGATGGCCATTTGGCCATTTTGTGGGAAAGTAACTGTCCTTATAGCCGTCCTTTGTTTAGGTTTCCATTATGGTCTGGTCGCTTTATGTTTGTGTTTCCTTCCCTTTGGTGTCTTTGATGGGTGGAGTAAGTTAATTGTATCGATTCCTGATCTTTGTTTTACTTCTACTTTGCAGTTGAATTGGGTCCAGTTTTCGCATACCTTTTTCAGCAGCCACTTGATTCGGGTGAAATTCCCAAGGAATGGTCTTTAGCAAATGTATGCCCATTGTACAAGAAAGGTGATCGAACCTGTGCTGGAAATTATCGCCCTCTATCACTCACATGTGTACCTTGCAAACTTTTGGAACACATTGTTTGTTCAAATGTACTGGCCCACCTTGACCAACATAAACTATTATCTGATAGACAGCATGCTTTCAGAAAGAACCATAGCTGCGAAACACAACTGGTGACAGTGATAGATGATTGGGCTAAAATCTTGGATAATGGTGGACAAATTGACACATTTATCTTGGATTTTGAGAAAGCTTTTGATACACCTCCTCATGAGCTTCTGAAAAGCAAACTTAATGGTTATGGCATTGGTGGCAAAACTTTAAAATGGGTTGACGCTTTTCTATGCTATAGAGAGCAACGGGTGGTTGTAAATGGAAGTAAATCTGATTGGGCCCCTGTCCTGTCTGGGGTCCCACAGAAGGCAGTTCTTGGTCCACTTCTTTTCTCCCTTTACATAAATTACATCTCACAGGAAATTGATTCAGAAATAAGGCGTTTCGCTGATGACTGTGTTTGCTACCGAGAAATAAAAACTTCGGAAGATACAATAAAAATTCAGTATTATATCGACAAATTTGGTAGCTGGGCTAGGAAGTGGGGAATGCGGTTCCAACCCAGTAAATGTAACATGATGCAACTTAAAAGAAAGCGGATCAAAAAGATCAATGCTACCTATGAATTGTAAGGAACTCTCCTTGAAAATGTAGAAAGCATTAAATACCTGGGTGTGACAATAACGAATGCTTTAAGGTGGAACACTCACATTAGTAATTTTGTACTAAGGCAAATAGGACCCTTGGCTTCTTGTCTTGAGACGGAATCTGTCAGCATGCCCATAAGACGTAAAAGAAATGGCATATTAGGGACTGGTTCGTCCAGTCCTGGAATATGCAAGTACGTCCTAGGATCCACCTACCGGTACCCTACAGGAAGAACTGGAGAAATCCAAAAACGGGCGGCTCGTTTTGTAACTGGGAATTACTCGTTTGTAACTAGGAGTATGACTGGCATTCTGGAACAGTTAAAGTGGGAATCTCTAAAAGAGCGGAGAAAACAAAGTAGGCTGATACTTTTATATAAAGGTCTAAAGGGTAGAGCCAGTATACCCATGGGTGACCTTGTTTGCCCTTCAAAGACAACACTTCGGAAAAACATTCATTAGCCCTTCAAAGAATCGGCACTAGGACTGACATCTACAGATTTAGCTTCATCCGTAGGACAAGCTCAGATTGGAATGAGCTCCCCTCTTCTCTCTTCTCTCTTGATGTATGCAGAAGGTGCAGATGACTCCATCTCTAGTTTCACCACCCTTGTGAGATCTAGGGACTAGTTCTGTTGGTCGAAGGTCCTGGTGAAGGATTGTCTAAGGACGTGTTATCAGAAAACAATTCTGATTCTGAGAACAAGGGCACAGATGTGAAAGTGATCATTGGCGAGGAAGTAGTACTGCAACAGCAGCTACTTGTATGCGCAATATGAGGATTGATGTGCCACCTAAACCCAAGCGCAAGCCCCCCCCCCCCCCCCCCCCCCCCCGCTGACTAAAAGTTTGGAAGCTGAAAGTACCTCAGACAAGAAATCATTTCCAGGAAGTTTTCATCCAGAACGTGATTGCCTCAGCAGGTGTAGCAGATACTACCACTGAGGATATATGGAACAGCATCCAGACAGGTCTGCTCAAGACAAATGAAGAGATGTGTGGCACAACTCCGGCCCCGCCGCTGGCGTCGCGAAACATGGTCATATATAAATATTGCTGCCAAGTGTAAATACTGAGTGTTCAAGTATAAAACATTATAAACAGAACAGAATCTACGACAATCAACAACTATTTCATACATGGTAAAAAATCACAAAGGCACTACTTATGCAGATGCATGAATAAATATTAAACTGGCATTGCAAATGTCACACATGCACTTCATGCACATACATGACAAAACATCACACTGGCATTATAAACATCACACGTGTACTTCTTGCACATGCATGACAAAATATCACACTGGCATTATAATCATCACACATGTACTTCATGCACATGCATGCCAAAATATCACTCTGGCGCAACATATACACCAGCATGACAAAGCACTCGCTATCTCACAGTCTGACTCGCCAAGCAAAGCTTCGAGGCGTTTTGTCAGACTAAGATGGCAAGTAATAAAATAAATATCATATATATGTACCTTTCCAGCACATGCATGACAAAATGTCACTCTGGTGTACCAAATACACCAGCCCCACAAAATACTAAAAAAATATCACACATACCGCTGCACATGCATGATAAAACAACACTCTGGTATAATGCACACAGGAGCATGATAAAACAAATACTCAAAAGACAAGGCAAAGATTTATATGTGGTAGAAACTGTTGCAATAAAATATGACCTGTTATATATGACGTTATGTGTACAGGTGGCACATGACAGATAAGTGGATATACAAGATAATTTTAGCATACACATCTTAAGTAAATCCTGGAATAATTCAGAACTAATAACATAAATCTACTAATTATACTTACGGCCTTTAGATTCTGCTGGAAATATATTGTTACAGTATGAATATTTTTTGAAAATGGAAACAAGACCCTTACCATAAAACATACCGAAATTTTATTTTCAGATGTTCAAATTTAGAATTTATACCAATCACCGAGCTCTCCAGATCTGATAGTTTACGTACAAATGATAAGATAGAGAGCAACTGCTATGTTTAACACTGAACATGGTAAAAAGGCATGTTAGAACCCAGTAAGGACAAACCTGGTCAGTGCAGCATGGTTTAAACAAATAATCCAGGTATCATACTCCATTCCCGCTCTCATATCAAAATCTGAGAAGGAACACCTCAGAAATCCTGACGGAGCAAGTATGCAATGGAGTAGGTTAAAAAACAGAGCCTTGACATACATACAATATTCGAAAATATAAATCTACAGAGTGTAGCTCAGTACATGCCCTGAATACATGTATATCACATTGTATATCATAGGTACCTCGGTGGACAATGTAATAACAGCATGAATGCATGAACAATATATTTAGAATTCTACCTACATGGTAGCCTACAAAATACAAACTAACATGCAGAAATGTATCGAAATGAAAAGATAGCCAGCACATTGTGTACTATTGGGAGCAGCACCTACTGAAAACCTGGCAATACAAGGGACTAGTCAAATGTTTCATAGGTACCCCTGCCAAAGACACAAAATAATAAAACAAACATAATTTTGGATTATAAGGCCTAGAAAATATTATTAAGGTAATGTCCACCGAACAGCTCTCTTCCTGGGCACGCTCAAACCTGAGGAGTTAACCAGTGCAGTGCATATTTTCAAAATACTTGCACTATGCTGTATATGCGGACAGAGCATCATTTACCAACCAATATTACAGTAGTAAACTAGTAAGAAAAGGTCACTCAGGAAGAGTAAGCTGGAACTGTCATAGAATCTGAGGCCTGACCCTCTGGCGTGAAATTAAAGACGGAAGCAAAGTTATCAACCGTGATTTGGTTAATTACCATACATGCAGCCTGTCGTATAATATTTATGTGGTGCCCACTCTTTTTATATCGAAGAATGATATATAGATCGACCACGGCTGGCCCGCGACTCTGAAGATCATCTTTAATCTAGTGTCCAAAGCTGTCCGATGTTTTACCGTCTGTTCGTTCGGGGACTTGAGAGGACGTGCTGATTTGCGGCCCACCCCACTCAATCCCATTGACTGGCAAAAATTATCGGGTACCACCTCATTCTTTCATATTCACTCTTTCGACATTTTTCGATGCCTCATTACGTCTGACCTACCCCCAAGGCTTTTTGCTTTAGGTAACTCGAATGGACAAGCCCGCGACCTGTGGAGTAAAGTACTAACGTTACGTTTAAGAGTTGAAACGTCCATAACTATCTTTGTCTTTTGTAAGTTTTTCTGAACAAAGATGGCGTATATTCTAGACGGCGTCTGCGATTTTAGGGACTTTCAAACGGGTATGGGTGTAGGGGCGTGCTGTTTGGACATTGTTGTCCGGCATTCGCCCCTCGCCCCAGCCTTGATAGTCAAGTTCTTTTTAACGTTTAATGTATATATTTGTGAATATGTTTTAACTTCCGTTTGTGTCATTAGGTGCGAATTTTTTTTTTATCAACAACAACAAAGAGGAGGATAGACGTGCTTCGTGGCAGAGGGACAAATATTTTAAAATTTTAATGTTTTAAATAGTTATATTGAACTTTAGTGCTGTATATACATTGTAAATAAGTTGGTGAGGGTTGCTCCTTGCTGGAGCTGACAAGAATCGGAATATTTGCGGAAATTGGAGGGAATTCCTGTGCCGCATCGCATCCGTAATCCAGCCGCCATCTTGAATTTGCGAAATTTGCGTAGTTTATACCGGCTTCGAACATTTATGCGGTGTAAGCCCTGAAGGCAATTGAACAGATTAATATGATAATCTATACCTGAATTGAAAATCCACACTGGTGTTACCAATATCTATCCGTTTTGAAAATAAATAACCAGAATCCATTTTATCATCATGAAGTGCTGATGACAAACAACAGAACTGTGTAATCACTTTTAACATTGATATTTCTGTTCTTAAAAGTCTAGAACTTTTATGAAATTTGAACATCCAAATAAAAATGGCCATTATTAACTTTTAAATTGAAGATGTTTTATGCTCTGTGGATCTCAGCATAAGCATAAGAGTGTTTTAATTACAAATTAAGAACTTTTATCAATTTATCTTAATTTTGGATGGCCATATGGCCATTTTGTGGGAAAGTAACTGTCCATATGGCCTTCCTTTGTTTAGGTTTCCATTATGGTCTGGTCGCTTAATGTTTGTATTTCTTTCCCTTTGGTGTCTTTTATGGGTGGAGTAAGTTAATTGTATCAATTCCTGATCTTTGTTTTACTTCTACTTTATGTTGAATTTTAAATAGTTGACTTCTTTCCGTGTGTTTTAACATGTTAAAAATCTTGGCGTCTCAAGAAAGACTCTTAGAGCTCATTATTTCAGTTCTAACTACAGTATATCATCAACCACAGCCAGAATTCGTATTGTTTTAATCCCTGAAAGAGACTCCTGCACCTTTAGGACTCTGCTCCCCATTCGCATCATATATCCCTCCTCTACGGAACTATCACATCGCGTATTGGCATATTTGGGTGTGTACAGAACTCAAAATGGACCAGCTGGTACGTAAAAGTAAAAGACTTGATGATAAGCGCCAGGCTGTTGCCCCGCAAGTGGCTGACTGGACACAATCCGAACATAAAAGCTACATTCTTGATAGAAAGCGTGCTCTGGAGAAGAAGCTATTATCTAGTGTTAACCACATTAAGATCACATTCACCCAGAAAGACCAAAACTATATATACGATATGACAAGCGGAATGTTTGAACTGTACAGGTCCGAGAAAATCCGGTTCTATGACAATATTCCAGAGGACTCTAATGTAATAGTTTTGTTTAAGCCAATACTGGATGCTGAGAATGCAGTTGTGGAAACACAGATAAAGGTACACCAGAAAACCCAGAGGGGGTGTGGCCACTTGAAGTTTGTTATAAATTTGTATCACACGACCAGCCGAATAATGGCCAACGGTAAAAACATGGAGATGTTCCGTACAAACCATAGCCAGATTGTAGACAGAATCATGAGTCTGAACATAGTTGAATCTTTGGACAGAGTCCTTCAGGAAGCTGTCAAGGCCCAGCTAAGGAGAATGACACCTAACTCACACTCCTTTGACAGATTGGCTCCTAAGAGAAAGAAAGCTGAAAAAGCCATAAGAGACATGAATTCTGACAAGAATTCTTCTCTTCACCATGGAAAGCACCCGGTGGCTCGAGGATCCAGTGATGATGACCTGGACGACGCCCTATGGTACTGTACACTCTGCAGAGAGTGTAGCTGATGGTGTGGCATGTGATTTGTGTGGTTCTTGGTACCACTATGAGTGTGAAAATGTAACTGAAACTGATATAATGATCCTTGAAGCACAGCGACAATACTATTGTTCAACTTGTAGGCATCAGCATGAAGAAGAATTTGTTACGGATCCCTCCATGCGTGACGCCACACGCAGTGATGAAAGTCTAGGGGATGTGGATATTGACTCTGAGCTAGAACAGGCACAGGAATCTCAAACTATCATACAAGATGAGAATACCCCAACACCCCTGCTTCCTATTAAGTCCAGGGATATTCCTATTTCCAACCACAACAGGCAACATATATCGATCAAGCTTATGGCGTCCTACACTCTGTGCCACCAACGCCATATGTCTCAATGATCCCTAATTTCCAACAGTTTACCCCCAACACCCCCCTTGGGCGTTGCATACAGTGTCTCCGTATGGCATACAGAATCCATTCGCTCCGGCCTACCCGCCGAGACCAGTCCCTTTCATGCAGCCATATTTCCCCAATGCAACAGGGGTACCGCTCCAGCACATTCATCCGCAGGAGATTCCAGCTTTCGGACCACAGGGGCCACTACATGGTCATAGGACTAATCCGGCAAATGTAGCTAACAACAGGAGACATCGCACCCCGGGGCACCATACAGTTAGCGACACGCACCCCGAGATATGCATGATATAGGTGGAAGCAGTGATCATATTCATCAGCCCAATACAATCTCCCCAAGCCCCCTGGCTGAACAGCAGGATCAAAATGCTGAAGCTGTAGACACATCAAGGGACAGCACCCCAGATACAGATAATGGGGAATCATCCACACCACTCAAGGTACAGGACAAGGAGCATAATTCCGTACGAGAGTACTGGACGAGTATTTCATCCCAAACATCGTGCAACGCTGCAGGAGAACAGAATACAGTTAAATCTAGAGATGAGCTAATCTCAGGAAAAGATGCCAGTCAAGAGTCCCCTGATGATAGAGCATCCCAAGTGAGTCTAAAGCATATTCATCCCCAAACGGATACAGCTGACGGAACCCAGCAATGTGATGGGTTTCTGACATCGCAGACACCATCGTCCCCTTCAGTTACAGTACAAATTTCTACAAACAAGACTCTCCCTGAAAACACCAGTGGTTCAAATGATCATCATTTTTTATGCATGGGCCGTGCCTCCCACCAGACATGCAGAAAGAGGAAAAGCTTCTAAAGATCGCAACGTTCAACGTAAACAACATTGACACAAACAAACAGTATCTTCTCAAACTTCTCCGAACCTCCGATATTGTATGTCTACAAGAAACGTGGCTTTTTAACTTTCAATTAAAAGAGTTAAACACCCTACACAAGTCTTATGACGGATTCGGTAAGGCAGTTGATGACGACGACCCACTTCCCCCAATACAGAAACCAAGAGGGTACGGAGGGGTAGCAACGCTATACCGTAACAACATTGACCTCAAGCTAAGGAGATGTCTGGATGGTGGCAATAGAATTGTCGTCGCCTAGGTCTTGTCGGATCCTCCCCTCTGCATTATAAATGTGTACATGCCTAGCAGAAACACTGGAAGTGCGGACCTGTATGACCAAATCCTGCATGAGATCCAAGAAATCATCAATAAGTACAAGTCGACACATCTATTGCTCCTCCTTGGGGATATGAACGCCTGTCTAGCGACCAGACGAAACAATTCTCAAGACGATAAACTAAAAATATTCTGTGAACAAAATAAACTACAATCTTTACAGAAAGGACAGCCCACCTACACCCATGTCAACGGAAAGGACACTGCAGAAATTGACTATATCCTGTTTAGTAAGAACACTCGACAGTACATCAGAAACATGCGGGTAGAGGCACATACAGATATAAATACCTCAGATCATATCCCAGTTACGGCGACCATGAGGATAAAGACCAAACTTGTCAGCTCCAAATCTATTGAGATGAAGGTGAAACCAAGGTGGGATAAATGTGACATTCCGTTATACATTACTTACGTATCACAATGGTTACACCCCTTCAACTTACCGCAGACAGACTTTGATTTTGTGCTGTCGTTGGGACACCTGTCATCCACCCTGAGGAGTGCCGTTAAAGCCAGTATCCCTGGACATAAAGAGTCGAGAAAGGTGTGTGCAATAAAGAACAGAGTCTGGAATGAGGAGATCTCCGACGCAGTAAAGAACTGTAAAAGAGCCTGGTGGGAATGGAAAACAGCAGGAGCCCCAGATGACAACAGCCACCCACTCTCAATCCAGATGAAAAGGCGTAAAAGGCTTCTTCGGAAGACTCAAAGAAAGACTGAAGCCAAGCGGAGAGTAGAGAATTCTAAGCGCATAATGGCATCTTCAGGAAATGACAAAGAGTTCTTCCGTTTAATCAAGCAACAAAGAAAAACCAAGGATTCCGCTCTTCCATATTTGACTGTCGACAACAAGGTTCTGGATACCTCAGAGGATATCTGTGAAGGCTGGGCGATCTACTTTCAAAACCTTGCAACTCCCAGTAATAATGAGAATTTTGATGAAGAAGCAAAAGACACCTACACCCAAGACACGGAACATATCTTGAATATATGTTCGAAGATGAACCAGAACATCCCCCGGCATCTCTGGACGAAGTACATCATGCTATCCATCGTCTGAAATCAAACAAAGCTGCGAATTATATGGATCTGACCAGCGAACATCTGAAGTATGGAGGCCTCCCAGTTGAGAATTATCTGCTGGACCTTGTGAACTACATCTTTGCAGTGAAGAGGGTTCCCTCTGTTCTCAAGAGTGGATGTATTACCCCAATTTTCAAAAAAGGGGAGAAGACGAACCCTGCTAACTACAGAGGGATCACTGTCACTTCAATTTTGCTGAAGGTTGTGGAGCATATACTCAACAAAAGGCATAACTCTCACCTGGAGAAGTCACAATCTGTCCTTCAAAAAGGTTTTACATCCGGCTCGTCATCGATCGACGCTGCGCTCATCCTATCAGAGTGTATATCCGAAGCAAAGAATATGAAAAAACCTCTCATCTTGGCCACCCTTGATGCCCAGAAGGCATTCGATGTGGTGGACCACTGTATCCTGCTACATAAGCTGTTTGTTGACGGAATCAAAGGTGATGACTGGCTCCTCCTTCATGACATGTACACCGACCTTACTTCAGTGGTGAAATGGGATGCAAATTTGTCAAGTCCTATTAACATTCGTCAAGGAGTACGCCAGGGAGGAGTGCTCTCCACCTCCCACTATAAGAGATATAATAATCAGCTCTTGCTAGAAATAGAAAACAGGTTTACTGTGGTTCTTTGATTTTTGTGTTCACGGAGATGTTGAACTGATGAGTTAGGAGGCCTTCATGCGGACTGAACAAATTATTTGTCTAAATCGCGACGGAAGTAAGGGCGAGGATTGTGGCCACGTAAAATCGATTTAAGCCCCCCAGTGGAAATCTTCCACTGACCGTTCCAAGGCGGCTCTTCTGTGGCGATTTATTTATGTTGTTGTTTGTTACTTACTGTGTGTATCACTTGTGTCTTTTGGTTTTGGATGGCCATATGGCCATTTTGTGGGAAAGTAAATGTCCTTATGGCCTTCCTTTGTTTAGGTTTCCATTATGGTCTGGTCGCTTAATGTTTGTATTTCTTTCCCTTTGGTGTCTTTTATGGGTGGAGTAAGTTAGTTGTATCAATTCCTGATCTTTGTTTTACTTCTACTTTACTGGAGCGTTGATTGGATATATTCGAATCCCACACGTAACAGTTGCAGATGACCTCGCCTTTCTTACCCTCTCGCAGGTGGAGATGCAGTGCATGTTAGGACGTGGACATAGTTATGCAGGAAGAAACAGATATGGTATACACCCAACCAAAAGCTGTGTATTGACTTATCCATATGGGCCAAAGGAATCAGATGTGACATACACAATGGGAGGAGCGGAAGTACAGCAGGAAACACAAACAAAACATCTCGGAATTAATAGAGATACCAACTTGAAACTTAATACACAAGAAAAGATCAATATGGGTAGGAGAACAGCATACTCCCTCATGGGTGCAGGGTTCCATAGCCTAAATGGTCTTAAACAGAGTGTGAATGGAAAGCTGTGGTCAACATATGTCATACCCAGAATGCTGTACGGTCTTGAGGTCTTGGACCTTAGACAGCGTGACATTGAACAACTTGAACAGTATCAAAGGAAATCTCTCAGGCAGATCCAGCATCTACCAGACAGGACACCTTCATCAGTGACTCTAGCTCTGCTAGGCATTCTTCCAGTGGAGGCTGTTATCCATAAGAACATGTTGGGACTGTTTTGGCGGTGGCTTTCAAGTGATGGGATTGAAAGGGAGATATGTTTGCGACAGCTTGCCATGAAGGCTCCATCAGAACGTTCTTGGTTTAATCGGATTCGGAAACTACTCGCTCGGTACAACCTCCCCCCTCCTGCGGTTTTAATGGAAAACCCACCTACCAGATCCAAATGGAAATCAAAAGTCAATTCCGTAACTGACAGCCATGTGGAGGATGCGTGGAAAAAGGATATACAACAAAAATCAACCCTAAAATTCATCAACTCTGACAGTGTCGCGGTTGGAGAACCACATCCTGTTTGGACGACGGTTAGAGAAAACGTTTATGACAGCCGTAGAGCACAGGTGAAGTGTCGCCTACTTACCGGCACATATACCCTGCAAAGTAATAAAGCAGTCTTCAACCAACATACGGTCGACCCTACGTGTAAACTATGCAGAAGTGCCCCCGAAACCCGTCAGCACCTGTTGGCAGAGTGCAATGCATATACGGACGACAGAGTAAAGTTTCTCGGCCAAGTCAGTGATGTGTGTCAAAGACTCTCTATTGACACGTCGTCTCCAGAGTTGCTGGTGCGTCTAATCCTAGATCCGTCCACATATATCAAAAGTTACCAAGACATTTGCGTAGTTGAACTCCATAGCAGAGAACTGATAGATCAGATACATTATAAACGCATAAAACTGTTATCACTATTCGAAAGGCAACGGGGTCTCGCGATCTCCGGTTTAAACTCTCTTGGTTCTGAGTCAGTTCCAGCAACCCGCATCTGTAAAGAAATCTGAACGTGCCCCTTGTGACGTCGACCACGACGGTTCGCCGACAAGTCAACGGCGGAAACCTACTCTAACAACAACAACAATGCATGCATACGCATATAATTGTTACAATGAGGACCTTATGTTACACTGGCACAAATATGATATCCTCTTGAAATACAATTATTATTATTATTAACTTCTAAATATTTGGCTGATGAAGTGCACTCTAATAAAACTTGGTTATGCAAAGTATAACCATGAATGAGTTGTTTTGATTGTGAGTGCCTAGCAATTCTCATTGAGTGACATTTTGCAACACTGAAGTTCATGAACCATGCCTCTACCAGAGTGCCAGTTTATCCTAATTTCTTGGAGTATCTGTTGGTCTTCAGTACCTCAATTATTCCTATAAAGGACGCATTCATCAATAAAAAGGGTAGGCCATTAATTATAACAAAAATAAGAAATAATATGGGCCCTTACACGAAACCCTTGGGAACGCCGGACAGCACAGGGACAGGTTATGAACAAACACCATATTTTTGTGTTCGCCCAGAGAGCCACACAGAAATCCATCCGGAGGGTGTCATTTCGGATACCCTTTCTGTGATCCCTATTATGGGACCCGACAAGGTTTTCATGTGAAGGCCATGACTGTACAAATTGGACAAGCTGGATCTCGCATGACCTAAGGTCTCGCATGACCTACTACTTCTGAAGCCATGCAAGGACACTATAGGATCTTGTGATCTAATAGGTGTTGCATGACTTTGCTCACGAGAATGTTTCCAGAGATTAATAGCATCAACAGGTCATTGGAACTGACCTGTAGTTGGCAGGGTCGTATTTTTCTCCCTTCTATATGGGAGCCACACTGGCTTGTAGCCAATCATCTGGTATTGTAGCCTGGGCCATGGACACATGGGAATAGACGCGTATGTTTATTATGTATTTCTAGAAGGATTTTGATACCCTCTAATGAACTTCTGAAAAGCTTAATATTTTGTTGTGACATTTTGCGTTGAAGAGAAGATACTCATGTGGATAGATTCTATTATTAGTTATAGAAACATGAGAAGCTACTCATCGCGAAATTTAGGATTGTACTCCAGCTCTGTCTGATGTTTAACAAAGGGCCTATGTTATTCTTCTTGTTCATTTACAGAGACCGAAGGCCTTAACAGCTCAGTGCTTAGTGCATAGCGAGATTCTCATTCAAATGGCTGGGCTTCATACCTCTATTGTGTGAGTTCGAGCAGGACTAATGCACAGATATATCAAGTGAATTAACCTACGCGCCCATATGATTTATTAGACTTTTCCCCAGCCGAGTTGCAGTGGTTTTACAGAGTCATGCCCAATAAATATCTACCCTGGCTATCCCCAACCTCAAGAAAGACTGTCATAGAATGTTTTACATTGATGCCTGAATAGGTAAACACGAGGCCTATGTGCCACTATGCTCACCAAAGGTCAAGTTGGAGAAAGTGGCCTTTGGCCAGAAAAAACAACTGCTTTGCCATTGTCTATAAAAACACACCTGGTAGACGGCGATTATGCGCCCAATCGCCTTACGGGAACTCCCAGCCATGACTTACGACTTCAACCATAGTGCAGTTTATATCTTACTTTTGGTCCTTTCAGATCAGCGTGAATATTCTGAGGAATCAGAAATAAATTATTGGTTTAGACTCATATTCTAGACAGGTTTTTAATTATTTGGACCCCAATTTGATTTACATCAGTCTTTGAATCGACTGCATATTCGAAATTCGCAAAATTGCAGTATGTGTCCTCTGGCTTTCGTTGCCGGATCATTACAGGGTCACTGACGAGGCTTTATTAGCCGAAACTACGTAGTATGACCCATCTTCTTTCTTATGAATGTTTTCATTGCTCTTAAAGGAACTCATTTTTGAGTTTTATTCAAAAATGTCAATAAATAGGTGAGTGTTCCCGATATATAGCTTTTAGTCAACTTTGTAAACATAGTTTTAAAAATGGGGCAATGATATTCTCAATAACTTTCATTTCTTCATCAGAAAAGATAGGTGTGATAATGAAACCGCGAGCGGTCGATCTTTAATTTAATTTCAACCGGAGGAAGGTAGTCAGATATTTCTTTTTTGACCTGTTTTATATTGCCGATTGAAGGCATTTTCAGCTACCCGGGCTATGCAATATTTATCTAACATGTCAAATAAGACGTAAGTCGAACTACATTCATTTTGAAATACATTAGTTGCAAAATTAATGCAGGATTTGTTCCAGGGGCTTAAATATTCGTAAAGATTATCACATATGACAAGAAAAGGCAACTGATGGGTGTCTGATTACAATTCGCTTCTTCATTCAGTATCCCACACAAACAGTTAATCAAAGCTCTGAAGGCACGGTAGTTGTTCGGTACGACTGAAAATACTGTTAATTTTATTCACAACGATATTGCCTGTTGTTAACTGCGGTGTATTCCTTGCATCCAAAGGAAACATAAATTTACCTCACTACAGCTGGTGTTAAGGGAATGTGTGGCGGCCGTAAAAGTCTCCCTGTCCTTCACTATATTGTAAATTCTATTTTTATACCCCCGGCATACGAAGTATGCAATGGGGGTATATAGTTTTTGTCTTTTCCGTCTGTCTGTGTGTCCGTAAACAATTATTTTGTGTCAAAGATATCTCAGGAACTGCTTCACATAGAAACTTGAAATTTTGCACACATGATCAGTATGACTACTTGTATTGTGGGAAAAATAATAAGGGCCAAGGGGTCAGGCCTTTTAGAGTTATTTCCCTTTGTAGTTCTTGTTTCAGCTGAGGCGATGGCCCTGGCCGGGGGTATACGTGCCCCACTGGGCACTTTGTCTAGTCTGTTTGGAATCATTTTGGATCATTGATTCTATTGTGGAATATTGAAAATATTTGAAGGTCAATGTCTGGTTCAGAAAATAGTTTATATTTCATCATTTGTTAGTTATGTGGTGTATTCCTTGCTTTCAAACGATACTCCTTTCATAGAACACATTTAAAATCACTACACCTTGTGAAACGGTCATGTGTGGCATCCGTAAAAGTCTCTCTGCCCTTCGTCACTGAGTATAGTTTCTAGTCCTTTCTAGCTTAAACTTCGGGATAGGGGGGTCGTCACCGTCTACATCAGACTAACGTTTACCCGCAACCTCTAATTTGTAATATTTTACAAAATTATTTTCAAATCATCTTAACAACAGGAAAAGCAAAATATTTTCATGTTCTCTCTTACTCCATTTTACAAGTTTTATTGGCTTAAATTGGACTTTGTTTGAGAAGAAAAGAATCATTCACATTACCTCCCTTACCTGCAAGCTTTGTTGCACAGTGGATAGAGTGTTGGACTTTGAACCAAAAGGTCGTGAGGTAAAATCACGACTGAAGAAAACATATTTATTTTCTTTATGAATACACGTAAACAATTATTCCGACCGTTCCAAGGTGGTTCATTTGTTGTGGTCTATTATTTGTTATACTTGTCTTTGCATGTAAAATACTGTTTTCATTAGGGTCTAGTTACTTCATGTTCGTGTTTCTTTCCCTTTGGTGGCTCTGATGCGAGGTGTGAGATAACTTTATTGATGCCTTCACTTTCATTTTGATTTCTGGAAAATATAAATTTCATTTGTTAAAATGCACATGCTTAATATCAGGATTTCTTGTTCATTTGTTCTTAGGGGTATTTTTTGGTTCTCTTTCTTATGATGAAGTCGATCTAGCTCTTTTGCGCATAGTGTAGATTATATTTTCTAGTCCTACGGAATAACTAATTCCATTGTGGTATTTTGAAAACAAACTTTGAGGGTAACTGATGAGCCTCAACTGGAAAAAAAAACTAACTAGTCTGGAATAGCAAAGCTTTTACACACCACTCTTTCCATTCCCGTGGTATATTCTTTGCTTCCAAACCAACAAAGTGTTTAACGTCAATACAGATGGTATTAAAAAAGTGGGATGGTCGTTAAGGCTCGAACTTACAGCGGTAAGGGACCTTATGATTAAGAGACAACGCTCTGACCCACATGCCCACGAAGGCCCGTGTCATGAACAAAAGTCTTCCTACCCTTCACCATAGGGAAGATTACGAGGGCAAGTCAATAAAACACCAGCCTATCCCATTTCAAGTTGACCGAGACAACCAAGATTTTCATACATGTTTCACGCATTAGGGCAAAATTGCACCCTTAACCTGTCATTCACTCACAGTATATTGAACGACAAACATGGCTAGCGATGCAAAAACAAGCTTTTTTATAAAAAGTTTAGTACCGTACTGTAATGCGGTACTTGTACATGTATTTGGAAGGGAAAACAGGTCAGAAAATACATTGCGAGTTGTTTATGAGTCGTCTGCACTACTGTATGCACAAGTTAAATTCTGGGTTGGGGAATTAAAAAGCGGTAGAACGTCTTTAGGAGACGAAACCAGGTCTGGACGCCTATCAGATTCCATCGATGAAGGTGGAAGAAACAGCGAATGCATTACACATTGCACATGGTAGCTTTTCAACAATTTTACATGACCGCGTGGGTATGCGCAAGATAACAGCCCACTGGTTCCAAAAATCCCTTAGTGACGAGCAAATGACAAACAGAGCATCAGTATGCAGCGCATTGTTGAAGCAATTTAGGTCAAAGGAAGATGATTTTCATTCACGTCTGGTGACTGTAGATGAGACCTGGGGCCATTATTATGGGAATAAAACTAAAAGTTGCCCGAGGGTAGGGCCTGGGTCTCCGAGGCGAAAGAAGTTCAAAACGCAATCCTTTGATGGCAAGGTGATGGCAACTGTATTTTGGGACGCACGAGGAGTTATTATGTTGGACATTCTAGCAAAGAAAATTACAACAACAGGTGCGTATTATGCATATTTGCTCTTCCAACGAGAACTGCGTGAAAAACGCCGAGGTAAACTCTCCAAAGGGGTTCTGCTTCAACAGGAAAATGCAAGAGTCCACACTTGCAAAATTGCAATGGATGCTGTTGAGCGGAATGAGTACGAACTAATACCACACCGCACGTATTCTCCGGACCTAGTTCCTAGTCCCTAACTTGCTAAAGGATATCCCTGGACGTCATTTCCGGTCGAACGAAGAAGTCGTGGCGGCAGTTGAGGCGTGTGTAGGAGACAAGGACCCTGGTTTCTTCAGTTCTGGGCACATTTGATCTTCCAACGAGAACTGCGTGAAAAACGCCGAGGTAAACTCTCCAAAGGGGTTCTGCTTCAACAGGAAAATGCAAGAGTCCACACTTGCAAAATTGCAATGGCTGCTGTTGAGCGGAATGAGTACGAACTAATACCAGACCCCACCTATTCTCCGGACCTAGCTCCTAGTCCCTTACTTGAAAAAGGATATCCCTGGACGTCATTTCCGGTCGAACGAAGAAATCGTGGCGGCAGTTGAGTCGTGGGTAGGAGACAAGGACCCTGGTTTCTTCAGTTCTGGGCTAATGGCACTGGAACAGCGTTGGTCCATGTGTATCATTCTAGAGGACAATTGCATCTGAACAGAAGAGATCACCTAGAAATAAGTCAGGCTGTTTTTTATTGACTCATTCTCGTATATTTTCTAGTAATTTTGGAAAATTGATTCTGTTGTTGAATTTTTTAAAAATATTTGCGAGCCAGTGATGAGGCCTAATTGGCCGAAATTAGGTAGTCTAGCCCATTAAAAACTGTACACTCGATACTTTTCTGTCCCTGCTATCAAAGGATAAACCTTTTATAGATCATATTTAGATTCGGCGTTTACTAATATTTAAACCTCGTTTACAATTCCATGGCAGATACCTTCAAAATACTATTTAATAAGACAATGTATGACATAAAGTTTTATAAGTGACTCGATTGTTTTTTAGGATTTACGTCCCAGTCAACACTATGTAGATCATTTTGGAGATGTTGCCTCCAATTTTGTGGGACTATTGGCCAACACTGAGCTGATATGACATCTAAAGACCTACCGCCCATATAAACAACATGGCTTAAAGTAGCACCACATTTCCTGTGCAGGCTTAGACCTAAGCGGTTTACCAGTACTCAGGTTCGATTAGTATCGGCACTGCGAGGACGTACCATGCAGCCCAGTCAACTTCTCCTAGCCAAATAAGGGTGGGGGACGCGCATTATAATGTGTGTTTTCTTACTGATGTATGGTAAATATTTTCTGTCCTTCACCATTAACTGTGTGGCCCCCACCCATTGGGGCTGCATGATGCTTCCATGCAGAGCTGAAACCGACCGCTTAGAAAATGTAGGCAAAGGGATGCGAGTCGGACCGTCCATGCATATACGAGCGCGTAAATCCTATTGGTTTCGTTTGGAGACAGGGCTTGAAATGTCATTTCATCTCAATGTCGGGTACATGTTCCATAAAATTGGAAGCAACGTCTCCAAAATGACCTATACCGTGTTGACGGGGATGTTTAAGTTCAAGTCAAACAAAGAAATTACCATAAACTGTATAAACTTATATTGAAGCATCAAAGTGCTGAAAGTACTGAAAAGGGAATCAAAAGTAGGAAAGCAAAAAGTTAATGAAAATCGCATCTCATTTAAAAAACCTCAATAAACGGATAAAATACAAACTGTCCTATACAGAATATAAGTTTTCATCAATGAATTGTTTACCAAGTTCTAGGCTCCTAGCTGACAACTTTGACTTACAATTACATTGGCGCTGCAAATATGGAGAACAAAGAATGAAACAACAGAAGAACACATAAACAAAAAATATCTGAAGACCTAGGACTTCTGGTTTCAGACAAGAACATTTTTAAAGGTTATCAATTTTTCCCATATACGTCTATGTAAAATAAGTGTGTCCCCGGGCTATATTTTGAACAATCTTGGTTGAAGTAGATGGAGCTACATACCAAATATCAAATACCTGGGCCTTCTGGTTTCAGACAAGAAGATTTTTAAAGGCTTTCTCTGTTAGGGTCTATGTTAAATATGTGACCCCTTTGGCCGGACCAATTCTGACCAAAGGGCTATGATTTGAAGAACTTTAGTAGAGGTCCATTAGGCGAAGTTACATACCAAATATCAAAGACATGGGTCTCCTGGTTTCAGTCATGAAGATTTTTGAAGGTTTTCCATATAAAAGTCTATGTAAAATAAAAGTGAAGGCAATGATCAGGAATCGATACTATTTCCACACAGCTCCAAACCGAGACAACAAAGGGAAAGAAACGCAAATGAAATAACTAGACCCTAATGAAAACACCGATAGCGGAAAGCAAAAGGACCGCTACTTTTCCACAAAATAGCCAATTGGCTACCCCCCCCCCCCCCCCCAAAAAAAAAAAAAAAAAAAAAAAAATAGTATAAGCGATACGCACACTCGAAGACAAACCATAACAAAAATAAACCACGACAGAAGAACAGCCTTGGAACGTTCAGTGAAACGAATTCCACTAGGGGGCTTAAGTCGATTTTATGCGGCCGCAATCCTCGTCCTTACTTCCGTCGCGATTTAGACAAACAATTTGTTTTGTCCGCATGAAGGCATCCTAACTCATCAGTGCGCACAAAAATCAAACTACCACAGAGAAACAACGGTGAGGACTCGATAGCAACAAACCACACAAATGCTGGAGCAAAAGAAAACTAACAGTCAAAACAAATGGGTCCCGGAGCGGGGCCATTTTTGGGTCCAGGGCTATAATTTGAACAATATTGGTAGAGGTTCTGTATGGGAAACCGCATCAACGGAGACAAAAAATGTCTGGACAGCATTCATATTGAGGCAGCTCGTACTAACAAAGGTGCTACTCAACTTTGTAATATCGAGAAAAAATGCTCGACGAACTCGGCTGGGAAACATTACAGAACAGAAGGACCAAACATAAACTCATTATCTTTTAAAAATAGTGAACGGACTTGTACCTAGCTATCTCCGTGAAGTTGCACCCCCCACCACACCTTTAGACAACGAAACGACCAGGTACATTCTCAAAAACGCAACCCTTATCGGACAATCCACGCAAATACACATCATTTTTCTAATCCCCCCATGTACTATTCGCGCCTGAAATTCTCTCCCTGATGACATCAAATCAGCACCATCACTCTTGTCTTTTAAACATTTCCTAAATAAGAAACTCCCCACTTACTTCAATACTGGCTCGAGATTAGGACAAATAATGCACGCTAGGCTGAGAATGGAATGCAGTGGACTTAATTCCCATCTTTATAGAAAAAATTGTCCAAAGCCCTTCTTGTCAATGTGATGGCTTCAAAAGCACCTACCTATCAAACTTATTCTGCAGCCAGAACAAGATATCTTCCAAATGACCTACGAAACTATTCTGTCAACGACCTATTATTCGGAAGAGAGGGCGAAAGTACCCAAGTAAATGAGGCCCTCTTTCTCCAATTACAGAACTTTGTACTCAATTGTCACGGGCCTTCGTGGCCTAGTGGATAAGAAAGCTGACTCTTAAACATTAGGTCTCTCACCGCTGTTGGTTCGAGCCTCGCTCCGGTCACATGTGAGACGCCAAGTTCCGCAACCGAAGGTCAGGTGGTTTTCCCCCCTCTCTGATTAACAATCGGCTCGATATGAGTGAAATAATCTTGAAAGGGCCGTAAAACCAAAACCAAAACAAAAAAAATATACTAAATTCTGAAAGATTCCTAAACAATGCGTAATCACCCGCAACTATAGTCCCTTCCCGCACTACATGTACCCTTAAGTCTAAATGAAACATTTAGTCGGTCGGTCTTCAGATTCTTAAAGCGTCTTGTCCTTGTTTCATGGTGCTCTCGGCCACATGACTTGAGGTTGATGCCGGGTCGACGCCGTAGCAATTTCACAATACCAATGCGTTGCACCAGTGTTGACTTGGCGCTGACTGTTCATATGGAAGTTACCCGGTATTGATCGGCACTTGCCTCCGCCATGCCACAACACGATCAGATTCTGCCTGTCTGTCTGTCTCACATACAAAATGGTTTAACGTTTAACGTCATTCATCTATATTGTAAATTATCCATGTTCCATTTCAGGAGATGACTTGCATTTAAGCTGCATGCTTACCGTCAAATCTTGTATTGCAATGTTCTACATGTATATATTCATGTCTCAATAAAATGCCGTTTAGATTTGGCCTTTGTTTTCAGACAAGAAGATTTTTAAAGGTTTCCCTTTTAAGACAATGTGACAGAAGTGTGCGCGCCATTTTGACCCCCCCGGCCATTATGCGAACAATCTTGGTAGAGACCCACAAGATGAATCTACATACCAAATACCAAAGACCTGATTCAGACAAGAGGATTTTTAAAGTTTTCCCTATAAGGGTCTATGTAAAAATGTGGCCCTTAGTGCAGGCCCAATTTTGATCCCTGAGCTACAACCGGAACAACTCTGATAGAGGCTCATTAGGTTAAACTACATACCAAATATTAAAGACCTGGGCTTTCTGGTTTCAGTCAAGAAAATTTTTAAATGTTTTCCCTATATAAGTCTATGTTAAAGATGTGGGCCCCTGGGCGGGGCCATTCGTGGTCCCTGGGCTACAATTTCAACAATCTTGGCAGAGCTCTACTAGACGAAGCTGTGTATCAAATATCCAAGGCCTGGGACTTCTGGTTTCAGAGAAAAAGATTTTTAAAGGTTTTTCCCATATAAGGCTTTACTTGTATCGATTCCTGATCACTGCCTTTACTCCCAAGGCGGTCGTTCTTTTGCAGTGTCTTAACTGTTATTTGGCTTTGTACCGTCGGTTCATATTTCGTCTGCTTTTGTGTGTACCTCCTTGTCACTTTCTATAGGCTTTTCCTGAATGACCTTTTCTTACTAGTTTCTATTTTGTACCCCTTGTGGCTGATCTGTTCTTGTTTTGAAAGAGACTTCATTATGTCCCTTTCCGTTGAAAACCAATCTAAAATCATTGAAGCCTTTAGCTCCATTTCTAGATAGTTTCTAGATGATTTATTAAATATTGTCAATACCTATTTCGATGGTTTGATCAGTCACAGTTACCCTCAGAACTTCAGTTAAATAAAGCTAATTCTTCTGATGACGAGGCCTAGTTTTTAGATCTGCCTCTATCTATTGTACATGGGTTTGTTTCCTGCACAATTTATGATAAACGGGATGATTTTGATATAGTAAATTTTCCTTTGGTGGTGTTCTCGTCCGGCATCCTATGGCTTTATATTTCGCAATTAATTTGGACTTCAATCTCTTTTGCAACAAGGTCTATCGGAGCCCAAATTTTATGGTGACTTAGTATATAATTTCAGAAAAAATATATACTTGCAATGATTTTAGTACCCGATTTCGTAAATCATTCTTCGATATAAAAAAAATTGGTACAGTATAAATATTATACGACATAATGCATGCATGGTAGTTAACCCAATCACGGTAAATAACTTTGCTTACCTCTTTAATTGCACGCCGGTGGGTCAGGCCTCAGATTCTTTGACGGTTACAGTGTAAAATAGAAGTGGAGGGAATGATCAGGAATCGATACAATTAACCCACAGCTCCCATCAGAGACACCAAAGGGAAAGAAACACAAACATGAAACAACAGACCCTAATCGAAACATCAACAGCGGAAAGCCAAAAGGACAGTTACTTTCCCACAAAATGGTCAATAGGCTATCCAAAATAAAATAACATAAACGACACAAAGGCTTACTTATGAAATGTTGGTTGGTACCTGATGCTCTGTCTCTGGTTTGGCCCATCGGAATCTAACTGTTTTCCTTTGCTCCAGCATTTCAGTGGTTTGTAGCTGTCGGGTCCTCAACCTTGTTTTAACTCTGTGGTTGTTTGATTTTTGTGTTCTCGGAGACGTTGTACTGATGAGTTGGCAAATCTTAATGCGGACTGAACAAATTATTTGTCTAAATCGCGACGGAATCAAGGGCGATGATTACTGCGGCCGCGTAAAATCGATTTAAGCCCCTACCAGGTGTAATTCTTTTCTCTGACCGTTCCAAGGCGGTTCTTTTGTCGCGGTTCATTTTGTTATGGTTTGTCTTTGAGTGTGTGTATCGCTTATATCTTTTTGTTTTGGACAGCCAATTGGCCATTTTGTGGGAAACTAAATGTCCTTGTGGGGCTTTCCGCTATTGCTGTTTCCTTTTAGGGCTAGCACCTTAATGTTGTTGTTTTTTTTTTCGATGGTGTCTCTGGTCATTGCCTTCACTTCTATTTTTCGTTTACTGATCATTATCCCCACGCTTTTAAAAAAGTGTTCGGGGATATTGTGTACGCATCCGTCCGTCTGTCCATCTGTCCGTCGTCCGTCACGATTTCTCCTCCTTAACCACTGGCCGGAACGCAACCATATTTGCTACATGGCTTCCTTACATGGTAAAGCTGCGCGAGAGGGGCGTTATAGTTGGCTCCGCCCAAAGGGGCCATCTCAGGGGGTTAAAAGGTCACGCTACACTGTAAAAGTCCCTAGCCCCTACATTTCTTCACCGATTTCAATATAACTTCACACAAATGTTCCTTATGTCAAGGTCACTGTGGCTATTTTTAGAAAAACTTTGTCATCGCTCTAGCGCCTATATTTGTCCACCGATTTTAATATTACTTCACACAAATGTTCCTTATGAAAATATCTCGAGCAAGTTTGACTTTCAAGGTCGTCACCTCAAGGTCAAGGTCACGGTGGCCATTTTTAGAAAAACTTTGAAATCGCTCTAGCGCCTACATTTCTTGACCAATTTCAATATAATTTCACACACATGTTCCTTTTGACTAAATCTCGAGTATGTTTGACTTTCAAGATCAAGGTCACTGTGGCTATTTTTAGAAAAGCTTTGTTATCGCTCTTGCGCCTAAATTTCTTGTCCAATTTCAATATAACTTCACACAAATGTTCCTTATGACAATATCTCGAGCAAGTTTGACTTTCAAAGTCATGGCCTTAAGGTCAAGGTCACTGTGGCTATTTTTAGAAAAACTTTGTTATCGCTCTAGTGCCTGCATTTCTTGACCGATTTCAATATTACTTCAAACAAATGTTCCTTATGAAAATATCTCGAGTGTGTTTGACTTACATGGTCAAGGTCACAGTGGCTATTTTTAGAAAAAACTTTGTATTCGCTCTAGCGCCTACATTTCATGACCAATTTCAATATAATTTCACACAAATGTTCTTTTTGACAATATCTCGAGTGTGTTTGACTTTCTAGGTCAAGGTCACTGTGCATATTTTAAGAAAAAACTTTGTCATTGCTTTAGCGCCTACATTTCTTGATTGATTTCAATAGAACTTCATCGGCCCCCGCCCATAGGGGCTGGAAGAAGTATATGGGCTGCATGATGCTTCCACGCAGAGCTGAATCCGGCCCGCACACTAGTGCTGGCAAACCGCTTAGAGGATCTAAGCCTGTCCAGGAACCGTGGTGCGTGGTCCATGCTAATAAACCCTGTTGGTTTCATTGGGCGACAGGGCTTGAGATGTCATTTCATCTCAATGTCGGGTTAAAGTCCCACAAAATTGGAAGCAACGTCTCCAAAATGACCTTTACAGTGTTGACGGGGACGTTTAACCTCAAATCAAACAAACAAACAATAGAACTTCACACAAATGTTCCTATGACAATATCTCGAGTGAGTTTACTTTCAAGGTCATGACCTCATGGTCAAGGTCACTGTGGCTATTTTTATAAAAAATACTTTGTCATCGCTCCAGTGACTACATTTATTGATGGCTTTTTCTTATCCCCACGCTTGGGGGATATTGGGACCAAATTTTTAATCCCCCGCCCCATGCAGGTTCCATATGGAATTTGGTTTCAATTGGCCAAGTGGTTTCAGAGGTGATGTTTTAAAAATGTGGATGACACAGACGACGACGCATACGCAGACGACGTACGACGGACAACTGCCTATACTATATGCTCCCCTGGAGCCTTGGGCTCTGGAGAGCTAAAGATATAACAATACATCGTAAAATTTTCGTGTTTTTTCCGGCGGTAAAATGTACAATGTATTTCGTAATTTTGCTATGAACGCTATTCGTAATATATATTCATTAATGATTTTATTGTCAAAGACTGCTTCAGTGCAGCAGCAGTTACAGATTGCCAGGCATAAAATGTTAATGACATTGTCGGTTTTATCATCAAGAATCCGTTATCAGAGAAACGTCCTTTGACTCCAAACGCTTCCAGCCATACAAATGGTGCAATTGCGTTGGTTGATATGGAGATCGAAAATTCGTCAGCTGTAGGACCAGGCTGTACATCGATTACCTGTGAAAAAATAAAAACCTCCATTATATGGATGTGTATAAGAAGAAAGGATTGTCAGTATGCGAGATACAAGATTTCAAATAATACTAAGAAATTTGTATGAGTGTACAAAGTAACAGACAAGGGCAACAACCAGGAACTCAAATAAATCTCACATAATATCGCAAAATCACGTCGTGATGGCAGCACTATTTTTCACAAACGATCGTTACCAAAGCTAAACAAATATTCTACATCAAATACATAATCGGTAAGAGTGAAAAAATACAACGACAGAAAATGGCCACACAATAAAATGGTCAGTAGTAAATTACTTGAATGCTTAAGCTATCTATATAATAGGATACAAACTTCACCCATAGTTCTCAGTGGAGTTCACAATATTTATTTGGTAGTTCGGTTCGCATTATGGATTCTTAGCTCATCAATGAATCATCAAGGACAACAGTAAGGTAAATAAAGACTGTGATGGCCAACCAACAAATTTGATCGCTGTGAGTTACTTCACTGGATCTTTATTATCATATTAAAGTACTTCTTGGAAAAAGTTTATTTGTACAATCTAATCGACTGATCCAGCTGTAGTCATGGATTTGTTTTTGTTTGAGAGAGCCTTTACCACACTCTTTACTAAGTCAGCCGACGGCAAATTGTTGCTATTTTATCCAGAAAACAGGAATAGACATTTCATGCAAATTGTCTCCGACTATGGAGATAATTTGCACGATATGTCAAATCCTGTTTTCTGGAAAAAATTAGAAACTATTTCAAATTGTCGTCTGCTGAAACAATACCCAGCGTATTAAATATGAAAATATATGAAAATATATCACCCACGGCCTTCCGTGACCTAGTGGTTAAGAGTGCTGACTATAAATCATTGGGTCACTTACCGTTTTGGTTCGCCCCTCGCTCGGGTCACATGTGAGACGCCAAGTTCTGCAACGGAAGGTCATGTGAATTTTGAAAAGGCTGTAAAACCAACACAAAAATAAAATCCACTGACATGGGCGACAAAATACTTTTGCAGGAGTTGCCACTCCTGTAGGTGTTCCCATTACCCTAACATACGTGGTAATTCAGTACAAGGCACATTCTTTTGCCAGAAACTGACAACTACAATTTGCTAAGTATCAGATTCTGTAGAACAGATTGTATTCAACCGTTGCAACAATACCTGAAGGTTTGGTGTCTGTAGTCCCTGTGCTTTGACAAATGGATTCAGCGTTAACCAGTTTGTTTCACCATTTACAGGATCACCAAAATGGAAGTACAGAAAACAGTTCGCATCTCTTATACAACCGGCTTCCTGTCGCATGGAACCTATGTCTCTTCGGAACACTGACTGAGCAGTACTGTTTAGCTAAAACAAAAACAGAAATCTGGATATATTAATACAGGAATTAATTCCATTTTTGTGGATTCCATCGATGAATAAACTCGGACGAATCTCTCAAATACTGTATGAAGCCCGAAGGGTCTAACTGTTGGTTTTCTTTTGCTCCAGCATTTCAGTGGTTTCTTGCTGTCGAGTCCTCACCGTTGTCTCACCTCTGTGGTTCTTTGATTTTTGTGTTCACGGAGATGTTGAACTGATGAGTTAGGAGGCCTTCATGCGGACTGAACAAATTATTTGTCTAAATCGCGACGGAAGTAAGGGCGAGGATTGTGGTCACGTAAAATCGATTTAAGCCCCCCAGTGGAAATCTTCCACTGACCGTTCCAAGGCGGCTCTTCTGTGGCGATTTATTTATGTTGTTGTTTGTTACTTACTGTGTGTATCACTTTTGTCTTTTTATTTTGGATGGCCATATGGCCATTTTGTGGGAAAGTAACTGGCCTTCCTTTGTTAAGGTTTCCATTATGGTCTTGTCGCTTAATGTTTGTATTTCTTTCCCTTTGGTGTCTTTTATGGGTGAAGTAAGTTAATTGTACCAATTCCTGATCTTTGTTTTACTTCTACTTTACACATCGATAAAATCCACAAAATGATAATTCATTCCATATAATTCCAACTTTGTCATCTAAATGTTATAAAAATACCACCAAAATGTTACATTTTTGGACTCCTTTCGAAAGCGTAAGAATGAACTTAGCAAAGACCATGGCGGAATGAATATTCAATTAGAAGCTGCCATCTTCGAAAGAAATCCAATCGAGAAAAACGTCAAGTCTTAAAATTCCGTTTAGTTGTCTTCTAACATTTACGCTTTCAATAGTTTCTCATCGTTTTTTTAAATCGAACAATGTTGTCTTCACTTAATACAATGGCGTTACGCGCGAGTATTCAACGTGCGCTTTGACGTCACGTCACGTTATATTACTACATGTGCCTATGTGAACTCGTTCTGGGAATTTATAAAGGGGGATATTTCACAAACGTTTGATGAGTTCCTTCCAGGGATAAAGGAGATATGGAACGGACACAAAATTCCAAGTTTCAAACTCGTGACCTTCACCTGTGACCTTGAACTTGAGTTGGCACGGTTCATTTATCGGTTCTGCACATCACTGAGGGATATATTTCACCAAACTTTTAAGAAAATCCTCCCAGGGGTCAAGTAGACACAAAATTCAAACTTTCAAATTCGTGATCTTGACATTGAGTCAGCATGGTTTAATTATGGGTTCTGCACATCAGCTCACAGGGGCGGGGGTATTTGACGAAAGTTTTATGAAAATCCTTCCAGGATTTAAGGAGATATGGAACGGACAAAAAATAAAAAGTTTCAAACTTGTGACCTTCAACTGTGACCTTGACCTTGTGTCGGCATGGTTTATTTATATGTTCTGCATATCAGCTCACTGAATGGGACATATAACCAAAGTTTAATAAAATCCTTCCACGGGTAAAGGATATATGGAACGGGCATAAAATTCACTGTTTCAAATCCGTGACCTTCCAATGTGACATTGACCTTGATACAGCATGGTTTATTTATCAGTTGTGCACATCAGCTCACTGAGGAGGATATTTGACCAAAGTTTAATGAAAATCCTTTGAAGGGTAAAGGAGATATGGAACGGACACAAAATTAAAAGTTTCAAACTCATGATCTTCCAATGTGACCTTGACCTGGTGTCGGCATGTGTAGCGGGGTATAAAAAGTAGTCAATGTAACGTTTCGCTATGTTCAGACAGCGTTCAGCGCTCGGGTGTTCATAGCATTGTTAGCCTAAAAAGCTCAATAGCGGTCAAATTATTAATTACTCCAGTGAGTGAGTGTTTGAGCTTTACGTCCCACCAACAGCTAACGTCATACGGAGACGGGACCTCGGTTTAAAGACTCATCCGAAAGTCTGGAGAAGCCCGGGAACGATCCTGCAACCCCTGGTTTACAAGGCGAGTAGCGATACCATTGCACCACGGAGGCTTCTAATTACTCCACTAAGTACCAATTACAATGGTATTTTTTGCTGAACAAACGTGAGTAGCTTTTGCTAATGAATCGTTCTGAATCATATAGAATATTAGACTTTTGTTGAAAGCTAACTTCAAGGAAATATTTTGTTATTATTCTGTATTTACCAAATACTAATACTTACAAAATACCCAAATTTGCATTTGAGATGTTGTTATTTCACTGCTACGATAATGCTCTTTCTAGCAGATATGTATTCTGAGTTCGGCTCTTTGGAACAATATAGTAACGTTATTTTGGAGCGAAACGTTACTGTTAAGAACCAACAATCACCCTATGGTTTAAAAGAAACAAAAGTGGTCCTCGATGCGCGACAATATCGGTTCTTGATTTGAGAAAAAGAAAACTGGCTCACAATGAGCAACACGATTTAAAAATTGGCCCTCGATTTGCGACCGGGCCTTGATTGGAGTCCTGCAAATATCAGCAGCAAGCAAATGAAAGGGCCGACTCATGATGAATGGCACTTACCATCATTTTCTTAAGTATTAGGACAGAATAGGTCATAGCAAACAATGTAGACCTAGAACAGACTGCTCCTCAAGGAACAGACTGCTCCTCAAGGAGCAGCCTGATTAGGGTCATCACTCTTTGTCATTCCGTCAGCACCTTTGGACTCCTTGCTGGAAGTCAGGTTTTTAGGAGAATTACGACAAGCCCGTAAGGTGTCCTATTTTTTAAGGATTTTTACGGTATCTCATAGACAAACAGGGAAGGTTCAGGCAAGACAGAGCAAAAAATCAGTTATCTTACTGTAACTCGCGCACGGATGGCTTGTTTATCATGGATAATTAGACCGTTCTCTTTATCTTGATCGAGTCCCTAGAAAATATTTGCCATAGTTCCAGACCACCATATATTTAGGGTAACTGTCAAATTTCACCTTGAAAAGATATATAATGTGTGTACTCAGCGAGGCGATTCTATTGAGTACACACAACATTTCTTTGATTTATGAATGGTCAGAATGACTGCCTTTAGTCACCCTCCTTATTTCCCATGGTCTTGCGCTATGGCTAACCCATTAGTAGTTCGAAATATCCCTATCTCGGACAAACTTTCATGGCCCCATGCATTCAAGCTATTGAAATACAACTGTTTATGGACCGACAAAACATTTGTCAGCCAAAATACTCAAATTCTGAGCGTAGTTGTCGAAATCATTGACACAATAATCTCATTATCACTCTTTCTTAACGGGAATGGCCACACCATCAGCGGAGGCAGCTCTTATAAACATATTTCGTATCAGCTACCAATATGACGAAAGATTTTGCTCCTGGGAAGCAAATAGTATCCCTTTTCAGAGGGATTTAGTTAATGGAAAAGCAAACAGAAAGACAGGAGCTGTTTCCATTCTTCTTTTTCCAAGAAAATACCCTTTTCAGAGGGGTATAGAGCAGTAAACCTTCGATGGCTCGAACACCGATGGCTCGTTTACCATGGCTGACCATGGCTGAATCGAACCCATTTTTGTGTGCCAAGGGAATTCCTCTAAGAAGAAGTGTGGGAAAATAAAGGAGATTTTTTACTTTTATGTTGTTAACGTATTCTGTGTATGCTCATTAGAATCGCCTCGTCGATATTTTTATCATGAAACACCGAAAAGCTAATCCAAAATTAACCCCGTTATGCCTCCTGGCAGTAAACCTCAGTGGCTCGAACTACCCCTGCCTCGAACAGATTTATATTGTCCCAAAGATGTTCGAGCCATTGAAGTTCGACTGCATATAGAAAAGGAAACAGGAAGTACACAGTTGTTTCTCTTGTATGAATGGCCGCAAATATGCCTTGTTCCAAGGCGGCTCTTCTGTGGCGATTTATTTATGTTGTTGTTTGTTACTTACTGTGTGTATCACTTGTGTCTTTTAATTTTGGATGGCCATATGGCCATTTTGTGGGAAAGTAACTGTCCATATGACCTTCCTTTGTTTAGGTTTCCATTATGGTCTGGTCGCTTAATGTTTGTATTTCTTTCCCTTTGGTGTCTTTTATGGATGGAGTAAGTTAATTGTATCAATTCCTGATCTTTGTTTTACTTCTACTTTGTTTATCCATTCATCTGACCGACCAAGACTAAAGTGAGACAGACAAATACTGACTAACCTCAAAAGGAATAGTCCATGTATGCAGCGCTGTCATGTTGTCCCAGGAGTACATTTCTACAACAAGAGTTCCTGCAAAATCTGTAGGCTCATTACGTGATGCCCGTCTCGATGCTGATTGGTTGTTAGACTCCGTGTTGTAAGTACTTAGGTCCAATACATTGAATGGGCGCGGATTTGACTTTGATTTGAAATAAAGGGTGTAGTCTCCGGGTAGCCTGCTCTCCTTGATGTTCAGCTCATCCATGACAATAAAGACATCTACATCACCTCCCTGCTTGAAGGGTGAAATCAAAGTTGGAGAAAAGAAGTGTCGAGCAAAATAATGTAACATCTTCCATTTCCCGCCATATTCTGAGATGAAAGAAAAAAAGTCTTACTCATTACATCAATATTACATAATCCTGTATTTCAAAGCTCTAGAAATAGCATGTTTGATAAAACAAAATACTTTTTTTTCCGTTGATTGTGTTGGGGTTTAATGAGACGCCAATCCTTGTGGGTCATTTCGGGTCGTCTCTAAGAGAAAGGGAGAAAAGAAATAAAAGAAATAGTAGAGGAGATGAATGTGAGCGACAGGGAACAAAGGGGAAAATAAACCGAGGTGTAGAAACAGAGAAAATTACCCCCCCCCCCCCTCTCCCCGAGCCTGCTCTAAGGACAGATGGTCGTGCCCAACTGTAAGCCAATATCAGTTGGGACTCTTCGGTGAGGCAAGATACACGATACCCTCGCCTCACGTAATCACCACACAAATATTTTTCCAACTTCTGCTCCATAGATTGTGGATTCTGGCTAGAATCGCCTCAGTAAGGTCGTTCATCGAAGTTCGTTTTTTTTTTGTCGGCTACTTGGATTTCCTCCGTCGAATCCACATCAGCACTTTCGAGAACGTATTTTTTCTTAATTTCTCTGAGCGTTCAGTGTGATGGAAGCGATATATATATATATTGGAGTAGAAATTACATGTATATGAAAATTACATTGCCTTGAAATATCCACTTTTCTGTGTTAAGTGGGATTTACTAGGGTTTATGATACACAAGATGATAAGATCCTTACCTAGCTTTGGTCTTTAATGTACCTTAATTACATCACTTTCTTTTTTGAGGCTCGTCATTACAATCTAATTTTCCAGTCATGAAGTGAAGCTATTAACGTTAACTTTTGAACCAAAGCACACATCATAGGAAATGAAATGGAAAGAAATTAAAGTGAAGTCTCAATGACTCAAACACTGGTGGCTCGGTTAAAATGACTTGAGTAAACTATGTTGTATGTTCTCATTAGAATCGCCTCGATGAGGCGATTCTAATGAGTACATACAACATACTTCTTTTCATATAAGCATAATTCCCCCTGACACGGCACTATGAAAAACCCCATCGGTTTGAACAACCACTGTCTCGAATATTTTTCAATCCCTAATGGAAACATCAATAGCAGAAAGCCAAAAGTAACTTTCCCACAAAATGGCCAATTGGCCACCCAAAACAGAATAACACAATCGACACATTCACTCAAAGACAAACCATTACAAAACTAGAAATGCGACCATAGGGCACGGATGCCCCCGCCTGAAAACATGTCTATGTTCGTATTAATCCATAGAAAATTATTGACGGTGTTTAAGTTTTGGACCCTTTTATCACATCTGACCTCTAAGTATGACCTTGGCCTTGGAGGTACGGACCTAAATTATGTGTGAGGCAGATTGTCTAATGATGGCCAACATTTCTGCCAAGTAATTTCAAAATCCATCCAGAAATAAGAAAGTTATTGACTGCGTTTAAGTTACGGACACTTTTTTGACATTTGACCTCTAAATATGAACTTGACCTTGGAGGTATGGACCTGGGTTTTGCACGTGACACATCGTCTAATGATGGTTAACATTTCTACAAAATAATTTCAAAATACATCCAGAAATAAGAAAGTTATTAATTGCGTTTAAGTTTCGGAGCCTTTTTTTACCTTTGACCGCTAAGTATGACCTTGACCTTGGAGGTACGTACCTGGGTTTTGCGCGTGACACATCGTCTCATGATTGTTAACATTTTTACAATGTAATTTCAAAATCCCTCCAGAAATACTGCGTTTAAGTGTCGGACGGACGGACGAACGAACAAACGAACGAACAGACGGACGAACGAACGGACTGACGGACGGACGAACAGGGGTAACGCTATATGCCCATCCACCATTCTTTGAATGGCGGGGGCATAAAAAACCGCGACAGAAGACCGTTGAAATAGAAATTCTTGCAAACACGAAGACATACACAGAAACACTATAAGAATCTTATATGGGTGTGAGGGGTGGATTGAAAAATCCGTCCCAAGGGTCACTGTCCGGCATCACGAGGCTTGCCGAGTGATGCCGGACAGTGATCCCGAGGGACGGATTTTTCTATCCACCCCTCACACCCATATTGGATTCTTTTTCTTGCATACCTTCCATTTCTTAGCACGGATTTTTAATGCTGCTGTCACTTCGGTTACAGACGTCCGCCATTTTGTGATGACACGACAGGAATGTTTAGTGACGTCACACATGACGACGCCGTGCATGAGGTTGTAATCAACCAGTGCATTTATCAAACACGCGATTATATTCGATTTTGGGTCGGAACACCAGGGTCAGAACATAAATTTCTATCCCAGGGTAAAATCACGGATTTGCTTGTCTGGTGTGCAAGAATAAACAATACGTTACCAACAGCACAGAGACCTTCACATACACGAAACTTTGCACGATCGCCAGTGATACTTTTGGGACTTCAAGAAGCAGTATTCAATAAATTATATTAGTTATAGAAGCGAAGGGGTTGGTAATAATTTACTGCCCGCTGATCAGTTGTAAAGTGCACTAAGTCAAACGTGCGAAAAATAAGTGATTTATCAATTAGTAGCCAAGCCATAGGGCCCCGCCCATAGCGGCTTGGAGAAATAGATTGGGTTTGCATGGTGCTTCCACGCAGAGCTTAAACCGACCGCACATGAGTATTGGGAAACTGCTTAGAAGGTCTAAGCTTGCCCAGGCAAAGTGATGCGAGTCGGGCCGTCCATATATATGATTTTTTGTTTGTTTGGTTTGAGGTTTAACTTCCCCGTCAACACTGTTAAGGTCATTTTGAAGACGTTACTTCCAATTTTGTGGGACTTTTACCCGACATTGAGATGAAATGACATCTCAAGCCCTGTGGCCCAATGAAACCAATAGGGTTTGTTAGCATGGACGGTCCGCCTCGCACCGCGGTTCCTGGACAGGCTTAGATCCTCTAAGCGGTTTACATCCATATATATGATCTCTGTTGGTTTAATTAGGCGGAAGGCCTTGAGATCTCTTCAGCTGAATGTCGGGTAAAAGTCCCATAAAATTGGAAAAAACGTCTCCAAAATGGCCTTCATAGTGTTGACGGGGACGTTAAACCTTAAACCAACAAACAAAACAACCAAACCATAAACAGTGAAACAATTTACTTCTAGAGCTGATGTATTTCGATTCTAAACAATTATAATCGACGGAAACACTGTCGCTGCCTTCAAATTCTTCCAACGTTCCACCATCGACGACTCAGTCCGTATCAAGTTTTACCTACGCTTTAAAGGTTAGACAGAGAAAACTACGATTCACCACCCAGCGTAATGTGAAATAAGTGTTCGACTAAGGCTCTTCATAAGCAGTACTTGTTACATGTGGGTTTACGGCGTCCCGCAAACCACCATGCTGACAAGACAACCGAGCGTGATCTCTGACAGGTGTACGGGCAGCTGTGGGGTAAGGCACAAGAAAGATATTAGATGGATGACATGAATTATTTACAGTAACTACATTTAACACTTACTAACACAAAACATCACAAATTGTTGCTTCTGTAGCCAACTCACGACGTCTGCTCCGAAGGCAAAACAATGTTCTGTGCTCGGAACGGGTGACGTGAATACCTACAGAAGCAAACAACAAAACAACAACAAAAACAAAAAAAGAAACAACTCAAGACGCGACTGGCCAGTTTATAACTTAGGGTGAATCCCCCTCTCGCGTGAAACTTCCTCTCGCGAACTAGTGCAAACTAGTCTATCGACATTGTTGCCGATCACAGGTTGATCTGTATTATTACGCGATCGCACTTATCTGATTCGTCAGAATCACCTGCAGGTTATTTAAATGACCTCTTCCATTTGGATGGTCCCACATTTGTTCACAATGGACAATGGTTCTGATTCTGATTCTGATTCTGGTATGCGCTGATTACGGTGGTCGGTCCGCCCTTGCTGGACCCTAACCCCCAGCGTCGTACCAGTACCTGCTGCTATGAAGCAGGGAGCAGCAGGTCACCACACATTGTTGTGCCTGCAAATTACGATAACTGGACTAAGACACGATTCACAAAACATACATGCTATATCATGATTCCCCTCCCGGAGAAGTAAGAACATGTTCATGCATATACCGTTATTGCGCATGCGCCGACCAGACATACAGGCTGATTAGTGCATGCGACAAATAACCGTACAGCAGAACTCAACTTGACTGTGCATCAAATTATCAGCACCCAGCGCTTGACACAATAATACTCAAAGTTCATGTTTCCTTACTGAGCACTACAGAAATCAATTAATGCTCACTACTACTGAGCATAATACTCATCAAATTTGTGCTCACTACATTATCACAAGTAAGAGGCAATTGATCAGACCACGCCTTTGCGCTACCTGGTCAGCCGCCAATTACAGGAAACATAACAATCTCTATTTCATATCCTTCTCCGCGACACCGCTCACAAATATAGCTATTCACAAATTCATTACATTAATAACAGATAGAAACTACAAACAGAAGATTTTCATCTATAATCCACAACATTTGTTAGTGTCTCATAAGGGCCAACACTGTTTGCCGTAAATTCTCTCTGTATTTGGTAGGCACCCCGTCACAACCGTCCTCGCGACGGCGATGACGCAGCTGACGTCATCCCCGCCACTCAGGCCGTTATGACGTGTGGCGACCAAATACTCCCACTTATCATCATCACGTTCTTTATATATACATACATGCACAAACTGAGTTATCAGACAAAAATGGCATCATTACAAAATGAACTCGTAATTCTTCTTGAACAAAATTATTTCTAATCAACGTGAACACGCTTGTAAAATAAAATTCATTACGGTTCATCATCACGGATAACCCGACAGGCTCTTGTAAGAGTTTGCCCTGATGATGAAGATATGGTTAAACCCGTCTTAAGTTTACGTCCCCTCTACACCTAATATCATATTGGGACGGAACCACGGTTTTCTAACCACAGCTAGACAAAAGTCATGGGTCAAACAAGTGACCCGGCGTTTATTAATTACATTCAACAAAAGGTGTCTAAAAGCCTAAATGAATCTAGAATGAGCGGGTGTCCAAACTTTACGTCTCACCAACATCTAGGGTCAGAATGAGACAGGACCTCACTTAGAAAGACTCATTCTACTACTGGAGAAGCCTGGGATCAATCCTGCGACGTCTAGCTGGCAAAGCTAGTAGCCTAATCACTACAGGCTTCAACAGTGAATTCAGAATAGGCTTCAGAAAGTTGGGGTATACCAGAAGTAAACCCCTCCAAAACCTACAAGCATGTTCATACAAAAATAATACTAAACATAGATTTAACATACCTTTCAATATACTTTCTTTTTCCCGACACAATGTTGTAGATACTCGTTACAACTTGACCTGCGTTTTTCTCAGGGTTTTTATATCTATGAATACTACCAGAAAATCATGCCTACTCATATTGCCTTGCTTAAATCGTGGCGAGGTGGAGATACCGTCCACAAATGAAGCTAGATAGCAAAATCGTGTAGATAATGGATTTGCGTTCAAATGGTATATTTCCCATAGGAAAAAATGATGAAACGACCCTATAAATCAATGCCATGACTCCTGTCAAAACGAACACCCACACAACACGTGACGGGAATGAAAATCATATATGGCACAATTTGGCGGTTGGCGATTTTTAGGCAAATTTTATAGAACTCAGCCTTATAGCGGCCCCCTGTATTGTAAAAACAGATCTCCATAAACCACTCATGCATACATCGTATGATATGTGCATGACTTGTTCATGGAGCAGCACATTTTGCCTACCATATTTCACCTAAAATATTTCACTCGCACCGCCCTACCATATATCTACTAAAATAATTTGGATGTGCATAAGCACCAGAGAGGTTTCCTATTCCATCTCGCAACAAAGGTTTCCCCTTTTGGAGAAAAAACAATCAGAAATGTTTTTTCTTTGTGTACAGAGATGGAATAGGATGAACCTATCTAAACAAGACAGCTATTTACACAACAACCGTGCGAAAAATTACCTACTAAGGTAGTCTGCCCCCAAATTTTCGCTAGTAAAATTGCTATTAAGCTATGGTGATTTGCCCAGAATTTTCCTGTTCCCCTGACATTCTGCTGTTTGTTAGAAAAAGGATATCGTTTTAATCTCACTGGAGGTGGCCTTTCTGGCTTAACAGATTTGATTGATTTCACAGGTTCTGACATAAATGTGGTACATATAATTTGGTCTGTCTGACATGTCAGTCCTGCAAGGCGCTGTTCTCTCAGCACTTCTGTCTCCTCACTCCCCTCTGACGTTAGTGTGTGTGGGACGCTAACGTCACCGTCACTTTCTGGTTGCTCTGCAGTTTGAAAACTGCTGTCTTCAAATGAAGACTCGTCGACGTCATTTCTGTCATGACTGTCTGTCGACATAATAGGTTTAGAGATCAGACAATGAGACGTCACAGTCTGACGCTCAACATACTGTTTCAGTATATTAGCGTGATATGTGTTAACATTTCCATTGACGTCAATCTTATAATCCATTCTGTTTACTACCTCAACCACTTCATAAGGACCTTTCCATTGAAGCAATAATTTATTACTGTCTGTCGGTAGTAACAACAGCACTTTATCGCCGACGTCAAATGTACGCGACCTCGCGCTTTTATCATAATAAGCTTTCTGCTTAATCTGAACCTTCTTTAAATTATCACGCGCTAATTTGCATGTCTGCATTAACTGTTCCCTAAGCTCAATAACGTATTGATACGTCGAAAGAACTTGCTCATCGCGTACGTCTTCAGCCCATAATTCTCTTAATATTGCCATTGGACCTCTGACGTTACGTCCATATAACAACTCAAAAGGGGAGTATCCTAAAGACTCTTGTGGGACTTCCCTAACCGCAAATAATAAAGCTGGAAGATATTTATCCCAATCGTTTGGACGTTCAGCACACATGCGACGTAACATCTGCTTTAACGTAGTGTGGAAACGCTCAATCAAGCCGTTACAAATTGGGTGTCTCGGACTACACGTTAACTGTTGAAGAGAAAGAAGTCTGCTGACAGTTTATATTTTATTTTGGACCTTTGAGATCAGCGTGAATATTCTGAGAAATCAGAAATGAATTATTGGTTTAGACTCATATTCTAGACAGGTTTTTAATTATTTGGACCCCATTTTGATTTATATCAGTCTTTGAATCGACTGCCTTTCAAAATTCGCAAATTGCAGTATGTTTCCTCTGACTTTCGTTGTCGGATCATTACAGGGTCACTGATGAGGCTTTATTAGCCGAAACTACGTAGTATGACCCATCCTCTTTCTTATGAATGTTTACATTGCTCTTAAAGGAACTCATTTTTTATTTTTATTTGCCTTCACTGCAGCTGGTGTTGTTCCGTGTGGCGGCCGTAAAACATCTCCCCGTACATCAACCATAGTGCAGTTTATATTTTACTTTTGGTCCTTTGAGATCAGCGTGAATATTCTGAGAAATCAGAAATAAATTATTGGTTTAGACTCATATTCTAGACAGGTTTTTAATTATTTGGACCCCATTTTGATTTATATCAGTCTTTGAATCGACTGCCTTTTAAAATTCGCAAATTGCAGTATGTTTTCTCTGACTTTCGTTGTCGGATCATTACAGGGTCACTGATGAGGCTTTATTAGCCGAAACTACGCAGTATGACCCATCCTCTTTCTTATGAATGTTTACATTGCTCTTAAAGGAACTCATTTTTGATTTTTATTTTCCTTCATTACCTCAGCAGTTAACTGTGATCCACAATCAGTCAACATTTCATCAGGAATGCCGACCCTACTAAACATTTCAATAAGCGCTTCCGCGACACGTTCCGTCTCAATACTCGGTAACGCTATCGCCTCTGGATACATTGTCGCATAATCTATCATGGTTAAAATATACCGAGATTTCCTATCAGATCGAGGCTCAATTGGACCAACTATGTCCACTGCCACCCTCTTAAATGGCGTATCAATCAATGGCATTTTTCCTAGAGGTACTTTAGTGACCCGACCTTTCTGAATGGTTCTCTGACAAATATCACAAGATTTACAAAATCTAGCGACATCACCGCAAATACCGGGCCAGTAAAACTCAGTTACAACTCTATCCAATGTCTTCCTAATACCCATATGTCCAGACATAGGCGTTTCATGAGCCAGTTTCAACACCTTTCCTCGGAAACTTTGAGGGACCACAAGTTGGAAAGAGACTTTGTTACCCTTTGTGAACTCCCTATATGCCAAACCCTTTTTCTCAATAAACCTAGTTTCACCTCGGTTTAAACCACGACTCACAGTCTTGTTCCCAGATACAACCCTTTTCCTGATGTTTTCCAAAGTTGGATCATCAACCTGAGCTTGCTTGAAAGCCTCCTTGTCATCGTTAATGATCTGATCGGGAACCTTAAGTTTTCTGTAAGGCTTCTCATCCTGCCTAGTTTGAGACCTAGTTACAGCCGCAGCTGAGAAATGAGACATATCAGGAAGTTTTGATCCATCAATGTTACCGATAACCAAACCGTACAACGTATCATCCATACACAAAGCTTCAGTTGTCCCAGTGAAAAAAGGACAACCAATGTCAATCATTGCCAAAGGATACCTTTGTGTGGATTCATCAATCAACGTAACATTTGATTCCATCCCTATTAACTGACTATCCGAAACCAAACTTCTCCGAACGACACAGCCTGTACACCCAGTATCTCTTAATACAACCACCTTTTTATTATTAACCAATCCTTGTGCCGTCGGTAACCTTGCCTTTAAGAAGTAACAGACACCTTCCCTAGTTTCCTTACTACACTTCTCCCTATCCGAAATCAAAGGATCACCAACCTTATTTTCAAAAATACTTCCAATCTCATCACCTTTCCTAGTTACTTCCGTTTGACAAAAACTAACTTGGTGTGCTGCGCCACGTGGTGTGCTATTATTTTTACCGCGTCCGCGAAAAGACCCTCTAAAATTACCACGACCACGTGTATAACCACGACCTACATTCTGCGTATTCTCATTCTTAACCTGAGAACCTTGAGTCTCTGCGCGCGTGTTAAAATTTTCCTTAACACCGCTATCCCCAACTCCAGTTGCTCCTACCTCTGCGCTATACAATTGTTTCCTGTCGGGGTTCTTAAAACATTTAATTGTTAATGCCCCTTACCGCATATGCTACACTTGATATCCGATCTACCACTCGGTTTGTTCGAGTCAACTTTGTCCTGTTTACCCTGCGCTGCGCCTCTTTTATCGCGTTGCCCCTTATTAATGCAACTATATACGCCCCCGAGCGCTTCTGCAAACAAATCTGCCTCCCTAGCCATTTCATCTAAATAACCAAACTGTTTTGGCTTCAGATGTACATACAGTTCTCTATTACATGACTCCAGGAACTGATCCCTTGCCATGAAATCACAGACAGCCGGAAAAGATTTTTCTATCTTTGCCATATTAAGCCATTTTTCTAAATAACTTCTCAGTCTACTACTGAACTGTATGAACGTTTCTGATTTCTCGGGCCTACTATAACGAAACTGTTTCCTAAATCCGCGCTCTGTCATGTCAAAATTCTTTAATAAAGCGTCCTTTAACTTATCAAAATCCGCCGCATCCTCATTTGACAATCGGTCATATACGTCAAGTGCGCGCCCTTTGAGCAATGCACTTAAATACGCGGCCCAAACACTCTTATCCCATTTATTAGCCGTAGCATATTTCTCAAACCTAGATAAATAACTATCCATTTTATCTTTACCCTCTTCAAAATAAGGTAACTTAGGATCCCGGACATGAGCCACCTTCTCAGATTTTTGCTTTTCAAATTCTAGCTCGAGCTTCGTTCTCTGCATTTCTAACTGATTCCTTATTTCTTGGTGCTGTAGCTCAAACCCATGTTTTATTTGTTCTAAATGGGCCTCACTAATCTCTTTTGCGTCCCTTTCACTCTTAATGCGTGCAATTTCAAGTTCCTTATTAACATTCAACATAGCTAGTTCATGTGCCCTTTTCAGAAGCCTCCGTGGTGCAGTGGATACGCTACTCGCCTTGTAAACCAGGGATCGCAGGATCGATCCCGGGCTTCTCCAGACTTTCGGATGAGTCTTTAAACCGAGGTCCCGTCTCCGTATGACCTTAGCTGTTGGTGGGACGTAAAACTAAAACACACTCACTCATGTGCCCTTTCCTTTTCCTTTTCCTCCCTTTCCTTTTCCTTTTCTTCTAACTTAGCTAGTTCATGTGCCCTTTCCTTTTCCTTTTCCTCAGACCTTAACCTTTCTAAATCCCTTTGCTCTTGTCGTTCTGCCCGCTCAATATCTTGCTGCTCCTTAACAAAACCTTGTAACTCCTTCCCCTCATAACCTAAGTCCTTTCCCATTTGCATTAAACGCTCCATTATTGATAACGTAAATCTCACGTTACTATCAAAACCACTATAAACTGATCAGTTATGATCAGTGATGATTGAATGGGCTTAACTAAAACGTTAAGATATGTGTTATACGCGTTAATCTAACTAAAACGTTAGTTATTTAAGCACACGCGATTTGAAATGTCAAATGCTTTTAGCAAAGTATGACGTTGCGTACTGGTAGTCTAATATGACGTCATAAACTGACGACGTTTACAGTAAAATGCTACAATCCGAAGTTTCATCACATTACAAAACTCCGATCATAACAAGTCACCATTAATGTTTCTATTACGTCATACCTAACCTCAAGCCACAGCGTAAATATTAACGCTACCGTTATGTCAACGTCAGTAAATTGTTAACCTCACTACGTCAGAACCATGTGTGGGTAAGATCAATTAGTAACTCCAGTTTAACTTAGTAGAATGTCAGGTAATACAATTAAGTGGGGTCTACTTAAATTTTTCGTTACCAAGAAAAAGTGGGGTTTGCCTTGCCTTCCTGCTCAGAATATCAACTTGTCAGTATCCATTTAGTTGAATACATGGATTTCGCACTTCATCAACGCAGGAAGGAAGATTCAAGTTAATTTCTAAATGTGGCTGTCAATACATTTTTTTTTTTAATTGATGATTCAGAGTATCAATGTGCTGTTCCACAGCCGGGAACACCAGCCAGAGATCAAATCCTCACTTCACTGACACCAAATGTTACATGTGGGTTTACGGCGTCCCGCAAACCCCCATGCTGACAAGACAACCGAGCGTGATCTCTGACAGGTGTACGGGCAGCTGTGGGGTAAGGCACAAGAAAGATATTAGATGGATGACATGAATTATTTACAGTATCTACATTTAACACTTACTAACACAAAACATCACAAATTGTTGCTTCTGTAGCCAACTCACGACGTCCGCTCCGAAGGCAAAACAATGTTCTGTGCTCGGAACGGGTGACGTGAATACCTACAGAAGCAAACAACAAAACAGCAACAAAAACAAAAAAAGAAACAACTCAAGACGCGACTGGCCAGTTTATAACTTAGGGTGAATCCCCCTCTCGCGTGAAACTTCCTCTCGCGAACTAGTGCAAACTAGTCTATCGACATTGTTGCCGATCACAGGTTGATCTGTATTATTACGCGATCGCACTTATCTGATTCGTCAGAATCACCTGCAGGTTATTTAAATGACCTCTTCCATTTGGATGGTCTCACATTTGTTCACAATGGACAATGGTTCTGATTCTGATTCTGATTCTGGTATGCGCTGATTACGGTGGTCTGTCCGCCCTTGCTGGACCCTAACCCCCAGCGTCGTACCAGTACCTGCTGCTATGAAGCAGGGAGCAGCAGGTCACCACACATTGTTGTGCCTGCAAATTACGATAACTGGACTAAGACACGATTCACAAAACATACATGCTATATCATGATTCCCCTCCAGGAGAAGTAAGAACATGTTCATGCATATACCGTTATTGCGCATGCGCCGACCAGACATACAGGCTGATTAGTGCATGCGACAAATAACCGTACAGCAGAACTCAACTTGACTGTGCATCAAATTATCAGCACCCAGCGCTTGACACAATAATACTCAAAGTTCATGTTTCCTTACTGAGCACTACAGAAATCAATTAATGCTCACTACTACTGAGCATAATACTCATCAAATTTGTGCTCACTACATTATCACAAGTAAGAGGCAATTGATCAGACCACGCCTTTGCGCTACCTGGTCAGCCGCCAATTACAGGAAACATAACAATCTCTATTTCATATCCTTCTCCGCGACACGGCTCACAAATATAGCTATTCACAAATTCATTATATTAATAACAGATAGAAACTACAAACAGAAGATTTTCATCTATAATCCACAACATTTGTTAGTGTCTCATAAGGGCCAACACTGTTTGCCGTAAATTCTCTCTGTATTTGGTAGACACCCCGTCACAACCGTCCTCGCGACGCCGATGACGCAGCTGACGTCATCCCCGCCACTCAGGCCGTTATGACGTGTGGCGACCAAATACTCCCACTTATCATCATCACGTTCTTTATATGTACATACATGCACAAACTGAGTTATCAGACAAAAATGGCATCATTACAAAATGAACCCGTAATTCTTCTTGAACAAATATATTTCTAATCAATGTGAACACGCTTGTAAAATAAAATTCATTACGGTTCATCATCACGGATAACCCGACAGGCAAGAGTTTGGTGATGAAGATATGGTTAAACCCGTCTTAAGTTTACGTCCCCTCTACACCTAATATCATATTGGGACGGAACCACGGTTTTCTTACCACAGCTAGACAAAAGTCATGGGTCAAACAAGTGACCCGGCGTTTATTAGTTACATTCAACAAAAGGGGTCTAAAAGCCTAAATGAATCTAGAATGAGCGGGTGTCCAAACTTTACGTCTCACCAACATCTAGGGTCAGAATGAGACAGGACCTCAATTAGAAAGACTCATTCTACTACTGGAGAAGCCTGGGATCAATCCTGCGACGTCTAGCTGGCAAAGCTAGTAGCCTAATCACTACAGGCTTCAACAGTGAATTCAGAATAGGCTTCAGAAAGTTGGGGTATACCAGAAGTAAACCCCTCCAAAACCTACAAGCATGTTCATACAAAAATAATACTAAACATAGATTTAACATACCTTTCAATATACTTTCTTTTTCCCGACACAATGTTGTAGATACTCGTTACAACTTGACCTGCTGCTAAAGTGTTCGTTTTTCTCAGGGTTTTTATATCTATGAATACTACCAGAAAATCATGCCTACTCATATTACCTTGCTTAAATCGTGGCGAGGTGGAGATACCGTCCACAAATGAAGCTAGATAGCAAAATCGTGTAGATAATGGATTTGTGTTCAAATGGTATATTTCCCATAGGAAAAATTGATGAAACGACCCTATAAATCAATGCCATGACTCCTGTCAAAACGAACACCCACACAACACGTGACGGGAACGAAAATCATATATGGCACAATTTGGCGGTTGGCGATTTTTAGACAAATTTTATAGAACTCAGCCTTATAGCGGCCCCCTGAATTGTAAAAACAGATCTCCATAAACCACTCATGCATACATCGTATGATATGTGCATGACTTGTTCATGGAGCAGCACATTTTGCCTACCATATTTCACCTAAAATATTTCACTCGCACCGCCCTACCATATATCTACTAAAATAATTTGGATGTGCATAAGCACCAGAGAGGTTTCCTATTCCATCTCGCAACAGTACTTAAGTAATAAGATTAGTTCCAGCAGTGTCAGAATGGGTTAGTAATAATTCATGGTCGGTGATGACTTGCAAAGGGGAAGGGTCGCAACTAATGTTGTGAGAAATTGTGGCTAAACCCCATTGCTTAGTTTATTGCAATAAAAATGTTTAAACAGTACACGACGTCATGGGCGCAAAGTCAGAGTGATTTCAATACTTACAACTGACACATGAACAGTTAAGTATTACTCAAGAATTCACTGCTTTTTAGATACTAACACTTAAAAATCGCGCATTTTTCAAATTCTTCAACATTCCACCAGTTTTGATTCCGCCAACATTTCAGATGGTTAAACGTGTTTTACACGTGCTTTTAACGTTATTGAATAGCGAAACGACGATTTACCATCAAACGGCATCAGGGCAGGAAAAAATAGACTGGGCTGCATGCAGACCTGAAACCGACCACACAAGAGTACTGGTAAACCTCTTAGAAGGTCTAAGCCTGATTAGGAAAAGTTTTGCGAGTTGGACCGCTCCTGCATATAAACACTATGTGCTTGCTTGGCGGTCGGGCCTGAGATGTCATTTCACACATATGACGGGTAAATGTCCCACAAAATTGGAGGCAACGTCTCAAAGATGTCATCGAACGACACGAAAATAGGAGATTAGGTTTGATTGACACTTTTCATAAACCGTACATAAGGAATTATAGTAGTTATAGGAGTTAAGGTACATAAAGACGATACACCATCCAACCTCAAGAGACAAAAAATAGAATATGACATCAAAAACGTCATGACACGCCGTTTTTCGCGAAACACTTAACCCCCAGGATATTTTTTTCTCCGTTGACTATATCGATCTGCTGTTTCTGATTCCGCAAGCAAGACTGACCATGCCTCCTAACGTTCACTTGAGCGATATTCCATTGTAACATGAATAGTGTAGATCCTGCTGATCGGATGGCTTTTTCAGAAACGAAATAGATCTAAATTGTTTGCAAAGGCAGGGATAATCCTGTTCAGCAGGACAAGAATTAAGTGCGAAAGCTAAGTTCTCAATTGTTACGTGTATTGGGTTCATTTCTTGCTCGTTTTCACTAGTAACTTCATTTATCAGTTACCCCAAATATTAATTACTTTGTAGCACCCTGACCTGATAAAAATATGCTATCCCAGGACAAGTTTGATTTATCAGGTCAACGTGACATTGAACTTCTTTGGACTGGACTTCCGGAAATATTGGCAAAACTGTAAGAGTGCACAGGGGGATTAACTGATAAAATAAATAGAATAGCAGATTCGTGTCATTTGATATCGAGTTTATCAGGCTCGGCTTTGCGTATGCATATAGAATAGCTCAGAAAGCATCGCGATTCTACAAGCGTTTTCGAAGCCTTGCGTGATAAACTTGATATCAAAAGACACGAACCTGGTAGTCTCTATTTATTCAGAGGCCTGTACATGTTTACCTAATGAAGCCCATGTTGGGGCCTGCCAGATATCTGCTAGCATCCAGTATAAAGCTCCCATAGTCAGGCCTTGACCTTGGTTGTCAAGTCTGTTTTGCCAACGTCTGTAATGTTCCGTCTCTGTTTTCATGCCAACAGCGTGAGTAATCTAGATAAAATCACAAGAATGATGTGTTGTGATGTGCAGTGGTTTTCAATTGTGAAGAAGAATGGAATGATGGCATATAATCCGCCAAGTTTTCAATGGAGACGACTTCCATGACTTCATATTTGCTTTTCTATGAGGTAGGCCTTTACAAAAAGGGGATTTACCTTTGTAGGAAAGACTCATCAGAAGCATATAAAAATCTAATATGGGGTTCTTTTGTAGATGGGCGTTTCCCAACAGATGGATGACTTGGCTGAGCGCAACCGAGGCTACGCCGCGGTTCCGCTTAGCTCGATTATTCCAAGGGTCGCAAATGCCCATCTTAAACAGATCCCCATATTAGTTTTTTTTTCTTGCACAAAATTGAAGTGAAGGCAATGATCAGGTATCGATACAGCTCCCATCAGAGACACAAAAAAGAAAGGAACACAAACATTAAACTAGAGCTGTCAGTGAAACTGACTAGGGCCCCGGCAGCGCTATCAGAAATTTGTGGACGGACAGACGGACAGACAGACAGACGGACAGACAGAGTGATTACTATAGGGAACCCACACTTTCAGTGCGGGGCCCTAATAACTAGACCCTAATGGAAACATCAATAGCGGAAAGCCAAAAGGACAGTGACTTTCCCACAAAATGGCCAATTGGCTATCCAGAAGAAAAATACAAGCGATACACACTCAAAGATAAACCATAACAAAAATAAACTGCGACAGAAGAAACAACTTGGAACCGTCAGTGAAACGAACTCACCTGGGGTTGGTGGGGGTGCTTAAATCTATTTTATGCGGTCGCATTACTTGCCCTTACTTCCGTCTCCTAATTCATCAGTGCAACATCTCTGAGAGCACAAAAATCAAACAATTAGAGAGATGAGACAACGGTAAAGACTCGAAAGCAAGATACCACTGAAATGGTTAAGCAAAAGAAAACCAACACTTAGACTCCGATGGGCCCAAGCAAAGACAGAGCATCAGGCACCAACCGACATTACATAAAATTAAATTCTCTCTAATTCTCAGTAAGCCTTAACGCTGGAACCGTCATAGAATCTGAAGGCTGATCCACCGGCGTTCAATTTACTTTATTTAACGTTTCATTTTTCGCGCACTATACTTTTGTAGTTTGCCTGGATAAGAACCTCATTATTTTTTTTCTCTCATTTTTTAAAATAAAGATTTCCGAAATTACATTGTCCAACATATAATTGCTGTTTCAAAAGTATGTTTCATATTGTATTTTATGCAAAAACAAACTGTTCACATTAACATGTATGAATTTAAACAAAACAGTATAAGTAGTTGTTAGAACACTTTAGCAGTCAGTGTGCACATTTGCTTGTATTTTATTATTATGTTAATGTGTCTTGTTAAATGTAATTTCAGAAATAAATAAATATAAAAGAACATCTGGGTAAGGATAGAATTTCTATCCCAGGCTAAAACCACGGATTTGCTTATCTAATGTGCAAAAATAGTTGCCATTAAGGGTATTCCAATTATGGAAAGGGTAAATAAATTTGAATTCACCATATTTGCATTATTTGCTGGCTCCCAGCTTGCACATTGCCGATATTGGAAAAACAGGTAACCAGACCCCCCTGACCTTTCAAGGTCAGGGGGGTCTGGTTACCTGTTTTTCCAAAACTGATAACCCTCAGACTAGGAACCAGCAGATAATGCAAATAAGGTGAATACAGATATTCCTTGTATCCCTCTAAAATAATATTTACTTTTCAGTTCAACATTCATGATATTTACATTCAGCCATGTCTTTTCAACATGAATAAACGCTAAATACAAACGACTTCACAGATAAAGAACATTGTCACATGTTGACACAGACAAAGGGTACAAAATGCAATTTGTAGTTACGAAAAGCTATTAATATATAAATTTAGAAAAGTGCATGCCTGTAATGACTTTAGTACCCAATTTCGTAAAATCGTTCGTCGATCTATACAGATTAGGTACAACATCAATATTATAAAAAGACTGCATGCATGGTGGTTAACCCAATCACGGTTGGCAACTTTGCTTCCCTCTTTGATTGCACACCGGTGGGTCGGGCTTAAGATTATATGACGGTTCCAGCGTAAAAACATAAATGGAATTTTATTTTATTTTAGTATTCTTTATGTTGGTTGGCGCCGGATGCTCCGTCTTTGGTCGGGCCCTTCGGAGTCTAAATGTTGGTTTTCTTTTGCTCCAGCAATTCTGTTGTTGTATGCTGTCGAGTCCTCAACCTTGTTTCATCTCTGTAGTTTTTTTATTTGTATCTTCTCGGAGATGTTACACTGATGAGCTAGGAAGCCTTCATGCGGACTAAACAAAATTAGTGTATACCACGACAGGTAATGGCGAGGAATATGGCCATGAAAAATCGATTTAAGCCCCCCAGTGGAATTCTTTCCACTGACCCTTCCAAAGCGGTTCTTCTGTGGCGGTTTATTTATGTTGTTGTTTGTTACTACTTTCTGTGTGTATCACTTGTGTCTTTTTATTTTGGATGGCCATTCGGCCATTTTGTGGAAAAGTAACTGTCCTTATGGCCATCCTTTGCTTAGGTTTCCATTATGGTCTGGTCGCTTCATGTTTGTGTTTCTTTCCCTTTGGTGTCTTTGATGGGTGGTGTAAGTTAATTGTATCGATTCCTGATCTTTGTTTTACTTCTACTTTACAGATTGATTTAAACAACTCCATTTTTTTCTAATTAGTTGTTTATATAGCTGCCATAAAACAGAAGTGAAGGCAATGATCAGGAATCGATACAATTAACCCACAGCCCCCATCAGTGACACCAAAGGGAAAGAAACGCAAACATGAAATAATAGACCCTAATAGAAACATCAATAGCGGAAAGCCAAAAGGACAGTTACTTTCCCACAAAATGGCCATTTGGCTATCAAAAAAAAAAAATAATATAGGCGATACAAAAACTCAAAAGACAAATCATAACAAAAATAAACGGCGACAGAAGAACCGCCTTGGAACAATCAGGGCAGTGAATGAATTCCACTGGGGAGGAGGGGGCGTGGCTTTAATCGATTTTATGCAGCTGCAATCCTCGCCCTTACCTCCGCCGCGATTTAGACAAATAATTTGTTAAGTCCGCATGAAGGCCTCCTAACTTATCGGTGCAACATCTCCGAGAACACAAAATTCAAACAGCCACAGAGATGAAACAACAGTGAGGACTCGACAGAAACCACTGAAATGCTAGAGCAAAAGAAAACCAGCAGTTGGACTCCGATGGGCCCGACCAGAGACAGAGCATCGGGCACCAACCAACATTACATAAAATTGAATTCTCTCTAATTCTCAGTAAACCTTTACGCTGGAACCGCCATAGTATCTGAGGCCTGACCCAACGGCGTGCAATTAAAGTGGGAAGCAAAGTTGGTTGTCAACCGTGATTGGGTCAACTACTATGCATTCAGTCTGTCGTGTTACATATATGTTGTACCCAATCTTTTCATATCAAAGAATGTTTTTCCGAATTTGAGTGCCGAAGTCATTGTAATTATATATTTTTCTCAATTTATATGCTAAGTCACCATAAAATTCGGGTTCCGATAGACCCTGTTGCAGAAGAGATTTAAGTCCAACGTTGAATTTTGAAATTAAATCGGAATGACGTCTATAAAATTTTGACAAGGCTTTGCGCAAGTTATGATACCGATAACCCTGATTAAGAAGTTTAGCAGTTAACAATTTATTACGAGTGTTGAAGTCATTTACTTGACCAGACACCCTGGCAAATCGATTGATTGCGAAATATAAGCACCATAGGATACTGCACGAGAAACATCACCATCCAAGAAAGGAAACTTTACAACCACAAAATCAAAATTAATGCATTTATCATAAATTTTGCCGGAATAAAAACATCTACAATCCAAAAATGGGACCTGGTATCAAGAATTTGCTTAATTTAACTGAAGTTCTGGTTGGTAAATTTGACTGATCAAACCATCGAAAAAGTTGTCAATATTTAATAAATCATCCAACTATCTAAAAGTCGAGCTGAAGGCTTCAATGATTTCAGACTGGTTTTCAACGGAAAGGGACCTCATGAAGGCGCTTTCATAAAAAAAAAAACAAAAAAAAAAAACAAGAACAGATCAGCCACAACGGGTGCGCAATTCGTACCCATCGGAATACCCACTATTTGAATAAATAACTTAATATCGATTCTTATGTAGGAGTGCGCATTTTGTACCCCTCGGAATACCCTCAACTTGTCTAAATAAAATACTACCAAATCTTATGTAAATATTGTCAAGTAGAATGTTGAGAGCGACACACACTTTCTGACATGACGATAAAGTATAGTTTTAATTTTTAATGCTCTTCAGAAGTGAAACAAGAATTCCGCCGAAGGCTATGTCGCGCATGTTGGGGCGCAAAGTCACCCAACCATGATAAGTAGGTCAAGGTCAAACATAGATGCTTGCACAAAAGTTTCCATTCTTAAATGCAAGCCTGTACTAAGTATCATTAAGCTCTAATAATTCTTGAAAAATGAACATAACCATTAGGGTGAACGCTAGGGTGGTCGCAATATTTTACAATGTCGGTGAACCCTGAAATGTAAGTCAAGGTCAAATATGGATGCTTGCATTTAAGTTGCCATCCACAGATACAAGTTTGTAACAAGAATCATTAATGTAGCTCTTATAGTTCATGAGAAATAAACTTGACCATTAGGGTGAAGGCTAAGGTGGTCGCAATATTTTACAAAGTCAGTGAACCATGAAATATAGGTAATGGTCAAATATGGATGCTTGCATTTAAGTAACCATACCCAGATACAAGTTTGTATCAAGTATCATTAATAAAGCTGTTATAGTTCTTGAGAAATAAACTTGACCATTAGGGTGAACGCTAGGGTGGTTGCAATATTTTACAAAGTCAGTGAACCATGAAATGTAGGTCAAGGTCAAATATGGATGCTTGCATGTAAGTTGTCTTCCCCAGATACAAGTTTGTACCAAACATCATTGATGAAGCTCTTGTAGTTCTTGAGAAATAAACTTGAACCTCAGGGTGAACGCTAGGATGGTCGCAAATGTTGACGCCTTGACAAACGGACGGACGGACGAACGGAAAGCCGGGCGCCTATATCAGAAAAAAAAAACAAATCTTATATTACATGTAAGATGGAGGGAGCCTTCCCTATTGAATGTCTATTCAATTAAATCATTCAGTATTTGTCTTATAAGATTATGAGGGAGTGTAGTGTAAAGGGTGGAAAATCATAAGTAGACAGACGCACGAAAACGTCTGGATTTCAATCTATTTAAACTTCATTAGAATTTATTTATAGGCCAAAACAGATTTCTCCCTGATCTTTCAAAGACTTTGACGCAATATTTAATCATATTTTTTTATGACAGTAAAACATAAGGTTAATAATTAGGAAAGTTCAACGGTGGAACAAGAGCTTGCATTTGCAATAAACCGTGCTTTGCATGGCCTTTTATGAAGTTTAGGTAACCATTGTAATGTAGGAAGCTTGCCTTGGCCTTCTGTGACACATACAGCAAACTTGGTGGCTGAATGACAAATGTGGTCATCAACTACACCCCGTTCTACAGCCAAAGGCTGCAGTTCATAGGCCTTAGTACCACATAGTTCTTGCTGAAGAGTGTTAACATAGTGGAGCCGTCAAACAACGACCACATTGTTAGCGGCCTTGTCTGTTGGAGCCAAAACAAACTTCCTATGACATTCTTGATCACCTACGTAAAGACCTCTTAGGTTTAGGAGGTACTAAGTTCGTATTTTGAGAGTAGAAAGAAATGCATTTGTTCACTAGTTTCAGAATGGTAAGTTTCAATTCTTTGAGGGCTCTATGCCCAAATACTCTCGTTTACACCATCGATTACCAAATTCTTTCAAGGCAGAAGCGATTTCATATCTACACTTATTGAAATCAATTTTAGAAGGAAATCTATATTTCTTTCCTTTAGGAATTATATTTTGTATTCTAGAATCAGTAATAATTTTAAATTGCCAGTATTAAACCCGCCAGGTTCTCCTGCAAACAATATTTTAATATTAAGTATGTTCTATAGAAGGGTTATCCTTTCGAAGCAAGGAATACACCACAGAACTGGACAATATGAAGTGTATATGTTTTCTGGGCCAGACTAGCTAGTTTCGGCCAATTAGGCCTCATCAGTGACCCTCAAATATTTTCAAAATTCCACAATGTAATCAATGATCCCAAAGGACAAGAAGATATAAATTACACCTGATGCAGGGCAGGACAGGGAGACTTTTTACGGCCTCCACACATTCCAAGACACCAGCTGTAGGGACGTTAAATATGTTCTATAAAAGGGATATAATAAAGACTCCTTTTCGGAATAAAAGCAATTTTTAAATCGTCCTAAGACGGATGTAACTGCACGTGAAAAGGAAGATAATTGAACTCCAATCTCTGGACATTTTTGTATATATTTAATGTATTTCCGCAATATACGAGTATGACATATATGACATAAATGCTACCAGAGAATGCTTGCTTAGGGAAAGGTCCATTGACTGAAACAACAAAATGCAAATTTTGTGATCAGGCGGCTAAAAGCGATTTTGTTTACCTGAGTCATATAAATCTGATCCTTAAACTTTTGTATCTTGTCTGTACAGTTTGGTAACTTCATGAATTGTATTGCCTCAGCCATCATTTCAACATTGCCTGTGAATGAAAAATTCAAACCAAAACATAATAAAAGACTTGAGTCTTTACGAAATACCGTCTGATAGTTATCAACTGGCGTAACAGCATGCATAATCTTAAGACCAACGCTTACATAACACGTGATTACGGTACTTAGCAGCAGCTATATACACATTAGATGGCTGTTGTTAATGTCTGTGTTCTTCCTTCATTCTGAGCCGAACTCACACCTTATATACCCTATGCGGGCACCAAAGGCTCAAATCAGCCTGCGTATTCGCACAGTCTTATTAGAACCTTACCTGTCCACATGCGGCCTCTATAGATCTATGTTCTATAAAAAGGGTTACCCTTTGGAAGCAGGGAATACACCACAGAACTGAAACTATGGAGTGTGCATGTTTTCTGGGCCAGACTAGCTAGTTTCGGCCAATTAGGCCTAATCCGTGACCCTCAAGTATATTTTTTAAAATTCCACAATGGAACCAATGATCCCAAAGGATAAAAATAAAAACTACACTATGATGTAGGGCACGGAGACGTTCTACGGCCGCCAGACATTCCCAGACACCAGCTGTAGTGACGTTAAATATGTTCTATAAAAAGGGTTATCCTTTGGAAGCAAGGAATACCCACAAATATTTTCAAAATTCCACAATGTAATCAATGATCCCATGGGACAAGAAAATATAAACTACACTATGATGTAGGGCAGGGAGACTTTTTACGGCCGCCACACATTACCAGACTCCAGGTGTAGTGACTTTAAAATTGAGCCTGGACTTGTCATCAAGAAATAATTTAAGCCTTTATCAATCATCATCATAGTGCAGATTATATTTTCTGGTCCTTTGGGATCGTTGAGTTCATTTAGAATCACTTTGAGTTCTGCTTAAGGCTTAAGGCGGTACTAGAGGGCGTGGCCAGAGTTGCAGATTTCTGTACCGTCATGAACAGACTCTATAAATCCTAGTCTGCTATTTTCGTTTATTGGGTACAGTCTTTGAACCAAAGGATCCATCTATTCAGAACTTATTTTATCGTCACTGCAGCTGGTGTTGTGCTGTGTGGCGGACGCAAAAAGTGTCTCCATACATCATCATAGTGCAGATAATATTTTCTAGTCCTTTGGGATCATTGAGTTCATTTAGAATCATTTTGAATATAGAGTTCTGCTTAAGGCGGTACCAGAGGGCGTGGCCAGAGTTGCACATTTCAATACTGGTCATGAACAGACTCAATAAATCCGAGTCTGCTATTTTCGTTTATTTGTAGCCTTTGCTTCAAAAGGACCAAACTATTCACAACTAATTCAAATCTTAAAGGACTTGCAAGGCTGGTCAGTGTCCAGACTGATCGGAGTTTACAGAAGACTTAACTCTTTCTGGTGTGGCTATTACTGAAACAGCCATATTACAACCAGAAAAAAGGAGGGGCATTGTTTAATACATTTTATATGAAACTGTTAAATGTAAGAGAGTTAAATGCTAATATGGCCTCTGTACAATACGCATTCATATAAGAGGCTTGGTCTGGATGGATGTGCAAAGGAAACCAAGAAAAGGAAGAAATAAAACAAGAGCTGTCAGAGGATCTGAGTATAGCCCCGCTGCAGCACTAGTAGAAGAGAAAACCCCATAGTGTTAAAATATTTTGAATTCATGCTTACCAGAAAACATCACTGTAGAACATGGTCCTTGGCAACAATAAACTTATCAAGGGATGTAATGCCACGTGTTCTGGGCCATGAGCCCAAATTACGGTATAAACAATTCATCAACCCACTGTTCATGTGTGTACCAGGTTTCAACTTTGTAAACCTTACAATTCTTGAGAATAGGTACATGTATATAACAACAAACGTAAAAGTTATTAAGCAAAATGCACTTCAATTTTCTGGATACCTACCAAGGGACATAACTGTAAGAGTTATGGGCCATTGACTCTTATTTTGCGTTGCACAATACATCCAGCCAATTTCCATGTATATAAACTTTCAGCTTTCTAGCTTTCATAGTTCCTGAGTCTTCTGTCACGAAAATTTTCAAGAATACCCAAATTTGAAAATCTACATAAATGAGTAGCTCCATGAGACATGGGCTCTTGGCAACTGTTCTGCCATCACACCTTCCTTATTTTAGAGACCTAGTATGGTATAACTTTCATTGAGGTAACACCACAGAAACAAAAGTTATTGAACAAAATGTATTTTAAATTTTTGAAAACCTTCCAAGGGATATAAATCCTACAGGTATGGACCCTTGGTCCCTGTTAAAGTATAAAGGATACAGCTAGTCAGTTTCCATGTTTATGCAAACTCTCAGCTTTCTAGCTTTCATATTTCCCGAGAAATCAGAAAAGAAAATTTCAAGAATGGTAACCTATCAAGGGACGTAACTCAGAGTTATTGACACCTGACCCCTATTCTTGTATACACAATACACGCAGTTATTGTCCATGTTTATACGAACTTTCCTGATCGTTTCTCTTTTCAATTCCTTTACGAGATTTCAGCTTTCAAGCTTTCATAGTACCTGAGAAATCTTTCACGAAAGTTCTCGTAAATGGCAAAATTTGAAAACCTGACATGGAACATATCTCAATAGTTATGGGCCTTGCTCATTTTTCTGCTACTACACCTTCCTTACCTTAGATATCAAGTGTGGTATAAATTTCATTGAATTAAGACCACAAGAACGGGCCTCCGTGGCCTAATGGGTAAGAGCGCTGACTCTTTATCATTAGGTTTCTCACCGCTGTGGTTCAAGCTTGGCTCGGGTCACATGTGAGACGCCAAGTTCAGCAACAGAAGGTCAGGTGGTTTTTCTCCGGGTACTCCGGTTTTCACTTCTGATTAAAGATCGGTTCCATATGAGTGAAATAATCTTGAAAGGGCCATAAAAGCACCCCCCCCCCCCCCAAAAAAAAAAAAAAGTATTAAGACCACAAACATAAAAGTTATTAAGCAAAATGCATTCTGAAATGTGAAAACCTTTCAAGGAACATAACTCCAAAAGTCATGCACACTTGGTCACTCACTATTCCGGTACGACATCTTCCGTCCCTTAAAGATCCGGTGTAGTATAAGTTTCATCAAAGTTTGACCACAAACATAAAAGTTATTAAGCAAAATGCAATTTAATTTTGCAGTCACGGAATAACGAAGTCATGGAGTGAGTGAGTGTTTGAGTTTTACGTCCCACCACTAGCTAAGCTCACACGGAGATGGGCCTCGTTTAAAGACTCATCCGAAAGTCTAGAGAAGCCCGGGATCGATCCCATGACCCCTGGTTTACAAGGCGAGTAGCATAACCACTACACCAAGGAGGCTTCTACGAAGTCATGGAATGACAGAATCAATGAATCACGATATGACGGAAGGGAATGGCAAATTCAGTATAGCCCCACATTTTCAAAGCGAGGCTATAAAATGGCGGTTCGTCCACCAGCTACAGCTGGTAATGCAAAAACGCGAAACACTGCATACCAAAAGGATGATGTTGTCGCCACTGACTCAGGTCACCCCAAAAGTCCATATCAGATTCTAGATATACCGCTGATAGTGTTTCGTAGCTGGGAAGTGATTGTAGCCCGTATTCAGAACCCATCCTGGGAATTTTGTATTCATTTGGATCGAAAAAGGGAATCAAGTAGCTGTAAAAATGGACTGAAAATAGATAAAAGTATAAACCATCAATATGTATGGACTTCTACTATTTCTGCATATAACCAACTAAAGTATTTTTACAGCACATTCCATTAGAATGTACGGACGCCGTTTTTAAGATTTCAATGTACCTTTCAGCAGTACTGTATATCTTAACGATATACATGTATTTTATTTACAAAAAGCTTTCACCTCTATTTTACACAAACATGATACTGCGCGTAGTGTCACCAGAAGTCTGACTGCTCTAAAACATGACAAAATGGTTAGTTTGTTTGTATTGGAATTTTACGGCCCAGTCAACAATATTAAGGTCATTTTTGAGCCGGTCAGTTTACCTATCAACACTTTCCTGGGCAGGCTTATACGTAAGCGGTTTACCAGTACAGTGCACATTCTTTCGCCAGAAACTGACAACTGCCCTTCTTGAATCAGCGGAAGGGAGAGAATGACCGTAGAAAAGATTTCATGATCAATCTCCACGAAAGAATGTTGCCGACCCCGCCGGGAGTCGAACCCGCGTCCTCCTGATCACCAGTCAGACGCGCATCCGACTGAGGCCGGCGACAAAATGGGTTAGGAACTAGCATTGAGGATTCAGAGATAGGAAATGCGTATACGGGTTTACTAAGGACCACTAATCGTACCGGCCGTGATGTCCCTATCTTTACTTCGGCAAATAGATGTTGCTAATGTTTGAGTTGCAGCCAAGATAACATTTTATCATATGAAGTCGCGTCTGAGAATGTAATAACGCAATGTAATAAATAAAACAATCCATTATTGCGTTAAATATGCAAATTTGTCAGATATGTCCCGTAACGTTACACGGACGATGTCCTTAACAACGTTGCGTTGACTAATGGCGGAATACTGACGTTTTTGTGAAACAATTGTGAATAAAATTCGTTTTAAATATCATATGATAAACAGAATCTTGCATTCGTGCTCATGCATTTTTTTAATTTATTAAATTCGGAGAAGAAAAAGGATAAAATGCTCGGCAAAACCCCGCCTGTTATCCAGTTTTCCTCAACTCGGTTAATAAAATCAGTAATACATGAACACTCATGTAAGATCCTCTATGTGAAGGTCATGTCAAGCCGGTCAGTCCATCTAACCATACTTTTCCTGGACAGGCTTTTACTAAAGCAGTTAGCCGAACTGACAACTGCCCTTCTTGAATCAGAGGATGGGACAGCATGACCGAAGAAAAATATCTCCATGAAAGAATGTTGGCGAAACTGGCGGGGAACGAACTGGGACCTCTGATCACCAGTACGGCGCGCATCAGACTAAGTCCTCGGGGCCTTAAAGTTGTTTTAAAAAAGTTCGATGTTACAAATAAAGAACATTCTGTGTCACACAGTCTGTATCATTTGCTAAACGTGTAGGGCATTACGTGTTGGAACCCCCATCGCGTTATTCTTAGCTCTTTAGCAAAGTAACAAACTATTATTTAAACACACTCATTTATAGACACAAGCGTCTAAAACGTTTTACTATTGTTAGGTAATATCAGCATTATTATAATCTTACTGTCTCCGTAAAGTGCATTTCCAGGATCTTTAGCTACCCATCCTTCTTCTTTAGATTCTATACCATTACTAGGACTCGAGGCTATAAATGGACGGCTTGTATCTTCTTCTTTCACTGTACTGTATATTGTGTCTATATATAGTTTTATATAGTCACTTTTGTACCTTGTGAAATTGACGTCTGTATTATACCTTTGAGAAAGAAAAACAACAGTTACAGAAAGCAATATAACCGTTTATGGATATTTTACAGCACTCGTCGAATACATGCGAAAATTATGAACGTTCATTATAATTATGCAAAAATATTGCGTACATTGAATGGTACCCCTGTCTTGCAGGAGCAGTTTCATGTAGATCTATGTCAAGCTCAGAAATCTGATGTCAAGCGGCAAGAACTTCAACTCTAGGTTACAAACTGTCGTAGACCTATGAAGTGTTATTAAGTTTCTAGTAGAAGGTCTGAGGTCACAAGCGTACACAACCACAATTTTGCTGAAATTAAAGAGAACATAGAACATCCAGAAAGGGATTTTAAAAGCAAACAGTCGCTGTTCTTTAAATGAATACATATGCGATACTTGAATGAACTTCGTAAATAATTTCATCTCAAGCTTTCGATCTTTCTCTCAGCTGACCAGGTACTAACTTATATATCCGGTTTAAAACGGAAGGTATATCTATATAACTTGTAAAACACATAAAATTGAACTGCAACGTGTATTTTTCTTGAAATTGTAGATATTTCCAGGAATCTAACTATATAATACCATTGCTCTTAATGTCACAAGCCGCATAATTCAGCTTTTCCTTTCCTTATTTGATATACTTGTTAAAAGTAATTCAATAAATTACCAGTTCTCCCGTAGTGCTTTCTCATTTTCGTTGTTACCACTGAGGATAATAATTGAAGGATGATGCTTCAGACGTCGGAGCTAAACAAAACAAGAAAAAATCTCTGATATAATATAGCTTCAGTAACAGCAATTATCAAATGACAGGCTTTTCAGTGTTCGTGGGCTGTCTGGGTGAAAAGAAGGAGTCCTGTGGTCGTCCAACTGCTTGGCAAGGCATGCTAACCTAGCAGCGGGTACGATGCAGGTGAATGTTTTGTTTTTCACCTATTTCTCCCCATTTCTCCCGTCTCTCACTTCATTTAATCTAGTTTATCATATGACGTCGCGTCTGAGAGTGTAATAACGTCATGTATTATTTTCGATAATCCACTAGTGGATTAAATATGCAAATTAGCTAGATACGTCCCGTAACGTTAAATGTACGACGTCCTTAACGACGTCGCGTTTACTAATGGCGGAATATTGACATTTTTGTAAACAATCGTGAATAAAATGCATTTTAAATGTCATATGATAAATAGAATCTTGCATTCGTGATCATGTATTATTGAATTTATTAAACTCATTGAGGAAAAGGGATAAAATGCTCGGCAAAGCCTCGCATTTTATCCCTTTTCCTCAACTCGTTTAATAAATTCAATAATACATGAACACTCATGTAAGATCCTCTATTTCTCTTTTCTCGCTTTCCCAGACGACACAAAATATCCCTCAATGATTGACATGTCGTAAAATGTCAACATAACCAATCAATTCCCGGTCTGTACGAAGAAACGTTGGGCCAAAGGGCATACATATAACAAATCAGAAACTGGTCAGCATGCTGATCTGAGTCTTCGCTAGGTCCGATTATCAGAGGAAACGTTTTTGCTTGATGTCGCTCATGTTATTTACATTACGGACATTTTCAGCCAAACCATGTCTGTTTTATATATGTTGGTTGTATGTCCCATGTTTGTCAAATGGCTTTATAGACAGAACGTTATTTTGAAATATCACCACATACTCTAACACACCATTTCTGTTGGCAAACTAAATATGTTTTATAGAAAGGTAATCCTATACTCTAACGGACTAAACACTGTGAAGTATTTCTGGGTCAGACAGACTAGTATAGGAAAATTATTTATCATATGGCGTCGCGTCGGAGAATGTAATAACGCCATGTTACAATTTTGATAATCCATTAGTGGATTAAATATGCAAATTAGTTAGATACGACCCGTAACGTTACATGTACAATGTCCTTAACGACGTCACGTTTACTTATGGTGGAATATTGTCATTTTTATAAAACAGTGGTGAATAAAATGCATTTTAAATGTCATATGACAAATAGAATCCTGCATTCGTGCACATGTATTATTGAATGTATTAATCTCGTTGAGGAAAAGTCAATAATACATGAACACTCATGTAAGATCCTCTATATCACATCACCTTCAAATATTTTCAAATTTCCACAACGGAATCAATAATCTTCACTATGGTGAAGGGAAGGGAGACTAAGACTTTCTTTACGGCTATTACGCATTCTTTTGAAAAACGCATGAATAAATTAGGATATATTTGTATTTATTATTAAAGCACGCGGCATTTTTGATTTATTCGAATAAACGTTAGTAGTGTTATAGTTTGTGCAATTTTGCAAATAGTCCAAAGGGCTTAGTATCGCTTCCAGTTTGGGACACAGAGTGAACAGAGTACCCACCGTTCGCAAATGCAGTTCGAAATATTCTTCGCCGCCACAATTCAAATAACTGATGGTGATTCCCATGCAGTGTCAAATGAAAACATCTTAGCCAGACAACCTGACTTAGTCTATGGAGTACAAGCGTATCTCTACTTTATATCAACTATGCACTACCTGATGTGTGATTTCTTGTTTGACGCTGTTTAAGAAAGAGGCATCCGACGGATACATAGCACATCCAAACATAAAATCCTGCCAGATCATAATACCGAGCTCATCAGTGATTTCATAAAACACGTCCGATTCATACACCTGAAATATGATAAGCAGTTCGTAGTGTGTCATTTCTGATTACACCCTACAAGTTTCAGTCGTTTTCCAGAATAAATGCAATAGTGTAAGAAAATAACTTTATTCTTCCCCTGACCTCAGAGTTCGGCTGCCCAGAGTTCTTCCGATACATTATTTAACCCCTATAAACAGAAGATTTAATCTACGAAGTAAGTGAGAATGATATGGTATTAACCTTTACCGCTCTCTAAGCTAATTCAGTAGACGACAAATTGATGATATTTTTCTTATTTCTCCCGAAAATATGACTTGGCATCTCATGCAGATAACACAAACAAAAGCAAGCTCTCTCTTTCCAAAAACAAAAAAAAAAAAAAAAAAAGATGTAGACTATTATCTAATTGCAACTGTTTTGGAAACCCTTTTTATTTATAAACACACTTCAAGAAAGGATTAATTGATTTTCTCCATTCCTCTGTCTGTGTAGCAGACTAATGTGCATACAGGTATGGAAGGGAGTGCCTATTATTTGTCATTTCCTTCCATGTTATATAAGATATCTTATATGTTAAAGACAGGACTGGACTATTTAAGGGAGCACATGAAAACCTGAGTCATTCATTGTCTGACCTCTGAAGGGTTAACATCAAATTCTATTTATCTGATTGGCTGTAAATGGAGACCTATTGTGACATCACAATGATTGACATTTTAATAATTAGTGATTGACAGCTCTGCTCTGTTTGAAGCTAACCTTGTTTTCTCAATTATGTAACAATAGGCACACTTCATAATTGGTTTCACTAGACAAACACACAATTTTGTCATGATTAATGTATTTATTTTTTTATTTTTAAATTACAAAGAAACAAAATACAAACATATTTCATAAAGGTTAATTATATAGCATTAGTTCTAATATACAAAAAAAATAAATGAATAAAATAAATAATAAAAAAATTAAAGCTTCAAATTTGTTGAAAAAATATTAGTTGACACTATAGAAAAAAGTGATAAATAAATAAATAAATGAATGAATGAATAAATAAATAAATAAATAAATAATGTTTGAATGAAAGAATTGTTTTTAAATTTGATATTATAGAAAGATTTTTCCATTCTTCTTCTTGTTTTTCTTCTTATAGAAGAAGAAAAATAAAAAGTAAAATGAATTATACACAGGCAGTCTTAATAAAATTAATTAAATAAAATTGACACAGCTAAACAAATGATGGAATGGCTGGATGAATAAAACAGATGTCCAGGCTTATCCCAATCTAATCTCAATTTAGGTTTTTTAAATAAAATATAGATTTTGGGTGCTTGTAAGAATTGTCTTAATCAGGCAGTTCTAATGAGCACCAACAATATACTATCAAGTGAGGTTATACATTTGTATGGCCTCAATGAGGCAATTCAAACGAGCCCACACAATATACTATAGAATGTTGATTTGTTTGTTTGCTTTGATGTTTAACGTCCCTGTCAACAATGTAAAGGTCATTTTGGAGACGTTGCTTCCAATTCTGTGGGACTTTTACCCGACACTGAGATGAAATGACATCTCAAGCCCTGTCGCCCAATGAAACCAATAGGGTTTATAAGCATGGACGGGCCGACTCGCACCGCTTTGCCTGGGCAGGCTTAGATCCTCTAAGCTGTTTACCAGTACTAATGTGTTTCTTCAAGCCCCAATGGGCGGGGCAGATAGAGTGTTGGTACTAGGTCTATTTCTAATGAGTACTAGGACTAGCATTTTTACACATACAAATGTTCAATGAGGCGGTTCTAACGATTTTTGGGATATGTGTTTGAACTGTGTTATATCCCAAAATCTTTTTACAGTGAATCATGTTACAGAGAGGTTATTGTGTACAGAGAAAAATATGAAAACACACATTATATTTCTTCCAAACCTAAATTGACATTCAGATAAAATCGTTTTCTGATTTCAGTCAAGTTTGTTATCATATTTTCTACTACACAAAAATAGTTTTTTTTTCTATTTAAATGTTAATAATTAAATAAATAAATAAATAAATAAATCTTTGTTTATGAAGCATAATGTATGTCCAATTTTTGAAGGTACTTGTTTGATAAATATATGGACAGCAGCTGATTATTACAGTCAATTATATCCTATAATCCTTATCAGTTTTATGGCCCCAATAGGTAGCCAGCCCACAAAGACCAAGCCACACCTACTTTTATATGCTGGTTACCTGTACATGATTAAGCTGGGAACCAGACCTCCCGGCATGAAAATCCTGTCTTTAAATAAGATATCTTATTTATCAAACGTAAATAAGATATCTTATACGTTAAATAAGATATCTTATATGCTATATAAGATATCTTATATGTTAAATAAGATATCTGATATACCAATTAAGATATCTTATTTACCATTATAAATAAGATATCTTATATGATATATAAGATATCTTATATGTTATATAAGATAGCTTATATGCTATATTTGATATCTTATTTAGTATATTAGATATCTTAGTTAGCATATAAGATATATTATATGTTTTAGTTAATGAGATATCTTAATTGACAAATCAGATATCTAATTTAACATATAAGATATTTTTTTATGTTATATAAGATATCTTATTTAAGATATAAGATATCTTATATATCATATCAGATATCTGAATTGCAGAACTGAATAAGATATCTCATATAGGATATAAGATATCTACTTTAGGATGAAAGATATATTTGTTAAATCAGATATCTTATACAGGATATAAGATATCTTATATCCTATATAAGATTTCTAGTATAAATTATATCAAATATCTAGATTCAGTTATAAATAAAAAAATTGCTTGCCATAAAGAAGAGTCATCTTGCGTCACCAGTATTACGGTATATTTGTCTTCTAGCAACAACACGCAAACTGCCATTAAAGGTTCCTTAGATTGTCTGCTTAAACAACATTTATCATATGACGTTGCCTCTGAGAATGTAATAACGCCATGTAATTTATTATATAATCCACAAGTCGATTAAATATGCAAATTAATTAGATACGCCCCGTAACGCAACATGTACGGCGTATTTAACTGGACTAGAGTTGTTTGTTGTTTGTTTGTATTGGAGTTTTACGGCCCAGCTAACATTTTTAGGTCATTTTTGAGCCGGCCAGTTGACCTATCCACACTTTTCCTGGGCAGGCTTATACGTAAGTGGTTAACCAGTACAGTGCACATTCTTTCGCCAGAAACTGACAACTGCCCTTCTTGAATCAGCGAAAGGGAAGGACTAGGGTTGAACTTTTATAAACTATGGAGTTGAAGCCCCAAGGCGTTCATTCTTTTGCTGTGTCTTATTTGTTTATTGGCTTAGTGCCTTTGTTTCATGTTTCGTCTGATGCTTTTGTATATGCCTCCATGTCGCTTGCTTTCTTTAGGTAACTTGAGCTTGTTGTGTTATTTTGATTGTGGATTTTCTCGAGTAACTATTTCTTACTATTATGCTCTTTAGATGTGCGTGCATAGGCATCATGTGAACATGTCCGTGAAATGAAGACCCCCCTACACCCCACTTTATATAGAGAAGACTGGGGTTTAGGGGGATATAAATTATTTTTCTTATTTCTGCTCCAATACATAGGTTGTGGGTACTCGTTAGAACCGCCTCAATGAGGCGGTTCTAACGAGCACCCACAATCTATGTTGAAAACAGAAATTATAAAGATGTTATCATTTTACCTGATATTTATCATTTTCTGACACCATGTTGGAAGCCATTATTTCTTACGGACATGTTTTCCTAATGAAACCTGCAGGATTATATGCATTACGTCTTGCATTGGGTTATCCCTGAATATCTCCCCCAGATGGCGAGCAGTAAAGACTGTGGTGAGGCTGCGCTTATACGCGGTCTCCCCAGAGCCTTTATTGGTTGCCATTGCGTTTAATTCCATTTTCTCGTGAGCTTGCAAGAGGATAGTTTTTGTCTGTCGCCGCCATGGGTCACCACATACCAGCTGCAGCGAAGACAGGTTAAACAGGAAGAAAGTTATTTAGCATTATCCGACGGACAGAACTAGCTATCTCAAGCATCGTAAGAAGAGAAAATTTAAGGCACACGTGAAACTATTAAGGCTTGTATTTGTAAAGGAAAACAACACACACATATTTGACACGTCTGAGATGGCGCCTATTGAGACCCAATAAGAGACTAGAAATGCGTCCATAGGGCACGGATGCCCCTGCCTGAAAATATGTGCATGTTTCATTTAATATGTGCATGTCTTTATTTTGTAAGTCGGTAAATAGCTATACATAGCTAATCTTGTACTGTTATATACTTTCTCCGACTTTAAATAAAATTTGTCTTATTGTCTTATTGTCTTATGTCTATGTTCGTATTCATCCATAGAAAGTTATTGACCGTGTTTAAGTTTTGGACCCTTTTTTCACATCTGACCTCTAAGTATGACCTTGACCTTGGAGGTAAGGACCTTGGTTTTGCGTGAGGCAGATTGTCTCATGATGGCCAACATTTCTGTCAAGTAATTACAAAATCCATCCGGAGATAAGAAAGTTATTGACTGTGTTTAAGTTTCGGACCCTTGTTTGACCTTTGACCTCTAAGTGTGACCTTGACCGTGGAGGTACGAACCTAGGTTTTGCACGTGACATATCGTCGCATGTCGGTTATTATTACTACAAAGTAATTTCAAAATCCATCCAGATATAAGAAAGTTATTGACTGCGGTTAAGTTTCGGACCCTTTTTTTGACATTTGACATTTAAGTATGACCTTGACCTTGGAGGTACAGACCTGGGTTTTGCACGTGACATGTTGTCTAATGATGGTTAACATTTCTGCAGAGTAATTTTAAAACTCATCAAGAAATAAGGAAGTTATTGACCGCGTTTAAGTTTCGGACACAAGGACGGTCGAACGGACAAACGGATGGACGGACGGACATTGGCAACGCTATATGCCCTTTCTTTCCACCATTCTTCGAATGGCGGGGGCATAAAAACTTAAAGCATACTTGAACCTACAAGGGTTTGTTTGTTTGTTTGAGGTTTAACGCCCCTGTCAACACCGTAAAGGTCATTTTGGAGACGGTGCTTCCAATTTTGTGGGACTTTTACCCGACACTGAGATGAAATTACATCTCAAGCCCTGCCGCCCGTTGAAACAAATATGATTTATAAGCATGGACGGTCCGACTCGCACCTTTGCCTGGACAGGCTTAGATCCTCTAAGCGGTTTACCAGTACTTGTGTGCAGGTCCGTTTCAGCTCTGCATGGAAGCATCATGCAGCCCATCTATTTCTTCAAGCCCCGATGGGCGGGGGCAGGGTTTGGAACTGAAAACGAATACACAACACATTGATCTGAAACGACTCTCTTAGATTCCACCTATTGAGACCCAAAACCTTAAATTGGCAAATCAATGCTTTATTCACAGAGCCAAAACATCTTACCCCACCACCCCAAACTCTCATTGCATTCATATGAACATCTGCAGCTGATTTAAGGTAGTTGTAGATGCGATCTCGTGTGGCTCTCTCTTGGAAGCTGTCTGCTGGAATCCAGTTACTGCCTTTCAAAAATATTGGCTGGTTGTTGATACGGAAATAAAATGACCTACCTGTAGAAAAAAAGAACAACCATTAGTGGAAAGACATATCTCACGATCAAAAAGTGTTACAAGCAATATGTATAATGAAATCTAGAGAAGTGCCAAACACGTTCATACGAATTTCAATAAATGATTTATTCTCTTCCATCAAGTGAAAAACAGGTATCTAATCTTATCATCACTAGACTCTGTAAGGGTCAGAAATATATCGAAGACAATATCTTTGCTTTCATTGGATGCTACCATTTTCATAAATGTTTTCTTTAAGGAAGGAAAATTATGTAGCTAAGAACTATCCATGATAAATAAAAATTTTGCCTCCATACACGACGTTTTTATATCATACTTTTGATAGAATTCACTGCAAATTTGGGTAATTATGAGCATGTTGTAGCAGATTTCATTTTGCATTTACGGCCCTTTCAAGAGAAGTTCACTTAATTCGAGCCCATCATTAACCAGAATCTTGCGAAAACCAGAGTTCCCGGAGGCAAAAATCCCTGACCTTCCATGTGACAAATGTGAGCCGGGCGTAGCACAAACTACGGCGGTGAGGGACCTAATGATTAAGAGTCAGCGCTCTTACCAACTAGGCCACGGAGGCCATAGCAGATTTAAAATAGATTATATAGAAAAAATTCCATTCATTTTTCAAGCAGACTTCCACTTCTGTTACATCAAAGTCCATATAATCAAGAACATATACATATTTCTAGGGGCTCCGTGGCCTAATGGGTAAGATTGCTGACTCTAAATCATTAGGTCTCTCACCGCTGTGGTTCGCGTCTCGCATGGGACACATGTGAGACGCCAATTTCTGCAACGTAAGGCCAGTTGGTTATTTTCCTGGTACGCCGATTTTCGCCCACCTCTGATGATATAAGTGAAATAATCTTATAAGGGCCATAAAACAAATAAAACATATTTCTGGCAGCTTCACTGATATATGTTTAGTCTATCATTGGTCATGAGCTTTAAATAATGATCGATCAAAAATCTGACCACCAGAAAATAAAAGTGAACATTAAATTAAAGTTATTTATATGGGTTTGGAAGCAGCAGACAAACTTTTATGCAGTTACTGCTGGGAGGCATACTGTATTAATTCTTGTAATTATTTACACGTATCAAACAAAATGGTTGGTCCCGCCCATCGGAGTTAGAAATAATAGAATGGGCTGAATGATACTTCCAAACAGAGCTGAAACCGACCGTTCATGAGTATTGGTAAACCCCTAAGAGGTAAACGGCATGCCCAGGAAAAGTGATGCCAGTCGGACCGCACATACACTATAAACAGTTTTGCTTTATTTGGGCGGCATGGCTTGAGATGTCATTTCATTTCAATGTCTGATAAAAGTCCCACAAAATTGGAAGCAACGTCTCCAACATGGGAGACGTAAAACCTCGATTCAAACAAACAAACAAAACAAACAAAATGGTATACATGAAGTTACCCATTGATTTATTCACCGAGACGTAGTCCTGCACCAGCTCTACAGTTCTGAATCCCATTCGTATCTTTTTTGTGCTCATCTGACCGTTGTTGTCGGTAAAGAAGGCGTATAGATCATACAAGGCCTGCTTTCCGTACCCATTTGGCCACCACTGTTCTATTTTAGTACTCTAAAATAAAATATTGCATATACACATGACAAAACTAGACATGTGTCCAAAGTACACAGATGCCCCCGCCATGTATCTTAGTCGATATGGCTTGTACCCATCCTCTAGAATGGCCCGGGCTATCAGGAGGGACCCAAAGTCTGTGTCTTGGAATGTATCATATCATAAGTTATATCAAGGCATCGCATGCGAAACATTTCCCCACGCACAAGACAACTTCGTGTGTGGAAAACACTGAACTGGCAAAAGTCCAACTTGCTTGAGATATTATCATATGCAACATTTGTGTCAAGTTCGTTTAAAATCCATCAATAAATGTAGGTTCTAGAGTGATGACAATGTTTCTCTAAAAATAGCCATAGTGACCTTGACCGGGAAAGTAGATCTTGCTCAAGATATTATCATAAGCATCTTTTGTGTGAAGTTATATTAAAATCTGTTAATAAATGTAGGTAGTAGAGCGATGACAGAGTTTTTTTTGGAAAAATTGGCATGGTGACCTTGACCTTGAGGTCATGACCTTGAAAGTCAAAGCAACTCGAGATATCATCATAAGAAACATTTGTGTGAAGTTCTATTAAAATCCATAAATAAACGTAGGTGCTAGAGCGATGACAAAGTTTTTCTAAAAATAGGCACAGTGACCTTGACCTTCAAAGTCAAAATCGCTCGAGATATTGTCATAAGGAACATTAATGTGAGATTATATTGAAATTGGGGAAAAATGTAAGCGCTAGAGCAATGACAAAGTTTTTCTAAAAATAGCCACACTGACCTTGACCCTGAAAGTTGAACTCGCTCGAGGTATTGTCATATCGAACATTTGTGTGAAATTATATTGAAATCAGTGAAAAAATGTAATCGCTAGAGCGATGACAAAGTTTTTTTCTAAAAATATCCACAGAGACCTTGACCTTGAAAGTCGAAATCGCTTGAGATATTGTCATAAGGAACATCTTTGTGAAGTTATATTGAAATCGGTGAAGAAATGTAAGCGCTAGAGCGATGACAAAGTTTTTCTAAAAATAGCAACACTGACCTTGACCTTGAAAGTGAAACTCGCTAGAGATATTGTCAAAAGGAACATTTGTGTGAAGTTCTATTAAAATCGGTGAAGAAATGTAGTCGCTAGAGCGATGACATAGTTTTTCTAAAAATAGCCACAGTGACCTTGACCTTGAAAGTCCAAATCGCTCGAGATATTGTCGTAAGGAACATTTGTGTGAAGTTATATTGAAATCGAGAAGAAATGTAAGCGCTAGAGCGATGACAATTTTTTCTAAAAATAGCCACAGTGACCTTGACTTTGAAAGTGAGACTCGCTAGAGATATTGTCAAAAGGAACATTTGTGTGAAGTTATATTGAAATTGGTGAAAAATGTAGGCGCTAGAGCGATGACACAGTTTTTTTCTAAAAAAAACCCACAGTGACCTTGACCTTGAAAGTCGGACTCGTTCGAGGTATTGTCTAAAGGAACACTTGTTTGAAGTAATATTGAAATCAGTGAAGAAATGTAAGCGCTAGAGCGATGACAAAGTTTTCTAAAAATAGCCACAGTGGCCTTGACCTTGAAAGTCGGACCCGTTCGAGGTATAGTCAAAAGGAACATTTGTTTGAAGTTATATTGAAATCAGTGAAGAAATGTAGTCGCTAGAGCGATGACAAAGTTTTTCTAAAAATAGCCACAGTGACCTTGACCTTGAAAGTCCAAATCGCTCGAGATATGGTCATAAGGAACATTTGTGTGAAGTTATATTGATATCGGTGAAGAAATGTAAGCGCTAGAGCGATGACAAAGTTTTTCTAAAAATAGCCACAGTGACCTTGACATTGAAAGTGGAACTCGTTGATATTGTCATAAGGAACATTTGTGTGAAGTTATATTGAAATCGGTGAAGAAATGTTAGCGCTAGAGCGATGACAAAGTTTTTTCTAAAAATAGCCACAGTGACCTTGACCTTGAGGCCATTATCTTGAGAGTCGAACTCGCTCAAGATATTTTTATTAGGAACATTTGTGTGAAGTCATATTGAAATTGATGAAAAAATGTAGGCACTAGTGTGATGACAAAGTGTTTCTAAAAATAGCCACAGTGACCTTGACCTTGAGGCCATGACCTTGAAAGTCGAACTCGCTCGAGATATTGTCATAAGGAACATTTGTGTGAAGTAATATTGAAATCAGTGAAGAAATGTAGGGGCTAGAGGATGACAAAGTTTTTTTTACAAATAGCCACAGTGACTTTGACCTTGAGGCCATGACCTTGAAAGTCGAACTCGCTCGAGATATTTTATAAGGAACATTTGTGTGAAGTTATATTGAAATTGGTGAAGAAATGTAGGCGCTAGGGCGATGACAAAGTTTTTTCTAAAAATAGCCACAGTGACCTTGACCTCATGACCTTGAAAGTCGAACTCGCTCGAGATATTGTCATAAGGCACATTTGTGTGAAGTTATATTGAAATCAGTAAAGAAATGTTGGCGCTAGAGCGATGACAAAGTTTTTCTAAAAATAGCCACAGTGACCTTGACCTTGAGGCAATGACCTTGTAAGAAGAACTCGCTCGAGATATTTTTATAAGGAACATTTGTGTGAAGTTATATTGAAATTGGTGAAGAAATGTAGGCGCTAGAGCGATGACAAAGTTTTTCTAAAAAAAGCCACAGTGACCTTGACCTTGAGGAGGGGGGGTGTCGGGATGGACCCAATGTCTGTATCAGTCAATGCATCTTATCATTAGGAACAATAATATAAATGGTTAAGGGGTGGCGATATGGATAGTGTCCGAGATATAAATACTTTAATGAAGCAAAGGGGGCGGGGCATGGCCCAGGGGTGACCGTAGGGACCCAAAGTCTGTGTCATGGAATGTGTCATATCATAAGGAACAATAATATATATAGTTTAAGTGTCCGAATCTGATTAATGATTAATTTTCAAGATAATTAGACACTTTGACAGTTTTGCATACAAATTCCTATATGACAATTTTGACCTGTTACGCAGTCTGACCCCTGGGCCCACCCAGGGGCATGACCCTGTGTCAACTTGAACATGAACTGATAGGTCTTGGTCTGAGTAAATGTCATACCAAATTTCAACTTTGTAGTACAACAGGTAAAAAAATTATGAGCTCCAATGCGAGGCCGAGGTTTGAGCTCGACATTTCAGCCCGAGGTGGTTTCGAACGTGACATACAAACGCACGCACGTAACATCACGGCGAAACGCTATATGCCCCACTCCTGCCAAGGCAGGCGGGGGCATAAAAAGCTTTTGGGGATAGTATTTTATTTTGTATCTTTTTTGGCATTGTTTGCCATTTCTAATGAAGACAAGTTGACATGTAATTTTGTTAAATGGCACGTCTTATATTTTCATTAAGGAGAATGGGAACACATGGCAGATTTGTTCGCCATTTCTAAAGGGAGACAACTTTCGGGGGACTCCCTTTTCGCTTTTCTAAAAGCCCTGTCGCACTGAAAAAGGGATCTACTCTTAAAGAAAAGAATTTGCTCTTTTAAGAGTTGACCCCTATTGCATTGGAGACAAAAATACTTTTGCAGGAAAGGTGTTCCCATTCCCTTAAATCCAATACATAAATTTTGTTGCATGGCACATAACAAGCATGTAAAACGCTAGAATGAAAACTAAACTAAAGTAGCGTGATAATTAAAACTCACAAATGTTAACAATCAAACTCCATTATAATCTTAAGTCACCTTGTTCTCTTAGCAATATGTTATTGAAATACAAGAGGGTATGGAAGCGTAATCGAAACAAGTTAAAAAGTGAAGATCTTTTTCTTCACTTCCAGATAAATAAATCTGTGAGTGAGTGTTTTGAGTTTTACGTCCCACCAACAGCTAAGATCATACGGAGACGGGACCTAGGTTTAAAGACTCATCCGAAAGTCTGGAGAAGCCCGTAAATAAATCTGTATCTCAATAAAAAAATTCCTATATGTCGTGATCTAATGAGATGCATACGCTTCCGTAAGAGAAGAGCAACTGTAAATTATTCTTCTCATCTTTATTCCTATTTAAGGTTATCCTGAAAAAGAAGAAACACTGTCATAACATACCGGCGATATCTTGATTTCAAATCTTGTTTTGCTGTCATTGGTTGTTAGATTGACTGGCATAGATTGTGTTACTGAAGTTCCATCTAATTTAACTTCCATTTTACCAGCAATGGAAGAACCGTTTTTGACCTCTGAGAAAATCTCCACGATAAGATTCCAAGATCCATCTTTGTCTGTAAATAATCACACCAGCAAAACATATACCACAGATGCATGCTCGAGAGATACTAGAAAGTTATACACAGTCTGTTTTGGGTTAAATATCCTTAAATACAATTTTGAATGACATCAGTATCTACGGAAATATTCGCCGAACGAACGACACTAAACATTTAGTCGAAAAGGCTTAATCTAGTAATAGTACACGTTCTTTTGCCAGAAACTATCAAATGTCCTTGAATCAGTGGCAGGCAGAGAATGACCGTAGAAAACATTTCATGATCAATCTCCACGAAAGAATGTTGCCGACCCGGCAGGTAACGAACCCGCAAGCTCCTGCTCACCACTCGGACGCGCACCCGACTGAGCTACCGAGGCCGGCCCAACATGGTTTATAATTTATTTATGCTGGTGCACGTTTAATTTTGTGTTTGTTTTGTTTGTCATTACGATAACACATCCGTGCGACAAAGTGAATTCTTTCAGATCTCTAAAACGGTTAATTTTTCTGATGATAATTTTTGATTTTCTTTTATATCTACTCAAAACATAGGTTATGGGTATACGTAAGAACCACCTCAAAACATAGGTCGTAGGTGCACGTAAGAACCGCTTCATTGAGGCGGTTCATACGTGTACCGATAATCTATGTCTTGGAGCAGGAAAAAGAAAAATATTTTTTTGCACACCAGATAAGGAAATACATTGTTTTAGCCTGGGATAGAAAGTATGTTCTTACTCTGGTGTTTTTACCCAGGCAAAATACAAAAGTTTACTGCGCGAAAAACGACGTAAATATAGTAAACCGATGTTTTCGTGGCTGTGTGCAAGAATTAAACATCCAATACGGGGTTCTGTGGTAGATGCGAGTTTCCAACCCTCGGAGTGACCGTGCTGAGCGGAACCGACGCTATTTTCCAACCCTCGGGATGTCCGTGATGTCGAGGTTCCGCTCAACACGGTCTCCCCGAGGGTTGGAAACCCCCATCTACAACAGAACAACATAACTGATTCTTATATGACACCCCTGTCATCTCCAGTTTTCTCTTTATGAATGGGGTTTAGAAGGGCATTCATTACTCGGACTTGTCATTGTCATTAAATCTTTTCCTTCGTTTGTTGGACTGAGATGGATATTTTCAGTAATTGTTACTTTTTATGCCCCCGCCTGCCTTGGCAGGAGTGGGGCAAATAGCGTTTCACCGTGGTGTTACGTGCGTACGTTTGTATGTCACACCTCGGGCTGAAATGTCGAGCTCAAACCTCGGGCTCGCACTTGAGCTCATATTTTTTTACCTGTTGTGCTACAAAGATGAAATTTAATATGACATTTACTAAGACCAAGACCTATCAGTTCATGGTCAACTGACCCAGGGTCGTGCCCCTGGGTGCGCCCAGGTGTCAGACTGCGTAACAGGTCAAAACACCTCGGGCTGAAATGTCGAGCTCAAACCTCGGGCTCGCATTTGAGCTCATAATTTTTTTACCTGTTGTGCTACAAAGTTGAAATTTGGTATGACATTTACTCAGACCAAGACCTATCAGTTCATGTTCAAGTTGATTCAGAGTCATGCCCCTGGGTGGGCCCAGTGGTCAGATTGCGTAACAGGTCAAAATTGTGATATAGGAATTTGTATGCAAAACTGTCAAAATGTCTAATTATCTTGAATTTGAATCAGATTCGAACACCTAAACCATATATTTTATTGTTCCTTATGATATGGCACAATCGATGACACAGACTTTGGGTCCCTAGGGTCACCCCTGGTCCATGCCCCGCCCCCTTTGCTTCATTAAAGTTTTTATATCTCAGAAACTATCCATATCCCCCAGCCCTTAACCATATATATTATTGTTCCTTATGATAAGATGCATTGACTGAGACAGACATTGGGTCCATCCCGACACCCTACCCCCCTCAAGGTCAAGGTCACGGTGGCTATTTTTAGAAAAACTTTGTCATCACTCTAGCGCCTACATTTCTTCACCAATTCCAATATAACTTCACACAAATGTTCCTTATAAAAATATCTCGAGCGAGTTCTACTTTCAAGGTCATGGCCTCAAGGTCAAGGTCACTGTGGCTATTTTAAAAAAAACTTTGTCATCGCTCTAGCGCCAACATTTCTTTACTGATTTCAATATAACTTCACACAAATGATCCTTATGACAATATCTCGAGCGAGTTCGACTTTCAAGGGCACAACCTCAAGGTCAAGGGTACTGTGGCTATTTTTAGAAAAACTTTGTCATCGCTCTAGCGCCTACATGTCTTCACCAATTTAAATATAACTTCACACAAATGCTCCTTATAAAAATATCTCGAGCGGGTTCGACTTTCAAGGTCATGGCCTCAAGGTCAAGGTCACTGTGGTTATTTTTAGAAAGAACTTCCTCTAGCGCCTAAATTTCTTCACTGATTTCAATATTACTTCACACAAATGTTCCTTATGACAATATCTCGAGCGAGTTCGACTTTCAAGGTCATGATCTCAAGGCCAAGGTCACTGTTGCTATTTTTGGAAAAACTTTGTCATCGCACTAGCGCCTACATTTTTTCACCAATTTCAATAAAATTTCACAAATGTTCCTTATAAAAACATCTTGAGGGAGTTCGACTTTCAAGGTCATGGCCTCAAGGTCAAGGTCACTGTGGCTATTTTTAGAAAAACTTTGTCATCGCTCTACGCCTACATTTCTTCCCTGATTTCAATATAACTTCACACAAATGTTCCTTATGACAATATCTCGAGCAAGTTCGGCTTTCAAGGTCATGACCTGAATGTCAAGGCCAATGTGGCTATTTTTAGGAAAACATTGTCATCGCACTAGCGCCTACATTTTTTCACCAATTTCAATATAACTTCACAAAAATGTTCCTTATAAAAATATCTTGAGCGAGTTCGACCTACAAGGTCATGGCCTCAAGATCAAGGTCACTGTATATTTTAAAAAAAAAACTTTTTCATCGCTCTAGCGCCTACATTTCTTCACTGATTTCAATATAACTTCACACATATGTTTCTTATGACAATATCTCGAGCGAGTTCGACTTTCACGGTCATGACCTCAAGGTCAAGGTCAATGTGGCTATTTTTAGAAAAACTTTGTCATCGCACTAGCGCCTACATTTTTTCACCAATTTCGATATAACTTCACACAAATGTTCCTTATAAAAATATCTTGAGCGAGTTCGACTTTCAAGGTCATGAGGTCAAGGTCAAGGTCACTGTGGCTATTTTTTAGAAAACTTTGTCATCGCTCTAGCGCTTACATTTATTAACATATTTTAATATAACTTCACACAAAAGATGCTTATGATAATATCTTGAGCAAGATCTGCTTTCGCGGTCAAGGTCACTATGGCTATTTTTAGCGAAACATTGTCATCACTCTAGAACCTACATTCATTGATGGATTTTAAACAAACTTGACACAAATGTTATATATGATAATATCTCAAGCAAGTTGGACGTTTGCCAGTTCAGTGTTTTCCACACAGGACGTTTTCTTGTGCGAGGGGATTTGTATCGCATGATATGACACATTCCAAGACACAGACTTTGGGTCCCTTTGGACACCCCCGGGCCATTCTAGAGGATGGGTACAAGCCATATCGACAAAGATATATGGCGGGGGCATCTGTGTACTTTGGACACATGTCTAGTTCTACTCTACGACACAACTGAATTTAATTTTGTGCATCTTCACCCATGATAGCTACTGTCTATGATCTTTGATGCTGGTTCGTTCTTACCACCATCTGTTTGATTTGTAATTTATCCTTTCCTTATAATAAAACGCCACATCAAAATGCCATTCTACTTACCTTTAATCGTTTCCGATGTCACGTCTGTAATTACAGCACTGTTGTATGTCTGTATATAAATGTCTTTCCTGTGAAATAAAACAAATGCAATGACGGGGACCAGATGTTTTTTTTTCTTTCATTGTAAACGCAATACAAAAATTTGTTTATATCATAGTTTTTATGCAATCACAAATATGTCAAAACAATGGCGAACTATTTATGTAATGATCTTTATTATGTCTTCGCCAGTTACAATCATTTATGATAATAGTATATAAAAATGATCGAATAACTAACGATTTTACGTTCATGATGCTTAATTTACAACACAGAACACCAGTGATAAATTAAACACTTTTGTCATATCTGCTGCACTACAACTAAATACATTTCAACTCACTGCTATTATTATTGAGCCATATCGCTCATTATCAAATGGATTTTTTGAGCTTTTTGCAAATACATTAAATAACAGCTGAAAACATATCCAACATTTGGAAGTAACCACGAATCAAGTTCACCAGTGCAATACGATAACAATGTTACGCATTTCGAACTACTTCAGATTTCTTGTGAGAATTTAGAGTAAATGTGGCGAAAGGCTACCATAAACTGAAGAAGTTGGAGCCCATCATTATTTTTCACCGTTACAGTTAATCGTCTAACTGTTTTTCTTAACTTATGCATTGTCCATCTTGCCAATGTTATACTAAGCCACTGAAGTTCTTCGTAGAAAATAGCATTTCTAGGGATAGTAATATTTTAGTGATAACAGAGACAATAGATGAAAGTTTTAAGACGATATATTGATGCAGCACACACAATGTTATGATAAATTCATGCAGTATATTCGTGCAACATAGCATACAGTCTTGTGACAGTTACAGTTAGGGCTGGCTAATCGGAGCTGAAAAGATAATCGATTATCAGTCCTGTCACTGCGATCGATAATCGATTAGTAATCGCTAAGGTTTTTGACATAATTTTACATGTCTGGCTTTCTGTCTGAGCATGGCTAGTACCATATGTTGCATTTTACCATATGTTTATTTGAACAGACAGGCCAGAGCAAACAGTGTAGACCCAGATGAGACGCCCCATAATGCGGCGTCTCATCAGGGTCTGCACTGTTTGCCCCTCATTCAGCTATTTTAGGCAGTAAATTGTACCTATCAAGTAATCGATTAAAAGCAAATCAGAAATGATAATCATTTTTGTGAAATTTATCAATCGATTAATCGATTATACGATAAATCGTGTCAGCCTTAGTTACAGTTAATACGCGAAATAAGTTTCCTTTATATAATAATAAACCATGCAGCAGATTACGTTGATACTGTATGGCACGATTCCAATAAAAAGGCAAAACACCCAGCCAACCAATGGCAACATTTTTGCATACAAATTCAGTTGTAGGACAGGAGATTCATTGCTGTTTTATTCTTTCAATTTTCACGTTTGTTTCATTCTAATATATACATTGTTCTATGGTTCACTACCTGATCCTACCTTCCTGTAGTTATATTTCGAAAACACGCCTATACAAATTCACTGTACATTTAACCGCAGAAAAATGAAAATTTTAAGATGCGAAATTGTGCTATTTTGTATTTCTGCTCAAAACATAGATTGTTGATACTCGATAGAACCGCCTCGCCGAGTACCCACAATCTATGTTTTTGAGCAGAAATAAGAAAAATAATGTATACCATTGTAAACCCCGGTTTTACTATATAAAAGTGGGGTTTAAGGGGTTCAAAATTATATAGGCGTGTTTTCGTGATGGCTATTTAAAACTTAAAGTTCTTCATACTTCGATGGATACACTGACTGACGCGACGTCACAGGGACATTCAGTGAATCAAAATAAACCATGCTTATCTCTAATATGATCGTGGACGATAGCGACATCACGACGTCAACGATTTTGTTCCGCTGATGATAAACTCTACAATTATTCCTTTTTTTTTCAAATTTATCGCTCAAACAAAACAAATTAGTCAAATAATGGATGGAAAATAATGTAAATATGAGTTATAATATTTTACGTTCATTTAAGTACATGTATGAACAGCACCAGACCAAGAAACGAACGTCAGAATTATGAACATTATGTATTAAATCATTATATAAAGTAAGAATCCATTTCGAAATTAAGCGGTGTCATGTTGAAGAAAATGTATGTTCGGTTTTGTTTGTTTGTTTGTTTTTCTGCATTTTTTCTCTGTGTGTGTGTGTGTTTTTTTTTTTTTTTTTGTTTTTTGATTGGAGGTTTTACGTCCCCGTCAACACTATTTAGGTCTTTTTGGAGACGTTGCTTCCAATTTTATGGGACTTTTACCCGGCATTGAGATGAAATGACATCTCAAGCTCTGCCGCCTAAACAAGCATGTTCGGTTTTACGGCCCTTTCAAGATAATATCACATATCCAGCCGATCGATAATCAGAGGTAGGCGAAAGCATTACCCGTGGAAAATCTACACTACCTTCCGTTTCAAAACTTGGGCGTCTCACATGAGACCACAGAGAGCCTCTAACTTACAGTGGCCAAACCAAGAGACATGAAAGGAAGTATTTTCTCACTCATGGGACAATAATATTTCTTTGTATGACAGCGTGTGATTTCTTTGTCTCACAAGACTGTCTCGGGTTTATTAGCTGTATCAAACTGTCGATCATTCCTTAATTTAAGAAAACATGTACATTGCATGGAACTATTTTTTCCAAAACTGTCTCCTGTTGCATGTTTTGATACCCGTGCAAACAAAGACGTGTCTTTTTCTATTTCTCCCAAAATAGAAGTGAAGGCAATGGTCAGGGAAAGTAACTGTCCTGTTGGCTTTCCACCATTGATGTTTCCATCAGGGTCTAGTTATTTCATGTTTGTGTTTCTTTCCTTTGGTGTCTCTGATGGGAGCTTAATTGTATCGATTCCTGATCATTGTCTTCACTTCTATTTAGAAGCTCACTGAAAAAAACTTTTTCAAGAGCATTCTTTAGAAGGTATGAATAAAAAAAGGCTTTACCTTGTTTACTTTGTTAGATATGTGTGAGAGGGCGATGTTGCAAATTTATTTTCTGTATTCTAGGGCAGTCTGCTGTCCATATCTTTAAATGAATTTTACCATTTAATGTATGTGTATGAGATAAAATAAAAAATGATGGGGTTGAGACCTCGACAAGGAAATCTCATGGTCGTTTAGCCTCGCATGAGACTTAAATAAACTGAAAACTTGCCTAAGATTTGCTGGTCTCGGTCTCAACCCCATACAAGATTCTATTAAACTCATCTTGCTGTGTAAACCTAATGGCAAGCTAAAGTACAGAGAGCTGTTACCAAATCCCCTGTGTTGGAAATGATGGTCCCCAATCCCAGCCAAAGGAGCATTGCGTCTTTCGGATCATGTTCACAAAGCACATACCATGCGTAGTCGGTAAACCACAAATTGGTGGCACCCAGTAAGGGTAAGCTAAAGCTTTTGATTCGCTGAACCCGACAGCTGACTGAAATCTCACAGTGATGTTGTTTGTATCGACCTTAAAGAAACAGAGATCTCCATTTATGACTCATATGCACTTCAACTTAAGGGGAATGGATACACCTGTCAGATTATTTCGCCATTTTTCAAAGGGAAGACAACTTTCGGGACTTCCTGCTCGCTTTTCTATAAAGTCCACAGGAGCTTGACGTATTACAATATTAAAGGTTCATCTCTACGTTTCTATGTAATAGAAACGAAGGACGGACACTGTTTCAGAGATCCGTTAATTTTCATGCGAAAATCTCAAAATCTACATATTGCTCCGTTGAAATACAATATTGCTTACGTTACTGAACGAACCGTAAACCTTCCGCCTCGTATTATAGAACTGCTTTGTCATATAATTCACCGAAAGTGTGTGTTTCTTAAAAATATCCCCATCGCACAGTTGCTGTTTACGCCGCCATTTTTTTTTCGTTAGGAGAATCGCATTTAATTTTTTTAGCGTTTTGATTGGTCACCAAGCACGTGACGATTTTCTTGGGTTGTTTTAGACCAATCAGACAACGCGCATGGACTCACTCCGAGTAAACAAACATGGCGACGTAACCAGCAATTGTGCGAACGGCAAATTTTAAAGAAACAGACGGATTGTCGTGGATTCAAGAGCAGCGAAGTATTATTTGGTGCGGCGGAAATTATATTGCACATTAATTAAATGTTTTAACGTTGCATTTCGACGGAGCAATATGTAGATGTTGAGATTTTTGAATGAAAATCATCGGACCTCTGAAACAGTGTCCGTCATTCTTTTCTATTATATAGAAACGTAGGGACAAGCCCTTTAAATTTTATTACGCCAAGCTCCTGTGATGAAGTCTGTCCCATGGAAAAAAGGGGTCTATTCTTATAGAAAAGAATTTGCTCCTTAAAACATTACCCCTATTGCCATGGGAGACAAAATACTTGTGCATGAGTTACCTCCCATGACGTTGTATCCATTCCACTTGAAAGCTCTGGGTTGTTCCATTTCCAGCACAGGGGATGGAGTTGTTATATTTGTTGCTTTATGAAAACTCTGAAGATCCTGATCAGATGCCGCGTTCTGTGGCGTCTGTTCTGCGTGTACACTTTCTGCCAATGTCCAGTATTGAGGACGATAGTCAGATATGTGCTAACCTGCCTGGTCAGCACTCTGTTCTGAATCTTTGATGTTTTTGATGTTTGGTAGACTCTGACTATGCACAGAATACGAACGACAAGAATATAAGAATCTGCCATGGGGTTTCTGTTGTAGATGGGCGTTTCCAACCACTGGGCGGAACCGAGGTAGTGCGCCTCGGTTCCGCTCAGCAAGGTCAGCCCTCATGTTGGAAACGCCCATCTACAACACAACCCCATTCATTTACAACACCGCAGAAAATTTTCATTTTACTTTATTTAACGTTTTATTTTTCGCGAACTGTACTTATGTAGTAAGAGCTGAACTTTTATCAAAGGCCAAAACCACGGACCTCCTTATCCGGTGCGCAAGAACAGGCTCGTTTCATTTAAAATGAACGGAGCTCGATTTTTCGATTAAAGAATAGTTATATTTTTCAGACGGGAAACACAAACAAACACAAACACAAACCTTCCATTGACAAACAGGGTAGTCTCAGATCATTCGACGCTGATCAAGGCTTTCATAACATTAAGACATTTTCTGGACAAATTACTATAAATAATTTAACTTGTCAGCGCTAAATTTCGAAATGGACGCCACTACATATAAAGTGAGGAAGAATTCATTCAGTTTAATAGGTTATACTGATCTACATGTACTTATATGTACAACAATGCACTTCATTTGAATCGTCACAAGCGAAAAGGCACATTCGGTCATGTACACCCAGCGATGACTCAAATAAGTATGTGCAACCACTCAATCAAGGAAAAGACATTCCTGACCGCCTAAATGATCGTTTGGGTCAGTGTCTATCCTTTTGATGCCCGGCGAAGACTCAGATCAGCCTGTGGGGATGCACAGGCTGATCTGAGTTTTCGCTGGGCGCACACGCCCAAAGATCCTTTTCACTGGGCACAACCCATTTATATATACAACATTACCAGATCCCCTGGGTCGGGAATGACGGGCCCCAATCCCAGCTAAAGGAACACTGCATCTTGCGGATCATGTTTTTATGACAGGTGCCATGATATTCTGGGACGTCGCATTCTGGCGGTACAACATAAGGGTAAGCCGAGGCTTGTAATTCGGCGTACGCAACAGCTGATTGAAACTGTATGGTGATGTTGTTTGTTCCAACCTAATCAACAGACAAAAATATCAACCAGTAGAATTGAGCTTCAACTTATTCGTCTTTGAAGGCAACAACTTTTATGACCTCCTGTTTACTTTTTATTATAGGAATGAATTTCATTTTTGTGGAATTTATCGATGTATACTCCGGCGAATCACTCACAAACTTCGAGCTTCATGCAGTTTGTGAGTGATTCGCCAGATTACTATTCGGGCTTCATGCAGTTTCTGAGGTATTCGCCGGAGTTTGCACATCGATAAGAGCCACAAAAATGATAATTCATTCCTTATAATTCCAATTTTCTCATCGAAACGTTAAAAATGTCACCAAAAAGTAATGTTTTGGGGGAACTCTTTCGATAGCGTAAGAATACACTTACCAACGGCCACGGCGGAATGATTATTCAATTGGAAGCTGCCATCTTTAAGAGAAACCAAAGCGAAAAAAAAATCATGTCTTTAAATTCAGTTTATTTATCTTCTAACATTAAAATTTTAAATAGTTTTCAATCTTTTAATCGAACGCTGTTCACATCGCTTCATAAACAATGACGTAACGCGCGTGCTCTTTGACGTCACGTTACATATGTGATTCTTCCTCATGGAATTTATCGAAGTATAAAAATGTTATTTTAACTTAACCAATCAAATCATGCACATAATGAAGGACAAGTGGTATTTTTGTTTAGCGAATCCTTAAACAAGAGGCAATGGGCCGCCACTACGCTCACCAGAGGCCGAGTGTGGAAAACATGCCCGGCCCCTGGCAGCAATGATTTTCAACAATGGTGGCTTGAAGAAACAGGCCTTTCAATTCGTGAAATGAAGAGTTTCGAGACCTTATAACCATACATGGGCATGGTAGTCATCTTGTCCATAATTATCAACTTTCATTTAGCTGACTGCAAATATTAATTCTGATGTTATAGGCAACAAATGAATCACACACACAAAAAAAAATAATAATAAATAAATAAATAAATAATAAAAATGTTTTACTATTTTCCCATTAGAAATGCCGATGTGACCAAATACGACCCGACATAAATTAGGTCAAGGTCAACCAAAGGTCACCATCTGAGCAAACTTGCTAGGAATATCAATTTTGATGCCATGAACGGCAACAGAATCAGAATAATCGACGGTTTTGCCTTTTTCACATGCAACGTTCTAAATGATCAAAGTAAAATAGACGTACAATAGATCATGGTCAATTGAGTATCCAATGGTACGTTCCAAGTTTCAAAGTAATGGGATATTTTCAGATAAATATTGGCGAAAACACAACCTGATACCCCTAAATTTTGAAAATGGATTCCTGGTATATATAAGGAGGTGATTCCGTTTGGTATAAAAAAGGGTTTAACAGCGTACAGATACAGCGAAACTTCGAAAACTCGAAAAGGAACGTTTCGTTTATCAGGGTTAATTCGAACTCGCCTGGATAATTCTTTCCATGGAGCCGGAAATCCATATATTTAGGATAACTTAATTGAGTTTTTTTCTGATTTTGTCTTGAAAAGGAATGCTGTGTGTACACATTAGAATCGCCTCAAAGAGGCGATTCTAATGAGTTCATTCAACATTTCTGTAATTAGGGTAATTTTCTGATGTTATCTTGAAAATTTGTTTGATCTGAGGTTTAACGTCCCCGTCAACACTGTTGCTTCCAATTTTGTGGGCATTTTACCCGACATTGATATGAAATGACATCTCAAGCCCTGTGGCCTAATGAAACCAATAGGGTTTATAATAATGGAGGTCCGACTCGCACCGCTTTACGTGGGCAGGCTTTGCTTTACTTGTGTCTTTTGGTTTTGGATGGCCATATGGCCATTTTGTGGGAAAGTAACTGTCCTTATGGCCTTCCTTTGTTTAGGTTTCCATTATGGTCTGGTCGCTTAATGTTTGTATTTCTTTCCCTTTGGTGTCTTTTATGGGTGGAGTAAGTTAATTGTATCAATTCCTGATCTTTGTTTTACTTCTACTTTGATCCTCTAAGCGGTTTACCAGTAGTTTCAGCTCTGCGTGGAAGCATCATGGAGCCCATCTATGCCTTCAAGCCCTGATGGACGTGGGGGGGGGGGGGGGCGTTTATGTTGAAAAGAGGCGATTCTTATTGGTCCACACTGCATAACTGTAATAAGGATATTTTTATTTTATCTTGAAAAGGAATGCTGTGTGTACACATTAGAATCGCCTCAAAGAGGCGATTCTAATGAGTACACACAACATTCATGTAATCAGGATGTTTTATTTATTTTATCTTGATAAGGAATGCTGTGTGTACACATTAGAATCACACAACCTTCATGTAGATGTAATTACGATATTTTTTTTTATTTTATCTTGAGACCGAATGTTGTGTGCACATTAGAATCGCCTCAAAGAGGCGAATGTAATGAGTACACACAACCCTCCTGTATTTAGGATTATTTCTGATTTTGTCTTTAAAAGAAATGTTCCAATGCCAATGGGTATGCAAAACGTCCATTTGTTAATCAGAATATCGAAGAGATATCTCTATGTTACCTTCACTGTGCCTTATGAACTAACACTAGGATTAACTCTTGCGTATGTAACGTGAAGTCTGATTGGATAACGTCAACAATTTGCGACAGTATATTCTGCGATATACTGTTGGAAACCCGACGACATGCAAATAACGTCGCTTTCCATTGGTTGTATTTGCTTTTACGCAGCTCAGAGCGCTTGCCGTTTAGAGTAAAAAGAACATTTTTTTAAACAAAACAAGCGACCAAGTGCAATAGAAATGAACTTTTTAATGTAAAATTAATTTCAATTAAAGCATACTCACCTCAAGATATTATTAGCCTTTGAGTGGCCGGTCCACGAGATTCAGGAAAAAGACTAGAGAATAGACTATAGCTCGACATGGATCCCCCCTCCAAAAACGTCACGTAGGCGTGTGTAATCGACCGGGAAGCAAGGTCTAGGTCGCAAGGGAACCAGTGCACTAGTTCACTGAACACAGACCACACTACGCAGCCAATGAAATGACAACAGGTGGTAATACCTGTGCATGAACAGGGCGTGCAAAGCGCCCCATTGCCTTATATAAGCACACGCTGATATGTATATGTTATTATTTTATAGGGAGCTCTATAGATCTTTATCAGTGATAGCGGGATTGGGAGGAGGGAAATCAGATAATATCTTGAGGTGAGTATGCTTTAATTGAAAATAATTTTTCATTGAAAATTTCATTTCAATGTCAGCATACGACACCTCAAGATATTATTCGCCTTAATAATAAGCATAGGTGGGAAGGTAATTGGAAGTATAAAGTACAAAAATAAAACTCATCCATGCTGGAGTCCGGTTGAAGAAATATGTCCTGACGTCAAGTGGTATGTAAGCCAGGAACAATAATTTGGCGCATGTGCGGGTCGAAAATCAATTACCATATAATAGAAAAGTAAAAGAAAGAGACCCGAAAATTGTAAGAAGTTTCAAACCGGATCCAAGCAGGCATAAAAGCTTTACAAAGAAACTATAGATACAGAGTGACGGCTGCCAACAATGGATTGAGCAGCCACAATTGGACCCAAAGAGGAAGTGTCTTTTTTGGTTGGGGCCAAATCTCTGAGGTAAAAAGAATAGAAGGTACTGTTAGTACGCCAATCTGGGCCCTGACAACTTCATCAAGGGCAACCGAGTTCCAATAAGCCCAGGATGAAGATAAGGCTCTAACTTCATGAGCTGAGATATTCATGAAGGACAGGTCAGTAGAAGATAAATCTGAGTAAGCAGACCTGACCACATCGCAAATCCAACGAGAAATAGTGGAAGGCGAAATATCTTTTGAACTCTTTAAGGGCAGAAAAAGTCCCTTTCTATCAGATCTAACTGATTTAACCCTAGCTAAATAAGCCATAATAGCTCTAACTGGGCAAAGGAGTCTGTCATCTAAATCAGAACCACAAGACTGAATTAAACCTTGAGTTATAATAGGTTCTGGTAAAGACTCAGGGAGTTGATTTTTTGCCAAGAAACCAGGTTGAGTGAGGAAGGTTATGGAATCCGAGTTCCGATCATAACGAAAACACCCCTTCTCAACTGACAGAGCATGGATCTCACTTCTTATCTAGCAGATGCAAATGTGAGGAGGAAGACTGCTTTAAGAGTTACATATTTGAGATCAGCTGACTTCAAGGGCTCATAAGGAGCTTTAGTCAAAGACCAAAGTACACAAGTGAGATTCCATTTGGGCGTAAGGGATCTGGTAACTGGTTTCTTAAGAGCACAAGGTCAGAGATAATTGGGTCAGCAGTACAGTCCACCACATCAGAAAACTTGAGGGTATTTAAAATAGCGGAACGGTAACCCTTGATTGAAGCTACTGACAATTTAAGGGTGTCAAAGAGATAGCAGAAAAAATCCACTAGATCTTTTAAAGAGGGATTGTTAGGATTAGTTTCCCTTTGCTGACACCAATCCGAGAAAATCTTCCATTTTGCAGAATAGACTTTAAGAGTGTATTCTCTGCGAGATTGGGAGATATATGTGGAAGCGATCTCAGAACGTTGTCTACCTCTGATTTGACTCCTGACAACTTCCAGGCGTGAAGATGCAACATTGATGGATTGGGATGAAGCACTTTGCCCTGGAATTGAGATACAAGATCTTGACTGACTGGAATCTCCCTCGGGAAGTCCGATATCAGAGTCAGAATGACTGAGAACCAAGATCTCTGAGGCCAAAGTGTAGCTATGAGAATGAACCGGCTGTTGGATTCTTTGATTTTGTTCATCACCAACGGTACCAGTTTGAAAGGAGGGAAAGCATAGGCGAATAGATTCTTCCAATCCAGAGACATAGCGTCCACTGCACAAGCCCTGTGGTCCAGGACTGGGGACACAAACAGGGGAAGAATGTGATTCAATCTGATGGCAAACAGGTCCAACTGTAGATAGCCCCAAAGATTGAAAATGCGATGAGCAATCTGACGATTGAGATACCATTCTGTGGTGAGAATACGGTCTGGACGCGAAAGATTGTCTGCTAGAACGTTGAGTCTTCTCGGAATATGTCTGACTTGAAGAACAATATTGTGGCGTTGACACCAATAAAGGAGGTCCCATACTAGCATACAAAGAGAGGGAAAGTGAGCCCCCTCCCCCCTCCCCGTTTCTTTAGGTAGACAACAACTGACGTGTTGTCCGAAGCTACCATTACGCATGAATTCTGAAGCACTGATTGAAACTGATGGAGAGCTCTGGACACGACCAGCAACTCCAAATTGTTGATGTGAAGGTGTTGGGAAGCAGGGTCCCATAAACCTTGAACCTCGAGTTCCAAGTGTGCCCCCCAGCCAGAATGGCTGGCATCTGAGAATAGATGAAAATCTGGGGAAGGCACTACCAATGGAATTCCCCTGTTGTAGATGGAAGGGTTCATCCACCATTTGATGCCCCGACGACAAGCCTGGGAAATAGGAATTGGAAGTTCCAAACTGTCCCGATGAGGTCTCCAGTTCGCCAAAAGATGGAACTGTAAGGGTCTCATGTGAAGGCGCCCCAATAGGACCAGATCTGCAGCAGCGTTGAGCGAACCCAACATGGATAGAAACTCGCAGGCGGACATAAACTGAGTACCGAGAGCCCGAAAAAGTAAATGCAGAATTTTGTTGACTCGATTGTCTGGGACTTTGACAATGCCCAAGTGAGTCAGAAATCTCATGCCCACATAAGTGAAGTCCTGAGATGGAATTAGATCCGATTTTTGAGGATTGGGACTCAGACCTAGACTTATGATGACTCGCCAGGAAACTTCCAAATCGTATAGGAGGGAGTCCCGAGATAGACGATGGGCTAGCCAATCGTCGAAGTACTGGAAAATGTTTGGTCCAAGGGATCGATTGTGTCCCGCCACAATCTCCATAAGGTTTGTGAAGACAAACGGAGCTGTAGAAATTCCGAATGGAAGAGCCCGAAACTGGTATACAATTCCTTCTAGAATTTGCGAGACGCTTGATGAATAGGTATGTGAAGGTAAGCGTCCTTTAAATCTATGGACACCCAAGCTCCTTGAGGAATCCATCTGCGTATTGAAGCGGCTGTTTCCATATGAAATCGATCTACCTTCATCATTTTGTTTAAGGAAGACAGATCGATTATGAGACGGTTGTAGAACCCTGGAGAGGAAGTTTCCCTCACCATTTCTACAGCCTTCTTTCCCAGCACATCCGTACCTCTTCCCTTAAAAGATCCAATTGCTGATGAGCAACAGGAAAATGAATGGGAGAGGGAAAAAGAGGTGGCACCCTTGCAAAAGGAATCCTATAGCCCTTCCTTAAAATATAAAGGGCCCAGGGGTCCTGAGTTATGGCTGACCAAGCCTCCACAAAATGAAGGAGACGAGCTCCTACTGGAAGAAGAGGAAGAGGTACGGAGGGGAAGGCCCCTAAAACGTCATTTACTTTGCTTCTTGGACCCCCCCCCCCACAACCCCCTGGAAGAGAAACAAGAGGACCATGATGGCCCTGGATCGCTCACCTGATCCATAGAGTAACAAGTGGGCCCCGGGGAGGGCCATTATTGACCCCAGGGTTATAATGTGCATAATGTTAAGGGAGGTCTAAAAAGGTGAAGCTTCATACCAAATATCAACAAAAGACTATAATTTGAACAATGTTGGCAAAGGTCCACTAGATGAAGCTACACAACAAAATATCAAAGACCTGTGCCTTGTCGTTTCAGAGAAGAAGATTTTCAAAGATTATCTCTATTACAAGTCTATGTAAAACCAAAGGGCCCTGGGGCGGGGGCATTGTGGCCCCAGGGCTATAATTTGAACAATCTTGGTAGAGGTCCACTAGCTGAAGCTTCATACCAAATGTCAAAGACCTGGGCCTTGTGGTTTCAGAGTAGAAGAATTTTCAAGATTTTCCCTATATAAGTCTATGAAAAACAAAGGGCTCAGGAGCGGGGGCAATTTTGGCCTCAGGGCTATAATTTGAACAATCTTGATAGAGGTCCACAAGATGAAACTTCATACCAAATATCAAAGACCTGGGCCTTGCAGTTTCAGAAAAGAAGATTTTTAAAGATTTTCTCTATATAAGCCTATGTAAAACCAAAGGGCCCCGGGGCGGGGGCATTTTTGGCCCCAGCACTATAATTTGAACAGTCTTGGTAGGGGTCCACTAGATGAAGCTTCATACCAAATAGCAAAGACCTGGGCCCTGCAGTTTCAGAGAAGAAGATTCTTTAAAGATTTTCCCAATATAAGCCCATGTAAAACCAAAGGGCCCTGGGGCGGGGGCATTTTTGGCCCCAGCACTATAATTTGAACAATCTTGGTAGGGGTCCACTAGATGAAGCTTCATACCAAATATCAAAGACCTGGGCCTTGCGGTTTCTTAGAAGAAGATTTTTAAAGGTTTTCCCTATATAAGCCTATGTAAAACCAAAGGGCCCCGGGGCGGGGGCATTTTTGGCCCCAGCACTATAATTTGAACAATCTTGGTAGGGGTCCATAAGATGAAGATTCATACCAAATATCAAAGACCTGGGCCTTGCAGTTGCAAAGAAGAAGATTTTTAAAGATTTTCCCTATATAAGCCCATGTAAAACCAAAGGGCCCCAGGGCGGGGGCATTTTTGGCCCCAGCACATTAATTTGAACAATCTTGGTAGGGGTCCACTAGATGAAGCTTCATACCAAATATCAAAGACCTGGGCCTTGAGGTTTCAGAGAAGAAGATTTTGAAAGATTTTCCCTATATAAGCCTATGTAAAACCAAAGGGCCCCGGGGCAGGGGCATCTTTGGCCCCAGCACTATAATTTGAACAATCTTGGTAGGGGTCCACCAGATGAAGGTTTCAAACCAAATATCAAAGACCTGGGCCTTGCAGTTTCAGAGAAGAAGATTTTTAAAGATTTTCCCTATATAAGCCCATTTAAAACCAAAGGGCCCCGGGGCGGGGGCATTTTTGGCCCCAGCACTATAATTTGAACAATCTTGGTAGGGGTCCACTAGATGAAGCTTCATACCAAATATCAAAGACCTGGGCCTTGCGGTTTCAGAGAAGAAGATTTTTAAAGATTTTCCCTATATAAGCCTATGTAAAACCAAAGGGCCCCGGGGCGGGGGCATCTTTGGCCCCAGCACTATAATTTGAACAATCTTGGTAGGGGTCCACCAGATAAAGATTCATACCAAATATCAAAGACCTGGGCCTTGCAGTTTCTAAGAAGAAGATTTTTAAAGATTTTCCCTATATAAGCCCATGTAAAACCAAAGGGCCCCGGGGCGGGGGCATTTTTGGCCCCAGCACTATAATTTGAACAATCTTGGTAGGGGTCCACTAGATGAAGCTTCATACCAAATATCAAAGACCTGGGCCTTGCAGTTTCAGAGAAGAAGATTTTTTAAGTTTTCGGTGAAAAAAATCTATTTTTGGCTCCTGTGACCCATATGTGCAACGGACCAGAACCATTTGAACAACTTTGAAAGGGGACCACCTAAGGATCATTCCTGTGAAGTTTGGTCAAAATCCGCTCAGTGGTTTAGGAGGAAATGTCGTTTGAAGAAAAAGTTTACGGACGGACGCACGCACGGACGACGGACAAAAAGTGGTCCCAAAAGCTCACCTCGTCACTACGTGACGGTGAGCTAACAAGAGGGCCATGATGGCCCTGGATCGCTCAACTGATCCTTAGAGTAACAAGGGGGCCCCGGGGAGGGCCATTATTGACCCAGGTCTATAATGTGCAAAATATTGGGGGACGTCTTAATAGGTGAAGCTTCATACCAAATATCAACAAAGGCAATAAGTTGAACATTCTTGACAAAGGTCCACTAGATGAAGCTAAACACCAAATATCAAAGACCTGGGCCTTGCGGTTTCCGAGAAGAAGATTTTCAAAGATTATCTCTATATAAGTCGATGTAAAAGCAAAGGGCCCCGGGATGGGGGCATTTGTGACCCAAGGGCTATAATTTGAACAATCTACATAAGCCTATGTAAAACCGAATGGCCCCGGGGCTAGAGTGTTGTTGGCCTCAGGGCTATAATTTAAACAATCTTGATAGAGGTCCACTAGATGAAGCTTCACACCAAATATCAAAGACCTGGGCCTTGCTGTTTCAGAGAAAAAGATTTTCAAAGATTATCTCTATATAAGTCGATGTAAAAGCAAAGGGCCCCGGGGTGGGGGCATTTGTTGCCCAAGGGCTATAATTTGAACAATCTTTGTAGAGGTCCAGTAGATGAAGCTCCATACCAAATATCAAAGACATGGGCCTGACAATTTCAGAGAAAAAGATTTTTCAAGATTTTCCCTATAAAAGTTTGAACAATCTTGGTAGAGGTCCACAAGATAAAGCTTCATACCAAATATCAAAGACCTGGGATTGCGGTTTCAGAGAAGAAGATTTTTAAAAGATTTTCCCTATAATATGCCCATGTAAAACCAAAGGGCCCGGGGGTGGGGGCATTTTTGGCCCCAGCACTATAATTTAAACAATCTTGGTAGGGGTCTACTAGATGAAGCTTCATACCAAATAGCAAAGATCTGGGCCCATGTAAAACCAAAGGGCCCTGGGGCGGGGCCATTTTTGGCCCCAGCACTATAATTTGAACAACCTTGGTAGGGGTCCCCTAGATGAAGCTTCATACCAAATATCAAAGACCTAGGCCTTGTGGTTTCAGAGAAGACAATTTTTAAAGATTTTCCCTATATAAGCCCATGTAAAACCAAAGGTCCCCGGGACGGGGGCATTTTTGGCCCCAGCACTATAATTTGAACAATCTTGGTAGGGGTCCACTAGATGAAGCTTCACACCAAATATCAAAGACCTTCGCCTTGCGGTTTCAGAGAAGAAGATTTTTAAAGATATTTCCTTTATAAGCCTATGCAAAACCAAAGGGCCCCGGGGCGGGGGCATTTTTGGCCCCAGCACTATAATTTGAACAATCTTGGTATGGGTCCACTCGATGAAGCTTCATACCAAATATCATAGACCTGGGCCATGCGGTTTCAGAGAAGAAGATTTTTAAGTTTTCAGTGAAAAAAAAATCTATTTTTGGCTCCTGTGACCTAGATGTGCAGCAGACCAGAACCTTTTGAACAACTGTGAAAGGGGACCACCTAAGGATCATTCCTGTGAAGTTTTGTCAAAATCCGATCAGTGGTTTAGGAGGAGATGTCGTTTGAAGAAATTGTTTACGCACGGATGACAGACAAAAAGTGATCCTAATATAAAACACAAGAGGGCCATGATGACCCTATATCGCTCACCTGTGTACCAGATAATCATTAGTGATATTTAGAAAAAAAAAGAACTGTACAGAAAGGCAAGACATGTTTGTTTACCTGATAGATATAAATGTCTTCATAGATCCAGGGTGGTCAATATACTTGTACATCAGTTGAACCAGTTGAACTCTTCAGGATGAAATCTTGAAGGGCAAGATGTAGAGTATACACAAGACTTCTTGAATCCATGCAGTTAGTCTTTGTTCATGATGTAGTCATAATTTGACAAAGAAATCAATATCTGTAGCTATGATTTCCTTTCGACACAGTGGTTTTCAACAGTATTGCATGGGATGACAAAATTTACATAAGAAACACCGATGATCTCAAATAGCTGCATCCATGTCAAAAAGAGAGGCCAAAGTCTGCTTAGTTCTATCCAGACTGTATCTTTGACTTTTACTCAGTCACACTGATGTATAAGGCCCATATTATAGATTAAGTTACCTTTATATCATAAACATCTTGGTTGTTACATCTATCTTAAACCCACAAAGAATTAATTCTGTTACAGTGGGCATTATTATAATAAGGCATAAACTAAGACACACAAACATATGTAGAATCTATGTTGTGATATGTGCCAAAAAGGCATCTTTAGGTGTACAAAATAAAGAACAGCTAAAAATAATGTGAGTCATTTCTATGCATAGAAAGCAGATGCATCACCTTATTCTCTTGATCACCAATAAATAAATTCCTGACCTTGCAAGTATGTAGAAAATTGTTACTTAAATCTTTTTGAAGAAAATCTGTTTTAAGCCTTTTCAAGTAACAACAAATTTACATGTAAAATTATTTTCAATGTTGCAAATAAGAAAATAATAAAATATTGACAAAATTCAAAATACTGCGATAAACCTTTCTCTAAGAACAACAGATTTACATGTCAAAACAGTGTTGCAAATAAGAATACAATATAGTATGTTATTTGGCAGAATTCAGAATATTGTGAACAAACAACCCCAGGCCAAGTGTCCCCCCATCTCTGAAATGTCAGTATGTGATGAATATGTCTATAACATATGTCATAAGCCATGTTTAGGGAATTTGAAACCATTTCAACAGACTATTTCTTTTAAATTTTCCTAAAGTTGTAAGGAATAAATTTACAGAGAAAAAAGTGATCTCCAAAACTGTAAGACAAAGGACCAAAAACACCAGGAAAATTCAGTAATCAATTGAGCACAACCGCAATAGAATATGATCATCTTCAGGTCATGGAAACAAAAAATGGCAAGTTTCATCCAAATCTGGTGAAAACTGTAGGAGGGGTTGAGACAAGAACTTCTGTTGATAACATGGTTTAGACTGACAAAGTGCAATGATGCTGGTAAAAATCAATCAGGCACAACCTCCTTAAAATATGATCATTTTCAGGTGATAAGAACAATAATTGAGAAGTTTCATCAAAATCTCTTGAACACTGGGAGGAGTTGCGGAGACAAAAACTTCTGTTGATAAAATTGCTAAAACTGACAAAGGGCAATAACTCTGGTAAAAATCAGTCTAGCATGACCTCGGTAAAATATGATCATCTTCAGGACATGGGAACAATAACTGGAAAGTTTCATCAAAATCCCTTGAAAATGTAGGAGGAGTGGCAGACAGACCGACTGATGGATGGACGGTGGACAGATGGACGAAAACCGTTACTATAGTCCCCCTCGACTAACGTCTGGGGAAAAATGGACAGAATGTACATTGTAAGTCAATTCTTCCCCTGACAAAGTGTCTGGTCAGATGTTTAATATGAAGGTAGCAAATGTTTAGAGATAAGTAAAGAATTAATATTTTTTAATTATTCTGCAATACATCTAAGAACTAAGATAATAACACTCTTGCAACATAATGCATTTTTTGAATCTTCAAAATAGCTGCTTATTTTATGAAAATCCATGATATTTTCCTTATTTATACTGCAAACACAGGTGGCGGGTGCTAGTTAGAACTGCCTCATTGAGGCAGTTCTAATGAGTACCCACAACCTATGTATTGGAGCAGAAATAAGAAAAATAATGTATACCCCTATAAACCCCAGATTTCTCAATATAAAGTGGGGTTTAAGGGGGTGTTTATTTCACGGGCTTGTTCACGTGATGTGAATCCAGTTGAAGAGTATAATTAATATTAACCAAAGGTACATCAACAGCATCCATGTAATATGACATCATAAAAATATACATACAAACAAGTCAATCTTTGAAACCTCCACTGTATCAACAGACTATCAGATGCTTTATAATCTTCAAAATTTTTATGCCAACAGAAAATGTAGTTTCATCCTGTGCACATAAATTCTAAGAAAAAAGGTTGAAATCATACTCAAAGATATTTTTTAATCTACTATAAAACTGGAAAACCAAATAAAATATTAAATATTATTAAGGTCCTTTAAGATTAAACTTTTATTTTTCCATGTTGTTTTTTCGAGATGTCCTATTTCTCACTTCTGACTGGAAAAGGAGGACCTATGCCATTAGAATAATGCATCCATATATGTAATGCTTTCAGTCATGATAGAAAAAATAGCATTTTTGAATGAAAATTTATATATTTTTCTTATTTCAGCTTCAAACATAGATCATTTAGAGAAACACCTCACTGTCTATGTTTCGAGTAAGAAAATGGTAAAAATATGTATAGAAAATAAAGAATAGCCCTGTAAACTCCACTCTTCTCTATATAAGGAGTTTTACAGGGGTGCTCATTTCCTGATAACTGTAAGTGGTGGCCACCCAAATCTTGCCAAACCACCAGCAATATCTGCCTTTAAAAAGGTAAATACAGCATTTTATGTGGTGGGTGAGTGCACTGAAAAGTAGTATAAAAATACCTGACACGATTTCCAAGTTGTTATGCAAAAAGTGTGGTACTTATGATCTGATCAATAGATTCCTCTGTTCCAATTTCACCAAAAAAGCAACCTTAATTTGAGAGACTGGTTTTATATATTTAAAATTATGCAGGTGAAAAGTCTTCAACTACGTGGATTTCATGTGCAAAAAGACTATTTTGTGATCTGACCAGTATGTTTCACATGTTCCAACTGCACCATCAACATATGAAAAATCAACATTAGAAAATACCAAATCAAGCGTTGTCATATGATCTGTGGTACATTCTTTTATAAGCATTTTGCATGAAAACTTATCACTTAATTTCTTAACGATGCTATGTTTCAGCAAAACATTAATATTGAAATCTCCAATTATCATCAATGGCTTTGATGGGGTCAAATATGGAATAAGTTCTTTGTTCAGACAAGAAAGAAGATTACTGTCAGACATTTGAGGTGACTTATACAAAAATACGATCTGACTTTCAATCGAGACATGTCTGGCAGTTATCATAATAAATTCTAATGTATCTGAACTATACTTTCTCTTCTGTATAATAATGATATCATCTTTGACATAAACTGCTAATCCATGAGGAGGTCTTTTGCAAGTACTGTATCCAATTTGGTCATTTCTTGTCAAACAATAGCCTTCTATTACATAATCACTATCATTATCAGGCTGATGTAGTCGTGTTTCTGCTAATCCAAATATGTGCGTTGACAACAGATTTTTGTCATGTCTAACATCATCAAAATGAAGATTCAAGGATCTACAATTATTGAAAGCAACCTTGAAATGCGAAACTGGATCTATCAATTCTAAAGATGTATCACACAGCTGAAGCATTGCTGTTTCATGCAATCGCTGCATTTCTGTCCTAACCTGATCATCAACTTGTAATGCTTTCTCATTGAAGTTAAGGATCTGAAGCTTCTCAATTGACCTTACCCTGCTGAGTGCTACATAGTGTAAATGTGGAACTTTGCGGGTTTTACGTTGTGATAAGTCAATAACAACTCTTTCAAGGGTACTACCTTGTGCTCTATGTACTGAACGCCCTGCAGAAGGTTGCAAAGGGAATTGAACTCTCTGAAAGGTCTTTCTGTTGTAAGTAAATGACCTGTTGACATCAAAAATTGGTGTCCAATTTTCATCAATATTGCTATGATACAGTCCCCTGTTTTTGTATTTGATTCTTGTTTCCATTCCTGCTTTTTTGTCATCAAACTGGACCCAAATTATGCTTGGACGTCGTGTGGTTTGTAGCTTATACTCAATAAACTTAACTACACATGATGCTCCATTTGCTAGTCCATCTTCTGTTTTTATGTTTATTGTTAAATCATAAATCATGTCAACAACAACTGTTAACGAGCAATGTAAATTTGCTGTTTGGTTTGAATCTGTTATATTCTTTAGATTCTTGAGTGCACAGTCTATCTTTTCTTTAGATAACTTAGGTGAGACATATGTATCCATGCATGGTATTTCAACCTTTTCTGTTGCCATATTTCTTATAATTTCATCATTAAAAACATGCATGAAATAGTTTTCTGCAAAGAGGTGAGGCGCATTTTTCTGATACTCAGTATCTTTTTTAGTTACTTCACATTGCTTAAACCTATTCTTGTCTTCAGCAGTCAGGGCATTGATCCTTAATCTATTTAACAATTCTGCAAATTCAAGGTCATCTTTTTGTCTCATAATTTCTGTTAGTTCAAACATGGTAAATAAGTCTTTCCAGAGATTTTGTGATAAAGCAGCTGCATCATGTTTCATGTCATTAAATATCCAATCACCACTCACTGGTTTCAACTGATAAAGATCACCAACAGCAATAATGCTAACACCACCAAAAGGCGTTCTTGTTCCTTTCAATGCTTGAAGTCTCTGATCAATAAAATTCAACATAGAATTACTAACCATTGAAATTTCATCAATAATCACAACTGACAAATCACGGTATTTTGATCTAAAGGTATTCAGACTGTCACAGGTTAATGTTTGATCCGATTGCTTATACTTTTGTTTAAATGCAGATGAGATGGTAGAACCATTAATATTAAATGCTGCTTTTCCTGTAAATGCACAAAGAAGAACCCTTGTGTGATCCGCATCTTCTCCTTCTTTCAGATTTAATATTCTAAACAAAGTCTGATACAATGCTCGAATAACTAGACTTTTTCCAACACCAGCTCCACCAGAAAGAAATGCATATAAGGGGGCATCTTTTGTTTTAATCCAGTGAATCACATGATAGTAAAACTGTTTTTGTTTACTATTTAAACACTGCAGGAGCTTTCTGTAATCAATATCTGAAAGAATATTTTCATTCACATCAATTTGAGGTGCAGAAACGTAACATCCAATTTCAGTCCCTATATCATAGTCTCTATGCTCAATTCTATCAGGATTAAAATATATAAACTCTTCAGACTGAATTGGTTCAATTTCAGCATCATCACCTTCAACTTGTTGTGTACTTGGAGCAATATCATCGAATGCATCATATTCAATTTCTGCTAAATCTCTTGCTAATTCCAACTCTTCAGCATAATGTTCGTAAGTGGAACATTTATGATCTATCACATGCTTCATTGACTCATAGTGTTCTTTATATGTTCTAAAAGTTCCAAGTAAGTCAGTCTCTTCATTTCTCCATGGGTGAAAAAGTAGAAGTTTCTCTCTATAATAGTTCTCTTCATCTGTTTTGCGATTGAATCTCACATACCTTATTATTTTAGATTTACGACATCGTTTGATTTTTATGCCATTCTTTAAAGTTAAAATAGTTTCACCATCACCAAAGCATTCTTCATCTGACACTTCTGCATCTTTCTCATAATCTTGCTCCTCCTCATCTCTACTATTAATATGTCCATCTGGGTAAATGACTTCTAACTCAGACACATAATCGGCTAAGCAATACTTTTCCAATGGTTTGGGACGCTTCGAGTATCTTTTAATTTTATTGTCTGACATTATATCTGTCGAGTCTGCCGGCAATTCATCGAGTACTGACTTTGGTTTCAGTAACTGTACTCTCTGGGTTGGAAGTGACGTATTTATGAAGACAACACTCCTTGAACTTTTAGTCAATGGCATTTGCAGTACCAAATAAACTGCCTCTTGTGCACTTACTTCAACACTGTTTGAAAACACATTTCCAATATGTCTAACTTGTCTTTTGAGATCCATATTGCCATTCCTTGCTTCTTTTGCAGCTGCATGCAACAAATTACTCACCCCTCTTTGAGATTTACTAATATATGAAACTATATACATAGCACAAGCATATGGATCTAACACAAATTGTATATCAATGTTTGCCTTCCAAGCTTTTAACACACTATCATTGTACAAATTTACACGGATTTCACTTGGTGTTCTTTTCAAAAACACTTTTGAAGAGTTTAAAGAACTTCTGATACATTTAATATATTCTTCCTCACTCATTCGGACAACACTTGTCAGAAACTCCTCATAAGACATATCATATCCATCTTTCTTACTGTTCATTGTTTTCTGTAAGTTTTGGTACAATTTATAATACTTGTCTTTTTCAGTTTCGAGAGGCTGTAAGACCATAGTTTTGGAAAGAGGTGGCAAAGGATAACCAAATCGACATATTTTATCTTCTCGTTTTCTACATGTTCTAGAATGTTTGTGAATTTGAAGTTCTATTAAATGACGAAGATGTGAATTATCTATAGAACATTTCAAATACTGATCCACATAAGCAGCCAACTCTACATCCGAATCCACATTGAATTTTGGTGCATTCTGTACCCATACAATCATATGAATGTGTGGCGATCCACGTTGCTGAAATTCCACTCTAAAAAAGTAATCAACAACTTTTCCAAGAGGTTCATGCTCACTCTTTAGAACTGTGTTGATGAATTCTTTAACTCTATGCTCGAAATATCTAGAACAAGTGACTGGATCCGATTGAATAAGTTTTATCTTTTGTTCCCATGCCAAGTTTTCAATTTGATCATCGGTGTAGTTGAAATTTTTATTTAAGGTAGCTAGCATTTTCAAAAGCTCAATCCATCTTGTATCAGCCGAGGACAATGACATAAACCAAGTTGGCAAACCCAACTGACGAATCATAGCATAAACATCTTTTTTTCTAGATTCCAAATATGCTGGAGAATTTCTTAGCTGTTTAAACAAATAGTACCCTTCATCATTTTTTACAATACTGTCAATACACTCTGAGTTTCTTGCTTGTACAGCAGTAATATTATTTGTTCCTGTTTGACACCTTCTAACAGCAAGGTTTGCTTTATCGTTCAATTGCTTCATTTGTATTTTTTTCAGTTTAAAAAATATATTAGGTACACTGTTAGCAGCCCGTCTATCTTGACTTCTCAATTCCCACTTTGCAATATCACTATAATGTACAGGCACTTTTCTATCATCATTATCTATTCGCCTCTGCCCACAAAATATGGTGGGAAAACATAGATATTCTGAATCTTTATCTTGAAATATACTGAGTGGCCTTTGACCTTCTCCAGGAGCAAATGTGAAAGTAGAATTTCTGTTTTCAAGGTCTGCATCATCCAATAGAGTGTCAATATTTCCCACATTTTCCTGTGCGATTTCTTCTGCATCTGAATCATACAGTTCTTCCACATGAGTTGTGTTATGATTTGAAATATCATTTTTTTCAAACTGATTGTTTGAACAATTGCCAAACATTTCACTAACAACACCATCAAAATCAACAATATCATACTTTGAACATTCTTTTGTACACAACTCAAAAAAATTATGTATAACCTCAGCTTGGTTCTTATCACATGGAATATACTGAAGACTTTCATCCAAAACACCATCAGAATCATCATTATTTGTTTCAGAGCAGGCTTTTTTTTTGTGATTCAAAAAATGCATGCAGTGTTTCATTACTTTCTTCTGTGATTCTCTTTAACCACTGCTGGTCTATATCAACATTTGCGTTTTTGTACAATTCACTACCACTCATTAGCCAGTGCAAAGCACAAAGAACATGATATGGTCGAACATTTTCTGAGAACACATACGACTTAAATGACATCTTCTTCTTTAATTTCACTGCAACTGTAACATTTTCGTCAAAAGGTCTAGGTAAAGCATTTACAACTGGTTGAATGTCAACAGGTACATTAACAACATTTCCTTTAACTGATAACTGGCGACCTCTAGGTAATTCTCGCATTTGCATGAAAGGTATACGTAAAGCAATAAGGCGTTCTTCAAGTGGAAACAGCTCCAATTCTTTTGGTTTTGGTGGCCACTTCATTCCATTTGAAACAGACAATTTTGGAACTTTACCGCACTTAATATTGTCTTTGCATGTACAGCATATCCATTCTTCTTCATTGACTGATTTCACCCCTGTTAAGTATTTTTCCTTGTCTTTAGAAACAAATGTTTTAGCTTTTGATACAGTCTCTTCAAACCATGTCTGTTGACAACAACTACATATATAGACAGGTCCAACTGATATATTCTTGTGAAACTTTTCAATACAAACATCAATATCACTACCAAATTTTCTGCGCTTTCTGGTTATATTTTCAGCTTGTGAAAAGGATGGATCTTTCCGCTTGGTGGCTTTTCTTTTACAGTCCATAATGCTTTCAGCTTTCTTGTTTCTTTTATTTAATCTCCATTGTTGTTTTGCAAACCTTTCTTGTTCTAATATGAATGGATCTGACCTTGCTTTCCTCTTTGACCGATTTTGTATTTCAATTTCTTTTTGTTTGAATTCATGGCATTCTCGAGATTCTTTTTTCTTTTCACATTCCCATTTTTTGTATTCATCTATTAATCTGGCTCTTCTCTTACATGCTTTTGTCATAGCTTTGTCTTTTCTCTGACATTCTTCAGATTGTCTAGCACTCTGCATAGATTTGAGTGTATATTCTCTATCTTTTTTTCGATATTCTTCAGATTGTCTAGCACTCTGCTTAGATTTGAGTGTATGTTCTCTATCTTTTTTTTTATATTCTTTGGATTGTCTAGCACTCTGCATAGATTTGAGTGTATATTCTCTATCTTTTTTTTGATATTCTTCGGATTGTCTAGCACCGTGCTTACATTTGAGTGTATATTCTCTATCTTTTTTTTTATATTCTTCGGATTGTCTAGCACTCTGCATAGATTTGAGTGTATATTCTCTATCTTTTTTTTTGATATTCTTCGGATTGTCTAGCACTCTGCTTAGATTTGAGTGTATATTCTCTATCTTTTTTTCGATATTCTTCGGATTGTCTAGCACTCTGCATAGATTTGAGTGTATATTCTCTATCTTTTTTTTGAAATTCTTCGGATTGTCTAGCACTCTGCTTAGATTTGAGTGTATATTCTCTATCTTTTTTTTTATATTCTTCAGATTGTCTAGCGCTCTGCTTTGATTTAAGAGTATACTTTTTGTCTTTTACCTTGAAATTAGAGTCTTGCCTTCTTTTCTGCATATAAACTCTCATATATTCTTTTCTTTCTGTGACGTTTTTCTTATTTATAATTTCTTTGTTCCTAATATTTTGATTTTTAGTTCTCTTTGTTCGATTTCCTGTCTTCTCTTCAAGTTTATGCTTTTGATCCTTAAAGTATTTTCCAATAAGTGTTTCACGATTTCCATTGCTTGAATTAGCAAAAACGTCTACTCTTGCATGTGCAATCCTTGTATGGCTTTCAGAGACCTTTCTCTTGTATGTTACAGATTTCCAAGCATAGTCACATGAAGTGTCAGTATGACATTCAGCATGATTTTGAACATCAAATTCAGAGTTATGCTCAAGATTAGATAAGTCAAAGTCTACAGGAAGAATTTCAAACTGTGCAGAAATTGAAATCATCATACTTTCAAACAACACATATAAAAATGCAACTAGATCATCTAAAGAATTGAAAGCAGCTAGTAATGATTTTCCATCTGGAACAGATAACCCATTGAAACCATGTGAATGTGAATCAAATATAAAGTATTTGCAATCTCTCTTGAACACAGAGGTACAAACTGAACCTATCATTAATAAAACACTTGAAGAACATTGTAAAGTAGTATACAATGCCTGGTGAAGAGTAGGTAAATTGGTACTGACAAACTGTTCTGTGCAAAGACCTGTTACAACTGCAGATGTTTTCACAACAACTTCTTTGTTTAAAATTGAAACTAATCTTGGAAGTTCATCAAAGCAAAGTAACTTACTTTTGAATTTACCTTTTGCCTTTAATTCATCTATGATCTTATTATACAGACGATCTCCAGCTAAAAGAATATTGTCTAGATCTGTACTACAAGAAATGTCTGAGTATGCTGCATATATTAATGAACAAAGTGCATTTGCAGTGCACTGACATCCTCTGGACTCACTGCTAAATATTTCAGAACCTTGATGAAAAGATCCCAGTTCAAATATGACAGAGTTAAATGGACCATTAGAAGGCTTCCATAGCATTGTATCAGTTTGTTCTGTTAAAGGAAATGCAGTGTGCATAATTTCTTCATCAATTTGTGTAGAGCTTAACAATACAGTGTTTGTAATCTCTATTGGTGAATGGATTTTGGTATTTTGTACTAGCTGTTTTCTGCTATCATTGTAATCTGTACTTTGCAAAACTTCGGAATTTTGTACTGGTTGTTTTTTGTTAATATCTTTTTCATCTGTACTTTGCAAAACTGAGGCAAAAGGTTTTTCCATAGCTTTGCCAATTGTACTTTTCATATCTATATCAATTGTACTTTTCATATTTTTGTCTTTTGTACTATTCATAACTAAAGCATCAGATGATACGCTGAGGCAGGTCATACCCACATCTGAAGTATCTAGAGACCCTGCGTCAGATGACACTTTGGGGCAGGTCATACCCCCATCTGACAAACTATCTGACCCTGGCACAGATGTCCCCATCGCTACAAGCAAGTGGGGCTTAGATCCTCCATGATCTGTGAGGGGGGTCGGGCCCACATCTGCGAAAATTAACCCTGGGCTGCTACCATTAGCCCTCATCACTGTCTTTGCCAATGACTTCTTCCAGGTCTTTTTACGTGGCATGACTCAACCTGAAACATACAGAAGTAGGTGTCCTCTTTAAATGGAAATTTAAGGGGGATTGGTATATTTGAAACTTAATCTAAATCATGGTTATACTAGATGAGGTTTTGTAAAACAGAATGTTTTTTTTTTTGTTTTTTTTTTTCACTGGCTTTGGGTAATTTGACAAGATAATCAGTAAAACAATATGATAGCCCTACAGACTTCACTACCGCTGGTGTGTGGGAATGTGTGGCGGCGTAAAAACGTATCCCTGCCCTACATCATAGTGTAGATTATATTTTCTTGTTCTTTGGGATCATTGGTTCCATTGTGGAATTTTGAAAATATCTGAGGGTCACTGATGAGGCCTAATTGGCCGAAACTAGCTAGTCTGGCCCAGAAAACATGTACACTCCATATTTTTCACTTCTGTGGTGTATTCCTTGCTTCCAAAGGGTAACCCTTTTATAGAACATAGTTAACTTCACTACAGCTGGTGTGTGGGAATGTGTGGCGACGGTAAAACGTATCCCTGACCTACATCATAGTGTAGACTATATTTTCTTGTCCTTTGGGATCATTGATTCCATTGTGGAATTTTGAAAATATCTGAGGGTCACTGATGAGGCCTAATTGGCCGAAACTAGCTAGTCTGGCCCAGAAAACATGTACACTCCATATTTTTCACTTCTGTGGTGTATTCCTTGCTTCCAAAGGATAACCCTTTTATAGAACATATTTAACTTCACTACAGCTGGTGTGTGGGAATGTTTGGCGGCGGTAAAACATCTCCCTGCCCTACATCATAGTGTAGATTATATTTTCTTGTCCTTTGGGATCATTGATTCCATTGTGGAATTTTGAAAATTTCTGAGGGTCACTGATGAGGCCTAATTGGCCGAAACTAGCTAGTCTGGCCCAGAAAACATGTACACTCCATATTTTTCACTTCTGTGGTGTATTCCTTGCTTCCAAAGGATAACCCTATTATAGAACATATTTCACATGATTGTGTAAAGTTTCAATCAAGTGCTTTTAATAGGAGACATAAATCCAGCTGAAAAGCTGACTAATAAAAAGTGTAATCCACAGTGGAAGATGAGGGGAGGGTTGGAGCCCTGTAAAACCAGTTTAAACACCCAGGCATTATTACTAGCCATCCCAGGTGTCCCAGCAGTCATTCTTTTGGGAATGCACAGTTCGTTCATGTTTGGTCTGTTTTGGTGTGTGTCCCCATGTCACTTTCTTAAGGTGACTTGAGATGGCTGCATTCTTAGATTGTTGCATCCTGAGTGACCTTTTCTTAACCAGTTTGTACTTTCATTGCAGTTTCATTTGTTTTATGTTTGCTGTTGTTCAATTATTGTATGTTTTAATATTTCAACACTTATGTGTGTCCAAATTATTTAATTTAGTAAAGGTTAAAGAGTTACTACCTATTTTGGAAAGAACTGTTTTTATTGTTTGTTTTGATGGCCCATTCAAATCAATTTAAGTTATTTCTTATCCAGTCAGTTTACCTTACCACACTTCAAGGGTGCCTTATACATCAGGGGTACTGGTATAGTGCATATTCTTTGAACAGAAACTTATAACTGCTCTTCTTGAATCAGGGGAAGGGAGGCAATGAACAATATTCACAAATGAATGTTGCCAACTGTTGCAGATATCTACACTGCGAACTCCTGATCACCAGTCATACAGGCATCCCACTAAGCTACCAAGGGCAGCCGGTTAAAGAGCTGCTAATTGGGCTTGTTGCCTGTAATTTATTTGCTTGCTTAGAAGTGTCTGTTCATCTTTCCCTTGAATGTTTGGGATAGGCTTTGTGGCCCTGTAAAATAGATTTAAGCCCCCCAGTGGAGTTTGTTTCACTGACCTTCCAAAGCGGTTCTTCTCTCGCAGTTTATTTTTGTTAAGGTTTGTCTTTGACTGTTTGTATCCCTTATATTGTTTTGTTTTAGATAGCCAATTGGCCATTTTGTGGGAAAGTAACTGTCCTTTTGGCTTTCCGCTATTGATGTTTCCATTAGGGTCTGATGTTTCATGGATGTGTTTCTTTCCCTTTGGTGTCTCTGATGGGTTAATTGTATCAATTCCTGATCATTGCCTTCACTTCTATTTTAGGGACTGCTTCAATCAGTACCTGAAGTATCTTTACACCTGATTAAAATACTTTTCTAGGGGTTCTCCAGACAGGCATTAATTTGTAAAACAAAGGAACAGAGTTGATAAAAAAGGTTCAGTTATTATTCTTTGATACTTCACTACCTTTCAAGTAAACCGCTTAGAGGTTCTAAGCCTGTCCAGGAACCGTGGTGTGAGGCGGACCATCCATGCTAATAAACCCTATTGGTTTCATTGGGCGACAGGGCTTGAGATGTCATTTCATCTCAATGTCGGGTGAAAGTCCCACAAAATTGGAAGCGACGTCTCCAAAATGACCTTTACAGTGTTGACGGGGACGGTAAACCTCAAATCAAACAAGAATTCCGCCGAAGGCTATGTCGCGCCTGTGGGGGCGCAAAGTCACCCAACCATGATATGTAGGTCAAGGTCAAACATAGATGCTTGCACAAAAGTTTCCATTCTTAAATGCAAGCTTGTACCAAGTATCATTAATGTAGATCCTATAGTTCTTGAGAAATAAACTTGACCATTACCTTCAATTTCGTTTTCTATTACTACACAAGTATAGTAGTCGCAGATAAGATTGACTAGGCTGAGCTATCATTTGTACCTGCCTTAGGAATATCCCATTAACAAAAAGGTAAATCAAGTCACCCAATTGTGTGAATTCATCTGTAACATAAGCATAGCTGTGGCGTATAAGACCATTTCGTCCGCTTGTAGAAAGCGTGCGAAAGGCACTCCACCGAATCTTCTGGTCGACTCAGCGAATTTGACAAATATTGACAACACGTGAATAGCTCCGCCTAGTCAATCTTACCTGCGACTACTATAGACTGATCCAATGTTTTGACACGTGACCTTGTTTACTTGTCACTGCGCATGCGCAAAACTATTTTTCCATTTGATAGAGATCTTTCGTGGTTGGCAAAAAGCCGCTGGTTCCATATAAACACGCACCAAATTTCGGCCCCCACCCATCGGGGCTTAAAGAGCTTAATCTGACCCACACACGAGTACTGGTAAACTGCTTAGTGGATCTAAGCCTGCCCAGGCAAAGCGGTGTGAGTGTCGGACCGTCCATGCTTATAAACCCTATTGGTTTCATTGGGCAAAGGGGCATGAGATGTCATTTCATCTCAATGTCGGGAAAAAGTCCCACAAAAGTGGAAGCAACGTCTCCAAAATGACCTTTACAGTGTTGACACGGACGTAAAACCTCAAATCAAAGAAACAAACACACCAAATATCAAAGAGCTTGGCCTTGTGGCTTCAGAGGAGAAGATTATTTAAGATTTTTCCTGTATAAATCAATGCAAAACTAAAGGGGCCCCAGGGCGGTGGGATTTTTTGCCCCAGGGCTATAGTTTGAACAGTCTTGATTTAGGTCCACTAGATGAAGCTTCACACCAAATATCAAAGACCTGAGCCTAGTGGTTTCAGAGAAGAAGATTTTTTAAAGATTTTGCCCACATAAGTTAATGTAAAACCAAAGGGCCTAGCATGGGGGGGGGGGCATTTTTGGCGCAAGGGCTATAATTTGAACAATCATGGTAGAGGTCCACTAGATGAAGCTACACACCAAATATAAAAGAGCTGGGCCTTGTGGTTTCTGAGGAGAAGATTTTTTAAGACTGTTCCTAAAAAGTCAATGTAAAACTAAACTGGCCCCGGGGCAGGGGGACTTTTGGCCCCAGGGCTATAATGTAAATAGTCTTGATAGAGGTCCACTAGATGAAGCTTCACACCAAATATCAAAGACCTAGGCCTTGGGGTTTCAGAGAAGAACATTTTTATAAGATTTTTCCTATATAAGTTAATGTAAAACCAAAGGGCCTCGCATCGGAGGCATTTTTGGCAAAAGGGCTATAATTTGAACAATCTTGGTAGAGGTCCACTAGATGAAGCTCCATACCAAATATCAAAGACATGGACCTTGTGGTTTCAGAGAAGAAGATTTTTTAAGATTTCCCTATATAAGTCTATGAAAAACCAAAGGGTCTCAGGGCAGGGGCATTTTTGGCCCCAGGGCTATAATTTGAACAATCTTGATAGAGGTCCACTAGATGAAATTTCACACCAAATATCAAAGACCTAGGCCTAGTGGTTTCACAGAAGAAGATTTTAAAAGATTTTCCCTTTATAAGTCTATGTAAAACCAAAGGGCCCCCGAGACAGGGGTGTTTTTGGTCTCAGGGCTATAATTTGAACAATCTTGGTAGAGGTCCACTAGATGAAGCTTCATACCAAATATCAAAGACCTAGGTCTTCTGGTTTCAGAGAAGAAGATTTTTCAAGATTTTCCCTACATATAAGTCTATGTAATACCAAAGGGCCCCAGTGGGGGCATTTTTGGCCCCAGGGCTAAAACTGAACAATCTTGGTAGGGGTCCACAAGATTAAGCTTCATATCAAATATCAAAGACCTAGGCCTTGTGGTTTCAGAGAAAAAGATTTTTCAAGATTTTCCCTAAATAATTCTATGTAAAACCAAAGGGCCCTGGAGCGGAAGCATTTTTGGCCCCAGGGCTATAATTTGAACAATCTTAGTAGGGGTCCACTAGGTGAAGCTTCATACCAAATATCAAAGAACTGGACCTTGTGGTTTCAGAGAAGAAGATTTTTAAAGATTTTCCCTATAGAAGTCATGTAAAACCAAAGGGCCCAAGAGCGGGGGCAATTTTCGCCCCAGCACTATAATTTGAACAATCTTGGTAGGGGTCCACTAGGTGACGCTTCATACTAAATATCAAAGACCTGAGCCTTGTGGTTTCAGAGAATATTTTTAAAGATTTTCCCTATATGAGCCTATGTAAAACCAAAAGGCCCAGGTGGGGGTGGGGACCTGGGCCTTGTGGGGTGAAGCTTCATACCAAATATCAAAGACATGGGCCTTACGGTTTGAGAGAAGAAAATTTTTAAAGATTTTCCCTATATCAGCCCATGTAAAACCAAAGGGCCCGAGAGCGGGGGCATATTTGACCCCAGCACTATAATTTGAACAATCTTGGTAGGGGTCCACTAGATGAAGCTTCATATCAAATATCAAAGACCTAGGCCTTGCGGTTTCAGAGAAGAAGATTTTTAAAGATTTTCCCTATATAAGCCCATGTAAAACCAAAGGGCCCCCGGGCAGGGGCATATTGGCCCCAGCACTATAATTTGAACAATCTTGGTAGGGGTCCCCTAGATGAAGCTTCATACCAAATATCAAAGACCTGGGCCTTATGGTTTCAGAGAAGAAGATTTTTAAAGCTCTTCCCTATATAAGCCCATGTAAAACCAAAGGGCCCCGGAGCGGGGGCATTTTTGGCCCAAGCACTATAATTAGAACAATCTTGGTAGGGGTCCACTAGATGAAGCTTCATACCAAATATCAAAGACCTGGGCCTTTCGGTTTCAGAGAAGAAGATTTTTAAAGATTTTCCCTATATAAGCCCATGTAAAACCAAAGGGCCCCAGAGCGGGGGCATATTTAACCCCAGCACTATAATTTGAACAATCTTGGTAGGGGTCCACTAGATGAAGCTTCATACCAAATATCAAAGACCTAGGCCTTGCGGTTTCAGAGAAGAAGATTTTTAAAGATTTTCCCTATATAAGCCCATGTAAAACCAAAGGGCCCCGGGGCGGGGGCAATTTTGGCCCCAGCACTATAATTTGAACAATCTTGGTAGGGATCCCCTAGATGAAGCTTCATACCAAATAACAAAGACCTGGGCCTTACGGTTTCAGAGAAGAAGATTTTTAAAGCTCTTCCCTATATAAGCCCATGTAAAACCAAAGGGCCCCGGAGCAGGGGCATTTTTGGCCCCAGCACTATAATTTGAACAATCTTGGTAGGGGTCCACTAGATGAAGCTTCATACCAAATATCAAAGACCTGGGCCTTGCGGTTTCAGAGAAGAAGATTTTTAAAGATTTCCCTATATAAGCCCATTTAAAACCAAAGGGCCCCGGAGCGGGGGCATTTTTGGCCCCAGCACTACAATTTGAACAATCTTGGTAGGGGTCCACTAGATGAAGCTTCATACCAAATATCAAAGACCTGGGCCTTATGGTTTCAGAGAAGAAGATTTTTAAAGATTTTCCCTATATAAGCCCATGTAAAACCAAAGGGCCCCGGAGCGGGGGCATTTTTGGTCCCAGCACTATAATTTGAACAATCTTGGTAGGGGTCCACTAGATGAAGCTTCATACCAAATATCAAAGACCTGGGCCTTGTGGTTTCAGAGAAGAAGATTTTTTAAGTTTTTGGTGAAAAAAATCTATTTTTGGCTCCTATGACCTAGATGTGCAACGGACCGGAACCATTTGAACAACTTTGAAAGGGGACCACCTAAGGATCATTCCTGTGAAGTTTGGTCAAAATCCAATCAGTGGTTTAGGAGGAGATGTCGTTTAAAGAAATTGTTTACGGACGGACGCACGGACGCACGGACGCACTGACGCACGGACGACGGACGACGGACGAAAAATGATCCCAAAAGCTCACCTCGTCACTACGTGACGGTGAGCTAAAAACCACCACGGCCCCTCGTGGAACGGGAAAACCCCCTGCGCGAGACCGAAGATGAAGAAAAGGAAGTGGAGGGAGCAAAGCTAGATTTCTCCTCCCACCTCACCTTCTTCGATAGTTTTGAACTAGATGAGGAAGAAGCAGGTTTCTTCCGGGAACCAGACTCTCTCGACGCCGAAATCTTAAGGAGAGACTGGTGGCGATCGTCTTAATTGAACCTCAGCACTTCATTAATTTTCGAACCAAACAAAGTGGTGGAGTCCAATGGAGCTGCTCTGAGACTATCCTTATTATGATTTAGGAGTAAGGATGACGTATCCAAGGCAGCGTTACGGCGTAAATGTAATATCATAGCCGAAATACAAAGCCCCAATGCCATGTTGTGTTTGGCCGAGCGGTTCACTGCTAATAAAAATCTGTGTAGAACGTCCGGGTCAACATTCTCTGCACAGAGGGCCTGATACGTAGCAGAACCAAATAACTCCGAGTGAGAACTAATGGTTACCACCCGCCGGGCTAACCGCTCCAGTAAATACAGAATACCAACTTGACATGAGGCATTAGTACCCACTGACATACCTTGCCTACCGGCATCGGCATCAAGGGAGGGTGGATCACTTTTCCAATATTCTTGATGGCATGTATAAGGTCTGGAAAAGGCATCCAAATCCTTCTTATTACTTGTCCATTTTCTATTGATTCTAGCCTCTGCGGTGTGGTCAAACAGTTTTCCCCATAAGGTCTTTCACGGTTTTAGACTGGGGAAGAGTTGACTTTGTCATAGAGGAAGAGGGCTGATCCAACATAGACCCTTAGCAATGATTTAACACGTGTGTTGCTAAGAGTCGGATCAGGCCTAGGGCAAAGATCTCCCAAAAGGGAATAAACTTCCTCTATGGTCTCACGCTAGGTTTGTTCGGTCCCATCATGAGACTGGCTCTGCGGAGAACTTTCACTTGGCGAGTCCTCGGAGAGAGCCTGTTCCGGGTCATAGAGACAATTGTCATCGTATGAAACCGGAGAGACATGACCAATGAAGCGACTGTTGATCACTACCATTAAGGGTGGAATCAGACTGACTCGGATTTAAAATTTGCCCTGTTCCTTCATCAGCAACAGGAGAATCCACCCTTGGTGTCAGAGGTCTCTGCCCTGACAAAGCTCTCATTACTGCCAAAGATATGGCTGAGACAATGTCCGGGTTGCTACGTGGGGGTTGGATACCCCCATCGTAGCGGTGAGGCCTTAGAACTAGTCCCGCCAAGGACAGGATCAGTTCTACAGGGTCTCACCATGGAGACAACAGGATCAGAGTGGACAGAGTCAATCCCTGGTCGTGATGACCCCCGGAATTGATAGCTAGATGCCGAACCACTGCTATGAATTCCAACAATATCCACAACCTCCGTAGATGTCACTATAGCACATACCCTTACTGTAGAAGTACTGCTGGGCTTAGTTAGTAAGCCACCCGCTCGAGTGCGTTGACTCAGGATACTTGAAGAGCTTCCTGTATTAGGTGGTTACACAGCTGAAAAACAGTTGTTAAAAGATCCATTCGCAAACACAATGTTAGCACAAGTTGGAATGATAGAAGCACGTGGCGAAAACGCTTAGTGTGTGTGCTGGGGTGAGAAATAAAATGTGGCTTACCGGTAGATAGTGTTACCTCAGTCACTGTATGATGTAAGTTAACAGGGGTTGTCACACCCTGAAAAACATTTGACAAACTGGACGTACCTGGAGTTGACACGTTGTTATTCAAAACCGGAACTGGTTGCACATTCCAGGAAGTATGTGACGCGACTGAAGTTGTAGTCGAGCTGGGTGGAACAGCGTCTTGACTGGTAAACTTAAAATCAGGATAATAAAAACCATACCCGCCAAAGCTATTCCATGGACCCCAGGAAGGAAAATTATAATAGGGCCAATAATAATTATTTTTATCAAAAGACGAAGCTCGGAAGCGTCAGGAGTCATCCCAGAAGAAAGATTTGGAAATCTAGAGGCCATAGTATAAGCTGCCGAATTAACGTACCTATATGGGGCCCGGTAATTCATGGATTCAGAATTCTTTCCAAAGCAGGGGTTCCCCGCCACCCCCGGCAACGCCGCCAGTAGGGAAGTATCATCAGGGGTGAAGAGAGGTCCCCTAGTCAAGCTCTTATCAGATGAAAGTGCGACCTGGGGTCCCCTAGTACAAACAGAGTAAGAGGGAGCAGAGTCAGTGGTTAAAATATCACACTACTGTAGAAAACCCCTGATTCAGCTCCGGTAAATTGGACTTACCGGAAGAAGGAGAGAGGACTCAGTCCCAGATCTCAGACGCCCACAGTGAAGATAAAGAACAGGGTGAGATTCTAGAGCAACCACAACAGTAAACATAAAAAAGGTGGTTGTCCACCCCAGATTTGAGTTTGCAGCAATTTGAACAGAACATTGCAAACAAAAGAGAACAGGCGTCAAAAACCAGTAAGAATAAAAATAAGATACAGACATGTCTGGCTCAAAACTTAGCTCAATTCAACAAGGAGAAAGGAAGATCTCCCGGAGCGACCAATAAAATAATGACATTTACATATCAGTGTGTGCATATATAAGCAAATGGGGCGCTTTGCACGCCCTGTTCATACACAGGTATTACCACCTGTTGTCATTTCATTGGCTGCTTAGTGTGGTCTTTGTTCAGTGAACTAGTGCGCTGGTTCCCTTGTGACCTAGACCTTGGTTCCCGGTCGATTACACACGCCTACGTGACGTTTTTGGAAGGGGGATCCATGTCGAGCTATAGTCTATTCTCTAGTCTTTTTTTCTGGTTCTTTTTTTCCAACCAAAAGGTCGAATCTCGTGGACCGGTCACTCAAAGGCTAATAATATCTTGAGGTGTCGTATGCTGACATTGAATGGGAAATTGTCATTTGGGGAGGTAAGTCGTCGGTTTTACAGTCGCAAATTGCGTTTTATGGCTCCGCTGGCGCGTCGCCGTAAAACGAAATTTCCGACCGTAAAACCGCCTATTTACCTCCCCAAATGGCAATTTTCAATACAGTTATTCTATAAGTAGTTCGAAATATCTCCATCTTGAACAAATTTCATGGTCCCAAAGGGATTCGAGGAACTGAAGTTCGACTGCATATAAGCTGCAACAAACATAATATGTGTCTTCTTCGGGCGTTTGGGCATAGTATAGACAAAGAGTAGTCTGTGCACAGACAGCCTGCTCTTTCAACCTCACGTAGCCGGTCTCAGAAGCTCAGTCGGATGCACGTCTGACTGGTGATCAGGAGCTAGGTCGCGGGTTTGTTACCTGCCGGTTCGGCAACCTTCTTCCATACAGACTGAGCATAAAACTTTTTTCTCGATTAATCTGTCCCTTCCCTGTTTGTTTACTGGTTAAGCATATTAAGAACAAGTGTGCTTAGGTAAACTACCGACTCGATATGAAGCGAAGACTCTCATCAAACTCTGCGCATGCGCAGGCTGATCTGAGTCTTCGCTGGGCGAAAATATCCGAGTACACGTTTTTGCTTGGCGCAGGCCATATATTAGGTGTAGAAGAGGTAAATATATTGTCATTACAGGGATAACAGATCTGACATGCAGTAAGTGTACGTTTGCATGCTTATCATTCGAAACGGCTTACACAGGGTTGCCACCACTGGATCAAATAGACAGTCCCTGAATTTTCACTAACTTTTCCCGGACTTAATTATAATTTTCACAGACCAAAATAACCAAATCTGATGGCCTTCACAATCTGGCACTCGCGGAATTCCCATTCCTAATACACTATGTTTTTAAGTTTATATAAAAAATAATAAATTACTAATTCCCTTCATTTCAGGAGCAAATTAAGGGTTTGCTTATAAAATAAAACCTCAAAATTGCCATATCAGCAGAGGTGTAAGTCCTTAAATTACAAAATTTCCCAGACTTTTCTCTGACTTTTTTGAGACTGTAAATTCTACTGACTTTTTTTTTCAAAAGTTCCTGACTTTTCACTGACTATGATTTTTTTTCTCAAATCAGCGACATTTCCCTGATGCTGGCAACCCTGTAATACATATGGCCTCAGTGGTATATGGGAAGCATATTACCAAATTTCCTGGGAAGGGAAACTTGGGCCCCAGTCCCACGCAAAAGAACATTGTTCTTTCCGAATCATGTTAACATGACTTTCCGCATGGTTTTTAAATGGCTTCTTCTTTGGTGGGATAGGGTATGGGTGGTCACCGGCTCTTTGTTTTGCATATTTCACAGCTGAGGTAAAGTTCACGAGTAACACAATGGCTCCAGCCTATTTATAAAAGCCGGTATTTAAGTAAGGCAGAATTAATCAGAAACCTTTTCGGGGTCGATCGATTATCAATCAAAAATGTAATAATACTAATATTGTAGCGTCTATATTGCTCTTGTTCACGTGATTATCACTGACCTATTAATTATATCGCGCACAAATCATGGGTAATGGGTACACCTTCAGGGGAGGCAACTCCTGCAAAAGTATTTTTGTCTTCCATGTCAATAGGGGACAACTCTTAAAGAAAAGAATTTGCTCCGTTATCCGTAGGACAGAGCCTATAGAAAAGTGAACAGGAAGTCCCGAACGTTGTCTCCCTTTGAAAAATGGCGGAACAATCTGCCCGTTGTTCCCATTCCCCTTAACCCTAGACTGCAACACAGACCATCTATTTTAAAAAGAAGTCTGTGTAGCAGTCTACCTTAACCCTGGTCCCATATAAGACATGTAGCACCTTCCTGTTTATAGCTTTGGCTGATTCTATTTCCAATTCTAGGGGTTTCAGGTTTGTTCAATGTAATACTGTTATTTTTTACTTAAATCAAATATTTTAACCCTTGTCCTGCTGAGCCCGGATATGCCTTATTTTCCAAACAATGAAGATCCAGATCAGATGGCTTCTGACGAAGCCATCTGATCAGGATCTACATTGTTTGCCATTCAGATTGTGAATTTGTTGCAATAATTTGCATCAAGTAATCTGATTGGTTGATAATAGGTAGTGGGTGTGGCATATATTAATATTCAGCAGATCAAGGGTTAAGACCTGATCAGGCGCCGCCTTCTGCGTAGCGCAATTGAAGTCAAAGCACTACCAGCACTGGAGGGTCGACTGTCTTAGTTTAAACATATTTTATTGCATCAGAAAAAGCAATGGGGTTGGGCCACAGGTTCTCGCAACATTAGTTACGGCCCTTCCCCTACAACAATCATATATAATGATACAAAGTGAAAACAACAGCAAACAATGTATATTTAAAAAAAAAGAGTATGCATGGTATGAGAAGGATTCTTAATAAGAAAGACAGACACTTCGTGTTGGGTGGTAAAGTACTAATACGGTCTGTTATACATCTGTTACACTAACGAAAATAGGTTTATTTTGGTATTTGTAGGACTTAGGCCTAAAATCGATTTGACGTTTTAATAAAGTTATGGACAGCGTCGAACAAAATAGTATTATTATCGACACTAAGATTTTGATTTCCAAAGAGAAGCAATTGAACATTTAGAGGGTGGAAATTTCTTGTTGAGTTGAACAGAATTAGTCGTTGGTGTGTGTATTTGGTACAGTTGAGAAAGTAATGTTCAGCATCTTCGATACCATTTTCACAGCCACAATTTGGATCCGGGTGTAAATGATTATTGAATAAATCGTTATTTAAATTACTACATTTGTCGGTCGACTGTCTCTGAATGTAGGCTGGAAAAATTGTCCTGGATGAAGAATTAGACTGTTTCGTTTCTCCCTTGAATTCCTGCCCTGTAAGCAAACTGTAGACCCTGATAAGACGCAGCGTTCTACGTCTGATCCGGGTATTCATTGTTTGCCAAACACAAAACATGATTCCAGTCCATAGTCTATAGATAACACTCTCACGCAACACTCTGACAATAGCGCGGCTATTCTCCATAAATGGGCCCCGTCAAGCGATTTTTGGTACTTATCGCCTATGCGAGCAGCGAAGGTTCAGGCGAGCCTCGCATCCGCGCAGTCTCGCCAGAACCTTCGCTGCTCGCTCATACAAGCAGTGAATCAAGAGGAACCTTCAGACAGAAAGCCATATCCCTGGCCCCTCTGAATGGCTGGGCATGCGCAGTTAAAATATGTCATGACGGAATGCTCGAAGACACAAATTCGCTTGGCGGGGCTCAAATAACCGTAACCTGGATTTCCGACAAGTTAGTGATAGTCACGTGGACTTCAGAATTGAAAAGCTGCGGCGCTTTATAAACTGAGTCGATTGATAAATAATCGACTGAATAAAGGACCGCACTTATGGGAAAATTCGGGATGATTTTTCCAGCATTCACTCAGAGGCCGTGGACCCACCAGTGCTTTTCAGTGTAGGTTTAGGCGCTCGTTGAAAGAATGCGACTGGTAAACATGAGAACAAACGTACTTGATTTTTATCCTTTTCGATGCTGTGAGGTATTCAGAGGTTGCTGATGACTTCACACACTAAGAATTACTTTACTTGATAGAGAAGTGCTATTGTTTGAATTTTACGTCCCACCAACCGCTAAGGTCATACGGCGACGGGACTTCGGTTTACAGACTCATCCGAAAGGTTGAAGAAGCCCGGAATCGAGCCCACGACCCTGGTTTATGAGGCGAGAAACATGACCACTACATCACGTGCTGGAGGCACCCAGTTGAATTTTCAACATTCGGAATCTGACTTTGTTTGTTTGCTTGATTGATTGGAGGTTTTACGCCCCCGTCTACATTATTTAGGTCATTTTGGAGATGTTGCTTCCAATTTTGTAAGACTTTTACCCAAAACTGAAATGAAACGTCATCTCATTTCCTGCCGGCCCATGGAAACCAATACGGTTATATGCATCGGACGGTCCGAGTCGCACCACTTTGCCTGGGCAGACATAGAATCTGAATGTACTTTGAGCATTAATCGTGCTCTTGATTAAGGAAAGTAAAGCCGAAATAATGATTGCTTCATTCGTTTAAACATAGAAATAAATTCTAACTAAATGTAAACTCCCTAAATTTGTTTGCCGCTCAGATATAAAGAGTTGAAAACTATCAAAATTGCGCACAAAAACAGGCCTCGTGTCTCCAACACGATGGAATCTTGCAAAACTGCATAATGTACAAACCTGGCAGTTATAGCTAACCCACGGTAAGGGTCCTTAGGATTGTCTCATTTAAGTTCATCAAGCCAATTATAAGAGCTAGATGCAATCTTCTTGCGTGAAGCTTCATGTATATCCATCATGTTAACAAGTCCGTATAACGAACACCCCCACTAAACCCCAACTTGTATAAGAAAAACTGGGGTTTGCGTGAGAATACATTATTTTTCTTATTTCTGCTCTTAGACATAGGTTGTGAGTACTCGTTAGAACCGCCTCAATGAGGCGGTTCTAACGAGCACCCACAACCTATATTTTAAGTAGAAATAAGAAAAAAATTCACGAATTTTCATCAGAAAATTAACTGTTTTGGAGATATGAAAGAATGCACTGTGTCGCACGGATATGTTATCGTAATGATTTTGTTTGTATTGGAGTTTTACGGCCCAGTCAACACTATTTAGGTCATTTTTGAGCCGGTCAGTTTACCTATCAACACTTTCCTGGGCAGGCTTATACGTAAGCGGTTAACCAGTATAGTGCACATTCTTTCGCCAGAAACTGACAACTGCCCTTCTTGAATCAGCGGAAGAGAGAATGACCGTAGAAAAGATTTCATGATCAATCTCCACGAAAGAATGTTGCCGACCCGGCGGGAGTCGAACCCGCGTCCTCCTGATCACCAGTCAGACGCGCATCCGACTGAGCCACTGAGGCCGGCGTTATCGTAATGAAGACATTTTATACATGTCTACGAGAGATTATGACGTGACTGCGTTAATGTGCCTATACTTATCGTCTATGCGATGTACAGTAAGATTCTTATATTAAGACCACCTTTGGTACTGTTCACGCTAATACGTAGGCTAGCCAGGGCCTATGCTGGTCGTCTATGCGATATATACAGTAACCTTCCTATATTAAGACCACCTTTGGTACTGTTCAAAAGTGGTCTTTAAGACCACTTTTGAACAGTACCGAAGGTGGTTCCTGACCAGAAGACACTGTTTGCAGAAAACACAAAGAAAGAATAAGTGTACCCTTCTAAATAAGCTTTTTAAACCAGAATTAGTCCAAATTGAAGGTGGCCTATATAACGGAATTGCTCTGCATATGCACTTTGTCTCATGGGCTTATTAATTGAAAATTTTGAATGAATGAAGCACACAATGAGGCAACTTGATAAAACTAACCGTGAGGTATGGTTTAATGTTGAATCTGTATCTAACAAACATGTTGTCTGACTTGCCCACATTTTTGCCGTTGACAAAAACGTTCGAGACTGTGTCAAGTCCATCACATACCAGTATCATGGTGTTATACTGCAGGACGCTGGAACTAACTGAAATACAATATATTCGCAAAACTATTATAGAAACCAAAATGAGAACCAAATGTTTTGGAATAACCCCTGAAACTAGGGCGAATATTTGCCGTCACGCAGATGCCCACCCCGGTAGCTTCTCAGTGCTGTCGACCTGATTCTGGTATTGTGCTTTCATTGTTGTTTTGTGGTATTTCAAGAAAATCGTTCTATTGTGCATTTGTTGTTAAGCACATTCTAACAGCTTAATCACACCATATGAGAAAGAGAGGGCTGGGTCCAATTGTTCAAAAGCTTCGTTAGCTCAGAAAGATAGTCTCCTAGTCTTTACTTTATACTAATTTATTTTAGTTCGATTGCGATGAAAGCTTCAAGCTTATTTAATCGCTCTCGAACACTCATTCCGGATGTTTTCAGGCGCGCGAGAGAAAGAGGCAGTGGCTTTTACACCACTGCTACCCGTTTACACCTGGGTGGAGTGGAGCAGTGTCATTACGTGTCTTGCCAAAGGACACACCTCGATACCGGTGGCCGGATTCGAACGCACAACCTCTCGATCATAAGTCGAACGCGTTAACCATTGCGCTATCGAGGCTGACTTTCAAAGTTTGAACGAAAGTGGCATAAAAAGTTTAGGAGTTGTCATTATTTTAATTGTGTTCCAGGTAAGGATTAGCCTTTGGAAGCGAAGAATACACCACAGAACTGGAAAAATATGGAGTCTACATGTTTAAGTCTGCCAGTTATTTTCTTCGCTGGTGCAAAACGGTCACCTGAGCAACCTTCCTGTGAAGTTTTTTTTAGGGGGTTTGGGTTTTACGGCCCTTTCAAGATTATTTCACTCATATCGAGCCGATCGTTAATCAGAGGTGGGCTAAAACCGGAGTACCCGGAGAAAAACCACCTGACCTTCCGTTGCAGAACTTGGCGTCTCACACGTGGCCCGAGCGAGGCTCGAACCTTCGGCGGTGAGAGACTCCTGTGAAGTATGAATGAAAATTGAACCAAAGGTACATCGGAGAAGTTGTCATTTAGAGATGTTTTTATTTTAAGCACTAGCATTCAGCTTGTTCATGGTGACATCCGAGCGGAACTGTTTGGCTATATCTGTAGAGGGTCACCTAACCAACGTTCCTACGATGTTTTAATGAAATTGGACCAAAGGTGTAGTCACTTAAATGTTGTTATTTTTTAACTCTGGCAGCCATCGTGTTCATCCGAGCAGAACCATTTTAGCTAGTATGGTAGATTGTGACCTCAGCAACATTCCTGTAAAGTTTAAATGAAATCGGACCAAAGGTATAGTTTGAATTGTCGTTTAAAAAAAAAGTTTTTTTTTTCTATTTTAAGAACTGACAACCGTCTTCTTCATGCGAGCAAAACCGTTTTAGAAATTTTGGCAGAGGATCACCAAAGCAACATTCTTGTGAAGCTTGAATGAAATTTCCCAAAGATGTAGGAGAAATTAGCCTTCAAAAGGATTTTCTATTTTTAGCTCTGTTGGCCATTTTGTTCATTGGGGCGGAACTGTTTAGCTGTGTTTGTATAGGGTCGCCTTAGTAACAACCCTAAGAAGTTTGAATGAAATTGGACCAAATGCATAGGAGAAATTAGCATGTATGGTTGTTTCTTCTATTTGTAGCTCTAGCAGCCAGCTTGTTCACTGGAGCGGAAACATTTAGCTATTTTGGTAAAGGGTCACCTAAGCAACATTCCCATGAAGTTTGAATAAAATTGGACGGACGATGTAAGAGAAGTTGCCATTAAAAGGTTTTTCTATGTTAGCTCTATGCGGCCATCGTGTTCATCCGAGGGGAACCGTTTTAGCTAGTATGGTAGAGGGTCACCTTAGTAACCTTTCTGTGAAGTTAGAAGTTGGACCAAAGGCATAGGAGTTGTCACATTCTATTTTCAGCTCCGGCGCCCATCTTGTTCGTCGGAACAAAACCGTTTTAACTATTTCGGTATAAGTTCACATCAGCACATTCTTATGAAGTTTGACTGAAAGTGGCCTGGGAGAAGTTTGAATCTAACTGGGCCAAGGGTTTAGGAAGGGTTCACATTTAAAGCAAATTGTTGGTATTTTTCCATTTTTGACGGCCATTTTGCTCATCGGGTGAGAACCGTTTTATCTATTTTGATAGAGGGTCACCTAAGCAACGCTCCTATGAAGTTTGAATGAAAATGGCCCGTTGGGTATAGAAGGACTTGTCGTTTAAAGATTCTTCTATTTTAGCTCTGTTGAACAGCGAAACCATAATATTTATTTTGTAACAGGATCACCTGAGAAACAATCCTATGCAGTTTGATTGAAATTACTTTGAGAGTATACGAGAAACTGTCGTTTAAAGATTTTTTCTATTTTTAGCTATGGCTGCCATCTTGTTGATAGAAGCGAAACGATTTTAGCTATTTTGGTAGGAAGCCATCTAGGGAACATTCCTGTGAAGTTTAATTTAAGTGGGCCAAAGGGTTTAGAAGGAGTTCGCATTTAAACAACTTCTTTGCGTATTTTTTCTAGTTTTAGCTTTAGCGGCCATTGTGCTAATTTGAGCGAAGCCGTTTTCGCTGTTTTGGAACAGAGTTACATGTACCTAAGCAGCATTCCTATGACGCTTGAATGAAATTGGTCCGATGGTAAAGGAGGAGTGGTCGTTTAAAGAATTGTCTAATTTTAGCTCTAGCGGCCATTTTGTTCATCGGAGCGGACGATGTTAGCTGTTTTGGTAGGGAGCATCCAAGGCAACATACCCGTGAAGTTTGAATCAAATTGGACAAGGAATTTTGAAGAAGTTTGCATTTAAAGCAAGTTCATGACGAACGACGCACGATATACATTCACCGATCACAATAGCCCACCATTAGCACACTGCGCTCAGGTTGGCAAAAGTGTCATTTACTCGCATCTATATTTATAGTAATGCTGGTTTTGTCTATTTGAGAGTTTAACGACCCAGTCAAGAGCAAATTCTTTCCTTTAAGAGTTGATCCCTATTGACATGGGAGACAAAATACTTCTGGAGGAGTTGTCTCCCCTGAAGGTGTATCCATTCCCCTTAAGCGGTTGACCAGTTCAGTGCACATTCTTTCGACAGTAACTGACAACTGCCGATCTTGAATCAGCAGTAGGTATTGAATGGCAGTAACAAATGTTTACGAGCAATCTCCATAAAAACAATTAGATGGACCCAGTAGGGCTCGAATCCACGACCACCTGATCACCAGTCAAGTGAGTGAGTGAGTGTTTGAGTTTTACGTCCCACCAACAGCTAAGGTCATACGGAGACGGACCTCGGTTTAAAGACTCATTCGAAAGTCTGGAGAAACCCTATCGCCAGTCAAAAGTAATACTATTCGTAGTAGTTGAACAGTCCATTGTCATAGAAAGTTGTTCATCATTCCATTCGTGGTCATCATCGTCATTCGAGATTCTAGACTCAACACGTCAAGATGTCTTTTCCTGTGACGGAATACCGGCTCCCAGAGTCTCTGGTAGCCTTCTTTAAGTCTTGCCCACTTCATGGGGTGCCTCAAGTGAACATCGCACTTGAGCCCCACAGGGTAGCTGTCACCCTTACTTGGGACTTGAGCCTTCCAGCTCCAGACAGAACCAAGAAATCAGCACCACAGATCCGACCACAGATCCGACAAGCAGCGCCGCCAGCCGAGGAGACCGTGACTATCACTACAGCAACGATCACTCTCCAGCGCCAGCCAACAACCAACGCCGAACCCGCGCCCGTCGCACCCACCATCCAAGAGACCATCGCCTCCACCAACGCCGTCATCGCCAGAGCCAGCGACCACCGCCTTATCACCCATAGAAAAACCACCCCCGCCTTAAGCTCAACGACATTCGTCACCTTCCCCAGCCATCAGAAGCGGAAGAATCTACATGTTCGAAGAAAAAGACTTCGAGAAGCTGCCGCCCAACCCACTCCAACCTTGGCACGAGAAATACCACCTGGGCAGAGCCCGGGTGACAAATACTAGCGACTCTCCCTCCAGCATCTTAGAACTACACCGACTGAAAAGACCAACCCAAACTATCAGCGTGGACCTTGCCGTTTACGCCTTCAATGCAGCCGAGACTCCAGCCTTCCTAATTTACAAAGGACCCAACTCGAAGTACTTCTACGAGTACCTCTACAACTCCCTGGAAAAGTGCACTGAAGAGCCCCCCCCCCCCCCCACCCCCCCTCCCTGAACAAGAATTGAACCCGAAGGTCCACGAACTATTCCTAGATACGGCGATGACGGAGGGAGTGTTAGTTAGGAGGGCCGCATCCATCCTAACCCTGCACCGGACCGAGATCGTGAACTTAGGGCCGCATGTCCAAACACCTTGTTTACCATGGGTATTGCAAGGCTACTTTATGTGTAGCCAGCCCGACGCCAATCACGCGGCCCTAAGAGAGAGCACAATGACCTACCTAGTTTGCTCGGGCGAAACAGAGAAATCGCGATTTGCAGCCGAAATTGGCACTGATTTCTTTGTTGCTTCATGCCCACTTTCGACCTGGCGTTCAAAATTCAAGATTACAGTGCTTCTATTTTACTCAGGAGAGGGCACTGACAGACCAGCACGATTCGTATTCTGCTGACCACTGCCGCGATTCGCAACCCAGAAGCACTTAAACTTAGCCCCCTCCTCCTGTACCACGGCCAGACGGGCAGTGGCTATGGAACACGATTTGCAGGTCGGAATTGACCATGTTCCATAGCCGCGATTGACAGCCCACAACTATTTGGAGACTCCGTCAAAATCCACGGTAACTTACAGACCACTTTCACCTTTATTGCACCGCGACTGAGGCGAGAGTAGTACACCGTAATTAGTGTACAACTCCATGCGAAAGCCTTTCAGAAAGTGTGTAAACTAATCCTGGACACGGTCTAGGGTTCGCCCCTATATGCTTATAGCGCCTGATTACCATTAAAAACCAGTTCAGTCAGTAGACATTTGTTGTCTACGCCCATGGGCGTAGACATTATAGAGATTGAGTTTAACACGGAAGTACAGCCATTAGTTACCCACAGTGCAGGTTGACCTTTCCATTCTTATGCAACACAACAAGTATACGCTTTCACAAGAAGAAAAAAGCAGCCCATAACAAGTGTAAGCTTTCACACAAAAAGAGGCCGGCGGGCAGGGCTCTGGCACAGAATTGCTATTACATTTGTACAAGCCTATATTTGCTGCCATATTGTACAGTCTAATACAAAAATATACATCTACAAACTCTCGACCTCGACGGACTACTGCTTATCCTATAAGCTACATGTACTCAGCAGCCTTCGGCTCTGGTGAGCTAAAAAAACATACCTCGACGTTAGCAAACTATTAGGATTAATCTTCAGTTAGTCTTCTATAAAGTCCTAACTTCTCCAACAGTTTTCAAGCATTCACTTTGAAAGATGTCACAAGCATACATGTGCATTTTTAAAGATGAAAAACTACTATTTGACATTATTACAGCATTTTTAGACATTATACTTCAGTCGACAGGATGTCAATTAGAATATTGCCAAAGACAGTTAATTGTATAAAACACTTTTCTGGGATTCACATTTAATATGTGCTAAGCGTAGACCTAGCTTTTTGTAAAAGCTATACTTGTTAATACGATTTGCATTGTTAAACGTACTTGAGCTGTACTTCTCAGCCCCCGTTATTTGAGACATTCAAGTGTCCTGGTAAAGCCAATTAATTTTGTACCTCTTAGCGTCCACAAATGAAAACGATTACTGTTACGTAAAACATAAATGTCTTGCTTGTGTGCATTTGAAAAAAGAATAGAATAGAATTTTAAAAAGTACCAGTTCAGAACTGCGACTTGCAAACGTAGTGCGGATGGAGCCATCACATTTGGCTGCTTTGTTCACACTTCAATAAATGTTTATAAATTACCTTTATTTTTCATATGACGTCGCGTCTGAGAATGTAATAACGCCATATAATAAATACATGAGTGACCATGTGTTATTGAATTTATTAAACGAGTTGAGGAAAAGGGATAAAATGCGAGGATTGCCTCGCATTTTATCCCTTTTCCTCAACGAGTTTAATAAATTCAATAATACATGAGCACGAATGCAAGATTCCATTTATCATATGACATTTAAAACGCATTTTATTCATGATTGTTTACAAAAAATGTCAATATTCCGCCGTTAATAAACGCGATGTCGTTAAGGACGTCGTACATGTAACGCTACGGGACGCATCTAGCTAATTTGCATATTTCATCCACTAGTGGATTATCGAAAATATTACATGGCGTTATTACACTCTCAGACGCGACGTCATATGATAAATTCAGTAATCCACTGCAAATAAGTTAGATACGCCCCGTAACGTTACCAACGACGTCGCCTTTACCAGTGGCGGAATATTGTAAAGCAATTGTAAATAAAATGCGTTATAAATGTCATATGACAAATATAATCTTGCATTCGTATTCATGTATTATTTAGTATATTAAATTTGTTGAGGAAAAGGGATAAAATGTTCGCCAAAGCCTTTCATTTTATGCCTTTTCCTCAACTCGTTTGATAAAATCCAATAATGCATGCATGTTTTATTGGATTTATTAAACTCGTTGAGGAAAAGGGATCAAATGCTCGACAAAGCCTCGCATTTTATCCCTTTTCCACAATTCGTTAAATAAATTCAATAGATGTAAGATCCTTTATTTAAGTAATGAATTCATTTTTAACGTTCGTAGGAGTATGAAGAAAATCAGGTGATGGCAAAGTATACGTAAAAACCTCTGTGGTGTAGTGGTTATGCTAACGCCTAACACACCAGGGGTCGTGAGTTCGAATTCCGGATTTTCCAGACTTTCGGATGAGTCTTTAAAACCGAAATCCCGTCTCCGTATGACCTTAGCTGTTGGTGGGACGTAAAACTAAACGATTGGTTTCATTGGGTGACAGGGCTTGAGATAACATTTCATCTCAATGTCGGGTAAAAGTCCCACAAAATTGGAAGCAACGTCTCCAAAATGACCTTTACAGTGTTGACGGGGACGTTAAACCTCAAATCAAACAAACGAGCAAAGTAAGTGGCTCACTCTAACTGCTCGTGGACCGATGTTTTCCCGTACTTTGAAGAACATTAAATGGGCTCCGTCAAGCGATTTTAGTACTTATCGCCTATGCGAGCAGCGAAGGTTCTGGCGAGACTGCGCATCCGCGCAGTCTCGCCAGAACCTTCGCTGCTCGCTCATACGAGCAGTGAATCAAGATGAACCTTTAGACAGAAAGCCATATCCCTGGCCCCTCAAAATGGCTGGGCATGCGCAGTTAAAATTTGTCATGACGGAATGCTCGAAGACACAAATTCGCTTGGCGGGGCTCAAATAAATTGTCTTTATTACATATATGTACATTATTTTCCATCCATAATGTGACGTTAAATTCTGGTCAGAGGGCTAAATATGAAAGAAACAGTTTTCCTTTTGACCATGGAAGAACGCCGTTGACGTCTTTACGTCGCTATCGTCCAATCATACTGGAGAGAACGATGGTTTATTTTCGACGTCACTGAATGATCATGTGACGTCGTCATGTATGAACAATATTGCGCCTCATTAGTTAACTGTAGGGGCGTTATGTCAATGCATTTGATTGATTTGAGGTTTAACGTCCCCGTCAACACTGTAAAGGTCATTTTGGAGACGTTGCTACCAATTTTGTGGGACTTTTACCCGACATTGAGATAAAATGACATCTCAAGCCCTGTCTCCCAATGAAACCAATTGGGTTTATTTGCATGGACGGTCCGCCTCGCACCGCGGTTCCTGGACAGGCTTAGGTCCTCTAAGCGGTTTACCAGTACTAGTGTGCGGGCCGGATTCAGCTCTGCGTGGAAGCATCATGCAGCCCATATATTTCTTCAAGCCCATTGATATGTAGATATTTCTTAATCGAACCAGTAAGGATCAGACGATTATCTTAACTAAGGAAAACATGGCCTTAATTTGAAGTACTTGATGCAGATTTACCCGGCCCAGCAGGCACCCGTCGATAGGGCAACGTCAAATCAACGTCGGCGTTGCACCGAAGTTGATGTGACGTTGCATAAACGTCATGACGTTGCATCAACGTTGAAGTGAAGTCACAATTACGTCATGTGTCTGCTGGACCTGCATGCACTCAACGTTGAATCAATATTGAAACAAAGTTTAAAATGTTTCAACGTTGATTCAACGTGGAGTCAACGTTGTGTGCCTGCAGGGTAGAGTATGACCACTGTCTCTGTAACATACCTGAGAAGGTTCTTGAATATGTCCAGTCATCTTCTCCTATCCAGCGATATGCCTGATCATTTTTACGGAAGTAAGGATCTCCAATTTTCTTACTGCTCATCAAAGCAGTGTACATACTTCCCGGGACGGTTCCGGTCACATTGTAGCCTTGGTAACAGAAAAATATTAGAATGTAATCCGTATATGACAGACGGAGGTTTCCACTCATTAACTTGGGACAGGGATATTCCTATTCTAGGGGTTTCAGATTTGTTATATTTGACAGTCTAACACAGTATGCCTATATAAACAAGAATTCCGCCGAAGGCTATGTTGCGCCTCCAGCAAAGTTTGTCGAACCATGAAATCTAGGCCAAATGTCAAAGATTGATGCTTGCATAAAAGTTGCCATTCCTAGATGCAAGCTTATACTAAGTATCATTATTGAAGCTCTAATAGTTCTTGAGAAATGAACTTTAACATTAGGTTGAGCACTAGCACTAAGTCAGTGAACCATGAAATTTAGGTCAAGGTCAAATATGGATGCTTGCATTATCGTTTTCATCCCTAGATACATGTAAGTACTAAGTATCATTAATAAAGCTCTTATAGTTCTTTGGAAATAAACTTGACCATCAGGGTGAACGTTAGGGTGGTCGCAATATTTCACGAAGTCAGTGAACCATAAAATGTAGTTCAAGATCAATTATGGATGCTTGCATTAAAATTGCCATCCCTAGATACAAGTTTGTACCAAGTGTCATTAATAGCTGTAATAGTTCTTGAGAAATGAACTTGACCATTAGGGTGAACACTAGGGTAGTTGCCATCCCCAGATACATGTTTGTGCCAAGTATCATTAATGAAGCTCTTATAGTTCTTGAGAAATTAACTTGACCCCTAGGGTGAACGATAGGGTGGTCGCAATATTTTACAAAGTCAGTGAACCATGAAATGTAGGTCAAGATCAAATATGGATTCTTGCATTTAGGTTGCCATACCCAGATACAAGTTTGTGCCAAGTGTCATTAATGAAGCTCTTATATTCTTGAGGAAGTAACTTGACTATTAGGGTGAACACTAGGGTAGTCGCCATATTTTACAAAGTCAGTGAACCATGAAATATTGGTCAATGTCAAATATGGATGCTTGCATTTAAGTTGCCATCCCCAGATACAAGCTTGTACCAAATATCATTAATGAAGCTCTTATCGTTCTTGAGAAATAAACTTGACCATTAGGGTGAACGCTAGAGTGTTCGCAAATGTTGACGCCTTGACAAACGGACGGACGAACGAGCGGAAAACCGGACGCCTATATCGCATCATGCTAAAAGTAGTTGCTACAAAAAGGAAGTGTGATTTATTCTGCAATACATTTCTTGGAGGCAGAGAATGACGTAAAAAGCAGCCGTTCTGTGGCGTTACCCAAAGATTCTTTGACGTTAGAAGGTGAGTGAGTGAGTGTTTGAGTTTTACGTCCCACCAACAGCTGAGGTCATACGGAGACGGGACCTCGGTTTAAAGACTCATCCGTAAGTCTGGAGGACGTTAGAAGGTGAAACGTCATTTTCTCGCATCTAAAATGTTACAAAGGGATGCATGTGACACAGTCCTTAATTATGGTGGAATTCTACTAAACAGAGGTGAAGGCAATGATCAGGACTCGACACAATTAACACACACCTCCCATCAAATACACCAATGGCTGAAGGTTGGGTGAATTTGATGGTAACAATTTTCATTTTAACTGTGTTAGAAGCGAAAAAGTTCAGCTCCAGTGAGTAAATTGCTGTCGGTCAGTTGTAAGTAGACAAATCACTAGCGCTACGCTTTCGTGATTTTATCTACGTTACAACTGATCTCTAAACTGTGATTTATTTCTAAGGCTGACACGATTAATCGTATAATCGCTTAATCAATCGATAAATTCCACTAAAATGATTATCATTTCTGATCTGCTTTTAATCGATTACTTCATAGGTACAATTTACTACCCAAAGTTATGCCTAAAATAGAGGGATGAGTGGCAAACAGTGCAGACCCTGATGAGACGCCGCATTCTGCGGCGTCTCATCTGGGTCTACACTGTTTGCTCAGGCCTGTCTGTTCAAATATACATATAGAAGCCTTCGTGGTGCAGTGGTTACGCTACTCGCCTTGTAAACCAGGGATCGCAGGATCGATCCCGGGCTTCTCCAGACTTTCGGATGAGTCTTTAAACCGAGGTCCCGTCTCCGTATGACCTTTGCTGTTGGCGGGACGTAAAACCCAAACTCACTCACTCACTCACTCAAATATACATATGGTAATTGGCAACATATGGTAAGAGTCATGCTCAGACAGAAAGACAGACAGGTAAAATTATGACAAAAACCTTAGCGATTACTAATCGATTATCGATCGCAATGACAGGACTGATAATCGATTGTCTTTTCAGCTCCGATTAGCCAGCCCTATTTATTTCTCAACAAATCACTGCTTGAGCTGATCAGTTTCCAAATTCCCTGAAACACGAAGGCAAGAAATGTTTTTAACTAACGCGTTCAGCAATGAAGCTACAAAACATTTTACCACCAAAAGGACATTTTTCAGATAAAAATCCTGGTATTTTTCATATTTCTGCTCAAAACATAGATTGTGGGTACTCGTTAGAACAACCAACAATCTATGTTTTTGAGCAGAAATAAGACCCCTCCCCCAACTCCGGTAAACGCAAGCTTTACTTTATAAAACTGGGGTTTAAGGGGGTCAAATTTATATAGGCGTGTTTTCGCGATTGTGAATCCATTTCCCTAAAGGCTGATTTTGAGCCAGCCCATGAGGATTTGTGATTTATGTTCTTCAACTGCGCATGTGCAGCGTAATAGCAGTGAATCTACCTCAATGTGTGTGGACAGTAACGGCTCTGGTGAGACCGCGCTTACATGCCGGGTCACATACGCTTTTTTTTCTGGTCGCCTATGTCATAATTTCCTTTTTCTCATGAGCTGGCACTTTCATAAATATAGAAACTTAGAATCGAAGAACACATTCCCCATCCTTCAATATCCTGCAAATATCCTGCAATTATCCTGCAAAAGTGTTTGAACAACCCTCAGCTTTATCATGATTTGGTTTTCATGAGCAGGCGCTTCAGAAGAAAAATAAATTGCAAATCCGATTAGTGGAGAAACATAACTGAAATCATTCACATCGAACCTATTCTCCATCCTCCAATTACCGTATTCTGGAATATTTCCGTGTCGCCAAATTTTCGCGAATTTGCCTAAAAATCATGAGGATAAATATTCGCGGTTTTCAATAACCGCGGCCGTTTATACCCGTGAAAATAAAAACTGATTGTCCCATGAAAATTTGACAACACTGTTAATCATTTTATTATGGACAAGTTTATTTGTTAAAATAATCCAAGATAGATCAGACTGCTTTATTTTCACCATGTGTGTGTGTGGGGGGGGGGGGGGGGGGGGGGGGTGCGTTGAGGTTAAGGTAACATGTATCTTGCATCACTTGGGCGTCCAACTGACATTGGCTTGCTCGCTGTCCTTGCAGGTGGTAAGTGTAGAGGGGAATGTTGTTATTTCTTCTGTCTAAACTTCCATTTTTATTCAAACAACTAAGAAAAGGGCTATTGTTTGGGCTAAGAGTAAGCAAAACTCAACTGAAAACTATTTTATTGAACATTCAGTCAAGCTGCAAGTGACCTTCAACAAATAGTTGTTAATGGCAGTCTTTTCAATGGCCACAGTAATTACCGATTGCATGTATTAGTTCGACTTACTTCGCCCTATTTTAAGGGAACTACCGCAAAACGGTATCGTTGGACAATAGGAGATTATTGCTGCTACTTTTGGAAAACTTAGAGAATATTTCGCTTATTTTAATTTTCGCGGATCAAGACCGACCGCGAAATTCCGCTAACATTGGGCGGCGCGGAAATTTTCCAGAATACGGTAACATGCAAGAATTTTTGAACAACCCTCGCCTTAATCGTGATGTTCATAAATGTTCAAAATATGTAATCAATGTTTACTTACTGTTGTTTTTATTCCAGACATACCACTGCCCGTTGAGGTTCACTGTTGTCTGTGCAAGGTTGCTAGATGCAAAGGCAGTCAGCAATAACAAAATATTTTGCAAAACCATAACGCCAGACAGAATGGACACAAACAATGTTTATATTTTCCTGTGTCATGTGACTGCCATGTGATCAGCCTTAGTATATCAAGATCAATTTTATCAGCTACAATTAGATATGACTGACACAGTTTACATTGGGAAGTCAGGAATGCCTCAGCAGGCACACGTCGCTTGGGTAACGTCAAATCAACATCGGTGCAACGTCACGACGATACACCGACATAGATGTGACGTTGTATAAATGTCATGTCGCTGAACCGACGATGAGGTGACGTCATAAATACGTCATATACCTGCTGAGTAAGTTACTAACGAATATGAGCTATATTGCTATTGTCCATGTCTTTGTGAGTGAGTGTTTGAGTTTTACGTCCCACCAACAGCTAAGGTCATATGGAGACGGGACCTCGGTTTAAAGACTCATCCGAAAGTCTGGAGAAGCCCGGGATCGATCCTGCAAATCCATGTCTTTGTACAAAATCAATCTGCAGGTTATTTATAGTCGCGCTATTTTGTAAGCATGATTGTCGGAGTATTGCGGCTTATTTCTAAAATCTGGACTGGGTTCATATGCTGGGCTTCACTCGGAAGCAATAGACCCATCAGTGCTTGGCTTAAGTAGGGCAAGGGCCGGATGTGGTTGCAGGAGGTGCAGAATGGGGGCTTCTTTTAGTCTTTTTATTTTATTTTTCCTATTCGTAATGTCCCATCTCTTGGGAGATGACTCCCAGCAGGCACACGTCGCTATGGCAACGTCAAATCAACGTCGGTGCAACGTCATGACGTTGCACCGACGTTGATATGACGTTGTATACACGTCATGACGTCGCATCGACGTTGACGTGACGTCATAATACGTCATGTGCCTGCTGGGCTTAAGATGGACGGTTTCCTGAGTGCTCGGTCATTGACCCATTGGCTGTTATCAGTTACTATAGGGGAAGGGGGTTGGGGTGGGGCGGAGTAGCGATCTCACTAAGTACCGGTAGTTTTAAAGGGTATAAGCCTGTCCAAGACCAGTGAAGGTAACTGACCGGTCCGACATGACCTTCGCCGTTGATTGGGCCAAAGGTCACAACACACAGATCCGTCATAGCTGTATACAAGGAATTGCGGAACCAAAGCTCCTTAGGTCGCAAAACACTCTCACCACGCACGCACATACGCATGCGCGCAAGCACGCACGCAAAACAGCGCACCTTACATGGAAAGATATACAGCTGCGTTTGTGCATATTGCACATCTGGACATGGGTTGAAATGAAACTAATAACTCTAACTCGGCTACACCGTTTACGATGGCAAATTCGAAATCGGTCTAGCGGCTACAGAGAATTCTTCCTTTTACCCCAAACATCCATATTAGAATAATTTATGCGGTTAATATGATGCTATCTTGAAAAGGTGTGTTGTGTGTACTCATTAGAATCGCCCTAATGAGGCGATTCTAATGAGTACATACAACATTCCTTTATTTCACAGGAGATCGAAAAAGTATTAAAGCCCACGCATGACAAAATCTACAAGAAAGATTGAGCGACCAGCGAAGACACAGATCAGCCTGCGCATTCGCGCAGTCTGATCAGAGTCTTCGCTGATGGCATATACCTACTATAGGCTAATATCTATGCAAAGATACATAAGCAAAAGGTCTTGCCATAGTGGATGGGCGAGCAGGTTGTTTTGAGTCTCTGCTGGTCGCACCGGATTTATTGTAGGTTTTGTCATGCGCTGGATCATTATTCATCTATCCACATTATGTCACATGACTGGCGCTATTTTTAACCCTCAGAAGTTAGAACAACCCTTATCTCGAACCAATTTTCATAGTGTGTAAACGGTATTTGGGTTACCGAGGTTCGACTGTAGGTCTATGTCACAACTTAGCCGTTCAGTTTGGTTTAAACTGTATTTATTTGACTTTACAGTAAACATATACAATACACAATATTAGACATATATGTCACAGGATTTGACAGTAAGCACAAGTGCTTATTTTAAGTCATCTCCTGGCCGTTCAGTTTGTAGTCACGATGATGGCCTAAGGGGAATGGGTCCCTTTAAACTCCACTTTTATTATAGTAAAACTGGGGTTAACAGGGATACATTATTTTTCTCATTTCTGCTCAAAACATAGATTGTGGGTATTCGTTCGAGCCACCTCGGCAAGGCGGTCCTAACAAGTTCCCTCAATCTATGTCTGGAGAAGAAATATGAAAAATATCCGAATTTGTCATCGAAAATTTTCTTCTTTTTTTTGTGTGGTAAAAGTTTCCAACATATTTGAACAGGCGTGTTTTCGTGTCCACAGAAATAAAAGGCAGCTCTTGCTGTAGTAGATTTATAGACTGATCAGAGTCTTTGCTAGTCGCACATTTTATTGAAAGTTTTCTTGCATACTGGCTCAATTATGATGTATGCTGTAAAAGTCCTTTTGGACTGCTCAAAAGTGCTCTTGAAAAGATTGGTTGTTTGATTTTTGTGCTCTCGGAGATGTTGCACAGATGAGTTAGCATGTCTTCATAAATCGCGACGGAAGTAAGGGCGAAGACTGCGGTCGCGCAAAATCGATTTAAGCCCTCCCCCCCCCCCCCCCCCCCCCAGTGGAATTCTTCTGTCAGGTTTTATTTTCGTTATTTCGTTATTTTCGTGTGCGTACAACATGATATCTTGTGCACACAAGTTATTATCTTGTGTACACAATATAATATCTTGTTCGCACAGCTTAATATCTTGTGCGCACAAGATATTATCTTGTTTGCACAACATAGATCTTGTGCGGATAACATATTATCTTATTGGTTGTTCCCACAACATAATATACTGTGTGCATAAGATATCATCTTGTGCGCACAAGTAATGATCTTGTTCGCCCAACATATTATCTTGTTTGCACAACATATTATCTTGTTTCCATAACATAGATCTTGTGCAGACAACATACTATCTTGTGCGCACAAGATATTTTCTTGTTTGAACAACTTAATATCATGTGCGCACAACTTAATATCTTGTACGCACAACATATTATCTTGTAAGCACAACTTAATCAGACACAGCAGATATTATGTTGTCCGCAGAAGACCTATGTTGTGCAAACAAGACAATATGTCATGCGAACAAAATAATATATTATGCACACAAGATATTATGTTGTCTGCATAAGATAATTTCTTGTTGTGCGCACAAGATATTAAGTTGTGCGCATAATTTATTTTATTGTCTGCATAAGATAATTTCTTTTTGTGTGCACAAGATAATATCTTGTGCGCACAACATAATATCTTGTCTGCACAAGATAATATCTTGTGGTAATATCTTATGCGCACAACTTAATATCCTGTACGCACAATATATTAAAAAATGCATGCCCCTTCCCGGTTGCCGTAGTGTATCGCATATATATTTTTTGTTTTGGATAGCCAGTTGGCCATTTTGTGGGTTTTGCTTCCGCTATTTGTGTTTCCATTACGGTTTAGTTATTTCATGTTTGTGTTTCTTTTCCCATTGGTGTCTCTGATTGATTGGAGCTGTGGGTTAATTTTATGGAATCCTGACCATTGCCTTCACTTCTATTTTGAAGACCACCGCAAAGGTGGTCAAAGGTGGTCCCTTACCAGATAACACTTGGAGTTAAAACCAAAAGAAACACTGAAACCTTCTAAATAAGCTTTTAAAATCTTTTGATAGGTGGTAACGAAAATAAAGCCTTAAGACGCCGAGAAAAACTACATCTTAAAATTATGTCTGCTTATGTCGTCTCTGCAGCTGAAAGTTTAGCAAACTTTTTATTTTTTGCATACAGGCAAACGGTGCGGGCCCAGATCAGACAGGAGCAGTCTGATCTGTATCCACACTGTTTGCAAAAAAAAAAAAAAAAAAAAAGGTGACCTGCAGACGGCAAAGCAGACGACTATAGTCGTGATTGGCATTTTATGGGTTAATAATATCGCAATACCCAGTACCTTAGGACACACTTCTGCAAGAGGGTCTTTCTGAAACTGCATTGTACACACATAGCAACAGATAAGTTAAGTATTTCGTGATAATTGAACGATTTTTTGTCAAATCTCCATATAAACCTATTTTGTGGTTACGCATTTGAATTGCCTCGCTGAGGCGGTTCTAATGAATACCCATAGAGAGGCGATTCTAATGAATACCCACAACATAGGTTTATATTGAGAAATAAGAAAAACTATCCTTCAATTATCACAAAACACTTACATTATATGTTGCTATGGCATATTACTTTAAAATTCATAAATTTAAAAGACTACTGACTAATAGAATTTTTCCTTGTGCATTGCCTTCGTACTGTTGTCAGATACAAAATAGGATTCAGTAAAGATGTTAGCGACCGAAAACATGCTTGGTTGCTGACCTTATTTTAGTGGACAACTTTGCCACGCTTTTCCATACCTCGGTAGTTGCCCTACAGTATTCTTTCTATTTAAGAAAAATGGGAACACCTTCAGGGGAGGCAACTCCTGCAAAAGTATTTTGTCTCCCATGTCAGTAGGGGCCAACTCTTAAAGCAAAGAAGTCGCTCCTAACATAAAAAACAAACGAAAATACAAACAAATGAGGCAATTTGTCTGCTCCGACCAGCAAAGAAATGTGTTGGTCCGGTTTATAAAGTTTAAAATGCCAACAATTGTTGGCATTTTAAAAATTATGAGCAGGACACATTTCATGCTCAAATGAGTTGAGCATGAAAAACGTTATAAAACCTTGGGACCTGGTTAACTCTCAGTACCTTGAATTACCACTATCGCGAACACATCTTCATGGTTCCAAAGATTAACAAGCTATGGAAGTTCGACTTTATTTCACAATCTTCTTATGTTTTTGTAAGTAATGAGCGCTCCTACAGACAGCTATAACCTATTTACTGACGTGAAAATTGTAGATTCACTCTCTGGAGTGTGAGACTACTGACTTTATCATATGACGTCGTGTCTGAGAGTGTAATAACGTCATGTATTATTTTCGATAATCCACTAGTGGATTAAATATGCAAATTAGCTAGATACGTCCCGTAACGTTACATGTACGAAGTCCTTAACGACATCGCGTTTACCAATGGCGGAATATTGACGTTTTTGTAAACAATCGTGAATACAATGCGTTTTTAATGTCATATGATAAATAGAATCTTGCATTCGTGCTCATGTATTATTGAATTTATTAAACTCGTTGAGGAAAAGGGATAAAATGCTCGGCAAAGCCTCGCATTTTATCCCTTCTCCTCAACTCGTTTAATAAATTCAATAATACATGAGCACTCCTGTAAGATCCTCTATATACAATATTTTTCCTGGGATGGTCAGGTGTGACCAAGGTGTCGTGCTGGGGTGTCCAACTGATATTGGCTAACAGTTGGGCAAAGCCTGCTGTCCGGTAGATGGGGAATAGATGGGATGCATGATGCTTCCACGCAGTCTGATCTGGGTCCACACTGTTTGCAAAAATGACTTTTAAAGTAACCGGCAGACGACACAGCAGACCACAATTGTCGTGATTGGCGTCTTATAGGTTAAATTTCGCGACGCCTTCAATTCTTGCACACCAATTTCGATAATCCGTGGTTTTAGTCTGGGATAGAAATTCTGTTCCGGCCCCCGCCCATCGGGGCTTGAAGAAATAGATGGGTTGCATGATTCTTCCACGCAGAGCTGAAACCGACGGCACAGGAGTACTGGAAAACAGCTTAGAGGATTAAGCCTGCCCAGGCAAAGCGCTGTGAGTTAGATCGTCCATGCTTATAAACCCTATTGGTTTCATTGGGCGACAGGATTTGAGATGTCATTTAATCTCAATGTCGTAAAGTCCCACGAAATTGGAAGCAACGTCTCCAAAATGACATATTCAGTGTTGACGGGGACGTTAAACATCAAATCAATCAACCTCTACTATCTCCTCATTCCCTTGCTCTGGGAGACGATACATGACCAACAAGGGTTGACGTATTGTTTAACCCCAACACAAGCCATCAACCAATCATTTTCCGCCACTAAATGACCATCGTGCAGTGTGGTTGAGGGTGTCACATTTAATTGACTGTAATCATGAGGTAATAAAGGAATGCACATTTAATTTACTTAATGATATATGTCCATTAATGATTTTATACTAAGCGATTTCTTAAAAGACTCGAGGTTTGTTTCTTCCCAAGCATAAAACTTGACAATCTTTGTCTTTTCAAACATCAGAAATCCATTGTCACAAAATCTGCCTTTCACGCCATAAGCTTCGAGCCAAACAAATGGGGCGGGGAAATCTGTTGTCAATGAAATACTAAATTCTCCCGCAACGCCTGAATCTGATACGTCTGCTATCTGGAAAAGACAAGATTCCTAATACAGTCCAACACCAATAGCTCGAGCATCATTGGCATCATGAAAACTTGTTCGAGGACAACTTTCGAACAGGCCAAAAGGTGGTATTTCATTCGGAGACACTTGGTGTAGAAAAAATAATGAAAGACTAAGACCTACGGTACCCTGGAAGGGACATGCGTTTTTTTTTAAATGTTGTGCGAACAAGATATTAAGTTGCAGGAACAAGATAATATCTTGTGCGCACAAGATATGTTGTCTGCACAAGATCTATATGGTGCAAACAAGATAATATGTTGTGCGAAAAAGATATCTTGTGCGAACAAGATAATAACTTGTGCGCACAAGATAATATCTTGTGCGCACAATACATTATCTTGTACAAACAGGATAATAAGTTGTGCGCACAAGATAGTATGTTGTCCGCACAAGCTCTTTGTTGTGCAAACAAGATAATATCTTGTGCGCACAAGATGTTAAGTTGTACAAACAAGATATTATCTTGTATACACAAGATAATAACGTGTGCGCACAAGATATTATGCTGTTTGGACAAGATAATATCTGGTGCACACAAGATATCATCTTGTTCGCACAACATATTAACACAAAATTGCATGTCCCTTCCAGGGGTCCGTAAAAACCTTCTCAAAAAGCTTTCAAAAGAATATTTAGTCTTAACTTGAGGTGGTCTTAATAGCGGAATAATGCTGTAATTGCCCGGTCTGCACCCGGCGGGTTTTGGATAGCCAATTGGCCATTTTGTTGGAAAGTAACTGTCCTTTTGGCTCTCCGCTATTGATGTTTCCATTAGGGTCTAGTTATTTCATGTTTGTGTTTCTTTCCCTTTGGTGTCTCTGATGGGAGCTTTTGGCTATCTGCATGCATTCCTGATTATTGCCCTCACTTCTATTTATGGCATAATGAGGATTACTTATTGATCTTCTATAATATAACCCATTTGGTACCAGAAACCCCGAAACGGGTAGTTGACATGCAGTGCAGGCCCAGATCAGACGCCGTAGAACGCGGCGTCTGATCAGGGCCTCCACTGTTTGCAAAATTTTCAGCCAATTTCCAAATAGTTTTTGAAGAAAACACAACCTGACAACCCCTAAATTTTGAAATGGACACCGGCTATATATAAGGTGGAAGATACCATTTGGTACAAAAAAGGTTAATGGTATGTTGTGTTTCTCATTAGAATCGCCTCACCGATACTATTGAGTGCACACAGCATACCTTTCCAAGTGGAAATCAGAAACAGCTATCACAGTTATCCTAATATATTGAACCTAGAACTATCTAAGAATTCTTAAAGTTCTCCATCACGAAAACACGCCTATATAATTTTGACTCCCTTAAACTCCCACACGGGCCTCCGTGGCCTAGTGGATAAGAGCGCTGACTCTTAGTCATTAGGTCTCTCACCGCCGTAGGTTCAAGCCTCGCTCGGGCCACGTGTGAGACGCCATGTTCTGCAACGGAAGGTCAGGTGGTTTTTCTCCGGGTACTCCGGTTTTCGCCCACCTCTGAATAACGATCGGCTCGATATGAGTGAAATAATCTTGAAAGGGCCGTAAAACCCAAATCAAAAAAAAAAAAAAAACTCCCACTTTTACATAGAAAAACTGGGGTTTGCAGGGGTATACATTATTTTTCTTATTTCTGCCCAAGAACATAGATTGTGGGTACTCGTTAGAACCGCATCGGTTCTAACGAGTACCCACAATGTATGTTTTGGTCAGAAATATGAAAAATATCATTTAAATGTGAAAATGTTCATTTTTTGGTGGATTTTTTAAAATATATTTTCGTAATGGAAGAAGTTGAATTAGTCATGGTAATCCATGCTCGACTTACTGAAGTCTCATTATCTACTGGTATCCTAACTTTTAGGGTAAATCCAGTAGCCCCATCATACGAGAGCTTTTAGGTAGGAAACAAGCTCGTTCCTGCTGACTGACTGTGATTGGTTGATTTTATTAGAGTCTACTTATGAGCCTTCTTCCGACAGCTAATGTTGCCAATGTAAACTGTGGCAAGTGACAGGGGTGTAAGTCATCGAAATAATGTTATCATGTCCAAATATCTCTTTGGATTTATGTGCAACATCATGTCAAACGGTTTCTAGAGCAGATTTATGGTCAGTAAAATGCAATACTAAGCAGGGCATTCAGTGGTAACAATATATTTTGTATCAATGTAAAACAGCACCACAAATGTGCAAATGATACTGTTGGTATTTAATGATGGAGTGACCAGTCTGCAGGCGTGTCAGAGCCTATTCTGCTATGTTGATAATGCTCAATATTTTTCATTGCAAGCAATAAACCAAATTGCAGGAATTATTCCAAACATTCTGTCTTAATGAACTCTAAGGCCTCAGCAAATCATAGATTTGTTCAGCCAATCAGATTTAGGGATGTCCTACCTAGCGGGAAGCTAGATGCTCTGTCTCCCTTTCTCATGAGCTAGATTATGTTTTATGTTTGTTTCACGGTGGTTTAACGTCCCCGTCAACACTATCCCCGTTAACTGTTGGCTCCCAGTTAATAAACGATTGAAATACAATAAGGCCGTCTTTATATACAAAGCAATAAATGATTTAACCCCGCAGTATATCACGGATTTGTTGAGACCAGTGTCTGAAGCTTGCGCACGCACGTTGAGGTCATCGGTCAATGGCGCATTATCTGTTCCAAGGTCACGATCGTCGTTGTTCGACAGGTCGTTTTCGTATTCAGCACCAAAACTGTGGAATTCGATTCCAATTCCAGTTAGAAACTCACCGAGCTTGGCAAGTTTTAAAATCAATGTTAAACCATTACTTTAATCTCATTACCTGTGATAACGACATTCGTGTACCATGTCGCATATTTTACCACATACACATAGTAATTTAAATTGCAGTATCATTTTTATGGTACGCTCTATCCGCCCTGTATTTTAGTGATAAAGTTTAACGTTTTCCGATGATAAAACTTTTAGATTTTTTTTTTTTTTTTTTTTTAAATATGATTTTTATACAATTTGCATTCATCAATTTGGCTCTAGATGTCTTTTTTTTTTTTTTTTTTTTTTTTTTTTTGCCTGGCTATTGGTTGGATCGTGCAAAGGTTCAACTAGGAATTTTTACGCTTGCCTCGCTGGGTGCGGATGTGTATCGTGCTGTCTGGACATTGGTTTCCGCCACACGTAACTTGCCCACCCGTATCCCGTGAGGCGGTGTTCTGTGACATTTTAGTTCCGCTTGGATCGATGCGCGACCCATAGATCATTATGCATCAGCGTTATTATTGCCTGTGCCATAACAATAATTTAAAAAAAGTACATTCTGTCATCCATTTTATACATGTATTTAATGTATACATTTAATGTATACAATGTACATTTAAGCTTGTAGCTGTATATATGTTGCATGTACATAATTGTTTTACCTTTTATAGAGGGCCACATGGTAGATTAGCTTTTAGCTAAATGTGCTTACCCTCTTTAAATAATGTATAAATAAAAAATATTCAGGTCATTTTGGAGACGTTGCTTCCAATTTTGTGGGATATTAACCATTATGAGATGAAATGACATCTCAAGCCCAATGAAACCAATAGGGCCTGTATGCACTGGACGCTCCAACTCGCACCAGTTTGCCTAGTACTTCTAAACGATTAACCAATACTCATGTGCGGTCAGTTTCAGCTTTGCGTAGAAGCATTCTCCAAGCCCAGTTGGACTGGGTCGATTGGGCTAGATTAATGACTTCTTGTACGAATCGTCTCTACATTTCCGCGAGTAGCAAAGATAAAGGCGAGACTGTTAATATGCACAAACTCGTCTGAGCGCTTGCTGTTCTATGCGATATACACAGGTTGTCTCATGCTAAGGCCCAATAGACCATAACGAAAACACGCCTATACAAATGCATTGTAAACTTTACCGCCGAAAAAAAAAATAAGATGAAAAATTTCTTATTTCTGCTCAAAATATAGATTGTGGGCACTTGTTAGAACCGCCCCATCGAGGCGGTTCTAACGAGTACCTTTAATCTATATTTTAGAGCAGAAATAAAAAAAAGTTTACCCCCTGTAAACCCAGTTTAACTGTATAAAAGTGGGGTTCAAGGGGGTAAAATTATATAGGTATGTTTTCGTGAAGCAAGATGCTCTGTTGGGTAAATAGCTAAATTACTCCCTTAAAGCTGCCTATATAGATTGTCATGTATAATACTACAACTAACTCTATCAAAATCGTATACTACGCATTCCAGCATGCATTAGACATCGAGTCAACTGTTGCAGATCAAAGCGAAGCTTTCATCACCAGAAATGTGCATCAAAACCCTCACCAAGTTACAAGGACAATTCTGATGATTTAGTGTGATAGACATATCTCTTATTGGACCTTTGCTAATGACTGATTAGATACTTGCACACTTGTATCAAATTGTCCTTTTACTTATCTATCCTTGTCAGATTGTGATGTCATATCTGAAGTTTGGTGATCAAATATTGAAGCAATACTATTGAAACCGTTTGGTGTTAGACAGTTATTGAGTATCTCGTCCACTCCAAAGTCTAATGAATATTATCTAATCAAGGACATTGTTTCAATAAATCTTAAGGGGAATTGATACACCTTCAGGGGAGGCAACTCCCCCAAAAGTATTTTTGTATCCCATGTCAGTAGGGGTCAAAATTAAAAAGAGAAACGATCAGAAACTGAAACAAACAGATCCCAATTTTTCCCCACAATATCACTAGGAAAAGAAGTCGAAATATGGACTGACGACAGTGAACAAAACGGACAACAGGTAAACCGAGTCGGCAGCTCTATCCCAAACAGGTGGTGACTCAAAATATCCAAACCTAATTAAAAAGGAGGAGGGCAATATAGTTGTCCGTATGTACGCTAGTCTGTACGTTAAACACTGGAGTAATGTTCTTGTCTCTGTAACTTCTCCTACAGTGTTTGATATAGGGCGTTGAACACTGTTGAAACTTGCAACACAGTTCAGACATGCATTGAAAATGTGCATAACGGAATTAGGATCCTTATCCGGTACCTTATTGCAGAATTATGTCCCCTTGAACGACGTAATTAAACATTTGGCCATATGTGTAGCATATGCGGTTAAATAATACTGTTCGTGTCTCTGCAACTCCTCCTACAGTATTTGATGCGGGACATCCTTACTTCCAATACAGCTCAGACATGCATTGCACATTAAGGATTAGTCCCTTATTGGTGCATAATGTTCCTTGAACGACTTAAACATATTTAGATATAAAGTTAAATAGTACTGTTCGTGAATATGTGTCTAAAGGAACAATATTCTGATCCAGCCCCTTATTACAGAAGTATATCCTCTTGTACGACTTAAACATTTAGTCATGTGTTTCTTGGGGAATGTTGTAGTATCTAGTATGGTTAGAAAGTGTGCCTGTCTACTCCATAGGTCAAGCAAGAGGCGTTTGGTGGGGGCATTCATCACCTTTAATGATTTTTTTTTCTACTTTCTTCTTCTTCTTCCGGTTTCGCCTTAACCCCCGGAGGAGACACAGACGGTGTATTACATACACTCCAGTTTGTAATAAGGGACACTTTGATGTGTGAAATAATTCTGTAAGGAATGTAAAAAACAAAACAACATTTTGTGCCGGAGACCCACGGAACGGGATACTGGCAAACAGTGAGGCGTCTGAACAGTCTACAATATTTGCAAAACTTGTTTCGTAATGACCATGACTGAAGTTTAAACCTCAAATTCGTAAGATCTGGTTTCGCCCGTCAGATAATCGACGCTGAAGTCATCTAAAATTAATGCCATGTACATGCATAAAAAGCGCGTTATTGGATTTCGTATAGCGCTATTGATAAACCAACTGACCTAACATCGAGAAAAATAGTACAGGAAGTTTAATCATATTTTATTGCATATAAACAGTGCAATGGGGTTGGGCCACAAGTTCTCACAACATTAGTTACGGCCCTTCCCCTACATAGGTACAACTAATATATTTATTTCACGCGGCATGGGGATATATAAAGATTCAGATCATATAACATAATATGAAATAAGACTAAGGAAAATAAAACATGTAAAGTAAGAAAGTGGAAGAAGCAACATTAATAAGCATACCCTTAAAACGTCATGAGAGAGAGAGAACAATGAATACAAATAAATAAATAAATAGATAAATAAATAAATACTGTCAGGTGACTAGTCGTGAAACGGGCGTAAATATAAAATAAGAAAAATTACTGGTCAGTATTAGCAAATCTGCCAGCAACTTTTATGAAGGTTTGGACTGAAAGGAGAAGAGAAGTATTCTCCTGTATTGACAGGTTATCGTCACCGCAGAGAAGTTTTTGAACATTTAGAGGATGATAGTTATGAGTAGAGTGAAACAATGAAATGCGCTTGTCTGAATAGTGTGGACAAATAAAAAAGAAATGCTCTGCATCCTCTACAACTTCAGCACAACTGCAGAAGGGGTTTATACTGAGATGATTCAAATACAAATTCTGTTTAAGATTACTGCATCTGTTTCTAATTCGTGCGTGTAACACTGATAAGTATCTGTCGCCACAGAGAAAGTAAGGAGGGACTTTACTGACATTCGGACGTAGCGATTTAATATTATTTTTGAATGTTGACACACTAACAGAAGAACGGATAGTTTCATCGAGAGTGTTCCATAAAGCAACAGACGAAGGGATGCAAGATTTACGGGATATTTCTGTGCGTGTAAAGGGAATATTTAGGTTGTTGTTATTGCGCAGGGAGTAGTTAGATGTTTCCCAAACATATGGAGGGATTAAATCTGATATATACTCAGGGACAAGACCATTCAATGCTTTATACATGAAAGCTAGCTTTTGTTCTTTGCGTCTTGTGCTTAATGGGACCCATCCACATTCTTTATAGAGACAATCTAATGAGACTGACCTGGTTAAGTCAATAACGATTCTGGCAGCTTCATTTTGCAGTTTTTCAAGCATATTCGCGTCTACTACTGAAGAATATTCCAATATTGGTAAAACATACGAAATATAAATCTGATTAAGGGCGATACGATGAAAGGTATAATTGAGTTTTCGCATTATTCCAATAATTTTGGATGCACTGTCAATAATATGTTCAATGTGTTTGTGCCATTGCCCCTTGTTACTTAAAGTAAGACCTAAGTGCCTGTGGTCTGTCACAAATTTAACTGACACGTCATTAAATAAGATTTGAGGAAAACGTTCGAAATTTTCAAGAGTGAATAACACAACCTCAGTTTTTTGAAGATTGAAGTTGATTAGCCACCGCTTTGCCCATACTGATAGAATATTCCAGTCGTGATTAATGATGCCTTGTAAATCGTTTATCGAAGAAGCTGAAACAAAAAGCGAGCTGTCGTCTGCGAAGAGTGAGGTTAAGCTGAGCAGAGAATCTGAAATGTCATTTACGTATATTAGGAATAAGAGGGGTCCTAGCACTGAACCTTGGGGCACTCCAGCATTAACTGGCTTCTTACTCGAAAAGCTAGATTTTACAAACACCCGCTGAGATCTATTACTTAAGTAATCCGCAAGCCAGTCTAGAAGTGTACCATTGACGCCATGTTGTTTAAGTTTGAATAAGAGACCATTATGTCATAGTAAAGGACTTGTAATAACCGCAATCTTGGTTTCCCGAATTGGTCAGGTGGACAACAGCACGGTTTCAGTTCTTTGCTTTATAACTTTGGGTCAACTGCTTAACCCAATTAAGAACAGAATTGTGACTATTGACAAATGTAAAATACAGCTGGAGGTGACTAACCGAAAACACGGTCGAGTACAAAAAATAATAAAAGTGCAGTCACGTCTGACTGCGTTTTGAAAGGCTATACCTATTTGTATGACGACAGTATAGATGAAGATCATGTCATTTCAAATATACAGTTATCATATTACTGAAAACGTAAGTACGAGGACTGTTCAAATATGAATGCAACTAAGCACATAAAAATGATTCCGTGATAGATTTCGATGAAAAAAATATTTTTCCCCTCAAAGTATTCCCCTTTAACAGATATACAACCTTTCAGTCTTCTGATCCAATCATTGAATGCATTTTGGTAGTCTTTTCGAGGTATACTATGAAAGCACTGGAATATTGCAGAACCGAGGTGTTTGCGCTGTACAAATTTTCGACCAGAAAGGTATTTTTTCAGCCGCGGGAACAAAACAAAAGTCACACGGGGCAAGGTCAGGGGAATACGGGGGTGAGGGAGTTCAACAACCTTTTCCTGCTTCAGATAGTCTTGCACAATGAACGCCTTGTGCGATGACAAATTGTCATGTAGCAATCTGACATTGGCCAAACCAGTTGCGGGTCTTTGTTCTTTGAAATATTTCTTCAATGTTCGAAGAACTTTATGCTTGTAAAACTTCGCATTTACAGATTTGCCTTTAGGCACAGCAACCTGAATAGCAGGGCCCTGATTTGAAAAGGCTATGGCATACATTACCTTCTTGACGCTCATGGTCCGCTTTGCAATGCATGGTCTTTTGCAATACTTTGTTGCTCATATTTTGTTCTGAATCTTTCGTTTTGGCTCAAAAAAGTTAACCCATGTCTCGTCACCTGTGACGACATTAGCGAAAGACCGTGCGTTGTAATTTGGAAACTTTTTAAGCAACTTCTTGGCGCACTGAACGCGTGTCTTTTTCTGCTCATCTGTAAACAGATGGGGAATCCATCTAGCACAGATCTTTCTCATTTTCAAACCCCGTTTCAGAATTGTATGAGCTGCTCCTAATGAGATGCCAACCATACTAGCTATTTGCCTAGTGGTGTATCGTGCATCTGTAGCAACTATTTCTTTTACTGTAGCAACCATCTTGGCAGATGTTGCTCTTTTCGACCGACGATCATGTGGTGCATCTTCTGTTGAGCCTAGCCCACAGCTGAATTTCTTACACCAACGAAAAACTGTCGGAAAAGACATTTCATTATGTCCATAAACCGAACATATTTCATCAAAAATGTATTTGCACCGTATACCAAGAATACAACGATTCATAATATAGGACCGTATTTCAACGGCGTACTCTGACCTTCTTCCAACCATGTTTTGTATTAGTATACAACAGTAGACAGTGTTTATCGAACGATATACATAGCTAAAGTGCATTGATTTTAACAGGGTTGGTACCAATGTATAGGTAAAATGTTTTTCTACGCTGTGATATTCATTTCCAGGTGATTTTCGCATTAGTGCATGAGAAAACGTTCTACTTGCATTCATATTTGAACAGTCATCGTAGTATCGTGACGTCATTACAATTTGTCGTATGTTACGTATGCTACGTCACCTAGCAACGCCAGGAAAAGTTATAGCGCCGTCCATGACAAAGTAAAAGCCACTGTCTTAGATCAAAATTCAAACATGACTTGTCATTAAATAAACAACAGGACCATGTGGGTCCTTATCTCTCTCCTGAGCCCCGAGTATTGTTTAATCCCCTTGTTTCTCAACTGACTATTATCTTTGGTGCTGATAAATAGGTCAAGGTTAACCTGGGGTCATTATTTATAAAATATTGTATTACTCAGTCACCTGAAGCTGCATAGTACAGAGTTTCAAGAAATCGGCCCAGCGATTCTAAAGATGTTTAAGATCTTGTCATACATGAACATGACCATGATAGCCATTTTGGGCAACAGCCATTTTGGGCATGTGACCTGGACCATTTCAACAAACTTTCATCCATTTCCAAGGTAGCTGTATATTAAATTAAAGTTGAAAAGTTGAAGGACACCCGAGGCCAAGGTCGTTGAACGACTTTGACATATAATAGCATTCACAAACATTCTTACAGCACTTACTCTCATTTCATTGTCACAACAATTTTCGGTAAAACAAAATATAATTTTAACCTCATTCCCATTCAAAAGCCTGATGAACTAAATCTGACCTGTCCAAGCACAGGTCAAGGTAAAACTAGAGTTCTCAATGGAACACAATTTGATTGCAGACAGTCACCTAAAGCTACATGCTAAGTTTCAAGGCCATCGGCCAAGAAGTTCTGGAGAAGAAGATTTAAAGAAGGTCAAGGGCAACATTGGATACGTCACATTTTGACATGCTGGCCATCTTTGTAATGTGACCTGAACCATTCGAATAACCTTTCATTCTGCCATTGTCTGGAAGCTGTATATAAAAATGAATTGGGCGCTGCTGTTTTAGAGAAAATGTCACTCGAAATGTCAATGCACCTGTAATCTAAGTGACCTGGGACAAAGGTCAATGAATGATTTTGACCTTTGACATTTACAGACATTCATATTGCACCTACTCTGGGACATGCCATGAAGCACAATAGTTTTCGAAACATACAATGTTTTACCATTTGACCATTGAAATGTGTAAGGGACCAAAATTGACCTTGCTGTAAAGTTGGCCACAGCAAGGACAACGCGTGTCATTATTCCATCACATCTGGTAGTACTGTCACCTAATGCTACATTCAAAATACAGTCCGCGAAAACTGGCATAGCACTTTCGTAGAAGAGGATCTTTTACAGGCGTTTTGTCCTATTCAGGTATGCGGCCATCTTGGTTGTGAGACCTAGACCATTCTAACTTTTGATTTCACATTGTCATAGGGCTGCATATAAAACTAAATGAAATTGACCCGTTGGTTCAGAAAAATATATTCTAAAATGCATTACGATAACACACCCTTGCGACATAGAGCATTTTCTCACATCTCCAACATGGCTACTTTTCTGATGACAATCGGTGATTTTTTTTCATATTTTTACTGCAAACATAGGTTGTGGTTACTCGTTAGAACCGCCTCATTGAGGCGGTTCTAACGAGTACCCACAACCTATGTCTTGGAGCAGAAATAAGAAAAAATAGTTTTTATTCCCGTAAACCCCAGTTTTCTCTGAAGAAAGTGGGGTTTAAATGGTTGTTCATTTCACGGACTTGTTCACGTGTTGTTCACGTGATGGTCAGTGGACCTGTAATCCAAGCGACCCTGAGTGACCCTGGTCTTGAGCATTCATATAAATCCATTTATTACCAATTCTCATGTCATGGACCACAGTATGTTTCGATAATTGCATTTTCCCACTGAAAAGCCTCAGGAACAAAATCTGACATTGGCTTAAAGAAGGTCAAGGTCAACCTTGGGCCATCAATTTAGCAAACTTGGTAGTATACAGTTACCCGATGCTACATACCAAATTGCAAGGCAATCGGCCGAGTGGTTCTAGAGAAGATTTTGTTAAGGGTTTTACCATAATTGGTCATTGCAGCCATCTTGTTCATGTAACCTAGAACAAGTTTTGTTTTCCCACTGCCAGAGGGCTGCATATAAAATTTAAAAGAAATTGGCCGAGTGGTTTCAGAGAAAATGTATTTTAAAATGTCAATAGACCTGCAATCCAAGCGACCTTGGGTCAAGGTTGCCAAATGACCTTGACCTTCAGGATCACAAACATTCATTTTGTAACTATTCTCACAATGTGTTTCGCTAAATGCTTTGTTTTACGTTTTTTGGTTATTAAAACGTTAGTAAATGAGATTTGACCTATGCTTTAGGTAAGTAAAGGTCAACATAAAGTCATCATTTTTTGCGACCTTGATAGTACTCAGTCCCCAAAAGCTAAACATCACGAAAACACGCCTATATAATTCTGACCCCTTTGAACCCCACTTCTATATAGTAAAACTGGGGTTTACAGGGGTAACACTTTTTTTTTCTCATTTCTGCTCTAAAATATAGATTGTGGGTACTCGTTAGAACCGCCTCACCGAGGCGGTTTTAACGAGTACCCACAGTTTATATTTTGAGCAGAAAAAAGAAAAAATATCGCAAACTTTCATCTTCAAATGTTCATTTTTTCGGCGGTAAACATTACAGTGTATTTGTATAGGTGTGTTTTCGTAATGAACCAGTTTCAAATTAGTACGAAAATGTCATTCAGGAAAGGCCACAATCAAAGAACGCAGCCATCTCAAGTCACCTAAAGAAAGTAAGCGACATGGTGGCACAAAAAAGACTAAACATGATCCAAATGGCACAAAGGCAATTAACAAATAAGACACTGCAAAAGAACGACCGTCTTGGGACGGTCTGTAGTAAAACTACTGGAGGTTTCAACTTATGAAAATTCAACCCTCGCCCTCAATTCCAGTGCAGTATCAAATATAATAACAATAACAAATTGATACGCATGGAGTTTTTCTAGCTCAACGCGCAGTCAAAATAAAATACATAGTAAAATGGCCATATATAGATTAATACTGTCATGAATCATGAATTGTGGAATTTTGAAAATACTTGAGGGTCACTGATGAGGCCTATTTGGCCGAAACTAGCTAGTCTGGCCCAGAAAGCATGTAAACTTCATATTTTCCAGTTCTGTGGTGTATTCCTCGCTTCCAAAAGATAACCCTTTTATAGAACATCTTGAGGACTCAACAACAATCCGACGTCAGGGTGACTCAACAACAATCCGACGCCAGAGCAAATAACAAAACCAAAAAAAAAAAAAAAAAAAAAAAACAAGTTACTCGTAAGTCACGGAGAGTCGAACCAAGAAAATATCAGACTCCAGTCCTTTTGAAATCGAAATATTTAGGATGTGAACGTCAAAGAGCCCGAAGTCCAGCGAGCCCACAATCGTGCAACCGAAGAGCGAAGCAAAGTTTTCCACGGTAAAAGGGTCGACAACCTTACACAAGGTCTGTCGCATAACATTCATGTTATAACCATTTTTCTTTTGCATTTTGCAACAAGTTTCCTGAACTGACCAGAAACAATTATCACTAATTGTATTCTTCTGAATTTATAAACTAAAATCCCATAAAATTTAGGTTCAGACAGTCCCTGTCGCAGACGTGTCTTTAAAGAAACGAGATATTTAGAAACAATGTCATAATGTCGACGATAAAATTTTGAAAATGTGTTGCGCAGTTTATGATACCGAAAGTTTTGTTTTAGAAGTTTTTATGTTACCATTCTGTTACGATCATTAAAGTCATCATTATGACAACAAGCTCCAGCAAAACGAATAAGCTGTGACATATAAACCCCATAAGACATAGCCTTAGGACGACACCATCCAAGCAAGGAAAATTCACAATTCCAAAACAAAAATCATCTCTTTTATCATAAAGTTTACAAGAGACAGTACCATAAGATACAATCAAAGTAATTTCAAAACATGGGGATTCAAAGTCATGAGAATTACACTTATCTGACTGCAGTTCTTTCGGATAAACTATTTGTTCAAAATAAATCTTGTCAATATTTTAAAGACTATCCAAATATCAGGAGGTAGTGTTAAACGCCTCAATAACATCGGTTTATTTATTTTTAGAAAGGAACAACACGAATTCTTTTTCATAACAAAACAAAAACAAATCTGCCACAAGAGGAGCATAGTTTGTACCCATCAGAATGCCAACTAATTGTCTATATAATTTAGACCCAACCCTTATACAGACATTATCCAGTTAAAATGGGAGTTCTCCTCAACATTCTTGACATGTCCAATATTCATAACGACCATTGGCACCTCCAGAAACTTTTCACGAAGACAGATTGTTTTAATTAACCCTTATATTGCTGAATATTCAATTTAGCCACACCCATTTCTGACTTTGAACCAATCAGATTACTTGATGTAATTTATTCCAAAAAATTCATAAACTAAATGTCTACCAGTGTAGGTCCTGATCAGAAGCCATCTGATCTGGAACTACGCTGTTTGCAAAGATAGGGGTTGTCGTGAACAGCAGGATAAAGGTTAAAATTGTTTCTTTAATCAGATTATGAGATAAGGTTGTGATTAGTAGAACAATCGTATGTTGACAAACTAGATCAACGAAAAACTCTTGCTTTCAGTGTATTCAAAACTTCGTTTGAATTTTTCACAGATCAAAACAAGTTAATGCCAGAATTTTCGTAAGCAGTATTTAGCAACATGGCTTTTAATAGATGTTTAAAACGATGTAAGTAATTTAGAAAGTTCGGTTGTCGTACACGGACTAGAACTGGCTATAAAACGACTTTTGATTCCATTGTGGAATTTTGAAAATATCTGAGGGTCACTGATGATGCCTAATTGGCCAAAACTAGCTAGTCTGGCCCAGAAAACATATACACTCCAAATTTTTTTTCAGTTCCGTGGTGTATTCCTTGCTTCCAAAGGATAACCCTTTTATAGAACATATTTATTTGAATGGTAACCCGTATAAAATAGGAAGTTTTTCTTGGTCTTCTGTTATACATAAATTAAAACTTGGTATACGTTGAATATCTTAATACTTCCAAGTTCTTGTCCAACAGTATGAACAAAATGCAGCAGACAAACAACAATTACAGTCCAACTTCAATGGCTCGAACACCTTTGGGACCTCGAAAATCTGTTCGAGATAGGGGTAGTTCGAGCCACTGAGGTTACTGTCGGGAGGCATGACGAGATACTTTTAGACATCTTTTCGGTGTTCTTGAATGAAAATGTATGCTGTGTGTACTCATTAGAATCGCCTCATCGAGGCGATTCTAATGAGTACACACAGCATACATTTGCAAGATTAAAGACTAAAATCTCCTTAATTATCCCCCACTATTTCTTATGTAGAGGATTTCACTAGGTGCTCAAGAATGGGTTCGTCAAATCCATGGTAAACGAGCCATCGGTGTTCGAGCCATCAAAGTTCTACCGTACATTGTTTGCAGCGAGGATTGCGGCCGCACCCCCAACAACCAATGAAATACTTTTCACTTACTGTTCCAAGACGGTTCTTCTGTCACAGTTTATTTTTGTTATAGTTCGTCTTTGAATTTTGTGTATCTCTCGCTTATATTTTTTGTTTTAGATAGCCAATTGTCAATTTTGTGGGAAAGTAACTGTCCTTTTGGCATTCCTCTATTGATGTTTGTGTTTCTTTCCATTTGATGTCTCTGGTGGGAGGTGTGGGTTAATTGTATTGATTCCTAATCATTGACATCACTTCTATTTTGCCAGCTGGAACCAAAGCATACCTATTTTGTAATTCTTGGATACGTTGCTTGGGATGCTTAAATGTAACTTTTGATTTCGGCGATAAAATATGTGTTTTATTTCAGTAAAACGATAAACATTGATAATGGGCCGCGGTTAAGGAGAAAAATAGTTTTTAAGGTTTTTACCATATTCGGGCATGGTGTCCATCTTAGTCAAGCGACCTAGTCCTTTCGAATAAATTTTAGTTCTCCTACTGTAAGAAGACTGTATATAAAAATTAGATGAAACTGGTCCAGATGTTTCAGAGAATATGTACTTTGAAATGTCAATGGACCTGCAATCCAAACGACCTTTAGGCTAAGATCACCGAATGGCCTTGACCTTTAGCACTCACAGACATTCATTTTGCACCTATTCTTATGTCATAAACCACAATATTTTTTCGAAAAATGCATTGTTTTACCCTTTTCTGATTGAAAAGCCAAATTAACCGAATTTGACCTCAGCGTAAAATAGGTCAAGGTAAACCTAGAGTTTTTAACTTTGCAAACGTGTAGTACTCAGTCACCCAATGCAACATACGAAGATTTAAGGCAATCGGCCAGGTGGTTCTGAAGATGACTATTTTTTAATGTTTTACCACATTTGGGCATTGGGGTCATCTTGGTCATGCGACCAAGACCAGTCGTGGAAACTCCTTCCCGCACGGAGGCTGCATATAAAATTTAAATGAAACTGGCCCAGTGGTTTTAGAGAAAATGTATTTTGAAATGTCAATGGATCTGCAAGCAAAGTGGCATTGGTCCAAGGTCACCAAATAACATTGACGTTTTCCATTCACAGACTTTCATTTTGTACATATTCTCATATCACAGACCATATTATTTTGCAAAAGAATGTTGTTTAGCTTTTTCTCACTGAAACGCCTAAGGAACCAAAATTTGACCTCGCGTAAAATAGGTCAAGGTCAACCTAAAGTCATCGTTTTTGCCCACTTGCTAGTACTCAGTACCCCTATGCTACATAAAGTTTCAAGGCTATAGGTACGGCGGCCATCTTGGTCATGTAACCTGGACCATTATTGCAAACTTTCTTTCTCCCATTGTCAGGAGGCGGCACATAAAATTTGATTGAAATTCGCCCAGTAGTTCAGAGAAAAAGACATTTGAAAACGGTGGATGGACGACTGAGGCCTACCATCCTACGAGTATAAGCTGCCTCGGAGCACATTATGAAACACGCTTATATAAATACGTTGTAAATTTTACCCCCGAAAGATTAAAATTTACAGATGGAAAATTGTGATATTTTTCTCATTTCTGCTCAAAATAAAGATTGTAGATACTCGTTAGAACCGCCTCGGTTGTTGATCAGAAATAAGAAAAATAATATTTACCCCTGCAAACCCCAGCTTTATTATATAAAAGTGGGGTTTAATGTGGTCAAAATTATATAGGCGTGTGTTCGTGATATTTGGCTCAGATAAGCTGAAAATGTCATACTCGTCGTCATTTCATATTAAATGTATGAAACTCGTCAAAGGCTCATTTCAATAATTTCATATGAAATGGTAATTCGTGAGATGTCATCTGTGTATCAAACTACCGAAATAAGAGTTTTTAAAAGTAGAGCTGGTGTTTTTGAAACACCATGACCCCTGACACTGCTTGCCACATAATAGTTTTGACATACATTGCCAACAGGTTAAAATGATGAAATTTCGAATGGCCATTATTTAAGAAATTAATGCGTAACTATACCAAATTTAGTGACACAGAGGCCTTTCTGGTATTTAGTCTTCATCAGCGTGTCTAAACCCCAAAGATTTGAAACCGAAACGGATGATGGACAAGACCCGGCAAACACAGCACATCCCCCTCCTAGCACAACCCGACCGACGTAGCTCATGAGACAGGTCAACTGGGGGCATCAGGCAAGTGACGCCTACCAGGGAACTTATAGGCGTCCCCCACCGTGCCAACATCAGCAAACATGGCCCACACTCCACGGAAGTCCCGGGCATCAGGAAGGAGATGCCCAAAGTAGCGAGACTTGCAAAATTCATAATATTACAAAAAGTGGCAACCAAATCCGCTAAGATACATGTCCCATCTGACAAGTCAGTCTTAGTTTTAGAAAAAATAGAAATTTATACTGAAAAAAATTAAATATATAATATAGTTATTGCACGACCCGCAGAAAAAGCGACCGACTGAAGTCGGTTGATTTTCTAAGAGTGCCCTAAAATCACCGTGTCATTCTGTAATTCGGTCATTCTGTCAGTCTGTCAGTCTGTCTGTCCGTCCGTAACATGTTTGTGAAAATTGGTGATAGTGACTTAACCGCTTGGAATATTTAAACAATTTTTGGCATACTGATAGATTACAATGAGATCTAACCAATGAACTTGCGAAATATTACATTCCATTTAGTATAGCCTCGCCGAGGCGAAAAATGTGAAAATTTTCGAACTGCTTCTCCTCGGAAACCGTTGGGCCGATTGAAGTCAAATTTCATATGGAGCCTCTATGGGATGGGGGAAACCAAAATTTGCTCATGGGGTCCAGGTCACATGACCAGAATGGCCGCCAAGCCATATATGGTAAAAACCCTTCAAAAATAGTCTTCTCCAGAACCAATGTGCAGATTTCCACGAAACTTGATAAATAGCATCTGGGACGTAGGCCCATCATAAATTGCTAAAATAATGACCCTGGGTTGACCTTGACCTTCTTTGTGCCTAGGTCAAACTTTGACACATATGCTTTTGTATTGGAAAAGTGAGAATGCATTTTATCCTGCGAACGATTCAGAATACAGTACTAAAGTATAAGATATATTTTTGCTCCTTACGATAAGGCCCATTTATTGGGGGAACCGTTTTAGGTCCAGGTCACATGACCAAAATGGCCGCCATACCCATATATGGTAACACTCATAAAGCTAAAAGCATCCGGCGGGTCGTGCACTTCAGCTGAAGCACTGGTTTAAATCAGTACTTGAGTACTGACGTCAACACCGCAGTATCAACCTCAGCACTAAGGAACTGATACTGAGCTGATGATACCCTCGGGGACGAACGAAACATCCACCAGTAGAGATACCGACCCAGTGGTTGCAATTAATGCGTAACTATATCAAATTTAGTGACACAGAGGCCTTTCTGATATTTAATCTTCATCAGTGTGTCTAAACCCCAAAGTTTTGAAACCAAAACGGATGATGGACAAGGCCCGGCAAACACAGCGCATCCCCCTCCGAGCCCACACCACACACGTAGCTCATGAGACAGGTCAACTGGAGGCATCTGGCAAGATACGCCTACCAGAAAACTGGAGACATCAGGTAGGAGACGCCTACCAGAAAACGATTTCAAAAAAAGTAAATCATGCTCTCAATTCCTTTAACAGCTTTCGGAGTTTAACTGTTGGTTTTCTTTTGCTCGAGCATTTTAGTGATTTGTGGCTGTCGATTCATAATCGCTGTTTCGTCTCTGTGGTTGTTTGATCTTTGTGTTCTCGGAGATCTTGCACTGATGAGTTAGGCAGACTTTTTTGGACGGTGATGTCCCTCGTGTGACATCCTACGGGGTTTATATTTCGCAGTTAATTCGATTCGCTAGAGTGTCTAGTCATGTATCCGACTTCAACACTCGTAATAAATTATTAACCGCTAAACTTCTTAATCAGGGGTATCGGTATCATAAACTACGTTAAGCCTTTTCTAAGTTTTACAGACGTCATTCTGATATGGTTTCAAAATTCAATGCTGGACTTAAAACACTTCTGCAACATGGCCTATCGGAACCCGAATTCTATGGTGACTTAGTATATAAATGTAGACAAATACATGCCTGTAATGACTTTAGTACCCAATTTGTAAAATCGTTCGTCGATGTACAAAGATTTGGTACAACATAAATGTTATAAAACAGACTGTATGCATGGTGGCTAACCTAATCACGGTTGCCAACTTTGCTTCCCTCTTTGATTGCACACCGGTGGGTCGAGCTTAAGATTATATGACGATTATATGACGGTTCCAGCGTAAAAGCATAAATGGACTTTTATTTTATTTTAGTATTCTTTATGTTGGTTGGCGCCTGATGCTCCAACTTTGGTCGGGCCCCTCGGAGTCTAACTGTTGGTTTTCTTTTGCTCCAGCAATTCTGTTGTTGTATGCTGTCGAGTCCTCAACCTTGTTTCATCTCTGTAGTTTTTTTATTTGTATGTTCTCGGAGATGTTACATTGATGAGTTAGGAAGCCTTCATGCGGACTAAACAAAATAAGTGTATACCGCGACAGAGGTAAGGGCGAGGATTATGGCCATGTAAAATCCATTCTGTGGCGGTTTATTTATGTTGTTGTTGTTACTTACTGTTGTGTATCACTTGGGTCTTTTTATTTTGGATGGCCATTTGGCCATTTTGTGGGAAAGTAACTGTCCTTATGGCCTTCCTTTGTTTAGGTTTCCATTATGGTCTGGTCGCTTCATGTTTGTGTTTATTTCCCTTTGGTGTCTTTGATGGGTGGAGTAAGTTAATTGTATCGATTCCTGATCCAAATCGATTTTACGTGGCCACAATCCTCGCCCTTACTTCCGTCGCGATTTAGACAAATAATTTGTTCAGTCCGCATGAAGGCCTCCTAACTCATCAGTGCAACATTTACGTGAACACAAATAATCAAAGAACCACAGAGGTGAGACAACGGTGGGGACTCGACAGCAAGAAACCATTGAAATGCTGGAGCAAAAGAAAACCAACAGTTAGACTCCGATGGGGCCGACCAGAGACAGAGCATCAGGCACCAACCAACATTACCTTGAATTAGATCTCTCTAATTCTCAATAAGCCTTTACGTTGGAACCGTCATAGAATCTGAGGCCCGACCCACCGGCGTGCAATTAAAGAGGGAAGCAAAGTTCCCAACCGTGATTGGGTTAACTACCATGCATGCAGTCTGTCGTATAATATCCATGTTGTACCCAATCTTTTTATATCGAAGAATGATTTTACGAAATTGGGTGCTAAAGTCATTGTGGTTATATATTTTTCTGAATTTATATACTAAGTCACCATAAAATTCGGGTTCCGATAGACCTTGTTGCAGAAGAGATTTAAGTCCAATATTGAATTTTGAAATTAAATCAGAATGGCGTCTATAAAATTTTGAAAATGTTTTGCGTAGTTTAAAGTCAGAGCAGAAAACCACCAGTTAGATCACGGAGGGTAGAACACAGGAAATGTATGGCTCCACCCTCCCCGAATTCAAAGGATTTAGGGTGGGACCGTCATCAAAGAGTCCGGAGTCCGGCAAAGTCTGACGTCGTAGTTTCAAGTCATCTACACGTCATCCTCAGCAACATACATGTATTAACCCTTTTTGTACCAAATGGAATCTTCCTCCTTATATATATAGCATGAGTCCATTTCATAATTTAGGGGTGTCAGGTCGAGTTTTCATCAAAATGTATTTAGAAAATGACTGATTTTTTAGCAAACAGTGGAGGCCCTGATCAGACGCCGCGTTCAACATAATAGGTCAAATCGGTTGTTTACTTATACCTTTTTATTTTGGATAGTCATTTGGACAGTTTGTGGGAAAGTAATAGTCCTTTTGGCTTTCCGCTAGTGATATTTTCATAAGGGTATGTATTTCCATGTTCGTGTTTCTTTCCCTTTGGCAATGATCAGGAATCGTCATTGCCTTTTTAAAACACAAAAAAATGGTTTAAATAATCAATAACTGAAATTCAACTGAATGTGTCAGTTGCAAATTTAAGAAACAGACAGAACATAATATAAGAAAACCGATAGTATGATGATGTCAAAACCTACCTTCAAATTAGGCTTTTTCAACCCTCTGGCCTCTTTGAATGTGGAAAGTGGATACCAGGTAGTAGGCCCACCTTCAGGACCATCCAGATGAGAAACAAGGAAACAATGTTCTGGCCCTGGACAACTGGCCTCGTTGAGTAACCTAGAAATTTGTACTTGGTGTACCTGCTGCGAAGTAATTTCTATCTGCAATAGAAAATAGAATTGAAGGCAATGAGTACTACTGTCATAAGCAAAGAGTCGTCGGCCGCGTTTCTTGTTTTTTTATCTATTTTGGTCAAGTTTTTATAAGGATCTATGTTAAGACTGTCCTTTCGAAAAATAAGGATGATATAACTGAATTTAATGATGCAACCCCGCTCCTTTTAAGAATTATTTTCTTGAAGGAACACTTTAATTACAAGAAAAATGGTTATAGCAGGGATGTTATGCAACAGACCCCTTGTTTGGTTGTCGACCCTTTTACAGTGGACAACTTTTCTTCGCTCTTTGGTTGCACGGCAGTGGGCCGGACTCCGGACTCTTTGATGACGGTCCCACCCTAAATCCTTTGAATTCGGCGAGGGTGGAAACATACATTTCCTGTGTTCTGCCCTCCGTGATCTAACTGGCGGTTTTCTTCTGCTCTGACGTCGGATTGTTGTTGAGTCCTCAACCCTGATTCACGATAATATTAAAGCCCCCGCCCATAGGGGCTTGAAGACATATATGGGCTGCATGATGCTTCCGAGCAGAGCTGAATCCGGCCCGCACACTAGTACTGGTAAACCGCTTAGAGGATCCAAGCCTGTCCAGGAACCGCGGTGCGGGGTGGACCGTCCATGCTAATAAACCCTATTGGTTTCATTGGGCGACAGGGCTTGAGATGTCATTTCATCTCAATGTCTGGTAAAAGTCCCACAAAATTGGAAGCAACGTCTCCAAAATGACCTTTACAGTGTTGACGGGGACGTTAAATTTCAAATCAAACAAACAAACAAAATCATGATAATATTAATCTATACTTAACCATTTTACAATGTATTTTATCATGACTCACTGTTGAGCCAGATAGCCTCCCCGCGGATCAATTTGTTATTGTCATTTTGTTTAATACTGTACTGGAACTGAGGGCGAGTGTTGAAATGGAGGTGAAGCTCCCCCCCCCCCCCACCCCACCAGTAGTCTTTGAAAGATCAGGAAGAAATCTGTTTTGGTCTATAAAAAATTCGAATGAGGTTTTAAATAAATTGAAATCTAGACATTTTCGTGCTTCTAGTCTGTCTACCTACGATTTTTCCACTCTTTACACTACACTTCCTCATAACCTTATAAAAGAAAAGCTTAATGATTTAATTGAATGGGCTTTTCACAGAGAAGATTCTCTCTATCTTGCATGTAATGTCAGAAATGCATTTTTCACTTCTAAAGAGCATAAGAATTATACATTTTGGTCATGTCAGAAAGTGTGTGATGCCCTCACCTTTCTACTTGACAATATTTTTATTAGATTCGGTACTAAGTTATTTAGACAAATTGTGGGTATTCCGATGGGTACTAATTGCGCACCTCTTGTGGCTGATCTGTTCTTGTATTGTTATGAAAGAGACTTCATTTTGTCGCCTTCCATTGATAACCAATCTGAAATTATTGAAGCTTTTAGCTCTACTTCTAGATATTTAGATGATTTATTAAATATTGATAATACCTATTTTGATGGTTTGATCAGTCAGATTTACCCCCTAGAACTTCAGTTAAATAAAGCAAATTCTTCTGATACCGAGGCCCCGTTTTTGGATTTACATCTATCTGTTGTAGATGGATTTGTTTCGTGCAAAATTTATGATAAACGCGATGACTTTGATTTTGAGATTGTAAATTTTCCTTTTTTGGATGGTGATGTTCCTCGTGCGCCATCCTATGGCGTTTATATTTCGCAATTAATTCGATTTGCTAGAGTGTGTAGTCATGTAACTGACTTCAACACTCGTAATAAATTATTAACGGCTAAACTCCTTAATCAGGGTTATCGGTACCATAAACTACGCAATGTCTTTTCAAAATTTTATAGACGCCATTCTGATTTAATTTCAAAATTCAATATTGGACTTAAATCTCTTCTGCAACAAGGTCTATCGGAACCCGAATTTTATGGTGACTTAGTATAAAAATTCAGAAAAATATATAACCGCATTGACTTCAGCACCCAATTTCGTAAAATCATTCTTCGATATAAAAAGATTGGGTACAACATGGATATTATACGACAGACTGCATGCATGGTAGTTAACCCAATCACGGTTGGCAACTTTGCTTCCCTCTTTAATTGCACGCCGGTGGGTCGGGCCTCAGATTCTATGACGGCTCCAACGTAAAGGCTTATTGAAAATTAGAGAGATAATGTTGGTTGGTGCCTGATGCTTTGTCTCTGGTCGGGCTCATCGGAGTCTAACTGTTGGTTTTCTTTTGCTCCAGCATTTCAGTGGTTTCTTGCTGTCGAGTCCTCACCGTTGTCTCACCTCTGTGGTTCTTTGATTTTTGTGTTCACGGAGATGTTGCACTGATGAGTTAGGAGGCCTTCATGCGGACTGAACAATTTATTTGTCTAAATCGCGACGGAAGTAAGGGCGAGGATTGTGGCCACGTAAAATCGATTTAAGCCCCCCAGTGGAAATCTGCCACTGACCGTTCCAAGGCGGCTCTTCTGTGGCGATTTATTTATGTTGTTGTTTGTTACTTACTGTGTGTATCACTTGTGTCTTTTGGTTTTGGATGGCCAAATAGCCATTTTGTGGGAAAGTAACTGTCCTTATGGCCTTCCTTTGTTTAGGTTTCCATTATGGTCTGGTCGCTTAATGTTTGTATTTCTTTCCCTTTGGTGTCTTTTATGGGTGGAGTAAGTTAATTGTATCAATTCCTGATCTTTGTTTTACTTCTACTTTACTACTGACCGTCCCAAGGCGGTAGGTCTTTTGCAGTGTCTTAACTGTTATTTGGCTTTGTGCCGTTGGTGCATGATTCGTCTTTTTTTTTGTGTGTGCCTCCGTGTCACTTTCTATAGGTGACTTGAGACGAGTGCGTTCTTGGATTGTGGCCTTTCTCGGGTGACCTTTTCTTACTAATTAACTGTAAATCATCATATTATCAAAATTAAAAAGAGAAATGATCAGGAACTGATACAATCAGATCCCAATTTAAGTCTGTGTAATGAAAACCTCTGTACACCACACTTCACATAGTGAAAAATGGGGTTTACAGGGTTTAAATGATGCTCCGTATTTTCTCCCAAAAGATAGATTGCAGGCACCTGTTAGAGCCGCCTGATTACGGTGGTACTAACGAACAATCTATGTTTGGACCAGAAATAATAAAACTAACACTTTCATCCGAAAAATCCTGGAGATATGCAAAAGCCAATGTGGTGTTTAAGAAATAGGTCAGCTCTAGCAGCGAAATACTTTGTAATATAGCCTGGTTTGGAGTTCAGTTGAAAAGAAGATCAACTATAGTGTGTGTAGCTCGAGTGATCAGTCTACGTACAACTGTTCGGCAAACATAACAATTCACAAATTAGAGTTGATCTATTACGATTCTAACACACAAACCAGAGGACGAATATTCCAGAACCGCTCATCTGAATGCTGAGTGTTTATGGAGTCGTTTGGTTCCTGAGAAGAAGATTTTTGAAGTGTTTCGTCAAGGCAGCCACATAGGTAATATAATCTAAACCATTTGAACAAAATTGTGTTGCTCCATCCCAGAAATAAGTTCCGGATAAAGGCTTCACGTTAAATTGATTATAAATTTGCCCCGCTGTTTATTATTATTGTTATTATTGTTTTAAGTTTATTTTAATATTTAGGTGATACTGGAATAAAATCAGTGACTAACGTTGAACTTTATTACTCATACAGCTTCATTAAATTGTTTATCACCCAAGATCACAAGCAATTACTGATATCGCAAAAACCTCAATTTCCACTTTCCTCCAACCAAATCTAAAGTTACCAGTGTGAAATACGTCAAGGTCAACACAAACTCATCATTTGAATAAGTAACAATGAACTGGAGACCCAAATACTACATTCCTAGTTTCAAGGTCATGAACCTACTGTTTCCAAAGAGGTGTTTGTAGATTTTTACCACCTATGGTCATGACCGCCATCTTACTCATCTGACCTGGGCCAGATGAACAAAGTTCCGATCTTATCCCATAAATTGTATTTGACTTCATTTTGTTCAGCAGTTTTTAAATGAATATTAAGTTTTAATTTTGATATCTGAAGGTCAAGGAGTTACTTTGGCCTTTGAAACTCGTGTAGCTTCACTTACCCATTTAGTGAGTGCGTATACACATTTTAAGTTCACAGGCAACACTAGTTTCCCAAATAAAAACAACTAAACAGTGATGTTGCAAAAATGTAGTAACTTTCATTTTTGTTACAGTTCGTCTTTGAATGTGTGTATCGTTTATATCTTTTTGGCCATTTAATGGGAAAGTAACCGTCCTTTTGACTTTCCGGTATCGCTGTTTCCATTAGTATCTAGTTATCTCATGTTTGTGTTTCTTCCTGTTTGGTGTTTCTAATAGGAGGTATGGGTTAACTGTATCAATTCCTGATCGTTGCCTTCACTTCTCTTTTGTTACTGTTATTGTAGCTTAAATTTACACAACAACAACGAAATGACATTTCAGTTAATTTATTTACTAACCTCGAATGAAATTTTCTTTGTATATTGTGCTTGTAAACTGTCCCAAGAGTAAAGTTGGACAGTAAGGTCTCCAGCTAAGTTTGACAGCTTCATTCCGATCTCGGTCCTCGCTTTTTGTTTTGGAAAGGCTCTTGAGCCAACGTGCGCTTGAAACGATCTGTAAAGTAAAGTGCATGAGACACGTTATGCGAAAACCTGTGAAGATCATCATATGCATCTGGGTTGTCTGGTCAGTGTCTTTCTGTTTACTGCTTGAATAGAACATCCACGACGAGTAGTCTGATCAGCATATTAAATATCTGATAAGACTAAATCCTAGATGGTGCTAATAGTAGAGTACACACAATGGTATTACCCGGAAGATGGGTATTTGAAAAAATAAAATATAAATATTGTAAACGCCTGCAACTTGCATGTTCTTGTTTAAAAACTTGGGTTGGAATTTCAATAATTTCATAAGAAGTTGTTTTTTTGCCTCCAGCAGACAAGGCCGCTAACGATGTGGTCGATGTTTGACGACTCCACTATGTTAACACTTTTCAGCAAGAGCTTGGTGGTAAGACCTATGGACTACAGCCTTTGGCTGTAGAAATAGCTGTAGTTGATGACCAGATTTGTCATTCAGCTATCAAGTTTGCTGTATGTATTACAGAAGGCCAATACAAGCTTCCTACGTTACATTGGTTATCTAAGCAGTATACAAGACCATATAAAGCACTGTTTATTGCAAATTCAAGCTCTTGTACCACCACTGAACTTTTTACATTATTAACTTCATGTTTTACTGCCATCAAAAATCATGTGATTAAATATTGCGACACAATAGAAGTGATCAGGAACCGATAAATCAACAGTCACAGCAGTGACACCAAAGGGAACGAAACACAAACACGAACGTCTTTGAAAGATCAGTGAGTAATCTGTTTTGGTCTATAAAAATTGTAATGAAGTTTTAAATAAATTGAAATCCAGACGTTTTCGTGCTTCTAGTCTGTCTACTTATGCTTTTTCCACCCTTTACACTACACTTCCTCATAACCTTAAAAAGAAAAAAAAACTTAATGATTTAATTGAATGGACATTTCAAAGGGAAGCTTTCGTCTATCTTGAATGTAATTTTAGCAATGTTTTTTTTCCAATTTGAAGAGCATATATATTATACTTTATCATTATGTCAGATAGTGTGTAAAACTCTCACTTTTCTACTTGACAATGTTTACATAAGATTTGGTACTAAGCTATTTAGACAAATTGTGGGTATTCCGATGGGTACGCACTGCAACTCTTTGTGGCTGATCTGTTCTTGTTTTGTTATGAAAGAGACTTCATGATGTCCCTTTCCGTTGAAAACCAATCTGAAATCATTGAAGCCTTTAGTTCGCCTTCTACATATTTAGATGATTTATCAAATATTGACAATAACTATTTTGATGGTTTCATTAGTAAAATTAACTCCAAAGAACGTCAGTTAAATAAAACAAATTCTTCTGATACCGAGGCCCCATTTTGGGATTTACATCTATCTATTGTAGATGAGTTTGTTTCCTGACAAAAATATGATAAACGCGAAGTTTTGATTTTGAGATTGTAAATTTTCCTTTCATGGATGGTGATGTTCCTCGTGCGACATCCTATGGCGTTTATATTTCGCAATTAATTCGATTGCCAGAGTGTCTAATCATGTTCTTGACTTTAACACTCGAAAGAAATTAATGACTGTTAAACCTTCTTCATCAGGGTTAACGGTATCATAAACTACGCAAAGCCTTGACGTCATTCAGATTTAATTTCAAAATTTAATGTTGGACTTAAATCTCTTCTGCAACAAGTTCTATCGGAGCCCGAATTTTAAGGTAACTTAGTATATAAATTCAGAAAAAAAAACATATACTTGCAATGACTTCAGTACCCACTTTCATAAAATCCGTCTTCGATATAAAAACATTGGATACAACATAAATGTTATACGACAGACTGCATGCATGGTAGTTAACCCAATCACGGTTGACAACTCAATAAAACCGAGTCTGCTATTTTCGTTTATCTGGTGTGTTCTTTGCTTCCAAAGGATCTATTTATTCAGAACTTATTTTCTTCCCTCTATAATTGCACGCAGGTTGGTTAGGCCTCAGATCCTATTACGGTTCCTGCGTAAAGGCTTACTGAGAATTAGAGAGAATTTAATTTTTTGTAATGTTGGTTGGTGCCTGATGCTCTGTCTCGGGTTGGGCCCATCGGAGTCCAACTGTTGGCTTTCTTTTGCTCCAGCATTTCAGTAGTTTCTTGCAGTAGAGTCCTCACCGACGTTTCATCTCTATGGTTTGTTTGTTTGTTTCATTTTAGGTTTAACGTCCCCGTCAACACTGTATATGTCATTTTGGAGACGTTGCTTCCAATTTTGTAGGAGTTTTATCCCACATTGAGATGAAATGACATCTCAAGCCCTGTCGTCCAATCAACCCAAAAGGGTTTATAAGCATGGACTTGCGCCGATTTGCCAGGGCAGACTCAGATCCTCTAAGCAGTTAACCAGTACTCGTGTGCGGTCGGTTTCAGCTGTGCGTGGAAGCATCATCATTTTTTCATGCCCCTTCATCTCTTTGGTTGTTAGATTTTTATGCTCTCGGGGATGTTGCGCTGGTGAATTAAGAAGCCTTCATGCGGACTAAACAAATAATTTATCTGAGTCGGGACGGAGTTGGGGCGGGGATTGCAGCCGCGTGGGTCAATCTGCCCCCATCCCCCGGTCAGGTTCATTTCGCTAACCGTTCCGGGCGGTTCTTCTGTCGCGTATTATTTTTGTTATAGTTTGGTTTTGAGTGTGTGCTTCGCCTGTATTTTTCTTGTTTTGTTTTGGATAACCAATTGGCCTTTTTGTGGGAAAGTAACTGTCCTTTTGGCTTTCCGCTATCGATGTTCCCATAAGGGTCTATTTCATGTTTGTGCTTTTTTCCCTTTGGTGTTTCTGATGGGAACGTTGGGTTATTTGTATCGATTCCTGATCATTGCTTTCACTTCTTTTCTACAACTACAATGATTAGCTTTTTATTTGTCTGTTTTAGCGTTTTACCACCCAGTCAACACTGTTCAACTTAACCGAGCCGGTCTGATTACCTGGGCAATGTTTAAACAGTTAACATCTGAAACTGCCTTCCTTTAATCAGCGGAAGGGAGATAATAACATAGAAAATATGATCAATCTCTAATTCTAATGTCTCAAATTTTACATAATTATATTAAAGTTTGTTTGTGATATTCTTCCTTGTTAATATTCAATTATAGGTTGTAAGTGCTCGTCAGAACCGCTTCATTGGGGCAGCACTTACGAGCAGAAATACGAAACTATTGTATACATAGTTACACAATGTCATTAAACATCTAGAATACATTTGATATTTTCTCTAACGATCTTCTTAGGAGGCCTTCATCCGTACTGAACAAATTGTTTGTCTTAATTTCGACGGAAGTAAGGGCGAGGATTGTGGACACGTAAAATCGGTTTAATCCCCCCCCCACCCCCAGTTTCCGCTGACCGTTCCAAGGCGGTTCTTCTGCCGTGGTTTATTTTTGTTATGGTTTGTCTTTCGGTGTTTGCGTTGCTTATATTATTTTATTTTGGATAGCCCATTGGCCAATTTGTGGGAAAGAAACTGTCCTTTTGGCTTTAAGCTATTGATGTTTCCATTAGGGTCTGTTGTTTCATGTTTATGTTTCTTTCCCTTTGGTGTCTCTGATGGGAGCTGTGGGTTAACTGTATCGATTCCTGATCATTGCCTCCACTTCTATATTCTACACATTAAACATTCGTGATATAAGATATTTTTGGTGCCATTGAGTGGCAAATGATTGTTTCATGATTTTTTTCACCACATGAAACTGATACAGTAACTCTACCTAGTAAGTTTGGAATGGTCCACTTCCAATTATAGGGGTGTCAGGTTTGTTTTCGTTTGTAGCAAATTTCACAAAAATGTATGTTCTTCAAGCAAACGGTGCAGGCTCAGATCAGACGCCGCGTTCTGCGGCGTCTGATCTGGGTCTGCACTGTTTGCAAATGTCCCAGAAAAGGGCCGCTAGGCATATATGGGTTAAGTAACAGCCATGTCAATATATACTCGTACAAGGAATAAAGCACAATATTCAAAATATGTTTTTTTTTGTTTTGTAATTTGGATAACGGACCTCTGCAGTAAGGATCAGAATCACATTTTTCTATTTTCAGTTTGTCAATTTGAATGAATGCATTATATCAAGTAAAATGATTGGTTAATAGTCAAAAATGGACGTGCCAAAATCAATTTATTCAGTAGGTCAAGAACTTCACATGAACGTCTGAGAAAGCTGCAAACTATAGTACTGCTTATGAACAGTCCTAATGAAAACGAGTGGCCCCTGCCCATCGGGGCTTGAAGAAATATATGGGCTGCATGATGCTTTCACGCAGAGCTGAAACCGACCCGCACACGAATACTGGTAAACCGCTTAGAGGCTCTAAGCCTGCCCAGGCAAAGCGGTCCGAGTCGGCCCGTCCATGCTCATAAACCCTATTGTTTCATTGGGCGGCAGGGCTTGAGATGTCATTCCATCTCAATGTCGGGTAAAAGTCCCACAAAATTGGAAGCAACGTCTCCAAAATGACCTTTACAGTGTTGACGGGAACGCTAAACCTCAAATCAAACAAACAAATATTGAAAACGAGGCTTTCACACTTTACACCTGCAATTTTAGCTCTTTATTTGTTTGTATTTAGAACCTTATAACCCAGTCAACACTATTAAGCTTATATCGAATCGGTCAGATTACCTAGCAACACTTTTCCTGGGCAGCAGTTAAACAGTACACCACACATTCTTTCACCTAAAGGTGCTACAAACTACAGGACTGCTTATGAACAGTCCCAATGAAAAAGAGGCTTCTATTACTTAAATGTCATCTGCATCAGGTCTATCTGAACCCGAATTTAATGGTGACTTAGAATATAAATTCAACAAAATATATACTTGCAATGACTTCAGCCCCCAATTTTGTAAAATCATGCTTCGATATAAAACGATAGGGAGGAAACGTAAATGCTATGCGACAGATTGCATGCATGGTAGTTAACCTTATCACGGTTGACAACTTTGTTTCCTCCTTAATTGCATGCCGGTGGGTCAGGCCATCGGACTCTTACTGTTGGTTTTCTTTTGCTAAAGCATTTCAGTGCCCAGCAGGCACACGTCGCAAGGACAACGTCAAATCAACGTCGGTGCAACGTCATGACGTTGCACCGACGTTGATGTGACGTTGCAATAACGTCATGACGTTGTACCGACGTCGATATGACGTCATAATTACGTCATGTGCCTGCTGGGTGGAGTCTTGCTGTCGAGTTTTCGCCGTTTTTTTTCAGCTCTGTTATTGTTTGATTTTTGTGTTCTAGGAGATGTTGCACTGGTGAGTTAGGAGCCCTTCATGCGGACTGAACAAATTATTTGTCTAAATCGCGACGGAAGTAAGGCCGAGGATTGCGGCCGCCTAGAATCGATTTAATCCCCAAGTAAAATTCGTTTCGCTGACCGTGACAAGGCGGTTTTTCTGTCGCGGTTTATTTTTGTTATGGTTTGTCTTTGAGTGTGGGTATCGCTTATATTTTGTTTGGATAGCCAACTGGCCATTTTAAAAGAAAGTATCTGTCCTTTTGGCTTTCTGCTATTAATGTTTCCATTAGGGTCTAGTTATTTCATGTTTGTTGTTCTTTCCCTTTGGTGTCTCTGATGGCAGCTGTGGTTATTGTATCGATTCCAGATCGTTGTCTTCATTTCTAATCTACATCTACAATATTTAGCTCTTTATTTGTCTGTGTTTAGAATTTTAACACCCAATCAACACTGTTCAGCTTTCCTGAGAAAAAAGTTTCTGGGCAGTGGTTAAACACTAAACATCTGAAACTGACAACTGCCCTTTAATCAGCGGAAGGGAGATAATAACATAGAAAACATGACCAATCGTTATGAAATAGATATGTCGAACCCTGCAGGTTTTGAACCTGCTAGCTACTGATCACTAGTCAGACGAGTTCAGTCCTGTAGTGTATTAAATGGATCCAAGGATTAATTTTTGGAAAATGTTTGAAAAAATAGTCTTGTACATGCTGTATTTGCTTGCATCAAACGTATTGTAACCATCATTTAAATGACAATGAAACATAGATAAGTGCTGTAAATACAGTAAAGTACATTCTGCCTTACACCATACGAATTGTAGTCAATTTCAAAATGACATGGACACAAAAAGATCTTTTGAGAATATAGTGTACTCTATGCTTGCTTTCACCATATGGCTTGTAGCCATTATCGAAATGACAAGTGCATTGATATCATAGATAGGTTAGTGCATACTGTGATTGCAAACACTATATGAATAGAAATATTATCGCGCTCTAAGGATAGCTAAGGGCCGAATTCTCCTTCATGCTGCAAGAGAAATCTCTGATCAGACTAGATGAATACGCAGGCTCAGCTAATTCTTGCACACCAGACAAGGAAATCCGTGATTTTACCCTAGGATAGAAATTTATGTTCTGACCCTGGTGTTCCGACCCAAAATCGAATATAATCGCGTGTTTGATAAACGCACTGGTTGATTACGACATCGTATGCGCCGTCGTTAAGGCTGACGTCACAGCATCGTCACTAAACATTCCTGAAGTGTCAACACAATATGGCGGACGTTGTTAACCGAAGTGACTGCAGCATTAAAAATCCGCTTTAAGAAATGGAAGGTATGCAAGAAAAAGAATCCAATATGGGTGTGAGGGGTGGATAGAAAAATCCGTCCCTCGGGATCACTCTCCGGCATCACTCGGCAAGCATCGTGATGCCGGACAGTGCCCCTCGGGACGGATTTTTCAATCCACCCCTCACACCCATATAAGATTCTTATATTCTTCGAAGGGCGCATATGTAATTTGTAGGAAATGTTGTGCCCTGGCTCAGCTATATCTAAACGACAGGTACGATTTCTGTAAAATCCCAAGAGCACAACATTACGATAACACGTCCGTGTGATATAGTGCATTTTTCAAACCTCAAAAAAGGTATTTTTTCTGATGAAAATTTGTGATATTTTCCTTATTTCTGCACCAAACATAGGTTTTGGGTGCTCGTAATGAGGCGGTTCTAACGAGTACCCACAACCTATGTCTTGGAGCAGTATTAAGGAAAATAATGTTTACCCCCTTAAACCCCAGTTTTCTCTATATAAATTGGGGTTTAGGGGGGGTCTTTATTTCACGGACTTGTTCACGTGATGAAGATAAGTGCGTCGAAGGTACATATAATATAGTAGTAAATTGTGTTTTTGCTAACATCGTATGAAATGTGGTCATTCTAAAATGATAATGACACAAAGAACGGTACAATGATATAACATGTTATGTTTGCTTACACCATGTGGATGGTAGCCAATATCAAAATGCCAAGGAGACAAAGAAAAGAACACCTCCACAGCTGTTGCAAATACCGACCTCTCCAGCAGATATGGTACATTTGGTTGCTGAAAGACAACAGAGCAGGTGGTTAGGATCAATGCTCTTAACCGTTTATTTAACAGAAACCCCCAAACCGGGTAATTGGCAAACAGTGCAAGCCGAGATCAGACACCCCAGATCAGGGCTCAACACAGTTTGTACAAAACTCAGCCATTTTCCAAATAAATTTTGAAGAAAACACAACCTGACACCCCTAAATTTTAAAAAGAACTCGTGTTATATATAACAATGAAGATTCCATATGCTACAAAATGGGTTAAAGAGTACCACGTGGATTTCTCCAGACAGAAGGGAATGCTAAGAAAGTTAACTCTTATCATGCTGTTCAAGAAAACCCCTATCTTTGGAAACAGTGTAAATGCAGATCAGATGGCTTCTGGAGAAGCCATCTAATCAGGATCTACACTGTTTTACATTCAATTTATGAATTTGTAGGAATAAATTACATCAAGTAATCTGATTGGTTAAAAGTCAGAAATGGGTGTGGCTAAACTGAATATTCAGCAAGAGAAGGGTTAAGGAATACTTTTCTATATTTCTAGTTGAAAGCATGTGTTGTGGGTACCTATTAGAATCGCCTCAAGGTTTTATAGAGAAGCAGAGTATCCCTTAACCCATTGAGTACCAGAAACCCCTAAAGGGGTACCTTGGAAAACAGTGCAGGCCCAGATCAGACGCCGCAGAACGCGGCGTCTGATCAGGGCCTTCCCTGTTTGCTAAAGTTCAGTCATTTTCCAAATAAATTTTGATGAAAACACAACCGGACACTCCTAAATTTTGAAATGGACTCCTGCTATATATAAAGAGGAAGATTCCATTTGGTACAAAAAAGGCTAATTATCCTGGTAACTACTCCTTATCAGGGGTCGTCTATGTCAGGGATTGATGATGAACACTATATTTTTAATACAGTTGCATTGATATCTAAATAAATAAATAGATCTTGTTTTATATAGGATACTGAATATATGCTTGTATTAGTTTTTGTTTTTTACGAAAGGCAAAAATTGGCTGGCTGGAAAAACGGAGCCGTCCCATTTATACAGTAAACGTTTTGAAAACGGAAATTGGAAGTTTTACAATAACTATAAAGCGATGATACTTTCCTATTTAGAATTTAAGATTTTATTCCGTACCAACAATCCCTAGGGTCAAGTCGAGGGGCTGGGCTTAGGGGTCGACACTGGACAAAAAATCAATTTGATGTTTCTAAAACAAAGCCTTATAAAAGTTCATATCTCAGCAACCGCTGGCTACAACCATTTCGTAGTAGGAATTTAACAATTTTTAAGGGTAATCTTCTTTTCCATAATACCATTTCCCAGAGTCAGGCAGGTCCATGGGTGAGACTAAATGGTCGACGTTTAGGTCAAACTCACTTTAAATATTTACAACAGTTTTAAATGTTCAAATCGCAGCGACCACCACCGGAACACATTAATTTGAATTCAAATGACAGTGACCACCACCGGAACATTAAATAGAGTAAACTTTTATTCGATAACATCAGTCCCCATCAGTACCACATGCCGTGCCCTGGGGTGGCGCTAAGAGTGAAAGAACAAGGTCACATTCTCTTACATATTTAATAATTCTTTTCTGTTTGGAATACAGTTATAGAATAGCATAAAATTTTATTCCATATGATCATATGACGTCGCGTCAGAGAGTGTAATTACGCCATGTAATAAATTCGATAATCCACTAGTGGAATGAATATGCAAATTAGGTAGATACGCCCCGTAACGTTAAATGTACGACGTCCCTAACGACGTCGCGTTTACTAATGGCAGAAAATTGACATTTTTGTAGAAAAATCATGAATAAAATGCTTTCTAAATGTCATATGATAAATAGAATCTTGCATTCGTGTTCATGTCAAGCCTCGTATTTTATTCCTTTTCCTCAACGAGTTTAATAAATTCAATAATACATGAACACTCATGTAAGATCCTCTATATACCAGTTGAAATCTTACAACAAATCCTTCTTTCAAATGTTCATATCTATGCAACCTCTGGCCAGCCTTTTGTATTTGGAATAAACACGTGCAACAGAGCTTTTTTAAAACCCTTCCACATGTCCATGTGAAAACAGAGGTAGACAAGGCACAAAAGAAGCAAGTTATGCTGTCCCGCGACAACTTCTATTGAAAAAGTTGTCGCCCTGAAAAACATGCCAGTTCAATTCAGTTGTTGCCTCTGATAATTTGTAAAACAGAAGTGAAAATAATGATCAGAAACCGATACAATTAACCCACAGCTCCCATAAGTAGAAGTAAAACAAAGATCAGGAATCGATACAATTAACTTACTCCACCTATTAAAGACACCAAAAGGAAAGAAACACAAACATGAAGCGACCAGACCGTAATGGAAACATAAACAAAGGAAGGCCATACGGACAGTTACTTTCCTACAAAATGGCCAAATGGCCATCCAAAATAGAAAGACACAAGTGATACTCACAGTAAGTAACAAACAACAACATAAATAAACCGCCACAGAAGAACCGCCTTGGAACGGTCAGTGGAAAGAATTCCACTGGGGAGGGGGGGGGGGGGCGGGCTTTAATCGATTTTACATGGCCATAATCCTCACCCTTACCTCTGTCGCGGTATACACTAATTTTGTTTAGTCCGTATGAAGGCTTCGTAACTCATCAGTGTAACATCTCCGAGAACATACACATCAAAAAACTACAGAGATGAAACAAGGTTGAGGACTGGAAGCATACAACAACAGAATTGCTGGAGCAAAAGAAAACCAACAGTTAGACTCCGAGGGGCCCGACCAAGAGCCACCAAAATTCACTAACAGAACATTGCAAAGACTTGACATTCATCTGAACTCTATTAAGCCTTTCAGCCCGCAGATCATTATTTCTTGCACACCAGACAAGGAAATCCGGGATTTTACCCTGGAATAGAAATTTATGTTCTGACCCTGGTGTTCCGACCCAGGCAACTAACATAAATGCGCTTCAATTCTATTCAGCTGCCGGAACTACTTCCGCACTAATTCTATTTTGTAAACAATATACATGTGCGGGCTGTCAAAACTAACCGGAGGTGTTGTGCAAGAAAAAGAATCCAATATGGTGTTCTGTTGTAGATGGGCGTTTCCAACCCTCGGGATGACCGTGCTAAGCGGAACCTCGGCATAGCCTCGGTTCCGCTCAGCACGGTCATCCCTCGGGTTGGAAACGCTCATCTACAACAGAACACCATATTGGATTCTTATAAGATACACCGTGTGAATCCAGATGAGGTGGCAACTAATGAGACACATTACGAAAACACGCCTATACAAATACATTGTAAATTTTACCAGCGAAAAATGAAAATTTTCAGATGAAAAAGTTAAATATTTTTCTTACATCTGCTCAAAACATAGACTGTGGATGCTCGACGAGGCGGTTCTAACGAGTACCCACAATCAATGTTTTTGAGCAGAAATAAGAAAAATAATGTATACCCTTGCATACCCCAGTTTTACTATATAAAAGTGGGGTTCACGGGGGTAGAAATTAAATAGGCATGTTTTCGTGATGCATATCATCTGGATCTACACCTCTTGCCACCCTGTTATAAATTAAAACAAAACACCAAATTCAAAAGACAGTGTTCACATCAGAAACTCGAGGGGTGAGGGTGGGGTGAAATGGCTAGTTTTATATTAAAATGCTTACATTAGAAGAAATATACAGCACATTGTCAAAACTGACCACACAGAATTATTCCAACACTTGGTTCCATACGAGCATTTCCCAGCTGAATACTCGACAGGTTTTCTGAAATAATAAATAAATACCATATTCATATTAGCAGAGGATCTGTAGTAAGCGCACACCAATACATGTTTTCAAGAAGTGAAATGAAATTCAATTTAGTATGCATCACGAAAAGACGCCTATTCAAATATAATGAATTTTGTCCGCCTTAAAACGAAAATTTTCAGATAAACAAATTCTAGTGCTTTTCATTTCACTGCTCAAAACATAGATTGTGGACCCATTGGAACACAAGGCGGTTCTAACGAGCCACATAATGTATTTTTTTAACAGAAATGAGAAAAATAAGGCATACATCGGTGAACCCTAGTTTTACAATATAAAAGTGGGGTTTAAGGGCAGGTGTGTTTTCATGTTGTCCGTCACGAAAACACGCCTAAATAATTTTACCCCCTTGAACCCCACTTTTATATAGTAAAACTGGGGTTTACAGGGGTAAACCTTATTTTTCTTACTTCTACTCCAAAATATAGATTGTGGGTACTCGTTAGAACCGCCTCGATGAGGCGGTTCTAACGAGTATCCACAATCTATATTTTGAGCAGAATAAAAGAAATATATCACAATTTTTCACCTTAAAATGTTCGTATTTGGGCGGTAATTTGTTTATAATGTATTTGTATAGGTGTGTTTCTGGAATGACAGTGCTTTTTTTTTCGTTTTTGTGATGATTTGCTGATTTGCCTTGATTTAGAAAATTATTTTGTTTTAATACACTTTAATGAGAGTCTGCTTTAAAGTGATACTTGGGAGAGTTATACTAAAAATCTGACAGAAACAATGCTTAGAATGCTATTCATCGACGATTTAGGGGTTATTTGTTCACCCAGACACGTCAGTTGCTACACTCGCAAAGTGCATAGAATTTTACACATCATGAAAACACGCCTATATAATTTTGACCCCCTTGAACCCCACTTTTATATAGTTAAACTGGGGTTTACAGGGGTTAACGTTATTTTTCTCAAATCTGCTTTGGGTACTCGTTTGAACCGCCTCGATGAGTTGGTTCTAACGAGTACCACAATCTATATTTTGAGCAGAAATAAGAAAACCATGAAAATATTTCTTCTTAAAATTTTCGTGTTTTGTTTCGGCGGTAATGTTTACACTGTATTTGTGTGGGCATGCTTTCCTAATGATGCATTTATGTGTTTTCCAACTCAAACAAATTAATCCAATTAAACCCCTGTGATGAAACAATGGTAACTCGTGGAAACACCAAGTGGTGAAGAAAACAAGTAATAAAGGGATAAAACTTGCATAGATGATCTAACCTGAGTGAGCATGTATTATTGAATTTATTAAATGAGTTGAGAAAAAAGGCTAAAATGCGAGGCTTGGCCGAGCATTTTATCCCTTTTCATCAACGAGTTTAATAAATACAATTCAATAATACATGAGCACGAATGCAAGATTCTGATTACTATACGACATTTGAAACGCATTTGATTCACGATTTGTGTACACAAATATTAATATTTCGCCATTAGTAAAAGCGACGTCGTTAAGGACGTCATAGGTGTAACGTTATCGGGTGTATATAACTAATTTGCATATTTAGTCCTCTAATGAATTATCTAATTTATTACATGACGTTATTACATTCTCAGACCCGCCACCTTTTGATAAAGTAACATATATGCGACCAGAAGAGACCAAGATCAGACAGCACATACATGTTGTTTGTTCAATATCTGCACTCTGTGCATGTGTACTTTAAGTGTTTGCAAAAGTGCTGAGTGACAACCCTGTCTGTGGTAAGAGCTTATCTGGGTCTACCTTGTTCGCATAGGTCTTCTAGGATGTCTTGCTGTGCTCTAGGTCAACTTACATTGTCTCAGGCAGATTAATCGATCTCATTGTTTTATACGGACGAAATGCTAAATGGTTTGTTTCGTTGTTTCTCTCTTCATATGTAGGTATCTCGTCTAAGACAATATATACATAAAGCCAATCTCCCTTTATATAATGTGATATCAGAACAGGTGCAAAGAAATGCCGTGCATAGTAATGAAGCAGCTTCCATTTCCCACCATATTCTAAAATGCAGAAATATATTTAATCAACAGTATGAATAGGAAAAAGACACCAAATTTGTAATTATGTGCAAGATTTAGATATTCCCAATGATTTGTTTTAATTTAACTCTGGATAATGTAGCAAATTGGTGAGTTTGTTTTCATTTTTATTTATTTAAATTTCGAAACAACGAATCATTTGTCACTTCACTATAGTTGAAACCCAAAGACCCTTATAGAAACCACATGGCAAGATAACAGCTCGTTATACATTATCATATGCTTCTTTGTCTTCACCGCCTTTAACAAAGCTGTCGTTACTGCTGTTTGAAGCCCTGAGTGTTAAATGTAAAGTCTCTTATCACCATGGGTTTGAGCTTCGGTGGGACGCCAAGTTCTGCAGCTTCCGATACGCCAGTTTTCTCCCAGCTCTGTGTAACTGTCGGTTCAACAGAAGGATAATTCTCAAGAAAGGGTTATTTCATGTTTGTGTTTCTTTCCCTTTGGTATCTGATGGTAGGTGTGGGTTAATTGTATCGATTCCTGATCATTGGCTTCACTTCTGTTTTTAAGCAAGAGGCCCATGGGCCACTATGCTCAACAGAGCTCAAGGGCCACTGCCCACTGGCAGCCATGTATTTTAATAAAGCATGGAAGCCCTGATCCCAAGGACGCTACAGATAAAATTTGGATCTAATCAGCCTAGTGGCTATAGAGATCTGATGTCGCTTGAATGTGTTGTTGCTAAACATAATGAGAATTGACAAATTCCCATCTGTCACAACCAAAAGGCCTAAAATCAATAATATGACAGATAGAACATTGTTTAACGTACATTTCTATGAAAGCTTGACAAAATATCTTGAACAGCTTAAAATCTGTTTCAATTTTCCCCCATTATAAGTATATGAACTTGACATACCAACCAAACTAATAAGCCAAAGTACATAAAACACAAAACCTGTAAAAGCAAATGTGTCGAATACTGTCATAAATTTCATAAAAAAAAAAACCTGTTGCAGCAAACATGGTGATTATTTTCATGAACTCTCGGCCTCATTGAGTATTTGGTTTCTGAGGAGATCATTTTTAAGTATTCTTTTTTAATTTTGGTTTCCATGGCAACCAATAAAATTAGGCAGTGGGCATAATGTCATATGGCAGATAGTTCATTGCTTAAGGAACATTTCTATGAAAGTTTTGACAAAATATCTGCAAAGGCTTGGCAGTTGATGCCATTTTTCAATTTTCCCACCTTTAACATAATGGAACTCTAAGATGCCATAGCAACCAAACTAACCAGCCGAATTTTATAAAAAACAACACAAACATTCAACCCCCCCCCCCAGCCCAAGGATGCTACAGATTAAATTTGAACCCAATCGGTCCATTGGCTTCAGGCGAGATGTCGTTTGAAAAAGTTGACGTCACAAGACGGCCTATCCTATAAGCTCCCCCGGAGCTTTCGGCTCTGGTGGGCTAACAAAAATCAAATCTATTTTGCAGTTTCATTAATAATGAGACTCCTAAAAAATTACATTACTATGATGCTTTGTTTTTTTTTTTTGTTTGTATTGGAGTTTAACGGCCCTGTCAACACTATTTAAGTCATTTTGAGCCGGCCAGTTTACCTATCCACACTTTTCCTGGGAAGGCTTATACGTAAGCAGTTTACCAGTACAGTGTACATTCTTCCACCAGAAACTGACGACTGCCCTTCTTTAATCAGCGGAAGGCAGAGAATGACCGTAGAAAAGATTTCATGATCAATCTCCACGAAAGAATATTGCCGACCCCGGTAGGTATGGGACCCGTATACTCCTGATCACCAGACAGACGCGCATCCGACTGAGCTACCGAGGCCGGCTACATAACTATGATGCATTGTTTATTTCTCGCATCGGCTGGAGAGACACCCCAAAACCTTGAATCTAAATTGGACGGTAAATTGAAAATAGAAACGATCAATTATGGATCTTACTAGGTAAGTCCGGGCTAAAGTTTCTAAAAGTGATGGTAATGCCAGTCATTGTAAAGACAAAAACCGGTCTCTTTGTTCATAAACGTTTTATAAAAGACCACAAGACAACACAGTATCGAATTGATAATCAGTCAAAATCTTTCTGAGGAGGACTTATTGTGGGAAGTAGCGTACGGTGGCGGTGAAATATTTTTTCTGCATTTCGTAATGAGTCCGCGGCTCTATGACGCTCCGACACAGTAATGAAACACGTGAAATGTACACGTTTTTTTCCTGGATCCGACTAGCTAGTTTCGGCCAGATAGGCCTCATCAATAGCCCTCAAATATTTTCAAAATTCCGCACTGGAATTACTGTTTCCAAAAGACGGTGAAGGCTGCTTTTTTCCTCGACACTTATATATGCTTGAAGTATATTTGACCGTAGGGTGAAGATTTTGGCTCTCGAAAATTCATTTTTTTTTCACAAGAGATACGGAGTGAGTGAGTGGTTGAGTTTTTTCGTCTGACCAATAGCTAAGGTCCTACGGAGACAGGACCTCGGTTTAAAGACTCATCCGAAAGTCTGGAGAAGACCGGGCTCGATCATGCAACCCCTGGTTTAAAAGGCGCGTAGTATAACCACTACACCACGGAGCTTCTATACCAGATAAGGAAATCCGTGGTTTGAGCCTGGGGTAGAAAATATGTTCTTGCACAAAGTTTAGCTTGGGATAGAAATTCTGTTCTAATCCTGTGTTCTTACCCAAACTCGAATATTCTTGGGTGTTTGATAAATACACTGGTTGAATACGACCTCATAGGCGCCGCCGTTAAGATTGACGTCACAGTACGTTACGTGACGTCACTAAACATCACTGTAGTGTCATCACAATATGGCAGACGTCGGCAACCTAAGTGACTGCAGTAATAAAAATCCACGCTCAAAAATGGAAGGTATGCAAAAAAGAGAAACTTACAAGGGTGTGAGGGGTGGAAAGAAAAACCAGTCCCTCGGGATCACTTTCCGGCATCACAAGGCTTGCCTCGTGATGCCGGACATTAACCCTCGGGATGCATTTTCCGCCCTACACACTTATGTAAGATTCTTATATTCTAGTCCTGATGTTTTACCTAGGCTAACCACAGAAGATAATAAAACGTTAAATAAAGTACAATTAAAATTGCCGGCGATCTTGTGCAAAAAAAAAAAAAAATCTAATATGGTGTTATATTGAAAACGCCTATCTACAACAGAACCCCATATCGGATGCTTATAAATACGAGACATTCACCCCCACCCCATATGTGGTTATCTCTGGCGGTTCTTGTATTGTTTATTCTACATGTATGTGTCCCGTTACTATACGGATCTTTTCATGTTCAGCCCAGTTGGATGTATAATGTCTGCTTCGTGATATTTTTCTTAATTATACTGCAAGGTGCTCGTTAGAACCGCCTCATCTAACGAGTACCCATAACCTTTGCCTTGGAGCAGAAATAAGAAAAATAATGTATACCCCGGTATACCAAATTTTTCTCTATATAACATGAAGTTTAAGGGGTGTTCATTTCACGGACTAGTTCGCGTCATTATGTCTAACTTGTATGATTTGTGAAGGTGTCATTTGATTGATGTGTGGCAGTAATCTACTGAGATTAAGATTTGGCGCCTTCGCGCCCTTTCACTTGGAAATAAAAAACTAGCTAATCTGGCACAGAACGCTTTTTTTGTTTTATTTTCTTGTGCGCGGTCTTGCCGATGTTAATCTATGTGGCTTGATTAACCTGATTATCATAAACTTGAACAGAAAATTGTAGATTTTCGAAGCTCATGTCCTTGTTATCAGTTTATAATACTAAGTCAGGACGCAGTAAAACCTAACAGAGGCGAAGTTTTGTTTTGTTTAATTTGATGTTTAACGTCCCAGTCAACACTATATAGGCCATTTTGGAGAGGTTGCTTCCAATTTTTGGGACTTTTACCAGACATTCAGATGAAATGACATCTCAAGCCCTGTCGCCCAATGAAACCAATAGGGTTTATAAGCATGGACGGTCAGACTCGCACCGCTTTGCCTGGACAGGCTTTGATCCTCTTAGAAGTTTACCAGTACTCGTGTGCGGGTCGGATTCAGCTCTGCGTGGAAGCATCATGCAACCCATTTATTTCTGTAGGCCCCGATGGGCGGGGCCGCAAACAGAGGCAAAGTATTGTTAACCAACCTGTGCGTATATACAGTCTGGTTAGTGTCTTCAATGATTGTCTGGGTCATCTGTATACACCCCGACAAGTGAAGAAGACTGATCGGACTGTCCCGATCCACTCTGAAATTATCCTAATTGGTAGCAAGTAGCAAGCGTCATTTAGTTATTTTAAACTGCATCAAACATTAATTAAACTGAAAATTAATATATTGGAAAAGAATTGATACACCTAGCATGCTTTCAGTCTTTCGTCAATGGAGACAACTTTCAGGAAATCCTGTTTGCATTACTGCAATCTCTGTCCCTCCGAAAATGGGATCTACTCTAAAAGGAAAGGATTTGCTACTCGAATGCTACCTGATCTTTTACTTTCAGAGTAGACACCTTTGGATATGGGCAACACAATTATTTTAAAGTAAAAACCTCCCCTTTAAGTGTATCATTTCCTCTTGAATTCAAACCTAGTGACGACCAGGTGGGAGCCTGCCAAATGTCATTTAACATCCAGTATAATGCACCCATGGTATTCCCCTCGCCTGATCCGGTTATTTCGCTCTGCCAACGTCGATAGTGTTCCGTTTCTGTACGCATACCAATCGCCTGATCAATCTAGTAACAAGGAATATATTAAAAAAAATCTGCACATATTTATCATATGAGCCCCGCCAAGCGAATTTGTGTCTTCGAGCATTCCGTCATGACAAATTTTAACTGCCAGCCATTCAGAGGGGCCAGGGATATGGCTTTCTGTCTGAAGGTTCCTCTTGATTCACTGCATGTATGAGCGAGCAGAGAAGGTTCTGGCGAGACCTTCGCTGCTCGCATAGGCGATAAGTACCAAAATCGCTTGACGGGGCCCATATGACGTCGTTGATAAGCAGTAGATAACGTCATGCAATAAAATCGTATGAACATGTGTTATAACACTTTGGCGGGATTTAGCAACATCATGATGACGTCCACGTCAACCATGCAATTTTACGGAAAATTTGTCAAATTTAAAGGCGATAAAAGCCAATTTAAAGGGATCAATATGATAAACAGAATCTTATACACGTGGTCATTTCATTTCAAATTTATGCAACTCGTCGAAGGCTCGTTTCATAAATGTCATGTGGAATGACTACTCGTGTAAGATCCCCTATTTATGCAACTATCAAAATCCTGTCCCACAGCGGGGTGGCATCAGTGCTTGAGGGGTAGGGATTAGATATCCAAATAATCCTAATTCTAGAAAATGTGACATGCAATTTTCAAACCAAAAATGTCTAGTTTCACATGGTAATCCAGCCTACCCCTCCTTTTGAGATGGGGGCATTGATAGATGCTTGAAGCACATTATGACCATCATAGAATCTATTCAACTACCGAAGGGTTGCTAGGGCGATTAATGAAATCTGATTAGATGACTTATTGTATGGTTTGATAAAGATAGTCCGAATGCAGATAAGAAGGAAAGGGAAAAGGATGCTTGCAGTCTCTATAGAGCCTACAGTATGCATAGGTGATAAACGATAAGCGAATACTCTTATCGGGCTATGCGTATGCGAAAGTGATCTGATTATTCATTTCTCGTATATACCTCCTCGAAGCCTGATCATTGCCTTCACTTCTATTTTGCTCTGCCTTGCTCTGGCAAGCAAGGTGCGCAATAAACCTTTTATCATATGACGTCGCGTCTGAGAGTGTAATAACGCCATGTAATTTTTCGATAATCCACTGGTGGATTAAATATGCAAATTAGCTAGATACGTACCGTAACGTTACATGTACTATGTCCTTAAAGACGTCGCGTCTACTAATGGCGGAATATTGCTATTTTTGTAAACAATCGTGAATAAAATGCGTTTTAAATGTCATATGATAAATAGAATCTTGCATTCGTGCTCATTTATTATTGGATTTATTAAACTCGTTGGGGAAAAGGGATAAAATGCGAGGCTGTAACTCGTTGAGGAAAAGGGATAAAATGCTCGGCACAGCCTCGCATTTTATCCCTTTTCCTCAACTCGTTTAATAAATCCAATAATACATGAACACTCATGTAAGATCCTCTATAAACCACGGTTTGATCTTGAAACCACAGTTTGAAGTTTTCAAAATAGGGTTTGAGAACTTCAAACTAGGCCTAAGGTTTCGAAGAAAAGTTGCACAATATTTTTTAAACCACGGTTTCAACTTTAAAACTGGTGTTTTAACTTATTTTCTAAACACTTGTTAAAAACTTCAAACGCCAGTTTCATCTCAATGTCGGTAGTCCCACAAAATCGGAAGGAACCTCTTCAAAATCACTTTATAACGTTGATGAGGACGTTAAACCTTAGCATAAACAAATAAAAAAGAAAGGTTCAGGTATCTTAAACAGGTTGAGACACTGTATCAGTAATTCACTGTTCACGTCAGGCCTCCAGGGATGGCTTCTCCAATTCGTTAAGCATGTCACAGATGCTAATTTGGTCCACCAACATTCATACACCAGGACCTGTGATATGGGAAGTTAGTCCCAATCTCTCATTAAAGAGATAACTTCACTATCCTCAGCACCTTCGGCTGTGGGAATGATTGAATCGGGAAGGGAATGCCAATCTCTAATGGTTTGAGGTATGAAAGATTCTTTGTAAAGGTCAGTTCTGGTAGTAGGTGTCTGACACGCCAGTGAATGGTGATTTCTACAGCGCCTAGCTCGGGGGATAAGGTCATCTGTTGGAATGCTTGAGGTGACCTTCAGAGCTTTGTATAACAGTATGCACGTACTGTCTCTTCTCCTTTTCTTTAAAGACGCCCATCTTAATATTCTTAGTATTCCATATAAACTCCCAGTTTCGAAGCAGTAATTGCTTGTTATCTGGTAACTCTATTTTGAACTTTTCAATATCTGCATTGGGGTCCCAGTTCAACTACCGTATTCCAAGATTGGGCGCACAAGTCCTTAATATGCTGCCTCTTTTACATACTGAGGTCACTGATGAAGATTTCGCCTCAGAAACTCAAACGTTCTATTTGCCTTAGTATACATGTTGCTAATGTGAGTATTGAATCTCAAATCGCGTGTGATTGTCAGACCAAGGTATTTAATAGAATCTAATGTGTAAGAAGCCACAATTTTATTGTTCTCTCCTAGTCGTCTTAATAATATTGCATTTAACGGGCTGAAATCTCATGTCCCATTTTCGTGCCCAACAGCCTAGTCTATCTATATCATTCTGAAGTTTCAATGAGTCCTCTGTTTTAAAGTCCAATGTCAGTGGAACTATCACTAATGTGCAGTGAGAATAACAGTCGACCAAGAACAGTCCCTTGTGGGACCCCAGGCACAACTGGCGCCCACTCCGAAGATTCACCATCAGCAACAACTCGCCGCTTTTTATAGCAAAGGAAGGACTGTATCTGTTTGAGAGTCCCCCGCCCTTAATGCCGTCGCCAAATAAGTTGGGTCTCAGGAGCTCATGAGGGGTGGTGTCAAAAGCATTCTCAAAGTCCAGAATAAATGTGTCCACCCGTGTGTCCATTGAGCCGGGTTTAGTGTCACATTCAACACAACTCGGACATTGGTATTTCTTAGACTTGATTTGGCTTTTGCATCCAGAAAGACAAAGGAAAATGCATACGAAACACTGGTTCGCTCTCAGCTAAGGTATGTATTTCAGATTTGACAGGTTGAGACGGGCAAGACGTCATCAATCAAGATTGTCAGCAATGGTGATGCCAAAATATTGGCCGATTTAATCTGGCCTTTGGTTTGCTAGTGAAGTGAGTAGTTTGAGGTTCCGTGACAACCTCGTTGGATATTTCGCTACACTAAACTCCATCTTACTTTCTTTCATTCTTCGTAAACTGCCTACGCCCTCCCAGGACATTTTCAGCAGGTGTACATTACATTCACTCCAGATTTGCAGGATGAAAGCCTACACAGTAATCATGTAATTACGGTTGGGATCCTTTGCCTGCACAGGGATTGGTTCTCCGTGCACAGGGGGGCCTCCAATTAACGTCCAGATCCGAAGGACGGTGCACTTTGTGGCATTCATCTGTCAGCCTACTCAGTTTATCTTGTAGAATAAGACAGTCAAAAAAATATATAGGGCGAAGTCATTATCAACAACAGATAGATGACTTGATAGAATCACTGAAATCATGAACACAAAGTAAAGGACCGGATCAAGTACTGACCCTTGGTGTACACCAGACAAAAAGGGGAATGAAACTTTTAATAGCTTATGCTTGGCCATTTAGCACAAGTTACTTGTTGCGAGCGCCCAGAGAACGATGCGCTAATCCACGTTTGAGTGGAATATTATTCTGTAGTAGTCTTATTGATACAAATTTCCTTTCTCCTACCGAGAGGCAGCGACTGAGATCCGTCCTGTCGTTTTATCGTCCGGTAACGCCTGCTATTGACTCGATGTTCGTGTTTGAAAGGTCAAAGTTAAAGACAAACAGATTCGATTGTATATCGAAAGGGAACATATTAATTCTTTCCCACACCTTGCCAGGAAATAAAAACACACACACACACACACACAAAAAACATCGTAGCCCAGGTGGCAGTTGTAAAGTTTACTTGGGGTAATTCGATGGAGCGTCTATAGCACAAGTATAATCTTTTACAAAAAGCCAGAGTCTACGCTTAGTACATACTAATTTGTGTAGCCATAGGATTACAAGTCAAATATCAAAGCTGTGCATGTGTATGCTGTGTTAGTGTGCCAGTAAATATGGGAACTTGTAATCGCCAAAGATTCCAAAAGTTGATTCCAATTTCATATATAAACTAAACTATCAACCGTGTACAATGACAACGAGGAAACGAAAATAAAAAAAAACAGTAGAACAGATACATCTGCTTCCACATTGAAGTTTTAACTTTTTCCAAACCAGCCAGCTAACATTTTTACAAAAGTGAAAACAAGCGTGGTAGCTCAGTGATAAGTAAACTTGCCTATGATGCTATAGGCCCCCGGTTTAATTCCCAGCAGTGGAAACTTCAACCCCGCACCGGTGCAGGGAGAACCATCTTCTGTGCAGGTTAAAGATCCATACCGTAATTACATAATTACACTTGTGCATCCCCAGCTGGAGTATGTTTCAGCCATATGACGAACCGCATTGTTCATACAAAATGTTCCAATAAAAAAATTGAAGAAAATTCACAGCTGTTATGTTTATTGATAAAACATGAGAATCAAATGCTAGACGGGCCGTTTCAGCTTTTTTTAAAAAGCTATTTTTGTTTCGAATTTATTGTAGAATTAGCTGAAAACATGTCTTGATTACCTAGTAAGATTATGAGCTTTAGCAGGGTGTATAATTGAGGCGAGGATATTTGTAAACGGCGTTTCAGTGTTTTTTTTTTTTTTTTTTTTTTTGTTTTTGTTTTTGTTTTTGTTTTTACTTTGCGAGCAGTTTAATTTCATTGGTCAAGACACGACAGCAGCGAATGGTCATCCGTTTTATTAACTTCGTGTCGACTGTCAATCAATCTGCGAAATAATATCAATAAAACATTAAAACTGATGCCAAAATAGAACGAGCGCATACGATCAAAACATTGTAACAAAATCTAAACTACCCACTTCTTATTATACGTATTAACTACCGGTAAAATGATCACTCATTTCCCTGCCAACGTTTCCATCCTCTACTTCAAAGTTTTAATATAACGGAGAGTTATGCATAAAATATCACAGCCGTTTTGTGTAAAATAACTGGGTGTTGCCAGATTATCCCCTTTCAATTTGCGGATTTGTTGGTTATGATCTCCCGACTAACCGTCTATATGTGTCTCTATGTATAGAGAATACCAGGTGAGTGTCTTGTGATATCAAGTTTATCAGACAAGGCTTCGAAAATACTTGTAGAACCGCGAGGCTTGCCGAGCGAATCTACATGCGTTCTCGTAGCCGAGCCTGATAAACTGATATCAAATGACACGAATCTGGTATTCTATTTGTCAGCTTATCCCCTTGTACACTCTTACATAAGCAATTTACGATTAGTTATCGAACGTCCTCAGTGCGTCCAAACATTCCTGCAGTCGATATATTTTGTATCAGCTGACCATTTGTTTTCCTATAATATTTTTTCCTATAATAATTTTCCATTTTTCCCATTAATAATAACATGTTTGCCATTTTTTCTAGTAGTACGGTTCATTCATAAAAGTGCAATGTCACGTTGACCTGATAAAGCTCACTTTTCCTGTGATAGGTAAGTGTGCTACAATGCAGTTAATGTAGGGGGTAACCGATAAATACTTTTCTAGCGTAAAATGGAATGTTCTATGAAAAGGTAATCCATTCCAAGGACTACAACATAGAACTGAAAACCGTGGAGTGGAACATGACATTGCATTCCATCACATGAACAAGTCCGTGAAATGAACACCCCCTTAAACCCCGCTGTATAAAGAGAAAACTGAGGTTGACGGGGGTACATATTATTTTTTTATTTCTGATCCAAGACATAGGTTGTGGGTTCTCGTTAGAACCGCCCCAATTAGGCGGTTCTAACGAGCAGCAACAACCTATGTTTGCAGTATAAATAAGAAAAAATATCACGGATTTTCATCAGAAAAGTAGCCATTTTGGAGATGTTAAAATGCACTGTCGCACGGGTGTGTTATCGTAATGACTTCTGTTTTGACGCAACCTGACCTTACGTCACGTGAGTTTAGATTGATTCAATTTGACGTCCACAGGTTAACTATGACGTCGACGCCTTTACGCTGTTTGTTGTCGATGCGACGTGAAATGTTTTCATTTTATTCACATACAGTATTTTTAGTAGATATATATCTTTGTCTTGGAACAGAAGTAAGGGAATTAAGATACATCACTGTAAACCCCAATTTTTTCTATATGAGGTAGGGCTTTCCAGGGTCTTCATTCAAGGACGACTTAAACTGACATATAACCCAAATAGAAGATAGATTGTTACCTGAGTACAGTAGATAATATCTTTGAATTGTTGTAACGGATCTGTTGAGTTTGGTGGGTTGAGATATTTCTGTATTTGTTTCATCAATTCACTGTTTCCTGAAAAAAAATACACATTACTCTTACATACAACAAGCAAGTTTAATAAGAGAAACTATCCACATAGCATTACCACTACTTGTGTCAACGACAATGCGATGTTGTTTAAAATGCTTCAAATGCTTAAATGTCAAATGGGATAAAATGGTGATATTCTCAGGAATATACAACGTCTCTGGATAAGAAAGCGTTTTATCAGTTTTACTCTTAATTATTTTTTTCATGAAACAAAGAGAAAAATGTAGCTCTTCTTAAATAATCTTTACTGATACAGTAGCCAATGAGTGTCATTCCAAGCCTATGCGTTATCTGGACCAACGGAATTCTTATAAATGTGGAACAACTACATGGTTAGATGTTACTGGCAAACACAATTATATCAATTATTAAAATATCTGGTATATAAAACAAAGGTACTTCACTTACAAAAAATCTTTCTATCAAGTATCTTGTATATAAAACTAGACAAAATGCCCAGTAGGGCACATATACCCCCGGCCAGTGTCATCGACTCAACTGGAAATGGCAATGTCTATGGCGTTTTTCATTATACAGTCAATATTCCATATGAAAGGTAATGCTATAGATATAGCCTGCACCAAATATGAAGATGATCTAGCATGTTGTTACAGAGATACGAGCAATCAAAATGAACCATGGCTTGACCCAGGGGCTTAGATATTCCATATGGATGGTAATGTTAAAGAAATATCTTGTACAAAATATGAAGACAATCTAACATACGGTTACAGAGATATGAGCAACAAGGCATCACGGGCGATACAAATCCCTCGTGGGTGGTTGAGTGATTGTTTGGTCTTTAACCCTTGTCCTGCTGAACCCGGATATGCCTTTTCTTTGAAACAATGTAAATCCAGATCAGATGGCTTCTGAAGAAGCCATCTGATCAGGATCTCCATTGTTTGTCATTCAGGTTTTGAATTTGTTGTAATAATTTGCATCAAGTTATCTGATTGGTTGATAATCGGTAGTGGGTGTGGCATATATCAATATTCAGCAGGACAAGGGTTATCGCAACTTCAACCCTTGTGGATTATTTTGTGTCGTCTCCACGAGAAAGGGAGAAAAGAGGCGCTAGGGTGATGACATACTTTTTCTAAAGATAGCAACAGTGACCTTGACCTTGAGCCCCGGACCTTGAAATTCGAACTTGCTCGGTATATGATCCATCCCAACGTTTGTGTAAAGTTTTATTATAATCCATCAATAAATGTTGGCGCTAGACGGATGACAATTTTTTTCTAAAAATAGCCACAGACACATTGACCTTGAACCCTGAACCCTGAAAGCCTAACTCGCTCAAGATATACTCGTACCCAACATTTGTGTCAAGTAATATTAAAATCCGTCTATAAATGTAGGCGCTAGAGCGATGACAATGTTTTTCAAATAATTGCCACAGTGGCCTTGACCTTGAGCCCCGGAAGTTGAAATTCGAACTAGCTCGACATATCATCATATTCAACATATGTGTGAAGTTTTATGAAATCCATCAATAAGTGTAGGCGCTAGATCGATGACAAAGTTTTTCTAAACATAGTTGCAGTCACAGTGACCTTGAACTCTGGAGCCTGAAAGTCGAACTCGCTTGAGATATCACCATACCAAATATTTGCATTATGTAATATTAGAATCCGTCAATAAATGTAGGCGACAGAGCGATGACAAAGTTCAACAAAATAGCCACAATGACCTTGACCTTGAGCCCCGAACGCTGAAAGTCGAACTCGCATGAAATATCAACATACCCAACATTCGTGTCAAGATATATTAAAATCCATCAATAAAGGAAAGCGCTAGTGAGTTGACCATGTTTTTCTAAAAGCCACAGTGTACTTGACCTTGAGACCATGACCTTGAAAGTCGAACTCGCCTGAGATATTAACATAACAACATTTGTGTAAAGTGATATTAAAATCCGTGAATAAATGTAGGCGCCTGGACGATAACAAAAGTGGGTACGTACGAACTTAAGTACGTACGTACAAACACTATACCCCCCTCACAACTTCGTTGCGCGAGGGGATAATAAACAAGAGGGCCCAGTGGCCCTATATCGCTCACCTGTTTACCAGAAAATCATTAGTGTAGGAGACCACTTGACATTGCTACATACTAAATATATAAGCTCAGGCAAAGCGGTGTCCATGCTTATAAACCCTACTGGTTTCATTGGGCGACAGGGCTTGAGATGTAATTTCATCTCAATTTCTGGTAAAAGTCCCACAAAATTGGAAGAGACATCTCCAAAATGACCTATACAGTGTTGACGGGGATGTAAAACCTCAAATCAAACAAAATCTGTGCCTTATGGTTTTGGAGAAAAAGATTTTTTTAAGTTTTTTCCATTATAAGTCTATAGGAGCTAATGCGCCCTGGGGCTTGGCCAATTTTGACCCAAAGGGCACGGTTGGCAGGATTTATGTAGGCGACCATTTTGTGTTGCTATATACTAAATATCTAAGGTCTGTACTTCATGGTTTCAAAGAAGATGTTTGAAGCTTTTTCCATTATAAGTTTGTTGGAGTTTAGTGGCAACAGGATTTGGACCCCAGGGGCATGATTGGCAGGATTCATGTAGGCGACCACTTGACATTGCGACATGCTAAATACCTAAGCTCTGGGACTTATGGTTTCAGAGAAGAAGATTTTTGAAGATTTTTTTCCCCATTTTAAGTTGCTTTTTTTGTTTTCATTATAAGGGCCCTGTGGTTTCAGAGACGAAGACTTTTGAAGTGTCTCCAATTGTAAGTCTATGGAAGCTAAAGAGCCCTGGGGTGGGGCCAATTTGGATCCCAGGGGCATAACTGGCAGGATTTATGTAGGTGGCCACTTGACATTGCTACATACTAAAAATATAAGCTCTGTGCCTTATGATATCATAGAAGAAGATATTTTAAGGTTTTTTTTCCATTATAAGTCTATTGGAGGTGATGAGCTCGTTGAGGCCAATTTTGACCCCAGGGGCAGGGTTAGCAGGATTTATGTAGCTGGCTATTTTATGTTGCTAGATACTAAATATCTAAGCTCTGTGCTTCACAGTTTCTGAGAAGAAGATTTTTGAAGCTTTTTTTCCATTATGAGTCTATGGGAGCTAAGGGGCCCCGGGGCGTGGCCCATTTGGACGACAGGGGCATGATTAGCAGGAAATATGAAGGTGACCACTTGCTGTTGCTACATGTTAAATATCTAAGCTCTTGGTGCTGTAGTTTCAGAGAAGAAGATTTTTGAAGTTTTTTTTTCCATTATGAGTCTATGGGAGTCAAGGGGGTCCCAGGGTGTGGCCCATTTGGACCCCAGGGGCATGATTGGCAAGATTTATGTAGGTGACCACTTGTCATTGTTACATGCCAAATATCTAAGCTCTGGGCCCTGTGGTTTCAGAGAAGAAGATTTTTGAAGCTTTTTTCCATTATGAGACTATGGGAGCTAAGGGGCCCGGGGCGTGGCCCATTTAGACCCCAATGGCATGATTGGCAGGATTTAAGTATGTGACCACTTGCCATTGCTACATGCTAAATATCTAAGCTCTGGGCCCTGTGGTTTCAGAGACGAAGATTTTTGAAGCTTTTTTTTTTCGATTATGAGTCTATAGGAGCTAAGGGGCCCCGGGGCGTGGCCCTTTTGAACCCAGGGGCATGATTGACAGGAATTATGTAGGTGATTACTTGCCGTTGTTCGTGCTAAATATCTAAGCTCTGGGCGCTGTGGTTTCAGAGAAGAAAATTTTTTAAGCTTTTTACCATAATGAGTCTATGGGAGCAAAGGGGCCCCGGCGCGTGGCCCATTTGGAACCCAAGGGCATGATTGGCAGGAATTATGTAGGTGACCAACTGTCGTTGCTACATGCTAAATATCTAAACTCTGGGCCCTGTGGTTTTAGAGAAGAAGATTTTTGAAGCTTTTTTTCCATTATGAGTCTATGGGAGCTAAGGGGCCCCGGGGCGTGGCCCATTTGGACCCTAGGGGCATGATTGGCAGGATTTATGTAGGTGACCACTTGCCGTTGCTACATGCCAAATACCTCAGATCTGGGCCCTGTCGTTTCAGAAAAGAAGATTTTTGAAGCTTTTTTCCATTATGAGTCTAAAGGAGCTACAGGGCCCCGGGGCATGGCCCGTTTGGACCCCAGGGGCATAATTGGCAGGAATTATGTAGGTGACCACTTGCCGTTGCTACATGCTAAATATCTAAGCTCTGGGCCCTGTGGTTTCAGAGAAGAAGATTTTTAAAGCTTTTTGTTCCATTATGAGTCTATGGGAGATAAGGGGCCCCGGGGCGTCGCCCATTTGGAACCCAGGGGCATGATTGGCAGGAATTATGTAGGTGACCACTGGCCATTGCCAGAAGATTTTTTAAGCTCTTTTTCCATAATGGGTCTATGGGAGCTAAGGGGCCCCGGGTTGTGGCCAATTTCGACCCCAGAGGCTTGATTGGCAGGAATTATGTAGGTGCCCACTTGCCGTTGCTACATGCTAAATATCTAAGCTCTGGGCCCTGTGGTTTCAGAGAAGAAGATTTTTGAAGCTTTTTTCCATTATGAGTCTATAGGAGCTAAAGGGCGCCGGGGCGTGGCCCGTTTAGACCCCAGGGGCATGATTGGCAGGAATTATATAGGGGCGTTGCCCATTTGGACCCCTCGGGCATGATTGGCAGGAATTATGTAGGTGACCACTTGCCGTTGCTACATGCTAAATATCTAAGCTCTGGGCCCTGTGGTTTCAGAGAAGAAGATTTTTGAAGCTTTTTTCCATTATGAGTCTATAGGAGCTAAAGGGCGCCGGGGCGTGGCCCGTTTAGACCCCAGGGGCATGATTGGCAGGAATTATATAGGGGCGTTGCCCATTTGGACCCCTCGGGCATGATTGGCAGGATTTATGTAGGTGACCACTTGCCGTTGCTACATGCTAAATATCTAAGCTCTGGGCCCTGTGGTTTCAGAGAAGAAGATCTTTGAAGCTTTTTTCCATTATGAGTCTATAGGAGCTAAGGGGCCCCAGGGCGTGGCCCTTTTGGACCCCAGGGGCAAGATTGGCAGGAATTATGTAGGTGACCACTTGCCGTTGCTACATGCTAAATACCTAAGCTCTGGGCGCTGTGGTTTTAGAGAAGAAGATTTTTTAAGCTTTTTTTTCTATTATGAGTCCAAGGGAGCAAAGGGGCCCCGGCGCGTGGCCCATTTGGAACCCAGGGGCATGATTGGCAGGAAATATGTAGGTGCCCCATTGCCGTTGCTACATGCTAAATATCTAAACTCTGGGCCCTGTGGTTTTAGAAAAGAAGATTTTTGAAGCTTTTTTTCCATAATGAGTATGGGAGCTAAGGGGCCCAGGGGCGTGGCCCATTTGGACCCTAGGGGCATGATTGGCAGGATTTATGTAGGTGACCACTTGCCGTTGCTACATGCCAAATACCTCAGCGCTCTGGGCCCTGTGGTTTCAGAGAAGAAGATTTTTGAAGCTTTTTTCCATTATGAGTCTATGGGAGCTAAGGGGCCCCGGGGCGTGGCCCGTTTGGACCCCAGGGGCATGATTGGAAGGAATTATGTAGGTGACCACTTGCCGTTGCTACATGCTAAATATCTAAGCTCTGGGCCCTGTGGTTTCCGAGAAGAAGATTTTTGAAGCTTTTTGTTCCATTATGAGTCTATGGGAGCGAAGGGGCCCCGGGGCGTCGCCCATTTGGAACCCAAGGGGCATGATTGGCAGGAATTATGTAGGTGACCACTAGCCGTTGCTACATGCTAAATATCTAAGCTCTGGGCCCTGTTGTTTCAGAGAAGAAGATTTTTGAAGCTTTTTTTCCATTATGAGTCTATGGGAGCTAAGGGGCCCGGGGTGTGGCCAATTTAGATCCCCGGGGGCATGATTGGCAGGAATTATGTAGGTGACCACTTGCCGTTGCTACATGCCAAATATCTCAGCTCTTGGCCCTGTGGTTTCAGAGAAAAAAAAATTAAGCTTTTTTCATTATGAGTCTATAGGAGCTAAAGGGCCCTGGGGCGTGGCCCTTTTAGACCCCAGGGGCATGATTGGCAGGAATTGTGTAGGTGACCACTTGCCGTTGCTACATGCCAAATATCTCAGCTCTTTGCCCTGTGGTTTCAGAGAAGAAGATTTTTGAAGCTTTTTGTTCCATTATGAGTCTATGGGAGCTAAGGTGCCCCGGGGTGTGGCCAATTTGGACCCCAGGGGCATGATTGGCAGGAATTATGTAGTTGACCACTTGCCGTTGCTACATGCCAAATATCTCAGCTCTGGGCCCTGTGGTTTCAGAAAAGAAGATTATTGAAGCTTTTTTCCATTATAAGTCTATAGGAGCTAAAGGGCCCCGGGGCATGGCCCGTTTGGACCCCAGGGGCATGATTGGCAGGAATTATGTAGGTGACCACTTTTGTTCCATTATGAGTCTATGGGAGCGAAGGGGCCCCGGGACGTGGCCAATTTGGACCCCAGGGGCATGATTGGCAGAAATTATGTAGGTTACCACTGGCTGTTAATACACGCTAAATATCTAAGCTCTGGGCCCTGTGGTTTCAGAGAAGAAGATATTTTATTTTTTTCCCATTGTAAGTCTATGGGAGCTATATGTTGCCATGGCAACCAGAATTCCATTCTGATCAGCCAAAAAACCTTATGCACCCTTTCCCCCTACCTGATGATGCTTCTCATGAAATTTGATCAAAATTGACCAAGGGGTATTAGAAATATACTTATTTGAAATTGTTTACGGACGCACGGACGCACGCACGCACGCACGCACGGACGCACGCACGCACGTCGGACGACGGACACAAAGTGATCACAAAAGCTCACCTTGTCACTACTTGACAGGTGAGCTAAAAAGGTTTAACGCAAAACTTTGACATAAAAGTTGATTAACGGATGTACAGCCAACCCAGGGGCTTAATACAGGAGTTGAAAGGTAATGCTATACAGATATCCTGTATAAAAATGAAAAGAATCTTACATGTGGTTACAGAGATATGTGCAATCAAAAAGGTTTAACGCAGAACTTTGGCATAAAAGTTGGCGAACGGAAGGACAGCCCATCAAGGGACTTGACCAAGGAGATTATATATTCGATATTAAAGGTACAGGTACCCTGCCGTAATATGTCGGTGTTATGGTTTCAATGTTGATAAATACTCGTCTATTTATAAATCATAACAAACAAAGGTGTTTTCCACAGGTACGTAACGGGTTATATTCTAAAACAAAGGTACTTAATTTTGCATTGTGAATGTAATCAGTTGCGTAGCGCAACTAGTAGCGAGGAGCGCTTAAAACGACTAGTTTACTTTCCTGAGGGTCGCAGGTTCGATCCTCGGAGACAACATTTTTCATAAAGCTATTAAAAGCATGATTTGTTTTTTTCTTGATGATTTTTTTATAAAATAGTTTTATAATTTACATGTTTATTATTTCTTTTTTAATTTTCAATTCTGTTTATTATTTTTGTATTATTATTTGTTCGCATAGCAAATAATGTTTTATTTCATAGAAACATTTGCGTACCGATTACATCTACTGTACATTTACAATGTATCATAAGATAACTGCTGTATCTTGTCGCAACATGAAGGTAAAAAAACCCTGATCAGTGTTCGTTCTGAAACACCCGTTAGCATCGATGCTCTGGCTAGATGGCTAGTAAGTGGCAAGAATAGCTCCACGTTCCTCTTTTCTTCTTTGCATATTTTCAAAATGTTCAATGCCATGGCTTTGCTTTCGGCATTAAGAAGCTTTTTTGAAGACATGTTCGCGGCAGGGCAACCGAGTATGAACTAAGGAATGTTCGGTAAAAATTTATATCAGCACAAAAAATGAATGCTTCACGAGAAAATCGAGGATTTTTTGCTTTTGGCGCGAAAAACAATGTTAAAGAAAAAACATCCCCAGCGGGATTCGAACCTGCATACTTCAGCTCTACAGGCCCGTGACTTTACCACTTGGCTAGCGTCGATACAGTGCAGGTATGGTATTTTTTAGCCTGATACCATCACATTAATAGGGAGTCACCAAAAATAAAATTAGACCATCCAAAAATAACATATAATTGCGTAGATAAATTTAAAAATAACCTTTATTTACAATAATATTGACAATACCAAACTGACAAACTGATGTCGGTTTTACTGTAATGCTATAGAGATATCCTGTACCAAATATGAAGCGAATCTAACATGTGGTTACAGAGATATGAGCAATCAAGAAGGTATAACACAAAACTTTGACGTAAAAGTTGACGAACGGATGGACAGCCCACCTAGGGGCTTGGCCCAGGAGCTTAGATATTCCATATGAAAGGTAATGCTATAAAGATATCCTGAAAAAATATGAAGAGAATCTAACATGTGGTTACAGAGATATGAGCAATCAAAAAGTTTATCGCAAAACTTTGATGTAAAAGTTAACGATCGGAAGGACAGACGAAATAGCGAACGAACGAAAGAACGGACGGAGAGACGAAAACTATATACCTCTGACATACAAAGGTATAAGTAATAAAGGAGACCGCATAAAGAATCGAAAACAAAATCCCGGTTCATATAACGTAGTGTCGTAGTTTGCGAGGCTGCTTACACCTAATTGTGTTCAGTATTCTGTGAGGATTGCGGCCGCGTAAAATCGATTTAAGCCATCTACACCCAAGTGAAATACTTTTCACTGACCGTTCCAATGCGGTTCTTCTGTTGCGATTTATTTTTATTATAGTTCATATTTGAATGTGTGCATCGCTTATAAAATATATTTTTACTTTGGATAGCCAATTGGCCATTTTGTGGGAAAGTAACTGTCCTTTTGGCTGTTGGTGACTCCATTACGGTCCAGTATTTCATGTTTCTTTCCCTTTGGTGTCTCTGATGGGAGGTGTGAGTTAATTGCATCGATTCCGGATCATTGTCTTTACTTCTTCTTTGTTAAACACTATGCCGCTACCATCTGAGTGTCTCAGTAAAAATTGACAAGCACGACAATTTAAATAAAAAATTTGGTCAAATTTTAATGTAGTTTGACCAACCATTAAGAATGCCAACTCCACAAGGGTCCGTAAATGACTGCTTTTCATAAGCCTAGCTTAAGAGTTGTTGACAAGAAGTATGTCGATCGGATGGTCAGTCAGCCAAAAGACAGAACCAGTATGACGCTTCAACTTCCTTAACGTTCGAAGCATAATAAAACATGAAATAACACTATGGAAAACCACAGGAAGGTGTTCCACCATTACATACAAGTTTATGCTTAAAGAAAAGACATCACGACGTTCCATGTCTAAACATGGTATTGAATAAGTATGCACAACTATCTAAACTGTGTTATCATGAAAAAGAAGTAAACAAAATGTTCATTTAAAATGAGTGGTCAGCTGAGGCTCAGATCAACCGGTGGGGAAGCGCATACGCAGGCAAATCAGAGCCTATGCAGTCCTCCTGGCGTGATATATACGCCACACTCTATCCTAATAGTATTTATGGCTCTCGAGATTAACAAGCTTACATTTGAGCCGGGACACACCATTTCCTACAATTTACATATGCTCCCAGTAAAGAATCAGATCAGCCTGTGCATTCATATAGTCTGACCAGAGACTTCTCTTGCTGCATGAAGTAGCATTGGACACTTAACTATATTAAGAGCGCACAAAGTAGAAGTAAAACAAAGATCAGGAATTGATACAATTAACTTACTCCACCCATAAAAGACACCAAAGGGAAAGAAATACAAACATTAAGCGACCAGACCATAATGGAAACCTAAACAAAGGAAGGCCATAAGGACAGTTACTTTCCCACAAAATGGCCATATGGCCATCCAAAATTGAAAGACACAAGTGATACCAACAGTAAGTAACAAACAACAACATAAATAAATCGCCACAGAAGAGCCGCCTTGGAACGGTCAGTGGAAGAAGACGACTCTGATCAGACTGCACGCATGCGCAGGCTGATCTGAGTCTTCACCGGGCGCACATTTAAATTCTAGTAAATGCTGTGCCCCAGCTCATTTTATATTACTGGTCAGCGGTGCAGTAAAATTTGGCTATTGCATTGATATTGGTAGGGATTGTCCCGGGTTGGGATATCGGACAATATTCAACAATATCAGAGCAAGTACCCTTTTTGGTCGACTGTTTATCCATCGACCCAATGCTACTAACTACAGAGGCTTCCAGCCTGTTACTGTCCACGTCGCTATCGCTGCCATGTTTACAACCATGATATTGGTTGTTTACAGCAGCGCTAAATTATCCCTGCAACGTCAGAGCGATGTGCAATCAAATCACTGAGAGTGCTTATGGAGCGATTGTTTGATAACTTTTGACAGCGTCTGGCAATTTTGTCATCTGGTTTGTACTTTAAATAAGGCTTATGCTTTTAGTTTCTTTGGACGCATCGAGTCCATTGCTTGTAATTTGAAAATCGAGTACCGCTGGAATTGATGCTATGGGGCGTATTCAGCCTTGCAGACAACAGTGCTGTTTATCAAGAATCTCAATAAAACCGAGTTTCTTGTTTCCATTCAAATATGTATTCTTTGTTTCAAAAGATAACCTTTTTCATTTATTGAATAATAAAGCAGTTTAAATCGGGCTTGACTATATCAGAGGGTTACTAATGAGACCTATATTGCCGAAACTAGCTAATCTGGCCCAGAAAATTTTACACTCGATAGCTTTTTTTCTTTGGTGTATTTCATGTTTCCAAAGCATACAAATTATAGAATATAAAAGTGAAGGCAATGATTAGGTATCGATACAATTACCTCACACCTCCCATCAGAGACACAAAGGGAAAGAAGCATGAACATGAAGTTACTAAACCCTAATGGAAAAAGACTTTCCCGCGAAATGGCCAACCGGCAATCTAAAAATAAAAAGATATAAGCAATTCATACATGCAAAGACAAACTATAAAACATATTAAACCACGACGGAAGAACCCCCTAGGAACGGTCAGCATAAAGGATTTCACTTGGGGCTTAGACCGATTTTCACATTTGTTCGGTCTGCACGAAGATTTCTATCTTGTCAGTGCCACATATCCGAGACACAAAAATCAAACCACTACAGAGATGAAACAATGATGAGAACTCGACAGCATGTAATAACTGAAATGCTAGAGCAAAAGAATGTCAGCAGTTAGACTCCGGTTAAGGTTCGGGTTAACTACAACTCGAGTTAAGGGACTGTTCTTTTTGTTGTTGTTGTTTATTTTTATTATTTTCGATTTAAGAAATGTTCATGTGTCTTTATCATTTCTTGCAAGTATATGTGTTTAGCTTAATGGGTTTGTTAATGATATCTCATGGTTAAAGGAAGTACATTATATGAGTATTTAGAAGCAAAACAATCAGTATCTGTTGTATAAAAGTAGAAGTAAAACAAAGATCAGGAATTGATACAATTAACTTACTCCACCCATAAAAGACACCAAAGGGAAAGAAATACAAACATTAAGCGACCAGACCATAATGGAAACCTAAACAAAGGAAGTTTCTAAAGCGGTATCTTTTACCAGCTCATTAACAATGTATCAATAAAATGGTTGTCACTTGATTCTACGTTTCCTATTTTAGCCCCCGACCATCGGGGTTTGAAGAAATATATTGGCTGCATGATGCTTCCACGCAGAGCAGAATCCGACCCCCAAATGAGTACTGGTAAACCGGTTAGAGGATCTAAGTAGAAGTAAAACAAAGATCAGGAATTGATACAATTAACTTACTCCACCCATAAAAGACACCAAAGGGAAAGAAATACAAACATTAAGCGACCAGACCATAATGGAAACCTAAACAAAGGAAGGCCATAAGGACAGTTACTTTCCCACAAAATGGCCATATGGCCATCCAAAACCAAAAGACACGAGTGATACACACAGCAAGCAACAAACAACAACATAAATAAATCGCCACAGAAGAGCCGCCTTGGAACGGTCAGTGGAAGATTTCCACTGGGGGGCTTAAATCGATTTTACGTGGCCACAATCCTCGCCCTTACTTCCGTCGCGATTTTGACAAATAATTTGTTCAGTCCGCATGAAGGCCACCTAACTCATCAGTGCAACATCTCCGTGAACACAAAAATCAAAGAACCACAGAGGTGAGACAACGGTGAGGACTCGACAGCAAGAAACCACTGAAATGCTGGAGCAAAAGAAAACCAACAGTTAGACTCCGATGAGCCCGACCAGAGACAGAGCATCAGGCACCAACCAACATTATCTCTCTAATTTTCAATAAGCCTTTACGTTGGAGCCGTCATAGAATCTGAGGCCTGACCCACCGGCGTGCAATTAAAGAGGGAAGCAAAGTTGCCAACCGTGATTGGGTTAACTACCATGCATGCAGTCTGTCGTATAATATCCATGTTGTACCCAATCTTTTTATATCGAAGAATGATTTTACGAAATTGGGTGCTGAAGTCATTGCGGTTATATATTTTTCTGAATTTATATACTAAGTCACCATAAAATTCGGGTTCCGATAGACCTTGTTGCAGAAGAGATTTAAGTCCAATATTGAATTTTGAAATTAAATCAGAATGGCGTCTATAAAATTTTGAAAAGGCTTTGCGTAGTTTATGGTACCGATAACCCTGATTAAGGAGTTTAGCCGTTAAGCCTGCCCAGGCAAAGCAGTGCGAGTTGGATCGCCCATGCTTATAAACCCTTTTGTTTTCATCGGGCTTGAGATGTCATTTCATACCACAAAATTGAAAGCAACGTCTCCAAAATGACCTTTACAGTGTTGACGGGGACGTTAAACCTCAAATTAAACAAAACAATACGTTTCCTATCCCCACTTAGAACACCTACATAGGATAATTCAGGGATGGGAACAGATATGTCCTAGGACGACTCATTCTGGTTGTGAGACCGGTTTTGGGCGAAACGTCTAGCACAAAATGTTCCCTTACTGCGGTAGTCACTGTTTTTACCGACGGCGTGGCTATTTTGTCACCCGCAACGTCATCGATGACTGATCTCTTAGCTGATTTGGCTCCCCTCTGCCAAAGAGGTAGAGAACCCTACTCTTGCGAATGAACATGCCCCTAAAACACGTCTGTATCAAAATCTAGATCGGAGATCAAGCCAGTTTTATCTGTCTTCATATACTAAGTCGGCCATTGCATCAGTTGGATATAATATGTTGCTTAACAAACGCCGTCAAGAAAGCTCAAAAAATATTTTCTATAGCAAAACTTTTCTTATTCCTCTTTGTTTATATTAACACCCAAAAGAAACGCACATTGGTTTCTTAACCAGGGCGAACCTAATCGAACACTGTGTATTTTCCAATACCGTATGCTATTTATAGATACAAGCGTCAATACTCAGTTATTGAAAGACGTATGGCAACTTATCTATGATGTATTCTTTCGTAAATCTTGTGCACGGGGAATACGTGTGTACAATTTATATTTTTTGAAAAGCAATCAGAAGAACTATATTGATAGAACAAGTATTATTGTTCCTTGGATTTAATTGCCCATTCCTAACCATTCCTAGTTTATAGCTATATAAAACTGCCCGTTTTCGCATGGTGTGGCTTATTAACCTTGTCCTTCTGAATAAATTATGCAACATCCATATGTGACAACAAATCAATTTACTTGATATACGATCTCGTCCAGTTCACAAACTACAAGACGAACGCTGAAGATACTGATCAGATTGCTTTTTTTTGTCTCGATCTACACTGTTTGCAAAGTTTGGGTTGTCGTGATAAGGTTTAATCTTTACCAGATCCGTGATGTTGTCGAACGCTGTTCAGCCCAGACTCGTAGTACATATCTGCTTGATCGTAAACAGGAGCTAGTGTCTCAATGCTAGGATACGACTGAAGCCCGTATTCTGAAGACATTCGGGGTGTTCTGTACGCCTCGTCCTTGTAGAAAGGTCGATAGTAGTTGTAGTCGTGGACTTAAATACAGCAATAATAATGTCTACATGCCATGAGGATTACATATTTAGCATGAAACTTCTCTACGGCCATAGATGTGGCAATATCATATAAACTTTATCATTACGTGAAAAGGAACGTGAAATAAACAACCCCTTAAATAGGAGTGGAGGCAATGATCAGGAATCGATACAATCAACCCACAGCTCCCATCAGAGACACCAAAGGGACAGAAACACAAACATGAAACAACAGACCCTAATGGAAAAGCCAAAAGGACAGTTACTTTCCCAAAAATGGCCAATAGGCTATCAAATATAAAATAATGTAAGGGAAACAAACACACAAAGACAAACCATACCAAAAATAAACCGCGACAGAAGAACCGCCTTGGAACGGTCAGCGGAAACTAATTCCTAACCGTACTTTATAAAGAGAAAACTGGGGTTTTCAATGGTATAAGTTCTGCTTCAAGAATAGGTTGTGGATACTCAATGAGGCGGTTCTAACGAGCACTCAAAACACATGTTTGCAGTAAAAGTAAGAAAAATATCCAGGATTTTCATCAGAAAAGTAGCCATTTTGGAGATGTGAAAAAGTGCACTATGGCGCACAAGTGTGATTTCGTCATGGAACGTATCCGAGGCGAGTTTCGTCATGAAAGGCGTTCATTTAAGCTGAGACAGCAAAGACTAAGATCAGCCAGCCGCGCATGTGCGCATCTGATCAAAGTCTTAGCTTGCCTCTATCACGAAAACACGCCAAAATAATTTTGACCCCCTTTAACCACACTTTTATATGGTAAACCTGGGGTTTACAGGTGTATACATTGTTTTTTTCTTATTTCTGGTTAAAATTTATACTGTTGGTACTCGTTAGAACCGCCTCGCCGAAGCGGTTCTTTGAATAGATTTTTTTTTGCATAAAGGCAAACAGTGTGGGCCCCGATAGACGTACTGCTCCTTGTCTGATCTGGTCCTCACTGTTTGCAAAAAAAAAAAAAAATATAGTAACTAGCAGATGACAAGGTAAGCAGACGACAATTTTTGTGATTGGCATCTAAGAGGTTAAATCAGTATGTTTTACTTACGAGAACACTAAGGAAATCAAGACAAAAGTAGCTTTTCTTCCTGGTTTTGGTTTCCTACCCAAACCTTTTTCCGTGGTTTTCCTGTGACTTTCTTACCTGCATTCAGTCGGATTATCTGCTTAGTGAAATACGATTAAAATATACAACTTAACTGTTCTGTTACTTGTTCCAATAATTAACTATACATGCATTTCTTGGTACTGTGGTCATTTTCACCCACGAGCTACATTTATCTTGAGAGCTGCTTCTTCCCTTACTAAAATCATTAATTAACGTAAATTTAGGTATCTCACAGGATTCAGTGGGCTCAAACATATAGGGCTGAATATTTAAATCGAAGTTTTCTTAAAGAGTGGCCAGTTTTGCTTAGTTTGCTCCATTTTAAACTTTTGATACTTTAATTAAACAATACTAAATTGCTCATTTAGTACATACCCAGCTGCCAGGAATCTCATACATGACGTCAGAGCATATCTGTGGTTAATCGGAATTTTTAGGTACTTGCTGCAGCAGGGTAAATAACTAAAGATTTCACAGTGATAAAATCTTAGCAATTTATTGTCGTTTATCTATATACTTTTCCTGTCTCCTTTAATATCACTTGACCTCAGGTTAATAATGGTTAACCTGGTGTTAATACGGATGGCCTCCAGTCAATACAGAATGGTCAATTAATAATATATGTTACAGGATATGATGAAAAGCTTAAAGTCTACATAAATCACCTTCTAAAACAATGCTGGCAACAGTAATATATGAATGATATTTTATTCTTGCTCAAAAACATAGTACTCGGCTGAACTGCCGCTTTGAAACCACAGTCTATTGAGAAGCACAAAAGTTTCATCCGTAATATGCCATGTTGAAAGCTGTGAAACACGAAAGAATTATATAACAATCGTGTTACAATAATATTTACAGTAAAATTCCTATATTTAGACCACCTTTGGGACTGTTCAAAAGTGGTCATAAAGACCACTTTTGAACAGTCCCAAAGGTAGTCCCTGACCACAGGACATTGTAGGCAGAAAACGCATAGAAAAATTAAGGTGCCCTTCAAATAAGCTTTTTATAGCAGAATTAGTCCTAATTTTAGGTGGTCTTAATAGCGGAATTTCACATCCTCAGTTCTTTTACAAATACTTTTGGGACACAATGCTGTTCATACCTAAATTACAACAGTAATTCACGTGACGTAAGACATCAAAATAAACCATGGTTCTCTCCAATATGATTGGACAATGATAACGTTATTACGCTAGCGGCGCTCTTCCGCTGTTACTACGAAAAGAGAAGTGAAGGCAACGATCAGGAATCGATACAATTAACCCACATCTCCCGAGAAACCAAAGGAAAAGCCAAAGGGACAGTTACTTTCCCACAAAAAGACCAATTTGCTATCCGAAACAAAATAATACAAGCGCTACACACACTCAGAGACAACACATAACAAAAATAAACCGCGACAGGGGAACCGACGGTCATTGAAAAGAATTTTGTTGTGTGTGTGTGTGTGGGGGGGGGGGGGCTTAAATCGATTATACGCGGCCGCAATCCCCCCACCCCCTTACTTCCGTCGCGATTTAAACAAATGAATTGTTCAGTCCGCATGAAGGCCTCCTTACTCATCAGTGCAACATCTCCATAGGGACATGCGTGCAATTGTTTTCTTGTTTTGTTTCAATTTAAGCTACCAGACCATATATGATAGAAATATGAGTAATAAAGGCAATTGGTTTGGTGTTCATTGAAGTATGGATAACATTGGGTAACGGGGAAAGTTTAAGTTCAGGGTTCACTTTTGCTCGTGACCCGATGGCATTCATACGACAATAAAGGTTGAACAATTACAGTTGAGCCAGCGCAAGTCAAAACCTACAATAAGACACGTGCGCCAAACGAAGACTGAGGTCACCCTGTGTTGTGCGCTCTAAAGATAGCTAAGCGTCCAATGTTCCTTCATGAAGCAAGAGAAGTCTCTGGTTAGAATTAATGGATGCAAAGGCTGATCTGAGTCTACGTTGGGCGCACATGTCTTATTGTAGGTGTTGTCGTGCGCTGGCTCATTTCTTAGGTGAAAATAACAAAGGGGGGTCGCAGCAAGGTAATCACGCTGCAATTACTCAAAACATATGTCATTATCAATATTACTTCCCAATGATCTTCCAGTATTGATACCAAATCAAAATCATTGCCGAGTTTTAGTTCAGTATAAAATCTTTATATATAAAATCTTTATATATGAGAAATTAAACAAAATCATTTATATGTCATAACAAAGTCCTTCTGTCGCGCTTTATTTTTGTTATGGTGAGTCTTTGGGTGTTTGTGTCGCTTATACTATTTTATTTTTGGATAGCCTTTTGGCCATTTTGTAGGAAAGTAACTGTCCTTTTGGCTTTCCGCTGTTGATGTTTCCGTTGGGGTCTGTTGCTTCACGTTTGTGTTTCTTTCCCTTTGGTGTCTCTGATGGGAGCTGTGGGTTAATTGTATCGATTCCTGATCATTGCCTCTATTTCTTTTTTTTCTGCTAAGCTAAACGTCTTATAATTTATTTCATTGTGCCTTTGAAATGGGACAATTTTCGATTGAATACAAGGTATTTTCACGATGACTGCCGAAGTAATCCGTTGATATTAGACTGATATTAGATATTAGACCTATAAAGATTAATTAATTATCATATGACGTCGTTGATAAGCAGTGGATAACGTCGTGTAATAAAAATCGTATGACCACACGTGTAATAACACTTTGGCGGGATTAAGTAACGTCATGACGACGTCCATGTCAACAATGCACTTTTCATAGAAAAATTGTCACATTAAAAGGCGATAAAATCCAATTCAAAGTAGTCATATGATAAAGAGAATCTTACACTCGTGGTCATTTCATATGATATTTATGAAACTCGCCGAAGGCTCGTTTCATAAATATCATATGAAATGACCACGAGTGTAAGATCCTCTATTTATAGAAGGAAACCTTTGTGGACCCCCGTTTCATAACTTACTGTCGCCATACTTGGAGTCCGACGGATTTGATTTTGACAGCCAGCCATCCATTTGTGTTCTAACTCCATTACTCGGACTAGATGACATAAAAGGCCTATTAGCGTCCTCCTGTTTCACCAGTTTATAAATAACATCTATGTACAGCTTCAAGTAGTCGTCTTTGTACCTCTGGCTCCGAGCTTCTGGCCACCTAAGAAAATAAGACTCTCAACAGAAAAAAGTGGGGTTTTTTGCCAATGGCGATCAACACAGGTGCTGGCCCATCAGCAACGTTAATGCTTTGAAAGTAAACTTGTTCTGTTTTCTATATCTTAACCCTTAAGACACCGAGGAAAAGAACATCTGAAAATGTCGCCTGCTTATGTCGTCTCCTGAATCTTCTTGCAAACTTTTTAAAAATAATTTTTGCATACAGGCAAACAGTGTGGACAAAGATCCGACTTCACCTTCAGGAGCAGTCTGATCTGGGTCCACAGTTTCCAAAAAGTAACCGGCAGACGACAAAGCAGACGACAATTGTCCTGATTGGCGTCTTATAGGTTAAATTTCCCGACGCCTTCCATTCTTGCACACCAATTTAGGAAATCCATGGTTTTAGTCTAGGATAGAAATTCTGTTCCGGGCCCCGCCCATCGGGGCTTGAAAAAATAGATGGGCTGCATGATTCTTCCATGCAGAGCTGAAACCGACGGCACAGGAGTACTTAGAGGATTAAGCCTGCCCAGGCAAAGCGGTGCGAGTTGGACCGTCCATGCTTATAAACCATATTGGTTTCATTGGGCTATAGCCGACAGGGCTTGAGATGTCATTTTATCTCAATGACGGGTAAAAAAACATAAACTTGGAAGCAACGTGTCCAAAATGACCTATAAGTCTTGACGGGGACGTTAAACCTCAAATCAAACAAAAACATATTTTTTCTTCTTCTTACACTGGTTTTCTTACCCAGGCAAACTACATAAGTATAATGCTCGAAAAAAACGTAAAATAAAGTAAAATGAAAAGTTTCGGTGGTGTTGTGCAAAACAAACATCTAATATGGAGTTCTGTTGTAGATTGGCCTTTCCAACCCTCGTGTTGACCGTGTTGAGCGGTCACCCCTCGAGTTGCAAACGTCCATCTACAATAGGGACCCCATATCACATTCTTCTAGTCTGTGTAGCTGAGGTAGGTCATTACGAAAACACGCCTATATAATTTTGTTCCCTTAAACCACACTTTCATTTAGTAAAACTGGGGTTCAAATACTTGTTTGGACCACAGTGAAAGTGAGGGTTTGGATACCGTTAAGTAAACTTAAATCCACCGGTAATTTTTACTGACCGTTCCAGGTCGGTGCTTTTAATGTTTAATGTGGTTTTGTGTTGGTGGTTCTGATTATTCTGATTCTTCCTCCTTTTTGGGTGTTCTTTTTAGCTACGTTTGTCCTTCTTGGTCAATGTTTGTCATGCTGGTGATTCTGATTCTTTTCCCCATTATGTATATTGCTTCTTTTTAGTTAGGTTTGCATATTCTGAGTCACAAACTGTTTTGCATGTTCTGAGTCACCAACTGTTTGGAAAAGAGCTGCTGGCTCGGTTTACCTATTGTCCGTTTTGTTTATTGTCGTCACTCCATGTTTCGACTTCTTTCCCTGGTGTTATTGTGGTAAGAATTTAGGATCTGTTCGTATCCTTTCCTCATCGTTTCTGGTTTTAATTTACAGGGGCATGCATACATCAATTTTTCTTATTTCTGCTTAAAAACATTTATTGTGGCTACTCGTTTGAACCGCCTCGACGAGACGGTTCTTACGAGCATCTACAATCTATGTTTTTTTCGAAGAAATATGAAAAATATCAGAGTTTTTATCTGAATTTTTTCATTTAGTTACTGGTAGAATTTTCAAAATGTTTGAATAGGTTTGTATTCGTAATGTAATAAAATTATAATGAGAAATCGACAGCATGGAATTATTATTTTTATTATTTTTGTTATTAAATTATAGAAATGCTGAAGCAAAAGAAAACCAACACTCAAGCAAAGCATGAAGCATAAATAGAGGATCTTACATGAGTGTTCATGTATTATTGAATTTATTAAACGAGTTGAGGAAAAGGGATAAAATGCGAGGCTTTGCCGAGCATTTTATCCCTTTTCCTCAACGAGTTTAATAAATTCAATAATACATGAGCACGAATGCAAGATTCTATTTATCATATGACATTTAAAACGCATTTTATTCACGATTGTTTTACAAAAATGTCAATATTCCGCCGTTAGTAAACGCGACGTCGTTAAGGACGTCGTACATGTAACGTTACGGACCGTATCTAGCTAATTTGCATATTTAATCCACTAGTGGATTATCGAAAATATTACATGGCGTTATTACACTCTCAGACGCGACGTCATATGATAAACCAACTTATTCAAAAACGTAAGTCTTCAAGCCGGAGCCGTCACAGAATCTCAGGCCCGACCCGCCGATGGAAACAAAGTTATCAACCGCGATTGGGTTAACTACCAAGTATGCAGTTTGTCGTTTAACATTCATGTTGTTTGTTTTGTTTGTTTGATTTGAGGTTTAACGTCCCCGTCAACAGTGTAAAGGTCATTTTTGAGACGTTGCTTCCAATTTTGTGGGACCTTTACCCGACATTGAGATGAAATGACATCTCAAGCCCTGTCGCCCAATGAAACCAATAGGGTTTATAAACATGGGCGGTCCGACTCGCACCGCTTTGCCTAGGCAGGCTTAGCTCCTCTAAGTGGTTTACCAGTACCCATGTCCGGGCCGGATTCAGCTCTGCGTGGAAGCATCATGCAGCCCATATATTTCTTCAAGCCCCTATGGGCGGGGGCCGAACATTCATGTTGTAACGTATGACTTTACGAAACTGGATACAGAAATTATTACAAGCATATATTTTTCTTAATTTATGAATTAAGTCAGCATAAAATTCATGTTCCGATAGGCCTTGTTGCAGAAAAATTTTATTCCAACACTGAATTTTAAAACTAATTGGAAATCCGAAAATGGGGCTTATTAGCTTTTCTTAATTAAAGTTTTGACGGGTGCACCCGAAAAATACATCAGAAAAGACTCTGATCACTGATCAGTCAGCGTATCAGAGCAGTCTGATCAGAATCTTCTCAGGTCGCAAAATCTTTGTGAAGATACTAATGTAAGTAAGCGGCGTACTGACTGATCTGATCTGTCGCTAGTCATGTTTTTCCCCTTTTTCTATGCACAGCCTTTATCAATACCGTATTCGATGTAATAAGTGCACATGCTCTAATAAATGCACACCATTATATTTTACAAGGACTATAATTGACACCAATTTAGAGCTGGGGGGAATCGAACCGGGGACTTCTAGCATCAAACCGTAGTACAAATCAACTGCTCTCTCTCTCTCTCTCTATCTCTCTCTCTCTCTCTCTCTCTAATGGAATTTTATTCATAAATATTGGCAGGCCTCATATCAGCAAATTTAACGTGATACCTTACCAGCCTTTCAGGCCGACTTCATTCTCGTTATTTCCACTGTAAGCTAACAGCGAAGGGTGGTGTTTTAAGCGACGAATCTGCAATATGACACAAATAAAGAACATTTTACATAAGAAAGGTGTGTTATCTTGTAGCAATATGCATTGATATAGTAACATAAGGGGATAGCGCCACGGAAATATCACAGTAGGCACATGACGTAATTGTGACGTTACATCAACGTCGGTACAACGCCATGACATGTATCACGCATCACATCTACGTCGTTGCATTGACGTTGATTTGGCGTTGCCCATGGCCTGCTTGGAACCAATTTTGAAAATTAGCATTGCCCTAAGGCTACGTCAAAACGTAATACGACTCACCTGGTGTGTTATTTCTTCTGTCACTGTTTGCAGGAAGGCATCATCAGTGGGATACAGAGCACAGGCGAACATAAAATCCTGCCAAATTAATATCCCTAATTCATCGGCTATCTCGTAAAACTCGTCAAATTCGTAGATCTAAGAAAATGTGAATACAAGACAAAAAAATCATATTTTATATACAAAATGAGTACCAGCCTAGCCGTTACACTACGGTGAATCAATGTTTAATCAAGATTGATCGGCTACTGAGATAATAAGTCTAAAAAAAACTTAGTAAACACCACTTTATACATAAAAATGGATTTGCAATGATATGAATTATTTAGCTTATCTTTGTTATTTCAAAACATTAGATAGTGGGTTCTAAGGAACTCTCACATTTAATTTTATTTTTAAAAATAAGAAATAGGTGAGTGTAGTTCGTGTAGTTTCGTCCGACAAAGGTAATCTTTTGAACATGAAGAATAAAAGGATCTATCACTATTACTCAGTGGGGATAAAGAAACACAACGTTAGGATATCAGCAGAAGTTGCGCGGGAAACGAGGATTTGTCACGTTTCCTACGTGACCTCTGGACTCAATGGTTGGGATTCGACAATGATCGATTCTTCTTCTCACAAACAACCGGAATCAGACGGTTTGACTGTAGCCTTTTCTTCTCCTCGGAAGCTGTAGGAAAATACGCAAAATCAAAACGTTTGGTCCAAAATCTTTCTTTTGAGTTAATTTAAACACACATTACCACACTTGGTTTAAACTGTATTTATTGAATCTAAGTGAGACATTGATTTTTTCGACTACACTCGGTTTTCGACGATATAAGCGGTCGCGAGATTTTCGCGTGAATTTCGACGTCACAATCTTTCTAATATTAACTTCCGGAAATTCCATCTGCAAATCCTTAACAATGACCAAAAATGTGCTTCAAACCTGTAAGTATTATATAAATATTTTCACTTTTTATTTACTTAATTGATTCATTTATTTGTTTCTGCAAAAACACATACATGCCCATTCAAACATCAGTATCCAAACCATCAGACGATGCCTTCCCACAAAAGGCACTCATTTGGAACCCCTCGGAATTGATCAGTTGGCATATATGGGGAATCCTTGCCCAAAAATAAAAATTATGGAAGCACAGAATTGCCCCAAAACATGTTAGAAAGTACTCTTGATTCGTGTGTCATATTTTTTTAAATGATCCCAGTGTTCAGACTGGGGGGTATTGGACACACCTAACATACTGCACAAGTGGAATTTTTTTAAGAATGTGATATTTTCCTTTGGCTCTGTTGTCAGTATCTACTGAAATGTAAGAAAAAAAGTGAATTCTCAGAAGTACCATTTTTTAATTATTTAGTTGATGTACACTGCTAATGGTTTTAATTGGGTGAAATTTATTACACTGTAGTTCAATATAAACTTGTACAAGACAATACATTTTTAATGAATGAGAATAAAATAACCCAATGTATAAAGATAAGAAGTTGTTCTGTCATAATATCACTTAAGATTAGTTTTTCCGCTTTTCTTTCCACTTAAATAATGACACTAATTGACCATCGTCGAAAACCGGGTGGTGACGTCATGCCATTTTGACATGTCAGGTGATCAAATATGGAGTCCGATAGCAAAATAAAACAGCATGAACCGAAACCGGCTGGTTGCGGCTGGTATAAAGAGTGTACCTGCATATTTTAGCGCATCAGAGTTAAAGCAAATTCTTTTTTTTTAATCCGGTACATAAGCGGTAAAAAATTGATCGTCGAAAACCGGGAGGGGCGGCATATACACCATTGCAAAACAGGATTAGATGGTAAGCATGCAGCGTAAATGAAAGTGATCTCATTACCACACTTAAGATTTTTATCCAGAAATATCGAAGTGAAAGACGTTTGAACTTTTGACTTGCTGTTTAACCAGTTTACGTCGCCAATGTGGACAGCCACCGTTATCCGAAAATTTAGAACTTCGTGACGCCAAAAGTACCTCACACGCGACTTTTGACGGCATGTTGTTCCATATTTTAAGAATTATCGGATAATGTCGGCTTTCAACATTAGAAGCATTGGATCTTTTATGTCAGTGACATCCAAATAACAGTTCTATTGTTGATTGGTGTCCAACATTATATTTTACTTATTTGCGGACTGTACACGTATAATGCCGTGCGATGAATGTGCATTTATCATCCAATCGCTTTCATAAACTAAGGAAAGTTTCTTTCCCTTTGGTGTCTCTGATGGGAAGTGTGGTTAGTTGTATCATTTCCTGATCATTGTTGATTCATGAAATGTAACGTCCTTTTCAATGGGCGTCAGAGACTTTTATAGCAGTACATATTTCTTTAAAGGATGCATTTGGTAAAACAAATGTTCGTTTGGACTGAAGTCTTTTTTACCCTCATTTCCATTTGCTGTGCCATACAGACGTATAGAAAAGTTGCACTGATGATTAAGGAGGTTTGTTTTTGTTATGGTTTGTCTTTGGGTGTTTGTGTCGCTTATACTATTTTATTTTGGACAGTCTATTGGCCATTTTGTGGGAAAGTAACTGTCCTTTTGGCTTTCCGCTGTTGGTGTTTCCAATAGGGTCTGTTGTTTGCATGTTTGTGTTTCTTTCCCTTTGGTATCTCTGATGGGAGCCGTGGGTTGATTGTATCGATTCCTGATCATTGCCTCCACTTCTATTTATGAGGACTGAGTAAAGTATTTGTCTAAATCGCGACGGAAGTAATGGCAAGAATTGCGGTCGCGTAAAATCGATTTAAGCCTCCCCCAATTCTTTTCACTGACCGTTCCAAAGCGGTTCTTCTGTAGTGGTTTATTTTTGTTATGGGTTGTCTTTGAATGTGTGTATCACATATATTTTGTTTTTGATAGCCATTTTGTCATTTTGTGGGAAAGTATCTGTCAGTTTGGCTTTCCGTTTTTGATATTTTTATTGGGGTCGAGTTATTTCGTGTTTGTGTTTCTTTCCCTTGGGTGTCTCTGATAGGAGCTGTCGGTTAATTGTATCGATTACTGATCACTGCCTTCACTTATATTTTGTCTCATATAAATACGAGAAGGAGTGCGTACTTTCGTAAACCGGTTACTGGCGTTCGGTGGATATACCGAACCAAACGTTCCTGGGGTCCCTGACAAGATAGCACGATAGTAAACGATTTAATATTGTCAATGAAAGGCTTATCCTGTTGTAATCAAGGAGTACAGCAAAGAACTGGAAACTGCCCAAGTGTACAAGTTCTGGGCAAGTTTCTGTCAATCAGTTCTCATCAATGACTCTCACATATCTTTAAAATAAAAGTGAAGGCAATGATCAGGAATCGCTACAATTAACTCCCCTCAAAGTTCTGTGTTGGTATTCGGATCCCATAAGACCAGAAGATATAATCTTCACTATGAATAAGGACATTTAGATGTTTTACGGTGCCCACAAAGTCCCTTAACACCAGTTGCTGTAGTGAAGTTTAGTATTGTATGTGAAAGGTTTATCCATTGGAAACAAAGAATACACCAAAGAACTGAAAAATAAAAGTGAAGGCAAAGTTCAGGAAAGGATACAATTACCTCATACCTCCCATCCAAGACACCAATGGGAAAGAAGCTCAAACATAAAACAACTTCAACATTATGGATACACCATATGCGGAAAGCCAAGCGGACAGTTACTTTTCCATAAATTGGCCAAACGGCTATCCAAAATGATAAAAAGATATTAGCAAAACGTACATGCAAACCTAACTCTAACGATAATAAACCACAAAAGAAGAACCACATTGGAACGGTCAGTCAGAATTTACTGGGGTAGGGAGGGGTGGGGGCTTAAATTTGATTTTAACCCATATATGCCTAGTGGCCCTTTTTTGGGACGTTGGCAAACAATGTAGACCCAGATCAGACGCCGCATAACGCGGCGTCTGATCTGGGTCTACACTGTTTGCTCAAAGAACATACATTTTTGAACAACTTGCATTAAACAAAACAAATCTGACACCCCTATAATTGAAAATGGACAACTCCAAATTTATATGATGGAAGATTCCATTGTCATATATGGGTTAAGTGGCCACAATCCTCTCCCTTGGTTCTGTCGTGATTTAGACAAATAATTTGTTCAGTCCACATGAAGGATTTCTAACTCACCAGTGTCACATCCCCGAGAACATAAAAATAAAACAAATACAGGAATGAAACAACGACGAGGACTCGACAACATGAAATATAACTGAAAACCTGGAGCAAAAGAAAATAATCAGTTCGACTGTCCGAGTGTGCTAGTTTTGTGCTACAATACCTAGTTTCGGTCAATAAGGCCTCATCAGTGACTCGTAAATATTTAAGCCACCTTTATTGAGCATTTAAAGAAATTTGCAAAAGTATTTTTTTCTCATCATAACAGAGGTTTTTCAGATAAATTGAAGGCTTTAAAGAATACCATGCAAAATATAGGGCTTTTAAATGTTCTACAGGTTGCCATAGGGGACCTGCAGAGTCGCTTACCCCGCCACCCCACACTCTTAGTACATTCATATTGGCATCGGCAGCTGACATCAAGTAATTATAGAGTCTATCTTTGGTAATCCTTTCTAGAAAACTATCAGCCGGGATCCAGTTGGAACCTTTCAGGAAAATAGGCTGTTCATTTATCCGAAAATAGAACGTCCTTCCTGGAAATACAACAAAATATTATAAAGCCTTTTAATGTTCGGAACCGGCTGACAACTGCACACATTAACCCATAAATTACCAATCACGAGAATTGTCGTCTGCTTTGTCGATTTCCCGTTACTTTAAAAGTCATTTTTGCAAACAGTGTGGACTCAGATCAGACTGTTCCTGTGGGAGCAGTTATCCGGGCCCACACGGTTGGCCTGTAAGCAAAAATATTTCTTAACACATTTGCAAAAACCAGCAGACGACATTTTCAGATGTAGTTTTTCTCGGCGTCTTAGGGGGTAATATATTTGGGATAAATTAGGCTGACAGATGTTCTGTCATTTTTTCGTTATCATAAACTTTTTAATTTGTCCGTGGCTTTGACTACTAAATTCATTCACAAACATATAGTTCTTTTTGTTCTAATCGAATGAAAAAGTGATGAATGCATATACATGAGGAATGTAAGCCAAACGGAACTTATTACCATATGATATATCAATACGCCATCGCGAGCATTGCTTACCACAAGTCTGGAAGTTACACCCCCCCCCCCCCACCCCCCACACACACACACACACTGGTAAATTTATCCGCGCAGACTGGCTAGGATTGCTTTGCGCATATACTTTACGCAGCTTATTCTAAAGTACAAATATACACAAGCTATATTACTTACGTGAAGAACAACTGTTTGAAGGGTCTAATTATTTACATCTGTTTTAAACAAAGAGTCAATTAGGTCCAGTAGAAAATTGATAGCTGATTATAGCCTACAGAGTGTAACGCTATTGCTCATCAATGTCGGCGTACGGTCCAGTATTCTCACAGACGTCCTAGTCTTTTGTGCGTCGCCTGCTTCATCATCTTGCAATTTTTTAACTATGTTTGCTTACAGGCAAATAATATGGACTCTGATCTGACTGCTCCCTGCTCCAACAGAAGCAGCTAGTCAGATCTGGGTCCACACTGTTTGCAACAATAATATTTAAAGTAAGCAGCAGGCATCAAAACAGACGGCGAATATTGTGATTGGCAGCCTCAGGCTTTACGTTCGTGAAAGTTAATTGGCCCTTATCTTTCCTACACTCAAGTGACCTTCATGTTACGAAAACACGCCTATCCAAATATTCAACGAGTAATGATTTCATCGTTGATTGAAGGTTCAACGTTGTATGACTGCTGGTAATGAATATGAAGCGCCCAACGTTGCAGTGTTGCCTAATAGACGTGTTCTACATGTTTCATAAATGTATGTTTTATTTGTTTAACAATTACACAACCCATTTGAGATGAGGTTGTTTATATATTCTGTGTGTGTGTGTGTGTGTGTGTGTGTATTTGTGTGTGTCACAGCTATAGTTCGCCAACAAATAGCTAGCAGTGACGTAGCTGACTATTTGAGCTGTTTTACCGTTAGCCCCATAAGCTTTGCATTGTTCAGAACAAAAACAAGTCGTTACGTCACTGTCAACTATTCCTCGACGGACAGTACATCGGTGTAAAGATATGCACAGACGTTGATTTGACACTGTCCTAGCGACGAGTGCCTGCTGGAAAGCTAATAGATAAAACACTGATCAGCCACGCGTTTAACTGCATTTTTGCAACTTTTTCTCCCAATTTTTAAAACAAGTTGGCTGCTTTGAAAAAAGCATCAAATGGGTTAGGTATTGTCGGTCTAAATTATGATTTGAACCTCTTTAGCGTTATCCGGATAATGTTTTTGGTGAGTGTTGCTTTAGCGGCTTACCTATAGAATCTAGTTGAGCCTGGCAAACAGTATAGACCCTGATCAGATGCAGCAAAACTCAGCGTCTGATTAGGATCTACAATGTTTGCTTAAAATACGCGAATGTATGTAACGGGTCTCCGTGGCGCTGAATCTTAATCATTAGGCCTCTCACCGCTGCGGTTCGAGCCTCGCTCAGGTCATATGTGAGCCGCCAAGATCTGCAACTGACGGAAGGTCATGTGATTTTTCCCGGGGTACTACGGGGTTTGCCCACCTCTAATTGAGATAATCGTGAAACCAAAAGCCAGAAAACCAAAAACAATCTAAGTCGTAGTTCAGGACTGTTTTACCTGCATACTCGTAGAAAAAATCGACCCACCAGCGCTGTCAATGGGGAAAGTTGGAATCAAGTACAAAGAATGCTTTTGTGATCAGGGGTATCTTGGAGATGCATGGAGCGATTTGACTGGTCGATGATGCTCTTATAGAGTAATAATTTTATTTCACCGATATGGCTTATATATACCAGGGCCCAAGCTAGCCTAAAATATTAGGAAGAAGTGACTTCTCACTCCTGTGAAAATAAGGAGAAGTTTGTTGGGTCTAGGTAGAAGTGGGTACGGCTTAACGCCGGGCAACAACAGTTTAATGAGTTCTCCTGTAAACTCCTATTTATTTGGAGAAAAGTAGATTTTATAGGGTATAGGGTGATAATTTGATGATGACCATGAGTGAGATTTGCCTGTTAAGATATGGCTTTGTTTTGTTTGATTTCAGGTTTAAAGTCCCCGTCAACAGTCAGCACTAAAAATGTTGTTTTGAAGATGCTGCTTAAAATTTTTGTGGGACTTTTACCTGACATTGAGATAAAATGACATCTAAAGTCCTGCTGCCCAATTATCTAAGATGAAGAAGCTTGGGGTCTACATAAAGGAGAACTTTTGGTGACTTTTGAAAGTTAGTCTTTTCTAACAGTTTGAAAAATAAAAAAAAATCTAAGCATTGAATTGAATCTAGGCTGATAACTTCATACTACTCTCCATCCTCTTTGTATCAGTATTGTTAAAGTCTACCATTAATAGCATGACAACTTATGGTAATTTTGGTAATAATCTGGAAATATTTGGGCAAGTTGTAACTTTTATTATATCCAACCATGTTATAATGAATAGTGTTATCAAGTATTATTTCTATGTATTAGTTAGATAGTCTAATTGCAATAAAAATGCGTCTAGAAGCCCCTGATGCGACATGAGCTATCGGTTTGGATTTGGAATTAAGTTACATAACCATACCAAACTGCAACTAGCACGGCATGTTCTAATTTCCGGTCTGGTCTGGCCTGGTTTGGCCTCATCTGACATAATTTATACCTATGACATAATACTTCGGGCAGCCCAGGCCAGGCCAATATTTCAAACTTTCATCAGGTGGAGTGTTTGGGTCAAGAACCTTGACACTCAATCCCTTGAGACAAGCTGCTGGATGATGGCACTGATTTATTATGGTAATCAGAGATGTGTGCAGGAATACCCCGTTAATGCCTAGCAACCCTATTAAGTATTTTGGAAAACAGTGCAGGCCCATACAATTAAGCTGTCGTGAAATAGAGCATCTGATCAGGTTCTACACTGTTTGCCCCCCCCCCCCCAAAAAAAAAAGATGCAGCAAAAAAAAACTGATATCATGACGCATCTGAACTTGGAAATGTCTACGGTGTTAGGCAGGAGGGTCCCGTAATAAACATATGCAAATGGGTTGAAATAGGGATGTGGCGGAAGAAGAGATGTTTTAATAAACAAGCCTCCCAGGTAGGTAGTTGTAAGTACATACAAAACTTGGTAGGTAGTTATGGAGTAGCATGTATATTCCTGGGCATTACTGCCTGGATTTCACTCAGATTGAGCAATGGAATAAATCGCATATTTGGCAGCTCTTGTCTCCATAGTGTAGAATTATTAACCATTATCTTGCTGAATATTCAGTTTAGCCACACCCATTTATGTCTATCGACCAATCAAATTACTTGATGTGATTTATTGCTACAAATTCATAAACTGAATGCCAAACAGTGTAGATCCTGATCAGATGGCTTCTTTAGAAGCCATCTGATCTGGATCTACACTGTTTCCAAAGATAGGGGTTGTCGTGAACAGCAAGATAAGAGTTAACCGTTATGAACATGTGGTTGTAATCTTATCATAATTAATCCTGATTTTATGGCCAAGCCTGCCTGAGGTTTTATTAAAATTAGACACTGCAGTCCCAGACTGGAATGTTACCCTGATAAAGCTATATACACATCCTGCTAACCAGCCAGTGAACAGTCTGGTCTCTTATGGCTAGCCGTAACTTTTAAAAGTTACAATTTGCCACAACTTATGATTTTTTTTAAAGTTACGGTTAACCGTAACTTTTCTTAAGCCTTTACACTAGGGGGCGCTTTAATGAAGGGAGAAATAATTAATTTGTTGTTCTAAGAAAGACTAAAAAAGGTTACAGTTTTCCATGAGTTTTTAACAGGAGGCAATGATGGGGTTCTTAATTTCATGTTTTCGTGATGGATAGTCATATACGCTAAAACACTAAGGGGCGCATTCAAATTTACAATACCAACATGATCAACATGACCAATACACTAAAGCCTCCCTTTAAAAAAAAAGTTACGGTAAACCATGCATTTGATAAGGTTACAGATATCTGTAACATTCCACCAGAAAAGGTTACGGCAAACCGTAACATTCTTGTTTGGAAGTTGGAGGTTTGTGTTTTTTGAAAAGCGTAATCTCATTTATAAAAAAACGTAATCAATACCAAATGCTGAAATATCAATTAACTTAACATTAAACTACTTGGTTAATAGCATTCAGATGCTCATTTTTCATGAAAACATGCACATTTTATTATCAAATCTTATCATTTAATTCCATGTTTTCCGTCAGTTGTTCAGCCATTTTGAAGCATTAAAATAGGGATGCTGATTGGTAGTCAAGGTGTCCTTTGCAGGGAGAATCAAGTAGTTTCAGAGGCAACCAGTGGGGATCAACAGTTAATTCAACTAACATCAGCAGAGCATAGAAAACATCATTTTGGCAATGAAAATGATATCATGAGAAAGTTATGGGAAACCATAACTTTTAAAAGTTACGGCTGGCCATAAGAGACCAGACTGGTGAAATGAACACCACCGTATATCCCACACCTTACCAAGAAATGTGGGGTTTACATGTTGAATATACATGTACATTATTTTCTTTGTCTGTTTGATTTGAGGTTTAACGTCCCCGTCAACACTGTATAGGTTATTTTGGAGACGTTGCTTCCAATTGTGTGGGACTTTTTCCCGACATTGAGATGAAATGACATCTCAAGCCCTGTTGCGCAATGTAACCAATAGGCTTTATAAGCATGGATGGTCCGACTCTCACCGCTTTGCGTGGGCAGATTTGGATCCTCAAAGCAGTTTACCAGTACTCGTGTGCGGTCGGTTTCAGATTTGCGTGGAAGCATCATGCAGCCCATCTATTTCTTCAAGCCCCGATGAGTTGGGGCCATCATTATGTTTTTAATTTCGCTAAAATATAGTGGGTATTCCTTTTTCATTGTCTTAATGCAGTTCTAATGAGCGCCCACATTCTAAGAACAATATGAATAAATATATATGAGTGTGGCTTCACACGTACATGAAGTGAAATGTGTCCATCTATTTATTTGTTCATATATTTGTGTAATGTTTGTTATTATGTCTTATTTATTTATTGTCTGAGGGGATGGTTGGGGTGGCGAATGTGTTACAGCACCCCCTGACTTTTGCATGGATGATGCAAATGTACAATCGCATGGATGATGGAAACGTATTTATCAATATTATTTGACAGTTCTTGCCTTTGTGGCGTGGCATTATCAATTTGTTGAGGTTTTTCGTCCCTGACACACGACGGCCCCCGCCCGTCGGGGCTTGAAGAGACAGATGGGCTGCATGATGCTTCCACGCAGAGCTGAAACCGACTGCACACGAGTACTGGTAAACCACTTAGGGGATCTAAGCCTGCCCAGGCCCGTCGGACAGCCCATGCTTATTAACCCTTTTGGATTCATTAAGCGACAGGGCTTGAGGTGTCATGCCATCTCATTGCCGGGTAAAAGTCCCACAACATTGGAAGCAACGTATCCCAAATTACCTATAAAGTGTTGTGTGTGTGTGTGAATTCGGGTTTAACGTCGCTTTCAACAATTTTTCAGTCATATCACGACGGTGTCTGGTTGCGACAGGGAGCTCAATGCTCACTTTTATAGTGCTGCCTCACTGAAGTATCATGTTCCAGACACATTACATGATACCACACCCAGTCACATTATACTGACACTGGGTAGACCAGTCCTAGCGCTACCCCGTTAATCTGAGTGCCAAGCGAGGAGCAGCTAGTACCATTCTTAACGACTTTGGTTTGTCGCGGCCCGGGATCGAACCCGTGACTTCCCATTCCCCGCTATAAAGTGTTGACGGGGATGTTAAAACTCCAATCGAACAGACAAATCTCTGTCACACGAGTGAGTACTGGCAAACCTCTTAGAGGATATAAGCCAGCCAACGTAAAGCGGTGCGAGTCGGATAGTCCATGTTTGTAAACCCGATTGGTTGCATTCGGCGACAGGGCTTGCAATGTCCTCTCATCTCAGTTTCGGGTAAAAGTCCCACAAAATTGGAAGCAACCTCTCCAAAATGACCTATCATTGTTGACGAGGATGTTAAACCTCAAATATAACAAACAAAAGCTGCCCCCATCCCTCTGGTGTGCTAAACATAATAGCTAACCATGATATCTCTAATGAATGAATATTTAGTTGCCATATACTTGGCCAATTAGTGGGGCTTATCAGTGTGAAACTGAGATTTATTGAAGTTCATTTTGACAAATGAAAATAAACAGAGCTGCTGTTCTAGAGAGGCTAAAATGTACATACCTGGATTTTCTGGGTAGTACAATCCAGGAGTATGTAGGCTAGGGTAGGGGTAGGGGTCGGGTCGGGTCGGGTCGGGTCGGTCGGTCGGTCGGTACTCATAGCTATGTATGTAGGTATGCAGGCAGACAAACAGACGGACAGACAGGCATTAGTCACGAAGTTTGGTAGGCCGTTGTAGATATGAACCTAACTGTAGGTAAGTAATTGATTGATTGAGTGAGTGAATTACTGAGAAACACCTTGCTGATAAAAGGTTTTTCTTATATACATGTATATATAAAGCCTTTACAGTGGGTACTCATTTTAGTCCATGTCAAGAGAACTGACCTGGTTCTGTGATTGCAGATTAATTTCCTGCTTGATATGATTTGCAACAAATACATCCCCTGTCTTTGAGCATGCGGGTGTAGTTAAACAACTAACTGACAGTGTAGACCCAGATAAATAGCCACATGATTAGGTTCCAACATGGGGCACTGACAAACATTGTAGACCCAGATTAGAGGCCACATGTCTGAGGTTCCAACACTGGGCACTGACAAACATTGAAGTCCCCGATTAGACTTCACAGAATACGGCGTTTGAACTTAATCTTCACTGTGATTTCCTAAACTACATGAATACAACCTAAGTCCAGATTACGGGTTTATTTTTAGACCATCCACCCTCTAGTGGGACAGTGTAGACCCATGTCAGACACCATACGAGGGTAGAATGGAGCGTCTGAACAGGTCTACACTGTTTGCGTAAGCTATGTAGGAATTAAAACCGTATCCTTGCTGAACACAACAACGCCTATCTCATTAGGCATCTCGTGGCTATGGTTTGAGCCAGGATCGTCTCACATGTGAGAAGCTAAGTTGTGCAACGGAACGGAACGTCAAATGGTATTTCTTCAGTACTCCGGTTTTCGTTCGCCTCTAATAAAGGATCGGCTAGATATAAGTGATATAAACTCGGAAGGGCCGTAAAACCATAACCAAAAAAAAAAAAAAAAAACGTCTATCTGTGCAAACAAGTCAGGTCAGGTTTATTGCTGCTACTGGTAACATGTAAGCCAGTACAACCTGTTGTATGCGGGCAGATGGGGCTCGACAACCCGGGAGGGCAACTCGTCCAGGAGTTGCTAGATCTCTAAACAAAGCTAGCGTGGGTATGTGGAACCCGTAGCCTTTGTTGGCAATCATCCTAGGGGTTTTAGGTCCCTAAACAAAACCTAGCCAGTGACAGGGGGACTAACTTTCTTCTTTCTTTTAATTGAACACTGACTCCCCCTGTTGGGCGGACTGGCCTCGCGTTACTTCGTGCACAGCTGTGGTCGTCCAATGAAACCCTGTGTTTGGTGCTTGGTCACTCTGGCTGTGCACAAGGAAGACAAGAAACTCATGGTAGTTCCTCTGCCTGCTGGTCGGCAATCCATCTAGGAGAAGGCAACTCCAAACAAAAACCTACCTATCTGGATTTGCCTGTTCCAGCTATGTAAAGTCTGCTTCGGCTGCTGGGGCGGAAGAAATCATTTCTCTGATTCAACGGTCCAAACGGCGATGCAGCAGCGTGTTGTTGCTCATGAAGAGCCTGACAGGGCACTAAAGAAGGCATGGTCATTCACTACATCCGGGCTTAGCTCCAGATGTATCGACACTGTCTTGCCTCTGGATTCAGCTAGGTCAGGACGAGAGAATGAGGCTGCCTTTGCGCGTCTCTCCCTCACTATAATCCAATTCATAGCGCATGTCATCTTAATCATATGCACAGGGTCACTGCAGGCACACATATGCATGAAACTCAAAAAGATTATCCACCTATTCAAACGGAAAGGGAACCCTCAGATCTGTGACAATCACCATGGCTTCTTTTTATTATCAATTGCTGGGAAAGTCCTTGCAAGAGTCCTACTTAACGGCACGCCAAAAGACTGAATCCCTTCCATACTAGCTGTCTTAGAAAACTCTTAAAGATTAAGTGGCAAGACAGGATTCCAGACACGAAGTCCTGATCAGGGCAGGGTTGCAAAGTGTACATACTCTTCTGAAATTAGCACAGTGAAGATGCACAGGTCATGTTACCAGAATGCCTGAGGAACGTTTGCCAAAGAAAATTCTCTATGGAGAACTAGAAATGGGCAAACGCTCCTAAGGCGGTCAGAAGAAGCGCTACAAGGACACCCTCAAAGCCTCCCTCAGGGACTTTAACATTCCAACAGAGTCGTGGGAACAAACCGCACAGGACAGAGTAAAGTGGCGAGATCTCATCAAAATGGGTGCCAATGAATATGAGGCAAAAAGTATCAGTGAAGCTGAGCACAAACGTGCACAGCGCAAAGACAGAGCTAAGGCATCACCAACAGAGCTGTCTTCCTGTTGCCTCTATTGCTCTATTTGCAACAGACAGTTCAGAGCTAGAATCGGTCTCATCAGCCATCTTGGAACACACAAATAGAAACATTTCTCAAATATGATTAAGATTGGTCATTGTCAGTAATGACAGGCGAACTATTATTATAGCCAGATCACATCCATCTGATCAGGATCTACAGTTTTTACATGAGTTTGAAAATTTGAAAGAATACATTATATCATATTATTTGAAATTCTGAAAGTCAATAATGGGTGTGGATAAATATATGATAATGGACAAAAGTAATTAGATTATCTCTAGGACTGATCAAAATACTATTTTCATATTTTCCTCAACAGCTGTGATTTTTGATGAACATATACACAGCTTGCAATGACTGCTATTGATCCTACTATAAATGTTTTGACTAACCCAGCAGGCACATGACGTAAGAGTGACGTGTGAGGGTTGGAACAAGCGGTGTGCAATTTGTTCCCATACAAAACAATTATCTACATGTGCCTACATTTTGTTTTAAATGCTACAACAAATATGAACACATTCCAGGGAATAGACAGAATTCAACTATATCAGCGCCAAGATGTTTTCTCACTCAGAAAGTAATTTACTTGTTACATGGCAAGTGAAAACATAGCAATTCTGTAGTTTTATTCCATATCGATAACACACACGTGTTGCATGGTGTATTCTTGCACACCAGACAAGCAAATCCGTGATTTTACCCTGGGATAGAAATTTATGTTCTGACCCTGGTGTTCCGACCCAGGCACTTAACATAAATACGCTTCAATTCTATTCAACTGCCGGAACTATTTCCGCACTACTTTTATTTTGTAAACAATATCGTCGGTGCCGAGTGTAAATGGCGTAACTCAAAATATATTAGTTTTCAGGAAAGGGAAAAAACTTCATAATTTTCTTCCCATCGTGTATAATATATCGAAAAATGATTATTTTGTAGTCGTAAAAGTGCTTTTGGGTTTGAAATTTAAATTTAATACTTAAAACGTCCATTTAATTGTCACAATGAGATACGTAATTATCAATGACCTAATTTGCTGATATGAAGTAGTATTTTTTAGATACGCGAGTTACGCCATATTTCCCAGTCAAACATCTCAATGCCTCATGAAGTTAGGTAATTGTCACAAGACAATAAACAATGTAAACCTCTTGTTTTATTCAATAAACAATTGCTATACCTGAGTTACCTACTCTATGTTATTTTGTAATAAATCAAATGAAAATGATAAGTGTAATCTACTAGTTTTAATACCAATACTTGGACTAGAAGCTGAATGACTTGCAGAATAACATCACATGTTGAACATTGTAGGCAATTAACACTGCATGAACATGAACGTGAATCTAATTATATGAATAAACAGAAAAATGATTCATTGAAAACTTATGAATAGAAAGTCGAAGTAGCCCAGTCGTTTGCAAGCAAAGCTTCTCAAATGGATGTCTGAAAAGCTCTTTCTCAACTTGAGCGGCTGTTGATCTTCATATTTGCTGGGTGATTAATAATAATAATGATACTAACCTAAGTAACAATGTTTAACACCAGTCCGCAATAAAACTCATCTGCACTGAACACGTTTTTTTCACGTATTAAGTAACTAATTATGAATGTAAATGAGCATTCCCAACAGTTACTAATACGCAATTTTCGAACTCACAAAAACTTTGATACAATAATCTCAAAAGTTACGTTCATTTGACTAGAATAAGAGCTTCAAATTTTAAACTGGTAATCTCGTGGAACATAAAGACTGCACCAAACGATCCCACAATGGCATGAAACCATTTTTATTTGGGTGGTAATCATAACCGATGTTAGAATACGCTTGTACATATACCACAGAATTATACACTTCCAATGTCCTCGATACTTGTTTCGAATTGTGGTTTTAATTTACAGATCCGTGACTGTTTGCTGTATATTACGTAGAACGGAATTCTTATGCTGTACATTTATCTTTGAATGTTCCCAAAGTGACATAATATTCAGTAAACAATCACGGATCCGTACCACAAGTCAAGTTTTGTATAACATATACACAAATCCTTACTCCGACTACACTGCTTAATTAGCATGAGGAAGTCCATCATAGAATCCATGATAATCTCTTGGTATAACGGATTTAAGTTGTTGTAAGTGCTGATATTTTGTCTTCTTGATAGGAATATTTGACTGGTACAGGTTTGGAACTGTGTCTGACGCATCTGGTTCTCGCGACCGTGTTGCTCTTGCTTTAGGAACATCACTGAAATTTTCGTCGGAGTAATTGACTTTAAACTGAATTTTGCCTTCTGGCAAGTATTTCAAGATACGTATGTCAGTTACAACCGGCGATCCTACAGCAGATCCGGGTCTGATCGAAGGATAATAACTGAGTGTAGTATAGTCTTTGAAGAATGTATGATCCAAATATTTGATTTCATATGGTTTCTCTGGACGAGCCTCTTTGATATAGTCTACATAGTTTTGTGGGACATAGATGGATTTTTTCTTAATTTTTCTCTCCACACAACTATGAATGCTGTCGCACTCCATTTGCGTGTGCCCTCGTTCCAGGAATTTCTGTTCGACAATAATTCCAGTTTTAACTGCAAATTGCAGTATAGCATTTGACAGTGTAGCATTGCGGTTTTGATATGTACAACCGTCACTAAAAATAATGACTTTCTTTACCACAGCTATGTCAAGACTATTTAAGTAATCAATGAAACATGACGCAAAACAGTTAGCCGTTAGTTCCCCTTCTGCCTCATGCCAAAAATAGCACATTACATTGCTCGTATTCATATCAAATATTGTAAAATTGTGACATGAGAGTTTCATCTTGTAATACAAACTACTAGCCTGAAGCTTGGGACAAATAAGTAGGCTCTCAAGATCAACTGTTACAACCTTAAGTGATGGATCATTTCTAGCAGTTTCTTTGTCTTCAACCTTTGCTTCGCGAGCTTCAGTCTTCCTTTTTATATGGTTTTCGTACGCTTCCTCCTCTATATTGCCCGCTTCATAAGAGCAGCATAGGTCGCATTGATCCTTTCTAGGTTGCCATAGCGAAAAATTGAGCTCATGGAACAATTCATTAAATCCCGTTTTGTTGAAAGGAGTTTTACCATTTTCAACACAATTCTTTTTATATTGTCGATAGACTTCACAGACACTTGAAAACAGAGGTTCCAAATACTTTTTAGAGCTTGAGCTTCTGCAATAATGAGAGGGCACATTAGGTAAGGACTCAAGATATTCTCTTGCCGACTCTTTTCTCTCTCTGAAAACATTGCTGCCTCTGGAACTATTTGCCGGCCTTTTCGGCACACCAGCTGTCGCACCAGATATCCAATTATGGATAGTTTTCTCGCTGATTCCAAGCGTACTAGTGAACATGTTCTTGCACACGACTAAACGTGTGTTATTGTGCCATAAATGATATCTGAAAGAATAATTTCTTCGACTTTTTCCACCAGTCGTTCTTTGAGCAACTTCAGTTTTTTCCACTAAGTTAACTACATATAGTTTTTTTTCTTTCCAATCCATTTCTTTCCAAAATTTTTCAAATATGGCATTTCTGGTTTCTTCATCTATTAACGTGCAATGTCTCATTTTAGTATGGTTTTCGCACTTTTTAGAACAGCCTCTTGGGCAAAGCATTCTTCCTTCTCTCACTTTGCAGTGCGTCTTTACACCTTGGTTATTTTTCTGGACCCCCAGATAAGCCTGACCATGCATTCTTAATTTTTTGTTCCTTTCTTTCTTTGTATCACGACTAATCTTTCTCCTCTTACCGACCCTTTGAGATTCATTTGTTTCTACTGTTTCTTCATGGTCTATTTCGTTAATTGCATTGTCATCTGATTCATCGTATTCATCGGCTTCGTTTTCATCGTTAGTGTCTGAATCAGCAGTTTTGTCTCCCTTATTTTTCCAGTCCGGATCATTTACATCATCGTCGAAATCATAGAAGTCTGTATCATTGTCCTCCTTAGCCTCTTGATTTGGGTGTCTAATAAATGTGTTTTGTATTGCATTTCCTTCATCTTCATTAGATTCGTGTCTTGCGATTTTTTCAGCTTTACTCGTTTCTTCTGTGTTATATAATTTAAAAACTGTTATTTTGTTATTTGTACCTTTGTTGTCTGTTATACTATAGTCATGATCTATATTCGCACGGAGGCGATGTTTCTGTGCAATAACTTCTTCATCAGAAACTGCTGTACATGTGAAATTTGTATCAATTGCACTGACGTGTGTTTCTTCATTAACCAGGTGTCTAAAAGCGTCATAGCTTATTTCATTACCTGTATTCTGTTCGGTATCAGTTTCTGAAATATTCGTACAAACAAAGTCTTCTGTAACTAAGTTGTTGTTTTCATCTTGTCTCAGAAGTGGTGTTTTATCATTAAGACTGTCAGTTTCTTGAGTATTCTGATTGCTTATTATACTTTGACCTTGAATTCTGTAGCATCTATTATCGGGATTGTCATTCTGACTTCTGGAATTTGCCAAGGACATACTGACCAAAATTCTACCCCTAGAAAGCATGTTTAGTTGTTAAGAATGCGTCTTACTACATGAACAGATGTGTCTCTATACCGGTTAAATAAGCCATGAAACAGTGGTTCGTCCTCTAAGGTATCTAGCGTTACTTGAAAGTATAAAAGTGCAGGACTGAGTATTCTTTCACAGTGACCAACCTGAAGGGGAATCCCTGATGCATCTAGAACAATGAGTGTTAGCTCGCCACATATTGAGACAAGTGTATCCGGCTTTATCTTGGTAAATGCAGTATACAGCTGCGTTAGATTTTTGCAGGATTTCACAGCTTGAAAGTCAGCATCCACGAGGTTTGTGCAATCGGATACATTGAGTATTTCAAGGTTTGGTAGAAAATTAAAAAAACACAATGTCGACAACTTACAGTTAGTGACATCTAACCAACACAAGGATTTAGCATTGCAAAGACTGGTGGTGAAAATGAAGTCTATGTCCGGTGGAGAACAATCAAATGATCCATATGGAATGACAAACCGTGTTATGGCAAGTGAGTGACTGCATATTCTCTGCAAGTGTTCTTTCGTTGCTAATGAAAAGCAGTATGGTGCGAAATTCGACCAGAGAACTGAATTATACTCTATAATGGAATGCAATCGTTTACAAGTTGTTGCCACGTTTTGTAGTAGGTCTTGTATGGGGAAAAAAGACAGTATTTTCACCAACACCAGATCTGGCAGGGATGTTAATGAATACTTGTCCATAGAACCTGAAACAAACCAAAAAAAAAAATATTAGAATTCTACCGAGCTTTGCCTTGCGTCTATTTAAGTTGGGTAACAAACCCATGCAATATATTACTAGTCTCATGATTCTACATCAGTAACCTGTAATAGTTTTCTGCTCCAAAAATAGGATGTGGGTGCTCATTAGAATTGCCTCAATAATATAACGAGTACTTACAATTTTTGTTTTTGCATAGTAATATGAAAAATTATGCATACCTTTGTAAACCCCATTTTCAGTTTTAAAAATGAGGTTTACCTGGTTATACATTTCAAGGACTTGTTTTCGCAAGTTATCTAGCACTGTGATCCCCTCGCCTATGAAAGAGAAAGCTGGTCGTTTCGCTGGCTGTCTATGTTAGTGTCCATATTTGGTGGTTTGACGTTTGTATAGCTTTTCTTCTAGGTGCAAAAAGATAATTAGTGCTGTCTCTGATTATTGCACTCGATAATGAGTAGTTACTAGCTAAAAAATGCAGTAGCTAACTAAAGCAAGTGGATTGTCAATACTTTCTTTTAGAAATAAAATTCCCTGACATTTCTCTGACATTTTTCAAAATTCACAATTCCTTGACATCTTTCAGAATTCCCTGACAATTCCCTGACCTTGAAAAAAATCTTTTTCCCTGATGCATATGAACCCTGTCTCCTAAGTCTTTTTTGCAAAACACATTAAGAGCTGGTATCTATGTCTTTTTGTCTCAAGTTAAAGGATCTAAACTGTAGTTGCTGATCATGTCTCGGTACTGTGAGAACTAATTATAATGATTTAAATCTCATAATTCAGCATGGTCTTCGCGAATGCGAAAATGGCGTATCTCAAAATGCCGAACAAAAAGGAGAGTAATTGTGTGATTTCTTGAACCGCTAAATTGGCGTATCTAAATATCCACGTAAAAACACATAAAATGAGTAATTATTTACACAATATGCTGCTATTTTCTAATTACTTGCGTATTTTAAGTGCATTCAGTTGCGCTCTAACTTCGACAAAATACAATCCGATATCAGATTGTTTCAATTTTTATCAAATGACTACAATAACAAAGATATTACAACGAAAACTTCCTCGCTTCCTTCAGCAGTAAGACAATCGTAAAGCTGGTGGATTATAAAAGAAGACTTACCCTGTATTTTATCCAAAAGTAAGAAGAAACATGTGATAATAACACTTCACGGACACTTTTGACTCTTTCTGTAAGATAGGTAATTTTCGACGGAAGCTCTCTTCAGCCACTAATTGTTCGCTAAATTGTCATGTGATAATCTGCTGTATTTCTGATTGGACTTCAGTTCCGCTATTTTCGCACATCAAGCGGGATGGTTATTTGAACGCATAGATGGCGACATCAATTTTCGCGCAAAAATTGACTTACGCCATTTGCACCCGGAAGCGACGATATACATGTGCAAGCTGTCAAAACTAACCGGAGGTGTTGTGCAAGAAAAAGAATCCAATATGGGGTTCTGTTGTAGATGGGCGTTTCCAACCCTCGGGATGACCGTGCTGAGCGGAACCTCGGCATAGCCTCGGTTCCGCACAGCACGGTCATCCCTTGGGTTGGAAACGCTCATCTACAACAGAACCCCATATAAGATTATTATATTCTTTCATACCTCCAAAATGACTACTTTTCCTATGGAATTTTGTGAGATGTTTATTTCATTTATGCTCCGAACATAGGTTTTAGGCGGTTCTAACGAGTACCCACAACCTATGTCTTGGAGCAACAGTAAGAAAAATAATGTCCTATCCCTATAAACACCAGTTTTCTTTATATAAATTTGTGTTTACGGGGGTCTTTATTTCACTGATTTTTCAACATGATAATTACATGATAAGTGAAAAACAGCGATTCAAACTGGTAATTCGCATGGTAAAATCTCCCGCATATTTGAATTGACCGATCCGCGAGGCTTCAAAACGTTTTCACACTCAACTTAACTGAGCATTTAACTTGTAATACACTCATATACTGACATGCAAATAAATTGGGCGATTCTCTGTTTAGATCAGAAGAGAATACTTATTCTCCAGCTAATAAATATTAAAATGCCAACAACTGTTGGCATCCTAATATCTATGAGCATGAAAAATTCCAAGATCAGTTGAGCTGAGCATGTAAAAAGTAATAAACCTCGGATACAGGGCTTACCATCTGATTCTCTTTTAGACACAAGTTCCTGAACCAATTCAACAGTCCTGAATCCTATTTTAACGACTTTTGTTGACGTCTCGGAAGTGGTAGGGTTGTGAAATGTCACAGTCAATGCATAAAGAGTTTGGCTTCCATAGCCGTTAGGCCACCATGCTTCAATCGCCGTGTCCTGGAAAACACTTTTGTGCACATCTGGGCCCAGTTGTTCTTAACTAACGACATTGTAAGTTAACGAATATTTAAAACTTTGATCATCTAATATGACAATTATACTAATATTTTTGCTGAAAAAATGTGAGCAGCTTTTGCATATGCAAAAGCTGCTCACATATTTTCGGCAAAAATAACAACATTTTAGATATTGTTTTTGTTCGTTTGTTTAATTCGAGGTTTAACGTCCACTGTAAAGGTCATTTTGGAGACGTTGCTTCCGATTTTGTGGGATTTTTACCTGACATTGAGATGAAATGACATCTCAAGCCATGCCGCCCAATAAAACCAACCGGGTTTATAAGCATGGACGGGCCGACTCGCATCGCTTTGCCGGGGCAGGCTTAGATCTTCTAAGCGGTTTACCAGTACTCGTGTGCGGGCCGGTATCAGCTCTGCGTGGAAGCATTATGCAGCCCATATTATATATTTTATTTAATATGAGACAATGCCAGGTAAGAGGTGTGCCGGGGGAATGTAGAAGTGATAGTCGCTACAGTCACAAGCCACACATGGAAGTATGAATGCTCCTTGATACATGTACATCATGGCCCAAATATGTTTTAAGAAGGCTTATCCTTTGGAAGCAAGGAACACACTACAGAGCTGGAAAATATGGAGTGTACATGTTTTCTGGGCCATACTAGCTAGTTTCGGCCATTTAGGCCTCATCAGTGACCCTCAAATATAATCAAAATTCCACAATGGAATCACTGGTCCCAAAGGACAAGAAAATATAAACTACACTATGATGCAGGGCAGGGAGACTTTTTACGGCCGCCACACATTCCCAGACAATAGCTGTAGTGACGTTAAATATGTTCTAGAAAGGGTTATCCTTTGGAAGTAAGACTGAACAATATGGAGTGTACAAAACCTTCACAATACCCACAAGAACACATATATGAAAGGCCATCATCACAAAGATAGATATGAAGTGGAGCACAGCATTTCCAACAATTTACAAGCGCGCCTAACTAAGACCTGGATCAGCATGCACATTTGCAAAGTTTGATCAGAGTGTTTACTGGTCACATTGAGAATTCGTTGACATCAGTATCAATAAAGCGACACAATAAGACTGATGTACTTATGTGGATGCTGATTTAAGTTACCATTTGGTACAAATTGTGGTACAGAGGACTCGCGTTATAACGACAGTATTTGTTCCCTATTATTATAATGTTATTAATCAAGTAATTTCGTATTGGCCCAGGTACAGGTCCGAGGTCTGCTGTATTGGCACGAGGCCGAAGGCCGAGGCCAATACAGCTGACCGAGGACCTGTAACTGGGACAATACGAAATTACTTGATTAATGACAATTTTATTAATTGACGTGATTAAAAACATGATTTATGATTTTTGAATATTGGTTGACCTTTTGCAATACAGGATAATCAATTAATAATGTGCTGTTATAATAAATTTGCCATTAAAAAGAATGCCAGTTAGGAGTATCACAGGATATAAAAGGTCTTTTCCACATAATTACTCCAAGAAACAAATGTTATAGACATTTGTTAGAATCGCCTCGCTCCTAACAAGTATCTATAACATTTGTTCCTTGGAGTATTAAATTGCAATAATCTTTCATGACTATAGATTCGATTTGGGCATTTCCAACCTGTGTGGAGGCCACGTCGCTCGGAATCGAGGCTAAGCCTTTAGCTAAGAATTCATACCATTGAAATTGTCGTTATAACGGGTTTTGCCGTTATAACGAATGTCGGTATAAGGAGGTTTGACTGTATTAGTTGCGTATCGGTTCAATATTATGGCAGTCCCGAAAACAAAACATTTTGATATGCCAATAGATATTTTATATACTTCTTCTAGTAGGAGGAATCTGTCTATCAATACAGGTACTGTAGCTAAACTGATATTCAGGTTCTATGATATTACAACTACATCAATGTAGGCACACAACACTTAAATAACTTAAAATCAATATCGTTTGAGGTAGAATCGACATTGATCCGACCTTACTTATACACCGTGTGCCAGTTGGGTATATCACATACTAAAATAACCACAGCACTGACCCCACTGCATTGCTGTGGAAGTTGGCTGAAAAAAGGGTCATGAACGTGCACTTAGACTGTCTCGTTAAATCCTGAATTTCTGTACTGTTAACAAACAATGTGGACCTGATCAGACGCTGATTTCTTCGGTGTTTTACCTGCGTCTACTGTGTTTTCCACACATGGCTCCAGTCAAGATTCTATTAATGGAGAATACCAGGTGAGTGCTTTTTGATATCAAGATTATCAGACAAGGCTTCGAGAAAGCTTGTAGAATCGCGAGGCTTGGCGAGCGATTCTACATGCGTTCTCGAAACCGAGCCTGATAAACTTGGTATCAAATGACACAAAGCTGATATTTTATTTATCAGTTTATCCCCTTATGCATCCTTTAAATATGCAATTTACGATCAGTTATTGATTATCTGCAGAGCGTCTCAACATTCCGGACTATATATTTAGTATCATCCGACCGTTTTTTTTCCTATAATATGTTTTTCATGGAAAAATTCCAACTTTTTCGGTTATTATAACATTTTTGCCATTTTTTCCGGTAGTCTGATTCATTCATGAAAGTGAAATATCACGATGAGATATTTTTATCAAGTCAGTGTATTACAATGCACTATACATAGGGGGTAACTGATAAATAACCCTTCTTATGCAACAATCTTACAAAAATTGAGCAACACACAATAAACCCTTGAAACTGCCATTTTCCATTATTTATTTATTTATTTATTTTGTTTGTTTGTATTGGAGTTTAACGGCCCAGTCAACACTATTTAGGTCGTTTTTGAGCGGGTCAGTTTACCTATCCACACTTTTTCCTGGACAGGCTTATACGTAAGCAGTTAACCAGTACAGTGCACATTCTTTCGCCAGGAACTGACAACAGTCCTTCTTGATTCAACGGAAGGGAGAGAATGACCGTAGAAAAGATTTCATTATCAATCTGTACGAATGACTGTTGCCGACCCCGGAAGGATTCGATCCCGCGTCCTCCTGACCACCAGTCAGACGCGCATCCGACTGAACTGCCGAGGCCGGCTCCCAATGGTGGTAAAATACTTAATATCATGGTCTCTATTACCGCGTTGCATGACCTAATAAAAAGATTGCTGACAGAGCGAGCAAGGGCAGGTAACTACCCATTACGATAACTCGTCCGTACGACAAAGTGCATTTTTCATATCTCCAAAATGGCTTCTTTTCTGGTGAAAATCCTTCATATTTTTCTGATAAATGCTCAAAACATAGGATGCGGGTGCTCGTTAGAACCGTCTCATTGAGGCGGTTCTAACGAGTACCCACAACCTATGTCTTGGAGCAGAAATAAGAAAAATATTGAATACCCCCGTAAACCCCAGATTTCTCTATATAAAGTGGGGTTTAGGGGCGTCTTCATTTCACGGACTTGTTCACGTGATGCAGATTACATGGTCACCGGAAAGAGTGTCAGGATGTGGCAAAACTGTTCCGGCATCAGTTAGATGTAATTCGTCCCTTAAACCTTCGTCTCTGTCTTCCAACAAACCAGATAGTACACCCCAATGTTAAGTTTGACACGATTCTGACATAGTTTTATCCAGATATGTCTACTCTGGGTTACTTGAAATCCGCGTTTCTTAAAAATGTGTTGTAATAGTTTGACGGACTTTGTCTAAAATTATGTAGAACTCATTGTCTTCTAAATATTATCTATTATCAATTAGTCAAATAAACTAAACAAAGTGTACCAAGGTCAGACTACTTCAATACAAATCCATTAGATTCATACAGCAATGACAGATGTTTGTACCCAATCATGTCATGTGTAATATCTGATACCTGTGTATACAGCACTGCCGGACAGGCACCTTGATGAGCTAGGAGACCTCCATGCGAGCCTAACAACGAAAAGTGACCTTACCTGCGGAAGTGTTATGGAAATTGAATACAACACCTCTCTGTTTTCTCCGGACAGGTTAACCTCTTTAGTTTCTGCTATCCCAGTGTCAGCCAAAGTGTATGTCAGAATACCACGCACAGTCTTCTTTGTGAAGATGTCAAAGAAAATGTCTATTTTTAGCACCCATAAACCGCTTGCATCTATTATAAAGTACAAACAAATACGTGTTAGCTCACGTGAATAAGATACTTGTTTGCATAGGCGGGTAGTGAAAAATTGAAAAGAGAAACGGCCAGGAAGTGACACAATCAGATCCCGAATTCTTCCCACAATATCACTAGAGAAAGATGTCGAAACATGGAGTGACGACAGTAAACAAAACGGACCACAGGTAAACTGAGCCAGCAGCTCTTTCCCAAACAGGTGGTGACTCAGAATATCCAAACTGAAAAGGAGCAATATAGATAATGGGGGCGAAGAATCTGAATCACCAACATGACAAACATTAAACTGGAAGGACAAATGTAACTAAAAATGAACAACCAATATGGGGGAAAGAATCCGAATCATCAACGTAACAACACATATAATTGGGGAATGAATGAGAACCACCAACACAAAACATGCCGCCCATGTATGAACCACAGCAAAAGCACCGACTTGGAACAGTAAGTAAAAATTACTGGTGGCGATTAAGTTAACTTTACGAGTTCCCAACCCTCACCCTCACTATCACTGACTATCACTTAGGGGATAACTGTACTGAAAATTGTCATTTGGGGAGGTAAATCGGAGGTTTTACGGTCGGAAATTTCGTTTTACGGCGACGCGTTAGCGGAGCCGTAAAACGTAATTTGCGACCGTAAAACCGACGATTTACCTCCCCAAATGACAATTTTCAATACAGTTATCCCCATTCTAATGCACCTTTTCGGTTGTTAAGCTAACAACTGTACTATTTTGCACAAGGCGGCAAGCGCGGTGAGCTGCGTAAAACCAAATGCCAGCCAATGAAAAGCGACGTTACGTGGTGACTTCGGATTTCCGACAGTATATCGTGGAATATAATGTCGCAAATTTTTGACGTTATCCAATCAGACGTCGCGTTACATACGTAAGTGCATTAGAATGTGGTTTAACCAATTACCTGTTTGGTCCGCGTGAAGACTTTCTACTTCATCAGTGAATCAACTCGACAAACAAAGAAATCACAATTAAATCCAAGTTGATACTAGGATTAGGACTCGACAGTAAATAAAAATCTAAAATGAGTTCCTTTAAGAGCAATGAAAACATTCATAAGAAAGAAGATGGATCATACTACGTAGTTTCGGCTAATAAAGCCTCATCAGTGACCCTGTAATGATCCGGCAAAGAAAGCCAGAGAAAACATACTGCAATTTTGCGAATTGCGCAAAACGCGCTGAGCCATCCGGTGCTGAACACAACGCCACAGCAACACTGGAGCAAAAGAAAACCAACAGTAGAACCCCATTGGACCAAGCAACAGACATAAAAGTTCTGGCTTTGGCCAACTAATAACCAGCTTTAAGCCAAAGTCATCATGGAGTCTGAACCCCGATCCACCGGCGTGCAATTAAAGGTGAAAGGATAATATTTGACCGTGACTGGGTCAAACACAATGCATGCAGACTGTTGAATAGCATGTATGTATATTTGAGCCCCGCCAAGCGAATTTGGGTCTTCGAGCATTCCGTCATGACAAACTTTAACTGCGCATGCCCAGCCATTCAGAGGGGCCAGGGATATGGCTTTCTGTCTGAAGGTTCCTCTTGATTCACTGCTTGTATCACTGCTTGTATGAGCGAGCAGCGAAGGTTCTGGCGAGACTGCGCGGATGCGCAGGCTCTCCTGAACCTTCGCTGCTCGCATAGGCGATAAGTACCAAAATCGCTTGACGGGGCCCATTATATGGAATGCGTGTGTAACGTTTAATAATTTTCTGAAATTGTTCCGAAAAGTTAGGGTTGCCTTTTAATTTTTCTTAATTTATATATAATGCCGACACAAAACTCAGGCTGTGACATCCCCTGCAGCGAAAGTCTATTCAATCGAACCTTAAATTTAGAAATTAATTGATAGTGTCGGCGATAAAACTTGCTTTCCGAAGTTTATGATGTCGACATCCCTGATGTAGCAGTTAAGTAATTAAAATTTAATAACGAGTATTAAAATCAGCGTTAGACTTGAGACGCTTGCGAAGCGAATAAACTGCGAAATATAAACACTGTAAGATGGCGAACGAGGAAATAACCATCTAAAAATGGGAACTCAACTATATTAAAATAAAAATCATCGCGCTTATCATAAATGTTAGATGAAACAAAACCATTGGAAATGTTCCAATGCAAATCCAAAAACGGGGCATCGATATCAGAATTATTGACTTTGTTTAACTGCAGCTCAGATGGATAAATTTGATTAAACATTCCTTCAAAGTGAGTGAATGTGTTTGAGTTTTACGTTCGATCATTAGCTAAGTTCATACGGAGACGGAACATCGGTTTAAAGACCCATCCGAAAGTCAGAAGAATCCAGGCTTCAAAGAAAGGGTTTGCAATATTTAGTCCTCTGCATTTCGCCAGAGTTGGAGCTACTTGCTAGCGACACATGGTTTCAGCTTATCATAATAAGACCTGACAGCTTGATAAGAAGAATGTTTTTAAAACTGATAAACTGCTGCAGTAAACTACACACAGCGGCCAGATCTATCCTCCTTGAAATTTTGTCTCAACATACATAAATAATTTCACATGTAACTACAAATAATAAGTAAACCAACCCATAAATGGACAACATGGTTTTTGCAAGCTATGAAAACCCCACTTTGTACAGAGAAAACTGGGATTTACAAAAGTATTTATTTTTATTTCTGCTCTTAGACATATGTTGTGGGTTCTCGTCAGAACCACCTTGAAGTTATTGTAACCGACCCATAAATAATTACTGCCTTCCGGAGAAAATACTTTTTTGCTAGCCATGAAAACTCCACTTTATATAAAGAAAACTTTGATTTACAAATTGCCCTTATTTCCGCTCTTAGACATAGGTTGTGGGTACTCGTTAGAACCACCTTAATAAAGTGATTCTAACCAAATGCCTTGTGTACAACGTAAGTTTTGCAAGCTATGAAACCCCACTTTATACAGAGAAAACTTGGATTTACAAGGATATGCACTGTTTTTACTTATTTCCGCTCTTAGACAAAGGTTGTGGGTACTCGTTAGAACCACCTTAATAAAGTGATTCTAACCAATCCATAAATGATTAATGTCTAATGGAAAACACACTGTTTTGCAAGCTATGAAACCCCACTGTATTATAAAGAAAACTGGGATTTTCAAGGATATACATTATTTTTCCATATTTCCGCTCTTAGACATAGGCCTGAATACTCGTTAGAACCACCTAAAAGAAGTGATTCTAACCAACCAATAAATGATTAATGTCTTGTTTTGCAAGCTATGAAACCCCACTTTATTATAGAGAAAACTAGGATCTACAAGAATATACATTCTTTTGTAAGATCTGCCATGCGTGCAGCAAGCCAGCTACCCAGGAAGGGGCCCACTTATGTGGACGTTGCCCTTGTACCTGCACGTTAATCAAAAATCCGTTGATGATGATGATGATGATTCCATATTTCCGCTCTTAGACATAGGCTTGGATACTCGTTATAACCGCCTTAATGAAGTGATTCTAAGGAGCTTCCCCAACCTATGCTTGGAGTATAAATAAATAAATAATAATTATAATGATAATAATTCTCCAGAAAACGAACTGTAAGAATACTGTATTTTGACAAATCTGTATCAGTAAAAGCCACCTTCTGGAATAGTGTCAACGCTGATTGTGAATGTGCTATCTTGGTCGGTACTGTCTGCCATGGTGTCAATACACACAGCGAATTGATTGATTGCTCTGGGTTTAACCACACATCAACCATTGTGGGTCATGAGCTATTGTGATCGATCAATTTCCGTCGTGTGTTGTGCGGCGTCAACAATTTGCTTTAAATGCTAACTCCTCCTAAAACCTTGGGCCAATTTCAATAAAACTTCACAGAAATGTTGCTTAGGTGACCCTCTTCCAAAATAGCTAAAATCTTTCCGCTTCAATTAACAAGATGGCCACCAGAGCTAAAAATAGAAAAATATTTAAACGGTAACTCCTCCTATACCTTTGGGCCAATTTGATTCAAACTTCACAGGAATGTTGCCTATGTGACTCCCTACCAAAATAGCTGAAATCGTTTTGCTTTGATAAACAAGATATCCACCAGAGCTAAAAATAGAAAAAAAACTTCAAACGACAACTCCTCCTGTAGCCTAGGGCCAAGTTCATTCAAACTTCGTAGGAATGTTGCTTAGATGACCCTCAACCAAAATAGCTAAAACAATCCCTGGCCACCAGACTTAAAAATAGAAAAACATTGTAAATTTGCTTCAAACGCGAACTCTTAAACCCTTGGGTCAATTTGATTCAAACTTCACAGAAATGTTGCCTAGGTGACACCATACCAAAATAGCTAAGATCATTCCGCTCTGCCGAACAAGATGGACACCAGAGCTAAAAATAGAATGTACTAGAGACAGTGACATTCAGGTGAGCGAATCAGGGCCCTTTGGACCCTCTTGTTTTGTGACTTCTCCTAGAGAAATAAAGATAAGAGGTAAAATAGATAGTAGAGGAGATGAAGAGAAGAGCCGAATGAATGGAAGAGTAGTAACAGAAGAAATAACAACATCACCCTCATACCCAGCACAGCAGGCCTTGTCCAACCGTAAGCCAATGTCAGTCACACAAGATATACATTTGCCCTCCCCCCCCCCCACACACACACACACCCTATACACACAGTGAAAATGAGACGGAGCACGGAGTGCTTACATTCATTCATCCAGTCAGTGTCACCTTAAATAGTTTGAAGCCAGTCTTTGAAGCCAACCTTCGAAGACCCGCCCCCGCCCATCTGGGCTTGGAGAAATAGATTGTGTTGCATGTTGCTTCCACGCAGAGCTGAAACTGACCACACATGAGTACTGGTAAACCGCTTAGAAGGACTACACTTGCCCCGGCAAAGTGGTAGGAGTCAGACCGTCCAATACATTTAAGCCTTTTGGTTTTCTTGAGATGTCATTTCATCTCAATGTCTGGTAAAAGTCCGACAAAACTGGAAGCAGCGTCTCCAAAATGACCCAAATAGTGTTGACGGGGACGTTAAACCTCAATTTAAACAAAATCGTCGAAGACACACCGACTTGTGGGCATTTATTGCATTTGTATTTCATACAAATAATTTGCCTTGGAGAAAGCATATTATTTTGAGAAAAATGTTTGTCCTCTACATAATTCAGTTTTTGATGATCTGGGGCCAATTTCATCAAAGCATTTGCGACATATTTTCGTCCTGAAAGATACAAGTTCTTTCGACAAAAATCCTGTTTCATCAAATGCTCGAGATCTGCGATGTTCGCACATTTTGTCGTATTTCTGAGATGAATATTTAGACATCGCACATTGAAATTTTCGTCTTAAACTTTGGACATGTCATGGCCAGAGCTGAAGCATAGGTTTATCTCTTGAGTAACGTTGTTAAAAGTATGGCATTTCGCTTACCTTCGCAGATCACGCCCATAACTTATACAAGCCTATGCAATGATGACCCCTTGAAACTGACCCCTTTGTTATGATCATTAGTTTTGGTTTGGGGTGGTGTTTTCTTAGTTTTTAAAATAGAGATTGAGGGTACTCGTTAGAAGCGCCTCATTGGGGTTGTGCTTACGAGGACCCACAATCTATATTTCATGGTGCAAACAAGAACGGACGCTCGCTTTTGCCCATCGGGGCTTTGAGAGATAGATTGGCCTGCATAGTGCTTCCGCGCAGAGCTGAAACCAACCAAACTTGATCACTGGTCAACTGCTTAGAATGTAAAAGTCTACCTAAGAAAAGTGGTGCGAGTGGGATCGCTCCTTACACCCAAGCGGTTTCTTTGATCGGTAGGGTTTAAGATGTCACTTCATCTAAAGGTCGGGCATAAGCCCCACAAAATCGGAAGCAAGCAACTGTTGACGGGGACTTAAAACCTCAATACAAACAAATAAAAGAACCGACATCTAACGATTACCCACAATCTGCGATTAGGCTTTTGATTGAAATGAAAGACTCTGTGTACCACAACTAGAATGGCATTATGACAAAGATGCCCCCGCCCAGGGATAAAAGCATGTTGCAAAATAAAGGTGACAGCATTGCTAGCATTGAGGGCATCGGCGTAGGTGGGGGTAATGTCGTTTAAATCTTGGGAAAAGAATCAGCATACCAAATATGAACCAAATCCATAAAAATAAATTACAAAGTCTGTGACATTGACCTTGAATTTTTGTTTTACGGCCCTTTCAAGATTATGTCTTTTATTTCCAGCAGATCAGTAACCAGATAAAGGGCGAAAGCCGGAGAAAGGACCTGTATCTTTCATCATACCAAATACGTACTCAATCCATTATATGGGTTGGGAAATGTGAGCTCTTATAAATAACGTTGACATTAAAAGAATCTGAATCCGTGACCTTGACCTTGAGGTCATGGACATGGGCATGCTGAAAATTATGAGTTCGTGACCTTGACTTTGAGGTAATGGTCATGGGCGTGAGTATGCTGAATAAAACTTTATATCTGTCAAAATTTAAATCTCTCCGGAAAGAAGGTACGCTCGTAATCCAATATACCTTGTGCGAGTGTCCATTAATCTGGTCGGTTGCCGGTATTATCGTAGGAAGAACTGAAATGTTGCTTCAACGTTGAATCAATGTTGAGTCAACATTGTGTGCCTGCTGGGCTGTGGATGTTTATATCTTTCTATACTTGTTTAATCTATAAGTGAGGCAGGATCAAATTGTGTTGGTTTAATTTTACAAAATAATTAAGAGCTGCCAGATGTAATCAGATAAAAAGCCATTCACAACATTAGAATTTTGGGGAAAATCTGGCGAAATGCAAGGGACTATATTTAAAAGAACATCTAAATATCTTGAAGAAGTAGAGTTAAAGGCTTCAATAATGTCATCTTGACTTTGACTAGAGAGTGACATCATAAAAACTCGTTCATAACAAAACAAAAAAGACATCAGCTACAAGGGCAGCACAGTTTGTACCCATTGGAATCGATTTGTTTATGTAAGTTTGTTCCATATCCAATCTAAATATTCCCTAAAAGATAAGATAAAGCGTCACACATAGTTTGACAAGACCAAAATGTATACTTTTTTAGATTTGTATCTGATGTAAAGAAAGCACGTCTGTTATTGCATGCAAGGAAAGTAGCGCCATCTCTTTGAAAAGTGCTTTCAATCAGAGTAAACCTGCGCTTAAATGCAGTCTCGCCAGAACTTTTCTGCTAGCACATCACATTAACATATCTAGGAAATGAAGATCCCTCTAAATAGAGGTGAAGGCAATGATCGGGAATCGATACAATTAACCCACAGTTCCCACCAGAGACACCAAAGGGAAATAAACACAAACATTAAACAACTAGACCCTAATGGGAACATCAATAGCGGAAAGCTAAAAGGACAGTTACTTTCCCACAAAATTGTCAATTGGCTATCCAAAACAAAATAAAACAAGCGATACACACACTCAAAGACAACCCCCACTTTATATATCGAAAACGGATAAACATTAATTTCTTATTTTTGCTTTAGGTAATTTTATCACCGCCACATTGAGGCGCTTTTAGCGAGTTCCCACTACCAATGTTTTGAATAGAAAAAGAAAAATACCACAATTTAAATTTCACAGGAAATTGAAAATTTCGGCGATATGAAAAAGGATGTGGTGCAAACTACCTTTCGTTGTTTCCGTTGTAACATCTCGTATGACTGCACTGTCAAAGCTTTGCAGGTAAATGTCTTTCCTAAAATGACAATACATGTAGTTATGAAAAACTATTTATTTATTTAGTTATTATATATTTTTGTGCTATTGTTCATAATCTTGCTTGATTTTTTTTTCTGCAAATTATCTCATTAACAAGTCTTGAAAGGGTCGTAAAACTAACTCCCACCGAAACACAGGCAGACAAGTAAATCTTCACCACACTCCCATTACTAAAATGCCATCTTTCAGCTCTCTAGAACTAACATTATTTTCGGATGATTTGTTTCTACAATTTAAGGGGAATGGGAACACCTGGCAGATTTTTCCGCCATTTTTCAACTTTTGGAACTTCCTGTTTGCTTTTCTATAAGCCCTGTCCCACTGAATAAGGGGTCTACTCTTAAAGGAAAGAATTTGCTCCTATTGACATGGGAGACAAAAATACTTTTGCAGGAGTTGCCTCCCCTGAAGGTGTTCCCATTCCCCTTAATACAGTCCCTAAGCGCTGTCAATCTATCTATGTGTTTGACTGAAAGTAAGAAACATAATTGTTTCTTACTTTCAGTCGAAAACACAGATTGACAGTACTCGTAAGAACCGCTTCATTGAGGTGGTTCTAATGAGTACCAACAAACTTTATTTTTAGTAAAGATAACGAAAATTATGTATACCATTATAAACCCAACTTTTTCCTATAATAAGTGGGTTTTACCTGATGAGGTAGACATGAAAGTCTATAATACGACTGAGTTGTTGCGGTTCAATAATGATAATTTCTCTGGCCTCTAGGGCCTTATTTTTACACGCATATGTCGCATTTATACAGACATCGACCTTTCTCAGCTGAACTTGTTGACCTTAGGTGACAACTGATCGCTTTTGCAACAAAATAAACCCTCAAGTAAATGTATATGCATTGAGAAGATTTTATATTAATCATGTTGAATAAATAAGTTTTGTCACAGCCATTTCTTACTATGAACCAATCAAATTACTTCTTATAATGTATCAGTTCAATTTACAAACTGTGTGGATCAATCTGACCAGAACCAACACTGCTTGCAAAGGTTTGGATTGTCATGTTCAGCAGGACAGTGGTTTACGGTAGTTGTTTGTGGTACTGGCTAAGTGACAACCGCCGGTTGGAAATAATACGTTTTAGTTTCAAAACTTCAGCTTTCTTTTACGAAATTTAGGAGAGCTTGTTCGCAAAACATTTATCTTTAAGCCCCGTTTGCACAGAATAAAAATAACAGTTTACGTTATAACTTTTGCCGATCTAAAAAGTAAGTTTAACATACATAATACGTATATACACCTTTGGAAAGGAAAAAATACTTCAACGTTGATTAACCCTTGTTCTGCTGAGCCCGGATATGCCTTTTCTTTGAAACAATGTAGATCCAGATCAGATGGCTTCTGAAGAAGCCATCTGATCAGGATCTACATTGTTTGTCATTCAGATTGTGAATTTGTTGTAATAATTTGCTACAAGGAATCTGATTGGTTGATAATCGGTAGTGGGTGTGGCATATATGAATATTCAGCAGGACAAGGGTTAAAAAAACTAATAAAACACATGGACTTTCATCAAAGAATGCAACATTATAAGATACTGTTTTCAGTTTTAATTTCATGGTTATGTTATGGGCATTCGTTTTAAGCACCTCGCCGTGGTCAGGTGGTTTTTCTCCCGGTACCCCGGATTCGTCCATCTCTGATTAACAATCGCCTTGATAAGTGAAATAATCTAGAAAGGGTCGTAAAACTACAACAACAACAACAAAAAAGAAAAGAAACAAGAAATAGATGGTCGTGTATGCTGAACAGAACCACCGCACAGATGGAACACAGAACCTTTGTGCAAAATAACAATGAATAATATATGTTCTCATAAACCTCATTTTCCTCTATATAAAGTGGGGAATGTGTTTAAAAAGAATTCATTTCACGGACTTGTGTGACAAAAATAATGATGAAAGAAGTATACTTTACCATATACCCTGAGTGACAAACGCAGGTCCCCAATCCCAGCTGAATGCGCATTGCATCTTCCGTACTTTGTTGCCGTAACATTCCCCCTGAGCTACTGCCGGGGGACAATTAGGGGGTATAGGATAGTCCAGCTTCTCTTGTTGCTGTTTGCCGTACGTCACAGCTGATGTAAAGTCCACCCTGATCGTATTCTCGCCAACCTAAATTCGAGAGGTTAGAACAAAGCTCATTAGTCTCACAGATGGCTACTAGGACCAGATGAGAGATATAAACAAAACGAATCTATTGCATGGATTTTAAAGATAATATTTCACATTGTACGTCGGATTATTTATTTGAAACCGTGAGGGCAGAAAAAGGTGTTACAACGTTTTTACAACGTTTCTCATTCATGTTATATGGACCGGAAAGCATCATGAGAAAGATTTTGATTTTGCCATTTGCGAACAACAGAGGCACATATCAGCCTCTAGTTTCTACGTCTAAACTTTCAAGACTCTTGCTAGTCTGTGTAGCTGAGCAGGCTGGTTTGTGTCTTGCCTGGTCGCAAACTCTGAAGACAGGTTTTCGTGGGATTGGGTTTATAAGAATCCAATATGGGTGTGAGGGGTGGATTGAAAAAATCCGTCCCGAGGGACACTGTCCGGCATCACGAGGCTTGCCGAGTGATGCCGGACAGTGATCCCGAGGGACGGATTTTTTCTATCCACCCCTCACACCCATATTGGATTCTTTTTCTTGCATACCTTCCATTTCTATTGCGAATTTGTAATGCTGCTGTCACTTCGGTTACCGTACCGACGTCCGCCATTTTGTGATATCACAACAGGAATGTTTAGTGACGTCACGCATGACGACGCCGGGCATGAGGTTGTAATCAACCAGTGCATTTATCAAACACGCAATTATATTCGATTTGGGAACACCAGGGTCAGAACATAAATTTCTATCCCAGGGTAAAATCGCGGATTTCCTTGTCTGGTGTGCAAGAATATATGTTCATTGTTTTGGTTTTGGTTTTACGCCCCTTTCATTACGATAACAAACCCGTACGACATAGTGTATTTTTTCACATCTCCATTGCTAGCTTTCTGATGAAAATCCGTGATACTTTGCTTATAAAAACTGCAAGCATAGGTTGTTGGTGCTCGTTAGAACCGCCTCATTGAGGCGGTTCTAACGAGTACCCACAACCTATGTCTTGAAACAAAAATAAGAAAAATAATGTATACCCCCGTAAACCCCAGTTTTCTATATATAAAGTGGGGTATAGGGGTGGGGTGGGGGGGGGGTCTTCATTTCACGGACTTGTTCACGTGATGTCAGATTATTTCACTTATTTCGAAACGATCATAAACCCATATATGACAATGGAATTTTTTCACCAAATAAGTGTGGAGTGGCCTTTTTTCAATTATAGAGGTGCCATGTTTGTTTGTTTGTTTGTTTGTGGTAAATTTTACACAAATGTATGTACTTTAAGGAAACAGTGTAGAGTAGATATAGATCGGACGCCGCGTTTGTGGCGTCTGATGTGTGTCTATAACAATCGCCAATGTCCCCAAAAAATGACCGCTATGCATATATGGGTTAATCAGAGGTGGGCGAAAACTGAGAGTACCCGTAGAAAAAACACCTGACCTCAGTGAACTGTACAGAAAACAGAATCGAAAAATTTATGCAAGAATCCAGTGTTAATAAGCTTAGCCTTCAGCATATCGCAGTGGGTCGCGTGCAAAGTAAATTAACCCCGAAGGAGTTCATGTAAACTTTGCTGGCGACCCGCTGCCGTTCATACTTTCATAAAAAGCAGAAAAATTAAATTTATTTTTTATATTTACATTATTTGCGCCTCATCAATGCGCGAAAAAATGCTTATAGGGCAAACTTATAAAACTGAACAAAAAAAAAACATTTACACGCTGTTTTTCTACAAAGAGCGGAAGAGCGTTGACGTCACAAACGCCCGTAGAGAACCATGGTTTAGAATGACGTCACTGGACGTCACTGAAAATCATGTAATTCGATGCGTTCATGGAAGTTTGAACTACATTCTTTTCTATAGGTTTACATTAGACTTTACACTGGAAATGTAAATATACGAGGACTGTTCAAAAAAAGAATGCAACTAAGCACATAAAAATGATTCCGTTATAGATTTCGATGAAAAATTTATTTTGGCCCCTCAAAGTATTCCCCTTTTACAGATATACAAACTTTCAGTCTTCTGATCCAATCATTGAATGCATTTTGGTAGTCTTTTCGAGGTATACTATGAAGGCACTGGAATATTGCAGAACCGAGGTGTTTGCGCTGTACAAATTTTTGACCAGAAAGGTATTTTTTCAGGCGCTGGAACAAAAAAAGTCACACGGGGCAAGGTCAGGGGAATACGGGGAGGGGGGTGGGGGGAGTTCAACAACCTTTTCCTGCTTCAGATAGTCTTGCACAATGAACGCCTTGTGCGATGACGCATTGTCATGTAGCAATCTGACATTGGCCAAACCAGTTGCGGGTCTTCGTTCTTTGAAATATTTCTTCAATTTTCGAAGAACTTTATTCTTGTAAAACTTCGCATTTACAGATTTGCCTTTAGGCACAGTAACCTGAATAGCAGGGCCCTGATTTGAAAAAAATATGGCATACATTACCTTCTTGACGCCCATGGTCCGCTTTGCAATGCACGGTCTTTTGCAATACTTTGTTGCCCATATTTTGTTCTGAATCTTTCGTTTTTGCTCAAAAAAGTGAACCCATGTCTCGTCACCTGTGACGACATTAGCGAAAGACCGTGCATTGTAATTTGGAAACTTTTTAAGCAACTTCTTGGCGCACTGAACGCGTGTCTTTTTCTGCTCATCTGTCAACAGATGGGGGAATCCATCTAGCACAGATCTTTCTCATTTTCAAATCCCGTTTCAGAATATTATGAGCTGCTCCTAATGAGATGCCAACCATACTAGCTATTTGCCTAGTGGTGTATCGTGCATCTGAAGCAACTATTTCTTTCACTCTAGCAACCATCTTGGCAGATGTTGCTCTTTTCGGCCGACGATCATGTGGTGCATCTTCTGTTGAGCCTAGCCCACAGCTGAATTTCTTACACCAACGAAAAACTGTCGGAAAAGACATTTCATTATGCCCATAAACCGAACATATTCCATCAAAAATGTCTTTGCACCGTATACCAAGAATACAACGATTCTTAATACAGGACCGTATTTCAACGGCGTACTCTGAACTTCTTCCAACCATGTTTTGTATTAGTATACAAGAGTAGACAGTGTTTATCGAACGATATACATGGCTAAAGTGCACGGATTTAACAGGTTTGGTATCAATGTACAGGTAAAATGTTTTTCTACGCTGTGATATTTATTTCCAGGTGATTTTCGCATTAGTGCATGAGAAAACGTTCTACTTGCATTCATATTTGAACAGTCCTCGTACTTTAATGCACGTTAAACCGATTGCCTTCATTTCTTTACTGCCTAGACAACAACGCCAAATATATGCCTGGTTTCAATTCGCAGCATCCAAAGTCTTTGTTACCTGCAAAGCTTGCTTCACGTCATAGATATAACGTACGAACATATTGACGGACCGCCCAACTTCTTTGCCGTTGATAGACACAACAGAAACTGTATCGAGACCTTCACATACCAACAATACGACATCTTTCTGTAGCAAAGTTTCTGCAACTAAACATCATGCCACTGTTGTTTTCAGCAATGTTGACTTAACGACCACGTTAGTTGTGAAAACGTGAAAGTGTAGCAAGACCAATATCTAATACATCACAGCTTAGTTATGACACTGCTCGGTATAACACGGTTTGGATATAACACTGTTTCAGGATGGATCCCAAAAGTGTATAGATTATATAGAAAAATGGCCATAAACGGTCATTTTTCTATGTGATCTATACATTTTTGTTTGGATACAACACGGTTGTTTAACTAACACGGTTTCTGTTTTTGACCCCATTAATAGTGTTATAAAGGGGGTTGTGGTGTACACTGATATTTTGACGTGCGAAAGCTACTCACGTGGTTTTCAGCAAATGAAAAAAAAAGTGAAAATAAATAAATAAATAAATAATAACGCTATTGTTAATTCATGGATAACGTCATGTCATAAAACATTTATTAAAATTACTAAGCTATTCTAAAATTCTAACCCGTCTAGAGCATGCCACGCGCAGGGTCATATAAACTATCATATTACCCTGCAATATTCCCTTCTGACGTCACTGCTAAAAGTACAACTGCACTCACCGAAAGAATCTCTAGAAATCAGAACTCGGTATAATAAATTATTTGGGCCCCGCCAAGCGATTTTTGGTACTTATCGCTTATGCGAGCAGCGAAGGTTCAGGCGAGCCTGCGCATCCGCGCAGTCTCGCCAGAACCTTCGCTGCTCGCTCATACAAGCAGTAAATCAAGAGGAACCTTCAGACAGAAAACCATATCCCTGGCCCCTCTGAATGGCTGGGCATGCGCAGTTAAAATTTGTCATGACGGAATGCTCGAAGACCCAAATTCGCTTGGCGGGGCTCAATTGTTGCCCTTGTGTGAGGCGAATATGATGATTTGTTCACCCTCAGGCAATATTACCTGCTCAGGTGAACGAATAGTCATATTCCCTTCAATGACCGTTATTCACACGTGTAATAACGCATGGTTTATAGCCGTCCGTGACAACGCTATGGTTTGCCTTTGGTCTGCCGAAATAATATGTTTCATTTTATTGCTCCAAAATGTAATTTCTCCTGTTAACATTTACTCATTTATGTTAAGTTGGTACCGGCCCCGATAGCTCAGTTGGTAGAGTGTCCGCTCCGGGGAACGGGAGGTCACGGGAGGTCACGGGATCGAGATCCCGGGCCGCGACATACCAAAGTCGTTAAAAAATGGAACTAACTGCTACTCGCTTGGCACTCAGATTTACGGGGTAGAGCTGGGACTGGTCGACCCAGTGTCAGGATAATGTGACTGGGTGTGGTATCATGTAATGTGTCTGGGACATGATACTTCAGTGAGGCAGTACTATAAAAGTGAGCATTGAGCTCCCTGTCGCAACCAGACACCGTCGTGATATGACTGAAAACTTGTTGAAAGCGACGTTATGCCAGAATTCACACACACACACACACACACACACACACACACACACACACACACACACACACACACACACATGTTAAGTTGGCAGTGGGGTTAACTATGTTTTAGTTGAATACTCACTCACCCTATTGTGCGGACTGGCCTCACGTTACTTTGTGCACAGCTGTGGATATCCAACGAAACTCTGTGTTGGTGCTTGATAACTCTGGCTGTGCACATGGAAAAATGGAACTTAGGGTGGTTTCTCTTCCACTGCAAGGGATAGATGGAGCTCTCAAGCCCTGGCCGGCAATCCATCTAGGAGAAGGCAACCACAAACAAAAACCTACATATCTGGATTTGCCTGTTCCAGCTTTGTAAATTCTACTTCGGGAGATCATTTCTCTGATTCAACGGTCTAAACGACGATGCAACGGATGCGCGGATGCGCAGGCTCGCCTGAACCTTCGCTGCTCGCATAGGCGATTAGTACCAAAATCGCTTGACGGTGCCCAATTTATGTGATGAGGCATAAATAGTAAATTGACCTACCAGTAAATGTAGTGTAGAAGGTCCAGTCTGTTCGTCCTACCCAACGGTACTTTTGATCGTTCATCCTGTAAAATGGATCTCCGACAATTCCACTGTTCATTAAAGCCAAATGTGCACCTCCTGGCACACTGGCTGGTATCCCGCTGCCTGGAAGTGACCAATTACTATTGTTCTTTGTGATTGTTGTTGTTATCATCATCATCATCATCATCATCATCATCATCATCATCATCATCATCATCAACAACAACAACAACAAAATGACGACAACAACAGCAACACATAAAATAACATAGCGAGTCCCTGGGACTCATGGGTAGTCGAAACATTTGACATGAGACTGACCTTTATGCAAGGAATAAATTAGTCAATGTTATCGCCTAATACGTCGGCTTTCGTTAACTTCACGTGAAAATATCGGAATCTCGTGAATTGCCACCCATTTACCGACCTCTTTGTATTGAATAACAATATCGCCATCTTCGGGAGACGGCGAAGATAAATACATGCATTCATTCGGGTGTGAAATAATGTTAATAGAGTTCACCAGTCTCAGGTCAGTTTGTTCGAACTATATAAAATTGTAAATAAATCACTGTCATTGATAGTCCTCTTAACGGGGTTGCTGCAGTTTAGATAGATAGATAGATAGATAGATAGGTAGGTAGGTAGGTAGGTAGGTAGGTAGGTAGGTAGGTAGAGAGAGAGAGAGAGAGAGAGAGAGAGAGAGAGAGAGAGAGAGAGAGAGAGAGAGAGAGAGAGAGAGAGAGAGAGAGAGAGAGAGAGAGAGAGAGATAGATAGATAGATAGATAGATAGATAGATAGATAGATAGATAGATAGAAAACAAGAATACCAACAGCACCATGGTTGTGGTCGTCAACAGCAACAAAACAACAAAAAACACCTCTGCATCATCATCGTTGCCATCATCATAATCACCATCATCATCATCATCGTCGTCGTCATCGTCGTCGTCGTCACCATCATCATCATCATCATCATCATCATCATCATCATCGTCTTCATCGTTGTCCTCGTCATCATCATCATCATCATCATCATCATCATCATCATCATCATCATCATCGTCATCATCAGCTTCATCATCATCATCGCACACGTGTAGAAGAGACCTAAAGATCAATCGTGTGTCCCCAATGATTTAAAGTGCATGATTTGGAACGCAATGTATCATGTCGTCGGCTGCCAATGAAAACTGCAGTTTGTTGAACGGACAGACTCGACTTTACCAAAATAGTGTTGACTGGGCCAACCAAACTAAACTATGATTGCCATATATTACCCATTGACGAATTTTTTACATTCCAAATTCCATTCAAATCTATAATTCCAACTGCATTCGTAATGTCTGCAATATTTGTGAGAAATATTAAAATAGCGTATATTATCGCGTATAGCATTTTCATAGTTTTTACTTTTCAAACTTCCAGTTTCAATATGGACTGAAATAATATTGGTTAAACGAACATCTGTCACATCATCGATTTAAACGTGCTTAAAGATGCAAGAAAAGGCGGAAGAAAGAAGGTAAATAGACATTCAAAATATATGGCTTCTGGTTATTTAAAAATACGAGGACTGTTCAAATATGAATGCAAGTAGAACGTTTTCTCATGCACTAATGCGAAAATCACCTGGAAATAAATATCACAGCGTAGAAAAACATTTTACCTATACATTGATACCAAACCTGTTAAAATCCGTCCACTTTAGCCATGTATATCGTTCGATAAACACTGTCTACTTGTGCTCAAGTTCGGTCGGTTTTAACTCTGCGTAGAAGCACTGTGCAGCCCATTTTATTTCTCCAGGCCCCGATGGGCGGTGGCGATTCGAGTCATCTTCATCATGCGTATTTGAAACCCTTGAAGACCAAGCCATACATAAAGAAAATCGGGGATAAACAAGGGTATACTTTATTTTTGTCAAGTCTGCTCCTAAAACATAGGTTGTGGGTACTCGTTAGAACCGCTTCAGCTAAAGAGTACTAAAGAGTACCAACAATCTATGTTTTCAGCACAAATAAGGAAAATAATATATACCCCAATAAACCCAAGTTTCACAAACTGAAAATGGGGTTTCTGGGGGTCAAACATATGTAGGCGTGTATTCTTGATGCTTCAACATTGTATATCTGGAACTAAACCCAACATGATAAAATGCAAAACATTTTATTATACGCTTAGTTAAATTTTAATATATCAAATCAGACTGATTATCCCGTGATTTTTTCAAGGGTGCAATAAACGCTCTTGATTCTCATTAAAATTTGAAATTATTGAGTGTTTACACAGCATGAATTGGACAGGTATATCAAAGACGCCGCAAGAAAGATAAGAGCCTTATCCAAAAAATTGCGGATATGTAAGCGGCATTTTGATTGGCTAATTGGAAAATAAGAAATAGCGGTCTACTTGCATTTACGGGTAGACCTGCATTTTACGGGTACACTCCTATTTTTACGGGTGTACCCGCATTTTAAGATGCGGGTACACCCGTAAATTTAGGGGTATACCCGCAAATATAGGGGTGTACCCGTAAAATGCAGGTCTACCCGTAAAATGCGGGTAGACCGCTAAATGCGGGTGTATATGGTGTACCAAAAGGGTCAAAATGACCGATACCGGTCTACCCGCATTTTAGATATACGGGTATACCCGTAAATTTGCGGGTACACCCCTAAATTTGCAGGTACACCCCTATTTCAAATGCGGGTGTACCCGTACATTTGCAGGTACACCCGCATTTAGCGGTCTACCCGCATTTTACGGGTAGACCTGCATTTTACGGGTACACCCCTATATTTGCGGGTACACCCCTAAATTTACGGGTGTACCCGCATCTTAAAATGCGGGTATACCCGTAAAAATAGGAGTGTACCCGTAAAATGCAGGTCTACCCGTAAATGCAAGTAGACCGCTATTTCTTATTTTCCAATTATCCAATCAAAATGCCGCTTACATATCCACATTTTTTGGATAAGGCTCTTATCTTTCTTTCGGCGTCTTTGATATACCTGTCCAATTCATGATTGTAAACACTCAATAATTTCAAATTTTAATGAGAATCAAGAGTGTTTATTGCACCCTTGAAAAAATCACGGGATAATCAGTCTGATTTGATATATTAAAATTTAAATAAGCGTATAATAAAATGTTTTGCATTTACTTTCCTGTCATTTATTTATTTATTTACACAGATTATCATGTGGGGTTTTAGTTCCAGATATACAATGTTGAAGCATCAAGAAAACACGCCTATATTGGAGGGGGATGGGTGACGGGGTCAAGGTCACCCATAATAGCTTCACGCACAACGGGAACCACGTGTTAAGGGGTTGTCAGGCTGGGGCAGTAGTAGAGCAGAGCGATACGGACATAAGTGATCACAATGTACGGACATAACTTAATGGAGAGACGACAGAGGGTGAAGGACGACTAAGGCAGAGTCTGCTAAATAAATATTATAATTTCATTAAACGACACGTAATGCCGAAATAGAACCTTGTTTCTTCTCCCCAGGCAGTAAACCATAGGACTTGAACTGTACCCTTGCCATTGCTTGTCTGGAGGTCTCTAGATCTTTACAGCACTTAGTTAAGGTCGAATCAGGTCACATCAAGGTCAAGGTCATCAAAGAGGTATTTGAGAACCCACAGTGAGGGGCATAACCCCACAAGGCGTAGGTTCAATAATACCTCCCAGCATATATGACATAACATTCATATGTATTACATTTATACATAGTGCAAATTCTATAGCTAGTTCTGTACTTGCATTAAGTTCAAGAAATCTGATGAATCCTAAATTGCAGATGAACATCAGCATGACTGAAGTATAAACGATTTTCAGCAAAGGCATGGCATAACTCATGCATCCTGAGAACCGATCCCTTAAACACGATTGGCTAGTAGTGTGTGCATGCTTGCGGATAACGTTAGCATAACTAACGCATAGAAGTAAGCATCAGCATAACTGACACATAGCCGGCTTCAGATAAGACATGGCATAACTCATGTATACATACTGAAAACCGGGGCCCTTAATGTATGTGTGTATGCTTAACCCTTAAGTCAGTTAAGAAATTAACTTGAAAGTGGTAGGTAGATTAACTGCTTCCGGTAGTTAAACTCGCATAGTAACTTTGATCACCTTAATGTCCCTAGCTTTAAACTCTTAATTGTTAATTAATTGCTTAAGTGAAAGCTTAATGCCACAAAGTTATTCTATTCAAAGTTAAGGAAAATATTTAATCAAGTTAAACATTTTAAAAATCCTGTTACAAACTGTATAACAGAATGATTTGTAAAAAGTTGGAATATCAACAAGAAACAATAAAATAAAACTTTATCTTTGCTCTCTCAGGCTCTTTCATCCCTTGTACATGTAGCTCTGTTATCTGTATCAAGGCCATCTAAAAATAGCATCAAGTCACTTCCGCATTCTTTGGGTATTCCCCTTTTACCAGAACGAGACTATAGTCTGTACCAACGAACCGCATCACCCATGGCCACTAACTAGGTCACCATATCTTGAAGGAGCCTGAAAGTCCAAACTCATAACACAAAGGCTAACAGATTAAATAACAATAAAAAAGGAAAAATCAAACCCGAACTCTTCAGAATAATAACGGCAACCACACATCAGCTTCCATCCTTACTTTGTTGTTCGTCACTGCCTACTAAGAAATATTCTAGGATTAATAGATAAGTCTTTCTGCGATCGCTGAGTCTTCTGGCCTGATCTGATGGAAGAACAGAGAACAGAATGAGCGGTAAAAGGATACTCTCTCTTATATACTAAAATCGCTGGGAGCGTTGTACGAATCTGTAAGAAAATGTACGATGGGATATGTTGAACTCGTACGATTTTGTTAGAGACATCACATGGCTAATTTGCATACTGTCAGCACCCGCCGACAAACTCGGATTTCCAGACAGTATTATTACTTCTGTAATAGAATTAAATACTAAATCACCCACAATCACCTGTAATTGAAACAAACTAAATATTCGTTAAACTATCTGGTCCTAAAACTAGTAATTAAAGTCTAGTCGGCACGTAAAACTCATCTTGTCGTCGTACGGGAACAGCCTCTTGCGCGTGCTCCAATTGAATTCTGGTATAGTCCGTCAAGTACACAACAATACAGTAATGGCCGACTTCATTCTCGTAGTGCATTTCTGCAGATCTGAAGTTGATTATATCGTCTCAACGCCATGTCAGCTGTCGTCGACGGCAGTATCTATTACAGTTCAGTCAATTACAACTGTCCATGCGGGTAATTACTCCTGTCTAAAGCGCAGTGTCAGTCATGGACTCGTCCATTATGAATGTCATAGGTTTTCGCGATGGATAGTTTGTTTACATTTCTTTCCCACTGGGTTTTGGTCTGTTGTGAGGAGTTCAGGGCCTCTAGAACCGGGTCACACCGTCTGTCGTATTCAGTTCTGTAGCACAATCATACATCATCATCATTTCTTACCAACTCAGTCCTACTTGAACTTCCCCTTCTGTGTTACCTTATAACAGAGAATATAAGAAGATAGATAGATAGATAGATATAATAATCATCATCATCATCACTCGGCGACCATCATCATCATCCCTCACCAATTCAGTCCTACTCCCCCTTCTGTGTTACGTTATAATAATCATCATCATCATCACTCGGCGAACACAACCATCGTAACTCACAGTCACCGTCGTCAATATGACGATCACATCACCATCATCTCCGGACCTTGGTGAATAAATGTCGACTTGACCTTTACTCTGTATCATCATCATCACAACCACTGCTACCACTATCATCATCATCATAATCATTATCATCACAGCTGTGCCCTTACATCTACCCCCTGTTAAAATGTTTGATGGTCTCTCACAAACATTTTAAACTCTAATATGTTGTAGGACCCATTTATAAATGCCATACTCATGCATGCACCATAAATAAATGTGTAGAAGGATTTAGCCTGTTAGACTCATGCCTCTTTCTTATGCCTTCTGTTTTTAAAAATAAATACACATGGTATTTAACCATCCTTCCCTTTTATTTTGTATACTTATCTTCTTTCATGACTCCTCCTCCCTTCTCTCCCTCTGATTCTCTCCTCTCTCACACGTCGCTCTCTCTCCTCTCTATCTCTCTGATCTCTCCTACGTCTCTCTTTCTCTTCTTCCAACCTCTTCTTCTCCCCTTCGCACTCATCTAATCTCTTCTCCAGTCTATACAGCATCTCCTCCTGCCGCCTGTTTACTATTGACATTGTCTCTATGTAGTTTTTCATCTCACTAAAAGTGTCTCTCAAACAACTGTTCATCACACCCAAACTCTGGTCAATGCCGCTTAGGATATCATTAGCATCAGTGCACGTTCCTTTCTCTTCAGTGGTAATTACTCTTGCCTGGCCTGGTACCTCAAAATCTACTACTTCTTCCCGGGGTGGGGTGATCGTCATTGGTTCTGACGTCAGTAATTGGATCCTCAAATCCTCTGTTACTGCACCTTCGGATGACTGGTCCGTGGAATCTTGGTAAGTAACCGACATCCAATGTTGTGCTGATTCCGGTCTTGATAATTTGATTATATCCTCCCCAAATCTTACAGTCCTTGGAACTTGAGAAATCTGAACACATATGGCTTCTGTTAGTGGATCTACTTTAGCCAAGTGGGCAGGGGACTCCAGGTGCCTTTTGAATTTGTCATTATCTCCTGCCCTAAAGTTACAGATCGAACACATAAAGGGCACCTCGTATTCAGCTACATGCTTGTGATAATAGTGTTGTTCCACCCTGGCCTTTATCTCTATGTATCCACAGGGCGTACATCTGTAGGCTCTACCCCGCTTCATGACTTCTTTAACCATTCTGTTAGCCATATTCTGAAATTAACCAACAATGCCCTAAGTACCCAATACAATTATCTTGTTATGACCTTGACCTTTGACCTGACTAATGACCTCTGTTAAAATCGCGATAGACTCTCAAAACCCATGACGGTTTATTATCTCCTTCGTACTTCTTCAATTTGTCGTGATGCACAACGCGATCAGCACCCTCTTCTAACATCAGATAATTAATGTCGCTAATCTTCTTCAAGATGGCGCACAGCACAAATTTCATCTTAAGCTTAGGACTTATTCCGGGTTCCCTACGCTCATGTAAATACCACGCACATTCCCCAGGATTATAGCTCATACAGTTCAGTCGCGTCTCATAAGCGTACTTGTGATGTAGCGCGGCTTTCTCAAGATGGTTTCGAGCGATATCATGCGCGACTCGCATTCTCTCACGCAGCCAGTCAACATACTCACCATATGAAGTGACAGTTTCGCCATCTGTATCAAAGACTAGTCCATTTCTAAGCTCAGCAGGTATTCTTACCTCTCTCCCTAACATCATCATATTGGGACTCATACCTGTTGAAGTATTGGGAGTTGCACGGTATGCTGAAGCTAAACATCCCAGGTTCAAATCCCAATTCTCCTGCTCCCCTTTCAGGTAGGCCTTGATCATACGTACCAGAGTTTTGTTGAATCTCTCTGCCTGACCATTTCCTTTAGGATTTCTTATAGAAGTCCGAGTCTTACGAACCTCCATGAGCCTACACAGCTCTTGAAATATCTGACTTTCATAGTTACTACCTAAGTCACTATGTATTGAGAGGGGTGCACCATACCTTGCAATTACTTCATTTAAGATAACACTGGCTGTTGTTACAGCAGTTTGGTCAGGAACTGCAAATATCTCTACCCACTTAGTAAAATGATCAGTTACAACTAAGATAAATCTATTCTTGCGTGGGGTAATTGAGAATGGACCCACTAAGTCTGTTGACATAGTAGCCAAAGTGGCACCCACACCCAGACTCCCCAATGGTGCTTTTGGCTTTTTCTGTGGAACTTTATCTGCAGCACATATGTCACATTTCAGCACCCAACTATTCACATCTTCTTTCATTTCGAACCAGTAATACTTCTTTTTTACCTTTTCATATGTTTTCTTGCACCCAAAGTGTCCTCCCATCCTTGCATCATGTGCCTCCTTTAAAACTTCTACTTTCAAAGCTCTAGGAACCAACAATTGATAATACTTACTAAGACCATTCTTCTGGAAACACTCCTTGAACACTAGACCATCTTTTACACAGAGTGCATTCCAAATAATCCAATAGTGGCGTGCGGCTGGACCTTTAATTACTGCATCCTTATTTGACGGTCTTCTAAGACCTTCCAATAAACTTCCATAAACAAATGAAATATCAGGGTCATTTTTTTGATAAGCAGCTAAATCTTCAACTGAATACTCACTTAATATTACTTTGTCAAAGCAAAAAGCTGGGGTCCCAGAATTTCGCCCTGTCTTATCCCCTGCAGAGTAACATTTCTGTTCCTCATGCCTACCTTTTGACCTTGTTTCCACAGCCCTCACATTACTACCCATAATTTCACACTGTTCGCCCTCGCCTTGCTGCTCTTGAAATACACCGTTCGGCACACCGTTATAAATCTCTGCAGTTTCATCGGCCGTACGTAAACTTACCAAGCTCTGGTGAGAATCTCCACTCCCTTGCATATCAGTCATGACAGTGAGTTCAACCCCCGACTCATTACATTGTCCATTATTTTTAGGGCCCATGGACGCTGTATTTTCAGTCGCCTGATCTATGCTTTTTATACTCTCACCTTCACTTTTCAGCTGGCAAACTTTACCCTCATTCCGTTCTTTACCTTCTAGCAGCAGAGTACTCTTCATATCTAGTGCCCGTTTTACACACCTTTTGCAAGGTCCACACTTCAAAGGCTCCATCGTGTCAACCTCATTACACTGACAATCCCACAGGCTCACACATCTTGACATCCCATCAGCATTTGAATGCCCTTTTCCTCTTCTGAACTCAACACTAAAATCATAAGCTGCTAAAATCTCCAAATACCTGGCAAGCCTGCCCCTAGGTTCCTTGAAAGAGAACAAATATGATAATGCCTGGTGGTCAGTTCTTACCGTAAACCTTCTTCCAAGCAGATATTGTCTATAGTACTCCACAAAGTAACGCAAGGCAAGAAGCTCTTTATCTGTGACACAATAGTTCCTCTCAGCCTTGTTCATGATCTTACTACCATATGAGATAACTTTTTCTACACCCCCTTGAATCTGACTGAGCACACCACCAATGGCGTGATCACTTGCATCACAGTCCAAGAAGTATTCACCTTCATCAAGCGGATATGCCATGATTTCAGGACTCATCAGTGCCTCTTTGAGCTTCTCAAATGCTGCTTGACATTTCTCAGTCCATTCAAATTTCTTACCTTTCTTGGTCAGTTCTATTATGGGCTTCATCATGTCTGAAAATCCCCTAATATGACGGCGATAATAACTTCCCATACCTATGAGTGCTCGAGCTTGAGTGATGTTTTCAGGCACGGCCAACTGCAAAATCTTAGACACGTTATCTGGACTGGGACGAACACCCTTGCCTGAAATAATGTGCCCAAGAAAATGGACTTCTCCTTCAAAAAGATGGCACTTATCAGGCTTCAGTTTTATGCCTGCCATTTCTATGCGACCGAGCACCTCATCCACTCGTGCACAGTGCTCGTCAAAAGTCTTCGCAAAAACCACCACATCATCAAGATATATCAAACATGTTATCCATTGTAAACCTTTAAGGGCAGCTTCCATACACCTCTGAAATGTTGCACTCGAATTTTTCAAACCCATAGGCATGGTACAGTGCTCATACAACCCATATTTTGTTATGAATGCAGTTTTAGGTATATCTTTCTCTCGGACCCTAATTTGATGATAAGAACTCGTTACGTCGAAAGTAGAAAACAATCGCGCCCCCGCAACAGCATCTAAACAGTCTCGAGTCCTTGGTATTGGTTGGTTGTCAACGGTTGTCAATTTGTTAACCAACCTGTAATCTATACATGGCCTCACCTTTCCATCTTTCTTGCGTACCAGACACAGAGGACTACTCCAGCAACTGTGTGACTTACGTATAATACCCTGTTTTTCCATGGTTTCAATTACCTGGCGCTCTTCGTCAGCAAAAGCTAAAGGTACTCTTCTTGGGGGCACACGCACGGGCTTTGCATCCCCAGTATCTATAACATGCTCTGCCAAATGCGTCAGCCCTAAATCATACTCATCCCTTGAGAATGCATTCTGATGCTTCACTAGCAGATGTTTTATTCTGTCCCCTTCTTGCTTGGACTTACCAGAACATGACCTCTCACATAGCTGTTCTAAATGATATGGTACCTTACCCTGGAACGATAAGTCAGTCACACATTGCTCAGCCTCGGTAGCACTTTGGTTGACAAATCGGATCCGTCTCACTGCACTATTGTTACCTGCCTCAGAAGGGTCTTCCGAGTCCATTAGCTGATATATCCCATCATACCGTTCAGCATTACCAATAACACTATCTTGATTGATTGAAACAGGAAGACTTGATGGATTAAGCAACCTTACCTTTTGTGTAGGACTGGAATTCAAATCAACAACTGTACTTGCCATAACCAGAGGGCACCTATCTGTAAAACCCTCACAAGGTTCCACCAGAACATCCCTATGTCTTTCATAGTCATCTTCTGGAAATCTTTCAATAAAGACATCTATTACCTGTTCACAGTACCCTGGCACTCTGTAATGATCAGCAGCAGTCACTTTCCTAACTTTGTTATCTTTACCAACTCTGAGAATGTCAATATCTACCCCCCTAAGTCTCAAAGTACCTTTACTCAACATCAAATCTCCAGGGCCCCTTTCATCCTCCTGCATTATGTCAGCCCCCAGGAGACCTTCATCCCCTATCTCAGCTATAATTAACTCTTTGGTAAGCTGAAGTGGCCCCAACTGCAAAGTAAACATTGCCTTTCCATGTTCTTTTAGAACACTCCCCCCAGCACACGTTATGTTATGCGCCGATGGCTTGAGCTTGGGTCGCTGATCACTAGGTATCTGATCATAAATTTTCCTGCTCAGAATTGTCTGGGAAGCACCCGTATCCACAGTAAAGTAGAAAGGCACCTCACATACCATAGCATCAATATAAGCCCCTACACTGTCAGGTAAATTACGTCTGAAAACCTTTGGTCTAGTACCAGAGTCCTCAAATTTGTTTAATTGGCCCATATTTTTACCAACAAGGGTCGTCTCACGGCCAACAGAACCGACCCCTAACAGTTTAAAGGCTGAGAATTAGATTCCACCCCCTGAGAAGCCTGGTTATACCCTCTGTTTTGTGGATAAAATGGACGATGCCTCTGATAGCCCCCTTGATGCCCTGTACCATATGGCTGATTCTGCATCCCAGGTCTCCTCCCCTGCTGCCTTAATGGACATTCACGAGAAATGTGGCCTCGCTGTGAACAGGAATAACATACAATGTCTACCCTACTCTCACCTTGCCCATTAGTAGCGTTCTTTCGCAATTGCTTCTCCAGACTGTCTATTTTCTGTTGCATTGCCTTGAGTGTTTCTTCCATCTTACCTTCACCAGGAGTACCCTGAGCCTGTCCAGGCTTACTAGCTGTCTTACTCAAAGATGTTTTACTAACAGGTAAAGACGGGCTATTACCAATCTTTCGAGCCATGCTACTCCTTTTACGTTTTGACCTTTTATTCTGCTCTTGACCAGTTTCAGACTCATCATCGCTGTCTTCATACTCAGTCATAGCATAATTTACAGATCGGACATGCCTTTTACCCCGTTTGTCAGTATTACCTTCACTAACTAAAGGCCGATGACGCGTCTCTTGAAAATCAACTGCTTGAAACACAGCCTCATCAATGTCCCTCGGTTCCTTTACATACTCTACCTGAAATCTTGCCTTATCATCATAAAGCCCATCAAGAAAACGTCTTAACAAGTCTTCTTGCCTTGTATTTTCGTCCCTATTAGCATGAGCTTTGTCATATAAGCGCTTCAGCTCAGCAGCATACTCTTCCACAGACTCGCTAGGTTTCTGGTTACGATGACTAAACTGAGCCCCATAGGTCTTTTTAGTCACCACAATCCTAAACCTACTGTTTAGTTCAGACACCAGCTGTGAATAATTGCTTCTTACATCACGCCTTAGCTGCCCAAACACAAACTCACCTGCTGTACCTTGCAACCTCGGCAAAAGCTCGTCCAGCCTATCATCATCACTCCAATTTCTCCTGTCTGCAACCTCTGTGAACCTATTAAACCAAACATTCCATGGTTCTTTACCTGTGAAAATAGGCAGCTTAGTTATCTCCCTTGGCAACACTGGCTCACCAGAATATTGCTGTCTCTGAGAATGATAAATGTCCCTGTCATCATCTGAATCTGAATAACCATACCTGCTATAGAACATAGACCTTCTATTTGGCCTTGGCCTCCTCCCAAGCTCTGACCTATTACCTCTATTCTGTACTGAAGCCGATGCAGGCTGTTCCACAGATTGCCCACGACGTACCTCCCCCAATAAGGTGTTAATGTTTTCATTAATGGCCTGGTTTGACTCCCTTATTGTCTGCACCAAATCATTTGTCATTTCTTTCATTGCCCTTGTTACCTCATTATCTCCCCTTGGCACATGCCTTGCTGCATCACCCTCAGCATGCCCATTATTAACCGTGTCAATGCCTTCAGAGTGCTCTCCTTCTTCTCTCTCACACCCTTGACGCGCAATAGGCAGCTCGAAACCTGGGTTTTCCCTACGCGTTATAGCCCCGCCCCTCGCGCCTGTATCTGACTCATCAGCGCTGTCATGCTCGTTTTCCATGGCACTTAACGTTATATCGCTACCACTGCCAGCGCCTTCAGCCTCATTGTCTCTCCTTTTCAAATTTCTCCTTTTACCCATAATGCCTGAAATTACATTTTAGGCTTAACTGAATTATACAGCCAAATAAATTGCATTGCTATAAGTCCGTATCACTCTACTCTAAACCCCATGAGTCCGTATCACTGGATCTGTACACTGCCTATACTCCGTTAAGACATCCACACCAAACTTGGCATGCTGCTGCTCAATATCTTCCATAGGCTTCACAGATCCCACTGTTCTGACACCATTTTAGTTGGAGGGGGATGGGTGACGGGGTCAAGGTCACCCATAATAGCTTCACGCACAACGGGAACCACGTGTTAAGGGGTTGTCAGGCTGGGGCAGTAGTAGAGCAGAGCGATACGGACATAAGTGATCACAATGTACGGACATAACTTAATGGAGAGACGACAGAGGGTGAAGGACGACTAAGGCAGAGTCTGCTAAATAAATATTATAATTTCATTAAACGACACGTAATGCCGAAATAGAACCTTGTTTCTTCTCCCCAGGCAGTAAACCATAGGACTTGAACTGTACCCTTGCCATTGCTTGTCTGGAGGTCTCTAGATCTTTACAGCACTTAGTTAAGGTCGAATCAGGTCACATCAAGGTCAAGGTCATCAAAGAGGTATTTGAGAACCCACAGTGAGGGGCATAACCCCACAAGGCGTAGGTTCAATAATACCTCCCAGCATATATGACATAACATTCATATGTATTACATTTATACATAGTGCAAATTCTATAGCTAGTTCTGTACTTGCATTAAGTTCAAGAAATCTGATGAATCCTAAATTGCAGATGAACATCAGCATGACTGAAGTATAAACGATTTTCAGCAAAGGCATGGCATAACTCATGCATCCTGAGAACCGATCCCTTAAACACGATTGGCTAGTAGTGTGTGCATGCTTGCGGATAACGTTAGCATAACTAACGCATAGAAGTAAGCATCAGCATAACTGACACATAGCCGGCTTCAGATAAGACATGGCATAACTCATGTATACATACTGAAAACCGGGGCCCTTAATGTATGTGTGTATGCTTAACCCTTAAGTCAGTTAAGAAATTAACTTGAAAGTGGTAGGTAGATTAACTGCTTCCGGTAGTTAAACTCGCATAGTAACTTTGATCACCTTAATGTCCCTAGCTTTAAACTCTTAATTGTTAATTAATTGCTTAAGTGAAAGCTTAATGCCACAAAGTTATTCTATTCAAAGTTAAGGAAAATATTTAATCAAGTTAAACATTTTAAAAATCCTGTTACAAACTGTATAACAGAATGATTTGTAAAAAGTTGGAATATCAACAAGAAACAATAAAATAAAACTTTATCTTTGCTCTCTCAGGCTCTTTCATCCCTTGTACATGTAGCTCTGTTATCTGTATCAAGGCCATCTAAAAATAGCATCAAGTCACTTCCGCATTCTTTGGGTATTCCCCTTTTACCAGAACGAGACTATAGTCTGTACCAACGAACCGCATCACCCATGGCCACTAACTAGGTCACCATATCTTGAAGGAGCCTGAAAGTCCAAACTCATAACACAAAGGCTAACAGATTAAATAACAATAAAAAAGGAAAAATCAAACCCGAACTCTTCAGAATAATAACGGCAACCACACATCAGCTTCCATCCTTACTTTGTTGTTCGTCACTGCCTACTAAGAAATATTCTAGGATTAATAGATAAGTCTTTCTGCGATCGCTGAGTCTTCTGGCCTGATCTGATGGAAGAACAGAGAACAGAATGAGCGGTAAAAGGATACTCTCTCTTATATACTAAAATCGCTGGGAGCGTTGTACGAATCTGTAAGAAAATGTACGATGGGATATGTTGAACTCGTACGATTTTGTTAGAGACATCACATGGCTAATTTGCATACTGTCAGCACCCGCCGACAAACTCGGATTTCCAGACAGTATTATTACTTCTGTAATAGAATTAAATACTAAATCACCCACAATCACCTGTAATTGAAACAAACTAAATATTCGTTAAACTATCTGGTCCTAAAACTAGTAATTAAAGTCTAGTCGGCACGTAAAACTCATCTTGTCGTCGTACGGGAACAGCCTCTTGCGCGTGCTCCAATTGAATTCTGGTATAGTCCGTCAAGTACACAACAATACAGTAATGGCCGACTTCATTCTCGTAGTGCATTTCTGCAGATCTGAAGTTGATTATATCGTCTCAACGCCATGTCAGCTGTCGTCGACGGCAGTATCTATTACAGTTCAGTCAATTACAACTGTCCATGCGGGTAATTACTCCTGTCTAAAGCGCAGTGTCAGTCATGGACTCGTCCATTATGAATGTCATAGGTTTTCGCGATGGATAGTTTGTTTACATTTCTTTCCCACTGGGTTTTGGTCTGTTGTGAGGAGTTCAGGGCCTCTAGAACCGGGTCACACCGTCTGTCGTATTCAGTTCTGTAGCACAATCATACATCATCATCATTTCTTACCAACTCAGTCCTACTTGAACTTCCCCTTCTGTGTTACCTTATAACAGAGAATATAAGAAGATAGATAGATAGATAGATATAATAATCATCATCATCATCACTCGGCGACCATCATCATCATCCCTCACCAATTCAGTCCTACTCCCCCTTCTGTGTTACGTTATAATAATCATCATCATCATCACTCGGCGAACACAACCATCGTAACTCACAGTCACCGTCGTCAATATGACGATCACATCACCATCATCTCCGGACCTTGGTGAATAAATGTCGACTTGACCTTTACTCTGTATCATCATCATCACAACCACTGCTACCACTATCATCATCATCATAATCATTATCATCACAGCTGTGCCCTTACAATATATGTTTGACCCCCAGAAACCCCATTTTCATTTTGTGAAACTTGGGTTTAGTGGGGTAAACATTATTTTCCTTATTTTTGCTGAAAACATAGATTGCTGGTACTCTTTAGTACTCTTTATCTGAAGCGGTTCTAACGAGTACCCACAATCTATGTTTTGGAGCAGACTTGACAAAAATAAAGTATACCCTTGTTAATCCCCGATTTTCTTTATGTATAGTTTGGTCTTCAAGGGTTTCAAATACGCATGATGAAGATGACTCGAATCGCCCCCGCCCATCGGGGCCTGGAGAAACAAAATGGGCTACACAGTGCTTCCGCGCAGAGTTGAAACCGACCGAACTTGAGCACAGGTAAACAGCTTAGGTCTAAGCATGCCCAGGAAAAGTGATGCGAGTCGGACCACTCCTTAAACCCCGCGGTTTCTATTGGCGGTAGGGCTTGAGATGTCATTTCATCTCAATGTCGTGTAAAATCCCACAAAATCGGAAGCAACGTCTCCAAAATGACTTAAATAGTGTTGACGGGGACGTAAAACCTCAACTCAAACAAACAAACAGATAACTCGAAAAGCTTTCTTAATTCGAAAGAATGTTTCCAAGCAAAGAATAAGAATGTGCGTAAATACTGCGCGGAAGCGCAGGCAGATGCATGTATGTGTGTGCGGAGTGCGTTTTAGTTGTAAGTTTCACAAACAACTAAGGTAAAATATATACGGGCCTACTACCACTACCACTATATCTTTAAATACCACTATTAATACCACTATTATATCTGCCATAACTACTACAACTACAGCTATATAAGCCTGCCCAGGAAAAGCGTGGAAAGGTAAACTGACCGGCTCAAAAATGACCTAAAACAGTGTTAACTGGACTGTTAAACTCCAATACAAACAAAACTACTACCGCCACTATTCATGCTACCTCACGGGCCTCCGTGGCCTAGTGGATAAGAGCGCTGACTCTTAGTCATTAGGTCTCTCACCGCCGTAGGTTCGAGCCTCGCTCGGGCTACGTGTGAGACGCCAAGTTCTGCAACGGAAGGTCAGGTGGTTTTTCTCCGGGTACTCCGGTTTTCGCCCACCTCTGATTAACGATCGGCTCGATATGAGTGAAATAATTTTGAAAGGGCCGTAAAACCCAAACCAAAAAAAAAAAAAAAAAAAAAAAATCATGCTACCTCTGTAACCACTACTTCATCTATGTCTACCACAGTCACTAGTACAAGTAGTTGTAGGAGTAGTAATTCATATAGCAGAAGTAGTACAAGTATAACTAGTAGTAGTAGTAGTAGTAGTAGTAGTAGTAGTAGTTGTTGTAGAAGTAGAAGTAGTAGCAATAGAAGTAGAAGTAGTAGGTATAGTAGTAGTAGTAGTTGCAGTAGTAGTAGCAGTTATAATCGTAGTAGGTGCAGTAGCATAAGCAGCAGCAGCAGTAGTAGCAGTAGCAGAAATAGTAATAGTAGTAGTTTCTTTGGTTGAATTTTGATTTAACGTTCCCGTCAACACTACTTAGGTCTTTTTGGAGATGTTGCTTCAAGTTTAATTTGTTTGATTTAGATTTAATGTCCCCGTCAACTCTGTATAGGTCATTTTGGAGACGTTGCTTGCAATTTTGTGGGACTTTTACCCAATATTGAGATGAAATGACATCTCACGCCTAGCCGCCCAATGAAACCAGCATGGACTGTCAGACTCGCACCACTTTTCCTGGGCAGGCTTAGAACCTCTAAGCAGTTTACCAGTACTCATGTGCGGTCGTTTCAGCTCTGCGCGGAAGCATCATGCAGCCCAATCTATTTCTTCAAGTCCCGATGGGCGGGGCCGTGCTTCCAGTTTTGTGGGACGTTCACCCGACACTGAGATGACATAGCATCTCAAGCCCTGTCGTCGAATTATATGCATTGAACGGTCTGACTCACATTACTTTGCATGGGAAGGCTTAGTCCTTTTAAGCGGTTTACCAGTACTCGTTCTTCGGTTTCAGAACTGCGTGGAAGCGCCTTGCGGCCAAATCTATTTCTCCAAGCCCCGATGTCTGTTTTTTTTTTCTTTTTTTATTGGAGTTTAACGGTCCAGTCAGCACTTTTTTATGTAATTTATGAGCCGGTCAGTTTTTCCTATCCACAATTTCCTGGGCAGGATTAACCAGTACAGTGCACTTTCTTTCGCTAGAAACTGGCAACTGGCGGAAGGGAGAGCATGACCGTAGAAACGATTGCATGATCAATCTCCACGAAAGAATGTTGCCGACCCCGGCAGGTATCGAACCTGTGTCCTCCTGATCACCAGTAAAACGCGCATCCGACTCAGCTACCGAGGCCGGCACCAAGCCCCGATGAGCGGTTTAGTAGTAGTAGTATTGTTGGTAATGGTAGTAGAAGTAGAAGTAGTAGTTGTAGTAGTATTTTGTTTGGTTTGATTTGAGGTTTAACGTCCTCGCTAACACTATTTAGTTCATTTGAGACGTTGCTTCCAATTTTGTGAGACTTTCACCCGACACTGAGATAAAATGACATCTAAATCCCTGCCGCTGAATGAAAACAAAAGGTTTATAAGCATGGACGCGCCGACTCGCAACAATTTTCCTGGGTAGACTTAGACGTTCTAAGCGGATTACCAGTACTCATGTGCGGTCGGTATCAGCTCTGCGTGGAATCATCGTTTCTCCAAACCCCGATGGGCGGGGGCGGTGTAGTAGTAGTAGTAGTAGTAGTAGTAGTTGTAGTTTCAGTTGTAACATTGGTTAAAGTGGTAGTAGTAGAAGTAGTAGTATAAGTATTTTGTTTGTTTAATTTGAGGTTTAACGTTCCCGTGAACACTATATAGGTCATTTTGAAGACGTTGCTTCCAATTTTGTGGGACTTTTACCCGGCATTGAGATGAAATGAAATCTCAAGCCCTGTCGCTCAATGAAATCAATAGGGTTTATAAGCATGGATGGTCCGACTCGCGCGTATAAGTAAATATTGCAGTAGTAGTAGTAGTAGTAGTAGTAGTAGTAGTAGTAGTTTTGAAAGTAGTGATAGCAGTACAAAAGTTGTAGTTGACTGATTAATTATTTTTGGATTTATCGACATGTCAACCCTTTCGGGTCAGTTTGTGTCGTCTCTAAGAGAAAGAGAGAAAAGAGATAGAAGAGATAGTAGAGGAGATGAAAGTGAGGGACAGAGGAGAAAGAGGAAAAGACTGGAAGTGTGGAAAGATAAGAACAAACAACACCCCCTCTACCCTTACCTGCTGTTAGGACATCAGGCCTTATCCAACTGCAGGCCAATATCAGTTGACACAAGATACACGCCACCTTTGCCTCACCCACCAGTCCCACAGAAGTAGTAGTAATACAAGTGGTTAGTGTGTTAGTAATATTAGATGGTGATGACTTCATGTATTACCGTGCGGCGTGAAGGTAAAAGCAGTAGTAGTAGCTGTAGTAGTAGTAGTAGTAGTAGTAGTAGAAGTAGTAGTAGTAGTAGTAGCAGTAGTGGTAGTAGTAGTAGTAGTAGTAGTAGTAGTAGTAGTAGAAGTAGTAGTAGTAGTAGTAGCAGTAGTGGTAGTAGCAGTAGTAGTAGTAGTAGTAGTAGTAGTAGTAGTAGTAGTAGTAGAAGTAGTAGTAGTAGTAGTAGTAGTAGTAGTAGTAGTAGTAGTAGTAGAAATGATAGCAGCAGTTTTTTGTTTGTTTGATTTGAGGTTTAACGTCCCCGTAAACACTGTATAGGCCATTTTGGAGACGTTGCTTCCAATTTTGTGGGACTTTTACCCGACATTGAGATGAAATGACATCTCAAACCCTGTTGCTCAATGAAACCAATACTGTTTATAAGCATGGATGACGCGCACCGCTTTGCCGGGACAGGCTTCGATCCTCTAAGCGATTTTCCAGTACTCGTGTGCGGTCTGTTACAGCTCTGCGTGGAAGCATCATGCAACCCCTCTGTTTCTTCAAGCCCCGATGTTCGGGGACCCGACTGTAGCAGCAGAAGCAAAAATAGAAGTAGAAGTAGTAGCAGTAGTAGTAAAAATAGAAGTAGTAATAGTAACAGTGGTAGAAAGAGTAGCAGTAGTATTAGAAGTAGTAGTAGTAGTAGTTGTCGTAGTAGTAGAAGTTGTAGTAACAGTTGTTGTTGTAGAAGTAGTACTAATAGTAATAGTAGTAGTAGCTGTTGTTGTTGTTGTTGTTGTTGTTTTTGTTGAAAAAGTAATAGAAGTGGCAGTAGCAGAGGTGGTGGTAGTAGTAATAGTAGTTGTAGTAGTAGTAGTGGTAGTGGTAGTAGCAGAATTAGTAGTGGTAGTAGTAGTAGCAGTAGTTGTAGAAGTAGTAGCAGTAGAAGCCATAGTTGTAGCGATAATGAGAAGATTAGTAGCAGTTAAAGTTGTAGTAGTGTTTTAAAATGTAGAAATGTTTGGAACAGAAGAAGCCATTGTAGCAGTAGTAGTGTTGTTATATTATTGGCAGAAGTCGTATTATTATAACTTCTATGATTATTATTATTATTAGTAGTAGTAGTTGAAGTAGTAGTAGTTGCAAAAGAAATAGTAGTTTTAATTACAATTGCAGGTGCAGTAGCATGCGCATTAGTGAAACTTGTAGAAGTAGTAGCTGTCACAACAACTACAAACTTACAATAATAGCTACTACTACTGCTACTGCTACTACTACTTTTACTTCTACTACTTCTATTTCTACAACTTCTACTACTACTACTTTTTTCATAGTAGTAGCAACTGTAACTGTAGTACTGAAATAGTAGTAATAGTAGTAGTAGAAGTAGTAGTTGTAGTTATAGTAACAGTAGTAGCAGAAGTAGTAGTAGTGATAGTAGCTGTCGTAGTAGTAGAAGTAGTAGTAGTTGTTGTAGTAGAAGTAGTAGTAATAGTAGTAGTAGGAGTAGTAGTAGTAGTAGTAGTAGTAGTTGTTGTTGTTGTTGTTGTTGTTGTTGTTGTAGAAATATTTTAAGTATTAGAATAAGCAGTAGCAGTAGTAGTAGAAGTAGTAGTAGAAGAAATAGTTGAAGTAGTATCAGCATTAGAAGTGGTAGTGGGAGTAGCAGTAATAGCACTAGTAGTAGAAGTAGTAGCAGTAGAAGCCATAGTTGTAGAGATTATGACAATACTAGTAGCAATTATAGTAGTAGTAGTGCTTTACAATGTAGAAGTGTTTGGAGTAGAAGAGGCCAATGTAGCAGTAGTAGTGTTGTTGTCTTATTAGTAAAAAGCGTATTATCATTACCATTATTAGTTTAAACTAATTTATTTAAGTTTGATTGCGATGGAAACTTCAAGCTTATTTAATCGCTCTCGAACACTCATTCCGGATATTTCACACGCGCGAGAGAGAGGCAGTGACTGTTACACCACTGCTACCCATTTACACCTGGGTGAAGTTAGGCAGTGTCATTACGTGTCTTACATAAGGAGACACCTCGATACCGGGTGACGGATTCGAACGCACAACCTCTCGATCATGAGTCGAACGTGATAACCACTTGCGCTATCGAGGATGACAATTACCATTATCATTATTATTATTATTAGTAGTAGTAGTAGTAATAGTAGTTGTTGCAAAAGTAATAGTAGTTTTAATTGCAATTGCAGGTGCAGTAGTATAAGCATAAGTGAAACTTGTAGAAGTTGTAGCTGTAACAACAACTACTAATTCTACAATAGCAGCTACTTCTACTGCTACTACTACTACTACCACTACTACTACTCTAGTAGTAGAAGTAGTATATGTGGCAATGGTAGTAGTAGCAGTAATAATATAAGTGGTAGTTCTACTACTTATACAACAACTACAACATCTAATACAGCTATTATTTCTACTGCTACTGCTACTACTACTACTACTACTTCAACTACTAGTACTGCTGGAATTCTACTACTGCTTGTTCTTCCTACTTATAATTCTGTTACTGCTAATATTACTTTCAATACCACTGCTGCTGCTACTCCTACAATATCAGTAATACCACCGAAACTTCTACTTCTACTTCTGCTTCTTCTACTACTGCTACTACTTCTACTAATGTGTAGAGACTTTTCACAATCCCGTAACTTATACTTCAAAGCTGACACTTTGAAACAATTGTTTCAAGATGTACCTGTTGATAATATAATTTTATTCTTAAAAGAAATTGGACTTTTTCATAAGATTTAACTGTTTTTTCATAAGATTTAACTGTTTAAGATTTTTATACATATCAGACTAACTTTTTCAGTTTTAATATCCTCATAATTCTTCATGCCGTTTAACCATTTACCGCTTGACGCTTATAAACACAAATCATCATCATCATCATCACTGTTACAACTGCAAATACTATTACAAAAAGTAGTAGTATAACTAGTAGTAGAAGTAGTAGTAGTAATAGTCGTAGTAGTAGTAGTAGTAGTAGTGGTAGTAGTAGAAGTAGTAGTAGTAGCTGTTATTGTAGAATGTGTAGTTGTTGTTACAGCTACAACTTCTATAAGTTTCACTTATGCTTATGCTACTGCACCTGCAATTGCAATTTAAACAACTATTACTTTTGCAACTACTACTATTACTATGACTACTACTTCTACTACTACTAATAATAATGGTAATTTTCAGCCTCGATAGCGCAGTGGTTAACGCGTTCAACTCATGATCGAGAGGTTGTGTGTTCGAATTCGGCACCCGGTATCGAGGAGGTGTCTCCTTGTGCAAGACACGTAATGACACTGTGGTGCAATAGTCACTGCCTCTTTCTCGCGCGTGTGAAAACATCCGGAATGAGTGTTCGAGAGCGATTAAATAAGCTTGCAGTTTCCATTGCAATCGAACTTAAATAAATTAGTATAAACTAATAATGGTAATGATAATACGACTTCTACCAATAAGACAACAACACTACTACTGCCACAATGGCCTCGCCTACTCCAAACACTTCTACATTTTAAAGCACTAGTACTACTATGATTGCTACTAATATTGTCATAATCGCTACAACTATGGCTTCTACTGCTACTACTTCTACAACTAGTATTACTACTGCTACTCCTACTTCCACTACCACTTCTAATGCTGATACTACTACCACTACTTCTTCTACTACTACTGCTTATTCTAATACTTATAATACTTCTACTATAACAACAGCAACAACTACTACTACTGCTATTGCTACTACTTCTACAACAACAACTACTACTACTTCTACTACTGCTACTACTTCTTCTACTACTACAACTACTACTGCTACTTCTTATTCTAATTCTACTACTACGAAAACTACTATCACTACTACTACTTCTGCTACTACAGTTACTATAACTCCAACTACTACTTCTACTACAATTACTACTATTAATACTTTTACTACTGCTACACTAATACTACTTATACTACTCTTCTACTACTACTACTACAGTTGCAACTGCTACTACTATGATCAAAGTAGTAGTAGTAGAAGTTGTAGAAATAGAAGTAGTAGTAGTAGTAGTTGTGGTAGTAGTAGTAGTAGTAGTAGTAGTAGTAGTAGTAGTAGTAGTAGTAGTAGTAGTAGTAGTAGTAGTAGTAGTAGTAGAAGCTGCTATTGTAGAGTTTGTAGTTGTTGTGACAGAAGTTTCACTAATGCTTATGCTACTGCACCTGCAATTGTAATTAAAACTACTATTTCTTTTGCAACTACTACTACTACTACTTCAACTTCTACTACTAATAACAACAATCATAAAAGTTATAATAATACGGATTCTACCAATAATACAACAACACTACTACTGCTACAGTGGCTTCTTCTATTCCAAACACCTCTACTTCTTTAAACACTACTACAACTATAACTACTACTAATATTGTGATAATCGCTACAACTATGGCTTCTACTGCTACTACTTCTACTACTACTGCTACTTTTGCTATTACCACTACCACTATTACTGCTGTTACTATCACTACTACTTCTACTGCTACTACCTCTTCTGATACTGCCATTTCTATTACTTCTGCAACAAAAACAACAGCAACAACAACTACTTCTACTACCATCAGTACTACTTCTACAACAACAACTTCTTCTACTACTTCTACTACTACGACAACTACTACTACTACTACTACTACTACAACTTCCAATCCTACTGCTGCTACTCCTACTACTGCTACTACTACTACTACTTCTATTTTTACTACCACTACTACTACTACTACTACTTCTATTTTTGCTTCTGTTGCTACTATCGGGCCCCGAACCGCGGGGCTTGAAGAAATAGATGGGCTGCACGATGTTTCCACGCAGAGCAGTGGTCGTTTCAGTTTCAGCTCTGCGTGGAAGCCGTTAAACTCCAATATAAAACAAAAAAAAAAAAAACAGACATCGGGGCTAGGAGAAATAGATTTCGCCGCATGGTGCTTCCACGCAGAGCTGAAACCGACGAACGAGTACTGATAAACCGCTTAGAAGGACTAAGCCTTCCCATGCAAAGTAATGTGAGTCAGACCGTTCAATGCATATAGTTGGACGACAGGGCTTGAGATGTCATTGCATCTCAGTGTCGGGTAAAAGTCCTACAAAAGTGTAAGCACGGTCCCGCCCATCAGGACTTGAAGAAATAGATTGGGCTGCATGATGCTTCCACGCAGAGCTGAAACGACCGCACATGAGTACTGGTAAACTGCTTAGAGGTTCTAAGCCTGCCCAAGAAAAGTGGTGCGAGTCGGACAGTCCATGCTGGTTTCTTTGGGCGGCGGGGCGTGAGATGTCATTTCATCTCATTGTTGGGTAAAAGTCCCACAAAACTGGAAGCAACGTCTCCAAAATGACCTACACAGAGTTGACGGGGACGTTAAATCTAAATCAAACAAACAAACAAAACTGGAAGCAACATCTCCAAAATGACCTAGATATTGTTGACGGGAACTTTAAATCTCAATTCACCCAAAGAAACTACTACTATTACTACTTCTGCTACTACTACTGCTGCTGCTGCATATTCTACTGTACCTACTACGATTATAACTGCTACTACTACTGCAACTACCGGCCCCGATAGCTCAGTTGGTAGAGTGTCCGCTCCGGGGAACGGGAGGTCACGGGTTCGATCACGGGCCGCGACATACCAAAGTCGTTAACAATGGTACTAGCTGCTCCTCGCTTGGCACTCAGATTTACGGGGTAGAGCTAGGACTGGTCGACCCAGTGTCAGGATAATGTGACTGGGTGTGGTATCATGTAATGTGTCTAGGACATGATACTTCAGTGTGGCAGCACTATAAAAGTGAGCATTGAGCTCCCTGTCGCAACCAGACACCGTCGTGATATGACTGAAAAATTGTTGAAAGCGACGTTAAACCCGAATTCACACACACACACTACTGCAACTACTACTACTACTATACCTACTACTTCTACTACTATTGCTACTTCTTCTACTGCTACAACTACTACTACAACTAGTTATACTTGTACTTCTATGCTACTACTACTACTACTAATAATAATAACGCGAATGATAAGACTGATTATGCTACTGCACCTATTACAATTATATCTACTACTACTGCAACTGCTACTTCTACTACTATTACTACTACTACTTCAGCTGTTACTGATTCTGCTTCTACTACTACTACTGCTGCTACTACTACTACTACTACTACTACTACTACTGCTGCTGCCGCTTGTTCTGCAATAACAATTACTACTACTACAACTACTTTTACTAGTGACTGTAGTAGACATAGATGAAATAGTGGTTAAAGAGGTAGCGTGAATAGTGGCGGTAGTAGTTTTGTTTGTATTGGAGTCTAACAGTCCAGTCAACACTGTTTTAGGTCATTTTTGAGCCAGTCAGTTTTCCTATCCACGCTTTTCCTGGGCAGGCTTATATAGCTGTAGTTGTTATGGCACATATAATAGTGGTATTAATAGTGGTATTTTAACTTATAGTGGTAGTGGAAGTAGGCCCGTATCCTTTTTACCTTAGTTTGTGAAACTTACAACTAAAACGCACTCCGCACAAACATACATGCATCTGCCTGCGCTTCCGCGCAGTATGTACGCACATTCTTATTCTTTGCTTGAATAACACAAGACATTACGAAAACACGCCTTTTCAGATATACTGGAAAATTTTACAACCCAGAAACGAAATGTTTCGGATTTCTTTTTTCAGACAAAAACGAATGAGTTTGCGCCCCCTCCCCCCCCCCCCCACCCCACGCACCTCCTCCTCCCCCCCCCCCTCCAATCCCCAACACACCCTTTTTCTTTAATAGGAAACAGGAAACATTCTTTCGAAATAATAAAGCTTTTCGAGTTATCTGTTTGTTTGTTTGAGTTGAGGTTTTACGTCCCCGTCAACACTATTTAAGTCATTTTGGAGACGTTGCTTCCAATTTTGTGGGATTTTACACGACATTGAGATGAAATGACATCTCAAGCCCTACCGCCAATAGAAACCGCGGGGGTTTAAGGAGTGGTCCGACTCGCATCACTTTTCATGGGCATGCTTAGACCTAAACTGTTTACCTGTGCTCAAGTTCGGTCGGTTTTAACTCTGCGTAGAAGCACTGTGCAGCCCATTTTATTTCTCCAGGCCCCGATGGGCGGTGGCGATTCGAGTCATCTTCATCATGCGTATTTGAAACCCTTGAAGACCAAACCATACATAAAGAAAATCGGGGATAAACAAGGGTATACTTTATTTTTGTCAAGTCTGCTCCAAAACATAGATTGTGGGTACTCGTTAGAACCGCTTCAGCTAAAGAGTACTAAAGAGTACCAACAATCTATGTTTTCAGCAAAAATAAGGAAAATAATATATACCCCAATAAACCCAAGTTTCACAAAATGAAAATGGGGTTTCTGGGGGTCAAACATATGTAGGCGTGTATTCTTGATGCTTGAACATTGTATATCTGGAACTAAACCCCACATGATAAAATGCAAAACATTTTATTATACGCTTAGATAAATTTTAATATATCAAATCAGACTGATTATCCCGTGATTTTTTCAAGGGTGCAATAAACGCTCTTGATTCTCATTAAAATTTGAAATTATTGAGTGTTTACACAGCATGAATTGGACAGGTATATCAAAGACGCCGCAAGAAAGATAAGAGCCTTATCCAAAAAATGTGGATATGTAAGCGGCATTTTGATTGGATAATTGGAAAATTAGAAATAGCGGTCTACTTGCATTTACGGGTAGACCTGCATTTTACGGGTACACTCCTATTTTTACGGGTATACCCGCATTTTAAGATGCGGGTACACCCGTAAATTTAGGGGTATACCCGCAAATATAGGGGTGTACCCGTAAAATGCAGGTCTACCCGTAAAATGCGGGTAGACCGCTAAATGCGGGTGTACCTGCAAATTTACGGGTACACCCGCATTTGAAATAGGGGTGTACCCGCAAATTTAGGGGTGTACCCGCAAATTTACGGGTATACCCGTATATCTAAAATGCGGGTAGACCGGTATCGGTCATTTTGACCCTTTTGGTACACCATAGTGTGGGGAGAGTTGGGGTTAGGGGGGCCTAAATCGATTTTACGTGGCCACAGTCTTCGCCCTTACTTCCGTCGCGATTTAGACAAATGCTTTGTTCAGTCCGCATGAAGGCCTCCTAACTCATCAGTGCAACATCTCCGTGAAGACACAAAAAATCGAATAACCACAGAGATGAAACAACGGTGAGGACTCGACAGCAAGAAACCACTGAAATGCTGGAGCAAAAGAAAACCAACAGTTAGACTCCGATGGGCCTGACCAGAGACAGATCATCGGGCACCATCCAACATTACATAGAATTAGATTCTCTCTAACTGCCAGTAAGCCTTTACGCTGGATCCGTCATAGAATCTGAGGCTTGACCCATCGAAGTATGTTGTTGACATTAATATGGATTGATTCTCAATCTGCTGCTGTAACATCCTTTATATTTTTTTCTGTAATGGTCGGGGGGGCGGGGGGGAAGGGGTCCGGCACCTACAAGAGCAGGCAATGAATGTCCTTGCGGTTTGGTATTGGGGTCTAAAAATACATTGAGGTAGTTGGATAAAATTAAAACCCTCACTATACTCCAAACGGACTTATAGTGTCAACAAAATTATGCGATTATGATGTACCATTTCTGAACATACAAAACTGCATTTGAGCTCTGCTGTGCCGTTTCCAACCTCTTCTAAAATATCAACGTACGACATTTTGATTTTTTTAGACAATCAGGCTGACGTTTTATGTGAATCACCTGAACTCTACATGTACGTTAGCCTGATTTTCTCCAAAAATAGGGAAAATATAAAAAAATGTTGTCTGCTGTTATTTGCTCAGCGCAGAAGAGGTTAAAAATCGCACAGCAGAGCTCATTTAAACCAAAACAGCTCAGGTAACCAAAAAACAACAACAACAACAAAAAACAAAACAAAAAAAAAAACATCTTAATAGTTTCATTCAGCTGCTTCAAAACGGTATATTGGACACTAATATGACTGAGCTGTAATGATTATTTGGGCGGTTTCTTTTATTAGGACTTCAACAAAACGCTGAAAATAAACTTCAGACAATTACAAGGCAACAATTGCTTCTCCTCTCCGCCGATTCCACGCCTTGGTCAAAATTCGGCGAGTTCGGCGTACGCCGGTAGTTCGCCTACTGGGTGAGCCGGTCACGTGAGAAGTTCCGATAAAACGTACTCGCCGTTTCGCCGTCACGTGATCCAATTCAATCGAGTACCTTGCCGATTGCGGATCACCACCGGCCGATGATCAGCGAAGCAAAAGAACACTGACCGGTGAATCAAAAACGCCCGTTTTGGTTCGTAAGTTTACCGGAACGGACCTAATTACCGGAACGGACCCATTTCCCCCCATTTTTATGCATTTTTAATTATATTTTTTATTTAATTTTTTCACCTGCATATTGAGTTGACCACTCAAGAAAATACCATATTTGAAAATCCTTTTATTACCTAAACTTGTGCAATATTAAGAAACTTAAACATTGTTACATCGCAGTATGACCATGGTGACACAGTATTACTTTAGATTATTTTAGACGAGATAAATCACACTTATATCCTTGTAAACTTTAGTTTTCTCTATGGTTTTCAAGGAGTTCATTACATGGATTTGATAATGTGATTATTATCCCCAGGCTTTAGCGTAGGGGATAATGTAATCACCTCCGTCTGTCCGTCCGGCCATTATGCTATCTCCTCCTAAACCGTTAGTAAGAATCCAACCAAATTTGGTGAATGGGTTTCTCATGAGTGGGGCGTGCAAGAGCACATTTACTTTGGGCCGAGTCCCCAGGGGCCATTGGAAGGTTTTAAAAGGTATGTCAATAAAATTCAATTACAAGGTCAATTCTGTAGCTTTTGATACCATACTTTGCAGAGGTAATGAGTGAGTGAGTGTTTCAGTTTTACGTACCACCAACGGCTAAGGTCATACGGAGACGGGACCTCGGTTTAAAAACTCATCCGAAAGTCTGAAGAAGCCCGGGATCGATCCTGCGATCCCTGGTTAACAAGGCGAGTAGCGTAACCACTACACCACGGAGGCTTCTTTTGCAGAGGTATGTAATGATAAAATGCAAAACATATTGAGCGAGATATCGGCTGTGACCCCTGGGCCATGTCCAAGGCGCTGGACTGTGGGGGTCGGGGTCAAAATTTAAGTGTTTTTGTTTTCAGAACATAGTCGCGTGTCATATCAAATCGAAAGGGTGATTAGTAGAATATAATACGAGTCAAATTTTGACCCTGGGGTCAGATTAGAGCCCTGGCGAGGGGTCAAAGTGTCAAATGTAAATAAAATTCAATAACAAAGTCAATTTGATAGATTTTGATGTCAAACTTTGCAGAAATAATCAGTAATGAAATATGAAAAAAACATACTAACCGAGGTTTGGGCTGAGACCCCTGGTCGTTACACAGGGGCTGGAATTGGGGTCGGGTAGAGGACGTGTGATGTTATTTGGTACTTATCCCCTTTTTGGTTGAAGTGTGGGTATTTGCGATGGCGTGCCATCGATCGCATTCTAGTTTCTGCTTATTTCTCCTGTTGGTACGTTTGTCACCCCTTAGAGCTCCTTTGAGATATACAAAGGGGGTCTTTCAAGGTATAGGAAATTTGCATTGGTTTCTGCCCACGCTTGGATTTTGATTAAATTATGCACAATAATTGCCTTGGGTATAACCATCATAATTACGATGCATTCACTTTTAAATTTTATTCCCGTAGTAAATTTATTAGATATTTTATGAAGTGTCTATCACAACAGAGAGTACTCTCATATAAACTTGTCTACAGTATTCAGAGTTTCATATATCTAATGCTGCTTTGTTTTATGAATTAAAGCCATAATTGGTGAGTTAGTTGATACTATGAATGACCTCATATGTCTAGTAATAGTGGCTGGGCATTCAGTTTTCTTTGATGGTGTCTCCATATTTCAGCTCCTATTTTTGTATTCATTAAAACTATATATGCATTTTTACCATGTTCCAATTTTTGTCAAGACACCATTTTAGCATAAAAACTACCCACATATCTTAGGAACATGTTGATGAATTTTGATGGAAATTGAAGACCGGTAACATTGTGTTTTAACAGACTGAATACTGATAGTCCTGATTCAGCAAAATGTGAAATTATATGGTTATCATGTTTTGGTCATTCTGTTTAATAATACTTTACTATTGCTTTCAATTTGGATGGCTATAGTATATTATGGTTTGTGTAAGTAGTTCATAGCATACTTATAAGTATTATTTCAAAACATCCATTTCAGTTAATTTGCCCCCTATGGAACAAACTATTTTGTCTACAGAACTATACCGCAAAGTTTTTGATGACAAACGTCATCAAACGCATCCATGTAAACATGTGCACAATTTTCTTTCTGTCTTTCTTGTCTAATTTAGTAATGGTACTAAGGTGATGTTTAGATTTAACATTCAAATCAACAACATACCAGTCACTTTAGATGTTGCTTCAGATTTTGTGAGATTTGTTATCCGACTCGAGATGACTCTCAAGTCAAACTGTTGTTTGTTTATTTAACCCTAACTGTCCATTTAAAAAGAAAGGTTTACTCTAGGGAAAACCAATAACACTTGAGATTACTTTTCCTGCACATTAAGTTTTCAGATTTGTTTAGGTTTCCATTATGGTCTGGTCGCTTAATGTTTGTATTTCTTTCCCTTTGGTGTCTTTTATGGGTGGAGTAAGTTAATTGTATCAATTCCTGATCTTTGTTTTACTTCTACTTTGTATCTGCATAGGCACTAGCCAATCTATCTTTTTTGTATAGCCCCTATGAACGAAATCAAAGGTCTTCCTGAAGCTGTATTCCAAAGCCATTTGAATTTGCTTTTAGAATTCACATGGTCGTACATTTGTTAGTGTTCCAAAACTTATGTGATCATGGTTGTGTGGTCTATATATTTGTATAGGTCTTTCACTTCATTTACCTATCTCAGCAGCTGTTGCAGTAATTACAAAGCACATAATGTAAGATATCAAGAAGCATTTAAACTGTTGATAATAATTATTCAATCTGTGAGTAGTTATCGCATTACTCTTAGGATTTTAAATTATTTTCAGTAAATACATTGTGATGCTTTTTTCTGTCCAAACACTGCAATGCTCTTTCTAAGCTGAGAGATACATTGCACAGAAATGTACTGGTAATTATTTATGAACAAAAAGCAAGCAAGAACAGTGCTTAAAAAAACAGTGAACTTGCATTCAGCAGAAACATTCAAGAAGAGGTTGAAAGTTTTACAACCAGAAAAAATACTAAAAGCTCGCTTCCGACAAATTAACCACTATATTGACAAAGTAAATAGAAAAAATAAGACACTAAAGAAACGTCAACAATTACAATACCAATGAAGAAAAGAGACATATTTATGCATGTGTACTATAAGGAAGGAAACTTTTCTCTCCCTGTCTAATAGCACAATATCTCTAGGTCATAGGACAGCTTTGTTTAAACCAAATATTCTGCGCCTCATCCATCAATGATATCTTTCGCAACAGAAACTCAATACCAGTAACATTTCGATTTTAATAATTACTGTAACTTTTTTGTTAGGATAATAATCCAGCGTTCATAAAGACAGTGTATATCTAAGGCTTAATCTGGCCATGGATTTATCAACATAACTATTTTACTAGTAACAACAAACCACTGACCATTGCGTCCTTGCATACCAGCTTGGTATGGGAATGAAAATAATGGATCTCCTTGCCTTACACCTATTTGAGAAGCATGACTTATGCAAAGCCATTAAATAAAGTTGCACATGTTCACAATAATTGTGCTGCTAATAAAAAAGCAATATATGTTGTTAAGCCTAATTTGTTGATTAGAATACCTTTTGATTTAGTGTTTTACTATCTAATATTTTGGATAGATCATAGTGTATAAATGAAAGGAAAATATCAGAAATTCATGATATTTTAATAGTTTCTAAGCTAGATCAGCTCAATATGTATTAATTTTGATTTGTATAATCTCAATTTTATTACGTAAGTGTTACGAATTGCCTTTTTGTAGGGTTCTTGAATGATTTTAATAAAATAGTAAATTTTGCAGAAACGACTTACATCCATTAAAGGTGTAAAACTACAGTGTTACCGGTTTCGGATTTTAATGAAATTTGGCATAGCTAAAGAAGATACATATGGCAAGTTTTCCTAGCAAAATGAAATCTTGACAAAGACTAGAACATATTTATCTTAGGGATTGAATTTTGATAATTATTTAAAATTTTAATTAAAAAATGAGATTTTCGGTAATTATTTTATCAGAAAATGTAAACTTTAATTAATTCAAAAGGTTTTTTAGTATGAAAGGAATGCCTATGGAGTTCTGCATTCAATCCAGTTCACAGATCTTGAAACTTAATAAAACATAAGATTTAAGACGCTCTTATTTAGAGACAGACACCGGCTCATGGAGGGAGTCAGTAAGAGTGGCCTCCTGAGTCCAACTTTGATTTATATAATTTATTAAATACATTTTTATAGGTTGTATATGGTGAGTTATTAATATACAAAGTTTAAAGAAAATACATGCATGGGCACAAATGAAAGACCCCCTTTCTCATTTCTGCTCTTAATCGTAGATTGTTGGTACTCATTAGAATTTCCTTATATGGACTTTCTTAACGAGTACACACAACCTATGTTTGGAGAAGAAATAAGAAACACATCCCAAAATCACACTTGAAAAGCAAGTAGCCATGTTTTTTTTTTTTTTTGTTGTTGTTGTTGTTGTTGTTTTTTTACCTCTACTCCTTTTATGCATTTACATTTATTTATTTATTTATTTATTTATTTATATGATTTTAGGTCTTTAAGTATAAAGCTGACGTGCGTTATTTCGAAAATTTAAACCCCTCATTTGCACCTTATTTAAAGACCGACACGTCTTATTAACACCTATGATAATTAGATTATCCTCACCTAAGGTAAGTAGGTAACTAAAGAACGCTTTCCGGTTGATCGGTTTGTATAACAAAGATTATCACTGCATTTTAGACTTTCTTTTTAATTCCTTTTTCATAAGCAGTTTCTTGAGATCATGAGGTTTACAACTGCCCATTAGTATATTATCAACCTCCAAGGGATTAGACATTTTGGTTTGAAAAAACAGTAGTTTGGGACAAAATGATTTGAAATCTAATCAACAAATAGCAAACCTGAAACAGCAGTGACCAAAATTTAGTTCCACTTAAACATTAGTTTGAGATATCAGTGTTTGAGATGACGAGATTAAACTGTAACATGACTTAAAATAGCGAACGAATGTTTAATAAATGGATTCGCATATTGGTGAGATATTTATATTAAAGACACACGTCTAGGCCCAAATATATCTGTATGCATTAGAGTGATATATTTTCTGGTTCTGGAAATAACTATTTGGGTGATTATCTGTAATGTTTTTAACTAAGTTCTGCTAGGGAAAGTGATTTTGGTGGCTCTGGTGAACTGTGTGAGATTATTGTGCACTGACCAATATTCCACAATGGACTGTTCTGGGTCCATTTTTGTTTTCTTTTTACATAAATGACATTTTTTTACTGATATTGATTCCGAAATAAGACTTTTTCACAGATGACTGTGTTTGTTATCATGAAATTAGAGACGCAGAGGACTCACTGAATTTTTTAGATGGATATAGATAGATTAGGGTGTTGGGCTAGAAAATGGGGTATGAGATTTCAGCCAGATAAATGCAATATCATGCAGATAACTAGGAAAAGAACAAACAGAATTCAGGCTTCTTACACTTTAGAGAGAACGGTCCTCGAAAATGTGGATTCCGTTAAATACCTTAGTGTGACCGTCTCACATGACTTGAGATGGAATACCCATATTAGCAACATGTGTACTAAGGCTAATAGAACATTTGGCTTCTTGAGGCAAAATCTTTATCAATGCTCCAAAGATGTTAAAGAAGCAGTATACGAGGGACTCGTTCGCCCAATCTTGGAATATGGCAGTTGTTTTTCGGACCACATGGAATAGTCCCTTCAGGAGGAGACTGAAAAAAGTTCAGAATAGTACAGCTAGATTTGTTACGAGCAATTACACCTTTGAACTGGAAGTATGACTGGAATACTGGAAAACTTAGGATGGGAGTCTCTCACAAAAAGGAGGAGATACAGTAGGCTTATACTCTTGTACGAAGGTCTAAAGGGTTTTGTCAGCATCCCAACAGATGACGTTATCCCCCCAATTAGGAGCGGCAGAAAGCATCACTCTTTGGCATAAGGCCACAATCCAAGAACGCAGCCGTCTCAAGTCACCTATAGAAAGTGACACGGAGGCACACACAAAAATAGACGAAACATGAATCAACGACACAATACCAAATAACAAATTAGACACTACAAAAGAACGACCGCCTTGGGACGATCAGTAGTAAAAGTACTGGGGGGGAGGGGGGCGGGGGCTTTAACTCCGGACTTTATGAAATTTCACCCCTCGCCCTCAGTTCCCGTACAGTATCAAACAAAATAACAATAACAAATCGATCAGCATGGAGGCGTCCTGGCTCAACAGTGAGTCATGATAAAATACATGGTAAAATTGTTATGTATAGATTAATATTATCATGAATCAGGGTTGACGACTCAACAACAATCAGACGTCAGAGGGGAAGAAACCCACTAGTTAGATCACGGAGGGTCGAACCTAGAAAATATCCGACTCCACCCTTCCCGAATTCAAAGGATTTAGCGTGGGACCGTCATCAAAGAGTCTGGAGTCCGGCCCACCTCCGTGCAACCAAATAGCGAAGCAAAGTTGTCCACTGTAAAAGGATCGACAACCAAACACGTGGTCTGTCGCATAACATCCTTGTTATATACATGTAACCACTTTTCTTGCACACCAGACAAGGAAATCCGTGATTTTACCCTGGGATAGAAATTTATGTTCTGACCCTGGTGTTCCGACCCTAAATCGAATATAATCGCGTGTTTGATAAATGCACTGGTTGATTACAACCTCATGCGCGGCGTCGTCATGTGTGACGTCACTAAACATTCCTGTTGTGTCATCACAAAATGGCGGACGTCGGTAACCGAAGTGACAGCAGCATTAAAAATTCGCAATAGAAATGGAAGGTATGCAAGAAAAAGAATCCTATATGGGTGTGAGGGGTGGATAGAAAAATCCGTCCCTCGGGATCACTGTCCGGCATCACTCGGCAAGCCTCGTGATGCCGGATAGTGTCCCTCGGGACGGATTTTTCAATCCACCCCTCACACCCATATAAGATTCTTATATTCTTGTATTTAGCAACATTTTTTTCTGAACTGACCAGAAAAATTTCTTATGACGTGTCACCAGTAAAAGTTCAGTGTCAGATTCAACATTTGACAAATTTATTTATGAAAAAGGGCATGCACGATGTGGTAAAACATCAAAAAATGTGTATTTTATATAAATTAATATCCTGAAAATATGGATACATTTATACTGGATTTTGATAAATCTTTTGGCACGTCCGCTAATGAACTACTCAAAGGCAAACTATATCGTTTTGCCATTGGTGGAAATACCCTAAAATGGGTAGATTCCTTCCTTTGTTTCAGAAAACAGCGAGTTGTTGTTAATGGGGGAAACACCAGGACTTGTATTAAGTGGGAAGGTTGGAGGGACAGGGACTTACAGTTTCCACTGCTCACTTGTCAGCAGGTCTTGTCAGAACTCTCATGAAAATCCCGGGCGGAAGCCACTCTACTGGATTGGTACCCTCCTTCTAATACTAATTCCTGGTACTTACCTGTCCGGGTACATTCCGGTGTACGGTACCGGAGGGATTTCACTACACCCTCCCACCCCCAACTTTATGATGAATACAAGGGCATCTGTATATTTTATGCGGCAGCTTAAAATACAATAATGGCGACGAGGTAAAAACCGGAATTTGCAGTTTATTTAAACATTTATTTTTCGTCGTTTTCCTATTGGCATCGTGTCCGTGTCATTCAAACACAAAAGGGGGAAAGGATGTCAGTATTTTAGATAATTGTTTAAATATAAATGAAGTGATTTTCGCAAAATGAGAAAAGGTGCTATATGCTATTGACGTTTCTGACCCATAAATTCTAAATTTATTCAGCTTTTGGTCAGACGGTTATTTACTTAAGCGGAATTGTTTGCGCTTGCGTGAACGGAGGCCAGTTTTACAGGGCATTGTTCAATATAAACATTCAAGACGAGTCTTGCAGACCGTGTGAACGTTACATTAACTGCTTAAAACGTTACCCCCCACACACACTCCCCTTTGTCAGTGCACAGGTTGCAGTATAACCAATGAGTCTGCCATCACCACCGAGTGCAAACAGATGGGAGCCATTGGTCACCACTGATGCAACAACATCTGGAGGGCCAGATAATTTCGCCATGTTTCTGAAACCTTTAGATGCCGGGTCGAGGTTACAGCAAGTAGAGCCAGACACAACCGCTATGTTAGCGACAGTGACAGGTCAGAATGCAGAATTTCCAGAAACTATGTTAGCCGAATCTCAAGTTCCTAGATCAAGATTCAGTCACCCGGAGACATTCACTATGTTGGCGACAGGTGAAAGTGCTAGGTGAGACTTATTAAATACAGCTGTTTCAGAGGAATTGCTACTAAGATGCTTCAAATGAGGAACAGTTAGCAAAGGCACAAACATATTCAACTAAAGAGGCATTGAGGACAGCAACAGTAAGATCTTGTAGATCTGAATCTAAGTTACAACATGTCAGTTGAGACATGTATCTTAGCGGATTTGGTTGCCACTTTTTGTTATACATGTATTTTAAAATTTTGCAACTCTTGCTACTTTGGACATCTCCTTCCTGATGCCCGGGACTTTCGTGGTGTGTGGGTCATGTTTGCTGATGTTGGCTCGGTGGGGGACGCCTATTAGTAGAAGTAAAACAAAGATCAGGAATCGATACAATTAACTTACCCCACCCATCAAAGACACCAAAGGGAAAGAAATACAAACATTAAGCGACCAGACCATAATGGAAACCTAAACAAAGGAAGGCCATAAGGACAGTTACTAAACTTACTTTCCCACAAAATGGCCATATGGCCATCCAAAATTAAAAGACACAAGTGATACACACAGTAAGTAACAAACAACAACATAAATAAATCGCCACAGAAGAACCGCCTTGGAACGGTCAGTGGAAAGATTTCCACTGGGGGCTTAAATCGATTTTACGTGGCCACAATCCTCGCCCTTACTTCCGTCGCGATTTAGACAAATAATTTGTTCAGTCCGCATGAAGGCCTCCTAACTCATAAGTGCAACATCTCCGTGAACACAAAACATCAAAGAACCACAGAGGTGAGACAACGGTGAGGACTCGACAGCAAGAAACCACTGAAATGCTGGAGCAAAAGAAAACCAACAGTTAGACTCCGATGGGCCCAACCAGAGACAGAGCATCAGGCACCAACCAACATTACCAAGAATTAGATCTCTCTAACTCTCAATAAGCCTTTACGTTGGAGCCGTCATAGTCCTGATGTAGGCGTCTCTTGCCTGATGCCTCCAGTTGACCTCTCTCATGATCTGCGTCTGTCGGTGTGTGCTCGGAGGGGGATGTGCTGTGTTTGCCGGGACTTGCCCATCATCCGTTTCGGTTTCAGAACTTCGGGGTTGAGACACACTGATGAAGATTAAATATCAGAAAGGCCTCTGTGTCACTAAATTCGGTAAAGGAACGCTTTTATTGCAACCACTGGGTCGGTATCTCTGCTGGTGGATGATTCGTTCGTCCCCGATGGTATCATCAGCTCAGTATCAGTTCTTCAGTGCTGAGGTTGATGCTGCGGTGTTGACGTCAGTACTCAGATACTGATTTAGATAACTATATTATATCTTTAATTTTTGCAGCATACATTTCTATTTTTTCTAAAACTAAGACTGACTTGTCAGATGCGACATGTATCTTAGCGGATTTGGTTGTCACTTTTTGTTATATTTTAAAATTTTGCAAGTCTCGCTACTTTGGACATCTCCTTCCTGATGCCCGGGACTTCCGTGGAGTGTGGGTCATGTTTACTGATGTTGGCTCGGTGGGGGACGCCTATTAGTCCTGATGTAGGCGTCTCTTGTCTGATGCCTCCAGTTGACCTGTCTCATGATCTGCGTCGGTCGGTGTGTGCTCGGAGGGAGATGTGCTGTGTTTGCCGGGACTTGTCCATCATCCGTTTCGGTTTCAGAACTTTGGGGATGAGACACACTGATGAAGATTAAATATCAGGAAGGCCTCTGTATCACTAAATTTGGTATAGTTACGCCTTAACTGCACAAGAAAATGCCAACAAAAGAGACTTCATGGTCTTGTAGATGCAGTCTAGGTCTCCAAGGTCAACATATACAGGATCAGGCGATGAAAGATCAATGTCAGAAAGCCCAGGGTTCGAGGCAGACAATGAAGAAAGGGCCATTGGGTCTTGTAGATCCAAGGCCCCACAGATCATCAAGGTCAAGAACACATTCAAGAACACCTGAAAGGTAGGGTCACATAAAGCCAAAACACGGAGGCATTATTCATCATCTCCAGACTCTGACATTGATGCCTCTGTCCATCGACACTCATACAGGCATGGAGATTCTCGAAAGCATCCAAAAACTTTGCGTTTTGACGGAAAAACAAACTGGCTCTCTTTCAAAAAGAAATTTGACAGTCATTGTAAAGTTATGTAGTGGCCAGAAACAGAAAGTAAAGACTCCCATATGTCTGAATGAATTCGGTAATCGATGGTGTAAGCGACAGTAAAGTAGAAGTAAAACAAAGATCAGGAATTGATACAATTAACTTACTCCACCCATAAAAGACACCAAAGGGAAAGAAATACAAACATTAAGCGACCAGACCATAATGGAAACCTAAACAAAGGAAGGCCATAAGGACAGTTACTTTCCCACAAAATGGCCATATGGCCATCCAAAATTGAAAGACACAAGTGATACACACAGTAAGTAACAAACAACAACATAAATAAATCGCCACAGAAGAGCCGCCTTGGAACGGTCAGTGGAAGATTTCCACTGGGGGGCTTAAATCGATTTTACGTGGCCACAATCCTCGCCCTTACTTCTGTCGCGATTTAGACAAATAATTTGTTCAGTCCGCATGAAGGCCTCCTAACTCATCAGTGCAACATCTCCGTGAACACAAAAATCAAAGAACCACAGAGGTGAGACAACGGTGAGGACTCGACAGCAAGAAACCACTGAAATGCTGGAGCAAAAGAAAAACAACAGTTAGACTCCGATGAGCCCGACCAGAGAGTTGAGCATAAAGCCCCTAAGGACTGGAAACTTAGCATTTTAAAACTAGTGAATAAACGCATTTCTTTCTATTCTCAAAATACTAACTTATTACCGCCTAAGCCTAAGACGTCTTTACGTCATCTTAAACTAGGTATTCAAGAATTTCATAAGAAGTTAGTTTTGGCCCTTGCAGACAAGGCCGCTAACAACGTCGTCGTTATGTGACGGCTCCACTATGTTAACACGCTTAAGCAGGAGCTTGGTGGTACTAAGGCCTATGAACTTCAGCCTTTAGCTGAAGAGAGAGCTATAGTAGATAAACATATTTGTCATTCAGCCACCAAGTTTGCTGTGTGTGTTACCGAAGGCCAAGACAAGCTTCCTACGCTGTACTGGTTACCAAAACTTCATAAAAGGCCCATCGGAGTCTAATTGTTGGTTTTCTTTTGCTCCAGCATTTCAGTGGTTTCTTGCTGTCGAGTCCTCACCGTTGTCTCACCTCTGTGGTTCTTTGATTTTTTGTGTTCACGGAGATGCTGCACTGATGAGTTAGGAGGCCTTCATGCGGACTGAACAGATTATTTGTCTAAATCGCGACGGAAGTAAGGGCGAGGATTGTGGCCACGTAAAATCTATTTAAGCCCCCCAGTGGAATGATCCCCCAGTGGAAATCATTCCACTGACCGTTCCAAGGCGGTTCTTCTGTGGCGGTTTATTTATGGTGTTGTTTGTTACTTACTGTGTGTATCACTTGTGTCTTTTTATTTTGGATGGCCATATGACCATTTTGTGGGAAAGTAACTGTCCTTATGGCCTTCCTTTGTTTAGGTTTCCATTATGGTCTGGTCGCTTAATGTTTGTATTTCTTTCCCTTTGGTGTCTTTGATGGTTGGAGTAAGTTAATTGTATCGATTCCTGATCTTTGTTTTACTTCTACTTTACAAAGCACGGTTTATTGCAAATTCTAGCTCTTGCACTCCCACTGAACTTTCTTAAGTATTAACTTCATGTCTTACTGCTATTAAAACGCATGTGATTAAATATTGTGATAAAGTCTTTGAAAGATCAGGAAGAAATCTGTTTTGGTCTATAACAAATTCGAATGAGGTTTTAAATAAATTGAAATCCAGACATTTTCGTGCTTCTAGTCTGTCTACGATTTTTCCACTCTTTACACTACACTTCCTCATAATCTTATAAAAGAAAAGCTTAATGATTTAATTTAATGGGCTTTTCACAGAGAAGATTCTCTCTATCTTGCATGTAATGTCAGACATGCATTTTTCACTTCTAAAGAGCATAAGAATTATACACTTTGTCAGTTCAGAAAGTGTGATGCTCTCATCTTTCTACTTGAAAATATTTATATTAGATTCGGTACTAAGTTATTTAGACAAATTGTGGGTATTCCGATGGGTACGAATTGCGCACCTCTTGTGGCTGATCTATTCTTGTATTGTTATGAAAGAGACTTCATGCTGTCGCTTTCCATTGATACCCAATCTGAAATTATTGAAGCTTTTAGCTCCACTTCTAGATATTTAGATGATTTATTAAATATTGATAATACCTATTTCGATGGTTTGATCAGTCAGATTTACCCCCCACAAACCCCACACCCCCCCCCCACAGAACTTCAGTTAAATAAAGCAAAATCTTCTGATACCGAGGCCCCGTTTTTGGATTTACATCTACCTATTGTAGATGGGTTTGTTTCGTGCAAAATTTATGATAAACGCTATGACTTTGATTTTGAGATTGTAAATTTTCCTTTTTTGGATGGTGATGTTCCTCGTGCGCCATCCTATGGCGTTTATATTTCGCAGTTAATTCGATTTGCTAGAGTGTGTAGTCATGTAACTGACTTCAACACTCGTAATAAATTATTAACGGCTAAACTTCTTAATCAGGGTTATCGGTACGATAAACTACGCAAATCCTTTTCAAAATTTTATAGACGCCATTCTGATTCAATTTCAAAATTAAATATTGGACTTAAATCTCTTCTGCAACAAGGTCTATCGGAACCCGAATTTTATGGTGACTTAGTATATAAATTTAGAAATATATATAACCGCAATGACTTCAGCACCCAATTTCGTAAAATCATTCTTCGATATCAAACGATTGAGTACACCATGGATGTTATACGACAGACGCCATGCATAGTAGTTAACCCAATCACGGTTGGCAACTTTGCTTCCCTCTTTAATTGCACGCCGGTGGGTCAGGCCTCAGATTCTATGACGGTTCCAACGTAAAGGCTTATTGAGAATTAGAGAGATCTAATTCAAGGTAATGTTGGTTGGTGCCAGATGCTCTGTCTCTGGTCGGGCCCATCGGAGTCTAACTGTTGGTTTTCTTTTGCTCCAGCATTTCAGTGGTTTCTTGCTGTCGAGTTCTCACCGTTGTCTCACCTCTGTGGTTCTTTGATTATTTGTGTTCACAGAGATGTTGCACATATGAGTTAGGAGGCCTTCATGCGGACTGAACAAATTATTTGTCTAAATCGCGACAGAAGTAAGGGCGAGGATTGTGGACACGTAAAATCGATTTAAGCCCCCCCCCCCCCCAGTGGAAATCTTTCCACTGACCGTTCCAAGGCGGTTCTTCTGTGGCGGTTTATTTATGTTGTTGTTTGTTACTTACTGTGTGTATCACTTGTCTCTTTTTATTTTGGATGGCCATATGGCCATTTTGTTGGAAAGTGACTGTCCTTATGGCCTTCCTTTGTTTAGGTTTCCATTATGGTCTGGTCGCTTAATGACTGTATTTCTTTCCCTTTGGTGTCTTTGATGGGTGTAGTAAGTTAATTGTATCAATTCCTGATCTTTGTTTTACTTCTACTTTTTATGTGGAGTCTTGAAGGCAAAGCACTAGCTTTCTTCACAATAGCTGTTGAGGATATTGAGGAATATTCGTTTCATAGGTTAAGTTATTTAGAAAATAGATTTGTTATGAAAGAGTTAGCTGAAAGTATAAAGCGAAATTTCGACAAGCCTACCAGAGATCAGATGAAAGTTAAAAGATTGGGCAGATCATGTGATGCCATTGGCAACAGAAGCTTTTGTAGATTTGCTAGAAGATCATTTGAAAAACAGGAAGCAATTGCCAGATTTTACAACAATGATAAGGATGCAGCCAAACATGCTTGTTTCAAACATCAAGAAAACATAGAAAAGACATTAAATCTTATCAAGTATCAGCAGTATATTTCCCAGACTATTGATGGCAAGAAGCCAAAAGGAGGAAATGATGCTTCAATAAAGGCTGTAGAAGCTCATTCTGAAGCTAGAATAGAACAGCTCATACAGGCAGCCTTTGAAAACATTGCGAGCAAACTGCAAGTAACTTCACAGTCTTTATCAGATGAAGGAAAACAAGGGGCAAGTGCAGAAAGGAAAAAAGTTCAATGAAGTGCAAACAGTATATTCTGTTTGCACTTCATTGAACTTGTTTTCTTTTCAGATACCAAGGACAACCGAAATACAGACAGTTGCATAACATGTTATTTGCAAACTGATGAAAATTGGAATACACAAGGTTTACATGTGGAATAGAAACGTGTTTTGTACTTAGAAAGCTTAAACTTGTAAATTACTGGTCTCTGTTTTATGTAAGAGTTATTTCCCTTGAAAGTAGTAATATTTTCTTTCTCCTATTACTGCTACTCGCTCACATCTGAGCATTAAGAGCAGGATTTCCTGGGTGGTAGCCAGTACTTTGTTTTTAATTGGGCAATATCCTGTTATCGTCCCCCCGGGGATGATTCTTTCTACAAAACTTATTTATTTAAAAAATGACTAAATTCTCCTAATTTCCGTTTCATCTATGTCAACTAGACGCTTGCATGTAAATAAAAATAACAACCAATAGTATTATCGATAACATATTTGAGCCAGCGTAAGACAAAATGTAAATGCTGGTCACAACAGTTTTATTGTAGGTTTTATCAAGCGCCGGCATACATATTTGTAAATAAATATATACTCACCCTGACGTACAATTTCGCGCCAAATGTCATTCAGCAACACTGGAGGAAGAGCGTGATGAAATGGGGTGGGGTACTGGAACTTGAATTTGGTAAGTTGCTTTTAATGTGGCCGAAAATGTCAAGGAAAAATGGCCTTTCGTTGCAGAACTTTCCGTAACACATGTTTGTTTAAGGGTTCAACAATTTCACATTTACTAAGATAATTATTAACAAATATTTTTCCCGTTTGTTGTGTCTCATATATACATGTCTATTTACAGGATGAGCAATTGGATTGTTCATTACTTTAAACAAAGTCCTCGTCATCAGACGAGAACTCCCAAAGGAATTCACTCCTGCTGTACCTTTTGGGGGCTTTCTTCTTGGTTCTTTTGGGCCTTTCTTTTTTTTCTTCTACGTAGCCCTTTGGGTGACAAATTTTGTCAGTTCTCATTCTACTTTTGGCTTTACATGCCGATGTTGCTGGTGCTGCTGCTGAAACTGATCGTGATGTGGTTCCCTCTACCTGTTCAGAAATGGCATTTTTCTCCTTGGGTTGCCTCCTCGACCTGCGCGTGGTGACCCCAGGGGGCGTGACTACAGGTAGTGTCGGTGGTTCTACGATAGTACTGTCCTGCTCATCTTCACCTGACAAACTTGTAGACCCCGAAAACATAGTCATCAGCTCGGTTTCTGTGATCGGGGAAAGAGCTGCAAAAGTTGCACAAGTGGCACGTTGGTTTATAGGAATGTTGGTGTCGTCGCTGCTTACAACAATAGGCACCTGCTCACTGTCGCTTTGCGAAGAACTTACTTCGGATTCTGCATTAGAATTCTATACAGGCATAATGGTACATTCACCTAAGGGCGTTTCAGTTACTTCTAAATTCCACGAGTCAAAAAGTGGGACTGTGTATGTATATTGGGGTGGCCCTTCAAGACTGTAAACAACTTTCAATAACTCAAAGAAAGCCTCATAAAGGTGGCTTTTACATTCAGAACGCCACATTATTTCACACATATGACCCTCAAACTGAGATAACTGTGTCCCGGACATCCGACGGAAATGGTCCTTGGCGTGTTTCCACGCACCTTCAATTTCATTTGTATGGCAAACAACCCTTTCACCAGTAGATTCGTTTATATAAACCTTCTTGAAACTGTATTTGTGAATAACAGTAAAATGTTTATATCCTTGACTGTTCAAATCGCAATACGCGCTCCAACCATCTGAATAAATGGTTGAACCGGGTGCTACATGGCGCGTTATCAAAGGAATAAGGGTCTCTTTTGTGCGGTCAGAAACTGGGTAGAGTATAATGGTGTTTGATTGCCTTTCAACCATTCCAAATATCCATACCCGGAGACCAGGACGAGGGTTACCACGGTGGTACTTTACCTTTCTACCAAATAATGATTCGTCTAGTTCTATCTCACCAGAAAGGATTCTATTCGTAGTGTACCTGTGAAAATGTTCTTTAAATAGTTCGCGAATGTAACTGGCCCAGTTTACCGCAGTGCTCTTATAGCTCATTCCGGCGAATACCGAACATTGCAACAAAGACATTTTATCTAGATAGGACTTTGTGAAAATCATTACATCCTGAATAGTAATATTTGCTTTGTCAAAGAATGAATACGTCCTAAGACTTTTTTCATGATTCCTGTTTTTATTGCACCGGAAAGAAGCACCCCCAGACTTACCAGCACGCTGTTTGAGAAACATTTGTCCACCACATGCCTCAACAGTATCTAACCCTTTCTCAGTTCTTACTTTAGATGTGCATTTGATAGAATGAGCCGAAGGCCATTGTTCTGGCACCACGAAATTACCTTTGCTTCATCAGACAAAAAAAAGAGAAAAGAAATTCCAAGGATTTTTTAAATCCTTTATTTCAATATCCTCACAATTCGCAAGCCTCTCCCTGTAGCTTCCCCCACCCCTTCTTGAATCCACCTTATCCGACATTTTCCAACGCCTTTTAACCAATTTAAGCTTTATGTTGTGCCTTCTTCCTCTTCTATTAAACTGAATACCCTCATGTAAGGCAATGGTTATCATATCACTATGGCTTGATGTTTTCTTGTAAACTGGTTTGGTAACAATTGAAAATGGGGCTACAAGTGGGAGAATATTCATTGCCATCGCTATATATACTCCTGTTATTGTCCCCGAGTATTATAATTGAAATTCAAATTTTGTGTAAGAATGTTCCCCGGGGATGATAATTACATAGAATTTTACGTCTAAGAATCGTCCCCGGGGATGATATTTATATGGAAAATTACGTGTAAGAATCATCCCCGAGGATGATAATTACATTGAGTTTTCCGTTAAAAAATCGTTCCCGGGGATGATAACGGGAGTATATATAGCGACGAAATGAATTATTCCTACTTGGATGTTCTATGTAATAGTGCCAATCAATAAACGAGTTACTTTAAGACACTTGTCTACCCCCAAAACATTTCCGAGCCCCATTTTGCTGAATGAAAGTCCCCCGAAGAAAACCCTCTTCCCGGGGAAACTTCCCCTTGCAATGCATTAAAATAAAGTTTCTTTTGGAAGAGTCGTCGCTATATATATACTCCCGTTATCGTCCCCGGTGTTAAAAATTGCCATTGAAACTCTGTGTAAGAATCGTCCCCGGGGATGATAATTACATTGAGCTTCTCGTTAAAGAATCGTCCCCGGGGATGATAACGGGAGTATATAAAGCGACGAAATGAATTATTCCTACTTGGATGTTCTATGTAATAGTGCCAATCAATAAACGAGTTACTTTAAGATACTTGTCTACCCCCAAAACATTTCCGAGCCCCATTTTGCTGGATGAAGGTCCCCCGAAGAAAACCCTCTTCCCGGGGAAACTTCCCCTTGCAATGCATTAAAATAAAGTTTCTTTTGGAAGAGTCGTCGCTATATATATACTCCCGTTATCGTCCCCGGTGTTAAAAATTGTCATTCAAACTCTGTGTAAGAATCGTCCCCGGGTATGATAATTACATTGAGCTTCTCGTTAAAGAATCATCCCCGGGGATGATAACGGGAGTATATAAAGCGACGAAATGAATTATTCCTACTTGGATGTTCTTTGTAATAGTGCCAATCAATAAACGAGTTACTTTAAGACACTTGTCTACCCCCAAAACATTTCCGAGCCCCATTTTGCTGAATGAAAGTCCCCCGAAGAAAACCCTCTTCCCGGGGAAACTTCCCCTTGTAATGCATTAAAATAAAGTTTATTTTGGAAGAGTCGTCACTATATATATACTCCCGTTATCGTCCCCGGTGTTAGAAATAACTATTGAAACTCTGTGTAAGAATCGTCCCCGGGGATGATAATTACATTGAGCTTTCCGTTAAAGAATCGTCCCCGGGGATGATAACGGGAGTATATATAGCGACGAAATGAATTATTCCTACTTGGATGTTACTTTAAGACACTTGTCTTACCCCAAAATAATGAAAAATATGAGAACCTATATTTTTCAAAGGGAAGATTATATGTCTTAAAATTGAAATTCTGCGTCATTTCAAGCCCACGTACTGTGTTATTATTTGATTTCATTTTCCCCCAAAGCACCTCAATCATCGGGTGCAACTTTGGATGTATATTTATATCTTGACATGAATACCATACACGTGTCGCTACATATATTACCGTTTATACTATGTAATTCAATAAAGAATGTCCTGACAATCTTCTATTTTTTTCATTATTATCATTAGGAAAACACGCCTATACACATATATTGAAGATTTTATCACCACTACAAATGGAACATTTTTGAAAAAAAGATATATTTTTGTTATTTCGGTATAAAACACACATTGTGTGTCCTCATCAGAACTATCGAGGCACTTCCATTGAATACCCACAATCTCAATTTTGGTTCAAATGGTAAGATAGTCTATATATGAGCTAGCGCAAGACAAAACCTACAATGATGCTTGAGCGACCAGCGAAGACTCGGATCAGCCTGCGCATCCGCGGGCTTTCGAAAGAGACATATAGTGGATGGATGTGCAAGTGGATTTGAGTCCCTGATGGTCCCACGGTCTAATTGTACGTTTTGTCGTGTGCTGGCTCATATTAATATGCCTATTATGTACAAAATTATCAATGGAATGTTTTTTAGGTTGGTAAAAGTTCAATTATGAACTTTAACCTTGCTACCAGATTAAGAACATTACCATAAAAGGCAAACGATAACGTTACCATATTTATTGCATTTATATACAAGTTCAAATGTGAATGTATGTTTTTCATCTGTGTGTCATAATATGGGTGATAACAGAAGTCGGAATTGTCAAATCTATGAATTGTGGAGGGATATTCAGGATATTATAGGCGAGGCTAGATTGTGGCCCCATCGAATTCGTAGACTGTTTTGGACCCAGGGTGTGAAGCATTTTGACCGGATTTTGCTAGCCACGTTTGTGTTAGTAAATGGTCTAAACCCAGAGGTTTTTATGGAATGGGCAGACTTAATGCATTTATGTGCTGATGGCACTGCTCATAGACATTTTGAAGCTCTGTTTAGATTGCTACCTGAAAGAAACTATACTTTGTATGCATACAATATAACTAATAATAGATACGAGTATCTTGACGGAACAGTCCGTAGATATGTACATGCGTCTAGGAGAACCTAACTTTGGTAAGTAAGAAAAAATAGAACTTCAATGGAACGTTTTAGAGTGGCAAACGGCTAGTTTTCACATGACGCAAATATTTTCAACCCATATATAATTTACGGAATAAAACTAAATTTATAGAAAAACGATGTTTAAAGATGACCACAGAAACATCGGTAACACTTACGGAATAAATCGCATTTAAAATTGAAATGCAGTTTATTCCGTAATTGTATTGTCATACTAAAGGATTTTGATCCAAAACATAGCCTACGAAACATCGACAAACTAACGGAAAGCTCAAATGCAGTTTATTCCGTTATTGTACTGTCATACTAAAGAATTGGCCACATAAACATCGGTAACACAACCGGAATAAATCGCATTTAAAATTGAAATGCAGTTTATTCCGTAATTGTATTGTCATACTAAAGGATTTTGAGTCAAAACATAGCCTCCGAAACATCGACAAACTAACGGATTTATTCCGTTATTGTACTGAGGGAGTTCGACCATCTACCAGACCATGGTAACAGAAGTCAAATTGTGCACGTTCTTCCCATGATTCCCATTTGTTTTCACCGGTGTGATCGAACGACGTGTGGTAGATGTTTGGTTGACTGGTACACAGACCCTCTATTTCTTGAACAGAAGCAGTCAATTCCCGGACATTGTTCGCACCTTTCGCCGCCATCTTTGTTACGTATGGTGTGACGTATCTACCAGAGTAACCCATGCTTTAGTCTGGTTCGACCAGAATGACGTCACGACACTTCCGCTATGCTACCAGACTGAGTTCGATCACACTTTGGTTAACCACTGGTTAACCAAGGTTCGTGATCGAACTACCTCACTGTCATACTAAAGGATTTGCCACATAAACATCGATAACACTGACGGAATAAATGGCATTGAAAATTGAGATGCAATTTATTCCGTTTCTATGCTGTCATACTAAAGGATTTAGTTCCAAAGATGGCCACCCAAATATCGGTTACAGTAACGGAATAAAGCGCATTGAAAATTGAAATGCAGTTTAATCCGTTAATCAGTTTTGATGATAGTTCCAAAGTCACCAAAATGGGGCTTGGAAATGTTTTGGGGGTAAGACAAGTGTCTTAAAGTAACTCGTTTATTGATTGTCTCTATTACAAAGAACATCCAATCAGGAATAATTTATTTCGTCGCTATATATACTCCCGTTATCATCCCCGGGGATGATTCTTTAACGGAAAGCGCAATGTAATTATCATCCCCGGGGACGATTCTTACACAGAGTTTCAATGGCAATTTTAACACCGGGGACGATAACGGGAGTATATATATAGCGACGACTCTTCCAAAATAAACTTTATCTTAATGCATTGCAAGGGGAAGTTTCCCCGGGAGGAGGGTTTTCTTCGGGGGACTTTCATCCAGCAAAATGGGGCTTGGAAATGTTTTGGGGGTAAGACAAGTGTCTTGAACTAACTCGTTTATTAATTGTCTCTATAACAAAAAACATCCAATCAGGAATAATTCATTTCGTCGCTATATATACTCCCGTTATCATCCCCGGGGACGATTCTTTAACGGAAAGCGCAATGTAATTATCATCCCCGGGGACGATTCTTACACAGAGTTTCAATGGCAATTTTTAACACCGGGGACGATAACGGGCGTATATATATAGCGATGACTCTTCCAAAATAAAATCACCAAAATAGTGTTGATAGGGTCAATCAAACTTTGGCGGCAAATTTTTTATGTTACTATTTTTAGAACCAAGCGTCTAGTAACCCAGATTAACGTAAAACCATATGATATGTCGTAAAATTGCATTTGTTTATTGTACAGAAAGAAACATCCCCGGGGGGACGATAACAGGATATTGCCTTTAATTGCAACAGTAGTCAAAATGCAGTCACATTAAATGGTTTCATGTGCCAAACCTTTGTTATTAATCATACATTTCTCATCTATAAAAACAAAGTTGATTGATAAATTAATTGTACAGAAATGTTAAATTTAGTATTTAGTTATCTGAAATAACTTACCAGTTTGGTTTGAAATTAATGAAACACAATAAATCATTTTAAACCAGTGTCTGATGGTGTGGTGAAAACCAGTACCCCAGCAGGGTACACTTTGATCAGAAAGAATGAAGGTCTACTCTGTTGACAGAGAGTCCCTTCCCACTGGAACCGACAGTGTTTCAACCCCTGTAGGATAATACAATGCAAATGAATATATTATATAGTCTTGTAAATAGGTGTATTTAAAAATCTTTGAATGTCATTGTACAAAACTTTGTAAACATTTAGTATTTGTATGAAACACTGTATTTTGTAAATAAAACAGAAACATTGTGTTGTAAATAAACTGTAGAGTTTTAAATACACTCAGTGGTATTTTCCTCCTCTTATGTTCATCAAGCCTCAAGTCCAGTGATACGAAACTTGGTTGTTCTCTGTAGTCTGTCTGTCAGTGTACACTAACTTAAAACACAACGCGAGGTAAGGCCAGAGTGGGATAGTGACTGGACGCTCCCAAGTCCCTACTCCAGTCTAGTCTACTACACATGAAAATGGTCTTGAAGTCAGCTGAAGATCCCGCTGTTCATCAAGAAGTAATTACTTGGACGTGTAGTTCAAGACAGCCGGATGATTCCATTTTTATCCATAATGAAATTACTTGGGCTTGTAGCTCAAGACAGTCATTGTACATCAAGATTAAATTAATTTGGCTTGAAATTACTAGGTCATTGTTCATCAAGAAGAAATTACTTGGGCTTGTAGCTCAAGACAGCCATTGTCCATCAAGAAGAAACTGCTTGGGCTTGTAGCTCGGTCAGTTCTTGTTCATTAAGAAGAATTTGCTTGGGCTTGTAGCTCGGTCAGTCATTGTTCAGCAAGAAAAAATTACTTGGGCTTCTAGCCCAAGACATTAGATGATACAGCGTTGGCCAGAAAGCTGCTTGATCTTGTAGTTCAAGTCGTAGGATTATTCCATGGTTCTTCAAGAAGATATTGGAAAACCCTATGGTTCATCATTTTTATACCACTTGGACTTGTAGTCCAAGGCAGTTTCCAGGTAAGATGCGCTACACCAAAGAGGTAAGGTTGTTTTTTTTTGTGGTGGCCTGTGGCTGTCACATCTCTTTCCAGATATCCTACCGTGGATGAAGACTTTCCCCACTGGGCACACAACGTTACTGCAACATCGAATCAACGTCGATGCAACGTCATGGTGTGGGATCGACGTTGATGCGACGTTGCTGATACGTCTTGTACCCAGCGGGTCATCATGAAGTTGGGAGAGTGTAGTGAAATCTCTCCGGTACCGGCATCGGAATGTACCAGGACCGGGAATTAGTATTAGAAGGAGGGTACCAATCCAGTAAAATCGCTTCCGCCTGGGATTTTCATGAGAGTTCTAACAAGACCTGACGACAAGTGAGCAGTGGGAATTGTAAGTCCCTGTCCCTCCAACCCTCCTCCTAATATAAGGTCATCTGTATATTGTATGCTCATCTAAAACACTTTATATGGACTAACTTCCCCTTTCACACGGACGGTGTCAACTGCAGATGCACTTCATGTTCGGTCTAGTTCAGTCCTAACTTCTTCTTTTTTTAAATGCATATTTCGAAATTTTATTTATTTTAATGTGTATTTTTATTTCAGGTATGTATTTTAGATACGAGGGATGCAGATTTATTCAAACCCAAGGTATGGCAAAGGTCATTTAGGTATTGGTCACCCAGATCCGGTATAGTCTATCTACTGCATAGTGAAATGCTAAATCTCCTTTCTCATATTTAGACACTTGCCTTTGCTCTGGATCGCCCTGTATGTGAATGCCCTTTTTGCATGTATTGCAGTTTTTGCTTACCCCGTCTAATACTCCCTTTGTTAGTTTACTGTTTCGTTTTCAAAGGGCTAGGTGGCCATGGCTGACCTTCCCCCTTTTTCGGGCCATACTTTGTGCCTCTTTTCTTTAATTTTATTATTTACCTATTAATGGGGATCTGGGGGCTATGTCTTTGTGTAGCAAATGAGCTGAACTTAGTCGCCCTCTGATCCTTTATCATTATCATTATAAAGTATGTTTCTTTAATCCAAACTTTTTCTTTCCTTGTATGCCCTACTTTTAGTGCTGTGTCAAACTTCTTTTACCAATACCTTTATGTGAATATCTGTATATATTTATATATGTACTTACACGTTTTGTCATACTTTTTAATGTAAATGTCTTAACAAAAATGTCCATATACTTCTTATGCAATTCTCCTGTCTGTGATATTGGACTCATAATATATATGCTAAGTGTTTTATATATTCTTATGTTGCATGCTGTGATATATTTAAATCCCATTTGTTGTCTTACAATATGTTTGTCGAAGTAAAAGCCCAGTATATTGTTAACACTATTCGGCTAAATTTAGTAGAGTTACGCCTTAATTGTCTTACAATATGGCTGTCGAATAATTCTTATAATGCATGCTGTGATATATTTGAATCCCATTTGTTGATTACAATATGTTTGTCGAAGTAATATATATGTTATATTGTTAACACTATTCGACTTTAAATAAAATTTCTATGTCAATGCCTATGTCCTGGTGAATAAATGTCATTTGCCGTGTCACCAGTAACGATTCAGATGGTGGAAACCGGGATGAAATTGATCCGTTTCGGTAATTATATAAGTACGCTCCGGTAAGTTTACGCATCCGTATTGTTAACGATCGAGTTCGGTCATCGAGGACTATGGTGGCGGAAGTCAAACTGCGCATGTTGGTTCACAAGTGATCGAACATTTGATAAACAAACATGGTAGCCCCCTCCAACCCCATGACCCGATTGGTATTTTAGGACGATGAAGCTCACGGAATCAAGACAATTCACCGACAAGACAACTCACCCACTAGTCCCGCACTGCATGACCTAATCAAAGTTTGTTGCTTAACTACATCTATTGTATGGGATTGTGTGGCGGCCGTAAAAAGTCTCCCTGCCCTATATCATATTGTAGTTTATATTTTCTTGTCCTTTGGGATCATTTATTCCATTGTGGAATTTTGAAATTATTTGAGGGTCACTGATGAGGCCTAAATGGCCGAAACTAGCTAGTCTGTCCCAGAAAACATGTACACTCCATATTTTCCAGTTCTGTGGTGTATCCCTTGCTTCCAAAGGATACGCCTTTCTAGAACATATTTAACTCACCGACACGGTTTTTGGAGACAATTCATCGACACCATTGAAGACAATTCACCCACACTTTTTGAAGACAACTCACAGACACATTTGTTCAAAGACTATCGCCCTGTGACGGATAACTATGACTGTCAATCAAAGGCACTTAAAGGTAATTTTGGACAAGTGTTGTATTGTGTTCGACTGACCAGAATGACCAGACCAACCTGTTGATGACCTGTCTGAGAATTGATTATTGTGCTAAGAAGGGGAAAAGGTTCAAGTCATGACTTATGTATTGCATCATTTATTTCTAACGTTTTCTTACGTTGGTAACTGTTACATGTGGGTTTACGGCGTCCCGCAAACCCCCATGCTGACAAGACAACCGAGCGTGATCTCTGACAGGTGTACGGGCAGCTGTGGGGTAAGGCACAAGAAAGATGTTAAATGATTGACATGAATTATTTACAGTATCTACATACAACACTTACTAACACAAAACATCACAAATTGTTGCTTCTGTAGCCAACTCACGACGTCCGCTCCGAAGGCAAAACACTGTTCTGTGCTCGGAACGGGTGACGTGAATACCTACAGAAGCAAACAACAAAAACAACAAGAAAAACAAAAAAAGAAACAACACAAAACGCGACTGGCCAGTTTATAACTTTGGGTGAATCCCCCACTCGCGTGACACTTCTTCTCGCGAACTAGTAAACTAGTCTATCAACATAATTGATTATCCTAGGATTAGCGATCACGTTTGCTGATCAGCCGTTTAGTGATCGTCCAAATAAGGTAAGTTGACCTCTTCCATGATCACATTTGTTTACAACGAACAATGATTTAGAAGAATCTGCTTCTATCCTGGTAGGCGCTGATTACGGCGGTCTGTCCGCCCTTGCTGGACCCTAACGCCTAGCGTCGTACCAGTACCTGCTGCTATGAAGCAGGGAGCAGCAGGTCACACATTGTTATGCCTGCAAATTACGATAACGGGACTAGAAACGAGTCACAAAACATACATGCTATATCATGATCCCCCTCCCGGAGAAGTAAAAATATGTTCATGCATATACCGTTATTGCGCATGCGCCGACCAGACATACAGGCTGATTAGTGCATGCGACAAATAACCGTACAGCAGAACTCAACTTGACTGTGCATCAAATTATCAGCACCCAGCGCTTGACACAATAATACTCAAAGTTCATGGTTCCTTACTGAGCACTACAGAAATCAATTAATGCTCACTACTACTGAGCATAATACTCATCAAATTTGTGCTCACTACATTATCACAAGTAAGAGGCAATTGAACAGACCACGCCTTTGCGCTACCTGGTCAGCCGCCAATTACAGGAAACATAACAATCTCTATTTCATATCCTTCTCCGCGACACGGCTCACAAATATAGCTATTCACAAATTCAATACATTAATAACAGATAGAAACTACAACAGAAGATTTTCATCTATAATCTACAACATTTGTTAGTGTCTCATATGGGCCAACACTGTTTGCCGTAAATTCTCTCTATTTGGTAGGCACCCCGTCACAACCGTCCTCGCGACGCCGATGACGCAGCTGACGTCATCCCCGCCGCTCAGGCCGTTATGACGTGTGGCGACCAAATACTCCCACTTATCATCATCACGTTCTTTATATGTACATACATGCACAAACTGAGTTATCAGACAAAAACGGCATCATTACAAAATGAACTCGTAATTCTTCTTGAACAAAATTATTTCTAATCAACGTGAACATGCTTGTAAAATAAAATTCATTACGGTTCATCATCACGGATAACCCAACAGGCTCTTGTATGAGTTTGCCCTGATGATGAAGATGTGGTTAAACCCGTCTTAAGTTTACGTCCCCTCTACACCTAATATCATATTGGGACGGAACCACGGTTTTCTAACCACAGCCAGTCACAAGTCATGGATCAAACAAGTGACTCGGCGTTTATTAATTACATTCTACAAAAGGGGTCTAAAAGCCTAAATGAATCTAGAATGAGTGGGTGTCCAAACTTTACGTCTCACCAACATCTAGGGTCAGCATGAGACAGGACCTCACTTAGAAAGACTCATTCTACTACTGGAGAAGCCTGGGATCGATCCTGCGACGTCTAGCTGGCAAAGCTAGTAGCCTAATCACTACAGGCCTCAATAGTGAATTCAGAATAGGCTTCAGAAAGTTGGGGTATACTAGAAGTAAACCCCTCCAAAACCTACAAGCATGTTCATACAAAAATAATACTAAACATAGATTAAACATACCTTTCAATATACTTTCTATTTCCCCGTCACAATGTTGTGTTTACTCTTTACAACTTGACCTGCTGCTAAGGTGTCCGCTTTTTTCAGGGTTTATATATCTATGAATACTACCGGAAAATCATGCCTACTCGTATTACCTTGCTTTGTTCGTGGGGAAGTGGAGATACCGGCCACAAACAAAGCCAGATAGCAAAATCGAGTAGATAATGGATTTGCCTTCAAATAGTATATTTCCCACAGGAAAAATTGATGAAACGACCCTATAATCAATGACATGACTCCTGTCAAAACGAACACCCACACAACACGTGACGGGAATAAAAATCATATATGGCACAATTTGGCGGTTGGCGATTTTTAGGCAAATTCTATAGAACTCAGCCTTTTAGCGGCCCCCTGTATTGTAAAAACAGCTCTCTATAAACCACTCATGCATACATCGTATGATATGTGCATGACTTGTTCATGGAGCCGCATAGTTTGCGTACCATATTTCACCCAAAATATTTCACTCACACCGCCCTACCATATATCTACTAAAATAATTTAGATGTGCATAAGCACCAGAGAGGTTTCCTATTCCATCTCGTAACAAAGGTTTCCCCTTTTGGAGAAAAAACAATCAGAAATGTTTTTTCTTTGTGTATAGAGATGGAATAGGATGAACCTAGCTAAACAAGACAGCTATTTACACAACAAGCGTGCGAAGAATTACCTACTAAGGTAGTCTGCCCCCAAATTTTCTTAAGTAAAATTTAGCTAGTAAGCTAAGGTGGTTTGCCCCATAATTTTCCTGTTCCCCTGACACTCTGTTGTTTGTTAGAAAACGGATATCGTTTTAATCTCACTGGAGGTGGCCTTTCTGGCTTAACAGATTTGATTGATTTCACAGGTTCTGACATAAATGTGGTACATATAATTTGGTCTGTCTGACATGTCAGTCCTGCAAGGCGCTGTTCTCTCAGCCCTTCTGTCTCCTCACTCTCCTCTGACGTTAGTGTGTGTGGGACGCTAACGTCACCGTCACTTTCTGGTTGCTCTGCAGTTTGACAACTGCTGTCTTCATATGAAGACTCGTCGACGTCATTTCTGTCATGACTGTCTGTCGACATAATAGGTTTAGAGATCAGACAATGAGACGTCACAGTCTGACGCTCAACATACTGTTTCAGTATATTAGCGTGATATGTGTTAACATTTCCATTGACGTCAATCTTATAATCCATTCTGTTCACTACCTCAACCACTTCATAAGGACCTTTCCATTGAAGCAATAATTTATTACTGTCTGTCGGTAGTAACAACAGTACTTTGTCGCCGACGTCAAATTTACGCGACCTCGCGCCTTTATCATAATAAGCTTTCTGCTTAATCTGAACCTTCTTTAAATTATCACGCGCTAATTTGCATGTCTGCTCTAACCGTTCCCTAAGCTCAATAACGTATTGATACGTCGAAAGAACTTGCTCATCGCGTACCTCTTCAGCCCATAATTCTCTTAATATTGCCATTGGACCTCTGACGTTACGTCCATATAACAACTCAAAAGGGGAGTATCCTAAAGACTCTTGTGGGACTTCCCTTACCGCAAATAATAAGGCTGGAAGATATTTATCCCAATCTTTTGGACGTTCAGCACACATGCGACGTAACATCTGCTTTAACGTAGCGTGGAAACGCTCTATCAGTCCGTTGCAAATTGGGTGTCTCGGACTACACGTTAACTGTTGAAGAGAAAGAAGTCTGCTGACTTCCTTCATTACCTCAGCAGTAAACTGTGATCCACAATCAGTCAACATTTCATCAGGAATGCCAACCCTACTAAACATTTCAATAAGCGCTTCCGCGACACGTTCCGTCTCAATACTCGGTAAAGCTATCGCCTCTGGATACCTTGTCGCATAATCTATCATGGTTAAAATATACCGAGATTTCCTATCAGATCGAGGCTCAATTGGACCAACTATGTCCACTGCCACCCTCTTAAATGGCGTATCAATCAATGGCATTTTTCCTAGAGGTACTTTAGTGACCCGACCTTTCTGAATAGTTCTCTGACAAATATCACAAGATTTACAAAATCTAGCGACATCACCGCAAATACCGGGCCAGTAAAACTCAGTTACAACTCTATCCAATGTCTTCCTAATACCCATATGTCCAGACATAAGCGTTTCATGAGCCAGTTTCAACACCTTTCCTCGGAAACTTTGAGGGACCACAAGTTGGAAAGAGACTTTGTTACCCTTGGTGAACTCCCTATATGCCAACCCTTTTTTCTCAATAAACCTAGTTTCACCTCGGTTTAAACCACGACTCACAGTCTTGTTCCCAGATACAACCCTTTTCCTGATGTTTTCCAAAGTTGGATCATCAACCTGAGCTTGCTTGAAAGCCTCCTTGTCATCGTTAATGATCTGATCGGGAACCTTAAGTTTTCTGTAAGGCTTCTCATCCTGCCTAGTTTGAGACCTAGTTACAGCCGCAGCTGAGAAATGAGACATATCAGGAAGTTTTGATCCATCAATGTTACCGATAACCAAATCGTACAACGTATCATCCATACACAAAGCTTCAGTTTTCCCAGTAAAAAAAGGACAATCAATGTCAATCATTGCCAAAGGATACCTTTGTGTGGATTCATCAATCAACGTAACATTTGATTCCTTCCCTATTAACTGACTATCCGAAACCAAACTTCTCCGAACGACACAGCCTGTACACCCAGTATCTCTTAATACAACCACCTTTTTATTATTAACCAATCCTTGTGCCGTCGGTAACCTTGCCTTTAAGAAGTAACAGACACCTTCCCTAGTTTCCTTACTACACTCCTCCCTATCCGAAATCAAAGGATCACCAACCTTATTTTCAAAAATACTTCCAATCTCATCACCTTTCCTAGTTACTTCCGTTTGACAAAAACTAACTTGGTGTGCTGCGCCACGTGGTGTGCTATTATTTTTACCGCGTCCGCGAAAAGACCCTCTAAAATTACCACGACCACGTGTATAACCACGACCTACATTCTGCGTATTCTCATTCTTAACCTGAGAACCTTGAGTCTCTACGCGCGTGTTAAAATTTTCCTTAACACCGCTATCCCCAACTCCAGTTGCTCCTACCTCTGCGCTATACAATTGTTTCCTGTCGGGGTTCTTAAAACATTTAATTGTTAAATGCCCCTTACCACATATGCTACACTTGATATCCGGTCTACCACTCGGTTTGTTCGAGTCAACTTTGTCCTGTTTACCCTGCGCTGCGCCTCTATTATCGCGTTGCCCCTTATTAATGCAACTATATACGCCCCCGCGCGCTTCTGCAAACAAATCTGCCTCCCTAGCCATTTCATCTAAATTACCAAACTGTTTTGGCTTCAGATGCACATACAGTTCTCTATTACATGACTCCAGGAACTGATCCCTTGCCATGAAATCACAGACAGCCGGAAAAGATTTTTCTATCTTTGCCATATTAAGCCATTTTTCTAAATAACTTCTCAGTCTACTACTGAACTGTATGAACGTTTCTGATTTCTCGGGCCTACTATAACGAAACTGTTTCCTAAATCCGCGCTCTGTCATGTCAAAATTCTTTAATAAAGCGTCCTTTAACTTTTCATAATCCGCCGCATCCTCATTTGACAACCGGTCATATACATCAAGTGCGCGCCCTTTGAGCAATGCACTTAAATACGCGGCCCAAACACTCTTATCCCATTTATTAGCCGTAGCATATTTCTCAAATCTAGATAAATAACTATCCATTTTATCCTTACCCTCTTCAAAATAAGGTAACTTAGGATCCCGGGCATGAGCCACCTTCTCAGCTTTTTGCTTTTCAAATTCTAGCTCGAGCTTCGCTCTCTGCATTTCTAACTGATTCCTTAATTCTTGGTGCTGTAGCTCAAACCCATGTTTTATTTTTTCTAAATGGGCCTCACTAATCTCTTTTGCCTCCCTTTCAGTCTTGATGCGTACTATTTCAAGTTCCTTATTAACATTCAACATAGCTAGTTCATGTGCCCTTTCCTTTTCCTTTTCCTCTAACTTAGCTAGTTCATGTACCCTTTCCTTTTCCTTTTCCTCTAACTTAGCTAGTTCATGTACCCTTTCCTTTTCCTTTTCTTCAGACCTTAACCTTTCTAAATCCCTTTGCTCTTGCCTTTCTGCCCGCTCAATATCCTGCTGCTCTTTAACAAAACCTTGTAACTCCTTCCCCTCATAACCTAAGTCCTTTCCCATTTGCATTAAACGCTCCATTATTGATAACGTAAATCTCACGTTACTATCAAAACCACTATAAACTGATCAGTTATGATCAGTGATGATTGAATGGGCTTAACTAAAACGTTAAGATATGTGTTATACGCGTTAATCTAACTAAAACGTTAGTTATTAAAGCACACGCGATTTGAAATGTCAAATGCTTTCAGCACAGTATGACGTTGCGTACTGGTAGTCTAATATGACGTCATAAACTGACGACGTTTACAGTAAAATGCTACAATCCGAAGTTTTATCACATTACAAAACTCCGATCATAACAAGTCACCATTAATGTTTCTATTACGTCATACCTAACCTCAAGCCACTGCGTAAATATTAACGCTACCGTTATGTCAACGTCAGTAAATTGTTAACGTCACTACGTCAGAACCATGTGTGGGTAAGATCAATTAGTAGCTCCAATTTAACTTAGTAGAATGTCAGGTAACACAATTAAGTGGGGTCTACTTAAATTTTTCGTTACCAAGAAAAAGTGGGGTTTGCCTTGCCTTCCTGCTCAGAAATTATCGACTTGTCAGTATCCATTCAGTTGAATACATGGGTTTCGCACTTCATCAACGCAGGAAGGAAGATTCAAGTTAATTTCTAAATGTGGCTGTCAATACATTTTTTTTTTTTAAATTGATGATTCAGAGTATCAATGTGCTGTTCCACAGCCGGGAACACCAGCCAGAGATCAAATCCTCACTTTTCTGACACCAAATGTTACATGTGGGTTTACGGCGTCCCGCAAACCCCCATGCTGACAAGACAACCGAGCGTGATCTCTGACAGGTGTACGGGCAGCTGTGGGGTAAGGCACAAGAAAGATGTTAAATGATTGACATGAATTATTTACAGTATCTACATACAACACTTACTAACACAAAACATCACAAATTGTTGCTTCTGTAGCCAACTCACGACGTCCGCTCCGAAGGCAAAACACTGTTCTGTGCTCGGAACGGGTGACGTGAATACCTACAGAAGCAAACAACAAAAACAACAAGAAAAACAAAAAAAGAAACAACACAAAACGCGACTGGCCAGTTTATAACTTTGGGTGAATCCCCCACTCGCGTGACACTTCTTCTCGCGAACTAGTAAACTAGTCTATCAACATAATTGATTATCCTAGGATTAGCGATCACGTTTGCTGATCAGCCGTTTAGTGATCGTCCAAATAAGGTAAGTTGACCTCTTCCATGATCACATTTGTTTACAACGAACAATGATTTAGAAGAATCTGCTTCTATCCTGGTAGGCGCTGATTACGGCGGTCTGTCCGCCCTTGCTGGACCCTAACGCCTAGCGTCGTACCAGTACCTGCTGCTATGAAGCAGGGAGCAGCAGGTCACACATTGTTATGCCTGCAAATTACGATAACGGGACTAGAAACGAGTCACAAAACATACATGCTATATCATGATCCCCCTCCCGGAGAAGTAAAAATATGTTCATGCATATACCGTTATTGCGCATGCGCCGACCAGACATACAGGCTGATTAGTGCATGCGACAAATAACCGTACAGCAGAACTCAACTTGACTGTGCATCAAATTATCAGCACCCAGCGCTTGACACAATAATACTCAAAGTTCATGGTTCCTTACTGAGCACTACAGAAATCAATTAATGCTCACTACTACTGAGCATAATACTCATCAAATTTGTGCTCACTACATTATCACAAGTAAGAGGCAATTGAACAGACCACGCCTTTGCGCTACCTGGTCAGCCGCCAATTACAGGAAACATAACAATCTCTATTTCATATCCTTCTCCGCGACACGGCTCACAAATATAGCTATTCACAAATTCAATACATTAATAACAGATAGAAACTACAACAGAAGATTTTCATCTATAATCTACAACATTTGTTAGTGTCTCATATGGGCCAACACTGTTTGCCGTAAATTCTCTCTATTTGGTAGGCACCCCGTCACAACCGTCCTCGCGACGCCGATGACGCAGCTGACGTCATCCCCGCCGCTCAGGCCGTTATGACGTGTGGCGACCAAATACTCCCACTTATCATCATCACGTTCTTTATATGTACATACATGCACAAACTGAGTTATCAGACAAAAACGGCATCATTACAAAATGAACTCGTAATTCTTCTTGAACAAAATTATTTCTAATCAACGTGAACATGCTTGTAAAATAAAATTCATTACGGTTCATCATCACGGATAACCCAACAGGCTCTTGTATGAGTTTGCCCTGATGATGAAGATGTGGTTAAACCCGTCTTAAGTTTACGTCCCCTCTACACCTAATATCATATTGGGACGGAACCACGGTTTTCTAACCACAGCCAGTCACAAGTCATGGATCAAACAAGTGACTCGGCGTTTATTAATTACATTCTACAAAAGGGGTCTAAAAGCCTAAATGAATCTAGAATGAGTGGGTGTCCAAACTTTACGTCTCACCAACATCTAGGGTCAGCATGAGACAGGACCTCACTTAGAAAGACTCATTCTACTACTGGAGAAGCCTGGGATCGATCCTGCGACGTCTAGCTGGCAAAGCTAGTAGCCTAATCACTACAGGCCTCAATAGTGAATTCAGAATAGGCTTCAGAAAGTTGGGGTATACTAGAAGTAAACCCCTCCAAAACCTACAAGCATGTTCATACAAAAATAATACTAAACATAGATTAAACATACCTTTCAATATACTTTCTATTTCCCCGTCACAATGTTGTGTTTACTCTTTACAACTTGACCTGCTGCTAAGGTGTCCGCTTTTTTCAGGGTTTATATATCTATGAATACTACCGGAAAATCATGCCTACTCGTATTACCTTGCTTTGTTCGTGGGGAAGTGGAGATACCGGCCACAAACAAAGCCAGATAGCAAAATCGAGTAGATAATGGATTTGCCTTCAAATAGTATATTTCCCACAGGAAAAATTGATGAAACGACCCTATAATCAATGACATGACTCCTGTCAAAACGAACACCCACACAACACGTGACGGGAATAAAAATCATATATGGCACAATTTGGCGGTTGGCGATTTTTAGGCAAATTCTATAGAACTCAGCCTTTTAGCGGCCCCCTGTATTGTAAAAACAGCTCTCTATAAACCACTCATGCATACATCGTATGATATGTGCATGACTTGTTCATGGAGCCGCATAGTTTGCGTACCATATTTCACCCAAAATATTTCACTCACACCGCCCTACCATATATCTACTAAAATAATTTAGATGTGCATAAGCACCAGAGAGGTTTCCTATTCCATCTCGTAACAGTAACGTCTGGTTAGGCTCTGCAGCCTCTATTGTCGTGTTTTGACGGGTCACATTTCTAGTTCTTGTTCTCTCGCCGGGAATGTAGCACCAGGGATCAAACGTATGGGGATGCCCAAACCAAAAACTGTTTAGTCTGCTCTTAAAGCTATTCAGAGTGGATGCCATCACTACATGTTCTGGCAACTCATTCCACTTGTCTATGACTCTGTTATTGAAGTAATTTCCTCGTACATTGAGCCTAAACCTCCTTTTATAAATCTGACGAGGATGGCCTCTGGTCCCAGGGTATTCTGCCATAGTAAACAGTTTGCTTTTGTCATTTTTATTAATATCATTCATGATCTTGTAAACTTGAATTATGTGTGCTCTGTCTCTTCTATATTCTAAACTGGGTAATCCAAAATATTTTTATCTTTCAGTGTAAGTAAAACTTTTTAAGCTGGATAATAATCTTGTGGCCCTCCGTTGGACATTTTCAATAGAAATCCTGTCTTTTTTTATTTTAGTATAATGGAGACCAGACACTGGCTGCATATTCTAAATGAGGACGCACCAGTGATTTACACAGGTTAAGGAATATCTCCTTGTCCATGAATATGAATGTCCTAAATATTAGCCCTAGATTTCTGTTAGCGATCGAAATTTTACTAGTAATATGTTCACAAAATGATAGGGATATGTCTATGATAACACCGAGGTCTTTCTCAGAGTCGACAGGTAAAAAAGTTGTTACTTCCTGTAATGAGTGGATAGTATAAGATTGTTTATGATGTATTTCCAACAATGTTTGAGCACCTGACGGTGTCTTGGATCAACCAAGTAGAAAAAAGAACAACATTTTACTAAGTTTCCTTATAGAGTTAGTGAGTGTTTGAGTTTTACGTCCCACCAACAGCTAAGGTCATACGGAGACGGGACCTCGGCTTAAAGACTCATCCGAAAGTCTGGAGAAGCCCGAGATCGATCATGGGATCCCTGGTTTACAAGGCGAGTAGCGTAACCACTACAACACGGAGGTTTCTAAAGTTTCCTTATAGTATGATCTACATGTTTCCCTTCCTATCTATCTATCTCCTGTCTACTAATACTGCGTCGGTCACATTTGGCCATTACCGCAGGTGTACATTACATACACTCAAGGTTTGCAGGATGAAAGCCTACACAGTAATCATGTAATTACGGTAGGGATCTTTAACCTGCACAGGGGATGGTTCTCCCTGCACAGGGGGCCTCCAGTTAACGTCCCGATCCGAAGGACGGTGCACTTTATGACATTTATCCCTGCAAATGATGCCAATGGAGTGTGTTCGGACACCGAAATTTTATCGCCGCTGCCGGGGATCGAACCCGTGCCCTCTAACATCAGAGGCAAGTGCACTAACCACTGAGCTATCACGCCCCACTTAAATCACGCCCCTAAAATAAAAGATTACAGTTTATTTACGTCAGTCATCCTATGCGGTGGAGAATGGTCTCTGTGTATTAGCAGTATTAGTGTCTATAGTCATAAACATGCAAAAAAATTAATAAAGTTATCCTACATTCCTTATTTTAATAAAAACGTGATAATACATCATTTTATTTTCAAAATAATGCTTTCTTTTTATTATCGGGATTGTGAATGCAATATATAAATGTGTCGCTGAATTTTCTTCAAAAAGAGTCGGTGAATTGCTTTCAATTGTGTCGGTGAATTTTCTCCAAAAACTGTGTCGGCGAGTTGTCTTGTATGTGAATTGTCCTGTTCCCAAGCTCACCATTGCATCATGTAGTCTTCACCTCCTTTTAAAGGAGAACCAGATCAGATCAGATCAGAACCGCGCATAAGCACAAAAAATCTTCTTAAATTAAAAATTAAAAAAAAAATAACGCTATATACATTCACAGTATGGGAGCGGAAGTGAACGGCCATTTGCGATTGAACATCACTTGCGATTTGTACAGTGGACGATCAGTCACTTGCGGTATGATATTTTCTCCGACACGGTAAGTAATTTCATTTTTGTTCTGCGAACATAACGCTTATATGCAATATATATGTCTTGCTGGTAAGATGGATGTTTTTATCATATTCCAACCACATAAATGTGTTATTTTTGGGTGGCATGAGAAGAGCTAGATTGTTGATCACTTTGTTTATCGTAATGCCATAACCGGTTGACACAAGTGTAAATATGCATAAAACGTGTGTTAAGAAGCATTTCCTTTGTTATTTAGCATTTTAGTCTTCTAATATTATCACTGATTGAATACAAATCAAAGACATCTTCAAAAATCTAAATCAGACCGAAGGATTGTTAAAAGTATGACACAGGGGAAAGGAAACGCTGTTCAGGTCACTTGCTTTTGTAAGTATTGTACAGGTCAATTGCAATTAGTTTGAACGGTCACTTGTCAGGTGATATTCTGAATATGCTTAAGTATTTCGCTTACTGGCACCTTTTTCCCCGTCTCCACCCAACTAACTCATACTGTATTGATGTATCACAGCATCTCCACTTTTCTGGCAAAAGAGAAAAGAGGCAAAAAAAAAAAAAAAAAAAAAAAAGAAAAAAAATAACTCCTGCCGTTAGCCCATTTATTTGTCGTCTCCCGCTTGTGGTTTCGCTTGTTGAGAATGCTATATGTCTTATTTGGAACCATGTCGATCAGACATTTTATTTGATTAGACCACAGAACCAGTGGTATACTATGGAATCACTGGTAGGCTGTTCAAATGATCAAACGATTTTTTATGCGACACCAACGACAAGGTGAGTGTGGTCCGATTTCTGCACGACAATGCAGATATGCAACAACAAGCCCATAATAAGTCAAAGCTTTCACATAAAAAAGAGGCCAACGGGCAGAGCTCTGGCATAAAACAACTATCACATTTGTACAAGCCCATATTTGCTGTCATATTTGTACATGCTATACAAACTATACATCAACAAACTCTCGACCACGATAGACCACTGCTTATCCTATAAGCTCGCCTAGAGCATTCGGCTCTGGTGAGCTAAAAAAACTTGCCCCATCGTTAGCAAAATGTTGGGGCTACTTTTCAGTTAGTCTTCCATAAAGTGTAGGAAAGTTGTCTGCTTAACGTCTGCTTAACGTCTGCTTAACTAATCGGGGCGGTTCTTCTGTGGCGGTTTGTTTGTGTTGTTGTTTGTTACTTACTGTGTGTATCGCTTGTGTCTTTTTATTTTGGATGGCCATATGGCCATTTTGTGGAAAACTAACTGTCCTTATGGCCTTCCTTTGTTTAGGTTTCCATTATGGTCTGGTCGCTTCATGTTTGTGTTTCGTTTTCAAGCATTCCATTTGATATGACGTTACAAGCAAGTTGCACATGTGCCATTTTTAAGATGAAAAAGCACTTTTTGACAAAATTTCAGCATTTTCAACTTTGACGTTTCATACTTCAGTCGGCAGGATCCTGGGTGCAGACTGACAATTAGAATATTGCCAAAGACAGTAAATTATATAAAACATATTTCTGGTATATAACTTTAGACAGTATAATATGAGCTCAGCGTAGATCTAAATTTGTAAAGTAGAAGTAAAACAAAGATCAGGAATTGATACAATTAACTTACTCCACCCATCAGACACAAAAAGGAAAGAAACACAAACATTAAGCGACCAGACCATAATGGAAACCTAAACAAAGGAAGGCCATAACGACAGTTACTTTCCCACAAAATGGCCATATGGCCATCCAAAATAAAAAGACACAAGTGATACACACAGTAAGTAACAAACAACAGCATAAAAAATCGCCACAGAAGAACCTTGGAACGGTCAGTGGAAAGATTTCCACTGGGGGGCTTAAATCGATTTTACGTAGCCACAATCCTCGCCCTAAAGCCCCCTAACTCATCAGTGCAACATATCCGTGAACACAAATAATCAAAGAAAGCTATACTGCATATTAACCATATTCGTTCGTTTGGACGGCAGGGCTTGAGATGTCATTTCACCTCAATGTCGGGTAAAGTCCCACACAATTGGAAGCAACGTCTAAAATAACCTTCATAGTGTTGACGGGGACGTTAAATCAAACAAAAACAATTGTTTGTTTGATTTGAGGTTCAACGTCCCCGTCTACACTGTATAGGTCATTTTCGAGACGTTGCTTCCAATTTTGTGGGAATTTTACCCGACATTGAGATGAAATGACATCCCAAGCCCTGTCGCCCAATCAAACCAATAGGGTTTATACGCAGGGACAGCCCGACCCTCACCCCTTCTAAGCGGTTTGAACAAGCATCACGACTCTAGGTGCTATGGTATTTGACGGTCCGGCTCGCATCGCTTTGCCTGGGCAGGCTTAGATCCTAAAAGCGGTTTACCTGCGTGGAAGCATCATGCGTCCCATCTATTCCTTCAAGCCCCGATGGGCGGGAACTGTAAAAAGAATTGTAACACGTACCATGCATGGACTACACAAGGGATGTAATTTAGCTTGTGGGCAGAGGTGAAACCAACCTCACATTAATGCATTCGCAAGGACACCTTTGGTAGTGCGGAAGCAATGCAATTCATAGAACCATTATTTAATCAGTAAACATGCAGGCTGATCTTGTCTACCACATTATACGAAATCCTGTGTCGTGGCTGAATTTCAAACATACGTCACCGCATCTACGTATACATAATTGTTTTATTTGTTTCCTACAAAACGGCATACTGTGACAGTCCTCACTATGTGAAAGTGAGGTTAGAGCTTTATAAATGGCATGTCATTACTATACGCTGAATTTCATTAATTAAATAAATTCGTTTATATTTTGTCATCAATACGTTTTTTTATTGTGTACCAATGGCCACAATAAAGATAGGAACAAAATTACACGAATATACCCATGAAATAAAAAAAGAAAGATATATATACACGTGATCTATTTTTATTTCCCTATTATTTTGGATTAACGGCCTGACCAAGAATATTCCACTTATATTGAGGACAAAACACCTGGTCATGCATTTTTATATTAAATATGACAATTTTTCAGATTGAAATTTTCGGTGGCAAAATGTACAATGTATATCCATACTAATTTTAACACGCCACTGGATAGAACACAGATTGGTTGTGTATTGTAATTCAAACTGGGAGGTGTGAAACTCTTATTACACACTATCAACACAGGTGAACGACGCTTCTCGTCTACGGTCTAAGGGAATTAACTAATGTCAGTCAAATATGGGATATCGGTAATCTGAGTGACAATTCCTGTAGTACGAGAATTCCTGGTAATGAGTCTGCATGGTTCATTTATGGGTTCTGCACACCAGCTCACTGAGACGAATAACTGGCCAAAGTTTAATGAAAATCTATCAAAGGGTTCAGGAGATATGGAGTGGACAAGAAAGTGTTACGGACAGATAGACGAACGGACGGACGGAAAGACGGACGGACGGACAGACGGACGGACAGACAAAGGCCATTCCTATAATTCCCGCTCCGCTTCACGGCGGGGGATTAATTAAATGCTTTGTGAGTTATATTAAAAGTAATTAAATGTTACTGAAAGAGTCAAATAAAATATGCAAACGTGTCTTTAGGCTCTGTCCATCGAGGCTTGGAGAAATAGACTGGGATGCATTGTGCTTCCAAGCTGACGTGAAACCGATCGCACATGAGTAATGATAAACCGCTTAGAAGGTCGTCGACTGCCCTGACAAAGTGGTGCTAGTCGGTCCGTCTGTGCATATAAACCCTATTGGTTTGTTTGGGCGGTATGGACTGAGATGTCATTTCATCTCAGTGTCCACAGCATTTGAAGCAACGTCCGCAAGATTACCTGAATAGTGTTGACTTGGACGTAGCACCTCAAATCATATAAATCGCGTGTTTTCACTTGATAACTCGGAAGTGAAAAGAGTTCCACACCATGCTGATGAAACAGTAGTAATGTTCCAATCGTATAAGAGGGAAGTGCTTTGGTTATTTGATGTCAATATCTGATCAAGCTTCTTAGAATGACCCTGTATCACAAAAAAACATGTTAAGTGTGAAATCACCATCGCAAGTGACTGTTCAATTTCAATGCTCAACTTGGCAAGTGACTGTTCAACTCCAATGATTACAGATCGCAAGTGACCGTTCAATCCAATGTCAAGTGACCGTTCAGTTGATCTAAAGTGATGGGAATACAAGTTAAGATTTAGCTGCCGTATTTTACTTCAGTGTATACATCCTTTTGGTTAGTAGGCTTTATAGATTATTAAAGATGCCAGAAAAACTAAAAAAAGTGGCCTCTAAATATTTATCCGTCATTTAATCCACTTTTTAGTAACGTGTGCCAGCAACAGCGAACAACATGTCAACTGATCACCATCGTTAATTCCACCGATAGGATCAATGACACCAACGAAATCATTATCAATAAAGTGACACATATATTGACAACTTACAGAAATAAAAGCAATGGCCAAAACCTCATGCTAATGGCTTCTGTGTTTAAATATTTGATATACCACGTGGTAATGTCATATCGCAAGTGACTGATCGTCCGCTGTACAAATCGCAAGTGATGTTCAATCGCAAATGACCGTTCACTTCCGCTCCCATACTGTGACATTTGATGTGTAAAACTTGTGAAGGGCGCTTAAAGGCATTTATTCTTGATCAGTAGGATACACCGTGTGTCCATAAGTGTTTTATTGAGCCTTGTGATATACTGACTATAGCAGATCAAAGGCGCCTCTTAATAGGGTGATTAGTAGCTCTTGTTGTATCCCCTGACTGAGGCACTTAAGGGGAAAATCAATAATGTACAACAGTCAACAGTTAGTACATTGTTGATTTTTCCCAAGGAGGCCCCTTACCTGTTGAAGACCTCAGTCAGTTCTGAAGGCTACATAATATTATATAATCAAATGATAGTCCTCAATAATCAAGAATAAATGCCTTTAAACTGTTTCTTGGTAAAACACACCTTCCCCTCACCAATAATAAGAATTATCGCTGAGTACAAACATTGGGCATTAATTTTCATTCTTTTTACAGTTTCCTTGTTGTACCAGAGTGACGTCACGACTTTCCCGCCATGGAACCAGAGGTCGTTCGATCAAAGGGTCAGTTAACCACGGTTGTTGATCGAACGGCCTCGTCCGGTTATGAGGGAGTTCGAACATCTACCAGACCATGGTAGCGGAAGTCAAATTGTGCACGTTCTTCACATGATTTCCATGTTTTTTTCACCGGTGTGATCGAACGACGTCTGGTAGATGTTTGGTTGACTGATACACAGACTCTCCATTTTCTTGAATAGGAGCAGACTTGACAAACATGGGCTGCACACTAATGTCCGGAAATTGTCCGGGAAATGGGGGTTTGTGGTGCGTTATCCATAATTTCTCCACCTCTGGTGGTCAAAAATTAATAGCAAACACGAAGTGTTTGCATTACTGTAGAGAGGCTGGAACAACATACTTAGGCACCCAAATCTCGCCTGGAATTTCGTTCATATTCTCGCGATAATCCACCATCTTTACTGAGTTCATGAGAATTATATTCACATCCAAAAATTGCTTCTCAGAACCAAAAGGAGTCAAGTCCCATTACAATAGACACACAAAAAGCGTCGAAATAATTTTAAAAAGCTCTTTTTGAAGACCGTTTCGTCCAATGCTGAAGTTTGATCGCGGGAAAGTTTCGAAACTACGTCACGCGTCTAAATGAACTGAACGTAAAACCCAGCACCGCGCTTGGACCAACGAGTTACCGGAGCATTTATCGAAGCATTTACCGGAGCTTCTCGGTAGGGCGACAAGCGCTTTTCGTCCGACCAAGCAATTAAAACTTTTCAAAAACTATTGCTCAGGGGTATAAAATTAAGCCCTGGGAATAGAAAGAGACACAATGAGCTATCTGGCTACTTGTGGATTTCTACCTTCCCAAGATTTACAAAGTGATGATTAGCCCCAAATCCATAGCATAACGCTAGTGCTTCGGGAGACTTTTAAGTGTCCATGCTGCAAACTAACTGCTGCAAACTAACTGAGTCACCCTATCTAATTTTCTGAAGTGCAGGCTAAAGGGCACACAGGACCAACACTGGAGCAACACACATCGTTATACGAAGGCTATGTACAAAGCGGGGGTGAAGCTCATAAAAATTGTTTTGGGTTAAACAACATGTCCACCCTGGTCGGTTATTTTCTGTCATCTCCCAGAGAAAGGGACAAAGCGATAGAAGAGGTAGTAGAGGAGAAGAGAGGGAGGTACAAGGGGAAAGGGGAAAATGAACAAAAGTGTACAAACAGAAGAAGTAACAATGCTCCCCCCTATACCCCTACCTCTGCAAGGACAATATGCCTTGCCCAACTGTAAGTCAATATCAGTTGGACTTCCGTCACCTTTGCCTCACCACAGAACAAATGAAAAACTTTGAAAAACAGTTTTTAAGTAATTTAGGCAAGATCTCTCTTGAAGTCCCTAAGGATCCCTGAAGTGACAATATTCTGTGTGAATGAGTGTTTGTGCTGAGAGAAGATGTCAGTCAATATACCCCAGGGAGTAGCCTCTACTGTTTGCTGTTTTCTGGTCGGACAACCTGCAAGCATGGCTGTCCACTTAGCCCAGAGATAGATCATGCCCAGCATTGGCATCTTGATGTCAATGCTGGTATGTCAATGCTAGTGAGTTTGCTGGCCAAAGTGTTGTATCACTTGGGTGGTAATTCAGGTTTTGTCACCTCAGACAAACCGAGCTGCTCGCCGTTGCACCGTCTCGTGCTGCTGGATACTATATGGCGCACATACTTATGTGGAATAATCAAGGATAAGTCTACTCATAGTCTCTACCATCATGCTTTAACATCTTCAGACCAGCTGGTTATCTTCAGAATCAGAATTGTTACTGGTGACACGTCAAAAGACATCTTCCTTCCAAAGAAACGCCAGGCTGATGTTTGCCTTTTAAAAGTTGCATCAAAATGGGATTCCCATGACATGTTTCTGAAATAAATGATGCCCAGGTACTTTCAAGTTTTTAAGATTGACAGCTTATGGCTATGTATATGGAACATGTTCGGATACCAAATTTTTTGTCGCTGCCGATAATCGAACCGGTTGTCTCTAGCACCAGAGGCAAGTGCACTAACCACTGAGCTACCACGCTAGGATTATTGATATTTTTGATGTTGATACACTACTGTTAACTACCTAGAGGGTGTAAATGTGCCGAATTGTCCCGCTACCAGTGTAAATGAGTGTGTTTGCTCAAAAGGCAGTGCCTTTATTTCATATTAAAATTAGTATCAAATAAAATTCTAAAAGATCAAAAAAAAAAATAATTTTTTTTTAACAATTTAGGAGTCAATTGTTTAAGTTAATTTTTCCGGGAAATTCTCGGACAAATCAACTTCAGAAATGGACCCTTAATCTGTTAAAAATGAAAAATATTGTTTAATTATATTTTAGAATGGAGCTTAAAATTTTATTTGATACTAATTTTATTAATTTCTGGCCCCCCGAAGTGGAGATATTAGGGATAACGCACCAATACCCCAATTTCCCCGGACAATTCCCGGCCATTTCCCGGACAATTTCCGGACATTAGTGTTCGCACCTTTCGCCGTCATCTTTGTTACGCATGGTTTGACGTATCTACCAGGGGCTGGGTGTTCAAACTAACGACGTCGTTAGTTAACGAATCGTTAAAACTTTGATCATTTATTATGGCAAATATGCTAACATTTTTTCAGCAAAAATACCAAAATTTTAAATATTAAACTTGCTAGAATACTTAACGATATAATGTATTTTTAATAGCCCGTATGTGGGACCAGGACTGGGGACGGGACAAGGAAGAAGTCTTACCTGGGTAAATGGTTGAAAATCCCCCTGGCAGATGCACTTGTCTGGTTGCTTGAAGTGGCCTTGCTAGACTGAGGAGCGTGGTCTCTGCTGCATGCTTTTCTCGCTTCCCGGGCACTGTGTAATATCCAAGTGGGTAAAACCCATCACCTTCCGGTCGGCGTTTCTGGATAGCTCACGACACAACACTCCTCCCCGCTTTATCTTGAAGGCCTTGTCACCAGCTGCCAGGTTCGTCCTTGAGTGGGACTGATGTCCCACTGTTTCTCAAGTGAGACTGATGTCCCACTGACACTTCGGGCTTGGGCGAGACTAGAAGTCTCACCGTCTATTGTCTGGCTTAAAGGAGACGAAGAAGCCTCACTTGCAAGCTGCTGTGTTGAGTCTAGCTTGTTATTTGACAGCTTGAGCGGACAAAGAAGACACACTCAATTTGCTGTCTGGCCAACTTGTTAAGTCCAACAGATTTCGAACTAGAAGCTCAATGTCATTTAATGGGCTATTACAGAAATCCACGGATAGACTGCTGTCTAGAAGACACATTTCTGGATCTGTGCGATCTAGAAAACCAATCTTTCCTTTATTCTTAGTGGATACTTCCAAAACATCAGCACAGTTTGTTAACCAGTGAACTCAAGTAATCAGTAAACCTAATGGTTACCGGGTAATTCTTTATCCGTGTGCATCTCCTAGTAACAATTTGCCTTGCATCTCTGTGGTTGTCTCCTTTTTTCCTCCCTGCCCAGCTATTTGTACCCGAATGAAGCCACCCACATTTTCCGTGAACCTGACCCATTAAACATCTGGCCTGGTGCAGTAATGACAACCATCGCAGGGCAAAACTACAGCTTGTGTGTCAGATAGATACATTTTCTGTTTACCTGACCCCCGAGACCCAACGTCCCAATCAACACCGCCTAGGCCACCCCGGAGACGCCGCCCCTAACCCTGCGCGATCCTTACCAGAGATGAAATGACATCTCAATTCCTGCCGCCCAAGGAAACCAGCATAGCCTATATGCATAGACAGTCAGACTTGCACTACCCCGTCCGGGCAGGCCCAGACCCCCTAAGTAGATTACTAGTACTCATGTTCGGTATGCTGCACATGGCATCAGGGGATCTGAATTCCTTAACTGTCTGTATTTTCAGGTTAATCTTCATTGAGATAACCCCTCAACCCATTGAGCTAGCTGACCCTTGAGGCTCCCTGAACATTAAAAACCATGTTAAACTTCAATGAGCCATTTCAAAATCTTGCCTAGAAGATAGTACCCAAGATAACTGGTAAACAATACTGTGGCTAAACAGAGTTCTAGTTAATTCCAAACTTGGAGTACTTTACTCCAACTTTTTCATTTCTGACTCCCAACTGTTTGAAAAGTATGGTAAAACTCCAACTTTTCTGGAGGACTGCATTTTTACTCCAATTTTCAAAACCCTGGGGAGAACCCTGCTAAAATCTCATTCCTGTTCATTCAAATGTGTTTTTAACGGAGGCAAAGAGAAACTGCTATTAATAAGCCTATACTCTTTCAACTCCAGTTAAAATCTATTTTTGTTCATTCAACTGTATCTTTCTTATGGAGGCAAAGAGAAACTGCTATGTATAAGCCTATACTCTTTCTACTCCATTTTAAAATCTTTTATTCATTCATATGTGTCTATCTTTAATATGGAGGCAAAGAGAAACTGCTATTTTATAAGCCTATACTCTTTCTTCTCCATTTTAAACTTTCAAACGTTTGGAAGCATTCACATATCAAAATAAAGGGACCTGTATCATTAGGTTTGACAAATTTTCTTTGCTGTTTTAAAAGCCTTATTTGCCATCATTGACTATTTTTGCCTGTCATAGTTTGCATTTGTCATATTACTTGCTATTTTCTTGCCTTGCACTTAAGTGAAAGCTTTTCCTAGTGGCTAGAAGCCTACTTAAGAAACTGTTTTCATCAAGCCATTCCAAAATTTTGTGTAGAAGTCATTAGGCAACTGGTTCTTCCACCGATGATCTGTAAATACCAACGTGGATCATTCCATTTGATGTTTCATTCTTCTGTCGTTCAGATCTTGTCCATCAATCCCATTAGCAGTCAGTCGTTGTACCCGGGTTTCTGTTAGTGAGCTGACTGTTAACGGAAAACATCTTTTCTTTACCCATTGGAATGTCTCTTTCCTTCCACTTACTCGTTAAAACCGCTCAATCTTTTTTTCCAAGCCCCGATGGGCGGGGGCGAGACAGATAGTATAGTCAGAGAGAGAGAGAGAGAGAGAGAGAGAGAGAGAGAGAGAGAGAGAGAGAGAGAGAGAGATTGTTTGGGGTTTACATGTCAAACATTGAGAGAGTTACAGATAGAGAGAGAGAGAGAGAGAGAGAGAGAGAGAGAGAGAGAGAGAGAGAGAGAGAGAGACAGACAGACATAGATATGTATACATTTATTTCTTCTTATCAGAGATGTTGTGTGTACTCGTTAAAACAGCCTCAGTGAGTCATTTATAATGGTTTCAGTTCTGCGTGGAAGCATCATGCAGCTCAGTCTATTTTTCCAAGCCCCGATGGGCGAGGGCAGGACAGATAGTATAATCAGAGAGAGAGAGAGAGAGAGAGAGAGAGAGAGAGAGAGAGAGAGAGAATTAAACATACGCAACTATATGAAACGACTGAAATACCAGGTCGGGACAGAGAGAGACTAACTTCTCGAAATATACAATTCGCGAAGTTAAGGGCACTCGTTAGAACCACCTTTATTAGTGAATTCTAAAGAGCACTTACATCGCGAAACACGCCTTTATAATTTTGAAACCATAATTTCAACTTTTATATGGTAAAAATGAGGCTTAGGGGTATACATTGTTTTTATTTATTTCTGTTCAAAAAATAGATTGTGTGTACTCGTTAGAACTCGCCGAACAAACTAAACATTTGTCTGTTTTCGCCATTGTGAAATGAACGAATGTAAGAACTCAATGGAAAACATGCTTTTAATGGCAGTTTCAATTTTAATTAAAATTGCTCATTTATCTTTTGAAGACAAAGGAGAGCGGTATGTACCTTTAATTTGTGTTTCTTTGAAGGTCTCTCTTTTCAATTATAAAGAACTTAACTACATTGTTAATCCAATTAAGTAATGGTGTCCATCTGATTTCTTTTGATCTGCAGTCAAAAGGCCGAGAGAGACAGAAAGACAGTCGCAGAGAGAGAGAGAGAGAGAGAGAGAGAGAGAGAGAGAGAGAGAGGGGAGGAGAGAGAGAGAGGGGCGTAAAGACGAAGGAAAGAAGATACCGATAGTCTTTCCAATATCAAAATATAGATTGTGGGTACTCATTAGAACCGTCTCATCGAGGCAGTTCTAACAAGTACCCACAATCTATATTTTAGAGCAGAAATAAGAAAAAAATAAGGTATACCCCTGTAAACATCGGTTTTACTATATAAATGTCATAGGCTGAATTAAACATAGGAAAATACTCAGTGTTTTGTTGTGTTTTATCTCCATCAGTAACATACGGACCGCCCTCGATTATTAGGCTGCATGGTGTGTTTTGGTAAATATTACTAACTTGCGTTATTAACTTGCACTCACGTGTGTTAATCCATCTGCATGGTATTTTGTGTACTACAATGCAGATGCCTTTTTGTGTTCAGTATGAAAGGACCTATGCCTTTCATCTGATGTACATGTATAACATGTATATTTATTGTATCTTTATTATTTTGCAGGTTAGTAAATCATAGTATTATTTTCATAAAATGTAGAACAGTCAGAGCCATGTCTGTGTGATTAAGCCTCGTAAATGGGAGTCGGAGATGGACTTCCGTCGGCTCGTCGGCGGTGGGACTGCTCTAACCCATACAAGGCTTCTCATTTCATTTTCACCTTCTCATCACCCATACAATAGTTTCACTGCTTCTGAGCCATTGAAGTATGTTCATCTTTTGATTGGCTCTTTGACATTTTGTTAGACAGTATTCAATGCATTTTAACTATTTGATTCAGAGAAGTGAAATGTCAATGTTAATGTGACATTTCTTTAAATAAGTATTTTGCCATTTGTTACTTGTTTGTATGCTGCAGTCTCCCCTTCGATGTTGGGGTGACGTCGCATCAACGTCGATGTATCTAATCGACGTTGATTCGATGTCACTTTGACGCGGTGTGGATTCAAAGTCGATTGTTTTGTCGTTTATGCATACTTACGTGTATTTTTCAATTCACTCCACGGCAGTAGGGTGGCGTTGCGCCGACGTCGGTGTGCTGACGTTGATGCGACGTCACTTGCTGTTCTGTGTCTTCAGAGCAAATTATTTTATTTGCTTGGTATTTTGTGTACTATAATGCAGATGCCTTTTTGTGTTCGGTATGAAAGGACCTATGCCTTTCATCTGATGTACATGTATAACATGTATATTTATTGTATCTTTATTATTTTGCAGTGACGACTTGCTACCATCTTACAACTTAGATCATCAACATTAAATCATCATCATCATTTGAAGACTTGTTACGTCATTCCTTGAACCCCACCCCGCATGAACAAAGCAGATACCGGCTGATCGGTGACATAAAAGTGGGGTTCAAGGGGATCAAAATTATATAGGCGTGTTTTCGTGATGATTTATTTATTTTATGAATATCTCATTACGCTAACACACCCGTGCGACATTTCGCATTTTTCACACCTCCAAAATGAACTTGGAAATGAACGTATTAAATGTATTGAAGTCTGTTTAGAAAAACCTATTTTAATCGCTTGTGTATACATGCCGTGCAACGGTGAGAAGGACAGTTACCATGCATATGTCGAATGTATTGAACAAATACAAGAACTTATTCATACATATCAAAACACCCACGATATCATCATCGGCGGTGATTTCAATGAAAATGCCATAGTGCAGTCGAATACAAAGCGTAGTCTCTGCTTTCACCAGTTTTGACTGAAAACAAACTCGCCACTAAAGACAGTGGTCATACCTTCATTCACCCGAATGGTAAAGACTGCTCAGCAATAGATTATTTCCTATACAAGGAGTGTAATGAAAATAGGATGTTGAATATATTTAAGGGTGATTATATCGAGAATGTATCCGATCACCACCCCGTTACTATGACTTTATCAACTCAACTACCAGATCCCTCAAAATCATCTGTGAAACCCTGCTTAGAAACGGTTTCAACAAACAGAATAAACTGGGATAAAGTAGATAAACAACAATATGCCCAAAACGTGTCAAATAAACTCTCAAACTTGAATATCATACCAGGCTCTGACAACTTATATGATGTAGTACATACTATCAACAATGTGTTGACAGAGAGTGCTAAAGACTGTGTCCCTACAAGGAAAAGAAGAAAACGGAAACCAAAACTGAAAGTTATGAACGTTGATATCCATGCAGCACTACAAGCTAAGAAAAAAGCATTCTACCAATGGAAACAGAATGGTAGACCTAATGATCCACAAAACTTTTATCTGCTTGAAAAAAAGTTAAAATCAGTTGAACTACGTAGGCAAATACGGATTGAAGTAGCGAGGCAGAAAAATGAAGAAAAAGTACGTATTCTTCAAGCCCGTCAATCAGACACCAAACTTTTTCATAAACTTATAAAGAAACAAAGAGGCCAGTGTCAAAAATTTATTGATGAACTCCAAGTTGGACAGAAAACTTTTCATCAGGAAAATATATTATCCGGCTGGTACGAACATTTTAAAAATCTTGCCACAAAGACAAGTAACCCTGATTATGACCTGAAATTCTTAGAACGAGTTGAGGAGGAAGTTGCAGTCATATACTTAATCTGTCTAAACGTGTCACAGGATATCTCACTTGTCACGGATCAAGAAATCAAGGATGCAATCCAAAAACTCAACCGAGGTAAAGCACCAGATGGATATGGAGTGTCCGCGGAACATATAATCCATGGCGAGCAGGACGTACTTGACATTATTAAACTACTATTGAACCAAATTCTATTGGTGAAAGATGTTCCTGCTAGTATGAAACTAGGTATACTTAACCCAATATTCAAAAATAAGGGCAGTCGTAAAGACTCAAAAAATTATCGTAGAATTACAATTACCCCAGTTTTAACTAGGCTGTTAGAAGCAGTTCTGAAAAATAGAATTAAATCTACCCTTATGTGTCAACAAAATCCTCTTCAACGTGGTTTTACCGCCAACTCATCTCCAATGAACTGTGCTCTTCTCGTAGAAGAATTCTACAGAGAAAATAAAGATTTACACAAACCTACATATCTTGCATTCATGGATGTAAAATCTGCCTTCGATGTTGTGGTGCATCCCAACTTGATGCGCAAACTCTACAACTCCGGTGTAACTGGACAGGACTGGTTGCTCATCAATAGTCTACATCAGAACTCTATGACCTCAGTTAAGTGGCAAGGAGAATTATCACCAGCCTATGTTAACCAGCAGGGTGTCCGCCAAGGGGGCGTTCTGAGTGCAGACCTGTATAAGATGTAAAACAACGGGGCCATTGATAGGATTGTGGACTCTGGTAAAGGCGCCTTTATCGGTGACATTAGGATTCCAGCCCCTACCTGTGCTGACGATATGACATTAATGAGCAATGATTCATGTGAGTTACAATACATCATAAATATTAGTAAAGATTTTAGTGAACTTGACGGCTATACCCTACAAGAAATTAAGAGTGTTATTGTTTTGATGGACAGTATTAAAACATATCCTGAGGATGAAACATGGTTCCTTGGATCTAAAACAATGCCGGTTGTCGAAAACACATTGCATATGGGTATACTGCGAAGTAGATGTAATCAGGAAATACGGAATGTTGAAGCGAACATCCAGAAAGCAAAACGAGCAGCGTTTAGCTTAATGGGAGCAGGATTGCATGGTGAAAACGGCCAGGACCCTGAAACCGCTTTATCCCTACTACAAACGTATGTGACGCCGGTGCTGTTCTATGGACTCGAAATAATCACACCGACTGGGAAACCATTATCTGTGCTTGACACACAATATAAGAAACTTTTGAAACAAATATTATCACTACCGAACAATACTGCAGACCCAGCTGTGTATTTACTTTCTGGTGTCCTCCCTGCGGAGGCAGTTATACATAAACGAATACTAACTTTATTTGGTAATATAACAAGACTTGCGGAATCCGCTGTTGAATATCGTTTAGCCAAAAGACAGCTAGAAATAAAAACCTTCAAAAGTCACAGTTGGTTCATCAACGTCAAAAAGATCCTTATAAAGTACAACTTACCATGTGCTGAAGAAATTTTGGATAATCCACCGAGGAAGTTACAGTGGAAAAGACTTTATAACTGTGCGATTAATAAATACTGGTCGGAGATGATTCTCTCACAGTCAAGACTCTATTCGTCATTGAAATATCTATCCAAATGTTATAACATTGGGAAGTGTCACCCAGCTATAAAACCATACAAGTTAAGTTGCAGAGACATTATTCGAATCCCAGTGAAGAACAAATTAATGACAGGAACATTTATCCTACAAAGCAATCGTGCTAAATTCAACCAGAATGAAGTAAACCCAACTTGTCAGCTGTGTTATGCTGAAGATGAAACTATTCAGCACTTTCTACTACAATGTGAAACCCTAGAAACGATCAGAAAACATATTCTTGATGATATCAAACAAGTTATTAGTGACATTATCAGAAAATACCCGGATGCCGGTCGTTACTCACTGGTACAACTATTGGTGGACTGCAGTATCGTGCAGCTGAACTGTCCTGATGACGTGTGTCCTATAATTGACAGTCAAATAGACTTATTACATTATCATAGTAGACGATTAGTTTACACTTTATATTCAACAAGATACCTAAGACTTTCTGAAACAACAAAGTGTACCAAGAAACGTTCTTGAGTAGCAAACCATACAAGGCAGATGGTCTAATGTCTGTTTTGATTGAGCAGCTGTGACAGAATATAAGACTTTTTATGTGGGACTTTTAACAGAGTTTTTATGTCTATATGATATTTGGTGACGGGACTGTGTAAATATTGTGGCTTTTAGCGTGTACAGAACTTTGTGTTTTAAATAGACTTTACCTAAGAAGATTTTACTGGTGTTACCAGGTGTGCCTTCAAAGGCAGAATTTAGTAGAAGATACAAGATACAAGATACAATGGCTACTTTTCTTATGAAAATGCGTGATATTTTTTCTTATTTTTCTTATTTTTACTGCTATCATAGGTCATGGGTGCTCGTTAGAAACGCGTTCTAACGAGTACCGACCAAATATGTCTTGGAGCAGAAATAAGAAAAAATATTTAAATACCCCCGTTAACCAAGTTTTCTCTATATGAAATGGGGTCTACGACAACACGTCCGTGCGACATAGTGCATTTTCGATATCTACGAAATGGCTACTTCTCTGATAAAAATGCGCGGTATTTTTCTTATTTTTACTGCAATCATAGGTCGTGGGTGCTCGTTAGAACCGCGATCTCGGGCTAACGAGTACCCACAACCTATTTCTTGGTGCAGAAATAAGATAAATATTGAATACCCCCATAAACCTCATTTTGTCTAAATAAAGTTGGGGGTGGGGGGGGGGGGGGGTCATTTCACAGACTGGTTCACGTGATGAAGTTATAAACCGGTTGAAATGAACTCATTTAATAATTCTTAATTAAATCAATACGCTTATTAATTAAATCACCTAAATATTGTTGACGGGACTGTGAAAAGTAGAAGTAAAACAAAGATCAGGAATTGATACAATTAACTTACTCCATCCATAAAAGACACCAAAGGGAAAGAAATACAAACATTAAGCGACCAGACCATAATGGAAACCTAAACAAAGGAAGGCCATATGGACAGTTACTTTCCCACAAAATGGCCATATGGCCATCCAAAATTAAAAGACACAAGTGATATACACAGTAAGTAACAAACAACAACATAAATAAAATGCCACGGAAGAGCCGCCTTGGAACGGTCAGTGGAAACCCCAAATCAATCCAAATGCAAGGAAAATCATCAAAATCATTTTTTTTTTTAATGTATTCATTTTAATGAAAGGGATAACTACAAGAACTTTCATGTCCCATCTCGTCCGCAAGCAGTCCTTTTCGCTAACAGTAAAGTTCTGTCCTTTTTGTATAAAAAAAGTCCTTTTCGCATTTTAGGAAAAGGACTCCTTTTCGCACTTAAGGGGAACCGGGTAAAACCCATCACCTTCCGGTCGGCGTTTCTGGATAGCTCACGACACAACAGATATGACCACTAACGGGCTCGTTAAGCTAACGATGCTTTGAACAACTGGGCCCAGAGTAACCCACGCTTTTGCCTGGTTCGACCAGAGTGACGTCACACTTTCACGCTGTTTCGCGCCGTGCTACCAGACCGCTACCATACTGAGTTCGATCACTGGTTAACCACGGTACCTGATCGAACTACTTCATTATTATCCTCCAATAAACTTTCAGCACGTAGGTATCTCCGGTATTCCGGAAATCTCACGTTTGGTTCAAAGCACTTCTGTCAAATTATTTACTTCTTGATTAAGCAACCGAATAGCGCCACGTTGCCTTTGACCTCTATGTCAACCAACCAGATTGAAAGCAAAATTGACGTTGATATTCACGCAGTGACGAAAGAAGAAAACGACAAAGGGGATTCCCTCAACGAAAACACATCTCAGTCATTGAGTATGGCGGTCGCTGGACAGGGAAGAAAAAAGTTCATTGTTTGTGCGCTTGGCGTTTTTATTTCATATTTTTATTATGGGATACTCCAAGAATCCATGTGAGTATTCTGTTCTGTAGCTTGGTGGTTGCATATTTTCCAGGATAGTGGTGGGTATTGTGCTACCTTCGAGCGCCCGAGTGTCTGTCTTGTCTATCTATCTATCTATCTTAGCTTACCGGCCCCGTTAGCTCAGTGGTAGAGCGTCCGCTTCGGGAATGGGAGGTCGCGGGTTCGATCCCCGGCCGCGCCATACCAAAGGCGTGAAAAATGGTACTAGGAGCTCCCTTGGCTGACGCTCGCATTATCAGGGGTAGTCCTAGGAAGATAAATGAAGGCAGGTAAGTATTTGTTAGAGGATACTTTGTTTGTCGCAATAAAAGCTCTATAGAGCTTATGTTATTTGTTTCGAATATGCGACGTTAAATAAAGCTTCTTTATCTTTATCTTTATCTATTTCTTATACTGAGTCGGTCATATTTGGCCATTACCTCAGTTGGAGCAACTTTAGAATCTGTCCGCCACTTCATATTACCTATCCCTAACCCTTACCCCAATGACCTGACTAACCTAACCCTAACCCTAACCTAGCCCTCACCTAGCCCTAACCTAACCCTAACCATCAGTGACCTACTCCTAACCCTAACCTAACCCCAACCGTCAGTGACCTATTCCTAACATACTAATGTCAGTAAACAGTGGCGGACAGATTCTAAAGTCTAGCCCCTCAGTTGAGTGTGTAGCTAAATTTAGAATTTAGCTTAAAAAAAAAATGAGTCACTGGATGAGCAGGGCTTCCATTATCTATCTATCTACTGATACTGTGTCGGTCACATTTGACCATTACCGCAGGTGTACATTACATACACTCCAGGTTTGCAGGATGAAAGCCTACACAGTAATCATGTAATTACAGTAGGGATCTTCAACCTGCACAGGGAATGGTTCTCCCTGCACAGGGGGCCTCCAGTTAACGTCCCGATCCGAAGGACGGTGCACTTTATGACATTCATCCCTGCAAATGATGCCAATGGAGCGTGTTCGGACACCGAAATTTTATCGCCGGGGATCGAACCCGGGACCTCTAGCATCAGAGGCAAGTGCACTAACCACTGAGCTATCATGCTCCACTACATTAACTCCCAAATTCAGGAAATCCCAGACTTCCTACCCTTGAAATCTGGAAGTCCCACTGGAAAATTCAGGAAGTCCCAATTTTGAAGCAAGGTGTTTGCGGATCGTAAAATTATTTTGATGAAGAAATATATATTATTTAATCTATGAATCTCTTGTTTGCATTTTTAATCACCTGTATATTCTTTTAGATGGCTAGTAAAGTGTAGACAGGTAAACTGACCGGCTCAAAAATTATTTGAATAGTGTTGACTGGGCCGTTCAACTCAAAACAATCAAGCAAAGCTCTGTGAGGAAGTTAAAACTACTCATAACTATGTGACATACATGCGGTCAGTACAGTGCAGAGGAGTGCATACAAAAAAGAAAAATATTTTTGCTCGGCCTGTATAAATTTTTATAACTGTCCAAGTAAACCCACCCCCCACCCCCCAAATAAATAAAAAGCAAACAATCAACAATCGCATTACCCATCCCCATATATGCCTAGTGGCCCATTTTTGGGGTAATTAGCAAACCATGTAGACCCAGATCAGATGCCACAGAACATAGCGTCTGATCTGTGTAAATTGTTTGTAGATAACAAATAAAACAAACCTGACACCCGTTGTCATATATGGATTAAAAAGAAGGCGATCGCTATTGCCAGCCGGCTGTCTCCAGCGAACATTCGCTGGTGACAGCCAGCTAAAATATACAGATGGTAACCGTATATTGATTGATATTTAAGTTATTCGCTGATTTTTATTCTATTAATATGCTTTAGAATAATTTTTTTATGGTTTGGAATATCAATACTTGAATTTTATCATTTCTAAATACTTGTATTAGTTATTTTTGAAAGCCCGCTGTCACCAGCGAAAGTTCGTTGGAGACAGCCGGCTGTCTCCAGCGAACTTCGCTAGTGACAGACAGCCAGCTAAAATATGTGGATGGTAGATTGACAAAAAATAAATAATCAAATACTTTACTGATTTTCATTTTAATAATATTTAGGATTTAAGAATTAAATAATATGGTTGTGAAAGTTTTCACCTGAACTTTTACCATTTTTTAACAGTTGTATTAGTTATTCTTGATTTTGTGTCATAAAATGTGTCATGTGTGTATTTTGTGCCATGTGTATACATGCACCAGTATTCATTTTCTTTTTGTGTCGTTTTCTGTCACTCATTGTCGCACCAGGTCCTGCTTTAACCCTTTGCATTCTAGTGGACTCTTCCATTGCTATATGTTGGACAGGTCCATTTGTCATTTAAGGGGTACCAGGTCTTTTTTTATTCTATTTTTGACAGACCATTCTGTTAGCAAATATTGCAGGCCATGGTCAGACGCTGTGTTCTGTGGTTGGTTTTTTTGGTTTTACGGCCCTTTCAAGACTATTTCACTCATATTGAGCTGATCGTTAATCAGAGGTGGGCGAAAACCGGAGTACCCGGAGAAAAACCATCTGACCTTCCGTTGCAGAACTTGGCGTCTCACATGTGACCCGAGCGAGGCTCGAACCACAGCAGTGAGAGACCTAATGATCAAGAGTCAGCGCTCTTACTGTTTTCTGTGGTATCTGATCTGGGTCAGCACTGTTTGCCAAGCTACCCCTTTAGGGGTTCCCCACATGCAATGGGTTGACAGAGACTTAGGCATGCAAGTTTCTGTCCATTTGTACATCTGTCTATATGTCTAAAATGCGAGCTCAACTCCTCTTTCAGTTCTGTACCAGTTGTTTTGAAATTTTGCATACATGTCTTTTCATCCTGGTACTTGTATGAGGATGTGTATGTGATGTGGATATAATTGTTTGATCATTTTTTTTGTCACTGATTTTCCACATTCTGAATTTAGTCATTTTTCACCCTCCATATACAGACAATTCAACTTTTCACCAATCATTTTCAAACTTTGTGTGTATTTTTTTCACCATATATTTCAAGAAACCATTTGGATCCCCACCCCTAAACCATATATATTCTTGTTCCTTATGATAAGACTCAGTCACACCAACCTCAGGGTCTCTTTCTACTGGGGTGATGTGCTGGGTCCACACCCCGCCGCTCCACTTCATAAAAGGCAATATATCTCCGAAACCATTCAAATCAAATCTCTACCCCACGTGACAAGCGTATACATTATGTACATTCTTGTTCCTTATATTTAGACACATTCAGTCATTAGTCTACCCTCAACTTCTCCACTTCATAAAAGGGCCTCATATCTCGAGACTGTTCAGTTCCAAACCCCATAGCCATAAATATATTCTTGGTCCTAATGATAAGCTAGACGCATTCAGTGACAGCAATCTTGGGCTTTTCTGGGATCTGCCGGGGCCATACCCCAACCCCTCCACTGCTTAAAAAAAAATACATATCTGGAACCATACATATCCCCACCACTAAACCATGTATATTCTTGTCCCTTATGATACGACACATTTATTGATACCAAGCAGGATTCTATTGGGTCCATGCCCAACACCCTCTACTTCATAAAAAGGCCTAACTTTTCAGATACAGAGCCCATATGGGTGCTAATTTGGGTATGGGGGTTTGTTTGGGAGACTTTATAATTAAAATACATGGCTGCTATTGGCAGTGCCCACCTGAACATTGTGGCCTTTGCCATAATGGGCCTTTTGTTTCCATAGTATCAGGGTGTGCAGGTGCACTGGATATAATTGTTAGATCAATCCATGTCACCTTTTCCACATTATGAACTAAAGTCATTTCCTGACCTCAGATTTAGACACTTGGTACCTACTCCTTGTCCGCTTTTGATGACATTCCTTTATATATTTCATACCTGAAATAAACATTACTTTTGGGGGGATTGGTGGCGGGAGGTGATGGGCAGGGGTGACTTCACCCAAGTTGGATTTTATTTTGGCTCACTTCGAAGGCTCTAGTGGGGAGCTACTGTGATCAGCCACCACCACTGTCATGATGTAATCATCTGTAAATATCAGTCCATAGACACATATGGGGAAAATACTTTTTAAAATGTCTGAAACCAGGTCCTGAAGCCCTCTGGGTTTATATAGAAGCATAATGGTGACAACTTTAAAAATGTTCTTGTCTGAAATCAGAAGGCCCAGATCCTTGATATTTGGTATACATGTAGCTTCATCTTTGTTCACAGTTGTTCAAATTATAGCGCTGGGATCAAAAGTAGCCCTACCCCAGTGGTCACTTGTTTAACATAGACTCATATCTGTTTGATTTCTCATCCATTCAGAGTTTGATTTTCAATACACCACAACCTCTTAAAGTCTTTATAACATTGCTATTTCGGACCAAACACAAAACTTGTTATATCCAAACAAAAAGTTATAGAATGAAATCACTGTGTCTTGGAAAAATGACCATTTTAAAATGATAAATTAATTTAATAATTTTAGGACCACAATATACATCATGTATCTGTTTAAAATATTGACAAGGTTCCATTAAATGACTATTACTTATTACTGGACAATATACTTTCAGAGCTACAGATAAGGCGCGTATCCGCGTATATACGCATTAATTTTCATTAAAAACGCATTGAAAATCGATTTTTCGCGTACCGATACGCATTAGAAAAAACGGGTACGTCATGGTCCCGATGGTCGCAAAATAAAAGTTGGAGTAAACCGACTTCGTTTCGGTAAATCGAGCAACCCAACTTCATATCCGGTTCTACCAAAAGCCGCTGTGTAATACGTTGTCTGATTGGTACTTTCGTTTTCGTTAGGCCAAAACGTGATTAGAATAACAGATCGGCAAGGGAAATCACTCTGTTGGTTTCCAATGCAAACAAATGGCGGAGAAATCATCGCAGTCCGGTCGTTTTAGACCGAAAATGCCAGCAAATGCGGGCAACATATTGAACTTCCTAACAAGGAAGGAAGTAACAGACCCCTCTAAGATTGCAAGAACAATACTAGATGATGTGATTAGCGGCTGTTTCCGAGAAATTGAGAAAAAATCCAAATGAAGTGAGGCACTTCTAATGAATACCAACAACATAATTACGTGTATGTTTATGTGCAGAAATAAGAAAAATGTATGTACTTTTCTGATGAAAAAAAGCGCCTTATCTGAAGTTATGATAATTATTTTATGATTATAAATATCATCAATATGTTATAAAAACTGACACACTTGGGAATAAAAAGCATATTATGTGTCAAAATGCACTTTCCAAAAAACTGTGTAACATTTTACTCTTTCAGTAAATTTCTAGGACCTGAAATACCCTTTGAAAAAAAAATCAGGGAGTAAAATACTCTTTGGCCTAAAAATTATCTGTAGCTCTGTACTTTCTATATATTTTTGCTGGCTGTCACCAGCGAAAGTTCGCTGGAGACAGCCGGAGGCAGCTGGCTGTCAATAGCCACTTCCTAAAAAGAAATAAAGAAAAATATTTTGTGGAAGATCTTTGCCAAACTTTGCAAAACATACGCTTCGAGTCTTCATTGTACTCTAAGCACTCGGAACTGCTTCAGACAAACAGGCAGAAACATGTGCAAATTGGAGCAGACTTAGTCGAGTCAGCAGTATTTTTTTTATTTTTTTTTTTTGCTTTTTGGCTAACAGACAGATCAGACTGCAGCTCGGACCCTGACGAACCGGCCTGGTCACATTCGCCGGTTTTACGTATTTTCAAGGCGCCAAAATCAAATGTCGATCGCGGCGACATTTTGGGATTTTATAAATTATTTTAGTCATTTCGCCTAGTGAACACCTGCACCCGCTATTTACTCAAGAAAACAATTCGTATCTATCTTTGAAACTATTGTCACACTTTGCATCGCTAATGATAATCTCACTAGCAAACACCTAAATTACGACCCGCTTTAATTTAAACAGTAACAAGTTCACAGGATTAAAAAACACTTATCGTCAATGAGATAATTAGTTTATCCTCAACTACTAATCTGTTTAATTATACGTAAACACCAAGCAATCACCTCGACACGTTTTTCACACACCGATGACGATCAAAGGTGTGTCGACGCACGTGATTCTGATTGTCAATATAATACCGTGCAGGCAGAAAATGGGACATCCTTACTCAATAAACACAGAAAGCGGTTTCAGCTAAGAAGGCGGAGCAAACTTTTTACAAACCGCTAAAAGTGGGCGGGTTTATACGTCTCGGTAAATATTTTTGGTCGCACAGAGAAGTTTTCGGGAGTCCGCGGGACGCCTTTGATGTTTAATTTGGGCGTCCGGAAGCGATTTCAGGACGTAATATGCGCCGTATGTCCGCCTAACGGAAGCCCTGGATGAGTCCTTAAAACCACCCACAACCCGAACAACAGAGGCACACCAAAACGCACACCTCAGTCCAAAACGAACACCTCCGACCAAAACACTCACCTCCGTAGGTCTGCACAATTTCCGATCGATAAGCTGAGTAGTCTTTCACAGATTTTTACAGTACATGTTTATACCAGTTAAAGCTTCTGAAAAATCTTAAACCCTAAAAGGCAGCAGGTCCAGATAGGATCACAGGGATTTTCCTTGTGCAATTTTGGGGCCAGTAAATGGCCCATATTTTCCCAATTTAGAGACAGATATTCCCAAATTTTATAATAAATTTCCCAATTTCTGATGTTGTGCTACATTTTGATAAAAATTTCATGAAAATTGAACCAAAATTGACAAAGTTACAGCTGCTTTAAATTCCCAACTATAAATATTAGCGAGCTGTTTTTCCCAAACCCAGCGGCCCCTGGACCCTGATTATGAAGGGTTAGAAAATCCCTGGATCATACCTGTCGTATAGGAGCTTTTTTCGTGACATACTTCCGGTTCTAAAATTAGAATGGGAAAAGCCCTGGCCGTCATCTGTCGTATTGCTTCAAAGGCAGTGGGACAGATAAAGTGTTAATTACAGCGTAAAACAGTGGAATTCTTTTAAGCTTTTGGGGAATTCTAATGTAAGATAATGGGAGAAACACGGATATGCTGCCAGATGTGAAAAATATCGCATTACGAAAATGATATATTGTACATACGACCAATCAGGGTCCTCTCTCTCGCTTAGCGCGCCAACAATAAGTGAGCGCAGGCAAATGTAAATTACAGTTTGTAGTTACGTCAACTGACATGTAGCGTGTCAACAACGTCGTGTCTACATCAAACCAACTTCAAGGCGATACATTGAATTTGACATTGCAATGCGATGAAACGTCATAACGTTTCGTTGGCGATAATGCGGCATTGCTTAATTAGATGTCATTTGCCCAGTGCTTGGACCCATCAAGACTATCTGTCTATCTATCTATCTTCATATATACTGAGTCAGACTTTCGGATGAGTCTTTAATCTGCGGCGTCTGATCAGGGCTTACACTGTTTGCAAAAAGTTCGGCATTTTCCAAATAAATTTTGAAGAAAACACAACCTGACAGCCCTAAATTTTGAAAATGACTCCTGCTATATATAAGGAGGAAGATTCCATTTGGTGCAAAAAGGGTTATGGGCTTCTTGGATACAGGGATCGGTCAAACCATCTCAACGGTCACTTGCCATTTAAGTGAGTTGGAGTGGTTGTCGACGGCATGACGTAGAGCCAACATTGACTCGACGCCCGTCTGTAAGTCCACTCATTGTTGTTTTTTTTTTTCGACTATCAGTATGTTTATTTGTTAGCCTAACAGTCCGTCCTTTCGTCTGTTAGTCAGTCATTCAGTCAGTCGGCCTGTGTGTGGTCTGTCTGTCTACTGTCAGTTTGTCAGTCAAACCCCTCTCTCTCTGTCTCTCTCGCATGCCAACGGTCATGTGACAATGAAGTGAGTTGGAGTGGGTGTCGGCAGCATGAAGTCGAACCAACATTGACTCAACGCCCTTCCGTCAGTCCACTCATTAGTTTATTTCGACTTTCAGTATGGACATTTAAATTGCACATGTAGACAGATCGTTGGACAGATTTCTCAAGATAAAATTTATTTCGTGAATAACAGTATCTCAAGCCATTGACATGGGTCATTCACGAAAAGATTTTCATCAATTAAAAACGGATTTGGGATAAATGAATTTCGGTAATGAAAGTAAAATATCATTCTTTCCTTCTCGAGGCATTATTTCAATGAAAATGGGTATATTTTCTCTCAAAATGTCTGAATATTGTTAGCATTTTAAGTTCCGCCAATACATTTGAATAGCGATGGCCGTTTCAATTGACGGCCAGTACTTTGCGCATGCGCAAGAATGACGTCATAAACAGAATTCCTAAAACCTCCTATTGCAGGAATTAAGGAATGAATTGGTTCCTTTTCTTCAGGTCTTGATGGAACTCAACCAATGTGTGACCCATATTCAAAAAGGGTGAAAAGTCAGCTGCCGCCAATTATCGGCCAATTTCTCTTACATGTACATGTATCTTGTGTAAGGTGACTGAGCACATTATTGCTTCAAATATTGTGAAACACCTGGACTCAAACGGACTCCTGTATGACCTGCAGCATGGCTTTCGGGAGGGGTGCTCCTGTGAGACTCAGTTGGTCGCCCTTGTTGAGGACCTTGCACGGAGGTCTAGTCAGGGCAAGCAGACTGATCTTGTCCTACTGGACTTCTCCAAGGCCTTTGACAAGGTGAATCATTTGAAGCTCCTCCTGAAACTGCATTCGTATGGAATTAGGGGTACCACGTTGCGCTGGATTCAAGCTTTCCTCAGTAACCGTTGGCAGAAGGTCGTCATAGAGGGTGGGGAGTCGGATTCAGTCCCGGTAACCTCCGGAGTTCCTCAGGACTCGGTTCTGGGCTCCATCCTGTTCCTGGCCTTAATTAATGACCTTCCACAGGACATAGTCTCACAGGTTCGCCTCTTCGCGGATGATACCGCTGTATACCTAACCCTCGAAGACATGAGTGACAGTGAGACATTACAAACAGACCTCGACAGACTGCAGGCTTGGGAAAGTAATTGGGATATGGAGTTTAACCCATCCAAGTGCCAGGTCATAAAGGTGACTTCAGCAAGGACCATATTTGACACCCGGTGTACACTCCACGGACAGGTCCTGGATGTTGTCAGTAGTGCCAGGTACTTGGGGGTGGATATCTCCAGTAACCTCAGCTGGAACACGCATGTGGACCGGGTTGTATCCAACGCAAACAAGTCACTAGGATTTATAAGACGAAATATTAAAACTAATTCCCCTAAAATCGGAGAAATGGCATACCGGCCATACCAACGACCCTGCCCATGACCTCAAGGTCAAGGTCACACACTTAGAAAATTTTGTTGCAACATGGATTTTCGGGGTGAGGTGGGGCCCTTGGCGGGGACATCTGTGTCGTCTGAACACATTTCTAGTTTACTACTACACTCCCCACCCCTCATTGCACTCGCCATGCATGTGTATGTAAGAGCAGCGTGTCCAGATGAATGCATGCATGTTAATAGCTTATATTTTCCAAACTATGTAATAGATTTGCTTCATATTTGGTATGACGATAGTTTCAGGTCCAAAGTTTTATTCAGCCAAACACCCCACCTCTGACCTCAAGGTCAAGGTCACAGACTTAGAAATTTTTTATGTTATGTCTTTTTATTAGAGATCATATTTCCTAAACCATAATTAGCAATACCCCAACTAGGGCTGGCTATTGAGTCCAGTTTTGACTATCGTGCTAGTATTGCTATCATGGAAACTACTATCACAATACTATCACTATCGCAGCTTACAATCACGATACAATCGTGATTCATAGATGTTATATCACTCACATAAAAATGGTTAAGAGTGACAGAACGAGTTAGGAAAATTGCAATGGCCTAAAATTGTATGTTTATTGTGTGTTTCAATGTCAGCATTCATTCCCTTAAAGGCTTTGGGCTATTCCAGAAAAAAAAACATGATGGGGAGACGGCTCTTTATATAGCCCCACCACCTACAGAAGGACCCACCGGCTGAAAAATGGCTTGCTGCTTCCAGTATATATGCCTGTCAGTGATGGTTATCATAGCTTTAACCCTTTACCACTCAGATACGTGTTTTTACGTGTCTGCACCCCCCCCCCCATTTTAAGCCCCAGAAGCACATAAAATCTGCATTTCTACCCCTGGATAGTTAAGTTTGCTTTAGGATTTGTTGGGCAAAAAAGTGACCTGTTTTTTCGCGCGGCTCCCCACTAAAAATATTCCTGGGGGGTTTGAAGGGGGGCTACGCCCCCCTCACATCCCAAAAAATTTTGGGTTTATGGCCCAACCGGCCGCTTAAATTTATATCAGAGGGTGTCTGGGGTCAAACATGCCTGAAAATTGATGCTGATAAAACATGCTGCAAACAGTGAAAATGGTTAGTGCCAACCACCTTAATGGTTGCCTTGACAGCTGTGTGAAGATTAAAATGTGGTCCAAAATTCATGTGAAAACACACTTTTTGCCAACTTTGAGATGCCCCCTCTTTACCATGACAACACTGATCAAGTCATGAAAGGTTGCATTTGAAAGGCTACTGCCCAATGAACATTCATACCGAGTTTGGTGTAAAACAGACCATCCATTATGAAACAATGGCTAGTTGAAGTTGCTGTCAGGTGCAACACTGTGAAAATCAGTGAAATTCACAAAATCCCTGAGTGGTAAAGGGTTAATACTTTAATTAATACCTATGCACATACACCTTTGCAGATGCTCTGTCTCTGGTCGGGCTCATCGGAGTCTAACTGTTGGTTTTCTTTTGCTCCAGCATTTCAGTGGTTTCTTGCTGTCGAGTCCTCACCGTTGTCTCACCTCTGTGGTTCTTTGATTTTTGTGTTCACGGAGATGTTGCACTGATGAGTTAGGAGGCCTTCATGCGGACTGAACAAATTATTTGTCTAAATCGCGACGGAAGAAAGGGCGAGGATTGTGGCCACGTAAAATCGATTTAAGCCCCCCAGTGGAAATCTTCCACTGACCGTTCCAAGGCGGCTCTTCCGTGGCGATTTATTTATATTGTTGTTTGTTACTTACTGTGTGTATCACTTGTGTCTTTTAATTTTGGATGGCCATATGGCCATTTTGTGGGAAAGTAACTGTCCATATGGCCTTCCTTTGTTTAGGTTTCCATTATGGTCTGGTCGCTTAATGTTTGTATTTCTTTCCCTTTGGTGTCTTTTATGGGTGGAGTAAGTTAATTGTATCAATTCCTGATCTTTGTTTTACTTCTACTTTGAGATTTTCTGCTTGTGGAAACTGACACATGCTGATCTTTCTTCGATTGTTTGATATATGCTGCCTGTGCTAAATTAATCTGTGGATTCAGTTAATTAGGTAACTTGATTAATCATTACATAGTACGAGGACTGTTCAAATATGAATGCAAGTAGAACGTTTTCTCATGCACTAATGCGAAAATCACCTGGAAATAAATATCACAGCGTAGAAAAACATTTTACCTATACATTGATACCAAACCTGTTAAAATCTGTGCACTTTAGCCATGTATATCATTCGATAAACACTGTCTACCTTTGTATACTAATACAAAACATGGTTGGAAGAAGGTCAGAGTACGCCATTGAAATACGGTCCTATATTAAGAATCGTTGTATTCTTGGTATACGGTGCAAGGACATTTTTGATGAAATATGTTCGGTTAATGGCATAATGAAATGTCTTTTCCGACAGTTTTTCGTTGGTGTAATAAATTCAGCTGTGGGCTAGGCTCAACAGAAGATGCACCACATGATCGTCGGCCGAAAAGAGCAACATCTGCCAAGATGGTTGCTAGAGTGAAAGAAATAGTTGCTACCGATGCACGATACACCACTAGGCAAATAGCTTGTATGGTTGGCATCTCATTAGGAGCAGCTCATACAATTCTGAAACGGGATTTGAAAATGAGAATGATCTGTGCTAGATGGATTCCCCATCTGTTGACAGATGAGCAGAAAAAGACACGCATTCAGTGCGCCAAGAAGTTGCTTAAAAAGTTTCCAAATTACAATGCACGGTCTTTCGCTAATGTCGTCACAGGTGACGAGACAGGGGTTCACTTTTTTTAGCCAAAACGAAAGATTCAGAACAAAGTATTGGCAACAAAGTATTGCAAAAGACCATGCATTGCAAAGCGGACCATGAGCGTCAAGAAGGTAATGTATGCCATATTCTTTTCAAATCAGGGCCCTGCTATTCAGGTTGCTGTGCCTTAAGGCAAATCTGTAAATGCAAAGTTTCAATACGAATACTGTAACCAGTACATTCAATGATAGCATATTACTGTACTTCCCGCAAGATTTTTGGCCAGACGCCCGGTACCGGGTGTGCCTCTCAAGGAGGAAACCTCCAACAACAAGAGCAAATTGTCACATGACTTCCTGTAACACGTCAGAATTTTTCCTTGCGGCCATCTTGGTGGATGTGTTTCAGTTTTGTTCTCAAACAAATCTTTTTTCATCGGCATTATTTCTTGCTGTCATCTACCTTTGGTCGTAGGGAAGTGCTCCCGCAGGATTCTACTGTGTTTTGTGCTACACTTTTATTCATTATTTGGATTATTTTGGACTTAGTGAATTCTTTTCACGTGAGTTCTTTCCATTTTATTTTTCTTTGTTATGCCACAAGTGCGTGGTTCTTTTGGTCATAAAAAAGCAAAGTGGGATAACCACTCTTCTTGTCTTGCTTGCTCTAAGTGCAGTGTTGACAACAAATGTGATATTTGTGTAAATTGGTCACTTGATACTTGGTATTCTGCTATTCGTAGGCGGTCTTATCTTTCCAGGATGCCAAAGAAACAAGACAATATTCTTCGTCATTCTTCGAAGTTTTCTAAGAAGGCAAATGATGACGTTTCTTCTCATCTAGGCTCTGGGGCAGAGGAAGTCCCTTCAGTTCGAACCGACGACGTTGTGTCAAACGTTCGTTCTGATAAACATTCATCAGGCCGGGCTGACGACGTTGTGTCAAATGTCCGGTCTGAAAGTCGCCATTCAGGGATTATTCAGTCGGGTGAAATTGAAAACATCCCTTCTCCGGGCAGCCAACTACCAGGCGATCCTTCTCCCGGTCATGAGATCTTACCCGGTCATTCCCGGTCGGTAAATCAAGACGTTGATAAAGGCTCTGGGGATGAAGTTACCGGGCTCTTGAACAGTTCTGGTCAGACAGCTGTTTTTCGGACACTTCCGGGTCACACTAATAACCGGGAGTCCGGAAATTCATCAACCCGGTCCGGTCGAGGTCCGGGATCCCGGTCTGCACCGGGTGTTTCTTCAATATCCCGGTCCGGTCAAAACAAAAAGGACCTCCGGGACAAAAGAAGAAGGGTTTTATCTTCTATTTCTGACTCAGATGAATCTTTTTCTTCAAGATATCATTCTGAATCTAGTTCTTCTGCGTCTCGTTCCAGAGGTAGACATAGGAGACATTCAAAGAGGAAGAAGTCTCATCGCTATAGGTCTCACTCTAGAGACACCTATAGCGGGAGAGGAAGTAGATACCGTTCTAGATCTCATTCACATGAAGGAAAGAGATCCAGAGGTCATCATCACACTAAAAGTCGGAAACGGTATCGTGAATACCGCCGACGGTCTGGTAGATCTTCCTCCCTACAAGGAAAAAAGAGACGAATTTCTCGTTCTCTTTCTTCTGAGAGGAATATTATTCAGGATGTAATTTCAGGGACAGTAACTGATAATGAATTTGAAGGGGAAAGTGTTACCTCTCCGACTAGGAAGTCGGTTCCATCTAACTCGACTAGAGTTAAGGACAAACCTTCTTCTCTTAAGTTTTCTGAAAGCTGTTCTGTTATTTCTGATGATGAGGATGTGGAAAAAATTTCTTATGCAGAGACTATTGAAGAGGTCTTCAGACTTCTTCCAGTCTCTATTTGTCCACGGAAGAATGAGTCTTCAACTCCTTCTAAGCCTAGATCGGGTATTGACTTACTTAATCCATCTGTGAATAAAGAGTCTTCAACTTTACCCCAATCTCAGTTGGTAAAAGATATTCTTAATCTTGTTCAGTCACATGTTACTGACAAGGTTAAATTGGAACCTGGTTGGGTGGCACCCATTAGCCTAGAAAAGGAGCTAGGAACTCATATGAAGTTTTATAAACTTCATAATGAACAATTTCCTTCCAGTGTTCCAAAAATAGACAAAGATGCATCGAAACTGGATTTGTCTTCTTCTGGAACTGTCAATGTTTCATCCAAATTTATTGAAATGATGGAACGACAAGCAAGGAGTGTTATATCCATCAATTCTTATGCAGACTTATTTGCAACCTCAGCATTTAGTGCTATGCAATCTGAAGATATGGACACTAATATGCTTCGTAGATTAGTAGAGGCATTAGTCAACTGTCTCAAACATTCTACAAATTTATCTGTGCTTATGGCAGTGGAACTTCTGTTATGTAGGAGGGAATTAGCCATTTCTGGGTCTAAGATTCTCACAGATGCTTCCAAAGACAGTTTGAGATCTATCCCTTTTTCTGCAGATACCCTCTTTGGTGGTAAAATCTCAGAAATTCAAAAGGCTAATTCAGAAACGCATCAACAGAAACTGATTGCGGAATCGGTCTCGAAACCTAGCACTTCGCAATCCCAAACATCTTCTTTCAGAACTCCACGTATTTCTAAAAAGAAACTAGATCCTAAAAAGGTTTTCCCATCCAAACCCTCTAGACAGGGACCTGTCTGGAGTGGCAGGGGTGGTTCTAAGTTTTCTCGTGGTGGAGGCAGTGCGAGAAGGGACCAGTCTGTCCCCTCCCGTAAAGGAGCCTCCTCTGAAAGAAGACACTGAAATTTGCTCTCCACTGCCCTGTCCTCTAAGGGATCTACCGGTAGGAGGACGCCTGGGCCATTTTTCAGAAGAGTGGGGAAAATTAACTCAAGACAAATGGGTCCTTTCTGTCGTAAGGCATGGCTACAAGATTCCTTTCGACAGAAAACCAATACTTTCCCCATTCCCACAGTTCTTCAAGCAGTCAGAAAGTCCCGCACTAGAAGAACAGGTCCAGGAACTCTTACAAAAGAGGGCAGTGGAGAGTATAAATCCGGAAGATCCCGGTTTTTACTCACGAATTTTCTTGGTTCCAAAAAAGAACGGAAAATTAAGACTCATAATCGATCTGTCCAGACTGAACAAGTTCTTGACTGTACAGTCGTTCAGTATGGAAACAGTAAACAAGGTCAGGAACGCGATTTATCCAAACGATTGGGCTGTATCGCTGGACCTGACAGATGCATACCTACATGTTCCAATCCATGTATCATCTCGGAAGTATCTTCGGTTTTGTCTGAAGGGCAGAGTGTTTCAATTCATAGCTCTACCTTTTGGACTAGCAACGAGTCCTTTCGTCTTTACTCGGTTGATGGTTGCCATAGCAACATATCTACGAGTCCGTGCGATCATTCTGTTCCCTTATCTGGACGACTGGCTAGTCAGGAATCAGTGTCGTCTCGATCTGATCAAGGACAAGATGTTTACCCTCAGATTGATCACATCTCTAGGCTTCATCATCAATCAAGAGAAGTCAGAACTAGTTCCATCTCAGAACTTCATTTTCATAGGGATGGAATTTGTCACCCAAGACAATATTGTCAGAGTCCCTTGGGACAGAGTTCTAGGTATTTTACACCTAGTATCTTGGTTTCTGAAACAACCTGTTGTCACAGCAAGAATGTTTCTTTCCCTATTGGGGAAATTGAGTGCATCTGCTCAATTTGTGGTTTTAGGCAGACTGCATCTTCGTCCCCTTCAGATGGCATTGTTCGCCCAATGGAAACCACATTTGTTTCCACTGGAACACAAGATAGTGGTCACAGATCCACTAAAACATCATCTGAAATGGTGGTTGGACAGGAAGAGGTTTATTCAGGGGGTTGTTCTAAAACAACCTCCTCCATTGCACACAGTCTTCACAGATGCGAGTTGTTCAGGCTGGGGTGCACACTTGGAACCGGAAGGACTCATGTGTCATGGAGTCTGGCAACAAGACCAATTTCTTCTCTATATCAACATTCTAGAGATGAAGGCCATTCTTCTAGCTCTCAAAGAGTTTCAACACATTCTGTCCAATTCATCAGTGATGATAGCCACAGACAATTCGTCTGTTGTGGCTTACATCCAACGCGAAGGAGGTACCCACTCTCCAACATTGTGCATGGAGGTATGGGAGACCCTTCTTTGGTGTCACGAGAGAGCAATTTCTCTCAGAGTCCGGCACATTCCCGGGAAAACCAACATTTTGGCGGACAGACTCTCCAGGATGTCCAAACCATTATCCACAGAATGGTCCCTGAATCAGTCAGTTTGCAATGCAATTTTTCTGATGACAGGACACCCCAACATCGATCTATTTGCAACGCGTCTGAACAACAGACTCCCGTTGTATGTGTCCCCAATTCCGGACAGCAATGCACTAGCGATAGATGCTATGTCCATGAATTGGGACAGGATTCACGCATATGCGTTTCCTCCCTTTCACATCATTCCAGTGATACTATCCAAGATTCGCATGCAACAATGCACGATAGTGCTAATTGCTCCTTTTTGGCCTCAGAGAACTTGGTTCCCCGAGTTGCTCAATCTGTCAGTAGCTCATCCAATTTCTCTGCCCATAATTCCCGGTTTGTTAACTCAAAAAACCGGAAGGATTGTGATTTCTCATCAAAACCCCCAGTCTCTGTCTTTACTCGCCTGGATCTTATCAAACGATCCATTACAGATAGAAAATTTTCGGAAAAAGTTGCCGATCACGTTTCTAAAGCAAGAAGACCTTCTACAAGGAAGGTTTATGAGGCAAAATGGGGCGTATTTACCAGTTGGTGTCGTAAAAGGAAAATTACTCCTGACAAGGCCTCTGCTTCAAATGTAGCAGACTTCTTACTCTACCAATTTGAAGTAAAAAATTGCCAAGTCAGTACTGTGAAAGGCTATAGAGCTATGATTTCTAATACTTTAAAGTTCAAGTCTGGCACAAATATTGGGTCTGATCCTATCATTTCTGAACTTATAAAAGCTCTTGAATTACAGAGACCTGTTCAGAGGTCTTTGTTTCCTAAATGGGACTTAGCCTGTGTTCTTTTTTCGTTATGTAAAGAACCATTTGAACCTTTACATAAAGCTTCCTTATTAAATCTCACACGGAAGACTGTGTTCTTACTAGCTATGGCTACAGCGAGCAGAGTTAGTGAGATCCATGCATTCTCGGTTGACTCAGAACATATCAGATTCAACAAGTCAGACGGTTCTGTCTCTCTCAGGACACAACCAGGCTTTCTAGCTAAAAATCAATTACCATCTAAATGTCCAGATGATATTTTGGTTCCAAATTTAGCTAAATCTTTAAAAAGGAAAGACTTTAACAGGTCCCTTTGTCCTGTTAGAGCTCTTAAATGTTATGTCAAAAAGACAGAATCTTTAAGAAAGGGCAGGAAAAGACTCTTTCTTCCTATCAAAGGAGATCATGATATTAACAAGGGTTCTATCTCTGGATGGATCTCTTCTGTAATAAGATTAGCTTACAAAGATTTATCTAAGAGAAAATTAAGTTTGCTAAACATTAGAGCTCATGAAGTTAGGGCATTAGCTACTTCTTGGGCATATTTTAATAAAATACCTCTTGAAGAGGTAATCAGAGCTGCTGTTTGGTCAAATCAATCTGTGTTCGCAAAGTTCTATCTCAGAGATCTTCGAAAACAGTCTCAGAATCTTCTACTTTTGGGTCCTGTGGTCACAGCCCAAAAAGTGGTGGGGGGACACGTTGGTTCTTCCAGTCACAGCTGCTAATCAGGATCATTCCTATCTGATGCCTGGACCATAACCGTAAACAGGTGATTAGATAGTATCTGATACCATGGATATTCAGAGATTGAAATGGTGGAAATTTAGGGAAATTTTCCTTTAAATTTCTTTTTACCATTATTTTTCTAAGTTTCTTCAAGATCAATCTCTGAAGTGGCCCAACGCTTCGGTACGGGTGTTTTCATGTGGGAGAATTTCCATCCCACCAACCTTTATTCTGCTATCATTGAATGTACTGGTTACAGTATTCGTATTGAAATTTAATTTTTTAAATTAAAATTCGTTTCAATAGAATACTTACCAGTACATTCAATCGGAATGCCCGCCTCCCTGGTTCCCCTCCAATTCTTATATTCCGTTTATGTTGGAAAAATTCTGACGTGTTACAGGAAGTCATGTGACAATTTGCTCTTGTTGTTGGAGGTTTCCTCCTTGAGAGGCACACCCGGTACCGGGCGTCTGGCCAAAAATCTTGCGGGAAGTACAGTAATATGCTATCATTGAATGTACTGGTAAGTATTCTATTGAAACGAATTTTAATTTAAAAAATTAAATTTTACAAGAATAAAGTTCTTCGAAAATTAAAGAAATATTTCAAAGAATGAAGACCCGCAACTGGTTTGGCCAATGTCAGATAACTACATGACAATGCGTCATCGCACGTCATTGTGCAAGACTATCTGAAGCAGGAAAAGGTTGTTGAACTCCCTCACCCCTCATATTCCCCTGACCTTGCCCGGTGTGACTTTTTTGTTCACGTTGCTGAAAAAATACCTTTCTGGTCGAAAATTTGTACAGCGCAAACACCTCGGTTCTGCAATATTCCAGTGCCTTCATAGTATATCTCGAAAAGACTACCAAAATGCATTCAATGATTGGATCAGAAGACTGAAAGTTTGTATATCTGTTAAAGGGGAATACTAAGAGGGGACAAAATAAATTTTTTATCGAAATCTATCACAGAATCATTTTTATGTGCTTAGTTGCATTCATATTTGAACAGTCCTGGTATTACATAATCACAGCATGACATTATAGCACCTCCTTAAGTGCGACATGAATCTAACAAACTGCATTAAAACTTGAATTTACATATTTTTATACCCCTGGCATACGAAGTATGCAATGCTTCATATGCAATGGGGGTATATAGTTTTTGTCTTTTCTGTCTGTCTGTCTGTGTGTCCGTAAACAATTATTTTGTGTCAAAGATATCTCAGGAACTGCTTCACATAGAAACTTAAGCCCCCGCCCATAGGGGCTTGAAGAAATATATGGGCTGCATGATGCTTCCACGCAGAGCTGAATCCGGCCCGCACACTAGTACTGGTAAAACGCTTAGAGGATCTAAGCCTGTCCAGGAACCGCGGTGCGAGGCGGACCGTCCATGCTAATAAACCCTATTGGTTTCATTGGGCGACAGGGCTTGAGATGTCATTTCATCTCAATGTCGGGTAAAAGTCCCACAAAATTGGAAGCAACGTCTCCAAAATGACCTTTACAGTGTTGACGGGGACGTTAAACCTCAAATCAAACAAACAAAATCACATAGAAACTTGAAATTTTGCACACATGATCAGTATGACTACTTGTATTGTGGGAAAGAAAATAAGGGCCAAGGGGTCAGGCCTTTTAGAGTTATTTCCCTTTGTAGTTCTTGCTGTTTAATAGTGTATACACGTATTTTTATTTTGTGTCAAAGATTTCTCAATAACTACTGTACATAGAAACTTGAAATTTTGCAAACATGATCAGTATGACTAGTTGTATTGTGGGAAAGAAAATAAGGGCCAAGGGGTCAGGCCTTTTAGAGTTATTTCCCTTTGTAGTTCTTGTTTCAGCTGAGGTGATGGCACTGGCCGGGGGTATACGTGCCCCACTGGGCACTTTTGTCTAGTTATTTGAAGTTAGCATCAAAAGCTAGACTATTGAGATAGAAGTAAAGCAAACATTTATATATGAGCCCCGCCAAGCGAATTTGGGTCTTCGAGCATTCCGTCATGACAAGTTTTAACTGCGCATGCCCAGCCATTCAGAGGGGCCAGGGATATGGCTTTCTGTCTGAAGGTTCCTCTTGATTCACTGCTTGTATGAGCGAGCAGCGAAGGTTCTGACGAGACTGCGCGGATGCGCAGGCTCGCCTGAACCTTCGCTGCTCGCATAGGCTATAAGTACCAAAATCGCTTGACGGGGCCCATATGACTGCACAAGCTGATCTGAGACCATGTCACACAGGTTTCACTGTCATGTTTTCAAAACGTTGCATGCAACACCCATGTGAGCAAACTATCATTGACGTTTTGTTATTGACAAACGCGGGAAAATTTCTAACTGCCTCAACTACATGTGCAAAATTGACGGCGGGAAATTCATTGCCACGAGAAATTCACCACATGGTAAAAATCTATGACACACATGTGGGACCAGCCAAGATTCAGATCATCATGCACATATGTGAAGGCTTATCAGTCAGTCCTGGATATCCTAAGCAAAAAACTTGTGACATTACACAACAGCACAGGTATATTTTTAAAGTCTGTTCAAGAAAAAAATATCGAACTTATCGATAGTTGAATGAACTATTGGCGATAGTTATCGATAGTTCAAAATACTATCGATGCATTGCTATTGAGGCAGTCCCTATCACGATGCATCGAACTAAGCATGGTTACACCCCTAACCCCAACCTATGCCAATGATCTCAAGGAAACTTTTTCAGGCAAGTTATGCTATCCAATGCAGGTGTTATTATAATATAAGGCTTTTGGGATGAGGCGGTCCCTGGGCAAGGGCATCTGTGTGGTATTGACACATTTCTAGTTTTCTTGTATTTTTCTTTTCTGATAACTCTATTTCTTGTATTTTTCTTGGCTGATAGCGATATTGCGGGGCTATAGTCAGATCCTCTGACAGTTCTAGTTTGTATTAGCCTGTACAAATGTGACAGCAAATATGAGCCCCGCCAAGAGAATTTGTGTCTTCGAGCATTCCGTCATGACAACTTTTAACTGTGCATGCCCAGCCATTCAGAGGGGCCAGGGATATGGCTTTCTGTCTGAAGGTTCCTCTTGATTCACTGCTTGTATGAGCGAGCAGCGAAGGTTCTGGCGAGACTGCGCGGATGCGCAGGCTCGCCTGAACCTTCGCTGCTCGCATATGCTATAAGTACCAAAATCGCTTGACGGGGCCCATATGGTCTTTTAGGTCAACCTGCATGGCTGTACTTCCATGTTAAACCTTACGTCTGTTATGTCTATGCCCATGGGCCTATACAATAATGATCCTAAGAATTGGGACTGGTAGGCATAAGCACACAGTGCAGACTCAGATCGGACTGCTTCAGAGTCTCCACTTTTTGCCATTCACTTGTACCATTTGGACTCCTTTCTGGATCATGAAACAAATTTGTTAAAATTTACGGAGAATTATAGCACGTCCTCAGGGTATACAAATTTACAGTAGCTTAGTGGGTAAGGTACATGTTCAGAACTAATGACATCGTTAGTGATCTATGGAGTGTTGACGGGGGCCAGAGTGACCGGGACATTAAACCCTAAATCAAACAAACAAACAAAACGTTAACTAATGGTATTCTTAGTTTTGAATAACTGCCTCAAAAGTTATATTGATTCTAAGCAGTAAAAGCAGCTGTTGTATATTGGGTGTTAATGGCACAAATGCTAACCTGAAATAAACATTAATTGATATCATCTTGTTTGACTGACATTTAAGATTACTTCTTGATTCAGTGATGACAGGAAGTCCAGTAAAGGAAGCTGTTGTGCATGTTGAAGAGCTTGACCTGGAAGTGAAATTCAATAGGAGGAGGCTATTCTTGACTTGTGCTTTCGGCGTTTTTATTTGTCACTTTATTCTCGGATTACTACAAGAAAACATGTAGGTTTTGTTTAGTTTTATTACTGCCCATCCCAAGGCGAAAATTTTGTTGCGGTTTTATGTTTTAAATATATGTTCAGTGCTGTTCAATTTTTTTAATGTTTTCATTTTAACCCATTAGGTGCCTAGAAAAAACACATTTGAAAATGTCCTAGAGGAGCAGCAGTCTGATCTGGGTCCACACTGTTTGCAAAAAATGACTTTTAGAGTAACCGGCAGACGACAAAGCAGACGACAATTGTCGTGATTGGCATTTTATAGATTAACACTTCTGTGTGTTCAAATTATTCAGTTCACTAAAGATACCTGAAAAGCTGCTGACTCCCCTTGTTGCCTGTGATCTTTATACGCCCATTTTGTAAAAATAACTGTTGTACATGTATTATGGTATGGGGGTCGGTGTCTGTCTGTCCTTCTTTAAACTTTTTGTTTCGGGATAATTCCTCCCACAGTTTTCATCCGATCAAGCTGAGACTTGGAATATAGTAAGACTATGAGCTGATGTAGTTTCTCGAGTTTTCGGTCTGCCAAATATTTACAAAGTTATGCCCCTTTGAAAATTTTTTGAACTATTTTGTTTCCGGATAACTCCTCCTACAATTTTCATCAGATGAAGCTGAAACTTGGTAGATAATAAGACTATGAGGTGGTGTAGTGCATATTGTTTCGAGGTTATGGTCCACCAAATATTTACAGAGTTATGCCCTTTGAAAATTTTGTGAACTATTTTGTTCTGGGATAACCGTTCTTAATTTCTCTGGCCAAGCTATTAACCCTTATCTTGCTGAATATTCATTTAAGCCACACCCATTTCTGTCTATCAACCAATCAAATTAGTTCATGTAATTTATTGCTACAAATTCATAAACTGAATGCCAAACAGTGTAGATCCTGATCAGATGGCTTCTTCAGAAGCCATCTGATCTGGATCTACACTGTTTGCAAAGATAGGGGTTGTCGTGAACAGCAAGATAAGGGTTAATGTTGTACAAATACATGTATAATGTTGTGTGAGCTTTGTCCTTCCTATTATTAATCTTGATTTGAGGTTTTACACCCCCCTCAACACTCTATAGATCATTTTGGAGACATTGCTTCCAGTTTTGTGAGACTTTTACCCAACGTTGGTATGAAATGACATCTCAAGCCCTGCCACCCAATAAAACCAATAGGGTTTATGTGCATGGACGGTTAGACTCAATTAAACGACTTCTCCTGGGCAGGCTTAGAATCTTGTAGGGGTTTACCAGTACTTACGTGTTGTCGATTTCAGCTCTGCGTGGAAGCATCATACAGCCCAATCAATTTCTCTTAAGTCCAGATGGGCGAGGACCCCTATTTATGTTGTACAAATACATGTATAATGTTGACAAAATGCCTTTGTGTGAGCTTTGTCCTTTCTATTATTAGATCTTAAATAGCTGTTAATTATTTTGCCTTGCATAATGAATCTCATCTATTCAGCTCATTTTATTTTGAATTTAAGTTAAATTGAATTTAAAGTGTATGTGACTAAATATAAAAAATACAATGAACATGAAATTTTATTCACTGCTTTTTTCTGTCAGTCTTGATTACATTTATAGATATAAAATTACAGGATTTTAGGATTTTCATGGTAATTACCCATTTTAATGTATGAGAAACTTTGATATATTTCTTTTACCTCAACAAAATATAGTTTGTGGATATTTGCAAGTGCTGGTTCTTAGAAAGTTCTAAATTAAAATGGCACCTAGAACTACAATTAAGAGCATTTTTAGAAAATTCTGGCACTAACTTTGTCCTTGAAAATTCTAGAATGTTCTTAAACATTATCAGAACACTTCATGAACTAGCCATGTTGCACAAATGTGCTGAATTTATTCTTGAAGACTTCTGAATCAGTTCCAGAACATATGTTCTAGAACACAAATTTTGAACAGTTCTAGAACAGTTACTGTTCTTATTGCTATAGAATAATTACAACTGTTTCAATTTCAAGAACATATTTTTGCAAGGATGGTTATGCTCACCTATAATGCACTTACATGTATCAGGATTAATCTTTTTCCCCCATGTGGGGATGGTGATGGAATTAGGCAATTATGAAAACTGGGCATATAATTTCCTAGTCATGAGTCAAAATCCCCTAGATCCCATTAAAATTTGCATAAGGTATTGATCCTAAGTATTGGACAGATAAACCTAAGCAAACAGTGCAGACACGGATCAGACTGCTCCTGTAGGAGCAGTCTAATCAGGGTCTACACTGTTTGCCATGTCGTGTGCACATTTTGGACTCCTTGCTTTGGAAACCCAAGTTTCTCTACAAAAAGTGGGGTTTAAAGGATTTTTCATTACACAGACTTGATAACATGTTTGAAAAGAACTCTTGCTCAGATAATATAATATATATTTGTTTGTTTGCTTTGATGTTTAACGTCCCCGTCAAAACTATATAGGTAATTTTGGAGACGCTGCTTCCAATTTTGTGGGACTTTTACCAACATTGAGATGAAATGACATCTCAAGCCCTGTCGCCCAATGAAACCAATAGTGTTTATAAGCATGGATGGTCCCACTTGCACCGCTTTGCCTGGGCAGGCTTAGATCCTCTAAGCGGTTTACCAGTACTCATGTGCGACCGGATTCAGCTCTGAATGGAAGCATCATGCAGCCCATTTATTTCTTCAAGGCCCGATGGGCTGGGGCGAATAATATTGTATAAGATGGAAGACTACATTTTGGTACAGCAAGAGTTAATCCTTAAGACACCATGAAAACTACCTGAAAATGTTGAAAGTTGTTTGCTTATGTCATCTGCTGAATCTTCTTGCAAACTTTTTAGAAATATTTTTGCATATAGGCAAACAGTGTGGCCCCAGATCAGACTGCTCCTAGAGGAGCATCAGACTGCTCCTAGAGGAGCAGTCTGATCTGGGTCCACGCTGTTTGCAAAAACGACTTTGACAGTAACAGGCAGATGTTAAAGCAGACGACGATTGTCGTGATTTGCAGCTTATGGGTTAAAAGGAGCTTCATGCATGTAGTTAAAATGTTGTAAAACATGTTTTCCTGCTACATGACTCATTTTTTTATTAAAGGGTAGGCACCAGCTGCTGTATCCCAATCCTAGTCACTTTTCATATAATTGAGCTCGGGCACGGCAAGACATGGTCACCTACTGTCAGGAATAATTATGAAAGCAGTAAAAACTTGTGTTGAGCGGTCTTTTTCAGAATCTTACAGCTCAGTGGTGCTGGTAGCTTAGTCTTTATAGAAGGCTTGTGTGAATAGCAAACTTTAAGACTAATGAGACTACACCTATGCACGGGCTAATCTAAATCTTCTCTGGTTTGACTTGTTTGATTTGCTGTTATCCTGCTTAATTAATAGTACAGATTTCAGATGATTTCTTAATAGGTTTATTTTACTGGTATTGATTTAGTCTGCTGTAATATATATATCTTAAAAACCTGTTAAATGACATTATATATAGTTACTTTACCCTTGAGGATATAATACATGTTAAAGACGATACATCTTGCACTTTTAATGCCATCTTTCAGGGGAGACAACTTTTGCTTTCCAATTTCCTAAGCTCCCCTGAAAAGGGGGGTCTTTTAAAGGAAAAAAATATTCCCTGGTCTGCTCTTAGAGGAAAGACTTTATTCCTAGGTCTGCTGTTCTATGTCTGCTCTTAAAGGAAAGAAAGAATTTGCCCCAAGGTCTGCTCTTAAAGGAAAGAAAGAATTTGCCCCAAGGTCTGCTCTTAAAGGAAAGAATTTGCTCGTGGGTCTACACATAATATTAATAGAAAGGATTAGCTCCTAGGTCTGTTCTTAAAAGAATTGGCTCCTAGGTCTACTCCTCAAGGAAAAATGCTCCTTGGTCTACTTTTAAAGGACAGAATTTGTTCCTAGGTCTGCTCTTAAACGAAAGAATTTGCTTGTAGGTCTGCTCTTAAAGGAAAGAATTTGCTGTTAGGTCTACTCTTAAAAGGAAATAATTTGCTCAAAGGAAAGAATTAGCTCCTAGTTCTACTCTTAAAGGAAAGAATTTGCTCCTAGGTCTACTCTTAAAGGAAAGAATTAGCTCCTTGTTCTACTCATAAGGAAAGAATTTGCTCCTAGGTCTACTCCTAGAGGAAAGAATTTGCTTCTAGGTCTATTCTTAAAGGAAAGAATTTGCTCCTAGGTCTGTTCATAAAGGAAAGAATTTGCTCCTAGGTCTGCTCTTAAAGGAAAGAATTTGCTCCTAGGTCTGTTCATAAAGGAAAGAATTTGCTCCTAGGTCTGCTCTTAAAGGAAAGAATTTGCTCCTAGGTCTGCTCAAAAAAAAATTATTTGCTCCTAGTTCTGCTTTTTAAGGAAAGAATTTGCTCCTTGGTCTACTCTTGAAGGAAAGAATTTGCTCCTAGGTTCGTCATTAAAGGTAAGAATTCGCTCCTTGGTCTCCTCTTCAAAGAAAGGATTGCTCCCTCAGAGCAAATTCTCTCCTTTAAGAGTAGTTCCTAGTTGATAAATGTAACACACAGAGAGGGTGGGAACATGTTTGAAATTAACAATCACAGTTCATGAATTATTCATGAAATGTTCATGAATAGTTCATATCCTGATTTCAAAAAGTGTTCATGAAAAGTTATGAAGTCTAAATGGCACACATTCATGAAATGTCCATAATTTTGAGTCCATGAACTGTACACACTATGTCATCAAGAATAATTCATTGCAAATTCACTGAAAACTGTTCTTAATCTGTCACTGATGAGTCCATGAACTGTTCAGAGACATTCTAATAAGCAGTTCATTTCCCATTTCATAAATAGAGGATCTTACACGAGTAGTCATTTCATATGATATTTATGAAACAAGCCTTTGGCGAGTTTCATAAATTTCATATGAAATGACCACGAGTGTAAGATTGTTTATCATATGACCGCTTTAAACTGGATTTTATCGCCTTTAGATTTGACAAATTTTCCACAAAATATGCATGGTTGAAATCCCGCCAAAGTGTTTTTACAAAAATACATGTGTGGTCATAGGATTTTTATTATGAAATGACCAGGAGTGTAAGATTCTGTTTATCACATGATCACTTTAAATTGAATTTCATCGCCTTTAAATTTGACAAATTTTCCACAAAAAATGCATAGTTGACATGGACGTCGTCATGACGTTACTTAATCCCACGAAAGTATAATTACACAGTCATGTGGTCATACGATTTTTATTACACAAAGTTATCCACTGCTTATCAACAACGTCATATGATAAACATGTATAAAGTTCATGAACTTTTAACTATATATACAAGTATTTGTCTGATTTAGACTTTGTGCCATGGATGTGAACTATTCATGGATTGAAATTCATGAACAATTTATGAACTGTTCAAGGACTGTTTATTTTCAAAAATTCATGAAATACATATATATTATATATATATATATATATATATATATATATATATATATAGAGAGAGAGAGAGAGAGAGAGAGAGAGAGAACTGTTTATGAAGTACTCATGAAAAGTTGAAAAGTAGAAGTAAAACAAAGATCAGGAATTGATACAATTAACTTACTCCACCCACAAAAGACACCAAAGGGAAAGAAATACAAACATTAAGCGACCAGACAATAATGGAAAGCTAAACAAAGGAAGGCCATAAGGACAGTTACTTTCCCACAAAATGGCCATATGGCCATCCAAAATTAAAAGACACAAGTGATACACACAATAAGTAACAAACAATAACATAAAAAAATCGCCACAGAAGAGCCGCCTTGGAACGGTCAGTGGAAGATTTCCACTGGGGGGCTTAAATCGATTTTACGTGGCCACAATCCTCGCCCTTACTTCCGTCGCGATTTAGACAAATAAATTGTTCAGTCCACATGAAGGCCTCCTAACTCATCAGTGCAACATCTCCGTGAACACAAAAATCAAAGAACCACAGAGGTGAGACAACGGTGAGGACTCGACAGCAAGAAACCACTGAAATGCTGGAGCAAAAGAAAACCAACAGTTAGACCCCGATGGGCCCAACAAGAGACAGAGCATCAGGCACCAACCAACATTACCTTGAATTAGATCTCTCTAATTCTCAATAAGCCTTTACGTTGGAGCCGTCATAGAATCTGAGGCCTGGCCCACCGGCGTGCAATTAAAGAGGGAAGCAAAGTTGCCAACCGTGATTGGGTTAACTACCATGCATGCAGTCTGTCGTATAATATCCATGTTGTACCCAATCTTTTTATATCGAAGAATGATTTTACGAAATTGGGTGCTGAAGTCATTGCGGTTATATATTTTTCTGAATTTATATACTAAGCCACCACAAAACTCGGGCTCCGACAGACCCCGTTGCAGAAGAGATTTAAGTCCAATATTGAATTTCGAAACCAAATCAGAATGGCGTCTATAAAATTTTGAAAAGGCCTTGCGTAGTTTATGGTACCTATAACCCTGACCAAGAAGCCTAGCCGTTAATAATTTATTACGAGTGTTGAAGTCAGTTACATGACTACACACCCCAGCAAATCGAATCAACCGCGAAACACAAACGCCACAGGATGGCGCACGAGGAACACCACCATCCAAAAAAGGAAAATCCACAACCCCAAAACCAAAGCCACCGCGCCTACCACAAACCCCGCATGAAACAAACCCATCCACAACAGATAGATGCAAATCCAAAAACGGGGCCTCGGCATCAGAAGAACTTGCTTTATCTAACTGAAGTTCTGGGGGGTAAATCTGACTGATCAAACCATCGAAATAGGCATCATCAATATTTAACAAATCATCTAAATATCTAGAAGTGGAGCTGAAAGCTTCAATAATTTCAGATTGGTTATCAATGGAAAGCGACAAAATGAAGTCTCTTTCATAACAATACAAGAACAGATCAGCCACAAGAGGTGCGCAACCAGCACCCACCGGAACACCCACAATCCGTCCAAACAACTCAGCACCGAATCCAATATAAATATTGTCAAGTAGAAAGGCGAGGGCATCACACACTTTCTGACATGACCAAAGTGCACAACTCCTATGCTCTTTAGAAGTGAAAAATGCATTTCTGACATTACATGCAAGATAGAGAGAATCTTCTCTGTGAAAAGCCCATTCAATTAAACCACCAAGCTTTTCTTCTACAAGACCATGAGGAAGTGCAGCGCAAAGAGCGGAAAAACCGCAAGCAGACAGACCAGAAGCACGAAAATGTCTGGATTTCAATTTATTTAAAACCTCAGTCGAATTTTTTATAGACCAAAACAGATTTCTTCCTGATCTTTCAAAGACTTTATCACAATATTTAACCACATGCGCCCCAACAGCAGCAAGACAGGAAGTCAACAACCCAGAAAGTTCAGTGGCAGCGCAAGAGCCAGAATTTGCAACAAACCGCGCCCTGCAAGGTCTTTCATGAAGTTTTGGCAACCAGCACAGCGCAGGAAGCCCGCCCTGGCCTTCTTTAACACACACAGCAAACCTGGCGGCCGAAAGACAAACACGCCCATCCACCACAGCCCCCCCCCCCCCCCCCCCTCAGCCAAAGGCTGAAGCTCACAGGCCTCAGCACCACCAAGCTCCCGCCCAAGCGCGCCAACACAGTGGAGCCGCCACACAACGACGACGTTGTTAGCGGCCTTGTCTGCAGGGGCCAAAACAAACTTCCCATGAAATTCGTGAATACCTAGTCTAAGATGACGTAAAGACGTCTTGGGCTTAGGAGGTAATAAGTTAGTATTTTGAGAATAGAAAGAAATGCGTTTATTCACTAGTTTTAAAATGCTAAGTTTCCAGTCCTTAAGGGCTTTATGCTCAACATACTCTCGCTTACACCATCGATTACCGAATTCATTCAAGGAAGCAGCGATTTCATCTCTACATTTACTGAAATCAATTTTAGAAGGAAACCGATATTTTGGTCCTTTAGAAATTATATTCCTTATCCTGGAATCAGGAATTATTTTCAAATTGCCAGTAATTACATGACCAGCAGCAGGATAGCAATACTTTGAGTTTTTACAATCACATGAATCAGGAGTATTAGTATCAATATCAAGATCTGAAACAAGTTTATTGAAATTAAAAATGATAGATCTAACAGGTTTGTTATATTTATAGCAAATTATAGGTGTTTCAGTATTTTGAAAATAAGCAGGAATGGAAGAAAGCACCGATCTCTCACGGAAGATACTGGGCAAATCTATAAAATCCATACCCTTATTAATGAAGGATATTTTGAAGAAATGGCGTTTATGATTAATTTCAGAATCAATGTAAGGACGGAGAGTACGCTGAGTATAGCCTCTAGTTAAGAGAGCCGCATCATATAACTGATGAGAACTATCGTAGAATTTATTCGCCTCGGTGTCCAGAAGACGTAAAACAGAAACGGGTAATGAACTTAAAAATGAAAGCATAGAGTGGCGTCCATGATTTAAAAATATAATTAAAGTTCCTTATGTTATGAGCTGCATTTCACTGGGGCATGCAAGTCAGGATGCGGGTTAGTGGCACAGGGCTTCCTAAACAAATGTCATGTACCGGCAAGCTAAAATTGTATGACTGTATATTCATGGAAATTGTTACGTGCATAGTGTGAAAATATTTTTTAATCCATTATTACCTAGATACCTGTAAAAGAGACATTGGCAAATAGACTTGGCACCCCTGTAATGCCAACTCATGGAGTTTTCCAATTATGACAATGGAAGAATCCACCAGTAACCAATTGGTTAAGTAATCTAATGTTTTAGATAGGAGAAATACTATTCAAAGGTGTCATATAAAGAAAGTATGTTGTATTGGGGGTTACATTCATGGTCATTGTCACTGAAAATACCATATACGTATGCAAACAGTGTAGATCCAGATAAGATGGCCTAGGGCTGACTATCGATGCCAATTTTGACTATCGTGATAGTATTGCTATCATGGAAACTGCTATCACGATACTATCACTATCGTGGCATACTATCACGATACTATCGTGATACTTTCGGGAACACTTATGAATGATTCATAGATGTTATATCACTCACATAAAATGGCTAAGAGTGACAGAACGAGTTAGGAAAATTCCAATGGCCTAAAATTGTATGTTTATTGTGTGTTTCAATATCAGCACTCATTCCCTCGGGGCTATTCCAGAAAAAACATCATGGGGAGACGGCTCTTTATATTATATCCCCACCACCGCCTAAAAATAGTTTGCTGCTTCCAGTATATATGCCTGTAAGTGATGGTTATCATAGCTTTAATACCTTTGCAGTGTTTGAGATTTTCTGCTTGTGAAAACTGACACATGCTGATCGTTCTTCGATTCTTTGATGTTTGCCGCCTGTGTTAAATTAATCTGTGGATTCAGTTAATTAGGTAACCCGATTGTTACATAGTATTACGTAATCACAGCACGCTATTTTAGCACCTCTTTAAGGGTGACATGAATCTAACAAACTGCATTAAAACTTGAACTTACATATTTTTTTATTTGAAGTTAGCATCAAAAGCTAGACTATCAAAATAGAAGTAAAGCAATTATCAAGTCGGTTTTTTCATTTAGCAATATGTACAGGGCTTGACCTAGGCTCTTTGACTCTGTGGACATTTAGTCCTTGCACAAAAGACAGCTAAGACAAGCAGCAATAATAAAACAAAGTTTTCATGTAATGAAATTTGGCTGTTTCGACATGTTATTTTTTCTGGAACTACTATTATAATACAAAGACAACCAAAAATAGAATCAGAAAGACCCACGAAAAATAAAAACGCCAATTTGTCCCAGGTTGTCCAGTGTCCACCATCAAAACGTCCAGAATCACCTTAAGAAAGTACTTGATAGACGGAGACCTAAGGCCTCGCGCTGCACGTTTTTTTCCCCTACAGGATGACGACAGGAAAATAAAACTTTGTCTGCTTAAATATTGCCCCAAGAATTCAATCCCAATCGGTCAGGCCAGCCGACTGATGACATCATCATTGATGCATTTGTGCATACTTGCCGACTTATCTGAGTCTATCATGTACTCGCATGCACATTCTGTGCATTTTTCGAGAAATGCATTTCTAATGAGACCACAAAAGTGCGGTTTAATAGTCTGGTCCTTATGCGCAAAAAGAGTCACATATACAACAAGTTAAATTGCATTATACCGTCATTTATTACGCATTTATTTGCCTATATGAATAAGTCAGCACACAGCAAAAACAAACATTTCTTCATACAAAAGATCAGCTTGTGCATCTTGCAAATGTCTTCGAAACTGAACAGGGAAATGGCGTTTGTCCCAGAAGTTATACTACGCAAGGATAGTACAAACAGCAAACATTTATATATGACTGCGCAGGCTGATCTGAGCCTTCACATGTCGCACAGGTTTCACTGTCATGTTTTCAAAAAGTTGCATGCAACAAACGCGTGATTAAACTATCATTGACGTTTTGTTATTGAAAAACGCGGGAAAATTTCTGACTGCCTCAACTGCACGTGCAAAAATGACGGCGGGAAATTCATCGCCGCGAGAAATTCACCACACGGCAAAAAACCATGATACACATGTGCGACCAGCGAAGACTCAGATCATCATGCACATATGTGAAGGCTTATCAGTCTGTCCTGATTACAGCTGAATTGATTTCCTAAGCAAAAATACTTGCGTAATTACACAACAGTACAGGTATATTTTCAAAGTATATTCAAGAAAAATACAAAAACAATCGAAACTATCGATAGTTGAGTGAATTATCGGCGATAACTATCGATAGTCCAAAGTACTATCGATGCATTGCTATCGAGGCAGTACCTATCGCGATGCATCGAACTATCGATGCATCGTTACACCCCTAAGATGGCCCATTGTGATCCATCTCAACTGTCATTCTGTTAATGATTTTGACTAAAACCTGTTGGTTTGTTTGTTTGTGTAAAAATCCTAAAATTTGCCAATTTTTGACACCTTGAGTCTTCCTGTTACTCTCCTAAAATTTAAACTTCTTTCATGAATTAGCAAGGAGTACAAAAAGTGCAGACGGAATGGCAAACATTACAGACCCAGACCAGACTGCTCCTCTGAGGCAATTCTAATGAATATGTATACAGCATGCCTTTATTTTAAAGGAAATCAAATGGATACAGTAGAACTTTGATGGCTCGAACACTGATGGCTCGTATACCATGGCTGAGTCGAACCCATTTTTGAGTCCCTAGGAAATTCCTCTACATAAGAAATAATGGGGGATAATTTAGGACATTTTCGTCTTTTATCTTGCAAATGTATGCTGTGTGTACTCATAAGAATCGCCTAATTGAGGCGATTCTAATGAGTACACACAGCATACAAATTCATTTCAGAGCACCGAAAAGATGTCCAAAAGTATCTTGTTATGCCTCCTGGAAGTAGCCCTCAGTGGCTCGAACTACCCCTGTCTCGAACAGATTTTCATGGTCCCAAAGGTGTTCGAGCCATTGAAGTTCGACTGTATCTATATTATTATACCCGCTTTTTCGAAGAAAAATCGGGTAAATTGTTTTTGTACCACAGTTCACTTCTGAAGCTTGGTTATTGGATGGCGGTTGGAATGTAGAATAAATTGGGATACTTAAGGTGGACCTCAACATAACCCCAAGGTCAAAGGTCAAAAAGTATGACTTTGCCATATCTTCTATACTATAAGAGTTACACTTCTGAAACTTTGCTCATCAGTTAGAATGTTCTTTGCAACTTTTTAGCTCACCTGTCACGTAGTGACAAGGTGAGCTTTTGGGATCACTTTTTGTCCGTCGTGCGTCCGTGCGTGCGTGCGTCCGTGCGTCCGTAAACTTTTCTTCAAACGACATCTCCTCCTAAACCACTGATCGGATTTTGACCAAACTTCACAGGAATGATCCTTAGGAGGTCCCCTTTCAAAATTGTTCAAATGGTTCCGGTCCGTTGCACATATAGGTCACAGTAGCCAAAAATAGATTTTTTTCACCGAAAACTTAAAAAATCTTCTTCTCTGAAACCGCAAGGCCCAGGTCTTTGATATTTGGTATGAAGCTTCATCTAGTGGACCCCTACCAAGATTGTTCAAATTATAGTGCTGGGGCCAAAAATGCCCCCGCACGGGGGCCCTTTGGTTTTACATGGGCTTATATAGGGAAAATCTTTAAAAATCTTCTTCTCTGAAACTGCAAGGCCCAGGGCTTTGATATTTGGTATGAAGCTTTATCTAGTGGACCCCTACCAAGATTGTTCAAATTATAGTGCTGGAGCTAAAAATGCCCCCGCACGGGGGCCCTTTGGTTTTACATGGGCTTATATAGGGAAAATCTTGAAAAATCTTCTTCTCTGAAACCGCAAGGCCCAGGGCTTTGATATTTGGTATGTAGCTTCATCTAGTGGACCCCTACCAAGATTGTTCAAATTTAAGTGCTGGGGCCAAAAATGCCCCCACACGGGGGCCCTTTGGTTTTACATGGGCTTATATAGGGAAAATCTTTGAAAATCTTCTTCTCTGAAACCGCAAGGCCCAGGTCGTTGATATTTGGTATGAAGCTTCATCTAGTGGACCCCTACCAAGATTGTTCAAATTTTAGTGCTGGGGCCAAAAATGCCCCCACACGGGGGCCCTTTGGTTTTACATGGGCTTATATAGGGAAAATCTTTAAAAATCTTCTTCTCTGAAACTGCAAGGGATAGGTCTTTGATATTTGGTATGAAGCTTTATCTAGTGGACCCCTACCAAGATTGTTCAAATTATAGTGCTGGAGCTAAAAATGCCCCCGCACGGGGGCCCTTTGGTTTTATATGGGCTTATATAGGGAAAATCTTGAAAAATCTTCTTCTCTGAAACCGCAAGGCCCAGGTCTTTGATATTTGGTATGAAGCTTCACCTAGTGGACCCCTACCAAGATTGTTCAAATTTTAGTGCTGGGGCCAAAAATGCCCCCACACGGGGGCCCTTTGGTTTTACATGGGCTTATATAGGGAAAATCTTTAAAATCTTCTTCTCTGAAACCGCAAGGCCCAGGTCTTTGATATTTGGTATGAAGCTTTATCTAGTGGACCCCTACCAAGATTGTTCAAATTATAGTGCTGGAGCTAAAAATGCCTCTGCACAGGGGCCCTTTGGTTTTACATGGGCTTATATAGGGAAAATCTTGAAAAATCTACTTCTCTGAAACCGCAAGGCCCAGGTCTTTGATATTTGGTATGAAGCTTCATCTAGTGGACCCCTACCAAGATTGTTCAAATTATAGTGCTGTAGCTAAAAATGCCCCCCGCACCAGGGCCCTTTGGTTTTACATGGGCTTATATAGGGAAAATCTTGAAAAATCTTCTTCTCTGAAACCGCAAGGCCCATGTCTTTGATATTTGGTATGAAGCTTTATCTAGTGGATCCCTACCAAGATTGTTCAAATTATAGTGCTGGGGCCAAAAATGCCCCCGCACCAGGGCCCTTTTGTTTTACATAGGCTTATATAGGAATAATCTTGAAAAATCTTCTTCTCTGAAACTTCAAGGCCCAGGTCTTTGATATTTGGTATGAAGCTTCATCTTGTGGACCTCAACCAAGGTTGTTCAAATTATAACCCTGGGGCCAAAAATGCCCCCACTCCGGGGCCCTTTGGTGTTACATAGACTTATATAAGGAAAATCATGAATAATCTTCTTCTCTGAAACCACAAGGCTTAGGTCTTCAATATTTGTTATGAAGCTTCAGCTAGTGGACCTCTATAAAGATTGTTCAAATTAAATCCCTGAGACCAAAAATGCCCCCGCCATGTGGCCCTTTGGTTTTACATAGACTTATATAGGTAAAATCTTTAAAAATCATCTTCTCTGAAACACAAGGCTTAGGTCTTTGATATTTGTTATTAAGCTTCAGCTAGTGGACCTCTACCAAGATTGTTAAAATTATAGCCCTGGGGCCAAAAATACCCCCGCTCCGGGGCTCTTTGGTTAAACATAGACTTATATAGGGAAAATCTTGTTTTACATAGACTTCTATATGCAGGGTAAACCTTTAAAATCTTCTTCTCTGAAACCAGAAAGCCCAGGTCTTTCATATTCGATAAGAAGTTTCATCTTGTGGACCTCTACCAGGATTACAAATTATAGCCCTGGGGCCAAAATTGACCCTGCCCGGGGCCCACTTGTTATACATTTGATCAGGTGAGCGAACCAGGGCCCTCTGGGCCCTCTTGTTGTAAAGGAATATCTTCCTAAAGCATAACTAGCCGTCTCTTATCAGAACCTAGCTACGGAAACAAGAGTGAGTGTGTGTTTGAGTTTTACGTCCCACCAACCGCTAAGGTCATAAGGAGACGGGACATCAGAACCTAGTTACAGAAACAAGATGAGGCATAATGCTTAAAGGTATGCTGCCCATTATGAAAATACGGGCCTCCGTGGCCTAGTGGTTAAGAGCGCTGACTCTTGATCATTAGGTCTTTCACCGCTGTGGTTCGAGCCTCGCTCGGGTCACATGTGTGACGCCAAGTTCTGCAACGGAAGGTCAGGTGGTTTTTTCTCCGGGTACTCCGGTTTTCGCCCACCTCTGATTAACGATTGGCTTGATATGAGTGAAATAATCTTGAAAGGACCGTAAAACCAAAACCAAACCAAATCCATTATGAAAACACACCTCAACTCCCGCCCATAGGGGCTTGAAGAAATATATGGGCTGCATGATGCTTCCACGCAGAGCTGAATCCGGCCCGCACACCAGTACTGGTAAACCGTTTAGAGGATCTAAGCCTGTCCAGGAACCGCGGTGTGAGGTGGACCGTCCATGCTAATAAACCCTATTGGTTTCATTGGGCGACAGGGCTTGAGATGTCATTTCATCTCGATGTCGGGTAAAAGTCCCACAAAATTGGAAGCAACGTCTCCAAAATGACCTTAACAGTGTTGACGGGGACGTTAAACCTCAAATCAAACAAACAAAACAAATGAAAACACACCTATACAAATACACTGTAAACTTTAATGCAAAAAAAACGAAAATTTTACAATGAAAAAGTGTGATATTTTTCTTATTTCTGCTCAAAATATAGATTGTGGGCACTCGTTAGAATGAGGTGGTTCTATGGTTCTAACGAGTCCAACAATCTATATTTTAGAGTAGAAATAAGAAAAATAAGGTTTACCCCTGTAAACCCCAGTTTTACTATATAAACATGGGGTTCAAGGGGGTCAAAGTTTTATAGGTGTGTTTTCGTGATGTGTACTCATTAGAATCGCCTCAAAACATACCTTTTTAGCTCACCTGTCACATAGTGACAAGGTGAGCTTTTGTGATCACATTTTGTCCGTCGTCCGTCGTGCATTCGTGCGTCCGTGCGTGGGGCAGGGCGTGCATCCGTAAACAATTTCAAATAAGTATATCGCTAATACTTCATGGCCAATCGTGATCAAATTCCATGTAAAGCATAATCAGGTAGGGGGAAAGGCTGCATAAGGTTTTTGGGCTGATCAGATTGGAATTCTGGTTGCCATGGCAACATATAGCTCTCATAAACTTATAATGGTTAAAAATTTAAAAAATCTTCTTCTCTGAAACCACAGGGCCCAGAGCTTAGATAATTGGCTTGTAACAATTTCAAGTGGTCACCTACATAAATCCTGCCAATCATGCCCCTGGGGTCCAAATTGGCCACACCCCAAGGCCCCTTAGCTCCCATAGACCAATAATGGAAAAAAAGCTTCAGAAATCTTCTTTTCTGAAACCATCGGGCCCAGAGCTTAGATATTTAGCATGTAGCAACGGCAAGTGGTCACGTACATAATTCCTGCCAATCATGCCCCTGGGGTCCAAATGGGCCACGCCCCGCCCGGGGCCCCTTAGCTCCATAGACTCATAATGGAAAAAAGCTTCAAAAATCTTCTTCTCTGAAACCACAGGGCCCAGAACTTAGATATTTAGCATATAGCAAAGGCAAGTGGTCACCTACATAAATCCTGCCAATCATGCCCCTGGGGTCCAAATGTGCCACGCCCTGGGGCCCCTTAGCTCTCATAGACTCATAATGGAAAAAAGCTTAAAAAATCTTCTTCTCTGAAACCACAGGGCCCAGAGCTTAGATATTTAGCATGTAGCAACGGCAAGTGGTCACCTACATAAATTCTGCCAATCATGCCCCTGGGGTCCAAATGGGCCACGCCACAGGGCCCCTTATCTCTCATAGACTCATAATGGAAAAAAGCTTAAAAAATCTTCTTCTCTGAAACCACAGGGCCCAGAACTTAGATATTTAGCCTGTAGCAACGGAGAGTGGTTACCTGCATAAATCCTGCCAATCATGCCCCTGGGGTCCAAATGGGCAACACCCTGGGGCCCCTTAGCTCCCATAGACTCATAATGGAAAAAAGCTTCAAAAATCTTCTTCTCTGAAACCACAGGGCCCAGAGCTTAGATATTTAGCATGTAGCGGCGGCAAGTGGTCACCTACATAAATCCTGGCAATCATGCCCCTGGGGTCCAAATGGGCCACGCCCCTTGGCCCCTTAGCTCCCATAGGCTCATAATGGTAAAAAGCTTCAAAAATCTTCTTCTCTGAAACCACAGGGCCCAGAGCTTAGATATTTAGCATGTAGCAATGGCAAGTGGTCACTAACATAAATCCTGCCAATCATGCCCCTGGGGTCCAAATGGGCCACGCCCCGGGGCCCCTTATCTCCCATAGACTCATCATGGAAAAAAAGCTTAAAAAATCTTCTTCTCTGAAACCACAAGCCCAGAGCTTAGATATTTAGCATGGAGCAATGGCAAATGGTCACTACATAATTCCTGCCAATCATGCCCATGGGGTCCAAACGAGCCACGCCCCGGGGCCCCTTAGCTTCCATAGACTCATAATTGGGAAAAGCTTCAAAAAATTTCTTCTCTGAAACCACAGGGCCCAGAACTTAGATATTTAGCATGTAGCAACGACACGTGGTTACCTGCATAAATTCTGCCAATCATGCCCCTTGGGTCCAAATGGGCAACACCCTGGGGCCCCTTAGCTCCCATAGACTCATAATGGAAAAAAGCTTAAAAAATCTTCTTCTCTGAAACCACAGGGCCCAGAACTTAGATATTTAGCATGTAGCAACGACAAGTGGTTACCTGCATAAATTCTGCTAATCATGCCCCTTGGGTCCAAATGGGCAACACCCTGGGGCCACTTAGCTCCCATAGACTCATAATGGAAAAAAAACTTCAAAAATCTTCTTTTCTGAAACCACAGGGCCCAGAACTTAGATATTTAGCATGTAGCAACGGCAAGTGGTTACCAACATTAATCCTGCCAATCATGCCCCTGGGGTCCAAATGGGCAACACCCCGGGGCCCCTTAGCTCCCATAGACTCATAATTGAAAAAGCTTCAAAAATCCTCCTCTCTGAAACCACAGTGCCCAGAACTTAGATATTTAGCATGTAGCAACGGCAAGTGGTCACCTACATAAATCCTGCCAATTATGCCCCTTGGGTCCAAATGGGCCACACCCCGGGGCCCCTTAGCTCCCATAGACTCATAATGGAAAAAAGCTTTAAAAATCTCTTCTTCTTTGAAACTTTGAAGCACAGAGCTTAGATATTTAGTATCTAGCAACATAAAATAGTCACATACATAAATCCTGCTAACCCAGCCCCTGCAATCCAAATGGGCCACACCCCGGCTCCTTAGCTCCTTTAGACTTATAATTGAAAAAAGCTTCAAAAATCTTCTTCTCCGAAGCCATAAGGCCAAGAGCTTATACACCTGTGGACACAAAAGCGTTCAAACTCCTATGAAATAACTTTCAATCAATCTCTTTGCATCAAGTTAGTTTGACAAGCAAATGTCATTCATCAAAGAATTCTAAAACTAGATCAAGCAATTGATTGGTCTCATTTTGGAAAACTCTTTGTGAGTGACATCTGAGATGTATTTTGATTGGACAGTGCAGGAGTCAACAATGAAATGTACATCACCTTGTGTTTTGAATTTATTTCTCTCTGGCAGTTGACTGATACGATGTTAGGATATATTGAATGATGATTCAAGTCAGAATGAAATGAAGCTCATCAAAGTTTGAACGCTTTTGTGTCCACAGGTGTATATTTAGTGTAACAATGTCAAGTGGTCTCCTACACTAATGATTTTCTGGTACACAGGTGAGCGATTTAGGGCCATTGGGCCCTCTTGTTTTAACTTACATGCAGTTTTGGCTAACTAATACATAGTCATTAGTGTTATTAATAGAAAAAACAGGTATTTGCGATGGTATACCATCGCCTGCAGATCTAGTTCCTCCTGGTCTGATGCTGTGGCTCCAGCCATAGCTACAGACTGATAAGGTTCTTATTTTGTGATAACTGAATTTTTCCATATAAACCTGGGTGCGAGGCGGACCGTCCATGCTAATAAACCCTATTGGTTTCATTTGGTGACAGGGCTTGAGAAGTCATTTCATCTCAATGTCGGGTAAAAGTCCCACAAAATTGGAAGCAACGTCTCCAAAATGACCTTTACAGTGTTGATGGGGAAGTTAAACCTCAAATCAACCAATCAACCAACCATATAAACCTGAGTTGTGGTGAAGAATAGCTTTTGTCAGTTCTCCATAAAAACCAATTACCCTTGTCCTGCTGAATGAATTAATTTGCAATACCCATTCCTGACAATCGGCCAATCCAAGTGCATGTACTTAACATGATATATTCTTTCAAATTCATAAATTGAATGACAAACAGTGTAGATATGCAGATCAAATGGCTTCTTTAGACGCCATTTGATCTGAGGAGCTACACTGTTTGCAAAAAGTAGGAGTTGATAAGGGTAAAGGCATGAGCACTATTTATGACGAATGCAGTAGATCATGTATTCTTCTATATATTTTCAGAACCAAAGGGAAGTATGGAGAAGGGGAGACAAGCGAGAAGTTTCAGTATGTCATGTCTTTGGTTCTCCTACAAACAATTATTAACTCCCTCTTTGCTAAAGCAGGTAAGCTTTGCATCACTTTTGATAAATTTATATTAAAAACACCTCAGTGCCAGCCCCGGAGGCTCAGTTGGAAGCGCCTTCAACTGGGGATTAGGAGGTCGAAGATTCAAACTACATGTAGTAAGAAAAGGTCACTCAGGGAAGGCCAGAATCAAAGAATGTAGCAATCTCATGCCAGCTAAAGAAGACATGGAGGCAAAAACAAAAGCATCAGATGAAACATGAACCAACAGCACAAATGCCGGTTAACAAATAAGACGCTGCAAAAGAACGCCCGCCTTAGGACGGTCAGTAGTAAAACTGTTGGGAGGCTTCAACTTTGGAGTTTATGAAATTTCAACCCTCGCCCTCAGTTCCAGTGAAGTATCAAATATAATAACAATAACAAATTGATTTGTGTGGAGTCTTCCTAGCTCAGCAGTGAGTCAAAATAAAATATACAGTAAAACGATCATGTGTTACAATAATACAGTCATGATTCAGGGTTGAGGACTATAGGACAATCCTACGTCAGAGCAGAAGAAAACTAACAGTTAGATCACAGAGGTTTGAATCCCCTCCGGGTTCTGCAACACACTTTTGTGTGGAGATTGAACATGATATATTGTTGGTGGTCATTTCCCTTCCATCATGATTGATATAAGGGCAGCACTGACCTCGCACTCACAGGCTCTGTGGCTTGTTGAGGCGGGGGTTCTTACAATTGTGCACATCAGACTGGTGATCATGAGGTTTTGGGTCCAATCCCTGCTTGGTCCAGCAACATTCTTCTGTAGAAAAGGGTCCAAAACTTAAACACTGTCAGTAAATTTCTATGGATTAATACGAACATAGACATATTTTCAGGCGGGGGCATCCGCGTCCTATGGACACATTTCTAGTTCATATCTCTAATACCGTTATTTTTCTGATGAAAATTTGGGATATTTTTCTTAGGTTTTACTCCAAACATAGGTTGTGGGTACTCATACATCACGATAACAAGTCTGTGAAACGAAGACCCCTCTAAACCCCAATTTATTTTGAAAAAGTGGGGTTTACGGGGGTATACATTATCTGCCTTATTTTTGCTCAAAAACATAGATTTTGGGTACTCGTTAGAACCGCCTCATTGAGGCGGTTCTAACGAGCACCCACAATCTATGTTGAAAACAGAAATAAGAAAGATGTTATACTTTTTAATCAAAATGTGTAATTTCTGACACCATGTTGGACGCCATTGTTTCACACGGCCATGTTTTCCTAATGAGAACCAGATGGTTCTGACGAGTACCCACAGTCAATGATTTTGAGCAAAAATAAGGAAAATAATGAATAACCCCCTCTACATGTATATAAATTATGGTTTAGATGGGACATGTCAATATGATGAATATCCCACCCCCACCCCCCCATTTACACAAATGGATCTGTCCGAGTTGAAAGAATGGAATACTGCACTCAAGAAACTGAAACTGGAGTTAAAGGGTTATTTCTGATTTTCAGCGATGATGTTATTTGCAAAGGAGACCGACACCACTCCTGGAAAATATTATGCTGTCTGTTCTGTGACGTACCTCGGAGCAATGTTGGCCAGTAATCAAGCCTTACAGTATGTCAGCTACCCAACACAGGTAAACTGATACGCCATTTACAACAGTTGTCACCATTTACAACAGTTGTCCTCTGCTTTGTTATCTTCTTGTTACTTAACCCTTTTTGTACCAAATGGAATCTTCCTCCTTGTATATAGAAGGAGTCCATTTCAAAATTTAGGGGTGTCGGGCTGTGTTTTCTTGAAATATTACTTGGAAAATGGCTGAACTTTTTTCAAACAGTGTAGGCCCTGATCAGACGCGGCGTCTGATCTGGGCCTGCACTGTTTGCCAGGGTACCCATTTTGCAGTTTCTGGTACTAAATGGGTTAAAAAGTCATTGTTCAAAACTGTATGGACCCAGATAAAACTGCTCCTAGGGGAGCAGGCAAACAGCGTGGACCCAGATCAGACTGTTCCTAGAGGAGCAGACTGAGCAATCTGATCTGTTTCCATACTGTTGCAAAAGTGTGGACCCAGATCAGACTGCTCCTCTAGGACCAATCTGATCTGTTTCCATACTGTTGCAAACAATGTTGACCCAGATCAGACTGTTCCTAGAGGAGTAGACTGAGCAATCTGATCTGTTTCCATACTGTTGCAAAAGTGTGGACCCAGATCAGACTGCTCCTCTAGGACCAATCTGATCTGTTTCCATACTGTTGCAAACAATGTGGACCCAGATCAGACTGTTCCTAGAGGAGTAGACTGAGCAATCTGATCTGTTTCCATACTGTTGCAAAAGTGTGGATTCAGATCAGACTGCTCCTCTAGGACCAATCTGATCTGTTTCCATACTGTTGCAAACAATGTGGTACCAGATCAGACTGTTCCTAGAGGAGTAGACTGAGCAATCTGATCTGTTTCCATACTGTTGCAAAAGTGTGGACCCAGATCAGACTGCTCCTCTAGGACCAATCTGATCTGTTTCCATACTGTTGCAAACAATGTGGACCCAGATCAGACTGTTCCTAGAGGAGTAGACTGAGCAATCTGATCTGTTTCCATACTGTTGCAAAAGTGTGGACCCAGATCAGACTGCTCCTCTAGGACCAATCTGATCTGTTTCCATACTGTTTGCTTATATTCAAAAATATGTTCGAAAAGTTAGTAAGAAGAGGCAGCAGAAAACAACATTTTTAGATGCAATTTTCATTGGCATCTTAAGGGTTAAATATTGTTTGTTTGTTTGATTTGAGGTTTAACATCCCCGACAACACTAAAGGTCATTTTGGAGACGTTGCTTCCAATTTTGTGGGACTTTTACCCGACATTGAGATGAAAAGACATCCAAAGTTCTGACGCCCAATGTAACCAATAGGCTTGTCCGACTCACACCGCATTGCCTGGGCAGACTTAAATCCTCTAAGCGGTTTACCAGTACTCGTGTGCGGGTCGGTTTCAGCTCTGCGTGGAAGCATCATGCAGCCCATCTGTTTCTTCAAGCCCCGATGGGTGGGGGCCAGAGGGTTAAATAATTGGGTCAATTGTTTATCAGTGATGTCCCCTTGACATCATTGTTGTGTAAAAAAAGTTGGTTATCTGTAAAACGTGGACTGGACTCCTGTACTTGGGCACTGGCAAACCGTGTATTCCTTGAGGACTTGCTGTAATTCGCCTTAAGTTTGAATAACATTTATTTCATGATCCAGCAAGGAGTCCAAAAGGTGTTTTATCTGTAAAACGTGGACTGGACTCCTGTACTTGGGCACTGGCAAACCGTGTATTCCTTGAGGACTTGCTGTAATTCGCCTTAAGTTTTATTAACATTTATTTCATGATCCAGCAAGGAGTCCAAAAGGTGTAGACGGAATGGCTCTGGGATTAGACCCTTTTGTCCAGTGAGTAGCGCATTAGCTTTCACCCAGGCCAGTCTGGTGGGTTGGACTCCAGAACACGTGGGCTCTAAGGGATTTTTCCGATTGTGCTTATTCCCTTTGTTATGACTTCCATGTTGTAAAACATTAAGTGTTTGTGTGTGTTCTCTGCATCCCACCCAACAACAAAGGTTAAATTCAGACGGGACCTTAGTTTAGGGACTATTCCGAAAGTTTGGAGAAACGGAGAATCAAGCTTAGCACCCCTGATGTATGATGTGAATCTAAAGAGTACACTTCTGCTGATTCAAGAAGGGCAGGTGTCAGTTTCTGGCGAAAGAATGTGCACTGTACTGGTTAACCGCTTACGTATAAGCCTGCCCAGGAAAAGTATGGATAGGTAAACTGACCGGCTCAAAAATGACCCAAATAGTGTTGACTCGGCCATTAAACCCCAATACAAAAAAAAAAAAAGTAAAGAGTACACACAACACACCTTTATTATAAAAAAAATCAAAAAGTTATCCCTATTGTACTATTATTAACCCTCAATAGCTTGAACTACTCATCTTGAATGCCGGCCTCGGTGGCTCCATCGGATGCGCGTCTGACTGGTGATCAGGAGGACCCGGGTTCGATTCCTGCCGGGGTTGGCAACATTCTTTCATGGAGATTGATTGTGAAATCTTTTCTACCGTCATTCTCTCCCTTCCGCTGATTCAAGAAGGGCAGTTGTCAGTTTCTGGCGAAAGAATGTGCACTGTACTGGTTGACCGCTTACGTATAAGCCTGCCCAGGAAAAGCATGGATAGGTAAACTGGCCGGCTCAAAAATGACCTAAAATAGTGTTGACTGGACCGTTAAACTCCAAAACTCATCTTGAACAATTTTTCCCAGTCCCAAAGTTGTACGAGCAATTGAATTTAACTTTGTATATTTCAGTTATTAGGGAAATCAGCCAAACCTATAGGGTCACTGTAGGTACATTCGGACACATTTATATACGAAGGTCTGTGGCTGCGAGATCATGCGAATTATTTCAAATTGTGAATTATGTAAAGTTGCTTATATTATTCAGGATGTTTTTAGAACAAAATATAGAGAATATATGATAAAAATCATTATTTTTCTTCCATTGACTGGCAAAGATCAGCATACTGGTACTGTCGGACGAATGGTGGTACATTCGGGCACACTAGTTGGTACATTCGGACATACTGGTACGTTTGAATCCGAGACGTTTCGCCCCCAAAACATTTCCTCCCCTAGTTGTTTCGCCCCAAAGACATTTCCTCCCGGGTAGCCCCCCCAAGTCGCCCCCTCCCCACCCCACCACCATGCCACCCCCGGTCGTTTCGTCCCCCTAGTCGTTTCGACCACTAGCCAAGGTAAAACTAATTTCCACTGTAGAACTTTTATTCATCTTAAACAGGATAGCCTCATCGCCCTGCTACGTCAGCCTAACGACAACTTTACCCTTAGTTACCGGCCGCACCATACCTTGAAAATGGCCACTCGGGGAGCTGTGGACTAGGACTTGTTACTCAGAGTACACTAAAACATTGATTGAAGTTGTTTTCTTCAAACAATGTTCATCATGGTAAAAATCACATTATATTGCATAGACACTTCAATTACATTTAAGTTCAAGGGAAAATGTTCACTTTCTCGTCTGTATCTGGAGTCATTCTTTTATTCAATTTTGGGGTTTACGGGGGCAAAAATGTATTTTATGGTGACAAGAAGTATTACTACGCATTTGCGGCATTTTTTGGAAGTAAAATGTGATATATTAAACATCTACAGATTTTCTTGTCGGGAATACAGTCCAGCGGGTGACAAGAGAATGTACATATGTGTTGATGTACTAAATCTCTCAGTATCTCTTTAAAATGTTAAATGAATACAGCTCCCAGCAGGGATTCAGATATCAGACTGAACCATGTCTCCACTGGGCTTCACTGGGCACACATACTCAAAGACGCTTCAGTGCCTTTTCAGATTTTCTTGTCAATGTACCATATTTCTTGATCATCTACCATATTTCTGTGCCACTTATTTTTTTATAATATATATATATAATCCCCAGGAGATATTCAGATATTAGACTGCGCAGATGAGCATGCTGATGAGAGAGAGAGAGACTCTCTCTCTCTCTCTCTCTCTCTCTCTCTCTCTCTCTCTCGGAGAGAGAGAGAGAGAGAGAGAGAGAGAGATAGAGAGAGAGAGAGAGAGAGAGAGAGATCATGCGTGCGTGCAAGGCAGAATATAATCATCAGAAAAGGATTTAATTTTTAACATATATTTGAAATTCAACATAAGAAATAGAGAATACTAGGTTCTGGTCTTTTTAATATCAAGTTGATCAAGGCTTCGAGAAAGCTTGTAGAATCGCGAGGCTTGCCGAGAGATTCTACATGCCTTCTCGAACCCGAGCCTGATAAAGTTGATATTAAAAGACACAAACCTAGTATTCTGTTTATGAGTTACACTCTATCAGTTTTTCCAATTATTCTAGTATGGACTTCTCATAAAGTTCAAGAAGTGCAATGTCACGTTGACCTGATAAAGCTCACTTATCCTGAGATAGCATATCTTTATCAGGTCGTTGTGTTTTAATGCAACTAATATAAGGGGTAACTGATATTACGGTATATTATTCTAAGCTAGACGGGTAGGGTAAGAGAGAGGGTGGGATTTGCTTGTCAGCTTGGTAGCGATGCTAAAACAATGGTAGCCTACTTGGTGGGTCAAATGTTTATCAATAGACACAAAGTTATTAAGCACAGTAGCGTCCGGCTGCTCACATGTACATGGCTATGACTGACAATGTATAAAATCCAGAACGGTTATATTTATAGATGCGCTAGTCTTCTCCACTACACGATAAAGTGCTGTGTTTAAAATAAAGACTCGACCGGGCTGATGTATTGTGTCATTGGCAAACAGTATAGATCCGGATCAGTAGCCATGTTATATAATCAGGGTCTGCTCTGTTTGCAAATCTGCATTTATGTGTTAAACTTAACAGTTAAATATTCACCAACTTGCACCAAGAGATTATCGACCCTACAGCACTCTCAGTGCTTTGATAAAAGCGGCAGCACAGTATATAAAACAAATTCTGTGGTGTAAAGGGGTAGCCCAGTTCTAAAGTTTTGTACAATCGCTGTAATTTTGGGTTGTGGATCTAGTATGGAGTTCTACGCCATTTTGCTACGTTGAGATTTCACAAAGAATTCTTATAGCCTATATGACTACATATTTTGGAAAGGGAAACTTTATCGGTATATGGCTGACCACCAAGCCCCCCCGCCCACCCCCCCCCCCCCCCCAATTGCGCTCCTGCCAAGGATACTCATGCAAGCTTTATTTTACATGCACATGTTTGTATATGATCTTCAGAACCTGGTATGTGTGTTTGTTTTTTTTTTTTCTTTCTGTCGCGTCTCATTATTTTCTACATCATAGATAGGGTGATAGCCCCCGCCCATAGGGGCTTGAAGAAATATAAGGGCTGCATGATGCTTCCACGCAGAACTGAATCCGGGCCGCACACTAGTACTGGTCAACCGCTGAGAGGATCTAATCCTGTCCAGGAACCGCAGTGCGAGGCGGACTGTCCATGTTAAGAAACTTGAGATGTCATGGATGTGCCTAATGAAAAAATAGATGGGCTGCATGATGCTTCCACGCAGAGCTGAAACCGTCCCGCACATGAGTACTGGTAAACCGCTTAGAAGATCTAAGCTTGCCCAGGCAAAGCTGTGCGAGTCGGTCCGTCCATGCTAATAAACCCTATTGGTTTCATTTGGTGGCAGGGCTTGAGATGTCATTTCATCCCAAGGTCGGGTAAAAGTCCCACAAAATTGGAAGCAATGTTTCCAAAATGACCTTTACAGTGTTGACGGGGACGTTAAACCTCAAACAAAACAAATATAGATAGGGTGAGGTGCGGATTGCATCCTCGTTGTGTATTGAAAAAGCAATCAAGTACACGGTGTCCGACTGTACCCGCTTTAAGATTTCCAATAGGTTGGTACAGTCGGACACTTTATCTAGCGAAATTACAACTTTAATTCAGATAGTTTTCGCAAAAAGAATATAATATTTACATAAATTAATGTCAAAAGAACATAAGGATACATTTTGAAGCTACTTCACTCCGAAAATGCCCAGTGGTAAATCATTTGTGATCGTTTGGTTTGTGTTTCCTTTTTTTAAACACTGGCAGTTTGAGACGTTGTTCTGACGTAAGTATTTTTCAACCAATAAAAAGTATGTTTAATATGGACTGAAGGTAATAGAATTAGACAAGTAACAAATGTTTTAATTGGGTTGTATATTGCATGCTCGAATAAGGATGACAATAGTAACACACGGAAACTATACATGATAAATAAAGGTGTCCGAATGTACCCATCTGTCCGAACGTACCTACAATGACCCTACCTGTGATGATTCTAGGTATATTACTGGCCAGGAAGAAATATCCCGATTGTGATTGGAGTATCACTGTTCTTGTATATTTCAGGTGTTAGGAAAATCAGCCAAACCTATACCTGTGATGATTCTAGGTATATTACTGACCAGGAAGATATATCCTGATTGTGATTGGAGTATCACTGTTCTTGTATATTTCAGGTGTTAGGAAAGTCAGCCAAGCCTATCCCTGTGATGATTCTAGGTATATTACTGGCCAGGAAAAGATATCCCACAGCAAAGTTTCTCTTCATACTCATGATTGTGATTGGAGTATCACTGTTCTTGTATAAAGATCAAGAGAAGTCCAAAGTATCCGAGGATAAACCTATTATTGGTATTGGAGAACTGCTGTTAGTAAGTACAAGAATAATTTGATCCCTGCATTACGAAAACACGCCTATAGAAATACATTGTAAACTTTACCTCCGAAAAATCGAAATCTTTTTGATGAAAAATTGTGATATTTTTCTTATTTCTGCTCAACCTATATTTTAGAGCAGAAATAAGGTATACCCCCTGTAAACCCTATTTTTACTATTTAAAAGTGGAGTTCAAGGGGGTCAAAGTAATATAGGCATGTTTTCGTGATATTTGTTTGGGATTTAAAAGCCCAGTCATCACCTTTTAGGTTGTATCGAGCTGGTCAGCTTCTCTAACCACATGTTTCCTTGGCAGACTTATACATAAGCTCCAGAAACTGCCAACTGCTTCTTGATAATGACTTAGCCGGTTAATTGGGGCCAGTTTGATGTCATTTCATCTCTGTGTCTGGTAAAAGTCCCACAAAATCGGAAGCAAGATTTCCTAAATTACCTAAATAGTGTTGATGGGGATGTAAAACCTCATCACAAACAAGAAGCCTCCGTGGTGTAGTGGTTATGCTACTCTCCTTGTAAACCAGGGGTCGCAGGATCGATCCCGGGCTTCTCCAGACTTTCAGATGATTCTTTAAATCGAGGTCCCATCTCCATATGACCTTAGCTGTTTGTGAGACGTAAAACTCAAATACTCACTCACTCACTCAACACAAACAAAAAACCTTTCATCTTTCATCCAAGACACCAAAGGGAAAGAAGCACAATCATGCAGCAGTGGCACCATAATGAACCTTTATCTTGCTGTTCACGACATCCCCTATCTTTGGAAACATTGTAGATCCAGATCAGATGGCTTCTGAAGAAGCCATCTGATCAGGATCTACACTGTTTGGCATTCAGTTTATGAATTTGTTGGAATAAATTACATCAAGTAATCTGATTGGTTCAAAGTCAAGAGATGGGTGTGGCTAAAATGAATATTCAGCAAGAGAAGGGTTAAAACATTACAAGTTAAAAACCAAAAGGACAGGGCCCAGTCGTTCAAATCATTGTTTGCTTAACGAGCTCGTTAGTCGTCAAATTGTTAACTGTTCCATCACATACAATTAGGGGATAACTGTACTGAAAATTGTCATTTGGGGAGGTAAATCGGTGGTTTTACGGTCGGAAATTTCGTTTTACGGCGACGCGTCAGCGGAGCCGTAAAACGTAATTTGCGACCGTAAAACCACCGATTTACCTCCCTTAATGACAATTTTCAATACAGTTATCCCCATTCTAATGCACTTATTCGGTTGTTTTGTTAAAAATTGTACTATTTTGCACAAAGCGGCAGGCGTTGTGAGCTGCGTAAAACCAAATGTCAGCCAATGAAAAACGACGTTACGTGGTGACGTCGGATTTCCGACAGTATATCGTGGAATATACTGTCGCAAATTTTTGACGTTATCCAATCAGACGTCGCGTTACATACGTAAGTGCATTAGAATATCTGGAATTCTGGTATTTTTCCTGAAAACATGTGAGCAGCTTTTGCATCTGCAAAAGCTGCTCACATTTTTTCTGCAAAAATATTAGCATATGTGCCATATTAAATGATCAAAGTTGTGACCATATGTTAATCAACGAGATTGTTAGTTTGGACCCAGTTTCTTTTCCAAAAATGGCCTGTCGAAAAGTAAAAGACATTATCAGGACATACATGTGAATACAAACAATGGCAGTAATAGACCACAACAGAAGCACCACCTTGGAAAGGTGAGTAAAAACTTTACTGGGGGCTGCAGCTGGAGGTGTAGCTGTGCTTACATAGATTTTACATGGCCACAGCCCGAGCCCTTAATTTTGTGTGGTTTACACAAGTTTTGTTTGTATTAATAATAATAATAATAATAATAATAATCAACCTTCCTGGGTAGGAACCAGTACTAAGCAACATGGATAAAATCTCATGCTCAAGGAAACAACACTTGGCGCATGCGGGGAGCGAATGGTTTACCTCGCTCTCAAATCCGATGCTTTACCACTGCACCACAGCACTCCCCTGTATTGGAGTTTTATGGCCCAGTCAACACCATATATGTCATTTTTGAGCTGGTCAGTGTACCTATCCACACCTTTCCACGGCAGGCTTATACCTTAATTAAGCAGTAAACAGTACTGTGCACATTCTTTTGTTAGAAACCGACAACTGCCCTTCTTGAATCAGCGGAAGGGAGAAAATGACTGTAGGAAAGATTTCAAGATCAGTCTCCACAAAAGAATGTTGTCAACCCTGGCAGGTATCAAACCCGCATGCTGCTGATCACCAGTCAGAGGCGCAGCTGACTGAGCTATATAGCTACAGAGGCCGACAAGTACTTTGTTCAGTCTGCATGAAGCAAAAGAAAACCAGCAGTTGGACTCCAATTGGCCTGACCAGAAACAGAGCATGAGACACAAACTGACTTGTGTACCCCATGTTTATTTTCAGCTAGTCTCGTTAACTTTGGATGGTTTGACAGGAGCTTCTCAAGACAGAATGAGGGGAGAATACAAAACTGGAGCTTATCAGATGATGCTGCATGTCAATTTATGGTCAGTTCTCTGGCTAGCTATAGGTAAGACCAAGTTGGCTTCAACATTTTTAAATAAGTCTCTGGAAGTGTGTGCACAACAAAGACTCAGATTAGCCTGCACATTCATGCAGTCTGATCTGAGTCTTTACCATATTCAACATAATCTTTGATGGCTTGAACAGCAATGGCTGTTTCTTGAGGCCCTAGAAAACAAGTTATTTTAATACACTGTAATGATCCAAAGTATTTGGACAGACAGGCCAATGTAAACAGTGCAGACCCAGATCAGACTGCTCCTGAAGGAGCAGTCTGATCAGGGTCTACACTGTTTGCCATTCTGTCTGCCATTTTGCTGGATCATGAAACAAATTTGTTCAAAGTTTAGGAGAATTACAACAAGTACTCAAGGTAACCAAATTTTTAGGATTTTAGAGTAAGAAAAACTTCCGTGTAATTATTATTCTTAGTTCGTGAAACTTCAAAAACTTGTACTTGGATGACTCGATTACCTTGGCTAAATCTGGTTCGCTTTTCAGTCCATAGAGAATAAGTTACAGATATCCATATATTTATGGGAGGTTTTCCTTATTTTATCTTTAAAAGGTATGTGTATATTGTGTGTACCTAATGATACTACTCATCATAATGCTTATATTTCTGCTGTCAATAACCTCATAATACTTGACACTTTTTGATCATAAACTGTTTGACGCTTATGACCCACAGAGAGGGTTGACGCGCCGTTAAACACAAAAATATCATCATCATTTTGCCACATGAACTGGTGCTATGGTTTGTATTACTCCTATATTGAACCGATTTTAGTGGTGATTTTCGAGTAACTAGCGTTTGTATAGTGATACTTAAGTGTTGTGGAACAATTTCTCCAGGAATTAAAGAATGAGTTTGAATGGCGAACGAGTCATTAGTCAGGGCCTGACAAATCCAAAAATTTTCCACTTGCCCACCGGGCAAGTGCCCAGCACAAAATCCTACTTGCCCAGGATTTTGGAACTCAAAGTGGGGTTGGATGTGGGGGGGGGGGGGGGGGGGGGGTGGGGGGGGGGAGGGATAATGGTGGCGATGATGACCAACATTTATAAATATAATCCAAGGTTCTGTCAAGTTTCAAGCACAACCACTTTCCATTAGGGTCTAGTTATTTCATGTTAGTGTTTATTTCCCTTTGGTGTCTCTGATGGGAGCTCAGGGTTAATTGTATCGATTCCTGATCACTGCATTCACTTCTATTTATTTCCCTCTGTGCGGTAATTCACAGCCAATAACGGTACCTTTCAAGTTAATTGCTGACATAATACCTTAACCGATTAGCAATTTAAGATACAGTTATATAAACTCATTTAGCTTGACATGCACGATAAACACGAGCTGCAGCCGATATAGATCTACTCAAAAGATCAGAAGTGTCAGCGCAGCGAGATAAAAGATTAAAAGAATGCAGTTTATTTAGCTTGGATTTAATGATCCAACCAGAAGACGAGAACCCACTCTATCACAAACGAACCCAAACATTCACACCCACCCTACAAGCAAGTTCAATGCAATCATCAATCCAAATCGTCGTCCACAAACCACCACTCCCATTTTTCTGCACGCGATCGGTAAATGACGTCATCCGACCCCAGCAACACCGCACGTGTTTAACGTCATTGTTTTATTTTAATGGGGCCTTTCTCTTTCAGAAAAAAAATGTTTGGAACCGCCACCGGTAATAAAATATTTTCTCGATAGCTAAACAGTTGTGGATAGAGGCGCGACTAATCCGCGGTTACCAACATTAAAACATTCGACTTTTTCCGCCAGCGTCTCCTATTTGGCGCCAAAACATAACCATTCACGAGATAGTAGAATAGTCCGTTTTTACTACCGTAAGATGTAGCAAATCGTCTTAGGAGCTATTAAATCATTTTCACATTGATTGTGGATTAAATTTTATGGCAGGGATAAACACAAATTAGAGACAATCTTATTTTCACACATTGTCAAGCTTATCGATAGCGCTGGTGGTACACACTACACCAGAAATGAAAGACACGCATCGCCGGGCAATCATGTTTAATTGGTAATTATATGATAGGTATTAACAATGGTGTCCTAAATGAACCGTTATAAAAACATGGATGGTTTCGTCTCTGAATTGCCGACAAAGCGGGAATTATTGTGATTTACTTACTGGTAAATAAGTAAGTATTTAAGGACTCAAAAGACTGACGATTGTAGACGATTTTTTAACTTGCCCGACCGGGCATCGAAAGGACAAAGTGCACCTGCCCGGCGCGATTTTGGACTTATCCCGGGCGGCCAGGCAATGGATTTGTCAGCCCTTGCATTAGTGTTGACTCGAAGGTTCACAGTTATTTTCTTTTAAAATGCATTTGTGGGATTTAAAACAGCAGCTGTTATTCCAAATTATAATACATTTGATTAGGTACATGTACTGTAATGAGCCACAGAGCAATCATACATGGACTTGGGTACCTTGGAGGGTCTTCTGAAGTTCCAAGAGAATATACCCCTTGGTTCATGCCCCGGGGTGGGGCTAGGGGTCAAAATCTAGGATACCTTGGTAATACTGTGTTAAAGTTTTTCAAATGCTTATATCTTGACAATTACTCATCACAGAGCATTCATCTTTACAACTTGGGTACCTGGGAGTGTCTTCTGTGATTCCAAAGGAACATGACCCTGGGTTCATACTTTGGGCTTAAAATCTAGGACACCTTTGTAATATGTTATATGCATTTCCATTATGCTAGTAAGTTATAGACACACTGGGTTATACATCAGTCAACTATGTGACATTGGTTCAAGTGTTAATGGGTGAAGGTCATGGTGACATATTGGTTGGAGAAATATTAGTTCCATGTGACCCGATGATTGACCTCAAAATATATCCAGGTCAAGGTGACCTATATTTCATGGGTCAGTGATTTTGCCTTATATCTTGAATACTATTTGATGGAGAAGTGTCATACCTGAATTATTAGTTCCATGTGATCTCATGTTTGACCTCAAAATATATCTAGGTCAGTGTGACCTATATTTCATGGTTCAGTGATTTTGTCGTATATCCTGAACACTATTTAATGGAAAATTGTCATACCTGGAAAATAAGTTCCATGTGACCTGATGATTGACATAAACCATACCTAGGTCATTGTGACCTATAGTTCATGATTCAATGATTTTGCCCTTATAACTCGGGACTTTTTGATGTAGAAATGTCATACCTGGGATATGACTTCCATGCAACCACCAGATGATTGACCTCAAAATATATCCAGGTCATTGTCATAGTTCAATGAGAGGGCTTATATCTTTACTTTTTGATGGAGAAATTTCTTACCTGGATTGTCAATTCCATGTGACCCAGTGAATGACATATAAATATATCTATGTCAGTGTGACCTATATTTCATGGTTCAGTGATTGTGCCATATGTATTGAATACTTTTTCATGAAGAAGCTTCATACCCAACATATTTTCATGGTTCGATGATTTAGCCTTAAACTTGGACACTATTTCCTGTAGAAAAGTCATACTTGGAATATATGTTTCATGTGACCGATGATTGACCTCAAAATATATCTAGGTCATTGTGACCTATATTTTATGGTTCAGTGATTTTGCCTTATATTTTGAATATTATTTGATGGAGAAGTGTCTTACCTGAATTATTAGTTCCATGTGACCTGATGATTGACCTCAAAATATATCTAGGTCAGTGTGACCTATATTTCATAGTTCAGTGATTTTGCCTTATATCCTGAATACTATTTTATGGAGAATTGTCATACCTGGAATATAAGTCACCCCCGCCACCGTCACCTTGGAGAAATAGATTGGGCTGCATGATTCTTCCTAGCAGAGCTGATCTGAACACACGATTACTGGTAAACCGCTTAGAAGGACTAAGCCTGCCCAGGCAAAGCGGTGTGAGTCCGATGGTTCAATGCATTTATGCCTTGGGCGGCAGGGCTTGAGATGTCATTTCACCTCATTATCGGGTAAAAGTCCCACAAAATTGGAAGCAATGTCTCCAAAATGACCTAAATAGTGTTGACGGGGTCGTTAAACCCCAACTTAAACAAACCTGGAATATAAGTTCCACGTGGCCTAATGATTGACCTCAAAATATATCTAGGTCATTGTGACCTATATTTTATGATTCAGTGATTTTAGCTGTTATCTTGAAGGTGTGAAGCAGGCGAGCTATGCTGTCATGCGATAGCTCTTGTTACAGTAATGCAGTGCCTTATTGGATATAAAAAATTTGAGGAGGTAGATTCTGCTATATACTCTCGTGAACCCATCAGCTTAAATTGATTGGGCTGCATGGTGCTTCTACTCACAGTTGAACACGAGTACTGGTGACAGCTGAGGAGATCTAAGCCTGCCCGGGCGAAGTGGTGCAAGTCAGACTGTCCCTAGATACAATATAGAAGTGAAGGCAATGATCAGGAATCGATATAATTAACCCACAGCTCCCATCAGAGACACAAACGGGAAAGAAGCACAAACATGAAACAACTAGACCCTAATGGAAACATCAATAGCGCCAAAAGGACAGTTACTTTAACACAAAATGGCTTATTGGCTATCCAAAACAAAATGATATAAGCGAAACACACACTCACAGACAAATCATAACAAAAATAAACCATGACAGAATAACTGGCAGAATAATAGTCAGTGAAACGAATTCCACTGGGGAGCTTAAATCGATTTTACGTGTCCACAATCCTCGCCTTTATTTCCGTCGCGATTTAGACAAATAATTTGTTCGGTCCGCATGAAGGTCTCCTAACATGAACCCTGGTGGTTTGTTTTGGTGGTAGGGCTTTAGATGTCTTGGATAACAGTCTCACAAAACTCGAAGCAGTGTCCCCAAAATGACCTTAACAGTGTTGACGATGACATTAAATCTCAACACAAACAGAACAGTCACAAATTTTGTTTTACAGCTCTGCTGACGGGTTGCCATAAAACAAGATTTCTTGCACACCAGATGAGGAAACCCGTAGTTTTAGCCTGAGATAGAATTATGTGACATCACTAAAATCACACCACTGTCATCACAATATGGAGGACAGCAACCAAAGCAACTGCATTATTAAAAATACATGCTCAGAAATGACAGGTATAAAAAAAAACAATCTTAACAAAGGTGTGAGGTATGGATAAAAAGTCTGTCTTTCGAGATCACAGTCCCGCATCACTCGGCAAGCCTCATGATGCCGGACTGTTACCCTTGTAACTGATTTTTCTATTCACCCCTCACACCCATATAAAATTCTTATATTCGGACAATATAACGACCGATTTAGCTCTCCAAATGACAATTTTTATCACAGGTATCCCATATGTGCCTGATAACACAGGTTAACTGTATCATTTTTGAAAGTTGATTTTTAAAATCAAGTTTCTTTGTCAACACATTTCTACTTCCGGTACTGGACCGCGTTGCTCCACTTCCGCTGTTCGTTCGCTGCATAAAATAGTTCAAAGGAAATCTTGAAAATTAGTTTTGCAGACATAGAACGTCTTTCATAATATTTTAGTTTTCGAGACTTTATACGGATTGAATATAAATTGGCACAGAAAGACGAATTCTGGAAAGAAAACAGTACTCTGGGACTATTTTCCTACGCGCTTTTCGATGATATTTATATTTTACTCTTTCATCTCCGAGTTTCTAAACAGGACTTTTCTCGCTTTAAATATATCCTTATAGAAGCGGATTTCTGATTAGTTCACTGACATGAAAACAAACATTGCACATGTAGATTCTGGCGAGACATTCTAGCTACGTGCCGTCTTATCAGGATCTACAAGGTTTGCATAGATACAGTGTATTTCTACCTCGGCGTCTGTACCGGTCTACAGGGTTAAAAGGGTAAGCTTATCAGTGACCAACTAAACAACCCTTTACTGACCTACACAATTCGCCTGCTTTCGAGAGCTCTAATTACAAAACACTTGTTGTAAGCTGTGAGTTTTAAATCAAGTTCCGTACATTAGCACACAGTGAGGACACCGATCAGACGCAACATTTTGTGGCCTCTTATCTGTCTTAACTGTTTTAGAATGACCCATTATCGAAACAATTGACATTTATGGGTTGATGTTTTAGAACCCGTACAGGTTGGAATAAACGTATTTTAATTCGCCTTGGGTAAACGCGGCGTCTGATCAGGGTTATAATGTCTAAATCAAATTGTTTAAAAATGGTCTTTTTTGTCAAGATTTTCTCCTTTTTATGTCCCGGCGCCCGAAGGAACAAAGCTCCAAGTGGCTGCACAACGTATGTGCATCGTCGTATCAATGCGACGTTGATGCGACATTGCTAAGGCATCATGTTCCCGCTAGGAGAACTTCTCTGTAAAGATATGTACTGAGCTAATTTAGAAATTTATTGTTTGACCATGAAGAAATTGGCAGACACGTTTATCTATCTTTCTTCCATTTTTTTCTTCTTGGGGGTAGTTGAGTGAGACAATGGCGATGTGTATCTTGTGTCACTGGTGAGTCCAGCTGATATTGACTTACAGTTGGGCAACACCTGCTGTCCTTGCAGCAGGTAACGGTAGAGTGAGGGAGTGTTGTTATTTCTTCTGTTTCTACACTTCCATTCATTTTCCTCTTTCTCCTCTGTCCGTCACTTTCATCTCCTCTACAACGGCCCCGCCTATCGGGGCTTGAAGAAATATATGGGCTGCATGATGATTCCACACAGAGCTGAAACCGACCTGCACACGGGTACTGGTAAATTGCTTAGAGGATCTAAGCCTGCCCAGGCAAAGCGGTGCGAGTCGGCCCGTCCATGTTTATAAACCCTATTGGTTTCATTGGGTGGCAGGGCTTGAGATGTCATTTCATCTCAACGTCGGGTAAAAGTCCCACAAAAGTGGAAGCAACGTCTCCAAAATAACCTTTACAGTGGCGGCGGGGACGTTAAACCTCAAATCAATCAAACAAACAAATCATCTCCTTTTCTGTCTCTTCTATCCACCCTCCCACCCCCCCCCCCCAAACTTTCTCTTGGAGAAGACAAAAATGATCCACTAGGGTTAACCTGTCGTTAAACTAAAAACAATCGATGAAATTTTTTTATCTTTGTCGATTTTTTTACCCTCTTGTTACTGGTGACTCGTCAAATGACACTCATACACCTGGACCTGTGATATTGGAAATTAGTCTAGATTTTTTCAACAAAATATATAAATAACTGCTTGATCTACGACTAACATTGTTATGCAATAATTATTCCTCATAAATCAACTTTCCTCAGTACTTTCAGTACTTTGATTCCTATTCTTCCAGCAACTACAGCATCTGGTGAAATTTTACAAGTCTTTGGTTTTATTCAGCGGCATCCGTCAGTGCTTCTCAAAATGGTATCATTTGGTTTAGCAAGTGCTGTTGGACAGGTAGGTATCTTAGGGTTGTCTTATTATCAGACATTAATTGGGCCATGTCAAGTGATTATGGTACTTATTGCCTATGCGAGCAGCGAAGGTTCAGGTGGGCCTACGCATCCACGCAGTCTCGCCAGAACCTTAGCTGCTCGTTCATACAAGCAGTGAATCAAGAGGAACCATCAGACAAAAAGCCATATCCCTGGCCCCTCTGAATGACTGGGCATGCGCAGTTGAAATTTGTCATGACGGAATGCTCGAAGACACAAATTCGCTTGGCGGGGCTCAATTTATTCAAAGAGCCTCATGGTACTTGATTCACTACTACCTCTTCGTCATTTTGATGCTTCCAACTGGTTTTAGCAGTCCAATACTTATCAGGTTTTTTCAGGGCTTGCCCAATAGCCTGTGGCAGTTCATTTCTAGCAGTACATTGCTGTGAAAACCATGGGAATGGTGCAGTGGCATGGCCTAGGCACAGCACTGTTAATTGGTTTATCTGGGCTTAGCTTTTCATAGTATAATCATAAATGTATAATTATCCCCACTGTTTTCGAAGAAAAAGTGGGGATACTGTTATGGTCCTTCTGTCCGTCCATCTTAACGGATAACTCCTCCTAGACGGCTATAGATAGAAACTTGAAACTTTGGGAACTGATAGATCTTTGGTCTGGGGAGTGCATGACACTTTCAGAATTTTGATCACACCCCAAGGGATGGGCCCAGGGGGTGGGGCCCGCGGGGGGTCAAAAATCTAAATTTTCAGAACAATGTCATGTAACATATCAAAGTGAACGGCATAATGAATAGATTATTTAGTGGCATGGGGATATGCGATGGCGTGCCATCGACTGCGCAATTCTAGTAAGCTTTGTGAAATTGTTAATGATGGAAACGTTAATTCTAATACACTTGCGTATGTAACCCAACATTTGATTGGATAAGGTCACAAATTGGCAACAGTATATCCAGCGATGAACTGTTGGAAACCTCATGTCATCTTGTAACATCCCTTTTCATTGGGTAGCATTTGGTTTTATGCAGCTCACACCACATGCCACATTGAGCAAAATAGTACACTTTTGTCGCACCTGCGTCTAGCAGGGTGCGACATAGGCGTCCGCTTTTCCGTCTGTTCCTTCGTCTGCCTGTTAACATTTACGTCGAAATTTGATATTTATGTCAAAGTTTTTATTTAAGTCAACTACAAACCTCAGCTACCATACATGAAACATCTCCCTGACCTTCTGACTTTGTAGGCACCGTGACCTGGTGACTTTGACCTATATTTTGCGCTCCAGTGACTTTGACCATTTCGTCAAAGTTCGACATTTACGTCAAAGTTTTTATTAAAATCAACTACAAACCTCAGCTACCATCAGACCTTACATGAAACATCTCCCTGACCGTCTGACTTTGTAGGCACCTTGACCTGGTGATTTTTACCTATATTTTGCGCCCCATTGACTTTGACCAGTACGTCGAAGTTCAACATTTACGTCAAGGTTTTTATTTAAGTCAACTTCAAACCTCAGCTACCATCAGACCTTACATGAAACGTCTCCCTGACCTTCTGACTTTGTAGGCACCTTGACCTGGTGACTTTGACCTATATTTTGCACTCCAGTGACTTTGACCATTTTGTTGAAGTTCAACATTTATGTCGAAGTTTGTATAGTAATAAACTATAAGAATAAACAACCTTCAAACCTTTCATGAAGCATCTCACTGAGCTCCTCACTAAGCAAGCACCTTGACCCAGTGACCTTGACCTATATTTTACACTCTAGTGACTTTGACACAAATCATGTTGATGTTCCAGATCCTTTCAAATAAAAGGCCTACAACCATAAAATCTTGCATAGTGCTTCTCCTAGATGTACTGACTTTGCAGGTACCTTCTCCTGGTGACATTGACCTACATTTTTCGCTCCACTGACTTTGACACAATTTACGTCTATATTCCAGATCCCCTCAAATTAAAGACCTACTGCCATCAAATCTTGCATAGTGCTTCTCCTGGATGTACTGACTCTGCAGGTGCCTTGAACTGGTGACCTTGACCTATATTTTATGCTCCAGTGATTATGACAAAAATTATTCGATGTTCCAGACCTTCTCAAATAAAAGGCCTGGAACCATTAAATCACTAGTAACAATTCTGAATTGCCCCAGCAGGTGCGACGCCGCCTTCTGCAGAATTCCATTGGAATGTTCCTTCAGAAAACGCTCCTCATTGAGATGATTCTTATTACAAGTACCCACAACACAGATTTTTAGAAGAAATATTCATTGTCTTTTAATAGAAATAAACCTCTTATCATATGACGTCGCGTCCGAGAGGGTAATTAAGCCATGTAATATTTTTGATTATCCACTAGTGGATTAAATATGCAAATTAGCTAGATACATCCCGTAACGTTACATGTACGACATCCTTTACGACGTCCCGTTTACTAATGGCGGAATATTGACATTTTTGTAAACAATCGTGGATAAAAGGCGTTTGAAATGTCAAATGATAAATAGTCTTGCATTAGTGCTCATGTATTATTCAATTTATTAAACACGTTGAGGAAAAGGGATAAAATGCTCGGCAAAGCCTCACATTTTATCCCTTTTCCTCAACTCGTTTAATAAATTCAATAATACATGGGCACTCATGTAAGATCCTCTTTTACATAACATTAATAAGTAGATGTATGTGTAATGGTTATATAGAGAAATAAGGGGTTCACAGGAGTATACATTTTCTTATTTTTGCTCCAAGACATAGGTTGTGGGTACTCGTTAGAAAACTTCAATGAGGCAGTTCTAATGAACATCCATAACCTGTTTGGAGTACAATAAGAAAAATATAACAATTTTTAGCTCACCAGAGCCGAAGGCTCCGGGGGAGCTTATAGGATAGGCAGTTGTCCGTCGTCTGTCGTCTGCGTCTGGTGACGTCAACACTTTTAAACGACATCTCCTCTGAAGCCGCTAGGCCGATTGGGCCCAAATTTCATCTGTAGCATCCTTGGGTTGGGGGATTGAAAGTTGTGTTTTTTATGAAATTCGGCTCATTAGTTTGGTTGCTATGGCAACTTAGAGTTTCCATAAACTTATAATGGGGAAAATTGAAAATGGCATTTACTGCCAAGCAGCTGCAGATATTTTGACAAAACTTTCATAGAAATATTCCTTAGGTAATCTACTATCTGCCATATGATTTTAGGCCTACTGCTCATTTGTATTGGTTGCCATGGAAACCAAATTGAAAAAAAATAGAAAAAAATACTTAAAAAATCATCTCCTCAGAAACAGTATGCTCTTTGAGGCTGAGAGTTTATGAAAATATTCACCATATTTGCCTTTACAGGTTTTGTGTTTTTTATGAAATTCGGCTCTTTAGTTTGGTCGCTATGGCAACTTAGATTTTCCATAGACTTATAATGGGGAAAATTGAAAAATGGCATTTGCTGCAAAGTTATTGCAGATATTTTGACAAAACTTTTATAGAAATGTTCCTTGAGTAAATGTCTCTCAGCCATATGCTTCAATGCCAAAATGGGGGTCCCCCAGGTTAAGCCGGGGCCATGCCCCACCCCCTCCACTTCATAAAAGGCCATATAACTCGGAAACCATCCAGATCCCCACCCCAAAACCATATATATTCTTGTTCCTTATGATAAGATGCATTCAGTGACACCAACCTGGGGGTCCTCCGGTATGTGTTGGGGTCATGCCCCACCCCCTCCATTCCATAAAAGGCCCAATATCTTGGAAACCTTACAGATCCCCACCCCTAAACCATATATATTCTTGTTCCTTATGAAAATATACATTCACTGACACCATTTTGGGGTCTCCCAGGGTGTGCCTGGGCCTTGCCCCACCCCTTCTTCTTCACAAAAGGCCATATATCTCAGAAACCATTTAGATCCCCACCCCAAAACCATATATATTCTTGTTCCTTATGATAAGACGCATTCAGTGACACCAACCTGGGGGTCCCCCGGCTTGTGCCGGGGTCTTGCCCCAACCCCTCCATTTCATAAAAGACCCAATATCTTGGAAACCTAACAGATCCCCACCCCTTAACCCTATATATTCTTGTTCCTTATGAAGAGACTCATTCATTGACACCAATTTGGGGGTCTTCCTGGGTGCGCTGGGGCCTTGCCCCACCCCTCCACTTCACAAAAGGCCATCTATCTCAGAAACCATTCAGATCCCCATCCCAAAACCTTATATATTCTTCTTTCTTATGATATGACGCATTCATTGACACTAACCTGGGGGTCTCCCAGGATGTGCCGGAATCGTGCCCCACCCCTTCATTTCATCAAAGGCCCAATATCTTGGAAACCTTACAGATCCCCACCCCTAACCATATATATTGTTGTTCCTTATGATAAGACACATTCATTGACGTCAACCTGGAGGTCTTTCGGGTCAAGCCAGGGCCTTGCCCCACCCCACCACTTCACAAAAGGCTATATATCTCAGAAACTGTTCAGAGCCCCACCCCTAAACCATATATAATTATCTTCTTTGTGATAAGACACATTCAAATAACACTAGCTTGGGAGTCATCCGGACTGCCTGGGTCATGCCCCACTGCTTTACTTTATTAAAAGCCATATATCTCAGAAATCATTCAGATCCCCACCCATAAACTATAATATTCTTGTTCTTTATGATACGACTCGTTCAGTCACACCAACCTGGGGGTCACTTTGTGCTACAGCAATGCGCCCCGCCCCTCCACTTTAAAAGGCCATATATTTCAGAAACCATTCAAATCCCCACCCCATAATCATATATGTTCTTGTTCCTTATCAATAGCACACCCACTTGGGGGTTGCAGGGGCCATTCCTCTCCTCTCCACGTGATAGAAGGGCCTCATATATCAGAAACCATTCAGATTCTCACCCATAAACCTTATATATATATATATTCTTGGTCCTTATAGGGACAACAATCTTGGGCTTTCCTGGGATCAACAGGACATGTCCCAACCCCTCCACAGCTTAAGAGGCCTTATAACTCTGGTATACAGATCCCCACTGCTACACCATATTTATTCTTATTCCTTAAGATAAGAAGCATTAAGTGATACCAGCCAGGGCTCCATTTTGTCCATGCGCTACACCCTCTACGTAATAAAAGGCCTAATGTTTTAGATACTGAGTCCAGATGGATGCTCATTTGGATATAAGGGTTCATTTGGGAGACTTTAACCATCATAGTGCAGATTATATTTTCTGGTCCTTTGGGATCATTGAGTTCATTTAGAATCATTTTGAAAATAGAGTTCTGCTTAAGCCGGTGCTAGAGGGCGTGGCCGGTGTAGCACTTTTCAGTACTGGTCATGAACAGACTCAATAAAACCGAGTCTGCTATTTTTGTTTATTTGGTGTATTCTTTGCTTCCAAAGGATCTAACTATTCAGAACTTATTTATAATTGGTAGATTAAAATTATGTCATGTTAAAATACATGTACATGGCTGTCAATGGGCAGTGCCCACCTGAGCTCTGGTGAGCATAGTGGCCCATGGGCCTCTTGTTCAAAAGAAAAACTACCTTTATATAGATTTGAAAGAATGTAATGGTTGGTTATTCAAATTCCTCCCCCTTATCCCTTTAGATGCCGTGAAAGTGAAAAACTACATCTGATCCTCTACTGAATCTTCTTGCAAACTTCTTAGATATATTTTTTCATACAGGCCAACAGTGTGTACCCAGATCAAACTGCTCCTAAAGGATCAGTCTTATGTGGGTATACACTGCAAAAAAGACTGTTAAAGTAACGGGCAGACGACAAGGCAGATGACAATTGTCGTGCTTGGAATTTGATGGGTTAATATCTGAAGCTGCGCATATGTTCACGTCATTTTTATTTTCATTTCAGGTGTTTATTTTTATCACAGTCACGTCATTCGGACCGCTACCATGTTCAATCATCACAACAACCAGGAAATTTTTCACAATTCTTGCCTCTGTCATAATATTTGCAAATCCCATGAACTCACGGCAGTGGGTGGGGACTGCTCTCGTCTTTGCAGGGCTTGGGCTGGACAGTGTTTATGGGAAGGAGAAAAAGGAACACAAAGCGCAGAGTTGATGAAAACAGATTTTAGGATTTTTAATTAATATAAAGTTTTAGAGATCTGGCCCCGAGGTTATAAAACTTTTTTTCATGCTCAACTTACTTGAAATTTGTCCTGCTCATAAATTTCATGCTCAACTTACTTGAAATTTTTCCTGCTCATAAATTTGAAAATGCCAACAAATGTTGGCATTTTCAAATAAATGAGCAGGACAAACAACAATCTCTGCTGAACTGAGCAAAAAATGTCCTCCATTGGTTGTATTTACATATTTATGAGCAAAGCAGATTCCAGTCTCAACTAAGTTGAGCATGAAAAAAGTTTTACAACATTGGCCCCTGTTTTATGTCTTGAAACCTTTAAAGTATCAGTTGAAATTGCACAGCAGACACTATTCTAAATTCATAACATTACGATAACACACCCGTGCGACATAGTGCATTTTTTCACATCTCAAAAATGGCGACTTTTCTGATGAAAATCTGTGATAATTTTTATGCCCCCGCCATTCGAAAAATGGTGGAAAGGGCATTTAGCGTTGCCCATGTCCGTCTGTCCGTGCATCTGTTCGTCCGAAACTTAAACACGGTCAATAACTTCCTTATTTCTTGATGAATTTTAAAATTACTCGGCAGAAATGTTAACCATCATGAGACGATGTGTCATGTGCAAACCCCAGGTACCTCCAAAGTCAAGGTCATACTTAGAGGTCAAAGGTCAAAAAAAGGGTCCGAAACTTAAACGCAGTCGATAATTTTCTTATTTCTGGATGGATTTTGAAATTACTTTGTAGAATTGTTAACCATCATGAGACGATGTGTCACGTGCAAAACCCAGGTCCGTACCTCCAAGGTCAAGGTCATACTTAGAGGTCAAAGGTAAAAAAAATGGTCTAAAACTTAAACGCAGTCCATAACTTGATAATTTATTGATGGATTTTGAAATTACTTTGAAGAAATGTTAATCATCATGAGACAATGTGTCACATGGAAACCCAGATCCGTACCTCCAAGGTCAAGGTACCGTATTCGGGCGTGTATTACCCACAGTTTTTTTCCCTCAAATTACAGGCCCAAGTTCTGGGTGCGGGTAATCCGCCCGAATTATTTTTGGACCTTTTTATTTTTACTTTTTACAGCTGAAAATACGATGCATCTCATGTTATGCTCTATCCTTTTACGATTCCCGACATAAATGTTTAATTGTCCACTCAATTTTACTTACCCATGAGTAATATAACAATCTCTATTACTAGCAAGCCCGATTTTGTGAGTATTATTCCTAAAACTCTGATTTTAAACAAAATAAACAAGCAAGTTCAATGCGAACATCAAAGTTTTCCGGCATCCAAAATGCCGCTCACAAATCACCGCTAGTTTTTTTTTCTGCACGCGATCGGTAAATGACGTCATCGTACCCCAGCAACCCCACGCGTGTCTATTGTTTTAGCTTAATTGGGCGTATCTGTCTCATAAAAAATGTTTGGAAACGGTAAAAGTATTCTCGCTAGCAAAACAGCGCTTTCCGTAAGCTCCGTGTCAATAACCAACAACAGAATACAGATGTGTTAACACAAAGAGTTCAACTTTTCTCGCCAGCGTCTGCTATTTGGCGCCAAAACATAACCATTCACGAGATAGCAGAATATTCGTAGCAACTCGTCTTTGGAGCAATTTAATAATTTTCACACTGATTGTGGATTAAATTTTATGATTGGGGAATAAACGCAAATTAGAGACATAACTTGACCATATTTTCACACCTTATCGAAACGCACCGCAGGGTGGCAATTATATGACAGGGATTAACAATAGTGTCATAATTGAACCGTTATAAATCAATAAACAGTGTAAATCCAAATCAGACATCTGCGGCGTCTTTCTGAGGTGTCTGATCTGGGACTGCACTGTTTGCCAATGTCCATAAAAAAGAAACGTCTGCGGCGTCTTTCTGAGGCGTCTAATCTGGGACTGTACTGTTTGCCGATGTCCCAAAAAAGGGCCGCGGGCATATGTGGGGTAATAAATAAATAACGCTTGTGAACAGGTAATTTATTTTCAACATTTTAATCAAAATACATGCTTTCTGGTGATACTCGCACGCACGTGCATTTTCCCGCCTTTTGAAGACGATTGCGCGTTCCGTTGTGTGCTACAAAAACTGGCCAAATTCTTACTTTTTCTCACTTACGCATCCACCAAAATTTCAGCAAATGTTCCATGCGGGTAATACAACAGTATAACAGTTTCCCCCCAGATTTTGGCCAAAAAAGGGGGTGCGGGTAGTACGCAAATGCGGGTAATACACACCCGAATACGGTAAAAAAAATGGTCTGAAACTTAAACGCAGTCAATAACTTCCTTATCTCTGGATGGATTTTGAAATTACTTGGCAGAAATGTTGGCCATCATGAGACAATCTGCCTCACACAAAACCAAGGTCCTTACCTCCAAGGTCAAGGTCATACTTATAGGCCAAATGTGAAAAAGGGTCCAAAACTTAAACACGGTCAATAACTTTCTATGGATGAATATGAACATAGACATATTTTCAGGCAGGGGCATCCGTGTCCTATGGACGCATTTCTAGTCTTATTTTTATTGCAAAAATAGGTTGTTGGTGTTCCTTAGAGCCGCCTGAATGAGGCGGTTCTAACGAGTGCCCTCAACCTATGTCTTGGAGCAAAATTAAGAAAAAAATCATGTATTCCCCCATAAACCCCAGTTTTCTAAGTTGTCTCGAGTCATGTGGTCTTAATTGTTCTAAAAATAGGCACATGTAAACTGAAGTTGTGAGGATGCAATTAGTAGACTTAGATTATATAGGCAATAGATAAAACATAAGTTACCAAAAAGATGAGAACACTGCTAAGAAGGTCAGCCTGCCCAGGCAAAGTGGTGTGAATCGGACTATCCATGCATACAAACGTTATTGGTTTGTTTTGACAGTAGGGCTTGAGATATTGTTTCAGCTTAGTGTATAGTAAAAGTTCCACAAAATTGGAAGGAAAGTCAACAAAATGACCCAAACAGTGCAGTTGGGGATGTAAAACCTCAATTCAAACAAGCAGTAAGAATTTGAAAATGTTGCAGACTTAAATATTAGTTGCAGACTTCTTCATCCAATTGTTGTGCCTTTCTTGGCAAACAGTTTCAGTTGGGTTAATTCAGGACTCTGGGGGTGGTAGATGTAGCTCTTCCTATAACATAGCGCTGGTTACCGTGATTTGTAATAGTTCAACAAAGTCCTTCAATATCTTGAGAAGAAACAACTGGGTTTTGTATTAGTTCTGGAATGTCAATAACTCATCACATAAACAACACACTGCTAACAACACTTTACATAGTCACATGGAGGAAATTGGGATTTATGGCTTATACATTCTTTTATCTTATTTCTGCTCCAGGACATTGTTATGGGAACTCGTTAGAACCTCTGCTACGAGGCAGTTCTCACCAACACCTACAACCTATTATTTTAGTATAAATAAGAATATCACAAATTTTTGTCAGAAATTTAATCATTTGGGATATATGAAAGCATGGATGCATTATCAAAATGGCCTCTGGTGGGGGCGTCCAGGAATCATGTAACTAATGCTATCTCAAGCAGACAATTGACATGTTATGTCAAGCATAATTTTCACTGTAAAACAGAACAAACACTTTGAAATTTCATTAAAGCTCAGTCAAAATTGCAAAGCATGTGCCATTCTTATTTTATCATTTTTCAGAGAAAAGTTTTCCTTTTCATGGAAATTGCCTGCCAAGCAGATGATTCCCATGGAACCTCAAGCCTTATTTTCTCTCTTAAAAAAAAAACAACACACACACCGACCATGCCCACAGAAAAATATATGAAATGTCATTGCTGCTTTAAGGGTTCAGTTTTTGTATGAAACAGAATTTTGCTGCCAGATCTTAACCCTTATCTTGCTGTTCACGACAACCCCTATCTTTGCAAACAGTGTAGATCCAGATCAGATGGCTTCTAAAGAAGCCATCTGATCTGGATCTACATTGTTTGGCATTATGTTTATGAATTTGTAGCAATAAATTACATCAAGTAATTTGATTGGTTGATAGACAGAAATGGATGTGGCTTAAATGAATATTCAGCAAGATAAGGGTTAATTTTAGTCCAGTGTCTCTATTTTAGCCATAGCTTCAGATGAGGCGCTTTTTTCATCCGAAATGTACCGATATTTTTCCTATCGCCACATGAAAACATAACTTATTGGTACTTATTAGAAGCACCTCGCCGAGGCATTCATATTGAGTACCGACATGTTTTCATGCAGAAATAAGAAAAACAATACAGAGGACCCGCGTTATGTATAACGACAGTAAATGTTCCGTATTATTGTGCCATTATAATGAATTTGTCATTATAAAGAATCCTAGTTAGGAGTATGATAGGCTATAAAAGGTCTTTTCCACAGCATTACTCCCAAGAAACAAAGGTTTAAGACATTTGTTAGAATCGCCTCGATGAGGTGATTCTAACAAATGTTTCTTGGAGTATTAAATTACAAGAATCTTTCATGACTATGGACTCGATTTGGGCATTTCCAACCCGAGGGAAGCCCAGGCCGCTCGGAATCGAGGCTAAACCTTGAGCTAAGATTTTTTCCATTGAAATTGTCGTTATAATGAATTTTGCCGTTACAACGGTGGTGTAAGATCTGCCATGTGTGCATCAAGCCAGCTACCTAGAAGGGGGCCCACTTATGTGGACGTTGCCCCTGTACCTGCACGTTAATCAAAAATCTGTTGATGATGAACGAATGTGGTTATAACGCGGGTCCTCTGTATTTGGAAACCCCCTCTTTATCTTGGGCTATGATTAGCAAGTTAGCAACAGCAGCAATGCTGCATAATATTTATACCCCCGCAAACGAAGTTTGAAGGGGGTATATAGGAGTCAGCTTGTCGTCTGTCCTCGGTCCGTTACAAAAAACTTTAACATTGCTCATAACTTCCTTATTCTTTGACCGATTTCTTTAATATTCACACACCACACACCTTGCCACTAGTACTTAAGATTGATATACACAAACCTGACCTTGACCTTTACGTTGACCTTCCTCAAGGTCAAATACTTGTAAAAATTTGTTTGTCGTCGATCCGTTACAAAAATCTTTAACATTGCTCATAACTTCCTTATTCTTTGACCGATTTCTTTAATATTCACACACCACACACCTTGCCACTAGTACTTAAGATTGATATACACAAACCTGACCTTGACCTTTACGTTGACCTTCCTCAAGGTCAAATACTTGTAAAAATGTGTCTGACAACGCATGCGGGGGTATAATTGGCGCCCGTTAGGCGGCAGCTCTAGTTTTGGTGTCAGTTTTTAGTTTATCAGTTTACCCACAGCTACTAACTACAGAAGCTTTCCGCCAACAATTGTCCATGTGACTATTGCTGACCATGAACAAAATCCAGGCACTGGTTATTTATAGCAGTGCTAGTCTTCTCCTTGTCACGTCAGCAGCGTGTAAAGAAGCAAAATCTTGAGTACTGGGACATTGGAAGACAGTGCAGACGGACATTTGCAGACAGTGTAGACCCAGATTTGACGCTGTAGATTGCAGCATCTGATCAGGTTCTACACTGTTTGCTTGAAGTACTGGAATTCAAAGGTTAAACAAAATGGTCTAAGTCTCTGGTTCAGGCCCCTTTTGCCAATCTATACTCAAAGACAATCGACCCACCAGTGCTTGTTTTTTTTTTTAACCTTTACCACTGTAGGCTAATTCAGCAGACGACAAATACAGTAGTGCTTCAATGGCTCGAACACCGATGGCTCGTTTACCATGGCTGAGGCGAACACATGTTTGAGCCCCTAGAGAAATCCTGTACATAAGAAAGAGTGGGGATAATTTTAAGAGATTTTCGCCTTTTTTACTTGCAAATTTATGCTGTGTGTACTCATTAGAATCGCCTCAATGAGGCGATTCTAATGAGTACACACAGCATACATTTTCATTATATATATAACACCCAAAAGATGTCCAAAAGTATATCGTATACCTCCTGGCAGTATCCCTCAGTGGCTCGAACTACCCCTGTCTGGAACAGATTTTCGAGGTCCCAAAGGTGTTCGAGCCATTGAAGTTCGACTGTAGTTGATATTTTTCTTAGAAAAATATTTCAAAATGTCATCTGCTCAAAAAAAATACCCAGCATGCAGAGCGTTAAGGGGATCTGGCACATTTCCAGGGTGGGCAATCTTTAAAATATTTTCAAAATCTTGCTAGCAAATGGTCTACTCTTACTTCAATATGTTGGTCACATCAATTGCTGCTTGCTGTTGTCTGCTGGTTACTTTGAAAATTGTTGCAAACAGTGTGGACCCTGCTCAGAGAAGCAGTCTGATCATGGCCCACACTGTTTGCCTGTATGCAATAATGTTTGAAAAGTTTGCAAACAGAAGCAGCAGACCGACAGATGAAATTTTTCAGATATAGTTTTCGTTCGTATCTTAAGGTTAAAAAGAAAGATGGAAATTCTTCCTTTTACATGTTGATCTATTTTCTATAGAGTCGATCATTTTTGTTATATGCCTGCTTTTAGTTTGGCATGGCATGGTATAGGAATCCCGTTTTCTGTTCATTTCTTCTTTGTCCAGCTGTCAACAAAGCGTAAATCCTGCAGTCGATTTTAAGAAGTGTGACATGCCAACACAAAAGAGTTTGCTGTTCGGGACGCCACTGAAAATATTTTGCTTTTTAGCTCACCTGAGCACGAAGTGCTCATGGTGAGCTATTGTGATCGGTCAATGTCCGTCGTGCATTGTGCGTCGTGCGGCGTCAACAATTTGCTTTAAATGCTAACTCCTCCTAAATCCTTGAGCCAATTTAAATGAAACTTCATAGGAATATTGCTGAGGTGACCCTCTACAAAAATAGCTAAAATTGTTCCGCTCCGCTGAACAAGATGGCCACCAGAGCTAAAAATAGAAAAATCTTTAAACGACAACTTCTCCTGTACCTTAAGGCCAATTTCATTCAAACATTATAGGAATGTTGCTTAGGTGACCCTCTACCCAAATAGCTAAAACGTTTTCGCTCCGGTGAACAAAATGGCCGCCAGAGCTAAAAATAGAAACTTCTGTAAACGACAACTCCTCCTGTACCCTTTGGCCAAATTTATTCAAACTTCATAGGAATGTTGCTTAGGTGACCCTCTACTAAAATAGCTAAAACGGTATTGCTCTGATGAGCAAAATGGCCGCCATAGCTAAAAATAGAAAAACATCGTAAATTTGCTTCAAACACAAACTCCTCCTCAACCCTTGGGCCAATTTGATTCAAACTTCACAGGAATGTTGCCCAAATGACTCCCTACCAAAATAGCTAAATCGTTATGCTCTGACAAACAAGATGGCCGCCAGAGCTAAAAATAGAAAAAAATCTTTAAACGACAATTCCTCCTGTACCCTTGGGCCAATTTTATTCAAACTTCATAGGAATGTTGCTTAGGTGACCATCTACCAAAATAACTGAAAAGATTCTGCTCTGATGAGCAAAATGGCCGACATAGCTAAAAATAGAAAAACATCGTAAATTTGCTTCAAACACGAACTCCTCCTTAACCCTTGGGCCAATTTGATTCAAACTTCACAGGAATGTTATGTAGGTGATTCCCTAAAGAAAAAGCTAAAATCATTCCGCTCTGACTCACAAGATGGCCGCCAGAGGTAAAAATAGAAAAAAATCTTCAAACGACTACTCCTCCTTTACCCTTGGGCCAATTTCATTCAAACTTCATAGGAATGTTGCTTAGATGACCCACTACCAAAATGGCTAAAATGTTTTTGCTCTGATGAGCAAAATGGCCGCCATAGCTAAAAACAGAAAAACTTTGTAAATTTACGTCAAAACGCAACTCCTCCTCAACCCTTGGGCCAATTTGATTCAAACTTCACAGGAATGTTAGTTAGGTGACTCCCTACCAAAATAGCTAAAATCGTTCAATGTGGCAAACAAGATGGCCGCCAGAGCTAAAAAATCTTCAAACGACAACTCCTCCTTACCCCTTGGGTCAATATGATTCAAACTTCACAGGACTATTATGTGGTTGACTCCCTACCAAAATAGCTAAAATTGTTCCGCTCTGAATAACAACATGGCCACCAGAGCTGAAAATAGAAAAATTCTTCAAACGACAATTCCTCCTTACCCCTTGGGCCAATTTGATTCAAACTTCACAGGAATATTATGTCGTTGACCCTCTACCATATTAGCTAAAATGATCCCGCTCCGATGAACAAAATGGCCACCAGAGCTAAAAATTGAAGAATTTTTCTAACGACAATTCCTCCTTACCCCTTGGGCCAATTTGATTCAAACTTCACAGGAATATTATGTTGTTGACCCTCTACCATATTAGCTCAAATGATCCCGCTCCGATGACCAAAATGGCCACCAGAGCTAAAAATAGAAAAACATTGTAAATTTGCTTCAAACTTCACAGGAATGTTGCCCAGGTGATTCCCTACCAAAATAGTTAAAATCATTCCACTCTGATAAACAAGATGGCCACCAGGGCTAAAAATAGAAAAATCTTCAAACGACAACTCCTCCTGTACCCTTGGGCCAATTACATTCAAACTTCATAGGAATGTTGCTTAGATGACTCTACCAAAATAGCTAAAATGGTCCGACGCCGATGAACAATATGGCCACCAGGGCTAAAAATAGAAAAACATTGTAAATTTGTTTCAAATGTGAACTCTTCCTAAACCCTTGGGTCAATTTGATTCAAACTTCAAAGGAATATTGCCTAGGTGACACCCTACCAAAATAGCTAAGATCGTTCCACTCTGATCAACAAGATGGCCACCAGAGCTAAAAATAGAATGTACTAGAGACAGTGACATTCAGGTGAGCGAATCAGGGCCCTCTGGGCCCTCTTGTTGTTTTTAAGTCATGCGACAAGTAAGAAGCTATGTTCTGCAAGAGAAGAACTGAGTTTTTTACTTTGTTTTCATTGCATAATAATAAGCTGTTACCAATACAGAGCTTATTCTTACATCAGATTTACTTGTCAGTTTCAGGCAAAAGAATGTACAGTATAGCCGCTGTCTGTATTTACATGTGTGTCTGTACATTCAAAAAATGGTTTCTATTCAATATCTTATGAAAAGATTAATGTAAATTTGATCTTTTGATAAATTTTGTTGATTGTTGCTGACCGGCTCAAAAATGACCTGGGCCGTTCAACTTGAATACAAACAAACAAACAACTGGAGTTATAGCCCTTTTTCAAGTTCAAAATGCTTGTTTAAAGGTGGGGATGGCCCCTGGTTGGGGGCATTTGTGTCATATTGACCCATTTGATTAATGTCACCATTGGTGTTAGTATGTTTGCTCTGCCTTGCAATACAAGCTAGTTACTTTTTTTTTTGCTGAAATTCACGTTTGGTTTATGGGGTCTCGCACAAATCAACCAAATTGTCATACTTATAAATACTAAAGTGAAACTTCAATATCTTGAGCATGGATGTTTCATTCACTATGGTAAGTTTGAACTTGTCGTCAATTCCTCACAATACCGCCAGATATCCATATGCATTAAAATTCCTATATTAAGACCACCTTTGGGACTGTTCAAAAGTGGTCTTAAGACCACTTCTGAACAGTCCCAAAGGTGGCCCCTGACTGTGGGCAGAAAACACAAAGAAATGTTAAGTGCAGCCTTCAAAATGAGATTTTTAAAGCAGAATTAGTCTTAATTTTAATTTAACACCTTGAAGTAGTTTTGCTTATATGAAAACAAAGTATGCTGTGTTTACTCCTCTTTCTAAAGGATACTAATTATGATTTATCAGTACCTATGGAATGCGTTTTCTAGGCATCACGAAAACATGACTATACAATTCTGCCCCCCCCCCCCCCCCCACCTTCAACCCCACTTTTATATAGAAAAATGGAGTTTACAGGGTGTACATTATTTTTCTTATTTCTGCTTAAAAATATAGATTGTGGGTACTCGTTAGAACCACCTCGATGAGGCGTTAAAATTTATAATGGATTAGTATAGGCATGTTTACGTAATGGACTCGAAAATGTATTCGAATCAGCCATCGGAGTTAACGAGCCATCGGAGTTAACGAGCCATGGGAGTTAATGGGCCAACGGAGTTAATGAGCCATTGGAGTTACACTACGTTTAGGATAATTAAGCAAGGTTTTTCTAATTTTATCTTGAAAAAGAATCCTGCGTGTATTCATTAGAATCACAGCAATGAGGTGATTCTGATGTGTATGCACGACATTCCTTTTTTATAGGTGATTCATTATGACTCGTGACCTTGTGCTATTATTAACCCATTTTGTACCCAAAACTCCTAAACGGGTACTTGGCAAACAATGCAGGCCCAGATCAGACGCTGCAGTGTCTGATCAGGGCCTACACTGCATCACGGGAACAATTCCGTGAAATAAAGACCCCCCTAAACCTCACTTTATATAGAGAAAACTGGGGTTTACGGGGGTATACATTACTTTTCTTATTTCTGCTCCAAGACATAGGTTGTGGGTACTCGTTAGAACCGCCTCAATGAGGCGGTTCTAAAGAGCACCAACAACCTATGTTTTGAGTAAAAATAAGAAAAATATCACAATTTTTCATGAGAAATTCCACCATTTTGGAGATTTGAAAGAATGCACTATTTCGCACGGATGTGTTATCGTAATGGTTTGCAAAAAGTTCAGCCATTTGTTAAATAAATTTTGAAGAAAAACACCACCAGTCACTCCTAAATTTTTAAATGGACTCCTGCTATATATAAGAAGGAAGATTCTATTTGGTACCAAAAGGGTTAACCCTCACTAGATACTGCTGGGCTGGCCACGGTCAAATTTTAAGCTCCAGTATGTTATGTTTTAAATTTTAGTAAAATTAGGTTATTCTAATCATCATTTTCACGTCATATCATTCAACTTGGACTAGAAGCCTCTGTGGTGTAGTGGTTATGCTACTCGCCTTGTAAACCAGGGGTCGCAGGATCGATCCTGGGCTTCCCCAGACATTCGGATGAGTCTTTAAACCGAGGTCCCGTCTCCATATGACCTTAGCTGTTGGTGAGACGTAAAACTCAAACACTCGCTCAACTTAGCCTAACCACAACCATTTTACTCATTTTCATGTTCATCTTTTTCTTGCTGTTTCCCCCCGACAGCGCCTCCCGGGAATAATCAGCAATTGATTGTTGGGAGTATCCAGTAGAAGTGGTTGGAACAAATTTTCACAGTTCCAAAACTATTTGAGATATTGAAGTTTGTAAGTTTTAGTTTGTTGTAGAAAACTGTTTATTTTGCATGATAACAAGGATTCAGTGATTTCTGTTTTAAACTAAAAATTAAAGTGTAAAATATTAAATTTAGTCTTGTATTTTAAACCCCACAACACTTCTGGTATTGTAACCTTATTGTTCAATATAACTGCTGGGCAGAAACTGATTTCTAGCCACTTCTTAACTGTGGAACGCCCGTTTGTTTAACCCTTAAAGGGCTTTGTATGTGGGAAACCCCATAAGGGGTACCTTGGCAAACTGCAGGCCCAGATCAGACGCCGCAGAAAGCGTCGTCTGATCAGGGTCTGCGCTATTTGCTAACAGTATTTTCCGTCAAAAACAGAATAAAAACTAAAAGTAGGCCTGACACCCCCTATATAGCAAATGGTTTTTGTTTGTTTGATTTGAGGTTTAACATCCCCGTTGACACTGTAAAGGTCATTTTGGAGACGTTGCTTCCAATTTTGTGGGACTTTAACCCGACATTGAGATGAAATGACATCTCAAGCCCTGTCGCCCAATGAAACCAATAGGGTTTTTTAACATGGACGGCCCGCCTCACACCGCGGTTCTTGGACAGGCTTAGATCCTCTAAGCGGTTTACCAGTACAAGTGTGCGGGCCAGATTCAGCTCTGCTTGAAAGCATCACGCAGCCCATATATTTCTTCAAGCCCCTATGGGCAGGGGCAGTTATGGCAAATGGACTTGTCCAACATATTGCAATGGAAGAGTCCACCAGTGTACAATGGGTTAAAGCTGAAGGTGTTGATAATTAATCCTTTCAACCCTGTGTTGATTATGTAGACTCTTCCTTCTTTTGACATGTCCATTTTTTATAAACAAGGATAGTCAAAATCACTAACCCTTACCAGACATTGAGATGAAATGACATCTCAAGCCCTGTTGCCCAATGAAACCAAAAGGGGTTTATAAGCATGGGCGGTCGGACACTCGCACGGCTTTGCCTGGATCGGATTCAGCTCTGCTTGGAAGCATCATGCAGCCCATATATTTCTTCAAGCCCCGATGGGCGGGGGCATATTTTGTTGTTGTTTTTTTTTAAAACTTCCATGAAAGCTAATGAAAGCATACGTTAACTTCATGTTGAAATGTTCATAACTGAATGTGGCAAACATACTTTTATTACTAATATTTATGCTGAAAAAAAAAAACAAAAAAACTAGAAATGCGTCCATAGGACACAATGCCCTCTGCATGAAAATATGTTGACGTTGGTATTTGACCTTCAATGGCTTAGTATGACCTTGACATTACAGGTACGGACCTGGGACTTGGGCACGACATATCTTCTTATGCTGGTTAACATTTCTGTCAAGTAATTTCAAAATCCTGCGGAAATAAGGAAGTTATTGATTGTTTGTTTGACCTTTTTTTTTTAACTTTTGACTTCTAAGAACGACCTTGACCTTGGAGATACGGAGCTGGGTTTTGCGCGAGAAAGTAATTTCAAAATCCATCCAGAAGTAAGAAAAATATTGACTGCATTTAAGTTTTGGAAGGACGAACGGACAGGGGTAACACTATTTGCCCTTCCACCATTCTTTGAATGGCGGGGTCATAAACCAGAGATTCAACTTCGGTGAAGTTGATGTCGCACCTGCTCCCAACCTGCCCCACACAAAAAAATAAAAGTTTATTTAAGGCAGAAGAAATGAATATAGGGCTTTGAGAAGAATCCATAGCCTATATATGTGGGGTAAAAAACTGACTAAGTTCACAATGTGGAAAAAGTGATAAAAATTCCAAACCACATGCACATCCTCATACCATAGCAAAAACACACACAAAGTTTCAAAATGATCAATATAAAACTGTAAGAGGAGTTGCGATGACAAGAGGTACATACTGTATATCAACTGAAGCTTAAGCTTAAAATTGGCTAAGTTCACAATGTGCAAAAAGTGAAAAAAAAATATTCTGAGAATTATGTCGAAACCACATGCACATCCTCATACCATGGCGAAAGCATGTGCAAAGTTTCAATGATTGGTATAAAACTGCAAGAGGAGTTGCGATGACAAGAGGTGACCAAGTTCACAATGTGAACCAAAGTGACAAACAAGAGGGCCCAATGGCCCTATATCGCTCACCTGTGTACCAGAAACTCATAAGTGTAGGAGACCACTTGACATTTTTACATACTAAATATCTGAGCTTTGGGCCTTATGGCTTTGGAGAAGAAGATTTTTGATTTTTTTTTCCAGTACAAGTCCATAGGTCAATTTTGACCCAAAAGGCATGGATGGCAGGATTTATGTAGGCGACCATTTTATGTTGCTATATACTAAATATCTAAGGTCCGTACTTCATGGTTTCAGAGAAGAAGATTTCAAAGCTTTTTTTTTCCATTATAAGTTTATTGGAGTTAACAAGCCACAGGATTTGGCCAATTTGAACCCCAGTGGCAAGACTCAGGCAGGATTCATGTAGGCAACAACTCCATGTTGCTACATGCTAAATAACCATGCTCTGGGCCTTATGGTTTCACAGAAGAATATTTTTTAAGTTTTTTTTATGCCCCCGGAATCTAAGATTCTGGGGGGCATATAGTTTTTGGTCTGTCCGTCTGTTTGTCCGTTTGTCTGTTTGTCCGTTTGTCCGTTTGTCCGTCTGCAAAAACTTTAACATTGGGCATAACTTTTGAATGGTAGGTGGTACAGCTTTCATACTTCACATGTGCATTCCTTGTCACAAGACCTTTCAAGAGGTACCATAAATTTTGACCTCGTGACCTTCACCTTGAGATTTGACCTACTTTTGACCTCCTTTTTAAAAACTTCAACATTGGCTATAACTTTTTATTAGTAACTGATAAGAGCTTTAATATTTCACATGTGCATTCCTTGTCGCAAGACCTTTCTATTGGTACTATAATTTTTGACCTCGTGACCTTGAGATTTGACCTACTTTTGACCTCCTTTTTAAAAACTTTAACATTGGCTATAACTTTTGATTGGTAACTGATAGAGCTTTCATATTTCACATGTGCATTCCTTGTCACAAGCCCTTTCTATTGGTACTATAATTTTATAGTTTTTGGTCTGTCTGTCTGTTTGTCTGTCTACAAAAACCTTAACATTGGGCATAACTTTTGAATGGTAATAGATAGAGCTTTCATATTTCACATGTGTATACCTTATCACAAGACCTTTCCAGTGGTACCATAATTTTTGATGTCTTGACCTTGAACTTGACCTTTGACCTATTTTTTTCAAAATTTTTAAAAACATTAACATTGGCGCTGTCCGGGGGCATCAGTGTTTCACAAACACATCTTGTTTTTTTTTTTTTTTAAGTTTTTTTTTCCATTTTAAGTCCATTCATGGTAGCTAATGGGCCATGGGTGTGGCCAATTCTGCCCCAAGGGGCATGTCTGGCAGGATTCATGTAGGTGACCTGGGCCCTGTGGTTTCACTGAAGAAGATTTTTGAAGCTTTTTTCCATTAGGAGTCTATGGGAGCTAAGGGGCCCTGGGGTGTGGCCCATTTGGACCCTAGGGGCATGATTGGCAGGATTTATGTAGGTGACCACTTACCGTTGCTACATGCTAAATATCTAAGCTCTGGGCCCTGTGGTTTTAGAGAAGATTTTTGAAGCTTTTTCCGTTATGAGTCTATGGGAGCGAAGGGGCCCCGGGACGTGGCCCATTTGGACCCCAGGGCCATGATTGGCAGGATTTATGTAGGTGACCACTTGCCGTTGCTTCATGCTAAATATCTAAGCTCTGTGCCCTGTGGTATCAGAGAAGATTTTTTAAGCTTTTTTTCCATTATGTGTCTATAGGAGCTAAGGGGCGACGGAGCGTGGCCCGTTTGGACCCCAGGGGCATGATTGGCAGGAATTATGTAGGTGACCACTTGCCGTTGCTACGTGCTAAATATCTAAGCTCTGGGCCCTGTGGTTTCAGAGAAGAAGATTTTTGAAGCTTTTTTCCATTATGAGTATCGGAGCAAAGGGGCCCTGGGGCATGGCCCATTTGGAACCCAGGGGCATGATTGGCAGGAATTATGTAGGTGACCAATTGCCGTTGCTCCATGCTCAATATCTAAGCTCTGGGCCCTGTGGTTTCAGAGAAGAAGATTTTTTAAGCTTTTTTCCATTATGAGTCTATGGGAGCTAAGGGGCCACTGGGCGTGGCCCATTTGGAACCCAGAGACACGATAGGCAGGATTTATGCAGGTGACCACTTGTCATTGCTACATGCTAAATATCTAAGCTCTGGGCCCTGTGATTTCAGAGAAGATTTTTGAAGCTTTTTTTTCCATTATGAGTATAGGAGCTAAGGGGCCCCTGGGCGTGGCCCATTTGGACCCCAGGGGCATGATTGGCAGGAATTGTGTAGGTGACCACTTGCCGTTGCTACATGCTAAATATCTAAGCTCTGGGCCCTTTGGTTTCAGAAAAGAAGATTTTTGAAGCTTTTTTCCATTATGAGTCTATGGGAGCAAAGGAGCCCCGGGGCGTGGCCCATTTGGAACCCAGGGACATGATTGGCAGGAATTATGCAGGTGACCAATTGTCGTTGCTACATGCTAAATATCTAAGCTCTGGGCCCTGTGGTTTCAGAGAAGAAGATTTTTGAAGCTTTTTTTCCATTATGAGTCTATTGGAGCAAAGGGGCCCTGCGGCATGGCCCATTTGGTCCCCAGGGGCAGGATTTATGTAGGTGACCACTTGTCATTGCTACATGCTAAATATGTCGGCTCTGGGCCCTGTGGTTTCAGAGAAGAAGCTTTTTGAAGCTTTTTCCCATTATGAGTCTATAGGAGCTAAGGGGCCCTGGGGCGTGGCTCGTTTGGACCCCAGGGGCATGATTGGCAGGAATTATGTAGGTGACCACTTGCCATTGCTACATGCTAAATATCTAAGCTCTGGGCCCTGTGGTTTCGGAGAAGAAGATTTTTGAAGCTTTTTTAGCTCACCTGTCATGTAGTGACAAGGTGAGCTTTTGTGATCACTTTTTGTCCGTCGTCCGTGCGTGCGTCCGTAAACAATTTCAAATAAGTATATCTCTAATACCCCATGGTCAATCTTGATCAAATTTCATGAGAAGCATCATCAGGTAGGGGGAAAGGCTGCATAAGGTTTTTGGGCTGATCAGATTGGAATTCTGGTTGCCATGGCAACATATAGCTCCCATAGACTTACAATGGGAAAAAACTAAAAAATCTTCTTCTCTGAAACCACAGGGCCCAGAGCTTAGATATTTAGCATGTATTAACGGCCAGTGATCACCTACATAATTCCTGCCAATCATGCCCCTGTGGTCCAAATTGGCCACGCCCCGGGGCCCCTTCGCTCCCATAGACTCATAATGGAACAAAAAGCTTCAAAAATCTTCTCGGAAACCACAGGGCCAAAAGCTTAGATATTTAGCATGTAGCAACGGCAAGTGGTCACCTACATAATTCCTGCCAATCATGCCCCTGGGGTCCAACAGGCCACGCCCTGGGGCCCTTTAGCTCATATAGACTCATAATGGAAAAAGGCTTCAAAAATCTTCTTCTCTGAAACCACAAGGCCCAGAGCTGAGATATTTGGCATGTAGCAACTGCAAGTGGTCACCTACATAATTCCTGCCAATCATGCCCCTGGGGTCCAAAAGGGCCACGCCCCGGGGCCCCTTAGCTCCTATAGACTCATAATGGATAAAAAAGCTTCAAAAATCTTCTTCTCTGAAACCACAGGGCCCAGAGCTTAGATATTTAGCATGTAGCAACGACAAGTGGTCACCTACATAAATCATGCCAATCATGCCCTTGGGGTCCAAATGGGCCTCGCCCCGGGGCCCCTTAGCTCCCATAGACTCATAATGGAAAAAAGCATTCAAAAATCTTCTTCTCTGAAACCACAGGGCCCAGAGCTAAGATATTTGGCATGTAGCAACAGCCAGTGGTCACCTACACAATTCCTGCCAATCATGCCCCTGGGTTCCAAGTGGGGGATGCCCCGGGGCCCCTTCGTTCCCATAGACTCAAAATGGAACAAAAAGCTTCAAAAATCTTCTTCTCGGAAACCACAGGGCCCAGAGCTTAGATATTTAGCATGTAGCAACGGCAAGTGGTCACCTACATAATTCCTGCCAATCATGCCCCTGGGGTCCAAACGGGCCACGCCCTGGGGCCCTTTAGCTCCTATAGACTCATAATGGAAAAAAGCTTCAAAAATCTTCTTCTCTTAAACCACAGGGCCCAGAGCTGAGATATTTGGCATATAGCAACGGCAAGTGGTCACCTACATAATTACTGCCAATCATGCCCCTGGGTTCCAAATGGGCCACACCCCGGGGCCCCTTAGCTCCCATAGACTCATAATGGAAAAAAGCTTCAAAAAATCTTCTTTTCTGAAACCACAGGGCCCAGTGCTTAGATATTTAGCATGTAGCAACAGCCAGCGGTCACCTACATAATTCCTGCCAATCATGTCCCTGGGTTCCAAATGGGCGATGCCCCGGGGCCCCTTCGCTCCCATAGACTCATAATGGAACAGAAAGCTTCAAAAATCTTCTTCTCGGAAACCACAGGGCCCAGAGCTTAGATATTTAGCATGTAGCAATGGCAAGTGGACACATTCATAATTCCTGCCAATCATGCCCCTGGGTTCCAAACGAGCCACCCCCGGGGGCCCCTTAGCTCCTATAGACTCATAATGGGAAAAAGCTGCAAAAAGCTTCTTCTCTGAAACCACAGGGCCCAGAGCTGAGATATTTAGCATGTAGCAATGGCAAGTGGTCACCTACATAAATCCTGCCCCTGGGGTCCAAATGGGCCACGCCCCGGGCCCCTTAGCCCCCATAGACTCATAATGGAAAAAAAGCTTCAAAAATCTTCTTTTCTGAAACCACAGGGCCAAGAGCTAAGATAGTTAGCATGTAGCAAGTTCAATGGCACTTGGTCACCTACATAATTCCTGCCAATCATGCCCCTGGGTTCCAAATGGGCCAAGTCCCGGGGCCCCTTAGCTCCTTTAGACTTATAATGGAAAAAAAAGCTTAAAAAATCTTCTTCTCTGAAACCACAGGGCCCAGAGCTTACATATTTAGCATGTAGCAATGGCAAGTGGTCACCTACACAATTCCTGCCAATCATGCCCCTGGGGTCCAAATGGGCCACACCCTGGGGCCCCTTAGCTCCCATAGACTCATAATGGAAAAAAAAAGTTTCAAAAATCTTCTTCTCTGAAACCACAGGGCCCAGAGCTTAGATATTTAGCATGTAGCAACAGCAAGTGGTCACCTACATAATTCCTGCCAATCATGCCCCTGGGTTTCAAATGGGCTCCCATAGACTCATAATGGAAAAAGCTTCAAAAATCTTTTTCTCTGAAACCACAGGGCCAAGAGCTTATATATTTAGCATGTAGCGACGGCAAGTGGTCACCTACATAATTCCTGCCAATCATGCCCCTGGGGTCCAAACAGGTGAGCGATATAGGCCCTCTTGTGTTTTATATTAGGATCACTTTTTGTCTGTCATCCGTGCGTAAACAATTTCTTCAAACGACATCTCCTCCTAAACCACTGATAGGATTTTGACCAAACTTCACAGGAATGATCCTTAGGTGGACCCCTTTCAAAGTTGTTCAAATGGTTCCGGTCCATTGCACATATAGGTCACAGGAGCCAAAAATAGATTTTTTTCACCGAAAACTTTAAAAATCTTCTTCTCTGAAACCGCAAGGCCAAGGTTTTTGATATTTGGTATGAAGCTTCATCTAGTGGACCCCTACCAAGATTGTTCAAATTATAGTGCTGGGGCAAAAAAATCACCCCGCCCCGGGCCCTTTGGTTTTACATGGGCTTATATAGGGAAAATCTTTAAAAATCTTCTTCTCCGAAACCGCAAGGCCCAGGTCTTTGATATTTGGTATGAAGCTTCATCTAGTGGACCCCTACCAAGATTGTTCAAATTATAGTGCTGGGGCCAAAAATGCCCCCGCCCCGGTGTCCTTTGGTTTTACATGGGCTTATATAGGGAAAATCTTTAAAAATCTTTTTCTCTGAAACTGCAAGGCCCAGGTCTTTGCTATTTGGTATGAAGCTTCATCTAGTGGACCCCTACCAAGAATGATCAAATTATAGTGCTGGGGCCAAAAATTGCCCCGCCCCAGGGCCCTTTGGTTTTACATAGACTTATATAGGGAAAATCTTTAAAAATCTTCTTCTATGAAACCACAAGGTCTAGGTCTTCGATATTTGGTATGAAATTTCATCTAGTGGACCTCTATCAAGATTGTTCAAATTATAGCCCTGGGGCCAAAAATTCCCAGAGACCCTTTGGTTTACATAGACTTATATAGGGAAATCTTCTTCTCTGAAACTGCAAGGCCATGCCTTTGATATTTGGTATGGAGCTTCAACTAGTGGACCTCTACCATGATTGAACAAATTATAGCCCTCGGGCCACAAATGCCCCCGCTCGGGGCCCTTTGGTTTTACATAGACTTATATAGAGATAATCTTTGAAAATCTTCTTCTCTGAAACAGCAAGGCCCAGGTCTTCGATATTTGGTGTGAAGCTTCATATAGTGGACCTTTATCAAGATTTTTATATTATAGCCCTGAGGCCATAAATGCCCCCGCCCTGGGGCCATTTGGTTTTACATAGGCTTATGTAGGGAATATTTTTAAAAAAATCTTCTCTGAAACTGCAAGGCTCAGGTCTTTGATATTTGGTGTGTAGCTTCATCTAGTGGCCCTTTGCCAAGATTGTTCAAATTATTGCCTTTGTTGATATTTGGAATGAAGCTTCACCTTTTTAGACCTCCCTCAACATTATGCACATTATAACCCTAGGGTAAATAATGGCCCTTCCCGGGGCCCACTTGTTACTCTATGGATCAGGTGAGTGATCCAGGGCCATCATGGCCCTCTTGTTTTTCCATTAGGAGTCTATGGGAGCTAAGGGCCTCCGGGGTGTGGCCAATTTGGACCCCAGGGGCATGGTTGGCAGGAAATATGTAGGTGACCACTTGCCATTGCTACATGCAAAATACCTAAGCTCTGGGCCCTGTGGTTTCAGAGAAGAAGATTTTTGAAACTTTTTTCCATTATGAGTTTAAGGGAGCGAAGGGGCAACGGGGCGTGGCCCATTTGGAATGATTGGCAGGAATTATGTAGGTGACCACTTGCCGTTGCTACATGCTAAATATCTCAGCTCTGGGCCCTGTGGTTTCAGGGAAGAAGCTTTTTAAAGCTTTTTCCCATTATGAGTCTATAGGAGCTAAGGGGCCCCGGGGCGTGGCCTGTTTGGACCCCAGGGGCATGATTGGCAGGAATTATGTAGGTGACCACTTGCCGTTGCTACATGCTAAATATCTCAGCTCTTGGCCCTGTGGTTTCAGAGAAGAAGATTTTTGAAGCTTTTTTTTTCCATTATGAGTCTATGGGAGCTGAGGGCCCCTGGGGTGTGGCCAATTTGGACCCCAGGGGCATGATTGGCAGGAATTATGTAGGTGACCACTTGCCATTGCTACATGCAAAATACCTAAGCTCTGGGCCCTGTGGTTTCAGAGAAGAAGATTTTTGAAACTTTTTTCCATTATGAGTCTATGGGAGCTAAGGAGCCCCGGGACGTGGCCCATTTGGAACCCAGGGCCATGATTGGCAGGAATTATGTAGGTGACCACTTGCCGTTGCTTCATGCTAAATATCTCAGCTCTGGGCCCTGTGGTTTCAGAGAAGAAGATTTGTGAAACTTTTTTCCATTATGAGTCTATAGGAGCTAAGGGGCCCCGGGGCGTGGCCCGTTTGGACCCCAGGGGCATGATTGGCAGGAATTATGTAGGTGACCACTTGCCGTTGCTACATGCTAAATATCTAAGCTCTGGGCCCTGTGGTTTCAGAGATTAAGATTTTTGAAGCTTTTTTCCATTATGAGTCTATGGGAGCAGAGGGCCCCCGGGGTGTGGCCAATTTGGACCCCAGGGGCATGATTGGCAGGAATTATGTAGGTGACCACTTGCCATTGCTACATGCAAAATACCTAAGCTCTGGGCCCTGTGGTTTCAGAGAAGAAGATTTTTGAAACTTTTTGCCATTATGAGTCTACGGGAGCGAAGGGGCCCCGGGGCGTGGCCCATTTGGAACCCAGGGGCATGATTGGCAGGAATTATGTAGGTGACCACTTGCCGTTGCTACATGCTGAATATCTAAGCTCTGAGCCCTGTGGTTTCAGAGAAGAAGATTTTTTACGCTTGTTTTTCCATTATGAGTCTATAGGAGTTAAGGGGCCCCAGGGTGTGGCCAATTTGGACCCCAGTGGCATGATTGGCAGGATTTATGTAGGTGACCACTTGACATTGTTACAAGCTAAATATCTAAGCTCTGGGCCAGCGGTTTCAGAGAAGATATTTCAATTTTTTTCCCATTGTAAGTATATGGGAGCTATATGTTGCCATGGCAACCAGAATTCCAATCTGATCAGCCCAAAAACCTTATGCAGCCTTTCCCCCTACCTGATGATGCTTCTCATGAAATTTGATCAAGATTGACCATCGGGTATTATAGATATACTTATTTGAAATTGTTTACGGACGCACGACGGACAAAAAGTGATCACAAAAGCTCACCTTGTCACTACTTGACAGGTGAGCTAAAAATGATCTGAGGATAAAGTCCAAACCACATGCGCATCCTCATACCATGGCGAAAGCAAATTCAAAGTTTCAAAATGATCGGTATAAAATTGCAAGAGGAGTTGCGATGACAAGAGGTACCTATCATATATCAATTGAAGGTTAAAAATGACTAAGTTCACAATGTGGAAAAAGTGACAAAAATTTATCCGAAGATAGAGTCCAAACCACATGCGCATCCTCATACCATGGCAAAAACACACACAAAGTTATAAAATCATCGGTATGAAACTGTAGGAATTGCGATGACAAGAGGTACCTATCGTATATCAAATGAAGCTTAAAAATGGCTAAGTTCATAATGTGCAAAAAGTGAAAAAAAAATATTCTGAGAATTATGTCGAAACCACATGCACATCCTCATACCATGACGAAAGCACATGCAAAGTTTCAATGATCGGTATATAACTGCAAGAGGAGTTGCGATGACAAGAGGTGACTAAGTTCACAATGTGGAAAAAGTGACAAAAACTGATCCGACGATGAAGTCCAAATCACATGGGCATCCTCATACCATGGCAAAAACACACGCAGAGTTTCAAAATAATGGGTATGAAACTGTAGGAGGAGTTGCGATGAGAAGACACCCAGTGTAAAATATAGACGGAAAGACGGACGGAGGGACAGACGGAAACTTGCACGCCTATGTCTTCCTGCTAAAGCAGGTGCAACAAAAAGTGAGTAGCAAAAGCTACTCATTTGTTTTTCAGCAAGAACATTTATATACTAGACACCGCACTTACCATATCATTAATTTCTCTCACAGCTGAGGGTTTGAGCCTAGGCTAGGTCATATGTGAGACACCCAAGTTCTGTATCAGTGTTGTTAGCTTAATTGGGCCCAGTTACTGAAAGCTTCATTTGACAGCTTGAGAAGCTCATAAGTGGTCAAAATGTTAACTACTTTAGGAAGTTCAATATCTTATATGTATGCTAGTATTTTTGCTGGAAATGTATGCTACTTGCATTTTCTCAGCAAAAATATATAGTAGAATCTGTTAAAGTGGCCACCTGTATTACCGGTAAGCAAAGCACCGTTCGTCATGAATGATTACTCTCTTGAAGTGAGGATGTGTAACAGACCACAATTCTCCTTTCAGTTATCTACCTTGGTAGATTATATGCATAGCTTAAATCCACTCTCTGACAACTGTGACAGGGCGTCAACTCTAGCTCAGTGGTTAGAGCACTGGATTTTCATCTGAGCAGCCCGGGATTTTTCTTCAGCTATGCTACTTTCCTTTTTTTACGGCTTTCATGTCGTAAGAATTTCTAATGCATATGCAAACATCAAAACAAATATTTTGTTTTCAACATTTTTAATAAAATCAAAATGGCATAAAATGTCAAACAAAATATCACCCATCACGAAAACATGCCTCTATACATCTGACCCCTTTAAACCCCACTTTCATGTAGTAAAACTGGGGTTTATGGGGGTATGCATTTTTATTTCTGCCTAAAAAAACAGATTGTAGATACTCATTAGAACCGCTGGAGGGCGGGCGGAGGGCGGTTCTAACGAGTTCCCACAATCTATATTTTGATCAGAAATATGAAAAATATATATATATATATACTACTATATATATATATATATACTACTCAAAGTTTGATAGGGATCACTTTTTTAATGCAAAATAATTTTTGGATAACATTATCAGCTGAATCCAAATTTGATACATAATGATAGAAAACATATCCTTTACAAAGACTAGTGATTAAGTTTGTCAACTGGCACTGCATTCAAGCGTGACAACAACAACCGTCTTGGCACCCACACAATTTGCCGTAACAAGAAGGGATTTGGACACTTGATTTTTCACAAATTTCCAAATTTGTTAAGACAAACGTGCCTAATCACATGTATGGCGTCCACGGGTACCAATTACAGCACGACATCGCCTGCCCATGCTCGTAACCAGAGTCTGTATCCGGTTTTGTCGAATTAGCCTCTATTCAGCAACAAATGCATCTTTGAGCTCCTGTAAAGTCCTCGGTGGCACAGGTCGGGCTGAAACAGCACGCTGTAGCTTGTCCCACTCATGCTAAACCGGATTTAAGACCGGTGATTGAGCAGGCCAGTCTATACAAACGATTGTCTCACGTTCCAGATAGGCATCAGTGTAGTGGACACGGTGGGGGCGGGCATTATCGTCCATCAGAATAAAGTCCGGGCCGATAGCACCGGCATATGGTCTCACAAGCTGATCAAGAATCCCATTACAGTACCTAACTGCCGTTTACGTTCCGTTTCCAACGACGTACAAGTCAGTTTTACTGTTCATGCTTATCCCAGCCAAAACCATGACTGATCCCTTTCCATAGCGATCATGCTCTGCCACATTCAAGTCATCGAATCGCTATTTAGACATTCGCCACACTAAATCACGTTTATCAGTGAATTCTAGACAGAATCTGGACTCATCAGTAAACAGTACTGGCGTCCAGTCACGAATCGTCCACCTGACGTGAGTTCTGGCAAAGTCCAACCGGTCTGGAACGTGCTGTCTCGTCAACGGAACACGTACAGCAGGCCTCCTGGCATTAAGTCCGAACTCGTGGAGCCTGTTTCTGACAATTTGTGTAGAAATTCGTACTCCAGTTCCATTCCTAAACTCGTCATTCAAGCGCGTAGCGTTCAGGAACCGTTGACGTCGAGACTGAATCAACAAAAAACGATCCCGATGTTGAGTTGTAGCCCTTTCTCGACTCCCGCCGTATCTGTGTGAAGGATTTCCGTGGGTAAGATGCCGACTCCACATTCGGGAAACCACGCTCTGAGACACATTCAAAATCCCAGCAACATGACGTTGAGAGACATCAGATTCCAACATTCAGACGCCACGGTTTCTTTTTTCGGGGCTCGGACGGTTTCTTAACTGCCCCCTAGGCAGTTAAGAGTTTCACAAATCAAATGAAGTCCGTTTTACCCTTAGTAAAGAAACATTGACAAGTTTGATTTTTCTGTTGGAATGCAGTGTTACGCAAGATTTCTGGGGTGCATGACTTTATTTGCGAAGTGTGAGAAGTGGGCACTTTCGGGAGTTCTGAATTGCAGATGAGTTTCTGCTCCAGATAATTATCAATACACAGAGGACAAAATCTGTCATGAAATTTTAAATTTTCAGTGCAAAATTTGGTATATAAAAAGTGATCCCTATCAAACTTTGAGTAGTATATATCCCCACCAAGACAATACTTTCATGAACACTGATCACGAGATATTTTCTACAATCATTCTCTGAGGAAGTTACCTGCATCCTCAGTTACCTACAACACAGTCTGGTCAGTTCTTTGCTAGGTGCTATACAGGTGTCTACTGACAGGTACATGTACCAGCTTGGCCAGAACTCACTATCTGCTATAGGCGAGAATGCACCCATACCAGATGGAAGTTACTGCTGAAGTGGTATACAGTAAAATTCCTATATTAAGACCACCTTTGGGACTGTTCAAAAGTGGTCTTAAGACCGCTTTTGAACTGTTCAAAAGGTGGTCACTTTCCAGTCTACACCATTTGGTGTAGAAAACGCAGAGACAGAAAAACTGAAACTTTTAAGTATGTTTTTAAACAACAGTTAGTCTTAATTTTAGCTGGTCTTAATAGAGGAATTTCACCTCTCATTTGACACTCAAGATCTGGGGCCAGTTGTTCAAAGCTTCGTTAGCTTAACAAGCTCGTTAGTAGTCATATTGTTAACTGTTCTAGCAAGTGCAATATCGTAAATTTTGGTATATTTGCTGAAAAAAATGTGAGCAGCTTTTGCGTCCGCAAAAGCTGCTCACACAAAAATTTCAGCATACTTGCCATTTTTAATGATCAAAGTTTTAACGATACATTAAGTAAGAACGTCGTTAGTTTTGAACAACTGGCCCCAGAACATGGAACAGGATAGGTGGGTACTTGGTGAGAATTCAAAGGTAATTTTTGTTTGTTCGTTTGTGTTGAAGTTTAACGTCTCCGTCAACACTTTTTAGGTCAGTTCTGCATAAAAGTATGTTGTGGGTATTCTAATGAATACCTACAAGGGCCACAACATAGGCGTATGTGGAGAAATAAGGAAAGAATCTTTCAGTTATCACCACATACCAACAATATCTGTTGCAATGCTGACTGAAATTTGAATGGATGATTTGTCTGGTGTGTTGGGGATCGGTGGGTGGAAGGATGGGGCACACTCTCTCAAGATATTTTGTCCCTTAAAAAGGATTCTGCTTATAAAGGAAAGAATTTGCTCCTTAGGAACAAATTCTTTCCTTTAAGAGTAGATCTGCTTTTTGGAGAGCATCATTTTGTTGGAAAGCAAGCAGCACATACAAAAATGAGCTTCACAGAGACTAATGGGGAACGTATACACCTTCAAGGGAGGCAACTCCTGCAAAAGTATTTCATCTCCCATTCCAAAAGGGGTAAAAGGACAGAGCCTATAGAAAGGCAAACAGGAAGTTCCAAAAGTTGTCTCCCTTTGAAAACAAGAGGCCCATGGGCCACTACGCTCACCAGAGGTCATGTAGTTTACACCATATACAGGCAAGGTGCCCATCTTGGACATGTGACAACAATACCACGAATAATGTTCAATTGCCTCATCCCCATAGAGGCTTCTAATGTAATTTGGTTTCAACCATCACAGCTCTTTTACTGGAGAAGAAAAATACTGAATCTGAGCTATCCAAGACAAAGGTCAGTAATGACCTTGACCTTTGGAATTGATTAACTTCCATTCATCTGATTGTAAATAATATTTATGATGGATCCAGCTGCCATGCAATCAGTAAAATCCACTGTCTTGCTCTTTTTCGATACAAATGTCTAAGTGACCAAATTTGACCTTGACGTAAAACAGGTCAAGGTCAGCTAAAGGTCATCAGTTGAATAAATTTGCTAGGGCCTCAGTCCCCAATGCTACATACCAAATTTCAAGGTCATCGGCTATTTGGTTCCTGAGAAGAAAATTCTTAAATTGTTTTACCATATATGAGCATAGCGGCCACATTGGTCAGGTGACCCAGTCCTTACAAACAAATTTCATTCCTCTACCCATAGAGGCTCCAAATGTAATTTGGTTTCAATCATCCCACCAGTTTAAGTGGAGAGAAAAAGATAAAAAAAATAAAAATAAATCTGAGGCATCCAGGATAAAGGTCAGTAAATGACCTTGACCTGTGGAATTGATAAACTTCCTTTCAGCTAACTGCAAATATCATATTTGATGTCACAGCCTACCAGGCAATCAGAAATATCCACTATTTTGCCTTTTTTTCCGTACAAATGTCTAAGTGACCAAATTTGACCTTGACATGAAATAGGTGAAGGTCAAACAAAAGTCATCATTTGAACAAATTTTGTAGGGCCAGAGTCCCCGATGCTGCATACCAAGTTTTAAGTGAAGAAGAAGAAGATGAAAAAACTGAATCTGAGCTGTCCTGGACAAAGGTCGGTAAATGACCTTGACCTTTGGACTGTATAAACTTCCATTCATCTGATTCCAAATACTATTTCTGATGCCACTAGCTACCATGCAATCAGAAAAATCCACTGTTTTGCCTTTTTTTCATACAAATGTCTAAGTGACCAAATTTGACCTTGACATGAAATAGGTGAAGGTCAAACAAAAGTCATCATTTGAACAAATTTTGTAGGGCCAGAGTCCCCGATGCTGCATACCAAGTTTCAAGATCATCAACCATTCGGTTTTTGAGAAGAAGATATTCAAAGGTTTTTAACCATATATGGGCATGGCGGCCATATTGGTCATGTGACCCAGTCCTCACAAACAAAAACAAACTTTCGTTCCCTCATTCCATAGAGGTTCCACATGTAATTTGGTCTCAATTGGCCAAGTAGTTTAAGTGAAGAAAAAGATGAAAATACTGAATCTGAGCCGTCCTGGACAAAGGTCGGGAAATGACCTTGACCTTTGGAACTTGTAAACTTCCATTCGGCTGGTTGCAAATACCATTTCTGATGCCACTAGTTACCATGCAATCAGAAAAATCCACTGTTTTGCCTTTTTTCCATACAAATGTCTAAGTGACCAAATTTGACATTGATGTAAAACAGGTCAAGGTCAACCAAAGGTCATAATTTGAATGAACTTGGTAGGGCCCGAGTCCCCCGATGCTCCATACCAAACTTCAAGATCATCGGCTATTTGGTTCTTAAGTGAAGAAGAAGATGAAAATACTGAATCTGAGCTGTCCTGGACAAAGGTCGGTAAATGACCATGACCTTTGGACCGTATAAACTTCCATTCAGCTGATTCCAAATACAATTTCTGATGCCACTAGCTACCATGCAATCAGAAAAATCCACTGTTTTGCCTTTTTTTCATACAAATGTCTAAGTGACCAAATTTGACCTTGACGTAAAACAGGTCAAGGTCAACCAAAGGAACAAAAAAAATTTGGTAGGGCCCCCGAATCCCCGATGCTGCATACCAAGTTTCAAGATCATCGGCTTTTCTGTTCTTGAGAAGGAAGATTTTTAAAGGCTTTTACCATATATGGGCATGGTGGCCATATTGGTCATGTGACCCAGTCCTCACGAACAAACTTTCATTCCCTCATTCCATAGAGGCTCCACATGTAATTTGGTTTCAATTGGCCTAATAGTTTAAGTGAAGGAGGTTGCAAATACTGAATCTGAGCCATCCTGGACAAAGGTTGGGAAATGACCTTGACCTTTGGAACTTATAAACTCCCATTCAGCTGATTGCAAATACCATTTCTGATGCCACTAGCTACCATGCAATCAGAAAAATCCACTGTTTTGCCTTTTTTCCATATAAATGTCTAAGTGACCAAATTTGACATTGACGTAAAACAGGTCAAGGTCAACCAAAGGTCATAATTTGAACAAACTTGGTAGGGTCTGAGTCCCCGATGTTGCATACCAAGTTTCAAGATCATTGGCCATTCGGTTCTTGAGAAGATTTTTAAAGGTTTTTACCATATATGGGCATGGCTGCCATCTTGGTCATGTGACCCAGTCTTCACGAACAAACTTTCGTTCCCCCTTCCCACAGAGCCTCCACATGTAATTTGGTTTCAACTAGAGAAAGTGACCAGTGGGTCACGTATACCCCCGGCCAGCATCACCCTCTGATATATCTTTCGAGCTTGTATGTAATATGAATGAAGTCAAGAAGCTATAAGAATCTATAAATGTGCTTGTAAAAGCTAAACCAAACATAAAATTTTTAAATGGACCAAGGGAGTGAGGGCATCAAATAGAACACACAGGCATCTATAAATTTTGACATAAAACTTTAACCAAATGTAAAATTTCTAAGTCTGTGACCTTGAGGTCAAGGTCACCATGACCTTGAGGTCAAGGTCACCATGGGTGGGGGAATGGACATGCATCATGAAATCATTTATCAAACATGAAGAGAATCTAAGATGTGGTTACAGAGATATCAGCCATGAAAAAGGTTTAACACAAAACTTTGACGTAAAAGTAGATGAACAGACAGACAGACAGCCCACCCAGGGGCTTGACCCAGAGGCTTAGATATTCCATATGAAAGGTAATGCTATAGAGATATCCTTTACCAAACATGAAGAGAATCTAACATGTGGTTACAGAGATATCAGCAATGAAAAAGGTATAACACAAAACTTTGACGTAAAATTAGATGAACAGACAGACAGACAGCCCACCCAGGGGCTTGACCCAGGGGCTTAGATATTCCATATGAAAGGCAATGCTATAGAGATATCCTATACCAAATATGAAGAGAATCTAACATGTGGTTACAGAGATATCAGCAATGAAAAAGGTTTAACACAAAACTTTGACGTAAAAGTAGATGAACAGACAGACAGACGGACAGACAGACAACCCACCCAGGGGCTTAGATATTCCATATGAAAGGTTATGCTATAGAGATATCCTGTACCAAATATGAAGAGAATCCAACCTGTGGTTACAGAGATATGAGCAATCAAAAAGGTTTAACGTAAAACTTTGACGTAAAGGTTGACGAACGAACGTACGACCGAACTAACAAACGAACGAACTAACGAACGAACGAACAAACGAACGAACAAACGAACGAACCAACGAACGGACGGAAAGACGAAAACTATATACCCCCTGACATACTTCGTATGCCGGGGGTATAATTAACTAAGTAGTTTCAGAGGAGAAGTCGTTTGAAAATGTTGAAGCAGACGCGAACGCGGACGACGGATCACTGCCTAAACTATAAGCTCCCCCGGAGTTTGGCTCTGGTGAGCTAAAAAGCAGAAAAACCTGCCAGGTATTCCCATTCTCCATAAGTGTTGTGATGTGTTCATGCACGCATTTGAAAACAAAGTAATACATTACAGATGGGAGTCTGAATACCACATACAAGGGACCGTTGTTATAACGGCAGTAATTGTTTCTTACACTTTTCTGTTCCAAAGAACATTCAGCTATAAAGAATCTCAAAGAGCAACATAATAGGTAATAAAGGTTCTTTTCCTCTCAATTACTCCAAGAAACAAATGTTTTCGATATTTGTTAGAATCGCCGAGGCGATTCTAACAAATTTCCACAATATTTGTTTTTTTGTAGTGGTAAATATCTCCATTAGCCCCACCCATCTTGAGCTAAGGATCCATTCCATTGAAATTGTCATTCTAACGAGTTTTGCCATTACGTAAAATGTCGGTATAAAGAGGGTTATTTGTTCATGACTGGCAGCATGCCTTGAAAATGGTGTCTAGGTTATAATGAAAGCCAGGTTGTCTTGCCCCCCTTCCCCAACCCCCTACCCCCTATCCAGAATTTGGAAAAGTGAACAGTTTTCACCCAAACAAAGCACAATTATACCATTAATCTAGCTACATGTGTCTCACCTTTTTCGGATAGAAAAAAATGTACATCTTAACTATGTATTAATGAAGTCGTAAAAATCTACAGCTGGCTGGGCCTCTATCAATCAAATTTGTGGAGAGGGGAGCTCAGCAAAAGTTTCTCAACAATGGAAGGTACTGCTGATATCCAATGTTCTATGGTTGACATAACATAACCACCAGCTAAATAGCTTGCATGAATCAGTTATTTACAGCTTCTGTGGTGGTGAAGCTATCCCGACTGAGTAACCAAGCCCCCCACCCCCCGGTGAAGCTATCCCGACTGAGTGACCAAGCCCCCCCTCACGCCACACACACACACACATCTATCCAGAATTTTGATAAGTTAACAGTTTTCGACCAAATTACCAATAAATATGTATAGCAATCACAATGCACATAAATATTACAAAGTCAACATACATGTAGCATAAAAACAATAGTCTAATCCCCTCCACCCATCATTACACAGTTTGAGGGTATCCATAGTGTAGGTGAGCAAGATGTCCTTCAGCAGGTAAAAGGTTTATGTTTGCCAGCTACATGTGTTTTGACTGGCCATTTGTAACTGGATTATGGTTACATTCCTTACTTAGTCACAATTCCAAACAAAAATACTTAGGTGAAACATTTAGTCTACTACTGTATCAATATGACATATCACACTTCAATAACATATTATCCCTTTTTGTACCAAATGGAATCTTCCACCTTATATATAGCAGTAGTCCATTTCAAAATTTAGGGGTGTCAGGTTGTGTTTTCTTCAAAATTGATTTGGAAAATGGCTTAACTTTTAGCAAACAGTGGAGGCCCTGGTCAGACGCCGCGCTCTGCGGCGTCTGATCTGGGCCTGCACTGTTTGCCAGGGTACCCGTTTAGGGTTCCAGTCTGAAATGGGTTAAGTACTAATTGGGCATAAGGAATTGTCCCCAAATCAATGTGGGGTCAAGATCTATCACACAAACCCCATATTCCTGCAATCCCTCCTAGGGTCTCAATTTTGGTAGAGCTCAGTTGAATTATAACCTAATCTGTAGGTAACATCAACTTTCTATTTGGTCTGGTTTTGTTGTAGCTTCTTTATGAAGTTCCATTAACTGAGCAATCTGTTCATCACTGAAACAGTCTAGCAATCCTGAAGATAAATCATGTCCTATTTCTTGTTTTCGTTTCTTCTTAGCTAACTGTTTGGCTAGACTCAGGTAGTATTTCTGAAATAAAAGATTACTATCGTCATCGTTACAGTAACAGATCCTTTTGCTAAAATGGTGTTTTTCTTATCTGCATTTATTTAACGAAACTTTGATTTTTTTTTTCATTTCCCGTCCAAACATTGATTGTGCAGGCTCATTAACCCATTTAGTACCGGAAACCCCTAAACGGGTACCCTGGTAAACAGTGCAGGACCAGATCAGGCGCCACAGAACGCGGCATATGATCAGGGCCTCCACTGTTTGCTAAAAGTTCAGCCATCTTCCAAATAAATTTTGATAAAAATGCAACCTGACACCCCTAAATTTAGAAATGGACTCAAGCTTTACATAAGGAGGAAGATTCCATTTGGTACAAAAAGGGTTAACTGCCCCAATAAGGCATTTCAAACTGTTCCCCACAATCTATGTTTTAGATTGGTTGATTGTTTGGGTTTATTAATGACATGTCAACCCGTGTGGGTCATTTTGTCGTCTCCCAGAGAAAGGAAGAAAAGATGTAGAAGAGATAGGAGAGCAGATGAAAATGAGGGCCAGAGGAGAAAGAGGAAAATGAATGGAAGTGTAGACACAGAAGAAACTAGACAAAAGTGCCCAGTGGGGCACGTATACCCCCGGCCTGTGCCATCACCTCAGTTCAAAATAGCAATGTCAAAAGCTTCTTTGCATATACATGCCATATTCCATAGAATGGCCATTTTCAAGATTCAAAGGGCAATAACTCTGAAAGTAGGAAAGCAAGAGTTATGGTTCATGTGTTCTGCACGTCGTCTCATGGTGTTCAACAGTCGTGTGGAGTTTCATGAAAATATGTCAAGCCGTTTAAAAGTTATGGAGAAGACCCGAAGCTGTAAGCAGACACATAATTTACAATCTTCAAAGGGGAAATAATTTGTAATGTATGCAAACAAGAGTTATGGTTCTTGTGTTCTGCCCATCCTATTATCTTGCTTTACATTTGTTTGAAGTTTCATGAAATTATCTCAAACGGTTTTAAAGTTACAGAGCGGACACAAGTGTATGGTAAAACTCGTAATATTCAAAAGGCAATAACTCTGAAAGTAGGAAAGCAAGAGTTACGGTTCATGTGTTCTGCACGTCGTCTCATGGTGTTTTACATTTATGTGAAGTTTCATGAAAATATGTCAAGCAATTTAAAAGTTATGGAGCGGACACGAAAATGCAAGTTATAACATTCAAAGGGCAATAACTCTGAAAGTAGGAAAGCAAGAGTTGTGGTTCATGTGTTCTGCACGTCGTCTCATGGTGTTTAACATTTATGTGAAGTTTCATGAAAATATATCAAGGGGTTGAAAAGTTATGGAGCGGACACAAAAATGCAAGTTAAAACAAACAAAGGGCAATAACTGTGAAAGTAGAAAAGCAAGAGTTACGGTTCATGTGTTTTGCATGTCGTCTCATGGTGTTTAAAATTTATGTGAAGTTTCATGAAAATATATCAAGCGGTTGAAAAGTTATGGAGTGGACACGAAAATGCAAGTTAAAACATACAAAGGGCAATAACTCTGAAAGTAGAAAAGCAAGGGTTAAGGTTCATGTGTTCTGCACGTCGTCTCATGGTGTTTAACATTTATGTGAAGTTTCATGAAAATATCTCAAGCGGTTGAAAAGTTATGGAGCGGACACGCAAATGCAAGTTAAAACATACAAAGGGCAATAACTCTGAAAGTAGAAAAGCAAGAGTTACGGTTCATGTGTTCTGCACATCGTCTCATGGTGTTTAACATATATGTGAGTGCATGAAAATATATCAAGCGGTTGAAAAGTTATGGAGCGGACACGAAAATGCAAGTTAAAACATACAAAGGGCAATAACTTTGACAGTAGAAAAGCAAGAGTTACGGTTCATGTGTTCTGCACGTCGTCTCATGGTGTTTAACATTTATGTGAAGTTTCATGAAAATATGTCAAGCGGTTCAAAAGTTATGGAGCGGACACGAAAATGTGAACAGACACACACACAAACACAGAAAATACGAAAACTATATACCCCCATGGCATACTGCGTATGCTGGGGGTATAATAAACTTGACCATTAAGGTGAACGCTAGGGTGGTCGCAATATTTTACAAAGTCAGTGAACCATGAAATGTAGGTCAAGGTCAAATATGGATGCTTGCATTTAAGTTGCCATCCACAGATACAAGTTTGTACCAAGTATCATTAATGAAGCTCTTAATAGTTTTTGAGAAATAAACTTGAACCTTTGGGTGAACGCTAGGGTGGTCGCAAATGTTGAGGCCTTGACAAATGGATGAACTGACGGACGAACGGATGGAATGCTGGGTGCCTTTATCGCGCCATGCTAATAGCAGGCGCAACAAAAATCAATTATTGCAAAAATCTGCTGCAATAATTTACACAATTTCACCAAAACAGTAGGGGTGAAACGACGGATTGAAATCATATCATATTGTGATTTTTTTGCTGAAGATACGCGTGGGGCTAATATCGAAATACATGATGATACGCCCAAAAATACAATTTCCCAAGAAAATGACAGCTTCAACTTATTTCAAGACCATTATTCACAACGAATTACAAAAATCTTAATTGTTAATGAGAAACAATGATCACTTCTATAACAAATATGGGCATCTTACAGAGGCTTTGTTACGCAAGATTGAACTGAGAAGGTTTTGAGCCAGTTTTCCAAGAGTTTTAAAATTTTCGAGCTGTGATTTAAGCATGAAAATAGTATCGTGATATGTATTGTATCCTGAGGAAAGTATCGCAATTTGTATCTTATCGTGAAGACTGTATCATTACAGCCCTACAAAACAGACTGCAGATAGTGTGGCATATTATACCACATTCAATGCCATGGTGCAAACACATAACGTGACGTCAAAGAATGCCAAGTTTATGATGTCTCTCTGCCACAGATGTCAAAAAAAATTCTCTACACTCTAAATTCTGTATGAAAATCGGCAAATAAATAGTTTATTTTAGCTTAAGAAATTATTTTAGAGGATTAGATGCAACCACAGTAGCAGTGTGCAATTATTCCAATGGACCATCCAAACCAGGAAAGCCAGAGGAGGTAAGAATCTAGCTGAAATTTCTGAAAATTTATTTCAAAAGATATAGCGTAGATATTAACTTGCAGTTTCATTGTTTTTATGGGTTCAAAAGGTTACACGTTATGTATTATAGTTAACCCATTTAGTACCAGAAACCCCAAAACGGGTACCCTGGCAAACAGTGCAGGCCCAGATCAGACGCCACAGAATGCGCCTAAATTCAGGGCGCATACTGACCAAGTTTTTCCATGCCTGAAAGTCCCGATTTTGCAGCCTTAACCCTCATCCTGCTGAACACAGCAACCATTACCTTTGCAAACAGTGTAGATCCAGATCAGATGGCTTCTGAAGAAGCCATCTGATCAGGATCTACACTGTTTGTAATGCAGTTTCTGATTTGAACAAATACATTATATCAAGTAATTTGATTGGGGAATAGTCAGAAATGGATGTAGCTAAATAATTTTATTCAGCAGGATAAGCGTTATATAGTCATTTTAAACAGAATATAGGAGGAAAAATCAAAATCTAATGAGCCTGAAATGATGAAAAATCAAGAAAAAATCAAGATCTAAAAGCCTGAAATCCTGCATATGCCTGAAAAATATGAGGCCTGTAAATTTTAAAATGGACTCCTGCTATATATAAGGAGGAAGATTCCATTTAGTACAAAAAGGGTTAAGCAGGAGTTATTGTAGGACTCGCTACTGATTATAAGGTGCAGTTATTCAGCGCCCTTTATTAAGTTTATTATACCAGAATGGCTGATTGCAGTACAGTCGAACTTCGATGGCTCGAACACCGATGGCTCGTTTACCATGGCTGAGTTGAACCCATTTTTGAGTCCCTAGGGAATTCCTCTGGATAAGAAAAGGTGTGGGATAATTAAGGACATTTTCGACTTTTATCTTGCACATGTATGCTGTGTGTACTCATTAGAATCGCCTCACGAGGCGATTCTAATGAGTATACAGAGCATACATTTTCATTATAGAACACCAAAAAGATGTCCAAAAGTATCTCGTTATGCCTTCTGGCAGTAAGCCCCAGTGGCTCGAACTACCCATCTCGAACATATTTTCGAGGCCCCAAAGGTGTTCGAGCCATTGAAGTTCGACTGTATAAACTAAATGATTCCCATTTCATAAAATCTCCTACCCTGGCACGTATTTCTGCTCAAAATCTCAAAATATAGATTGTGGGTATTTGCTAGAACCACCTCATCGAGGCAGTTCTAACGAGTACCCACAATTTATATTTAAGAGCAGAAAATGTAAGAAAATTAAGGTTTACCACTTTAAACCTCAGTTTTACCATATAAAACTTAAAGTGGGGTTCAAGGGGTTAGAAGTATATAGGCATTTTTTCGTGATGTAGCCGATCTAGGTCATCGTGATAACACAGCCGTGTGACATACTGCAATCTGCCATATCTCCAAAACAGTTATTTTCCGATGAAAATTTGTAATATTTCTCTTTCTGTACTCCAAACATAGGTTGATGGTGCTCGTTAGAACTGCCTCATTAAGGTAACAAGTACAATCAATCTATGTCTTGAACAGAAAGAAGAAAAACTAGAGAAAGTGCCCAGTGGGGCACGTATACCCCCGACCAGTGCCATCCCCATTTAGTGGAAATGAAAATTTGTTTGTAGCATTGAACCTTTCCATTTAAACTTTCCAGTTAGTCCACTGAGAATAACTTTTGCATTTCAACAAATATAGTATAATTTATCATATGCAAAGATGGAACTGCTTGTCTTTGCTGAATAATAAAAATTCAAAGTTTGTTGCAATTTGGAACAATTTTACCTAGAAACAACAAACATAGAATAGGCTGTCATAGAACATTTGCTGAATGAAAGTAGCTGTATAATGACATAATAAAGCAATGCATTTTTTATTATTACTTGCATTTATTATTGTCTGCATTTCAAGAGAAAATATTATGCAAAATTTAACAGTTCTAGTCGCTGTAGTTTCTAAGATCACAAGGACCAATATATAAGCTGACAAATCTGACAAGGGTCACAGCATAAAGAAAGAATAAACTAACTAATAATGAATAAATGGAAAGACAAAAACTATAACCTTTGGTATGCTTTGTATGCAAGGAGTATAATGAAAACAGTTATCAAATCCTGTACCATATACCATCATGCGATGTATACATGTGAATTTATTCAAATAAATATTGTTTAAACCAAAACAGTTAACACAAAACTTGGACGTAATCAAAATGTGTAAGTCCTAATTATTGATCCCTAGCCCCACCCAGGGGCTTGACCAAGGAGCTTAGATATTCCATATACTATAGTTTATACTATAGCTATATTCTGTACCAAATATGAAGAGAATCTAACATGAGGTTACAGAGATATAAGCAATGAAAAAGGTTTAACACAAAACTTTGACGTAAAAGTTGACAAACGGACAGACAGCCGACCCAGGGGCTTAGATATTCCATATGAAAGGTTATGCTATAGAATTATCCTTTACCAAATATGAAGAGAATCTAACATGTAGTTACAGAGATGTGAGCAATCAAAAAGGTTTAACACAAAACATTGACGTAAATGTTGATGAACGGACTGACGGGTGGACAGCCCACCCAGGGGCTTGACCCGCAAGCTTAGATATTCCAAATGAAAGGTAATGCTATAGAGATATCCTGTCCCAAATATGAAGAGAATCCAACATGTTGTGACAGAGTTATGAGCAATGAAAAAGGTTTAACACAAAACTTTGACGTAAAAGTTGACAAAGACGGACAGCCCACCCAGGGGCTTGACCCAGGGGCTTAGATATTCTATATGAAAGGTAATGCTATAGAGATATCCTGTCCCAAATATGAAGAGAATCCAACATGTTGTGACAGAGATATGAGCAATCAAAAAGGTTTAACACAAAACTTAGACGTAAAAGTTGACAAACAGACAGACAGCCCACCCAGGGTCTTGACCCAGGGGCTTAGATATTCTATATGAAAGGTAATGCTATACAGATATCCTGTTCCAAATATGAAGAGAATCCAACATGTGGTGACAGAGATATGAGAAATCAAAAAAGGTTTAACACAAAACTTTGACGTAAAAGTTGACAAACGGACGGACAGCCCACCCAGGGGCTTAGATATTCCATATGAAAGGTTATGCTATAGAGATATCCTTTACCAAATATGAAGCGAATCTAACATGTGGTTACAGAGATATGAACAATCAAAAAGGTTTAACGCAAAACTTTGACGTAAAAGTTGACGAACGGCGGGACAGACGGAAGTACGAACGAACGAACGAACGAACGAACTAACTAACTAAAGAACGAACGAACGAACGGACGGAAAGACGAAAACTATATACCCCCTGACATACTTCGTATGTCGGGGGTATAATAAAGTGTACCCCTGCAAACCCCAAGACTTGTTAACCTTTATCCTGCTGTAGGCAACAAGCCCTATCTTTGCAAACAGTGTAGATCCAGATCAGATGGCTTCTGAAGAAGCCATCTGATCAGGATCTACACTGTTTGACATTCAGTTTATGAATATGTAGAAATAAACTGCATCAAGTAATCTGATTGGTTCAAAGTCAGAAATGGGTGTGGCTTAATTGAATATTCAGCAGGTTAAAGGTTAATGTGATAGATGACCTGAATGAGGCTCGACAAAGAATTTTACCCAGAGTTTAGCCCTTTCATTCCTGAAGCAGACTAACCCTGGTATCTGTGCCGGTGTCTTCCAAGGTATTCCGATATAAAATAAAATGTACCCCCGCAAACCCCAAGACTTGTTAATGTGATAGATGACCTGAACGAGGCTCGACAAAGAATTTTACCCGAGTTTAACCCTGGTATCTGTGACGGTGTCTTCCGAGGTATTCCGATTTCTCTTCATGCAGGTGTAGATTTTACCCGAAAAGTGTGTGTGTGTGTGTGAATTCAGGTTTAACGTCGCTTTCAACAATTTTTCAGTCATATCACGATGGTGTCTGGTTGCGACAGGGAGCTCAATACTCACATTTATAGTGCTGCCTCACTGAAGTATCATGTCCCAGACACATTACATGATACCACACCCAGTCACATTATCCTGACACTGGATCGACCAGTCCTAGCTCTACCCCGTAAATCTGAGTGCCAAGCGAGGAGCAGCTAGTACCATTTTTAACGACTTTGGTATGTCGCGGCCCGGGATCGAACCCGAGACCTCCCGTTCCCCGGAGCGGACACTTTACCAACTGAGCTATCGGGGCCGGTTTTTTTCCCGAAAAGGAAAATAGAAAAATAAAGAAATCTACACCAAACGGATGGGTGGCCAGCCTAAAAGCAGACTAAACCGTCTTTGGATCTGGACATCTATTATCCTCCAAAGGGTTTCATTCAAAATGATGAAGAGACCAGTTTGCAAATAGGGTAGATATCCTGATGAAAGACTCCTTATGAGCTATCTTATCCGCATTTACACTATTTGCATTTGTTAAATTGTTGTTGTATGTTTTCACTTGTTTTGGAGTTTAACAGCTCTGTCAACACTTTTTAAGTCATGTCAAGCCAATTACTGTACCTAACTAGAGAAAGCGACCAGTGGGTCATGTATACCCCCGGTCAGCGTCACCCTCTTTCCTATCTTTCGAGCTTGTATGTAATATAAATGAAGTCAAGAAGCTACAAAAATCTTTAAATGTGCTTGTAAAAGCTAAACCAAACATAAAATTTCTAAATGGACCAAGGGAGTGAGGGCATCAAATAGAACATACAGGCATCAATAAACTTTGACATAAACTTTAACCAAATGTAAAATTTCTAAGTCCGTGACGTTGAGGTCTAGGTCGCCATGGGTGGGGGAAGGGACATGCATCATGAAATCGTTTATCAAACATGAAGAGAATCTAACATGTGGTTACAGAGATATCAGCCATGAAAAAGGTTCAACACGAAACTTTGACGTAAAAGTAGATGAACAGACAGACAGCCCACCCAGGGGCTTGACCCAGAGGCTTAGCTACCGGTATTCCATATGAAAGGTAATGCTATAGAGATATCCTTTACCAAACATGAAGAGAATCTAACATGAGGTTACAGAGATATCAGCAATGAAAAAGGTTTAACACAAAACTTTGACGTAAAATTAGATGAATAAACAGACAGACAGACAGCCCACCCAGGGTCTACAGTGTTTGCCATTCCGTTTGCACTGTCTGGACTCCTTGCAGTAGCATGAAATTTGGTAAAATCTTAGGAGAATTAAAGCAAGTCCGCAAGGTATCCGAACTTTTAGGAGTTTTACGGTATATCTAGCGGTTAATACTTACAGTCCATTCACTCATAAAAATATCTGCCTCTGCTTTAGGGACATCTTTGTGGCGACGGAACTCATCTTTGACATACTGGTCTCCCATAGCCTGAAGCTGGAAAGGCAGTCCACGATGAAGCCTTAACAGGCCTTTATATAGGGCCCGCACTTGGCGTGTGTGTTGTGTCAAGGACATTTCTTCTTATCTATGCACCAATTAACATAACTGAAACTAGAAATATTTAGAATCTAAATAAATAAACACAACCACATTACAGCAAGTATTTTGAACAGTATCTGTTTATTTGATGTCAGTTAGCTAAACGTAATCAATGTGTGCAGAAAATACATCGCACAGTCATTAGGGCTGGCTAATCGGAGCTGAAAAGATAATCGATTATGACAAAAACCTTAGCGATTACTAATCGATTATCTATCGCAATGACAGGACTGATAATCGATTATCTTTTCAGCTCCGATTAGCCAGCCCTAATTTTCACAGGGTTGCCTAGGAGAGCTGCCAGCAACTTCATATAACCATTATTTCATAATGATTATGAATGGTCTGTTTTACATCAAACTCAACAGGAATGTTCACTGCGCAGTAGCCTTTCAAATGAAACCTTTTTAGGCTAAATCATTGTTGCCATTGTAATGAGGGGGCATCTCAAATTGTTAAAAAGTGTGATTTCACATGCATTTTTGACCGAATCTTAATCGTCACACTGCTGTCAAGACAACAATTAAGGGGTTTGGCACCGGCCATTTTCACTGTCTGCAGCATGTTTTGCCAGCGTCAATTTCGAGGCATTTTTGACACTAGACTCTCTCAGATTTAATTCAGCGGCTGGCTGGGCCATACCCACAAACTTCAAACCCCTCCCCAAAGGTGTATTTTTAGTGGGGACGAAGGACAGTGCACTTTTTGGCATTTATCCCTGCAAATGATGCCAATGGACACCGAAATAATCACCGCCTCCAGGGATCGAAACGGGGCCTCTAGCATCAGAGGCAAGTGCACTGAGCTATCACGCTACTGATGATCACTGACTCTTTGACAGGGTGCATGAAACCACAGGAGCTTGACGTAATAAAATTTAAAGGGCTTGTCCCTACTTTTATATATAATAGAAACAAAGGACGGACACTGTTTCAGAGGTCCGATGATTTCCTTGTGAAAATCTCAACACCTACATATTGCTCCGTCGAAATGCAGTCTTTACACATTTAATTTATGTCCAATATAATTTCCGCTGCATCTAATAGTACTTCGCTACTCTTTAATCCACGACAATCCGTCTGTTTCTTTATAATTTGCCCTTCGCACAGTTACTGGTTACGTCTCTATATTTACATTTCCAGTGTAAAGTCTAATGTAAACCTATAGAAAACCATTGCATTCATACTTCCATGAACACATCGAATCACATGATTTTCAGTGAGGTTAATTGACGTCATTCTAAACCATTGTTCTCTGCGGGCGCTGATGACAACGCTGCTCCGCTCTTTGTAGAAAAACAGCGTGTAAATGTTGTTCAGCTTGAAAAGTTTGCCCTACAAGCATTTTTTCACCCAGTGATGAGGGGCAAATAATGTAAATATAAACAGGAGGACCATGATGGTCCTATATCGCTCACCTGAGCTAAGAGATTTATATGTGGGTGTCGGGGCAGGGCAATTTTTGGCCTCAGGTCCATAATTTGAACAATTTTGGTAGAGGGCCACTAAATGAACCTTAATAACAAATATTAAGTCCTGGGCCTTCTGGTTTCAGACAAGAAGATTTCTAAAAGTTTCCCTATATAAGTCTATGTAAGACCAGTGGGGTAAACGATCATGGCAGAGAGCCACTAGATGAAGCTTCATACCAAATATCCAAGACAATGGGCCTTCTGGTTTCAGACAAGAAGTTTTTTAAAGGTTTCCTTATAATGCCTTTGTAAAACCAGGAAGCCCTGGTGCGGGGATATTTTTTTTGGCCCCAGGGCTCATAATTTGAACAATCTTGGTAGAGGTCCACTAGATGAAGCGTCATACCAAACATCTAAGGCCTGGGCCTTCTGGTTTCAAACAAAAATTTTTTTAAAGGTTTTTCCTATATATGCCTTTGTAAAACCAGGGGGCCCTGGTGCGGGTGCATTTTAGTGCAGGGCTATAATTTGAACAATCTTGGTAGAGGTCCACTAGATGAAGCTTCATACCAAATATCAAACACCTGGGACTTCTGGTTTCAGACAAGAAGATTTTTAAAGTTTTTCCCAAATATAAGCCTATATAAAACCAGTGGGCCCCAGGGCAGGGCCATTTTTGGCCCTAGGGCAATAATTTGAACAATCTTGGTAGAGGTCCACTAGATGAAGCTTCATACCAAATATCACAGACAAGGGCCTTCTGGTTTCAGAAAAGAAGATTTTTAAAGGTTTTCCCTATATAAGCCTATGTAAAACCAGTGGGCCCCAAGGCGGGGCCATTTTTTGGCCCCGGGGCAATAATTTGAACAATCTTGGTAGAGGTCCACTACATTTGTAAATGAAGCTTCATACCAAATATCAAACACCTGGGCCTTCTGGTTCCAGACAAGAAGATTTTTTAGTTTTTCCCTATATAAAGTAGAAGTAAAACAAAGATCAGGGTTGATACAATTAACTTACTCCATCCATAAAAGACACCAAAGGGAAAGAAATACAAACATTAAGCGACCAGACCATAATGGAAACCTAAACAAAGGAAGGCCATATGGACAGTTACTTTCCCACAAAATGGCCATATGGCCATCCAAAATTAAAAGACACAAGTGATACACACAGTAAGTAACAAACAACAACATAAATAAATCGCCACAGAAGAGCCGCCTTGGAACGGTCAGTGGAAGATTTCCACTGGGGGGCTTAAATCGATTTTACGTGGCCACAATCCTCGCCCTTACTTCCGTCGCGATTTAGACAAATAATTTGTTCAGTCCGCATGAAGGCCTCCTAACTCATCAGTGCAACATCTCCGTGAACACAGAAATCAAAGAACCACAGAGGTGAGACAACGGTGAGGACTCGACAGCAAGAAACCACTGAAATGCATAAGCCTATATAAAACCAGTGGGCCCCGGGGCGGGGCCATTTCTGGCCCCAGCGCAATAATTTGAACAATCTTGGTAGAGGTCCACTAGATAAAGCTTCATACACAATATCAAAGACCTGGGCCTTCTGGTTTCAGACAAGAAGATTTTTAAAGGTTTTCCCTATATAAGCCTATACAAGAGGGCCATGATGGCCCTGGATCGCTCACCTGATCCATAGAATAACAAGTGGGCCCCGGGGAGGGCCATTATTGACCCTAGGGTTATAATGTGCATAATGTTGAGGGAGATCTAAAAAGGTGAAGCTTCATACCAAATATCAATAAAAGGCAATAATTTGAACAATCTTGGCAAAGGTCCACTAGATGAAGCTACACACCAAATATCAAAGACCACAGCCTTGCAGTTTCAGAGAAGAAGATTTTTTTAAAGATATTCCCTACATAAGCCTATGTAAAACCAAATGGCCCAGGGGCGGGGGCATTTTTGGCCTCAGGGCTATAATTTAAACAATCTTGATAAAGGTCCACTAGATGAAGCTTCACACCAAATATCAAAGACCTGGGCCTTGCTGTTTCAGAGAAGAAGATTTTCAAAGATTATTTCTGTATAAGTCTATGTAAAACCAAAGGGCCCCGGGCTGGGGCATTTGTTGCCAGAGGGCTATAATTTGTTCAATCTTGGTAGAGGTCCACTAGATGAAGCTCCATACCAAATATCAAAGACATGGCCTTGCAGTTTCAGAGAAGAAGGTTTTTACAGATTTCCCTATATAAGTCTATGTAAAACCAAAGGGTCTCGGGGCGGGGGCATTTTTGGCCAATGGGCTATCATTTGAACAATCTTGATAGTCAGAGGTCCATTAGATGGAATTTCACACCAAATATCAAAGAACTAGGCCTTGAGGTTTCATAGAAGAAGATTTTTAAAGATTTTCCCTATATAAGTCTATGTAAAACCAAAGGGCCACCAGGCGGGGGCATTTTTGGTCTCAGGGCTATAATTTGAACAATCTTGGTAGAGGTCCACTAGATGAAGCTTCATACCAAATATCAAAGACCTAGGCCTTGCAGTTTCAGAGAAGAAGATTTTTAAAGATTTTCCCTATATAAGCCCATGTAAAACCAAAGGGCCCCCGGGCCGGGTCATTTTTTGGCCCGAGCACTATAATTTGAACATTCTTGGTAGGGGTCCACTAGATGAAGCTTCATACCAAATAGCAAAGACCTGGGCCTTGCAGTTTCATAGAAGAAGATTTTTAAAGATGTTCCTTATATAAGCCCATGTAAAACCAAAGGGCCCCGGGGCGGGGGCATTTTTGGCCCCAGCATCATAATTTGAACAATCTTGGTAGGGGTCAACTAGATGAAGCTTTATACCAAATATCAAAGACCTGGGCCTTGTGGTTTCAGAGAAGAAGATTTTTTAAGTTTTTGGTGAAAAAAATCTATTTTTGGCTCCTGTGACCTATATGTGCAACGGATCGGAACCATTTGAACAACTTTGAAAGGGGACCACCTAAGGATCATTCCTGTGAAGTTTGGTCAAAATCCGATCAGTGGTTTAGGAGATGTCGTTTGAAGAAATTGTTTACGCACGCACGACGGACAAAAAGTGATCCCAAAAGCTCACCTCGTCACTACGTGAAGGTGAGCTAAAAATAAACTTAATAAGTGGGTCGCTAGCAAAGTTTACATGAACCCCTTTGGGGTTCATTTACTATGCACGCGACCCACTGTGTTCATACTTCCATGAACTGCAGAAAAATAAATTTCATTTCTTAAATGTTTGTTTACTCGGAGTGAGTCCATATCCTTTATCTGATTGGTCTAAAAAAACAACCAAAGAAAATAGTCACGTATCTGGTGACCAATCAAAACGATATAAAAATTAAATGCGATTCTTCTAAAGAAAACAAAACGGCTGTTTAACCAGCAACTGTGCGATTGGGGATATTTTTAAAGAACACAGACTTTACGGTGAATTATATGACAAAGCAATTCTATAAGAGGGGGCAGAAGGTTGAGATTTGTTCATTAACGTAAGTAATATTGCATTTCAACGGAGCAATATGTAGATTTTGAGATTTTCGTATGAAAATCAACGGATCTCTGAAACAGTGTCCACCCTTTGTTTCTATTGCATAGAAACGTAGAGATGAACCCTTTAATTGTAATATGTCAAGCTCCTGTGCATGAAACCACTGACCACAAGTGTCACACTGTCTGTAACCCCTTGTTTTCGTAGGTGACAGGTGAATGCCATTGGCCGCATGGGTATATGGACTCGGCATTTTCTTGGGCAGATGAATCTGAGTTGGAGTGTGATAGCTTAGTGGTTAGTACACTTGCCTCTGATGCGAGAGGTCCTGGGTTCAATCCCCGGCAGCGGCGATAAAATTTCGGTGTCAGAACACGCTCCATTGGCACCATTTGCAGGGATGAATGTCAAAAAGTGCGCCGCCCTTCGGATCGGGGTGTTAACTGGAGGTCCCTGCAGGAAGAACCATCCCCTGTGCAGGTGAAAGAACCCTACTATAATTACATGATTACTGTGTAGGTTTTCATCCTGCAAAACCTGGAGTGTATGTAATGTACACCTGCGGTAATGGTCAAATGTGGCCGACACAGTATCAGTAGAAAGAAAGAAAGGGTTCGTATGCCAATAAGAACAAAGTTAGGGAGGCACAGAAGTAGAGTGGGAGCTTGCAGATTCGTACAATTTTGCAAGTTATTTTGTTGTTATTTTCTTTCCTCTCCAAATAGCCTTTTCAACTGCTGCAGCCAAATCAATACACATCTTTTGTTTATTTTGATGACGTATTTTCGGCTCCCGAAAAAATCACTGGTTCGGGAGCTATCATTATTCAGGTATTAGAAAACCGTAAAATTTTGCATGGCACAGTTATACAGATTCGTACACTACTTTATCGGAAAAAATATTAAAAACAAAGATGGGAAAACAATTTTAAGACAAAATATAATCAAATTAACTCTGATTTCCAAAATTTCATTGTCCATTGTCGCCAAAAAAGTAAGTTTTTGAAAACAACTGGTATGGACGACATTTGTAACCCTGACGCAATATAACAGAATAAATCACATACCTTGCTTGTAAATATGCCCATGTGAAATATACAGCACATTGAATTTTATGTGAAGAGAGAAAGCCACCTGAAATTATAGCTGACTGACTGAAAAAAATGGTATCTCCCCAAGCATGCAAGGGAAATCACTCTTCCGTGGCCGTGTGTCAGACGTCTGAAAGGTAGCAGAACAACTCGGCACATAGCAAACTCTGAACATAGTCAACTCGGCCCACAATGGTTATAAAGCTTATTAAGCTGTACATTAATACTTGATTTGTCTGTTTTATTAATATGTTATAATATTTTTATATATATATGAATATTAAATAAAATAGTTTCTAGTTTATTTTCTGCATTTTTCTAAAAAAAATCATCTTAATCACTAGGCTTTGAATATGACTTAATTGCTACACTAATTATCTGATTAATCAGGTGATGACTGAAAAAAGCAGCTTCATATTTTTTAACATATACTCCATTAAATATTGATATAAAATGCATCTTATAGCCCTATTTAATGGAGTATATCTAAAAAAAAATTTGAAGCTGTTTTTTGTTCTTTTTTTTTTTTCAATAAATTTTCATCTATTTGTTTCTTAAATTGACCAGCGAAATTTTCAAAAAAAAAAAAAATGTCTAATAAAACCAGTATTTTCCTGTTACTGCAGAATGCAATACTAATGTTTTTTTTTTGTGTTTTTTTTTTGTTTTTATTGTTTTTTTTGTTTTTGTGCTTTTTTCGGTTTTGTCTATTTTCTTATGCAACTTTAATTTGATTGTTTGTTTTGTTATGTAATTATCATACCCCAGTGAACAATACATAATTGGCGCAATCATCTAATTATGTGCCGGGTTTAGGGCTGGCTAATCGGAGCTGAAAAGTATTCGATTATCAGTCCTGTCATTACGATTGCTAATTGATTTGTAATCGCTAAGGTTTTTGACATAATTTTACCTGTCTGGCTTTCTGTCTGAGCATGACTTACCATATGTTAAACTTTACCATATGTATATTTGAACATACAGGCCTGAGCAAACAGTGTAGACCCAGATGAGATACCGCATTCTGCGACGTCTCATATGGGTCTGCACTGTTTGCCACTCATCCAGCTATTTTAGGCATTACTTTGGGTAGTAAATTGTATCAATCAAGTAATCGATTAAAGGCAAATCAGAAATGATAATCAGTTTTGTGGAATTTATCGATCGATTAATTGATTATACGAATAATCGTGTCAGCCTTAGCCGGGTTGGTATAGGCCAAGTTGGTCATGTGCCAAGGTGTCCCAGAACCTTCTGAAAGATTGATGCAAAATGTAAACAAATAAGAACTAGAAATGTGTCAATACAACACAAATGCCCCCGCCCAGGGACCTACCTCATCCCCCCCATCACCTTAAGGTTATGGGGCAGGGGTGGGCGGGGTTATTGCTGAATGAAACTTCTGACATGTATCTATCATCATTCCAAATATGTAGCAAATCCATCACATGGTTCAAGAAATATGAGCTCTCAATAAATATAATATAAACAAGGCATCGCATGCGATACAAATCCCCTCGCACTAGGCAACTTGCTTGAGAAATTATCATATGCAACATTTGTCTAAAGTTTGTTTAAAAATCCATCAAAAATGTACGTTCTAGAGTGATGACAATGTTTCTCTAAAAAAAACAATAGTGACCTTGACTTAAGGCCATGACCACAAAAGTACATCTTGCTCAAGATATTATCATAAGCATCTTTTGTGTGAAGTTATATAAAAACCTGTTAATAAATGTAGGCGGTAGAGCGATGACAAAGTTTTTCTAAAAATAGCCACAGTGACCTTGACCTTGAGGTCATGACTTTGAAAGTCAAAGCAACTCAAGATATTAACATAAGAAACATTTGTGTGAAGTTCTATTAAAATCCATCAATAAATGTAGGCACTAGAGTGATGACAAAGTTTTTCTAAAAATAGCCACACGTGTGGGGGTGCTGCTCCAGATATTGTCATAAGGAACATTTGTGTGAAATTATATTGAAATTGGTGAAAAAAATGAAAGTGCTAGAGCAATTGCAAGGTTTTTCTAGAAATAGCCAGTGACCTTGACATTGAAAGTGGAACTCGCTAGAGATATTGTTATAAGGAACATTTGTGTGAAGTAATATTGAAATTGGTGAAAAAATGTAAGCGCTTGAGCAACGACAAAGTTTTTCTAAAAATAGCCACAGTGACCTTGACCTTGAGAGTCGAACTTGTTCGAGGTATTGTCATAAGGAACATTTGTGTGAAGTTATATTGAAATCAGTGAAGAAATGTAGGCAGTAGGCACTAGAGCGATAACAAAGTTTTTCTAAAAAAAGCCATAGTGACCTTGACCTTGAAAGTCAAAATGACTCAAGATATTTTCATAAGGAACATTTGTGTAAAGTTATATTGAAATCGGTGAAGAAATGTAAGCGCTAGAGGGATGACAAAGTTTTTCTAAAGATAGCCAGTGACCTTGACCTTGAAAGTGGAACTCGCTAGAGATATTGTCATAAGGAACATTTGTGTGAAGTTATATTGAAATTGGTCAAGAAATGTAAGCACTAGAGTGATGACAAAGTTTTTCTAAAAATAGCCACAGTGACCTTGACCTTGAGGTTATGACCTTGGAAGTCCAACTCGCTCAAGATATTGTCATAAGGAACATTTGTGTGAAGTTATATTGAAATCAGTGAAGAAATATAGGCGCTAGAGCGATGACAAAGTTTTTCTAAAAATAGCCACAGTGACCTTGACCTTGAGGCCATGACATTGAAAGTCGAAATCGCTCGAGATATTTTTACAAGGAACATTTGTGTGAAGTTATATTGAAATTGGTGAAGAAATGTAGGCGCTAGAGCGATGACAAAGTTTTCCTAAAAATAGCCACAGTGACCTTGACCTTGAGGTCATGACCTTGAAAGTCAAACTCACTCGAGATATTGTCATAAGGAACATTTGTGTGAAGTTATATTAAAATCAGTGAAGAAATGTAGGCGCTAGAGCAATGACAAAGTTTTTCTAAAAATAGCCACTGTGACCTTGACCTTGAGGCCATGACCTTGAAAGTCGAACGTGCATGAGATATTTTTATAAGAAACATTTGTGTGAAGTTATATTGAAATTGGTGGTACAAATACCTTAACCAAAGTCTTAAACATTAACAATTTTCTAAGTCTGTGACCTTGACCTTGAGGTCATGGGTATGGGTGGGGGTATTGCTGAATAAATCATTGGACCTATATGTATCATCATAGTAAACATAAACCAAATCCATTGTATGGTTATGAAAATATGAGCTCAAGTTCTACCTGGTACAAATACCTTAACCTGGGTCTTAAACATTAAAAATTTCAAAGTCCACGACCTTGACCTTGAGGTCATGGGTATGGGTGTGGGTATTGCTGAATAAAACTTTGGACCTATATCTATCATCATACTAAATATAAACCAAATCCATTGTATGGTTTGGAAAATATGATCTCAAGTTCTATGTGGTACAAATACCTTAACCTGGGTCTTGAACGTTAGAAATTTCTAAGTTCGTGACCTTGACGTCATGGGTATGGGTGGGGGTATTGGTAAATAAAACTTTGGACCTATATCTATCATCATACTAAATATAAACCAAATCTATTGTATGGTTTGGAAAATATGAGCTCAAGTTCTACCTTGTACAAAAACCTTATCAACCTGAGTCTAACAGGATTACGTACGTAGGTATACACTTTCGTACAGAAGGACGTACATTCGGACACCCATACGCACGTACCCACGTACGGAAAACCGAAAAAATCTATGCCCCCGGCATCATCCAATGCGGGGCATAAAAATGCAATATGTAAGTACCACAAATATAAACTATGGATATTTTCTTATCATCTGGTGATTAGATAGGTCCGAATCAAAATTGTTACTGGTGGCATGTCAAATGACATTCATACACCAAGACCTGTGATGTGGGAAGTTAGTCCCTAGCTCTAACCAAAGAGGTAAATTTAGCTACACAATCATCAGCACCTTCAGCATGTTCAGCTGCCAAATTATCAAATCGGGAAGGGCATTCCAATCTCTAATGGTTCTGGTGAAGAACGACTCTTTATAAATGTCAGTTCTTGCAGTAAGGGTTTGAAAGGTTGTGGTGGTATCGGGACAACTCGGCACATAACCAACTCGGCCCCTACAAACTCGGCCCACAATAGTTATAATGCTTATTAAGCTGTACATTAATACTTTATTTGCCTGTTTTATTTGTTTTATTATTATTATTATTTTATAATAATAATGCTTATTAAATAAAAAAAAAGTTTTTATTTTATTTTTTTGCATTTTTAATGATGGGCGTCTTGTCAAACGATATTTTTCTTTGTTTTCAGTAAAAATAGACGGTTCTAATGAGTACCCACAACCTATGTCTTTTTTTTTCTTTTTTTTTTAAGATTTATTCCCTGGTAAATTTAAGAAACAACTTAAATATTTGAAACTTAAATAGTTGAAATTTTATTGACTTTTTTTTTTAATAAAGATCTACTCCATTAAATATTGATGTTTGGTCCCTATTTCACAGGTAACTTTAATTTGATTGGTTGTTTGGTTATGTAATTATCATTACCAAGTGAACACTAGATAATTGACTCAATTATGTGCCGAGTTTGTCATGCAGTGATTTTTTTACCCCTGCGTCCTGCGTCCAGGACGCACAAATAGGACTGAGGACGCACGATCATAAAATATGTGCGTCCGTCGGACGCAAATATTTCATGGGCGAAAAATCCAACTTTCGTTTTCACTGCTGTAAATATCAGCAGAAGTGATAAAATACTGCACTTTTACCGAACCTTCAACTGCCCAACGAGTCACCGAAAAATCGATACAGGTACAATTTAATGATCCAATCACAAGACGACAATCCTCTCCATCCAAAACCCAAACTTTCACACAAGCAAGTTCAATGCGAACATCAAAGTTTTCAGCCATCCAAATCGCCACCCACAAACTAACTCTACCATTTTTCTGCATGTGATCGGTAAATGTGTCAAATGTCGTCATCCGATGCCAGCAACCCCGCATGTGTTTAATGCCATTGTTTTATGTTAATGGGCTGTATCCCGTTCTTAAAAAAATTGTTGGAACCGGTACAAAAATATTTTCTCGATAGCTGAACGGCTGTGAATGGAGGTGGATAGAAAACAGCGCTTTGCACAGCCCCCGAATTATCCCCAGCGGCTCCAACAACAGATTTCGACTTTTCCCGCCAAGCCGAGTGTCTGCGATTTGGCGCCAAAACATAACCATTCACGATCCGTTTTTTATAATGCATACATCTACCGTTAGATGTAGCTAATTGTCTGAGGTGCGAGTAAATCATTTTCACATTGATTGTGGATTAAATTTTATGATTGGGGAATAAACGCAAATTAGAGACATAACTTGACCATATTTTCACACCTCGTTCAAGTTGGCTTATCGCCAGAAATGAAAGACACGCACAGCAGGGCAATCATGTTTACTTGGCAATTATATGACATGGATTAGCAATAGTGTCATAAGTGAACTGTTATAAATACACAGACGGTTTGTCTCTGAATTGTCGACAAAGCAGGACAGTGCAGCACAATTATTGTGATTTACTTACTCTAGTTTTACTGTATTTAAGGACTCAAAAGACTGACAGCTGTAGACGATTTTTAGGGCCCCGCACTGAAAGTGTGGGTGCCCTATAGTAATCACTCTGTCTGTCCGTCTGTCTGTCTGTCTGTCCATCCACAAATTTTCCTACTCCTCTGATAGCGCTGCCGGGGCCCTAGTCAGTTTCACTGACAGCTTTAGTTCTTTTGCACTTGCACGACCGGGCGTCCTAAGGTCAATGTGCACCTCCCCGGCGCGATTTCGGACGTGTGCGGCCGGGTAATGGATTTGTAAGCCCCTGAACCTAGATAGCTGGTGTCTCAATCAGGGGAGGAAACGTTTGTCGATAATGGTTCGGAATATTATCTCCATTGTGCATGAAGTAAAAATTTCATGCACATGTTGCGGTGCGCATTTATCGAAAACGAAAGTAGAAAACCTTACGGAAAATAGACTAAAAACGTACACTTTAGCAGGATTTCTTTGGGCTTGTAAACAACACAAGTTGATGATTGATTCTGTTCATTGCAAATAATAGACCGCATTATTTTTAACTTTGAATAATGGCATTTTATACTGAACCGATCTTTTTTATACTTCCTCTTTTTTCCCTCCAAATATTGGGACTCATACTTTCAGATTTGGGACGCACAGTTTTTTGGTTGAGCGAGTCCCAGGACGCATAGTTGAAAATTTGTAAAAAAATCACTGGTCATGTGCCGAGTTTGCTATGTGCCGAGTTTGTTATGGGTCGGGTATAAAAGCCAAGGCCGCGCCGGGCCAGGCCGAGCCGCCGAGCCAAAAATGCCGATCCGAAGATTTTATATTTCGTCCCTTGTTATAATTAAGATAAATATTGTAGTCAATTGGGTATCAAATTATTATAACATATTTGATTACTGCACGAAGGTTTATCTCTCTGCTTTGTTTAATTTTCTTGTAATAACCGTTTTGCCGAAATCGAGGGGTATAAAAGCCAAGGCGGGGAAAAATTATAATATTTCTTAATTTCTTGCAAATTTACAAGTTAAAGTACTTCTTTTTTTCCTGAAAATATTTGAATTTGATTATTGTGATCATTTGTCCATAGAAAAATATAACAAAACATATAACACTACCATAAATTATCAATTTTCTTATTTTCTAATTGTTTCTATTTTTAGATTGACTTAATTAAATAAAACGACCGAAAAAGACCGAAAGGGAAGAAAGTTTTGTTTACTGCTAGCTGGAATTAATGAATAATAAAACAAGATGTGTTTGTGAAACACAAATGCCCCCGGACAGCGCAAGGTGAAGGTCACGAGGTCAAAATTTATGGTACCTCTTGAAAGGTCTTGTGACAAGGAATGCACATGTGAAGTATGAAAGCTGTACCACTTACCATTCAAAAGTTATGCCCAATGTTAAAGTTTTTGCAGACGGACAAACGGAAAAACAGACAAACGGACAAACAGACGGACAGACCAAAAACTATATGCCCCCCAGAATCTTAGATTCCGGGGGCATAAAAATAACATTTTTTCTTTATCATTTTAATTTTCACATACATGTTAACAAATAAAAGAAACAATTTCTTTAATTCCAGCTAGCAGTAACAATATATTTTTTTCCTTTTTCGGTATATTTTCGGTCGTTTCCCTTAGTAAAGTTAATCTAAAAATAGAAACCATTAGAAAATAAGAAATTTGTGATTTTAATATGTGTACTATATTTTCTATGTACACATGATAAAAATAATCAAATTTAAATATCACCAGGGCAAAAAGAATTTCTTTAACCGATAAAATCGCAAGAAACTAAGAAATATTTCCATTTTTCCCGGCCTTGGCTTTTATACCCCTCGATTTCGGAAAAATAGTTATTGCAAGAAAATAAAACAATGTAGAGAGATGAACATGCGTGCAGTTATCAAATATGTTATTCATAATAATTTTATAGGGTTCGCCGGCGTGACGTCACTGCCCATAGCAACCGATAGGCCGCCATTTTTGAGGTGAAAACAATAACAGAACGACTGGCAATTACCCTATTACATTGAATAAAATCGTTTTTTTAACCTGAAAATGCACGTTACTGTAAGTAAAAATGATTAAAAGTAAAGAATAACGAGGCGGGAAATTTCCATTTAGTGAAATAACAGCTGCCTGATAACCAATGTCTACGGACTAGTGTCAAGTGTTGTGCATTCGGAGGTGTCATGGACTCGGGAAATATACTCTATCCAAGTGTCAAGGTAGGTTTGACATTCTGTTTATTGTCAAAACAACACAGATCAGATTGCTAAGAGGAGCTGTCTGATCTGAGTCCACACTGTTTGTCTGTAAAAAATCGTTGACTGCCGGTAGCTTTAAGTCATTTCTGCAAACAGTGTGGACCCAGATCAGACTGTTCATCTGATTTGGGTCCATACTGTTTGCATGTCATATGTCATTTCTGCAAATAGTGTGAACCCAGATCCGAGGTCATGCCAAGGCTAGGGGGACAGGCTAGTTTGTTAGTTCATTTACAAGGCACACATTCTAAAGACCTTGTTGTTGTTTTGACCTTTAGATCAGAGGCATTCATTTTAGGACCACTGTTCATCTTCTTTAGCACACCCAGTAAGGAGTTTTTTTTTTCTACACTTAAAAGTTAATTACAATCAATTTCTAAATTTAGTCACCCATCCAACACCTGCAGTGATGTTCCAAGGGATCGCCTCGGTAAGTGCAGAAATGTTGTTGAAAGGGAGAAATACGAGCACTAGAGAGAAATCAACAGACAATTTTAGCAATAGAAAGGACAATTTCAGTTCATTATCAACAAAGCATGGCCCAAAGAATAATGTATTGTGAATCAATTACCTGTTATAAAATGTTCACTGCACATGTAAACATATTTTGATGTAGGAATCCAGTCTGAACCATCAGCGTTCTGGCGACTGCATGCCCTTATCCACCGAGACCGTCTCTCTGGTGATAGAACGATAGCTTTTTATCCAGTTGTAAATGATGATTTGTACAACCACCTGCACTACAGATTTTTGGCGTGTTTTTTCAAAATTGTAAGAAATATGCTAGTGAACTTGGGTTTTATTTACACTATTTGCTTATTCAAAATGGCGTTTGTATTCACCTGCGTGCTCGTTGCTATCACGTGACAAACGAAAGTACCCGGATGACCGGCGAACCCTATACCAAACTGACTTCAATATATATCTTCATTGTGACTAGAGACGAAATATAAAATCTTTGGAGCGGCATTTTTTGGCTCTGCCCGGCCTTGGCTTTTATACCCGACCTTTGTTATGTGCCGAATTTGTCATGTGTTGAGTTGTCCCACAACCGTTGTGGCTTATAGAATGACTTTGAATGGGCACAGACCGCATGTGAACCTTCTAAATGAATGCTGCTATGGTTGCCAAAAAAAAAATCATTTGCAACGCACGCACACCGAGCACACTGTATAGCATGTGCGAACATGCCCTGGGACAATTGCACTTTACCGGGCACTGATTTTCCGTAGGAAAATCCACGTGAGTACGTATCTAAGGTCCTATTATAAGGACGCGCGTGAGCGCGGCCAAAAAATGGAAATAAGGCAGAAAAATGCAAAATTAACCCCAAAATCGTGTAGATTAGGTATATTTCAGGTTAAAACCGAGGTTTTCAACCGTAGGTTTTAACTGAGTTCTGCAATTTCAAGCTTGTTCTAAGCTGGAGAGGCGAAAGAAACGTTAATTACTTTTTGTTTTGCTTGCACTGAATAACTGCGCGTGCGTAATTTCATTGGTCAAATTTAAAGACCTTATGAATATTAATGAGCTCTGATGTCAGCTTTCGATGACGCAACTTTCGATGACGCAACCAAGCAGTTTGTAAACAAATCCAGTTGTAAGAAAAAAATATGAGAGAAAAATATGGCATTGTTTATGATGATTTGGCGGAAGTATACAGAGACAGCGAAAGTATAATAACGTGGCTGATGATTTATTTTGTCTTTTGACTATGGTGACCTGGTAAGTGCCTTTAAAATTATCAGTCAACATCATCACACCCCGGCATTCAATATAGAAGGATGCCAGGCATAAATTTACAAAGACAGTAAATCGGGATATGTAGAATCTTATGTAGTCTGCAGTTTCCTTAAATATTCAAAGGAGTCTCATTTTATCTTATTTGTGTATAATTTGGTGCCGTGGTCCAAGTCGGTCGAATCCACGTCGAAGATAGAAAGCCTAGCAGATGACAGTGTTACCCTAAATTACCCACAACTGAGTCTGGGAATTTACGTATTTAGTAATGCAACATGAACTTGCTGCTGCTAAAATACGATAAAAGAAAGAGCAGTATCAATAGTTGTGCTTTGAAAACACTTGGATTATTTAAAAACAACGGTTAGAAAATGCGTCGTTTCGTCCTTCCAAAACAAAATGGCGGCCGTCATTACCCGAACGTCATGAATAATTAATGAGGCATAAACAGCAAGAGACACGCCCTAACAACAAGTTACGCCTGCGCAGTCTGGATAGAAGACAGTGCCCGGCAAAGTGCAATCTAGCCCATGCCCTGAAAATGATTGACAGAAATCCTTAATTGATTGCTGGTGTGATTAATTACATCTTAATTGCCATGCTAAATGCAGTAGAGGACTAGAACCGCCGAGTGTACGAATCTGCAAGCTGTACGAATCTGTAAACTATGACCTATTTATATAAACTCTTCTTCGTCTGTGAATGGGAGGGATGTGTGCCTGTTAGAGGCACTTTGGGGGTGGGGTGAAGTTTAACTTACCCTCTCTGTTCTGCTGTGAATCATCTTACACTAGGAAGATTTTGGAGAGTATCTCAATTGCACTGCATACTTCTATAACACCTGTAAAGGTATAAAACCCAACTAAGTCACCGTGTACAGTTCCGGGTCGTTTCGCCCGTGGGTCGTTTCGCCCTGATTTTTGGGGTGGGTCGTTTCGCCCTTACCTGGTGAGTCGTTTGGCCCGTGGGTCGTTTCGCCGCAATTATATTTTAAGGGAGTGACAGACGGAATGGATGAGTAAATGGACAGATGGATGAATGAATAAATAGGTGAATGGAGTTGTGGGTTAGTAGATGGACGGACGGATGAACGGACGGCATTTTAATATACGGAGATAGATAAGTAAATGAATGACTGAATGGAAAGTATTGGTAGCTGGACAAACGGAAATGAATAAATGAATGAATGAAGTGATTCTTGTGTAGATGGACGGACCGTTTCTACGAGCACCTGAGCAGAAATATCAAAAATATATCAATCTATCTACTGATACTGCGTCGGTCATATTTGACCATTACCACAGGTGTTCGTTACATGCACTCCAGGTTTGCAGGATGAAAGCCTAAACGGTAATCATGTAATTACGGTAGGGATCTTTAACCTGCACATGGCACTTAATGTGTAATACTGATTATTACTTTTTAAGTGACATTTTTGTTAACTTTTATTCAGACACCACTGTTTAAAAATATTTTGTTTGTTGAAACTGAGGTTTAACGTCCCCGTCAGCACAATTAACGTAATAATGTAACCATTTATATCACATCACTATTTGTGCAGAAATTGTGCTTTTCAAACAGAAGACCATGGGGCAGACAGTCAAAAGCCTTGGAAAGATGCATGAGGATAGCTGCAGCACACTCATGGTCATCCAAGGCCTTCCTCCAGTCCTCCAGAAGACGCAAGGTAGACTGGCACCCAAACCCCTTTCTGAAGGCTGCCAAGCATGGGTCGAAAAGGTTCTCAAAATGAGCAGACAACTGGTTGTGCAATACTCTTTCATATGCCTTAGAAGTAACAGGCAGGATACTAACTTGGCGGAAATTTTCTTTGTTTAAGGGGTCATTTTTCTTATCAAGGGGTATTACTTGGGCAACCTTCAGGCCAGGTGGGTGAGGTGGAAATTGACAAAGTGATATGGTGGTGTTGATTAAGTTTGAAAGAGCCCTGGAAATGGGCTTGAGACAATATTTTAAAACTTTTGCTGATATATTATCAACACTTGTGGATTTTTTTTGTGTCAAATTTGGATACAATCTTCTCCACATCACCCTCACTGACTTCCTTAAAAGAAAATTCAGGAATGTATGTGGGGAGATTTTCAGATATTTTAATAATACTCGGGTGTAATGTAATATCATCTGGTATTGAAGTGTCACTGCCAATGTCTTTGGCTACATTGACAAAGAAGTTATTAAATGCCTCACAAACTTTTCTTTCCTTGTTTGCCCTACTTTTAGTGCTGTATCAAACTTCCTTTATCAATGTCTTTATGTGATTATACATGTATATGTACCTATAAGTTTTGTCATCTTAATGTAAATGTCTTTACAAAATGCCCATACTTCTTATGCAATTCCGCTGTCTGTGATATTGGACTCATAATATATGTGCTAAGTGTTTTTATATACTCTTATGTTGCATGCTGTGATATATTTAAATCCTATTTGTTGTCTTACAATATGTTTGTCGAAGTAAAAGCCCTACTGGGCTTATGTTATATTGTTAACACTATTCGACTTGAAATAAAATTTCTATGTCTATGTCATAGAAAGAACAACTGAGAAGTTAATAAAATATCATATTAGCAAGTCTATGCAATAACGCCCCCCCCCCCCCCCCCCACCTAAACCCAACTTTATACAGTGAAAAATGGGTTTCAGCATATACTTTATTTCTCTTATTTCTGATTCTAGAACATAGACAATTAGACGGTTCTGGTCGCTTCATGTTTGTGTTTCTTTCCCTTTGGTGTCTTTGATGGATGGAGTAAGTTAATTTTATCGATTCCTGATCTTTGTTTTACTTCTACTCTAATCCAAAATCTTTGTTTTGAGCAGAAAGAAAAATATGTCACATTTTTCAAATATAAACAGTCATTTTCACAACCATAAATCCCATTTTATTGCAAAAACTTGTTAACCTTATTTGAGCTCGAATATCTTTCTCAAAAAGGTGGTAGCGCAGTTGGTCAAACCTGAAGTAGAAGCCGTCAAAAGGTCGTGACAACCAAGCGAGGGCAAAACCATGTTTTCCGGAACTCCCAATACCCCCATCAATCCCTTTACACACCAAAAACAAACATAACCTCAATCAATAGGGCTTGAAAAAATACGGGCGAAACGACCCACCTAATCAGGGCGAAACGACCCACGGGCGAAATGACCCAGGGCGAAACGACTCAGGGCGAAACGACCCACGGGCGAAACGACTCATGGGCGAAACGACTTACGGGCGAAACGACCCGAGACCCCGTGTACGATCGAAGAAAAATAGCGGACACCGTACACAATAGAAACAATGTCGAAAAAAATGAGTTTATATAAGTAAAACTTATTTTAACTAGGATACCCACCTCAGGCTTAATGAGTGTGTTTCCCTTATTCCCCGCAAAGAAATATATGGTTCGTTCCGTATGTTTTCGGTACTTCGTAGAACCAGTACCGGTATTTAACCAGTGACAAACGCGCACGGAAGCGCCCAAGAATCACAGATTAATCAGAATTCCCTTGCCCTCGAGATGGAGGGGTTAGGGAGGTGGGCCATCTGCCTTAAGCCTGAGGTGGGTATCATAGTTAAAATAAGTTTTACTTATAAAAACTCAATTTTAACTATCGTCTACCCACCTCAGGTTTAATGAGAGCAGAATAAGCCTTGGCGGGATGGAATCTCCAACCACATACAGAACGATCCTTTATTCCAGGGATAAATCCTGTAGAAACTTAGGATTCTAAAAAGATAATCAATGGAAATTTAGGAAGAAAACTAAATTTCCACCATTTCTATCCCTGGAACATCACTATCAGATCCAAGTACCTTTTGAATGTGTCTTGCAAGGCCTCGGAAGATAGTCTCCAGATTAGCATTGAGTATGAGGAAGACCAGACTGGCCCCCACCACTTTTTGGGCAGAAAACAATGGTCCCATCAGTCGTAGGTTTTCTCATTGTGTGTTCAAGTCTCGTAGATAGAACTTGGCAAAAGTCGAACGAGAGGACCACACGGCAGCTTTGATAACATCCTCAACTGGGGTTTTATTCATGTAAGACCAAAAGGTCGAAAGGGCCCTTAGCTCATGAGCCATTGCTGTGAAGTTTGGGTGATATTGAACCAAAGGTGTAGGTGAAGTTATCATTTAAATATTTTTCTAGTTTTAGCTCTGATGTCCATTTTGTCAATCAGAGCTGAGCTATTTTTACTGATCAATATTCCTATGATGATTGATTGAAATTGGCCTCAGGGTATAGGAGTAGTGGTCGTTTAAAGATTTTTTTTCTATTTATAACATTGGCGGCCATTTTATTCATCATAGTAAAACTACTTTAGATATAGTGGTAGGGAGTCAAATAGGCAACATAACTGTTGTTAGGTTGAATCAAATTGGCTCAAGGGTCAAGAAGGAGTTAGCGTTTAAAGCAAATTGTTGGGGCGTTTTCTATTTATTTGCTCTGATGGCCATTCTGTTCATGAAGCAGAAGCATTTTATTTATTCTGATAGAAGTCACATAAGCAATTTTCCTATGGGGTTATAATGAAATTCGTCTAGGTGTAAAGGAGGTAAAGTTGTCGTTTGAAGTTTTCATTTTTTTATTTTTCGCACTGTCGGACATATTGTTCGTCAGGGATTAATGTTTGCAGCTATTTTAGTAGGGTGCCCCCCCCCCCCACACCTCCCCCACCTAGGGCAACATTCCTGTGAAGTTTGAACCAGCAGCCCAAAGGTTAAGTAGGAGTTGGCATTTAAATCAAATTGTTGACGTTTTTCTAATTTTATCTCTAGCAGCCATTTTATATTTAAGAACGAGACCATTTTTATTATTTTGGTTATCTGCAAGTTTCATGAAGATCGGATCAGAAATGGCGGAGAAAAAGTGGAGATGTCGTTTTCCCCAATAAAAGTCTATGGGAAAATTTTTTCACGCTCAAGGGGATGTAACTGAAAAAAAAAAGCTTCAAACCAAATTCGAACTCGTCTGAGATTTTATGCTTGTCCTCGTTTATGAAAAGCTACAAAAAGATCGTATCATAAACGGCTAAGAAAATCTGGAGACACCATGTTTCACTTATATTTATGCTCAAGGGCAGGAAATATCAAGGCTGTTTGTCCCATGCATCCCAAATATGAACTTAACGGAGACTGTAAGCCCCTCCTGGTTATCTGCAAGTTTGATGAAGATCGGATCAGAAATGGCTGAGAAAAAGTGGAGACGTCGTTTTCCCCATTATAAGTCTATGGGAAAATTGTTCACGCTCAAGGGGATATAACTGGAAAACTGCTGGTCAGATTCAAACCAAATTCGAACTCGTCCGAGATTTTATGCTTGTCCTCGTTTATGAAAAGCTACAAAAAGATCAGATCACAACGGCTGAGAAAAGCTGGAGACACCATTTTTCACTTACATTTATGCTCAAGGGCAGGTAACTCCCAAGCTGTTTGCCCCGTGCAGCCCAATTTCGAACTCAACGTAGACTGTAAGCCCCTCCTGGTTATCTGCAAGTTTGATGAAGATCGGATCAGAAATGGCCGAGAAAAAGTGGAGATGTCGTTTTCCCCATTATAAGTCTATGGAACCTATTTGTTTCCATGGCAACCAGAATTCCAACCTGATCAGCCGAAAAACCTTTTGGAGCTTTCCCCCCTACCTGATGATGCTTCTCATGAAATTTGCTCAAGATTTGCCATGGGGTATTAGAGATATACTTATTTGAAATTGTTTACCGACGGACGCACGCACGGACACACACACGACGGACGACAAACAAAATGTGATCACAAAAATATGCTGTTTTGACTATTTTCCATACAAAAGTCTATGTAACCAAATTTGACCTGGGCGTAAAATGGGTCAAGGTCATCCGAGGGTCATCATTTTAGCAAACTATGATGGGCCCAGAGTCCCCTATGCTACATACCAAGTTTCATCACGATCTGCCCACTGGTTCAGGAGAAGATTTCTTAAGGGTTTTTACCTTATATGGGCATGGAGGCCAGCTTGGTCATGTGACCTGGACCCTGCAAGCAAACTTTTGTTCCCCAATCCCATGGATGCTCAATATGAAATTTGACTTCAATCGTCCCAGCAGTTTTGGAGGAGAAGTCATTTAAAAATATTGACGCGGACGAGAATGACGGATCACTGCCTATACTATAAGCTCCCCCGGAGCCTTCGGCTCTGGTGAACTAAAAAGTTTTAAAAGTCCACATGGCATGAACCCATGTTATTACAGTTGTGAGACCTACAGTTACCTCCCTACCCTGCGATTTGTCACATTTGACCATTATTCGCAACTGCACACTCCATATTTTCAGGATGAAAGCCTGCAAAGTAGGCCTTATTGTAATTCTCCATGCAAAGAGGTTATATGGGCATGGAGGCCAGCTTGGTCATGTGACCTGGACCCTGCAAGCAAACTTTTGTTCCCCAATCCCATGGATGCTCAATATGAAATTTGACTTCAATCGTCCCAGCAGTTTTGGAGGAGAAGTCATTTAAAAATATTGACGCGGACGAGAATGACGGATCACTGCCTATACTATAAGCTCCCCCGGAGCCTTCGGCTCTGGTGATCTAAAAAGTTTTAAAAGTCCACATGGCATGAACCCATGTTATTACAGTTGTGAGACCTACAGTTACCTCCCTACCCTGCGATTTGTCACATTTGACCATTATTCGCAACTGCACACTCCATATTTTCAGGATGAAAGCCTGCAAAGTAGGCCTTATTGTAATTCTCCATGCAAAGAGGGCCTCCAGTTAATGATCCGAAGGATGGTGCACGTTGTGACATTCATCTCTGCAACTGATGCCAATGGAGCATGTTCGGACACTGCAAATGTATCACATGCCGTCAGGGATCGAACCTGGGATCTCTAGCATCAGAACCAAGTGCACGAGCCACTGAACTACCCTGTTTATGTCCCAAACCTAAATATGGTGCCCTTTTAGCATTTATTCCTGCAGATGCTGCCAAATGAGCATTTTACGGCACCCAAATTTTATCATCGCTGCCGGGAATCAAACTGGGACCAATATCATCAGAGGCAAGTGCACTAACCACTGAGCTGCAAACAAAGATTATGGCTACTCATATCCATTTGCCGGAATTTATGGGCAGGCTGTTTCCATTATGATCTGGTCGCTTCATGGTTGTGTTTCTTTCCCTTTGGTGTCTTTGATGGGTGGAGTAAGTTAATTGTATCGATTCCTGATCTTTGTTTTACTTCTACTTTACTCTGAGAGAAGTTGAAAACGAGGTACTATTTTTTGTATACTCGTGTAGGTCTCGGCTGCGCTGCCAATTATGTCACAAATTTAACCTGTTGTGACATCAGAACTGTCAGTTTTAAAACATAAACAGCTGTCAATAGCCACTTCCTATTTTTAACGGTCTGAGTGACATGCACCCACGTAGGTAGGCCTATACATGTAATCAATTCGGTTGCGGTTCATGCTGTGACAAAAAAAACTGATTAAGCACAGATAGCCCCAAAACTACTGAGACTAAGTGAACTGGTATGCCCTGTAAGGTTGTGCCAAAGAAAACAGCTAAATCTGTGAGAGTATTTTTCTGTATCTTTATTTTCCTGAGATGTGTGTTATCAGAAGAGAGACACTCAAAGTCACATTGGTGCTGTTGATGGGACGCATATTCAGTCAGTTACCCCCTTGGATACCGTCCTATGGCTCGTACTGTAAACAAAAGGGTAAAAGAAACACATTTCAGCATTGAGTTAGCTTTTTCTATCAGAAACGGCTGAATTCTGAGACAGCCATGATGTAGCCCAGCCATGCTTGTTTAAAAAATTCAAAAAGAGGAATCTGGGTCCATGGTTACTGGAAACAAACATGAAGCTGCATAAATATAGTGATATATATGTGTACAAGAGAGCCATGATGGCACTGGATCGCTCACCTGATCCATATTGTACAAATAAAATTGTAGGTTATATATGGTGGATTAGAGTGTTTGAGCAATTTTGGTTGACCAAAGAAGGTTTTTATAATTTTAGCTCTGGTGGTCGGTCATCTTGATCATCCAAGCACCATGGTTTGAGCAATTTTGGAAGAGGGTCACACAAGGAACATTCCTCTGAAATTAATTTGAAATCCATCCACTGTTTAAGCAGAAGTTATATAAAAGTTTTTCTAGGCCACCTTTTTCATCCCAGCAGAATTGTTTGAACAATTTTAATAGAGGGTCACCCAAGAAACGTTCCTGTGAAATAATTTAAAATCCATCCACTGGTTACGGAGAAGAAGTCGTTTAAAGGTTTTTCTATTTTTAACTCTGGAGGCCAACTTGTCTGGTCGCTTAATGTTTGTGTTTCTTTCCCTTAGGTGTCTTTGATGGATGGAGTAAGTTAATTGTATCGATTCCTGATCTTTGTTTTACTTCTACTTTGGTCATCCGAGCAGAAAGCTTTGAGTAAGTTTGGTATAAGGTCACTTTAGAAACATTCCTGTCAAATTATTTCAAAATCTATCCACTGGTTAAGGAGCAGATGTTATTTAACGGTATTTGTATTTTAGCTCTGGTGGCCATCTTGTTCATCAGAGAGAATGGTTTGAGCAATTTTGGAAGAGGGTCACCCAAGGAACATTCCTGTGAAATTATTTCGAAATCCATCCACTGCATGGTTAAGGAGAAGTCTTTTAAAGTTTTTTTTCTATTTTTAGCTCTGGTGGCCATCTTGTTCATCTAAGCGGAACAGTTTGAGCAATTTTGTTAGAGGGTCACTCAAGGAACATTCGTGTGAAATTATATCGAAATCCATCCACTGGGTAAGGAGCAGAAGTCGTTTAGTTTTTTCTTCTATTTTCAGCCTTGGCGGCCATCTTGTTCATCCGAGTGGAGCAGTTTGAGCAATTTTGGTTTTTGTTTGTTTGTATTGGAGTTTAATGGCCCAGTCAACACTATTTAAGGTCATTTTTGAGCCGGTCAGTTTACTTATCCACACTTTTCCTGGGCAGGCTTATTTTTGATCTCATTTTTTATTTTTATTATAGGTAAGGGGTTAACCAGTACAGTGTACATTCTTTCGCCAGAAACTGACAACTGCCCTTCTTGAATCAGCGGAAGGGAGAGAATGACCGTAGAAAAGATTTCATGATCAATATCCATGAAAGAATGTGGCAGACCCCGGCAGGAGTCGAACCCGCGTCCTTCTGATCACCTTTGGTAGAGAGTCACCCAAAACATTCTTGTGCAGTGATTTCAAAATTCATCCAATGGTTAAGGTAGAGAAGTCTTATAAAGGTTTTTCTATTTTTAGCTCTGTTCATCTGAGCGGGACAGTTTGAGCAATTCTGAATGAGGGTCACCCAAGGAACATTCCAGTAAAATTAGTTTGAAATCCATCAACTGGTTACGGAAAAGAAGTCATTTAAAAGTTTTTTTCTAATTTTAGCTCTGGAGGCCATCTTGTTCATCTGAGCGGAGGTTTTAGCAGTTTCGGTAGAGGGTCACCCAAAGAACCTTCCTTTGAAATTATTTCAAAATCCATGTACTGGTTATGGAAAAGTCGTTTAAAGGTTTTTTTTCTATCTTTAGTCCTCGTGGCCATCTTGTTCATCTGAGCGGAACGATTTGAGCAATTTTGGCAGAGGGTCACCCAAGGAACATTCCTGTGAAATTATTTCAAAATCTGTCAAGCCGTTTTGGAGAAGTCATTTAAAACAGAACTTGACAACGCATGGACTGACGCACGCATGGACAGACGACGGACAAAGACCGATCATACTAGCTCACCTTGAGCACTTCGTGCTCAGGTGAGCTAAAAACCGGAAGCTTCATCAATTTTTTGGCCTGATTCTGTTGGTTTTGAATGGGGGGGGGTACGTTTCCATAAATAAATACAGGTGTTCCCATTAAGCAACCAACTCTCCATTAGCACGAAGGTGCAGTCTTGATCTTTTTTTTTTTAGTTTGTATTGGTGTCCACTAGAAGCTTGGTACTGTGCCATTGTAAACAGCTTGTCTTTATCTGGTAGGTATCGAACCCGCATTCTTCTAATCATCAGTCAGACGTGCATCCAACAGAGCTACCAAGGCCGGCCAATATACATAAATTCGTGCAGTCCGATCTGAGTCTTGGTTGTGTTATTCTAGTACCTTCTCAAAATTCATACACACAACATAAAAATTCCACGCCCTCGTGTCGCTCCCACCCATCGGGGCTTGAAAAAAAAAGATGGGATGCATGATGCTTTCACGCAGAGCTGAAACTGACAGCACGCGAGTACTGGTAAACTGCTTAGAGGAACTAAGCCTGCCCATGCAAAGTAGTGCGAGTCAGACCGTCCATGCTTATAAACCCTATTGGTTTCATTGGGTGGCAGGGCTTGAGATGTCATTTCATCTCAATGTCGGGTAAAAGTCCCAAAAAATTGGAAGCAACGTCTCGAAAATGATCTTTACAGTGTTGACGGGGACGTTAAACCTCAAATCAAACAAACAAAAACTCCCTCGTGTTAATACCACTAAACATCATTTCATTTATCATGAAAGAAAATGTAAACAGGAAGAAGACTTACCATCACTGGTTAAAATAAAAGCACGCTAACACTGCATGATACCCCACCACTGCAAGATAATATGGTTATAGCCTTGCCCATAATAGTGGTACTTTTAAGTGTTATAGTTATCTGTAAAACTTCACTAAGGCATTCAATATAGTAAAGGAACTACATACATGTATATCAAAAGGGCAGATAATACAATAACCAGAAAAGCAGAGTGACTGTCCTTGCCAATAATATGTGTCCTTTAGTGTTTTAAAATTTGAAGAAAATCCATGAAAAGATTCTTAAGTTATTGATCGCAAACTCCAAAAGAAAATTGTGAGAAATTAATCAAGTTATCGGTCGGAAATGGTGTGGATGGACGGACGAACGGACAGACACCGGAGGGTATATTATAATACCCCAGCACTATCGTGTGATGGGGTATAACAAAAAGAAGAAAAGAACAAAAAGTCATTCCCGATATAAACATGTAGGCACAATTTGAAAAAAAAAATGTGAAAAATTAATCAAGTTATCGGTCGGAAATGGTGGGGATGGACAGACGGACGGACGGACAGACACCGGAGGGTATATTATAATATCCCAGCACTATCGTGTAATGGGGTATAACAAAAAGAAGAAAAGGAAAAAAAAAAAAAAGGTAAAAAAAAGGAATGAAAAACAAAAAATGAGAAAAAAAAAAAGAAAAACAAAAAATTCATTGCAAAAAGAAAGAAAAGAAAAATAAACGGAAAAAAAAAGAAAAGAAAAAAAAAAAACGAGAAAAAAAGGAAAAAAAAAAAAGAAAATTCCATTCCTCCACGGGGGTTTGAACTCACGCCCCTCAGATTCATAGCACAAATTAATCCAGTTATTGGTCGGAAATGGTGGGGACGGACGGACCGACAGACACCGGAGGGTATATTGTAATATCCCAGCACTATCGTGTGATAGGGTATAACAAAAAGAAGAAAAGGGTGAAAAAAAGGAAAAAAAAGGAATGAAAAACCAAAAATGAGGAAAATTAAAAAAAAAAAAAAATAAATAAATAAATTCATTGCCAAAATAATTCATTGCCAAAATGAAAAAGAAAGAAAAAGAAAAAAGAACACACACAAAAAAAAAGAGAAAACGAAAAAAAAAAAAAAAAAATCCATTCCTCGACGGAGATTTGAACTCACGCCCCTCAGATTCATAGTCAACAATAGGATTTGTAGTCCAGCACTCTAACCACTACACTGGCAGTGATAATCAATATATTTCATAAATTAAAGGAATAAATGCGCAGAAACTATTTAATGGGAATCGTTAACGACCAATTTTTTGTTAAATGTTAACGCATTTTGTGTATTCACAACACAAAACCTGCTAATTATGGTCGTTTATACATCAGTGCAGTTTCATCCAAATATTCCATATAGTAAAGGAATAAGTCCCCAAAAACCATTTAATCGGAATTTTTAACGACCATAATTCCGTTAATGTTAATGTATTTTGCCCATTTACAATCCCAAACCACTTATACCCAATGCCAATGTGTATACAAAATTTGAAGAAAATCCGTGAAAAAATATTCAAGTTATTGATCGGAAACGCCCCAAAACCCCTTATTTTGAACTAAAAAGGGCCATAACTCTGTCAAATGTTAACGGATTTTGCCCATTAACAATCCCATACCACTCATTCCCGATATATACATGTATGCAAAATTTGAAAAAAAATTCGTTAAAAATTACTCAAGTTATCGATCGGAAATGGTGCGGACGGACGGACGGACGGACGGACACCGGAGGGTATAACATAATACCCCGCCACTATCGTGTGGTGGGGTATAAAAAGTAGAAGTAAAACAAAGATCAGGAATTGATACAATTAACTTACTCCATCCATAAAAGACACCAAAGGGAAAGAAATACAAACATTAAGCGACCAGACCATAATGGAAACCTAAACAAAGGAAGGCCATATGGACAGTTACTTTCCCACAAAATGGCCATATGGCCATCCAAAATTAAAAGACACAAGTGATACACACAGTAAGTAACAAACAACAACATAAATAAATCGCCACAGAAGAGCCGCCTTGGAACGGTCAGTGGAAGATTTCCACTGGGGGGCTTAAATCGATTTTACGTGGCCACAATCCTCGCCCTTACTTCTGTCGCGATTTAGACAAATAATTTGTTCAGTCCGCATGAAGGCCTCATAACTCATCAGTGCAACATCTCCGTGAACACAAAAATCAAAGAACCACAGAGGTGAGACAACGGTGAGGACTCGACAGCAAGAAACCACTGAAATGCTGGAGCAAAAGAAAACCAACAGTTAGACTCCGATGAGCCCGACCAGAGACAGAGCATCAGGCACCAACCAGCATTATCTCTCTAATTCTCAATAAGCCTTTACGTTGGAGCCGTCATAGAATCTGAGGCCTGACCCACCGGCGTGCAATTAAAGAGGGAAGCAAAGTTGCCAACCGTGATTGGGTTAACTACCATGCATGCAGTCTGTCGTATAATATCCATGCAGTGCTTAGGATAGGCATGTTTTAGACACAGAATGAAACAGTCAATATATCTATTTATCACATGATGTCGTTGATATGCAGTGGATAACGTCATGTTATAAATATCGTATGACCACACATGTAATAACACTTTGGCGGGAACAAGTAACGTCATGACAGTGCCCATGTCAACCATGCACTTTCTGCAGACTAATTCTCAACTTTAAAGGCGATAAAATCCTATTTGAAATGGTCATTTTACAACCGTGGTAATTTCATATGAAATTTATGAAACTCACCAAAGGCTCGTTTAATAAAATTTCATATGAAATGACCACTTGTGTAAGATCCTCTATATATATATACAAGATGTTAGTTCTATATAAAGAATATGATTTTAAAGTAGAAGTAAAACAAAGATCAGGAATTGATACAATTAACTTACTCCACCCATAAAAGACACCAAAGGGAAAGAAACACAAACATTAAGCGACCAGACCATAATGGAAACCTAAACAAAGGAAGGCCATAAGGACAGTTACTTTCCAACAAAATGGCCATATGGCCATCCAAAACTAAAAGACACAAGTGATACACACAGTAAGTAACAAACAACAACATAAATAAATCGCCACAGAAGAGCCGCCTTGGAACGGTCAGTGGAAGATTTCACTGATTCAAGCCAGAAGCCTTCATCGATGATCCTACGTATTGTCCCCTTGATTATTTCTGAGAGCGACCGGCTGTTATTCTTTTTCATTTCGTATACACTGTGTATAATCAACCATACACTTGCTCGATGGCAATCGGCAGCAGCAACAGCTTTAAATGGTTCAAGGTATCTTCTGGCATCGAACAAGGGCAGCTGAAGCTTATTTGTCTCGTAGACCTTTACTAGAGACTGAAGTATGTCAGTAACACAGATGGTATAGTCCTCATCTTTGCAAGTCTCACATTGTGTAAGTAAGGCAACTTTGGCATGATAACTCTTGATAAACTCATCAGATCCACTCTAGTGAGCAAACTGACCGTAGAGAAAATTGATGATACTATAACACTTTCTATGTGTCTCTGATAATGTGTCTCTTATCCTATTTAGTTCAAACATACAATATGAAACCATCCAACTGCTAGACAAGCGTGAACGACGACACCGTTGTGAACACGACTTTGGAACTACCAACAGTTTTATCTCAGACTGATCTTTATCTCTTTTATTAGAGATTTCAAACGGGGATAAGATATCAACTCTCACCACTAGTCGTTTTATGTTTTATTAGCTCTGTGTGTTGTAAAGTTTCAATATTAGGAGCCAGAAGAGTACCAGTATGACTAGTCCAGTAGAGCACAAGAGAACAATGTTCGCTTTCTTTATCATTCTCAAAATTGAAATCGGGTGTCTTAGCAATCTGAAAAATACCAGTGTTTCTGACAGATGTATATTTATCACAAGGACTCATTTTCTGCTGGTCAGGTTCTAAACTATTACGGCCCAGCTCGTCTACAAAACAGTCGCATTGGGAAATTATTGTTCTGTACACTGCAGTCAGAAACCCATCCTCCAATGCCTCGTTATCAATAATTAACTGATCTGAATAATGAAGCTTCCTGCAGCCATCAAACTCTTCCTCTCTTGTACTTAATACAGTATTACCGTTGTCAAGAACTGCAAGATCATTGAAATCAATAAAGTTTTCTCTACCACGGCGTTTTACACTCTTCAGTCCTCTCCCCATGCTGCCATATGGTTGTAGGTATGACATTGGGAAGTTTGATGCGTGAAGCTCTTTTTTCTTTGTGACCCCTCATTGGTATACCATTTCAAAAGCTTCTCAAGAGCACTTTTCATATCCACAACTTCTGCACTGTCCGGAAATGCTGCCTTGTTAACAATACAGAGTAAAGGGATCAGCGACGACATGTTTTGTTGAGTAATTACTGCAAGTAACAAGAAGAAACAAGATGTGTTTGTGAAACACTGATGCCCCCGGACAATGCATGTTAAATATGAAAGCAGTATCACTAAGCAATCGAAAGATATGGCCAATGTTCAAGTCTTAAAAAGTAGGTCAAGGTCACAAGGTAAAAAATTATTGGATCGTTCGAAAGGTCATGTGACATAGAATACACATGTGAAATATGAAGGCCCTATCACTAACCAATCGAAAGTTATGAACTATGTTCAAGTTTTTCAAAAGTAGGTCAAACGTTAAGGTGAAGGTCACAAGGTCAAACATTATGGTACCACTAAAATGTCTTTTGACAAGCAATGCACATGTGAAATATAAAAGCCATACCACTTACCCATCGAAAGTTATGGCCACTGTCAAAGTTTTTTTAAAAGTAGGTCAAGTGTCAAGGTCACGAGGGCAAAAATTATGGTACCACTAGAAAGGTCTTGTAAAAAAGAAAGCACATATGAAATATGAAAGCCCTATCACTTACCAATAGAAAGTTATGGACTATGTTCAAGTTTTTAAAAAGTAGGTCAAACGTCAAGGTCACGAGGTAAAAATTGATGGTACCATTAGAAAGGTCTTGTGACAAGAAATGCACATGTGAAATATGAAAGCCCTACCACATACCAATCGAAAATTATGGCCAATGTTAAAGTTTTTTTAAAAAGGAGGTCAAATGTCAAGGTCAAGAGGTCAAAAATCATGGTACCACTAGAAAGGTCTTGTGACAAGGAATGCACATGTGAAATATGAAAGCCCTATCACATGTCAATCGAAAGTTATGACCAATGTTAAAGTTTACAAAAATTCAAGGGGAGCTAATTTAGCCAAAAATGACCTCAGAGTTATGGCCTTTGGTCAGGATGTAGCCCTTGTGATGGTTGAAATAGTGTGTGAAGTTTCACCGGGCTAGGTCAAATACTTTTGAAGTTATGATCAAGGTTAAAGTTTTGTAAAAACTTCAAAGGGAGATAACTCAGCCAAAAATGACAACAGAGTTATGGCCCTTGATCAGGGTGTAGCCCTTGTTGTGGTGAATAAGTGTGTGAAGTTTCATCGGGCTAAGTCAAATACTATTGAAGTTATGATCAAGGTTAAAGTTTTTGTGATGGACAGACAGACAAACAAAGAAACAGACAGACAGGGCAAAAACTATGTTCACTGAATCAAAGATTCTCGGGGGCATAAAAACTTATTTAAGCGAAAACATTTAGTGATACACGACTGAGAGCAGCCGAAAAGAATACATTATTTAGTAAGGTGTGCAGTTATGACCTAGATCAGACTCCGCTGCTTTCGCGCATTCTGATCTAAGTCATCTCTGTTCACCATATGTTAACTTTTTTATGAATACTGCATCTCGAGAAACACTGTTTTATGTTTGTTTGAGGTTTGAGGTCCCTCTCGACACTATAAAAGTCAATTTGGAGATGTTGCGTCGGGTCTTTAATATAAATACCCAATATTGAGATGAAGTGATATTTCAAGCCATGTTGCCCAATGAAATCTATAGGGTTTATGAATGGGCAGTCTTTGCCTGGGCAGGCTTAAACCCTCTTAGCGTCTTACCAGTACCCATGTGCGGTCGGTTTCAGCCCTGTGATGAAGCACCATGCAGCCCTTTCTATTCCACCAAGGCCCGCTGTTAAAACGTGTCATCAGTGTTTGAGCTATTGGAGTCACTGCTTCATAACAAAAATGGTAAACGGGTCAGCACTGGTTTAGACGTTGAAGTTTAACTGTATAGAAACATTTGAGCTGCGTCTTCATAACAACGACGGTAAACGAGCTATCAGTGTTTGATCCATTGAAGATTAACTTACAGAAACATTTGAGTCGCGGCTTCATAACAACTATGGTAAACAAGTCATCAGCGTTTGATCCGTTGAAATTTAACTGAATAGAAACAACTGAGTGGCCGATTCATGACAACTATGGAAAAAGAGCACAATTGAGTGGCCGATTCATAACAACTATGGAAAAAGAGCCATCAGTGTTTGATCCATTGAAGATTAACTGTATAGAAACATTTGAGTCGCCGCTTCATAACAACTATGGTAAACGAGTCATCAGTGTTTGATCCGTTGAAATTTAACTGCATAGAAACAATTGAGTGGCCGATTCATAACAACTATGGAAAAAGAGCTATCAGTGTTTGATCCATTGAAGTTTAACTGTATAGAAACATTTGAGTCGCGGCTTCATAACAACTATGGTAAACGAACCATCAGTGTTTGATCCATTGAAGTTTAACTGTATAGAAACATTTGAGCGGCTTTTTCATAACAAATGTGGTAAACGAACCATCAATGTTTGAGTCATTGAAATTTAACTGTATAAAAACATTTGAGTCACGGCTTCATGACAACAATGGAAAAAGAGCTATCAGCGTTTGAGCCATTTAAGTTTAACTGTATAGAAACATTTCAGTCATGGCTTCATAACAACTATGGTGCGCCCCTGCCCATCGGGCTTGAAGAACTAGAGAAAGTGCCAGGGGGCACGTATACCCCCGGCCAGTGCATCCCCTTTTAGTGGAAATGACAATTTGTCTGTAGCAGTGAACCTTTCCATATAACCATTTAGTCCACTGAAAATAACTGTTGCATTTCAACAACAATGAGTATAATGAAAGCAGTTAACACAAAACTTGGACGTAATCAAAATGCCTAAGTCTTAATTATTGACACCTAGCCCCACCCAGGGGATTGACCCAGGAGCTTAGATAGTCCATATGGCAGTTAATACTACAGCTATATCCTGTGCCAAATATGAAGAGAATCTAACACGAGGTTACAGAGATATGAGCAATCAGAAAGGTTTAACACAAAACTTTGACGTAAAAATGGACAAACGGACAAGCAGCCCACCCAAGGGCTTGACCCAGGGGCTTAGATATTCCATATTAAAGGTAATGCTATAGAGCTATCTTTTACCAAATATGAAGAGAATCTAACATGTGGTTACAGAGATACAAGCAATCAAAAAGGTTTAACACAAAACTTTGATGTCAAAGTTTACAAACGGGCTGACAGCTCACCCACCGGTTTGACTCAGGGGCTTAGATATTCTATATGACAGGTAATGCTATAGAGATATTAAGAGAATCTAACATGTTGTTACAGAGATATGGGCAATCAAAAAGGTTTAACACAAAACACTGACGTAAATGTTGATGAAGGGACGGGCAGACTGACGAATGGACAGCCCACCTAGGGACTTGAACCCCCGAGCTTAGATATTCCAAATGAAAGGTAATGCTATAGAGATATCCTGGACCGATTTTGAAGAGAATCCAACATGTGGTTACAAAGATATCAGTAATCAAAAAGGTTTAACACAAAACTTTGACGTAAAAGATGACAAACGGACGGACAGCCCACCTAGGGGCTTGACCCAGTGGTTTAGATATGCCAAATGAAAGGTAATACTATAGAAATATCCTTTGCCAATCATGAAGTGAATCTAACATGTGGTTACAGAGATATCAGCAATGAAAAAGGTTTAACACAAAACTTTGACGTAAAAGTAGATGAACAGACAGACACAGACAGAAAGACAGACAACCCACCCAGGGGCTTGACCCAGGGACTTAGATATTCCATATGAAAGGTAATGGTATAGAGATATCGTTTAGCAAACATGAAGAGAATCTAACATGTGGTTACAGAGATATCAGCAATGAAAAAAGTTGAACACAAAACTTTGACGTAAAAGTACCGGCCCCGATAGCTCAGTTGGTAGAGTGTCCGCTCCGGGGAACGGGAGGTCTCGGGTTCGATCCCGGGCCGCGACACACCAAAGTCGTTAAAAATGGTACTAGCTGCTCCTCGCTTGGCACTCAGATTTACGGGGTAGAGCTAGGACTGGTCGATCCAGTGTCAGGATAATGTGACTGGGTGTGGTATCATGTAATGTGTCTGGGACATGATACTTCAGTGAGGCAGCACTATAAACGTGAGCATTGAGCTCCCTGTCGCAACCAGACACCGTCGTGATATGACTGAAAAATTGTTGAAAGCGACGTTAAACCCGAATTCACACACACACACACACACACACATTGACGTAAAAGTAGATGAACAGACAGATGGACAGACAGCCCACCCAGGGGCTTGACCCAGGGGGCTTAGATATTCATTATGAAAGTTAATGGTATAGAGATATAGTTTACCAAACATGAACAGAATCTAACATGTGGTTACAGAGATATCAGCAATGAAACAGGTTTAATAACCCTTTTATAGAACATAATTAACACAAAACTTTGACGTAAAAGTAGATGAACAGACAGACGGACAGACATACAGCCCACCCAGGAGCTTGGCCCAGGGGCATAGATATTCCATATGAAAGGTAAAGCTATAGAGATATTCTTTACCAAACATGAAGAGAATCTAACATGTGGTTACAGAGATATGAGCTGTCAAAAAGGTTTAACGCAAAACTTTGACGTAAAGGTTGACGAACAGTGGGACAGACGGAAGTACGAGCGAACGAACTAACGAACGAACAAACAGACGAATGGACAGAAAGGCGAAAACTATATACCCTCTGACATACTTCGTATGCCGGGGGTATAAATATATGCTGCATGGTGCTTCCATGCATAGCTGAATCTGACCCACACACGAGTACTGGTAAACCGCTAAGAGGATCTAAGGCTGCCCAGGCAAAGCGGTGTGTTTGACAATCAATGCTTATAAACCCTATTGGTTTCATTGGGCGACAGGGCTTGAGATGTCATTTCATCTCAATGTTGGATAAAAGTCCCACAAAATTGGAAGCAATGTTTCCAAAATGACCTTTACAGTGTTGATGGGGACGTTAAACTTCAAATCAAACAAACAAAACAACTATGGTAAAAGAGCTATCAGTGTTTGATCCATTGAAGTTTAACTGTATAGAAACATTTCAGCCAGGGCTTCATAACAACTATGGTAAACGAACCATCAGTGTTTGAGCCATTGAAGTTTAACTGTACAGAATATTTGAGTTGTGGCTTCATAACACCTATGGTAAAAGAACCAACAGTGTTTGAGCCATTGAAGTTTAACTGTATAGAATATTTGAGTTGCGGCTTCATAACACCTATGGTAAACGAACCATCAGTGTTTGAGCCATTGAAGTTTAACTGTACAGAATATTTGAGCTGTGGCTTCATAACAACTATAGAAAAAGAGCTATCAGTGTTTGAGCCATTGAAGTTTAACTGTACAGAATATCTAAGTTGTGGCTTCATAACAACTATGGTAAAAGAACCATCAGTGTTTGATCCATTGAAGTTTAACTGTATAGAAACATTTCAGCCAGGGCTTCATAACAACTATGGTAAAAGAACCATCAGTTGTTGAGCCATTGAAGTTTAACTGTATCGAATATTTGAGTCGTGGCTTGATAACACCTATGGAAAAAGAGCTATCAGTGTTTGAGCCACTGAAGCTTAACAGTATAGAAACATTTGAGCCGTGGCTTCATAACACCCACAGTAAACGAACCATCAAGTGTTTGAGATATTGAAGTTGAACTGTACAGAAACTTTTGAGCTGCGGCTCCATAACAAATATGGTAAAAGTGTCATCAGTGTTGCAGACATTAAGTTTAACTGTACAGAAACATTTGAGTTGCGGCTTCATAACAACTAAGTTAAACGAGTCAGCACTGGTTAAGACATTGAAGTTTAACTGTATAGAAACATTTGAGTCACGGCTGCATAACAACAATGGTAAAGGAACCATCAATGTTTGAGTCACTGAAGTTTAACTGTATAGAAACATTTAAGTCGCTGCTTCATAACAACGACGGTAAACAAGTCATCAGTGTTTGAGACATTAAAGTTTAATTGTATAGAAAAACATTTGATCTGCGGCTTGATAACAACTATGGAAAAAGAGCCATTAGTGTTTGGGCTATTGAAGTATAACTATATAGAAACAACTGAGTGGCGGCTTCATAACAAATATGGTAAACGTGTCATCAGTGTTTGAGATGCTGAAGTTCAACTTATAGAAACATTTCAGCTAAGGCTTCATAACAACTATGGTAAAGAGCCATCAGTGTTAGATCCATTGAAGTTTAACTGTATAGAAACATTTGAGCGGCGGCTTCATAACAAATATGGTAAATGAACCATCAGTGTTTGAGCAATTCAAGTTCAACTGTATAAAATAGTTGAGTTGCGGCTTCATAACAACTATGTTAAACGAACCATAAGTGTTTGAGACATTGAAATTTAACTGTATTAAATCATTTTGGCTTCAGAACAACTAAGGTAAACGAGTCTGCACTGGTTGAGACAATGAAGTTTAACTGTATAGAAACATTTGAGTCACGGCTGCATAACAGCTATGGTAAATGAGCAGTCAGTGTTTGAAACATTGAAGTTTAACTGTATAGAAACGTTTGAGTCACGGCTTCATAACAACAATGGTAAAAGAACCATCAGTGTTTGATCCACTGAAGTTTAACTGTATAGAAACATTTCAGTTGCCGCTTCATAACAACTACGGTAAAGGAACCATCAGTGTTTGAGACATTGAAGTTTAACTGTATAGAAACATTTGAGTCACGCTTCATAACAACTATGGTAAACGAGTCATCAGTGTTTGAGCTATTGAACTGCATATTAAACTTAAAGTAGAAAAAGTGTCCATAGGACACGGATGCCCCCCGCCAAATGCCATTCATAAAAAATATTACAAATGTACTTCAAATCAATCATAAAATATATGCATCAAGGGCAGATAATCCAAATAAAAATCAAAAATGAGTTCCTTTAAGAGCAATGAAAACATTCATAAGAAAGAAGATGGTTCATACTACGTAGTTTCGGCTAATAAAGCCTCGTCAGTGACCCTGTAATGATCCGGCAAAGAAAGCCAGAGGAAACATACTGCCCTTTTGCGAATTTCGAACAGGCAGTCGATTCAAAGACTGGTATAAATCAAAATGGGGTCCAAATAATTAAAAACCTGTATAGAATATGAGTCTAAACCAATAATTTATTTCTGATTTCTCAGAATATTCACGTTGATCTCAAAGGACCAAAAGTAAAATATAAACTGCACTATGGTTCGATGTACGGGGAGACGTTTTACGGCCGCCACACGGCACAACACCAGCTGCAGTGAAGGCAAATAAAAATCAAAAATGAGTTCCTTTAAGAGCAATGAAAACATTCATAAGAAAGAAGATGGTTCATACTACGTAGTTTCGGCTAATAAAGCCTCGTCAGTGACCCTGTAATGATCCGGCAAAGAAAGCCAGAGGAAACATACTGCCCTTTTGCGAATGTCAAACAGGCAGTCGATTCAAAGACTGGTATAAATCAAAATGGGGTCCAAATAATTAAAAACCTGTATAGAATATGAGTCTAAACCAATAATTTATTTCTGATTTCTCAAAACCCAAAAATGCAAGAGTTGTCTTCCTTGTTCAAGACACATCGTCTCAGTGTGATGAATGCACCTGTGAAGTTTCATGAATATATTCCATACGGTTAAGAAGTTATGGCCCGGACACGGTTTACTATATGGTACTAAGTCAAGGGCAGATAATTCAAAAACCAAAAATGCAAGATTTGTCTTCCTTGTTCATGACACATCGTCTAAGTGTGATGAATGCACCTGTGAAGTTTCATTAATATATTCCATTCGGTTTAGGAGTTATGGCCCGGGCACGTCATACCATTTGACTATATATGGATGTAAGTCAAGGGCAGATAATTCAAAAACTAGACAAGCAGGAGTTGTCTTCCTTGTTCACGACACATCGTTCAAGTATGATGGATGCACCTGTGAAGTTTCATGATTATATTCCATACGGTTTAGGAGTTATGGCCCGGACACGGTTTACTATATGGTACTAAGTCAAGGGCAGATAATTCAAAATCTCAAAATGCAAGAGTTGTCTTCCTTGTTCATAACACATCGTTTCAGTGTGATGAATGCACCTGTGAAGTTTCATGAATATATTCCATATGGTTCAGGAGTTATGACCTGGACACGGTTTACTATATGGTACTAAGTCAAGGGCAGATAATTCAAAAACCAAACATGCAAGAGTTGTCTTCCTTGTTCATAACACATCGTCTAAGTGTGATGAATGCACCTGTGAAGTTTCATGAATATATTCCATACGGTTTAGGAGTTATGGCCCGGACACGACATACCATTTGACTATATATGGATGTAAGTCAAGGGCAGATAATTCAAAAACCTAACAAGCAGGAGTTGTCTTCTTTGTTCATGACACATCGTCCAAGTATGATGGATGCAACTGTGAAGTTTCATGATTATATTCCATACGGTTTAGGAGTTAAGGCCCGGACACGGTTTACTATATGGTACTAAGTCAAGGGTAGATAATTCAAAAACCAAAAATGCAAGAGTTGTCTTCCTTGTTCATGACACATCGTCTCAGTGTGATGAATGCACCTGTGAAGTTTCATGAATATATTCCATACAGTTTAGGAGTTATGGCCCGGACACGATGCCGGGACAGACGAACAAATGGACGGACAGGGGTAAAACTCAATGCCCTTCCGCTATTCTTCCAATAGGCGGGGGCATAATGAAATTTGCCAAGTGGCTTCAGTCAAAATGTGTTTTGTAATGTCAATGGACCTTAATCGAAGTGACCTTGAGCCAAGGTCACAGAATGACCTTGACCTTTAGCATTCACAGACATTCATTTTTTACCTGTTCCCATGTCAGAGACCACAATATTTTCTGAAAAATACATTGTTTTACTCTTTTCCCATTGAAAAGCCTGAGGAACCATATTTGACCTTGGCATAAAATAGGTCAAGGTCATCCTAGGGTCATCATATTTGTAAAATTGTTAGTACTCCAGTCACCCGATGCTACATACCAAGTTTCAAGAAAATCGGCAAAGCAGTTCTGGAGAAGAAGTTTTTACCATATTTGGGCATGGCGGCCATCTTGTTCATGTGATCTAGACCATTCGAACAGACTTTTGTTCCTTCAGTGTCCTTATGCCGCATATAAAAAATAATTGAATTTGCCCAGTGGTTTCAGAGAAAATCTTTTTTGAAATGTCAATGGACCTTTAATTCAAGTGACATTGAGCCAAGATGACCTTGACCTTAAGCATTCATAGACATTCATTTTTTACCTGTTCTCATGTCATAGACCACAATTTTTTTCTGAAAAAAATGCATTGTTTTACCCTTTTCCCATTGAAAAGCCTAAGGAACCAAATTTGACCTTGGCAGAGAATGGAATCTTCCTCCTTATATACAGCATGAGTCCATTTCAAAATTTAGGGTTGTCAGGTTGTGTTTTCTTCAAAATTTATCATGAAAATGGCTGAACTTTTTGCAAATAGTGTAGGCCCTGATCAGACGTCGCATTTTGCCAACAGTTCTTGGCCTGAACTGTTTGCCCTGGCACCCCTTTCGGGGTTTCCGGTACTAAATGGGTTACAGATCTGCGTGTAGCTCTCATAGGGTCTGGAGAGTTTAGACTTGCTGAAACACATAGCCATTTTAAACTCTCAAAAACTCAATGGGTCTCAAAAGACGCCTGTCAAAGAAACAGGGCTTACTTCCGTTTTGGAAACTACATACCTAAGAACAAGAAGTTGGTTACGTCCACCGATGGATAATGTACAGTGGTAGTCCCAAAAACACTAGGCAAAAAGCCAAAACAAAATATAAGAAGACCAAAGACAGTATCAGCACCAACCTCCCCACACCTGGCAACCCCCCCCCCCCCCCCCCCAAAAAAAAAAGACAAAACAAAACATTCAGACTCTAGTTGCGCCAAGGAAAACTAACGTCTTGCGTAGAGTGAAGACACATGATTTCTATGCAATGTCGCATCAACGTGGAGGCAATGTGTTAACGTTGCGTTGACATTGATATGATGTTGCCTATTTGTTTTGTGCACGCTGAATAGAAAGTCGAAATTAAAATAATGGGTAAAGAAGTGCTGTGCATACCGATACTCGTTGTTGAGGAGCCCGCATGGGTAGGAGCGGTCACTTTTTTGTCGTTCTTTATTTTCAATATCCCATGTCTGTTAGTCCTTGTTTTCTCTTTCCATTGGTCTGTGAACATCTGAAATCAATCAGTATATGTACAGGTCATACTTTGTTGATTGTAAATGATGGGATACCAAGTGGGAACTTTACTTCTATGCACCGTCGCATCGACGCCAACGCAATGTGCCAACGTTGCATCAACGCTGATACGGTGTTACGGCGTTGCAGCACACAGGATAGAGAGTCGAAATAAAAAAGGGTAGAGAAGTGGCGCGCATGCGGATCCTCGTTGTTGAGGAACCCGGGTAGGAGCGGTCATTATTTTTTCTCTTTCTTTATATTCAACATCCCATGACTTACTCTTTCCATTTGGTGAGCATCTGAAATCAACCACTACATATACATGTACAGTTCATACTTTGTTGATTGTACATTGTATATGATGGGATACCCAGCGGACACATGACTTCTATGCAATCTCCCATAGACGTCGATGTTTAAGAATATAGGAACTAAAGGGCATACTTTTTTATACTAGAAAAAGTGTCCATAGGACACGGATGCCCCCGCCAGATGTCATTCATAAAAAATATTACAAATGTACTTCAAATCAATCATAAATTACATTAAAATCATAAATGTAGGCGGTAGAGCGATGACAAAGTTTTTCTAAAAATAGCCACAGTGACCTTGACCTTGAGGTCATGACCTTGAAAGTCAAAGCAACTCGAGACATTATCATAAGAAACATTTGTGTGAAGTTCTATTAACATCCATCAATAAATATAGGCACTAGAGCGATGACAAAGTTTTTCTAAAAATAGCCACAGTGACCTTGACCTTGAAAGTTGAAATAGCTCGAGATATTGTCATAAGGAACATTTGTGTGAAGTTATACTGAAATCTGTGAAGAAATGTAAGCGCTAGAGCCATGACAAAGTTTTTCTAAAAATAGCCACAGTGACCTTGACCTTCAAAGTCAAATTCGCTCAAGGTATTGTCATAAGGAACATTTGTGTGAAGTTATATTGAAATCAGTGAAGAAATGTAGTCGCTAGAGCGATGACAAATTTTTCTGAAAATAGCCATTGTGACCTTGACCTTGAAAGTCGAAATGGCTTGAGATATTGTCATAAGGAACATTTGTGTGAAGTTATTTTGAAATCGGCGAAGAAATGTAAGCGCTAGAGTGATGACAAAGTTTTTCTAAAAATAGCCACAGTGACCTTGACCTTGAAAGTTGAACTTACTAGAGATATTGTCATAAGGAACATTTGTGTGAAGTTATATTGAAATCGGTGAAGAAATATAGGCGCTAGAGTGATGACAAATTTTTTCTAAAAATAGCCACAGTGACCTTGACCTTGAAAGTCAAAATCGCACGCGAAATTGTCATAAGGAACATATGTGTGAAGATATATTGAAATCAGTTAAGAAATGTAGGCGCTAGAGCGATGACAAAGTTTTTCTAAAAATAGCCACAGTGACCTTGACCATGAGGTCATGACCTTGAAAGTCGAACTCGCTCGAGATATTGTCATAAGAAACATTTGTGTGAAGTAATATTGAAATCAGTGAAGAAAGGTATGCGCTGAAGCGATGACAAAGTTTTTCTAAAAATAGCCACAGTGACCTTGACCTTGAGGTCATGACCTTGAAAGTCAAACTCGCTCGAGATATTGTCATAAGAAAATTTTGTGTGAAGTTATATTGAAATCAGTGGAGAAATGTAGGCGCTAGAGCGATGACAAAGTTTTTCTAAAAAATAGCCACAGTGACCTTGAGGTCATGACCTTTAAAGTCGAACTCGCTCAAGATATTGTCATAAGAAACATTTGTGTGAAGTTATATTGAAATCAGTGAAGAAATGTAGGCGCTATAGCGATGACAAAGTTTTTCTAAAAATAGCCACAATGACCTTGACCTTGAGGTCATGACCTTGAAAGTCGACCCCGCTCGAGATTTTCTTATAAGGAACATTTTTGTAAAGTTATATTGAAATAGGTGAAGAAATGTAGGCGCTAGAGCGATGACAAAGTTTTTTCTTAAACAAGAGGGCCATGATGGCCCTGGATCGCTCACCTGATCCATAGAGTAATAAGTGGGCCCCGGGGAGGGCCATTATTGACACCAGGGCTATAATGTGCATAATGTTGAGGGAGGTCTAAAAAGGTGAAGGTTCAAACCAAATATAAACAAAGGCTATAACTTGAACAATCTTGGCACAGGTCCAATAGATGAAGCTACACACCAAATATCAAAGACCTGGGCCTTACAGTTTCAGAGAAGATTTTTTAAAGATATACCCTACATAAGCCTATGTAAAACCAAACGGCCCTGGGACGGGGGTATTTTTGGCCTCAGGGCTATAATTTAAACAATCTTGATAGAGGTCCACTAGATGAAGCTTCACACCAAATATCCAAGACCTGGGCCTTGCTGTTTCAGAGAAGAAAATTTTTCAAAGATTATCTCTATAAAAGTCTATGTAAAACCAAAGGGCCCCGGGGCTGGGGCATTTGTGGCCCGAGGACTATAATTTGAACAATATTGGTAGAGGTCCACTAGATGAAGCTCCATACAAAAAATATCAAAGACATGGGCCTTGCAGTTTCAGAGAAGAAGATTTTTAAATATTTCCCTATATAAGTATGTAAAACCAAAGGGTCTCTGGGTGGGGGCATTTTTGGCCCCAGGGCTACAATTTGAACAATCTTGATAGAGGTCCACTAGATGAAATTTCACACCAAATATCAAGACCTACGCCTTGTGGTTTCACAGAAGAAAATTTTTAAAACTTTTCCCTATATAAGTCTATGTAAAACCAAAGGGCCCAAAGGCGGGGCCATTTTTGTCCTAAGGGCAATAATTTGAACTATCTTTGTAGAGGTCCACTAGATGAAGCTTCATACCAAATATCAAAGACCTAGGCCTTGTGGTTTCAGAGAAGAAGATCTTTCAAGATTTTCCCTATAGAAATTAATGTAAAGCCAAAGGGCCCCGGAGCGGGGGCATTTTTGTCCCCAGGGCTATAATTTGAACAATCTTGGTAGGGGTCCACAAGATGAAGTTTCATACCAAATATCAAAGACCTGGGCCTTGCGGTTTCAGAGAAGAAATTTTTTAAAGATTTTCCCTAGCGGGGGCATTTTTGTCCCCAGGGCTATAATTTGAACAATCTTGGTAGGGGTCCACAAGATGAAGCTTCATACCAAATGTCAAAGACCTGGGCCTTGCAGTTTCAGAGAAGAAGATTTTTAAAGATTTTCCCTATATAAGCCAATGTAAAACCAAAGGGCCCTGGGGCGGGGGCATTTTTGGCCCCAGCACTTTAATTTGAACAATCTTGGTAGGGGTCCACTAGATGAAGCTTCATACCAAATATCAAAAACCTGGGCCTTGCAGTTTCAGAGAAGAAGATTTTTAAAGATTTTCCCTATATAAGCCAATGTAAAACCAAAGGGCCCCAGGGCGGGGGCATTTTTGGCCCCAGCACTACAATTTGAACAATCTTGGTAGGGGTCCACAAGATGAAGCTTCATACCAAATATCAAAGACCTGGGCCTTGTGGTTTCAGAGAAGAAGATTTTTTAAGTTTTCGGTAAAAAAATCTATTTCTGGCTCCAGTGACCTAGACATGTAATGGACCGGAACCATTTGAACAACTTTGAAAGGGGACCACCTGAGGATCATTCCTATGAAGTTTGCTCAAAATCCGATCAGTGGTTTAGGAGGAGATGTCGTTTGAAGAAATTGTTTACGCACGGATGACAGACAAAAAGTGATCCTAATATAAAACACAAGAGGGCCATGATGGCCCTGGATCGCTCACCTGATCCATAGAGTAACAAGTGGGCCCCGGGAGGGTCATTATTGACCCAAAGGTTATAATGTGCATAATGTTGAGGGAAGTCTAAAAAGGTGAAGCTTCATACCAAATATCAACAAAGGCTATAATTGTCCACTAGATTAAGCTCCATACCAAATACAGTACAGTCTTAGAAATCTTATTATCCCTCACGATCGTGCATGAACGAGAAAAGGATTACGCTTCGCGCACAACCCTCGCAAAACCCACGCTAGTTCCACGCTTGATCCACGCTTATTTCACGATTGTCCACGCTCGTATCTCGCAACCATCGCGATCCACGGAAAGCCTTCACGCTACACGCTTAGGTCCACGTTGGCCCACGCTACTCTCGCGCATCAATTTTTATCGAAATACATGTACATGTATAGGTTTTTGTTCATTAAATTACAACCCATTGGAATAAAAATAAAAAAAACAACATTATGAATGGTTAAGTACCGTAAATTACGACTAAATGACCCGGTGAAACAAAGCATGAAATGATTATAGTGCTTCTGTGACTATGAAGAAAGAGATAGTGTTCGGTTTCCTTAAATTGGCAATTAAATTGGCAATCAAACATACATGTAGCTATCCGTAGTATTATTTACTCTCCACTTACGTAACAAACAAGTATGCTTAAGCTGCAGATAATTACATGTATGATTGATTGGCCTGGTCAAACAAAATATCGCCCAAAGAAATTTAACACCAACTGACCCGGTGAAACAAAGCATGAAATAATTACAGAATTAGGTTTTAAATGGTCCGAGACGATGAAGAAGATCGCGATGAGGCGAAATCCATGCTAAAGTTACGCGGAGTGTATTTAATTATTACCTGTGTGTACAACTGATAATTAATTATGAAAAAAAAAGAAGAAGAAAAAAAAAAGAAAAAGAAATAATAATGAAAGTTATTGGAAATGAAAAAGAGAAAAGGTTTAAAACAAACACGGTTGCATGGCGCAGTGTATCAGTGTTGAAGAATTTATCTTTTATATGCTCATGTGTTTTCCAGGTCCGTTTTCTGTATACAAAAAAAAGACGATTTTTTTTCGATGTTTTGTCTTTGTGTATGTGTGTGTGTCTGCGTGTGTGACATTAAAGATGTTTTGTCTTCCGATGTTTGGTCGCGTGTTGTTTTGATGTTTCTATGTGATGTCGCATTAGATGTTTTGAAGTTTCCATGTTTTTTTTATTTGCCTTTCGATCAAAATTCGGACACCCGTCTTGGACATTGGTCGACCGACCGACGGACAAACAGATGGGCACAGACAGACAAGATAGACCAGCGGACAGACATACAGATAGAGTTTAGAAAATGCAAGATTGCATCACGTAAGCACTCCTAAATTGACCCATCTTTTTTGGTAGGTGTAGTGTGGTAATATGGCTCTTTCAAGATGTTGATCGTTAATCAAAGGTGGGCGAAACTTAGCATGTTTTCACTTCCCTCTTTTGATTCCTCAGATGAGACTGCGCGAATGCACAGGCTGGTCCAGATGAGGCTGAGCGGGTGCACAGGCTGTGAGGTCTTTACTGCTCGAGAAGCCTCCGTGGTGTAGTGGTTATACTACTCGCCTTGTAAATCAGGGATCGCAGGATCGATCCCGGGCTTCTCCAAACTTTCGGATGTGTCTTTAAACCGCGGTCCCGTCTCCGTATGACCTTAGCTGTTGGTGAGACGTAAAGCTGAAAGACTCACTTTACTGCTCGTTCAGGACTTACTGCCATGCGCTGGCTCAAACTACAGTTAGCGAGGCGATTCCATTTTTTGTAGTGTTTGTTCGTCGCTGCGATACATGAAAACGTATCTGTGACGTGACCAGCGTTATTTGCGTAAACAGTTCAGATCCCAATCTGAATGCCCGATGATTGTCTCTGATCAGACCTCGCGGTTGTGCAGGCTGATCAACTCTTGTCAGGCTCCAATCTGAGTCTTTACCGGTCACGCGAATCTTATTGTATTTGGCTGGCGCTCGCTCGAACTTTGCTTCGTGTTTAACGAGGCGATTCCATTATTTATAATAACAATCATGACATTTATATATGTAGCATAACTTGTAATAACTCCTGTTTTCGTGTGTGCGTGTTTTTTGTGTTTTTTTTTAAACCGTGTAGATCATGATCAGATGCCTACAAAACGGAAATGCTTTTCAAACTGCGCATACGGAAAGGCTGATCTACGCTGGTTAGGCAGGATTTGAAGGTTAATCTTGAGTTTTTGCAGGTCGTGCAAGCACTGGGTCTGATGGGTTAAAGTGACGTTCACAAGAATGATCAGCCATGACTTTAGCATACATAATTACGCCCCGCCCATCGGGGCTTGAAGAAATAGATGGGCTACGCAGAGCTGAAACCGACCGCAAACGAGTACTTGCTTGTTTATAATGGCCAAATCGAAATCGTTCTTGGGCACATAGCAAATTGTTCCCAAAGCTCTAGATATCTATATACACAACAACCTCTTGGCCCCCGCCCATCGGGGCTAAAGAAATAAATGGGCTGCATGATGCTTCCACGCAGAGCTGTATCCGACCGCACACGGAAACTGGTAAACCACTTAGAGGATCTAAGCCTGCCCAGGCAAAGCGGTGCGAGAAGGACCGTCCATGATTATAAACCCTAATGGTTTCATTGGGCGCCAGGGCTTGAGATGTCATTTCATCTCAATGTCGGATAAGAGTCCCACAAAATTGGATGCAACGTCTCATAAATGACCTATACAGTGTTGACGGGGACGTTAATCCTCAAATCAAACAAACAAACAAAACATACATAATTTTTGTTATTTGCGTAAACAGTTCAGTTCCTTATCCGAGTATCAGACGAGGTTTTCGTCGACTGATCAGTCAGAACTTTCTCGCTACACAGCTATCTTTATCACCTCACCGAGGCTTTTTGCAAAAAGTTCAGCCTTTTTCCTAAGTTTTACCGTCCAAGTTCGGTCACCATAGGCTAAGACATTACGAAAACACGCCTATTGAAATACATCGGTAAAATTTTACCACCCAAAACGGAATTTTTCAGATAAAAATCCTGATAATTTTCATATTTCTGCTCAAAACATAGATTGTGGGTACTCGTTAGCACAACCTCGGCGAGGCGGTTGTAACGGGTACCCACTATCTAATGCATCTATATAAGAACATAAAGATTAACCCCTGTAAACCCCAGCTTCGCTATATAAAAGTGGGATTGAAGGGGGTCATAACTATATAGGCATGCATTTTTGCGTGATGAATAAAAAAGTAGTTGCATTCACAAGGTTTGTGACAGTTTGATGGACGGACGAACGGACGGACGAACACCAGTGACGAAAATAATATACCCCCAAAAACCAATAACCAGTGACACCACCCAATGAATCGCATACCCTTTAGCTGAAAAATAAAATGTCGTAGCCGGAGCTGACTGGTTTTGGCCGTCGGTCTCATGTTCAGCATGTTTTAAAACAAACCATTGAGATCGTACATTAGCTAGCGCTCGACATGAGCAAAGACCCAGAATAACATGCACTGTCAAAAGTAAGTGTTTTCGCTAATTTCACCATAGATAGAAATGCGGCCACTTGTGACGGACGGACGAACAACAATGACGAAAATAATATACCCATGTTTTTTTCTTCAAAAAAAAAAAAAAAAACCGGGTATATTAAAATCAACAGCATACCCCTATTTTAATCAGTAGACTCGACCAATGAATCGTATACCTTTTTCACTGAAAATAAATGTCGCAACCGGCCTCATGTTCAGCATATTTTAAAACAAACCACTGAGATCGTACATAAGTTAGCGCTCGACATAAAACCCGTGCTACTACAAAGACCCAGAAGGCCCCCGCCCATCGGGGCTTGAAGAAATATATGCGCTGCATGATGCTTCCACACAGAGCTGAAACCGACCCGCACACGAGTACTGGTAAACCGCTCATGCAAAGCGGTGCGAGCCGGCCCGTCCATGCATATAAACCCTATTGGTTTCATTGGGCAACAGGGCTTGAGATGTCATTTCATCTCATTGTCGGGTAAAATACAAAGTCCCACAAAATTGGAAGCGACGTCTTCAAAATGACCTTTACATTGTTCAAGGAGACGTTAAACCTTTATCAAACTAACAAACAAAACAAAGACCCAGAATAACATGCATTGTCAAAGGTAAGTGTATCATTTCACCATGGGTAGAACTGCGGCCACTTGTGATGGCTGAATATTGACCAGACTGCATGGATGCGCACGCCAACCTGGAAAACCGTCCACGAAAGGTGGGTGCGTGTGTTATTTCAGCGACTTCCAGTGTATTCATAGGCGAAAGGCTCATAGACATATTACGCATGTGCGTAAAGTAAAAAAATACTTGTCTTTCGGGAGCAAATTCTTTCCGTCAAGAGTAGCATCCCATCTCGGAAAAGGTTTTTATTATTACACAGCACCACAGAAGTTTTAGGTAGATTGACAATCGACCAAAAGTTACGAAGTGCAGAAGCTTTACGATACTAATTCTAAATGATTGTCACTAATTTGTATGAAATCCAGGTTTGAGACGCCAAGTTCTGCAACGGAAGGTCAGGTGGTTTTTCTCCGTGTACTCCGGTTTTCGCCCACCTATGATTAACGATCGGCTCGATATGAGTGAAATAATCTTGAAAGGGCCGTAAAACCCAAACCAAAAAAAAAAAAAAACAAGAGGGCCATGATGGCCCTGGATCGCTCACCTGATCCATAGTGTAACAAGTGGGCCCCAGAGAGGGCCATTATTGGCCCCAGGGCTTTAATGTACATAATGTTGAGGGAGGTCTTAAAGGTGAAGCTTCATACCAAACATCAACAAAGGCTAAAATTTGAACAATCTTGTCAAAGGTCCACTAGATGAAGCTACACATCAAATATCAAAGACCTGGGCCTAGCGGTTTCAGAGAAGAAGATTTTTAAAGATTTTGCCTATATAAGCCTACGTAAAATCAAAGGGCCCCGGGACAGGGGCATTTTTTGCCCCAGCACTATAGTTTGAACAATCTTGGTAGGGGTCCACTAGATGAAGCTTCATACCAAATATCAAAGTTCTGGGCCTTGTGGTTTCAGAGAAGAAGATTTTTAAAGATTTTCCCTATATAAGCCTATGTAAAACCAAAGGGCCCCGTGGCAGGGGGGGATTTTTTGTCCCAGCACTATAATTTGAACAATCTTGGTAGGGGTCCACTAGACGAAGCTTCATACCAAATATCAAAGTCCTGGGCCTTGTGGTTTCAGAGAAGAAGATTTTTAAAGATTTTCCCTATATAAGCCTATGTAAAACCAAAGGGCCCCGGGGCAGGGGCATTTTTGGCCCCAGCACTAAAATTGGAACAATCTTGGTAGGGGTCCACTAGATGAAGCTTCATACCAAATATCAAAGTCCTGGGCCTTGTGGTTTTAGAGAAGAAAATTTTTAAAGATTTTCCCTATATAAGCCTATGTAAAACCAAAGGGCCCCGTGGCGGGGGCATTTTTGGCCCCAGCACTATAATTTGAACAATCTTGGTAGGGGTCCACTAGATGAAGCTTCATACCAAATATATAAGACCTGGGCCTTGTGGTTTCAGAGAAGAAGATTTTTAAAAATTTTTACTATATAAGCCAATGTAAAAGCAAAGGGCCCCGTGGCGGGGGCATTTTTGTCCCAGCACTAAAATTTGAACAATCTTGGTAGGGGTCCACTAGATGAAGCTTCATACCAAATATCAAAGTCCTGGGCCTTGTGGTTTCAGAAAAGAAAATTTTTAAAGATTTTCCCTATATAAGCCCATGTAAAACCAAAGGGCCCCGTGGCGGGGGCATTTTTTGTCCCAGCACTAAAATTTGAACAATCTTGGTAGGGGTCCACTAGATGAAGCTTCATACCAAATATCAAAGACCTGGGCCTTGTGGTTTCAGAGAAGAAGATTTTTTAAGATTTTCCCTATATAAGCCTATGTAAAACCAAAGGGCCCCGGGGCGGGGGCATTTTTGGCCCCAGCACTGTAATTTGAACAATCTTGGTAGGGGTCAACTAGATGAAGCTTCATACCAAATATCAAAGACCTGGGCCTTGTGGTTTCAGAGAAGAAGATTTTTAAAGATTTTCCCTATATAAGCCAATGTAAAACCAAAGGGCCCCGTGGCGGGGGCATTTTTTGTCCCAGCACTATAATTTGAACAATCTTGGTAGGGGTCCACTAGATGAAGCTTCATACCAAATATCAAAGTCCTGGGCCTTGTGGTTTCAGAGTAGAAGATTTTTGAAGATTTTCCCTATATAAGCCTATGTAAAACCAAAGGGCCCTGGGGCGGGGCATTTTTGGCCCCAGCACTATAATTTGAACAATCTTGGTAGGGGTCCACTAGATGAAGCTTCATACCAAATATCAAAGACCTGGGCCTTGTGGTTTCAGAGAAGAAGATTTTTAAAGATTTTCCCTATATAAGCTAATGTAAAACCAAAGGGCCCCGTGGCGGGGGCATTTTTCGTCCCAGCACTCAAATTTGAACAATCTTGGTAGGGGTCCACTAGATGAAGCTTCATACCAAATATCAAAGTCCTGGGCCTTGTGGTTTCAGAGAAGAAGATTTTTAAAGATTTTCCCTATATAAGCCTATGTAAAACCAAAGGGCCCCCGTGCGGGGGCATTTTTGGCCCCAGCACTATAATTTGAACAATCTTGGTAGGGGTCCACTAGATGAAGCTTCATACCAAATAACAAAGACCTGGGCCTTGTGGTTTCAGAGAAGAAGATTTTTTAAGTTTTTGGTGAAAAAAATCTGTTTTTGGCTCCTGTGACCTAGATGTGCAACGGACCGGAACCATTTGACCCATATTCAAACTTGACCGAGATATTGTCATGATGATCATTCTGAGCAAGTTTGATTAAGATTGGACCAAAATTGTGGCCCCTAGGGTGTTCACAAGGTTTTTATATGATTTGACCCGCTGACCTACTTTTTAACCCGATATGACCCATATTCGAACTGGACTGAAATTTTGTCACAATGGTCATTCTGAGCAAGTTTCATGATAATTGGACCAAAACAGTGGCCTTCAGAGTGTTCACAAGGTTTTTCTATGATTTGACCTACTGACCTACTTTTTGACCGGACATGACCCATATTCGAACTTGACCAAGATATTGTCATGATGATCATTCTGAGCAAGTTTGATTATGATTGGACCAAAATTGTGGCCTCTAGGGTGTTCACAAGGTTTTTCTATGATTTGACCCGCTGACCTACTTTTTAAGCCGACATGATCCATATTCAAACTTCACTAAAATATTGTCACAATGATCATTCTGAGCAAGTTTGATGATGATTGGACCAAAACTGTGCCCTCTAGAGTGTTCACAAGGTTTTTCTATGATTTGACCTACTGACCTACTTTTTCACCCGACATGACCCATATTCGAACTTGACCGAGATATTGTCATGATGATCATTCTGAGCAAGTTTGATGATGATTGGACCAAAACTGTGGCCTCTAGTTTGTTCACAAGAAAAAGTTTACGCACGACGGACGACGGACGACGGACGACGCACGACGACGCCGGACATCTTACGGTCACAAAAGCTCACCATGACCTTCGGTCAGGTGAGCTAAAAATGAAATCCAGGTAACGGTTTATTAAAGCCGCGCTGTTCGTATCAGTGAGGCCAGAGTAGTGTGTAAAGGTTTACCTGTAGAATCGATCTGGGGCCAGTTTCATCAATAAACATCGTACGATTAATCTTAAATTGTTCTTACGCACTTTTTAAAGAACTGCGTACGTCAGTTTCATCAAAACATCGCAAAGTGTTCGTACGAGCTAAAGTTGCGTTTCACTAATATATGTCGCATTTTTGAATATGCTCTTAAACGGGGCCACAAATTGGCACATGCGTGATCACGTGCCGTCTTGAAATAGCTGTGTAAAGTAGACAATACGTTTTAAAATTATTGTTCCAGTGAATCTAGATGTATATTCAGTACAAACAACGTTGAATCAACGTTGATTCTTCGTTGTTTCAAACTTTGTTTCCATTTATTTTTGTAATATACAGATAATCATTATCTCTGTACCACTGGAGTTGGTTTGTTTTGTGGAAGTCGTGACGTCAGACTAGCATTGATTTAACGTAGTCATAATGACCCTTTCACAAGCGTGTTTGTCAGTAAATGTGGGGGGGGGGGGTGTGGGGTTGGGTCTTCAGCATGATGGCACCACGCGTATTGCTGAGTTTATAATATTAGATAACATATGAGACTTCGCTTAGCATTTTAATACCTTTTCACGCTCAGTTTAATAAATTCAGTAATGCAAGAGCATACAACTTAAAATGCAGTTTATACACGATTTTAACACAAAACGTCAATACATGACTTTGTTTAATAAGGATCCGCATATAACGTTACGTGACGTAGCCTCTGTAAGTGTTCGTATTGAACGTATATCAGTTTTCAGCTCCGATTTATTGTTGGCAATGGTCTGCAGCAAATATATTTTCATTGATTGTTCGTCTGTCAGGCCGTCCAGCCTTTCAATGAAAACTAAAATCAGTTCGTTTGCAACATAGATTCTACAGCATGACTGATTTTAAATTACAAAGAACCTTTTCTATAGCTACATGCATACACAATTATACAATCGCCTGCACATAGACGAAATGACAGTACGCAGGACCATGATCCACCCGCGCCGTCGACATTAAAGGTTTTCGTACATACGAGCGTACGCACATGTACGTACGTTATGATGGAATTGTGATGGTATGTATAGGTCAAAATGTATATTCAGCAATACACTGGCCCTTACCTATGACCTCTTGGCCAAGGCATGGACTTAGAAAACATTAAATGTTGAAATTATTTAAGAGCTCGTATTTTTAAAATCATATAATGGATTTGGTTCATATTTGGTACGACGATAGATAAACATCTAAAGTTTATTCAGCATACCCACACCAATGCCCATGACCTCAATGTAAAGGTCACGGACTCATAATTTTCAACAAAAATCACGCCCATGCCCATGACCTCAAGGTCAAAGTCAGAGACTCAGAATTTTTTAATGTCCAGAGCTCACATTTCTCAACCAATTTAATGAATTTAGTTTGTATTTGGTATGGCGAAAGATACGGGTCGTTTTGCCCGGTTACTTTTCGTCCAAATCTGATTAATGATTGGCTCGAAATAAAAGAATTAATCTTGAAAGGGCCGTAAAACCAAAACTCAAGGTCAGTGTCATAGACTTACGAGGCCTTCATGCGGACTGAACAAATCAATGGTCTAAATCGCGACGGAAGTTAGGGCGAGGATTGTGGCCACGTAAAATCGATTTAAGCCCCCCCCCCCCCCCCACCCACCCCCAGTGGAATTCTTAGTTTATACTAATTTATTTTAGTTCGATTGCGATGGAAGCTGCAAGCTTACTTAATCGCTCTCGAACACTCATTCCGGATGTTTTCACGCGCGCGAGAGAGAGGCAGTGACTATTACACCACTGCTACCCATTTACACATGGGTGGAGTGAGGCAGTGTCATTACGTGTCTTGCCTAAGGACACACCTCGATACCGGGTGCCGGATTCGAACGCACAACATCTCGATCATGAGTCGAACGCGTTAACCACTGCGCTATCGAGGCTGACCCTAATGGAAACTTCACTAGCGGAAAGCCAAGGCGGTTCTTCTGCCGTGGTTTATTTTTGTTATGGTGTGTCTTTGAGTGGGTGAATCGCTTATATTATTTTGCTTTGAATAGACAATTGGCCATTTTGTGGGAAGGTAACTGTCCTTTTGGCTTTCCGCTAGTGATGTTTCCATTAGGGTCTAGTTGTTTCATGTTTGTGTTTCTTTCCCTTGGTATCTCTGATGGGAGCTGTGTGTTAATTGTATCGATTCCTGATCATTGCCTTCACTTCTATTTACTAATTTATTTTTTATGGATTTGGTTCATATCTGGATAATGATACACACTTTTTCCAAGATTTAAACGACATTACCCACACCTGCGCCGATGTTCTCAAGGATAGTTTTCCAGCCGAGCAATGCGGTCTTTGTTTGTTTTGGGGGTGGGGGTGGGTGGGGGTTGGTTGGTTGTGTGTGTTGGGGGGCATGCTTTTTTGGTGAGGATGGTCCCTGGGCGGGCGCATCTCTGTCGTATTCACAATTCTAGTTTTATGGGTCGATTTGAGGTACACTGAGTCTTCATTTTAATCAAAAGTCTAATCGCAGATTGTGGGTAATCGTTAGAACTACTTGAACGCGTTGGTTCTTTTGTTTGCATTGGGATTTTAAGCCCCCGCCAACCGTTGGTACAATGTACATGTACATAGGTCATTTTGGAGACGCTGCTTTCGATTTTGTGGGACTTTGAGGTGAAGTGAAATTATAAACCCTACCGACAGGGTTTAAGGAGCGTTCCCACTCGCACCACTTTTCTTGGGCAGGCTTTCACATTCTAAGCTGTTAACCAGTAATCAAGTTTGGTCGGTTTTAGCTCTGCACGGAAGCACTATGTCACCAAGAATCGAATGTCGAAAGCCAGCCTCGGTTCTAGGTTATACCATGAAATATAAATTGTGGATACTCGTAAGCACAACAACCACAAAGATGCGCTTCTAACGAGTGTCCCCCATCTCTATTAAAACAAAACAAAACACACACACACAAAAAAAAAAACAGAAAAAAAATCTAAGAAAACCCCAAACCCGAACTCAAACTAAAGATTATAACAAAGGGGTCAGTTTCGAGGGGTCTTCATAGCATATGCTGATATAAGTAATGGTCGTGATCTTCGAAGGTAAGCGAAATGACTTGTTACTTACGTAAGTCAAGAGTTTTTATAACCTCTTCTTACGCTATGTCCGTGACATGTCCAAAGTTAAGACGAAAATTTCAATGTGCGATGTCTAAATATTCATCTCAGAAATACGACAAAATGTGCGAACATCGCAGATCTCGAACATTTGATGAAACAGGATTTTTGTCGTAAGAACTTCGTACGATCTTTTTAAGACGAAAATACGTCGCACATGCTTTGATGAAACTGGCCCCAGGTCTGGAAATGGCAAACATGGTAGATCCCGGTCAGACGCCAAATAAAGGGCCTCTGATTAGAGTCTGCATTGTTTAGAGTTAAGGCATTTAAGGGATTAACGAACAAATGTCTGAGCTCCCATCCAGGGCCATTTTCCCAGCCTACACTCAGACAATCATTTATGCCTCGATTAAACCATCTTATTGTAATGCTGTTTTAATTATTTCTCCATTTGTTTGAATTGGAGTTTAACGGCCCAGTCAACACTATTTTAGGTCATTTTTGAGCCGGTCAGTTGACCTATCCACACTTTCCGGGACAGGCTTATACGTGTAAGCGGTTAACCAGTACAGTACACATTATTTCTCCAGAAACTGACAGCTGCCCTTCTTGAATCAGCGGAAGGGAGAGAATGACCGTAGAAAAGATTTCATGATCAATCTCCACGAAAGAATGTTGCCGACCCCGGCAGGAATCGAACCCGCGTCCTCCTGATCACCAGTCAGATGCGCATCCGACCGAGCTACCGAGGCCGGTGTCATTATTTCGCCATTAACCCATTTCAGACTGGAAACCCCTAAACGGGTAGCCTGGCAAACAGTGCAGGCCCAGATCAGACGCCACAGAACGCGGCGTCTAATCAGGGCCTACACTGTTTGCAAAAAGTTCAGCCTTTTTCCTAATCAATTTTGAAGAAAACACAACCTGACATCCCTAAATTTTTAAATGGACTCCTGCCATATATAAGCTGGAAGGTTCCATTTGGTACAATTCTTTAAACCGAGGTCCCGTCTCCGTATGACCTTAGCTGTTGGCGGGACGTAAAACTAAAACTCACTCATTCCATTTGGTACAAAAAGGGTTAAACATCCCTCGCTTCTCGTGAACAACCAGTGTGACAGATTGCTTTTTTCCATGCGCTGTCTCCGACTGAGCACATGATTCCCACGATTTACCGCAGTTCGTCATGTAAGCACGTGCAGTTTTACCACACTACGTCATAATAGTGAGCACGCGCACAGTTATTGCGTGTGAAAAGGCACTTACAAGAACATAATCGCTCGTTTGAGAATTGATCTGTGCTGTCTGATCAGAGCATTTGCTGTTCCTGTGAGCATTCTGATCTCTGGGCTATTCAAAGAGCAACAAGTGAAGACTTTGACCAAAGTGGATGCATAGACTGGGGAACAGGTAATTCGATAAGACGTGTAACCATTGAAGACTCAGATCAGCCTGCGCATCCGTGCAGTCTGATCAGAGCCTTTGCTATTCGAATAAGCCTACTATGTGGACTATTCAAAGAGCAACAAGCGAAGACTGGACATGTTGTCTAAATGCGCATGCTGATCTGATACTTCTGTAATAGAAAAAAGTCTTTGTCGTGCGCCGGCTCATGTACAAGGAAAATGTATAAGAATGCGGTCTACATATGTGTCTGTTTTAGTTTTTCGTCCCACCAACAGCTAGCGAATGTCATACAGAGCCGGGTCCTCGGTTAAAAGACTCATCCGAAAGTCTGGAGAGGCCCGGGATTGATCCGACAATCCCTGGTTTATGAGGCGAGTTACGTAACAACTATACACCGGCTATTATAATTTATTCCTCAATGACAGATTTCATGTAAAGGAGTCCGTTAACTGACTACAGATAAAGGTATGTAATGTGTGTGTGTGTGTGTGTGTGTGTGTGTGTGTGTGTGTGTGTGTGTGTGTGTGTGTGTGTGTGTGTGTGTGTGTGTGTGTGTGAATTCGGGTTTAACGTCGCTTTCAACAATTTTTCAGTCATATCACGACGGTGTCTGGTTGCGACAGGGAGCTCAATGCTCACGTTTATAGTGCTGCCTCACTGCAGTATCATGCCCCAGACACATTACATGATACCACACCCAGTCACATTATCCTGACACTGGATCGACCAGTCCTAGCTCTACCCCGTAAATCTGAGTGCCAAACGAGGAGCAGCTAGTACCATTTTTTAACGACTTTGGTATGTCGCGGCCCGGGATCGAACCCGAGACCTCCCGTTCCCCGGAGCGGACACTCTACCAACTGAGCTATCGGGGCCGGTAAAGGTATGTAATAGTGACAAATCATTATTATTTTAAATTTCTTTACACCTATTTCATGCGGCGTCTGATCTGGGTCTTCAAACCCGACAACAGGATTCCAGTATATATATATATATATATATATATATAGATAAATGAATTAGCGCACAAAAATCGGTCGCACCGCAACCGGGACTCGAACCACGGATCTCCTGCATTCCGGGCAGACGTGCTAACCATTACACCACCGCGGCCTTCCGACATTGTACGCCAATTTTAACATTTATAAACCTTTAACGTCATTAGCGCTATTTAGAGACCTTTCATTTACCGCCATAGGCGACCCTATCATTTTCGGTTCTTTTTTTAACCTACGGACGGCGGCCATTTTATTCTATCTTTTTATTTATTTATTAGATTTACAAATGTTCTACTGTATCGGAGTAAGTATATGAAAATCAAAGTAAAGCACGATACAGGCAATTAAATAGATAAATGAATTAGCGCACAAAAATCGGTCGCACCGCAACCGGGACTCGAACCACGGATCTCCTGCATTCCGGGCAGACGTGCTAACCATTACACCACCGCGGCCTTCCGACATTGTACGCCAATTTTAACATTTATAAACCTTTAACGTCATTAGCGCTATTTAGAGACCTTTCATTTACCGCCATAGGCGACCCTATCATTTTCGGTTCTTTTTTTAACCTACGGACGGCGGCCATTTTATTCTATCTTTTTATTTATTTATTAGATTTACAAATGTTCTACTGTATCGGAGTAAGTATATGAAAATCAAAGTAAAGCACGATACAGGCAATTAAATAGATAAATGAATTAGCGCACAAAAATCGGTCGCACCGCAACCGGGACTCGAACCACGGATCTCCTGCATTCCGGGCAGACGTGCTAACCATTACACCACCGCGGCCTTCCGACATTGTACGCCAATTTTAACATTTATAAACCTTTAACGTCATTAGCGCTATTTAGAGACCTTTCATTTACCGCCATAGGCGACCCTATCATTTTCGGTTCTTTTTTTAACCTACGGACGGCGGCCATTTTATTCTATCTTTTTATTTATTTATTAGATTTACAAATGTTCTACTGTATCGGAGTAAGTATATGAAAATCAAAGTAAAGCACGATACAGGCAATTAAATAGATAAATGAATTAGCGCACAAAAATCGGTCGCACCGCAACCGGGACTCGAACCACGGATCTCCTGCATTCCGGGCAGACGTGCTAACCATTACACCACCGCGGCCTTCCGACATTGTACGCCAATTTTAACATTTATAAACCTTTAACGTCATTAGCGCTATTTAGAGACCTTTCATTTACCGCCATAGGCGACCCTATCATTTTCGGTTCTTTTTTTAACCTACGGACGGCGGCCATTTTATTCTATCTTTTTATTTATTTATTAGATTTACAAATGTTCTACTGTATCGGAGTAAGTATATGAAAATCAAAGTAAAGCACGATACAGGCAATTAAATAGATAAATGAATTAGCGCACAAAAATCGGTCGCACCGCAACCGGGACTCGAACCACGGATCTCCTGCATTCCGGGCAGACGTGCTAACCATTACACCACCGCGGCCTTCCGACATTGTACGCCAATTTTAACATTTATAAACCTTTAACGTCATTAGCGCTATTTAGAGACCTTTCATTTACCGCCATAGGCGACCCTATCATTTTCGGTTCTTTTTTTAACCTACGGACGGCGGCCATTTTATTCTATCTTTTTATTTATTTATTAGATTTACAAATGTTCTACTGTATCGGAGTAAGTATATGAAAATCAAAGTAAAGCACGATACAGGCAATTAAATGACGTTAAAGGTTTATAAATGTTAAAATTGGCGTACAATGTCGGAAGGCCGCGGTGGTGTAATGGTTAGCACGTCTGCCCGGAATGCAGGAGATCCGTGGTTCGAGTCCCGGTTGCGGTGCGACCGATTTTTGTGCGCTAATTCATTTATCTATTTAATTGCCTGTATCGTGCTTTACTTTGATTTATATATATATATATATATATATATATATATGTATATATGTATATATATATATATACACACACACACACACTTTACACAAGTTTGCATTTGTCACCCCGTGCACAAATGAAAGAGCAAATATTGAGGCTAAGATTACTGACCAGACACGTGGCTTGATGGAGCAACGTCGTCTTCTAGATACACAGGCGCCGGGCAACACCATCAGTCAAAGGATGAAGACATGATTTCATGTGAACCAAATTGATAGAAGAACAGTAGAGCACATGGAGACGGAGAGGATTGCTCATCCCCATGGCCAGGAACAGCAGAGGATATGGAGGGGATTTCTAATCCCCATGGCCAAGAACAGTAGAGCCCATGGAGTGGACATGGAGTGGATTTCTAATCCCCATGGCTAGGTAAAGCAGAGGACATGGAGTGGATTTCTATTCCCCATGGCCAAGAACAGTAGAGCACATGGAGTGTATTTCTAATCCCCATGACTAGGAAGTTAGAAACAGAAAAAGACATGGAGTGGATTTCTCATCCCCATGGCTAGGTACAGCAGAGGACATGGAGTGGATTTCTATTCCCCATGGCCAAGAACAGTAGAGCACATGGAGTGGATTTCTAATCCCCATGACTAGGAAGTTAGAAACAGAAAAAGACATGGAGTGGATTTCTCATCCCCATGGCCAGGAACAGAAGAGGACATGGAGTGGGTTTCTAATACCCATGGCCAGGAACAGTAGAGACTAGTGGTCCGGCTGAGTATTTGTCATCTTCTAGAAACACAGGCTCTGGTTGACACCAGCAGTAAAAATGGGAGGACAGTTTCACGTGAAAAAGTAGTCTTTGGCCTCTCCTAGAAAAGATAAGAATGAACTTGATAAGAGAAAAAAAGATAGGCCTCATGCCAGTGAATATGATTCCTACAGTTGTAAAAGATACTCATGGTCAACATCACATGGTAGGAAGTGCGAAGGGTCAAGAAGGTTGCTGTCATCGACCAGAAGGCAAACCAGACCAAGGTCAAACTCCAGGGGTTAAAGGTCAAGACCACCCACAAGAGGCAGATTAAGCCAAGATTGGAATGTAGAAGGCATGGGAGCTCAAGCTCACCTTCAGGAAGACGGGAATTGTCAAGGTCACCTAGGAGACAAGGAAGGTTAAGCCCACCTTTAAGAAGACATGGATTGCCAATGTCACCTTCTAGAGGGCATGAAAGGTCAAGATCGCCTTCAAGATGGCATGTTGTGAGGAAATCACTTTCAAGGAGGTCAATGACTCGTTGTCAAGGTCACATTCAAGAAGGTATGGAAAGTCATGATCGCTTCAAGAAGGCATGGAATGTCAAGGTTTTGTAGAAGGCACGACAGGTTAAGGACTCTTCAAGAAGGCCAAGGTCACCATCAAGAAGGTTTGACAGGTTAAGGTCACCAAGAAAGCATGACAAGCCAAGGTCATGCTCCAGATATGCAAGGTCAGGGTCACATACAAGATCATACACTCGACACCAGATGTCAAAGTCACGTTGTGATTCAAGTTTAAATGTATATTCAAGGTCGAGAGTGTCAAGACACTGATGCTAGTACTTCTCGGTCAAGGTCACCATAGCATACAACAACATATATGAAGGAAGTAATGATGACAACATATCACACCCTGAGGAGTCTTCTAGACACTACAAGAGAGAAAGGCATGGTGATCCGAAACAGTTTCCAAAGATTTTAAACAGACAGAAGTTTGAAAGCAACAGATCAGTTTTAAAATGGTCTGACAGTGAATGTTGTAATTATCTAAATTTGTATTTAGAGGGCAAAGCTTTGGATTTCTTCACAATCACTACAGGACTGGGAGAACAACTTTCTTACCGCAAGATCATGAAGAAATGAGAGAAATATTTGGCTCTAAAGAATTGACAGAAACAGCAAGAGCAAAATTCCAGCAGTCATTTCAACAATATAGTTTTGGAAGATTATTGTTTGTTTTTGTTTGTTTGGTTGCAGGTTTAACGTCCCTGTCAACACTGAAAAGGTCATTTTGGAGACGTTGCTTCCAGTTTTGTGGGACTTTTACCCGACATTGAGATGAAATGACATCTCAAGCCCCGCCATCCCATTAAAACCGATAGGGTTTATAAGCATGGGCCACACCGCATTGCCCGGGCAGGCTTAGACTCTCTAAGTGGCGGGTCAGTTTCAGCTCTGCGTGGAAGCATCATGCAGCCCATCTATTTCTTCAAGCCCCGTGGGACGGAAGCCGATTTTGGAAGATTAAGCTGACCGAGTTCTGACCCACCACTGCATTTAGAGACCTGCCGGAAAAGCATCAGATGGTGGAGGCTATTTCAAAATTCTGCCAGGGATGTGCTGATAAACAGACAGCCAAGTATGCTTGTTTTGAGCATTCTAGAAGTATGGGGGCTGCTCTTAATGGAGTTGACAGGTGCAACATCAGTGCATATCCCAAGCTGTGGAAGGAAAGAGATATTCCAATGGGAAAAGAAAAGATGTTTTCCGTTAACAGTCAGCTCACTTAACAGAAGTAGAAGTAAAACAAAGATCAGGAATCGATACAATTAACAACTCCACCCTGTAGAAGCCTGGGTATAACGACTGACTGCCAACGGGATCGATGGATATGTATCTGAAAGACAGAAGAAAGAAACATCAACTTGAATGGTCCCAGATGATATTAATAGATCATTTGTGGAAGAACCAGTTGTTTGTCTGACTTCTACACTAAATTTTTAAATGACACAAAATTCTGAAATGGCTTGTTGAAAACGTTTCTAAGGAGGCTTCTAGCCACTAGAAAAAAGTACAAGACAAGAAAATAGCAAGTAACTTGACAAATACAAGCTGTGACAGACAAAAACTAGTCAAAATAATGAATGATGGAAAATAAGGCTTGAAAAGCATTGTCCAAACACAATGATACAGGTCCCTTTATATTATTTTGTGAATGCTCCCAAACGTTTGCAGGTTTAAAATGGAGTAGAAAGAGTATAGGCTTATAAATAGCAGTTTCTCTTTGCCCCCATTTTAAAGAATGACGCAATTGAATGAACAAAAATAGATTTTAGCTGGAGTAGAAAGCGTATAGGCTTATAAATGGCAGTTTCTCTTTGCCTCCATAAAAAACATATTTGAATGAACAGGAATGAGATTTTAGCCACAGTATTGTTTGCCAATTATCTTGGGTATCACCCTGAAATTGAGAAAGGCTTATTGAAATTTAACATGGTTTTCAACGTTCAGAGAACCTCAGGGGGCAGCTAGCTCAATGGGTTGAGAGATTATCTCAATGAAGCTTAACATTGAAATGCAGACAGTTAAGGTATTCCGATCCTCTGTTGCCATGTGCAGCATAACGCACACAAGTACTAGTAAACCACTTGGGGGTCTGGGCCTGCCCGGGCAGGGTAGTGCGAGTTGAGCTGTCTCGTGCATATAGGCTATGTTGGTTTCCTTGGGCAGTAGGAATTGGGATGTCATTTCATCTCTGGTAAGGGTACCCACAGGTTTGGGGGCCGCGTCTCTGGGGTGGTCTAGGTGGTGTTAACGGGGTCGTTGGGTCTCGGAGTCAGGTAAACAGAACATGTGTATATCTGATGCACATGCTCTAGATTTGCCCTGTGTAGGTTGTCATTACTGCACCAGGCCAGATTTTCAATGGGTCGGGTTCACGGAAAATGTGGGTGGCTCAATTCAGGTACAATTAGCTGGACGGTAAGGAAAAATTAATGGGGTATACCATAAGGAGACAACCACAGAGATGAAAGACACATCATTACTAGAAGATATACACGAATAAAGCATTAACCGTTAGGTATACAGATTACTCATGTTCAGTGGTTTACAAACTTTGCTGATGTTTTGGTAGTATGCACTAAGAATAAAGGAAAGATTGGTTTTCTTGATCGCACAGATCCAGAAATGTGTCTTCTCTAAATGGCATGGGCTTCTAGCTGTCAAGATTTCTCAAATTCTGGGCTTCTAGTTCGACATACCAAGATGGCCAGACAGAAAACTGAAAGCGTGGCTTCCAGTCTGCTCAAGCTGTCAAATAACAAGCAAGACATTACTAGTCTTTCTTTCTTTCTACTGATACTGCGTCGGTCACATATGACCCGTCGGTCACATTTGACCATTTCCGCAGGTGTATATTACATACACTCCAGGTTTTGCAGGATGAAAGCCTACACAGTTATCATATTATTACGGCAGGGATCTTTAACCTGCACAGGGGATGTTCTCCCTGCACAGGGAATCTCCAGTTAAAGTCCCAATCCGAAGGACGGTGCACTTTATGACATTCATCCCTGCAAATGATGCCAATGTAGCATGTTCGGACACCGAAATTTTATCGCCGCTGCCGAGGATCGATCTCGGGTAGTCTAGCATCAGAGGCAAGTGCACTAACCACTGAGCTATCATGCTCCATCTCAAGTCAGCAACTTGCAAGTGAGGCTTCGCAAGCGACACCCTCCGGACAAACAATTTAAGTTTGACTATACACTACACCAGCAAATCTTGGAGCAGGTTCAATCTGCCAAATATCTTGGTATCACCATCACTGATGATCTTGATTTGGGTCAACACGTTTCAGAAATAACATCAAAAGCAACTAGGACTTAAGGATTTCTTAGACGAAACTTGGCTTTTGCACCTAGGCAGACAAAGGATGTTGCATATAAAACATTGGTTCGCCCTCAGCTTGAATATGCATCACCCATTTGGCATCCCTATGTTAAAACTCAGATTCAGCAGGTGGAGAAGGTGCAGAGGACAGCTGCTCGATGGAACTGCCGATGATGGCGCAATAGAAGTAGCGGCGGTGACATGCTTAACGAGCTAGAATGGCCGTCCCTAGAGGCCCGTCGTGAGGAGTCCTCTTTAACCTTCTTCTATAAGATACATTCAGCTACAGTGACCGTTAATAAAGACAAATACTTGACCCCTGTGAAAGTTTCAACCCGAGCAAGGGCATCGAATGTAAACAGCTCGCAGTATCAGTAGTAGGACTATTCCCCAGTGGAATCTTCCCTCTTCTGTGGTGAATGCTAAAACTGCAAAGGAGTTCAAAGCCTGTACAGTGTAAGATTGAGACTCAGAGGTATGCGTTTTAGTATACGTCTGTGATTCAGATTGTAAATAGTTTTAAGGACTCATCCAGTGACTTCTCTTTTTTTTAGCTAAATTCTAAATTTAGCTATGCACCCAATTAGAATCAGACCCAACTGAGGTAATGGCCAAATACACCGTCTATCATCTACACCGGAAACAGAATCCCGGTGAATAGAAAGAAATAACTGAAGGTGAAGGAGTGCCTCTTGAAAATGGATTATTTTACTGCTTGTAAGCTTTAGTTTTAGAATACTGTTATCAAATATCAGTAGTGGACATAATTTGCTGCTGCTGTGAGAAGTGTTTTGCTTATAAAACACACAATCGTGCAATTACAGACCGAATATTCGATAGCTGGTACCATGAACTGAATGGATTTACAAGTTCCTTGTTGTTTTGTTTAATGTTTATGCCTTTCTACTGAAGTTTTTCCACTTAATCAGATAGAACAAAGATCAAAACAATAATTTGCAAAAGAAACGCACCTCAAATTGTACGTTCAACCAACTGTTTGCCAAAACGTAAATTACCTGTTGTACGGCGAATAGTAGCTTGGTGTACGGCCTGTTGCAAATTAGAGTAACAGGAAAGTGTACGACCAATAGTTCCATGTTTATAGCTGATAACATTTTAAAAGTAACTCGACCGTTCCTACGGTGCTTCTCACACATCCATGAGGACTGTACTGCTCTGTATGTATGATGAAACGTGTGTCTTGTCGAAGTTGGGCGTTTTATTTTGTCAAACATGCTGCTTATGGGTAACGAAATGTAAACAATGTTCGGCATGAACTGGGGCTAAATCAATGGACTCACCTGTCACAATATCTTTATCCAGTGTCATCAGAATTTTATAAACACACTTCAATTTTCACCCATTCTCTCGTCATATTAGCAAGAATCCATCACAATATTGTAATGTTAGTTAGGAACTAATGACTATGTATAGTTTTAAGACCATATTTTGCCACAGAGGCGTTATTTTGGGTTAAAAAGAAGTGCCCATTATGAAAACACGCCAGCTTAAATATACACACGTGGAATATGTTCTATAAAAGGGTTATCCTTTGGAAGCAAATAATACACCACATACAGTGAAACTTCGATGACTCAAACACCGGTGTCACGTTATCCAGTGTTGATTCGAACTCATTCTTGAGTCCCTAGAAAATACTTGTCATAAGACCTGATAAAACATGGTTAAAGATAACTTCGAACAAATGTCATTGTGAAAAGATATGTTGTGTGTACTCATTCGAGGCGATTCTATAGAGTACACACAGCATACCTTAATTCAATATAAGCGCTATGCCTTCTGACATAACCCTGTTAATAACCCTCAGAGGCTCGAACTACTACTGTCTCGAACACATTTTCATGGTCCCAAGGGTGTTCGAGCCATCGAAGTTTGACTGTAACTGAAAAATATGGAGTGTACATGTTTTCTGGGCCAGACTAGCTAGTTTCGACCAATTAGGCCTCATCAGTGACCTTCAAATATTTTTAGCTTGGCTGTTTTCGAAGAAAATGACCGGTATTATCATAGCTCTGGCGTCGGCTGCGTCGTTTGCGTCGCCGTCGAGCAAAAACTTGGACATTTTGTAATATCTCTGTCATTACTGAACATATTTACTTGAAACTCGGACTAGTTGTTCATTATGAAAAGGGTAAGTGAGTGAGTGAGTTTTAGTTTTACGTCCCACCAACAGCTAAGGTCATACAGAGACGGGACCTCGGTTTAAAGACTCATCCGAAAGTCTGGAGAAGCCCGGGATCGATCCTGCGATCCCTGGTTTACAAGGCGAGTAGCGTAACCACTGCACCACAGAGGCTTCTTTATGAAAAGGGGACCTCATACCAATAGGTGAGGTAAACCTCAAAATATTTTTGGCACTGTTATGCCCCTTTTTCGACTTAGAATTTTTGTTTTCTAAAAGAAACTTTAGCCAAGCGTTGGCATGCGGTGCTCTTGCTAAAATTCCACAATGGAATCAATGGTCCAAAACGACAAGAAAATACAAACTACACTATGATGTAGGGCAGGGAGACTTTTGACGGCCGCCACACATTCCCAAACATCAGCTATAGTGACGTTAAATATGTTCTATAAAAGGGTTATCCTTTGTAAGCAAATCGACCCCGCTCATCGGGGCTTGAAGAAATAGACGGGCTGAATGATGTTTCCCCGCAGAGCTATAACCGACCACACACAAGTACTGGTAAACCGCTTATAGGACCTAAGCCTGTCCAGGCAAAGCCCAGCGAGTCGGACCGTCCATGCTTATAAACCCTATTGGTTTCATTGGGCGACAGGGCTTGAGATGTCATTTCATCACAATGTCGGCTAAACGTCCCACCCACAAAAGTGGAAGCAACGTCTCCAAATTGACCTAAATTGTGTTGACGGGGACGTTAAACCACGATCAAACAAACAAACTGCAGTCCTTCGACCCGCCAATCGGGGCTTGAAGAAATAGACTGGACTGCATGATGCTTCCAGACCTTAAACCGCCCACACACAGGTACTGGTAAACAGCTTAGCGGTTGTAAGCCTGCAAAGGAAAAGTGGTGTGAGTCTGAACGTTCATGCATATCACCCTATTGGCTTCATCGGGCGGCAGGGGCTGAGATGTCATTTCATCTCAAAATCGGGTATAAGTCTCACAAAATTGGAAGCAACGTCTCCAAAATGACCTATACAGTGTTGACGTGGTCGTTAAACTCGAGTCAAATTCAATCAGACAAACAAACACTGTAGTCCATCTATTAGCTTCACATGACTCACATAGTCTAGCCAATTGAGGTATGCCTAGGCACATGGTATATGTCATTCAGCACATGTAAATTGGACAATGCTTAGCACAACCCAAGGGATACCGCAGTAGAAAAAAGTATACTATAGTAGAAACTTTTATATTCACTTTTTTATTTGTTTGTTTGAATTGAGGTTTAGCGTCCCCGTCAACACTATTTAGGTCATCTAGGAAACGTTGCCTCCGATTTTGTGTGACTTTTACATACAGAGCCGCCGGACAAACCAAAGGAATTTACATGCAGGGAAGGTCAGATTCGCACCATTTTGCCTGGTCAGGCTTTGACACTCTAAACGATTTACCAGAAGTCATGCACGGTCGATTTCAGCTCTGCATGGAAGCATCATGCAGTGTGATAGCTCAGCGGTTAATGCGTTTGCCTCTGATTTTAGGGGTCTGCAGTTTGATTTGCAGCAGCGGTAATAAAGTTGCGGTGTCCAAACATGCTACACTGATATCATTTGCCGGGATAAATGCCCCAAAATGCACCGTCTATCGGATCGGGACGTTAACTGGATCCCCCTACCCCCGTGCAGGGAGAATCATCCCTTATGCAAGTTTGAGATCTTTACGTAATTACATGATGAGTTTAAACAATAGTTTATTAGTAAACTATACAATCATAATGTGTACTCAACTAATATACTATTGTTTAAACTAATCATGTAATGCAATCACAATGATGGTGAGCTCTCAGATCCATTAGTAACCTGTGACAAATGGAGTCAAGCAAGGCTGTGTGCTAGCCTAGACACTTTTCAGCATGATGTTCGCTGCCATGCTCACAGATGTTTTCCAGGAGGGTGACTGACAATGCCATACCGATTAGGTTTCGCTTTGGTGGGAAGCTTTTCAATCTCGGAAGGTTGCAAGCCAAATCCAAGGTGCAAACAGAGGTGCTAGAGGAATTCGTCATTGGAGATAACATGGCACAAGATGCATAATAACTGTGTAGGCTTTCATCCTGCAGATCTGGAGTATGTGTAATGTACACCTGACAGTAATGGCCAATTATGTCCGATCGCAGTAGTGGTTTTAGGGGTGCTCAACGGCCTAGTCAACACTATTTAGGTCATTTTTGCCGAACAGATTACCTATCCACCCTTCTCCTGTGCAGGCTTATACGTGAGCGGTTATACTCTTCTTGAATCAGCGGAAGGGAGAAAATGGGGGAGATAATGACCGTAGAAAAGATTTCATGATCAATCTCCACGACAGTGTTGCCGACCCCGGCACGTATCAAACAAGCCTCCTCCTGATCACCAGTCAGACGCGCATCCGACTGAGCGACCGAGGTCGGTCGATCGCAGCAGATAGATAGATATCTCCATGATTCGTTGGTCGGGGCAAGAATATATACCCTTAATGTTGGGGGGGGGGGGGGGGGGGAGGGAACTGAAATGTCCATCATTGGCTATTAACAATATATAATATAGGAGTAGCCATTCCTATTCGCCGTACCCTTTTTTGTCTATATTCCGTACAGCTATCTGGTTGTAAACAACTTAACACCGTACACATGGATTTTTGGTTTTTTATAAATACACTTAGTGTATGATAAAATCATGACCAGAGAAAGTTTTCAGATAGTACCCATTATAAACAGAAACACGTAAAGAAAGTTTCAGCGGAAAAAAATCAAGAAATTATAAAATCTGGAACTGATTTTCGAAAATGCTGGTCTTCACCCAGTACCAAGCATCGATAAACTTGTGTTTCTGACTTTAAATCGATACATACAGCAAAGAAAAACGAATAAAATCTGGCACTATCCTGTTATTTGGATTGAGTTCCAAACTAGTTTTTGTTCTTTATAAGACAATGCAATACATCTGTGCAGGGAAAGGGACGCACTGTTTTTTATCTCGTAATTATTTTTGCAAATCTGTGATTCGGTTTATTCCGTGAGAACAATTTGTGATCAGAGAGGACTACTTCCGAATAAAATTGGGTGATTCGGTTTATTCCGTAAGAATTCTGTTTTGCACTATAAACCCATTTCAAGAATAAGTTACTAATGATAGACCTTATATACATATAATGACACATTTAGCCATTCACTAGCTGTCCTTTTTTGAGGACATTTAGTACATTAAGGACACCGCAAATATATATGGGTAGTAACCATCAATAATACTTACCGATCCAAATAACAGGAGTATAATATATAGTAAGTGAGCACCTAATCAGTAGCAATAGGCTACTTTATACTAGTAATATTGCCATGCAGGGGGAAGTTTCCCCGGGAAAAGGGTTTTCTTTGGGGGATAATTCCAAAGAAATGGGGCTTGGCATCTTTTGGGGTTAGTGTCTTAAAATAACACGTTTTCAAAGAACATATGCTTCATTGACAAGCTGCGATCCAAATAACGGGAGTATTAAGGCGACGGCAAATATAGATCTAGTACTCACCAATCTTTCACTTTCGCATACTTCTCAAGATGTACATAGTCATTCATTCATGAGACGTGTGTAGTGATATGACGTTGCAACGACGTTGGCTCGGCATTCGTTGCTGGCTGGGAGAACTGTCACGGGAAATTGTGGAAACTCGAGATGTGTGTTAAAATAACGGAATAAATCTTATATGACACCCGTGAACGCGGTAAGTAGACATTTTACCTCCAGTAGATCGTAAAAATCGTCACCTTAATAATCCTGTTATTTGGATCCTACATTTCTTATAACTGAATATTTTAAGACACTAACCCCAAAACATACCAAGCCCCATTTTCTGAAGCATCAACCCCGAAAGAAAACCCTTTTCGCGGGGAAACTTCCCCTCTCATTGCAATATATTTTATTATTGATTGAAATTGATATGAGATATACTCAGTGCCTACAAAGTATGGCTTGATTGTCGTCTTATATACTACCCCTGGTCAATTAATCTTTCCAAGTTCTACACAAGCATATACGAAATAGCTGAATCATGGGGCCGACAGCGATATGATGTTGCAACGACGTGGATAGGCATTCTTTTTGCTGGCTGGGAGAATTATCCCTAGAAATGATGAAATAACGGAATAAATCTTATTTAACATACAATTCGCGATAAGTAGCCATATGACGGCGCACTCGGCACTCTTTGCAGGCTAAAAATATGAAATAACGGAAGAAATCATATGTTTTAATTTGCCTCAGGTACGGCGTAGGGATACGATGACCTAATTCGTCGCCTTAATACTCCTGTTATTTGGATCGCCTATTTGAAAAGCGAATTTCCTTATTACTTGACATTTTACGACACTAACCCCAAAAGATGCCAAGCCCCATTTTCTGAAGGATTATCCCCCAAAGAAAACCCTTTTCCCGGGGAAACTTCCCCTTGCGTGGCAATATTTTACTCCAGGCTTTTACTATTAATATTGCAATACGAGATATGCTCGTGTTCTATATTATACTCCTGTTATTTGGATCGGTCAGTTACTAAATCTTTACAAGTGTTATGGTGAAACAAAAAAAAAAAGGTAGAGAAAACTTAGGGAATGTCCTAGGCGTCAAGTGGGCCGCCGTAGTATCGACAACGATTTGACGTTGCAACGAGAAATATTGAAACAGAAAGTAACGATGTCTAGTCGAAATTAATGCGCTTGAAAGTAGTTCCGACTAATTAGTAATGACGTGCTTTCACTACAAAATAAAATTCTGAATATTAATTTGGATCGCGATCCAAATAACAGGATTATGCCTAAAATCTTGCAGAAATCCCTCTGTTATTTCAAGGAAATAAATTTACCCTTCGTATGCAGAAAATAAATCAGAAATTAACAGGGTGGAGAACCCACGTGACCATTTGATATAGTAAACGGAATTTTATTAGGAAAATCGCTCGCTTCAGGTACGGTTTTTCCCCGATATTTTGGTTATTACAGCACGCATTTTTACGAGTATATACCAAAGTACTCTGCTCAACTTCCGATTTTTTATGACGTTTGCTTTGAAGGCAGAAACTGCCTGGTTTTCGAGAAATGCTCGCCCAAAATTTTTCCCCGAGCCCGACAGATCGTGATAAAGACCACGGCAAACAGTAGAAAGCTTTAATTTATTGCAAATAGAGTGTTTTAGATGATCCTAGCGCATCCGAAACTGCAAATATTACCTCTAGCATGTTTCCATGTAACAGTTAACACTGACACACCGTTTGTTTGCCTGGTATGCAAAGTTTTATAAAATGACCCAGTTCATGGTACAAAATCGGGAAGGTAAAGTTCACGGTGATTTCCACAATTGCGATAACGTAAACGCGATATATACTGACAATGCTTTTCAACGTATCGCAACAGCAAGATGGCAATTCACTTGATGTTGGTCATGGGAAATGCATTTTCGTTGATTCCTTTTTTTCCAAATGACTTCCGCATGCCAGACATGTAGTAAAGACTTAAGATTGAAACATCTAAACGAACATACGCAAAAAAAACACATGGGTATGGCCGCCTACGTTTGTTGTGGAAAGGGCTTTTTCTCTCAGACTTATTGGAAGATACATCAATGCAGTACACACAGAGCGGCAAAGGATTTTTTTTTTTTTTTGTTCAAAAGTTCAGGAAGCATTTGCCATAAAAGCGAACTCAGAGCCTGAGGGTGAAGGGTTAGATCCCGTAAAGTATACTTAAGCCAGCCAGTAATTGTTACTGGCCGTTTCGAGTCGGTGCTGTGGTGTTGGTGAGTCTGATAATTTCCTCAGTAATGTATATTAATTTTTAGTTACGTTACTCAATTTCTTTACCACATACTGTGTTTTACTCCTTTACTTATGTCATAAATGCTTGTTTGTACCACACTGAAAGTGAAGGTGAGGGTTGATAACCTGTAAAGTATACTTAAATGTTTGCTGAGAAGTAAAGCAATGATGAAGAATCGATACAATTAATTTACATCTTCCATCAGAGACACCAAAGGGAAAGAAGCACGAACAAGAAGTAAAAAGACTGTGATGGAATCAACAGCAGAGGAAAGCCAATAGGACACTTACTTTCCAACAAAATGGCCAACAGGCTATCCAAAATATAAAAGACACAAGCGAAACATACTAGTAACAAACAATTAAACACAGAAGAGCCATCTTCGTACGGTCAGTGAAAACTATTCCACGCCCTTACTTCTTCTGTCGTGGTTTAGACTATTAATTTGTTCAGTCTGCATGAGGGCTTCCTAACTCATCAGTGTGACATCTCCGAGGACATACAAATTAAACAGCCACAGAGATGAAACAACGATGAGGAATCGACAGCACGAAACAAATGAAACGCTGGAGCAAAAGAAAACCATCAGTTAAATCCTGAGGCGCCCGACCAAAGATGCTTCAGGTACCAACCAACATTACATCAAATGAAATTTATGCATGCTTTTACGCTGGAACCGTCATAGAATCTGAGGCCCGACCAAACTCGCGTGCAATCAAAGAGGGTAGAAAAGTTACAAACCCTGATTGGGTTAACTTCGAAGCATGCAGTCTGTCTTATAAAACAGGTTTATTGTATTTATAGCAAATTATGGGTGTTCCAGTATTTTGAAAATAAGCAGGAATAGATGAAATCACCGAACTCTCCCGGAAGATACTAGTTAAATCTATAAAATCCAAACCCTTATTCATGAAAGATTTTGATGTAATGAAGTTTGTGATTAGTTTCAGAATCAATGAAAGGACGAAAACCTCTAGTTAAAAGAGCAGCAACGAATAACTGATTAAAACTATTGCAGAAAATTTTCGCCTCTGTGTCCAGAATACGTATACAGAAATGGGTAATGAACTTAAAAATGCAAGCATTGAATTCTTTGTTTGATTTGGGGTTTAACGGCCCCGTCAACACTGTACACGTCATTTTTGAGACATTGTTTCCAATTCTGTAGGACTTCTACCCGACATTCGTAATAAATTGTTAACTGCTTAACTTCTAAATCGGGGGTATCAGTATCATAAACTACGTAAAGCCTTTTCAAAGTTTAATAGTCGCCGTTCTGATTTGATTTCAAAATTCAATGTTGGACTTAAAACTCTTCTGCAACAAGGCCTATCGGAACCTGAATTTTATGGTGACTTGTATATAAAGTTAGAAAAATATATACTTGCGATGACTACAGTGCCCAATTTCATAAATTCGCTGTACGATTCAAAAAAGATTGGGTACAACATAAAGGTAATAAGACAGACTGCATGCTTCGAAGTCAACCCAATCACGGTTTGTAACTTTTCTACCCTCTTTGATTGCACGCCGGTGGGTCGGGCCTCAGATTCTATGAAGGTTCCAGCGTAAAGGCATGCATAAATTTCATTTTATGTAATGTTGGTTGGTACCTGATGCTTCGTCTTTGGTCGGGCCCCTCGGGGTTCAACTGATGGTTTTCTTTTGCTCCGGCGTTTCATTTGTTTCACGCTGTCGAGTCCGAAACGTTGTTTCATCTCTGTGGCTGTTTAATTTGTATGTCCTCGGAGATGTCACACTGATGAGTTAGGAAGCCCTCATGCGGACTAAACAAATTAATAGTCTAAACCATGACAGAAGAAGTAAGGGCGAGGATTGCAGCTGCGTAAAAACGATTTAAGCCCCCCCCCCCCCCACACACACACCCAGTGGAATAGTTTTCACTGATCGTACGAAGGCGGTTCTACTGTGGCGTTTTAGTTGTTTAATTGTTTGTACAGTGCAACCTCGTTATAACGCGCCTATCGGGGTGCACATATCGGGACCGCGTTATAAGTGAGGCGCGTTATAGCATCTGACTTGCCGAGGCCTTTCCTACGATGTCTAGTGGGTGGGGAACTGACGTAATTACAAGCCATGCGGGGATTTTTTGATAGACAAGTATTAATTTCATGAATTATCTACATTAATTAACGAAGCATCAACAGTGTCTGTTTATCTATTTTATCCGTTTGGTTCGATTGCCCTGTAATAACTATTTATAGTTATAAACAAAATGACAAATAAAAGTCTCTTTTCCGTGACTCCAGCTGCCATATTGGTGTTTACCCGTTGCATGCGGTGATGAAGTAAACACCGGTATACACAAAAATGTCCGGTGGCAAAGTCATCGTGTTTTTGCATAATTTCTCGAATGGATAAAGCAGATTTTTTTTTCACACGTGAACGTTCTGGTTTGGATTTCCTACCTAGAATGGGCTTTTTTCTAAAAGAAAGGAATTAGCTCCCGGGGAGCAAATTCTTTCTTACGGAGGAGCACGGATATTTAACCGTTAGTGAATCGTGATTCTGATTGGATAAACGGTCTTAATTATTCATTTGACCCGTTACGTCAAACACTATTGCTGTTAGGATGGGTTGATCCATTTTCGCTGCCGGTAGCAGAGATACTCCTTGATTTTGTGTGTGTGTGTCTTCCCCCGCCCCACAACCCAGATACCGGTAAGAAACGATCATTTTCATATTCTATTAGTTTTAGATATGGAAGTGGCTATTGACAGCCGGCTGTCGATAGCGAATTCGCTATTGACAGCCGGCTGTCGATAGCGAATTTGCTATTGACAGCCAGCTAAGATATTGGATATATATACTTATATATAAATGAATGTAATGTGATAAAAAAACATGAATGCAGAAATAAAAGTGAAATAATTATAGAATATTAAAGTGAACCCTGAAACTTTTTTCATAGAAATGAAAAATTTTCATCAGAATAATATGATCTATTAAAGTGTTCATTACACTTGAGGCACAAATGGTTGGAACTCTACAAGATGTAACTTCATGCTGTGGCTAAAATAAATAAATAAATAAATATTTTGTTTTATAGATTAAATAAATAAAGGAGTCTAAATAATGTATATGCATTTTTTTTAGCTCGCCTGTACAGTTTTGTTTGATTTCAGGTTTAACGTCCCCGTCAACACTGTAAAGGTCATTTTGGAGACGGTGCTTCCAATTTTGTGGGACTTTTACCCGACATTGAGATTAAATGACATCTCAAGCCCTGTCACCCAATGAAACCAATAGGGTTTATTAGCATGGACGGTCCGCCTCACACAGCGGTTCCTGGTCAGGCTTAGATCCTCTAAGCGGTTTACCAGTACTAGTGTGCGGACCGGATTCAGCTTTGCATGGAAGCATCATGCAAGCCATATATTTCTTCAAGCCCCTATGGGCGGGGGCCATTCGCCTGTACAGAGTACATGGAGAGCTATTGTTGTCACCTCGGTCGTCTGTGTGCACGTTTGCGTTCCCGCCACACTGTGTCTTTCAAATGCTTTATATCTCAACAGTAACTCATCACAGAGCACTCATATTTGGTACTTAAGTACCTGGGAGGGTCTTCTGATGACGTCAAAATATATTTAGGCCACTGTGACCTATATTTCATGGTTGAGTGATTTTGCCTATTATTTCGAATATTATTTGATTGAGAAATGTCATACCTGGATTATTAGTTCCTTGTGACCCGATAATTGACCATAAAATATATCTAGGTCTGTGTGACCTATATTTCATGGTTCAGTGATTTTGCCTATTATCTTGAATACTTTTAGATGGAAAAGTGTCATACCTGGGTTATTAGTTCCATGTGACCCCATGATCGACCTCAAGATATATCTAGGTCACTGTGACCTATATTTCATGGTTCAGTGATTTTGCCTACTATCTTGAATGCTATTTGATGTAGAAATGTCTCATCTGAATTATTAGTTTCATGTGATCTGATCACTGACCTCAAAATATATCCAGGTCATTGTGACATATATTTCATGGTTCAGTGATTTTGCCTATTATCTTGAATACTATTTGATGAAGAAACGTCATACCTGGATTATTTATTCCATGTGATCCCATGATTGACGTTGAATTATATCTAGGTCAGTGTGACCTATATTTCATGGTTCAGTGATATGGCCTATTATCTTGAAAAGTATTTGATGGAGAAATGTCTCACCTGGATTATGAGTTCTGTGTGATCCGATGATTTACCTCAAAGTATATCTAGGTGATTGTGACCTATATTTCATGGGTCAGTGATTTAACTTATTATCTTAAATACTATTTTGATGGAGAAATGTTTAACCTGGGATACTACTTCAATGTAACCAGATGACTGACCACAAAATACATATAGGTCAATGTGACCTCTATTTCATGATTCAGTGAGTCTGCCAAATATTTTGAATACTATTTTTTTGGAGAAACTTCAATCCTGAATTATAAGTTTCATGTGACCAGATGATTGACATAGAAATGTATCTAGATCAGTGTGACGTATTTTCATGGTTCAATGATTTTGCCTTATATTTCAGACAAAATTTGATTCTGAAATGTAATATCTGGAATAAATGTTCCATGTGACCTGATGATTGACCTCAAAATATATCTAGCTGAGTGTGACCTATGTTTCATGGTTCAGTAGTTTTACCTTATATCATGAAGGTGCAAAACAGGCGAGCTACATGTATGCTGCAGTGCGACAACTCTTGTTACTGTACAAGTTAGCAGATCACTCTGTCAATAACGATCGCCTTTCTTTTAATTCCAAAATTGGATAGATATACTAGGAGCTGCTAATCTGGAGCAATATGTACAGCTGAGTAAACATGCACAATCGAAAAGACATTTTCATGTCACACATGAGCCTTATCCCAACATAGTAGAAGGCACATTAGAGCTCTTGAGAAGGAGTAAAGAGATTACTTCTGGCATTAAAATATGTTATGGGTACGTGTTAGAATTGCCTTGTTGAGGCTTTTCCAACAGATACAAGAAATGCCGGGTTTACACCAGTTCTGAGGAAAGTTTATCTAAATATCTAGGTTTTCCTCCTTATCTAGAGCTGTGGTACAGTTCAGTTTCACATCAGGCTTTTGTAACAGTTTACTTAGCATTTAGTCAGAGAGACATTTAGACCTCTAAGCCCACCTTAGCATAAGCCTAAGGGAAAACTGATGTCCACACCTGAAGGCCCAGTTGTCTGATTCTCAGTAGACATGTATCTGTTCTTTAACCATTGACTAGACAAAATGGGTCTAGAGCTCTGAAGGAACGTTAAATGGGCTGGAAACAAATAACATTGGTTTGCTTGTTTGATTTGAAGTTTAACGTCCACATCAACACTGTAAAGGTCATTTTGGAGACATTGCTTCCAATTTTGTGTGACTTTTATCGGATATTGAGATGAAATGACACCTCAAGCCCTGCTGCCCATTGAAACAAATAGGGTTTATGAGCATGGACGGGCTGACTCGCGATGATCACGACAACCCCTACCTTTTCAAAACAGTGTAGATCCAGATCAGATGGCTTCTGAATAAGCCAACTGATCAGGATCGAAATGTTTGTTATTCAGTTTGTGAAATGGACAAATACATTATACATTGTGTATTCTGCAATTTATTTGGTTAATAGAAAGAAATGGGTGTGGCAAAATTAATTCATTCAGCAGGACAATGGTTAATTGTTGTGGGCCTTGGAGTTTTACTATGTCAGTTTGTCCTATAAAAGTGTTTGTTTTCCATATGCATGATTGGCCATGATGTGATGCATGGATAACTTGTGAAACGAGAGGGCCCACAGGGCCCTGAATCGCTCACCTGAGTATCAGTGTCTCTATTACATTCTTGGGCAAAGGGCTATAATTTGAACAAACTTGGTAAAGGCCCACTAGATGAAGCTTCATATCAAATTCAAAGACCTGGGCCTTCTGGTTGCAGACAAGAAGATTTTAAAAGGTTTTCCCTATATAAGCCTATGTTAAACCAGTGGGCTCTGGCGTGGGGGGCATTTTTTGGTGCCAGGGCTATAATTTGAACATTCTCTGTAGAAGTCCACTAGATGAAGCTTCATGCCAAACATCAAAGATCTGGGCCTTCTGGTTTCAGTCAAGAAGATTTTCAAAAGTTTTTTTTCCTATATAAGCCTATGTAAAACTAGTGGGTCCCTGCACAGGGACATTTGTGGCCCCAAGGCTATTATTTGAACAATTTTGGTAGAGGTCCATTAGATGAAGCTTCAGACCAAATATCAAAGACATGGGCCTTCTGGTTTCAGACAAGAAGATTTTTAAAGGTTGTCCCTGTAAACGCCTTTGTGCAATCAGTGGGCCCCGGCGTGGGGCATTTTTGGCCCCAGAACTATATTTTGAACAATCTTGGTAGAGATCCACTAGATGAAGCTTCATGCCAAATATAAAAGACCTGGGCCTTCTGGTTTCACAGAAGAAGATTTTTAAAGATTTTCCCTATATAAGTCTATGTAAAACTGGTGGGGCCCAGCAAGGGGGGCATTTATGGCCCCAGGGCTATAATTTGAACAATCTTGGTAGAGGTCCACTAGATGAAGCTATATACCAACTATCAAAGACCTGGGCCTTCTTGTTTCAGACAAAAAGATTTTTAAAGGTTTTCCCAATATAGTCTATATAGAACTGGTGGGACCCAGCACAGAGGCATTTATGGCCCCAGGGCTATAATTTGAACAATCTTGGTAGAGGTCCACTAGATGATGCTTCATACCAAATATCAAAGACCTGGGCCTTCTTGTTTCAGACGAGAACGTTTTTAAAGGCTTTAACTATATACGCCTTTGTGAAACCAGTGGGCCCTGGCACAGGGGCATTTTTGGCCCCAGGACTATATTTTGAACAATCTTGGTAGAGGTCCACTAGATGAAGCTTCATACCAAATATCAAAGACCTGGGCCTTCTGGTTTCAGACAAGAAGATTTTTAAAGGTTTTCCCTATATAAGCCTATGTAAAACTGGTGGGCCCCGGGGCTATAATTTGAACAATCTTGGTAGAGGTCCACTAGATGATGCTTCACGCCAAATATCAAAGACCTGAACCTTCTTGTTTCAGACTAGAAGATTTTTAAAGGTTTCCCTATATACGCCAAAGTGAAACCAGTCGGCCCTGGCGCGGGGGATTTTTTGGCCCTATGACTATATTTTGAACAATCTTGCTACAGGTCCACTAGATGAAGCTTCATATCAAATATCAAAGACCTGGGCCCTCTGGTTTCAGACAAGAAGATTTTTAAATGTTTTCCCTATATAAGTCTATGTAAAACCGGTGGGCCCCGGTGTGGGGCATTTATGGCCCTAGGGCTATAATTTGAACAATCTTGGTAGAGGTTCACTAGATGAAGCTATATACCAACTATCAAAGACCTGGGCCTTCTTGTTTCAGACAAAAAGATTTTTAAAGGTTTTCCCTATACATGTATACCCCAATGTGAAACCAGTGGGCCCTGGTGCATGGGCATTTTTTGCCCCAGGACTATATTTGGAACAATCTTGGCAGAGGTCTACTAGATGAAGCTTCATACCAAATATCAATGACCTGGGCCTTCTGGTTGCAGACAAGAAGATTTTTGAATGTTTTCCCTATATAAGCCTATGTAAAACTGGTGGGCCACATCCCGGAGACATTTTTGGCCCCAGGGCTATAATTTGAACAATCTGTGAAGTTTGCTCAAAATGCAATCAGTGGTTTAGGAAATGTTGTTTGAAGAATTTATTTAGGGACGGATGGACGGATGCACAACAGACAAAAAGTGACCCCAAAAACTCACCTTGTCACTACGTGACAGGTGAGCTAAAAATACACGTTTTTGTATTTTTCCCCACACAAAAGTCTACGCAACCAAATTTGACCTTGGCCTAAAATAGGTCAAGGTTATTCATGAGTCATCATCTGAACAAATTTTGATGGGCCTCCGAGTCCACAATGCCACATTCCAAGTTACATGATAATCGGCCCACTAGTTCCAGAGAAGAAGATTTCTGAAAGGTTTTTACCTTATATATGAGCATGACGTCCATATTGGTCATGTGACCAAATTCATATTGATTATTTGTCATTTCCTTGCTCTTAAAAACTTTCATATGAAATTTCCTTACAAATGGCTTTGTGGTTTCTGAGAAAAATAAGTTTTAATTCTCATATCTGAATGACCTTGAACAAAGGTCAAAGAATGACCATGACCTTGCATACTCATGTAGTTTCATTTACCCATTAGCTTACTAATTTTCAGATCACAGGCTGCAATAGTTTCCAAAAAATAAACGGTATACAAAAGTCTATGGGACAAAATTTGATCTTGGCCTAAAATTGGTCAAGGTAATCCAAGGGTCATCATTTGAACAAAATATGATGGACCCGAGTCCCTAATGCTACATACCAAGTTTCAGGCTAATTGGCCCACTGGTTCCGGAGAAGAAGATTTTTGAAGGGTTTTTACCTTATATGGGCATGGCGGCCATCTTGGTCATGTAACCTGGACCCTGCGAACAAACTTTCATTCCCCCATCCCATGGATGCTCCACATGAAATAATTTTATGACTCCAATCTGCCTTTGGGTTTCAGAGGAGAAGATGTATGAAAATGTTGACAGACAACAGACAGACAACCGAGCCTTACCATACTATAAGCTCCCCTATGAGCCTTCAGCTCAGGTGAGCTAAAACTCAGGAATTTCCGCCAACAATGGCCTCGGTCACAGGCAAAACAGTAAATGTTTGCTTGCATTAAGAAGATTAATAAGGCTTAACAATATTCTTAGTCATAGAAATGATATGTATCAGAAGATAGACAGTCACCAAATCATTTGAACAGCTGGTAATATCACTACTTTAGCAGGTTCCATGGTAACCAACTGACGGGATAATCACAGTACCTGAAGCCATTATATAATAAATTATATTAAATAGCCTGTCCATAAATGTTTATAAAGTAAAACATACAAAACTAGAGAAAGCGACCAGTGGGTCACGTATACCCCCGGCCAGCGCCACAATCTAATTTATCTTTAGAGCTTAATTGTATGTAATATGGAAGCTATAAGAATCTATAAATGTGCTTGAGAAAGCTTAACCAAAGATAAAATTTCTATATGGACCAAGGGGTTAAGGGCATCAAAGTTAATGAAGGGGTGGGGGCATCAATGTTACTGAAGCAGCAAGGTTGGGTATACATCAATGAAATATTTGGACTGGTATGCAAGATCGATGCAAGTATCAATTGGATTTGTCTTTGAGTTTAGGACATACAGGGATCTATAAACTTTGTCATAAACTTCAACCAAATGTAAAATTTCTAAGTCTATGACCTTAACCTCAAGGTCACTGTGGGGGGTGGGACATGCACCAATGAAATATTTAGACCAGTATGTAACTTCAGTGTAAGTATCAACTAAATCTATCAAAGGGTTCAGAAGATACAATCTCTTAGAAACTTTGACGTAAAACTTTAACCAAACATAAAATTTCTAAGTCTGTGACCTTGACCCCAAGGTCACTGTGGGGGGTGGGACATGCATCAATGAAATCTTGTGACCAGTATGTAACTTCAGTGTAAGTATCAACTAAATCTATCAAAGGGTTCAGAAGATACAATCTCTTAGAAACTTTGACGTAAAACTTTAACCAAAATGTTAACGGACGGACAGACGGACGGACAGAAGGAAGGACGGACGGAAAGACGGACGGACGAACGGCAAGACGAAAACTATATACCCCCATAGCATACTTTATGCCGGGGGTATAAAAATTGAAATAACCCATTTTCATCAATTTAGTTTGCTGGCTGTCAATAGCAAATTCGCTATCGACAGCCGGCTGTCAATAGCGAATTCGCTATCGACAGCCGGCTGTCAATAGCGATCGCCTTTAGATATACACGCTCTAGTCTTGTAAAAATATTATCAGTGATGAAAATATAACCAGAGGACCAGTGGTCCTGAACGAACCGCTCACTTGTCTGGTGACAATTTTCCTACTCCTTAGTCGACAAATTTGACATTGCTGTAAAATAGGTCAAGGTCAACCCAGGGTCACCATTTGTACAAACCATGATGGGCCCGAGTACCATATGCTACATGCCAAATTTCAAGGTCACTGGCCTTATGGTTCTGGAGAAGAAGATTTTTGAAGGCTTTTTACCATATATGGGCATGGCGGCCATCTTGGTCATGTGATCCAAGCTCACCTATGAGCCTAAAAGCTCAGGTGAGCTAAAAATCCATTATTTTCACTTTTTCCTATGCAAAAGCCTAGGTCAGCATATTTGACATTATTGTAAAATAGATCAAGTTCAACCCAGGGTCACCATTTGAACAAATTATGATAGGCCCGAGTACCATATGCTACATGCCAAGTTTCAAGGCCATTGGCCTTACGGTTCTTGAGAAGAAGAATTTTGAAGTGTTTTTACCATATATGGGCGTGGTGGCCATCTTGGTCATGTGATCTAGACCATATTGGCAGCTTTTCATTTGTTCAACTCCCAAAGGCTCCATATTGAATTTCACTTCAATTGGCTCAGTAGTTTCTGAGAAAAAATGTTTGAAATATGGAACCTGCGTGACCTTGGTCTAAGGTCAATTAATGACCTTGACCTTTCTTACACATAGATCTTCACGTATTCAGCTACTTTACCTTATCTACTAATTTTGGTGACAGTGTCTTCAATGGTTTCCTAAAAATCCATTATTTTCACTTTTTCCCATGCAAAAGCCTAAGTCTGCAAATTTGACATTGCTGTAAAATAGGTCAAGGTCAACTCAGGGTCACCATTTGTACAAACTATGATGGGCCTGAGTACCATATGCTACATGCCAAGTTTCAAGGCCATTGGCCTTACGGTTCTGGAGGAGAAGAATTTTTAAAGCTTTTTACCATATATGGGCGTGACGGTCATTCATTCTGGTCATGTGATCTAGACCATATTGGCATTTTTTCATTTGTTCAAGTCACAAAGGCTCCATATTAAATTTTACTTAAATTGGCTCAGCAGTTTTGGAGAAAAAAATGTTTGAAATATGGATCCTGAATGACCTTGGTCTAAGGCAAATGAATGACCTTGACCTTTCTGACCCATAGATCTTCATGTATTCAATTACTTTACCTGATCTACAAATTTTGTTGACACTGTCTTCAATGGTTTCCTATAAATCCATTATTTTCACTTTGCCCCATGCAAAAGCCTAAGTCAGAAAATTTGACATTGCTATAAAATAGGTCAAGGTCAACCCAGGGTCACCATTTGTACAAACCATAATGGGCCCGAGTACCATATGCTACATGCCAAGTTTAAAAGCCACTGGCCTTATGGTTCTGGAGAAGAAGATTTTTGAAGGCTTTTTACCATATATGGGCATGGCGGCCATCTTGGTCATGTGATCAACAAGGCCAATAAATGACCTTGACCTTTCTGATCCATATACATTCATGTATTCAGTTACTTTACCTGATCCACAAATTTTGGTGACACTGTCTTCAATGGTTTCCTATAAATCCATTATTTTCACTTTGCCCCATGCAAAAGCCTAAGTCGACAAATTTGACACTGCTGTAAAATAGGTCAAGGTCAACCCAGGGTCACCATTTGTACAAACCATGATGGGCCCGAGAACCATATACTTCATGCCAAGTTTCAAGGCCACTGGCCTTATGGTTCTGGAGAAGAAGATTTTTGAAGGCTTTTTACCATATATGGGCATGGCGGCCATCTTGGTCATGTGATCCAGACCCCGCGAACAAACTTTTGTTCCCCCATCCCACTGAGGCTCCATTAAAATTTGGCTTTGATTGGCCCTGCAGTATAGCAGAAGAAGATCTTTGAAAATGGTGGACGGACGACGGACCATGGCTATACTATAAGCTCACATATGAGCCTAAAGGCTCAGGTGAGCTAAAAAGATGATGTGTTACCGAAATTTACTATGCACCACTGTTCAAATGGATTATTCTAAACCCACGCCTCGGGCCTTATCGATAAGCAATCAACACCGTGACAAGGTGTGAAGATTAAGGTCTGTTGTTAATTATGTCTCCGCTGTTCCCGTCACAATTGGCGAATAATCCCTCAATCATAAAATTTAATCCACCCCGTTGACGTCATTTACCGGTCGCGTGCAGAAAACAATGGCGGGCAGATCAAACCGTGAAAGTCGACATATCTCAAGTACTTATGGATCTGTTAATGATAATTTCGCGTGTTTCGCCCATTAAACAGGGGGTAAGCAATTTTAATTTGTTCCATTCAAAAGACAGATGTCACATTAATATTACAAAAGACCGATTTATGGCTGTAAACGGTAACAACAACAATTAGGGAGACACAATCGTTTTATTTATTCATGACTTTTATTTGATTTTACGCTTCTGTAAACTGAAACCTGAATAAGAAAATAGCATTCTTCAGTCAACCAAGTGGGTGGGGAAAAATTGGGCCTTCAGGAGAAAATTTGGGAGGCCTGAAAATACCGCGTTATAAGCGTATTCACGTAGAAACGGGTCGAGTACTAACGAGGTTGCACTGTAACTAGTTGTATGTCTCGCTTGTGTATTTTTTATTTTGGATAGCCAGTTAGCCATTTTGTTGGAAAGCAAGTGTCCTTAAGGCTTTCCTCTGCTGTTGATTCCATCACGTATTTTTACTTCTTGTTTGTGCTTCTTTCCCTTTGGTGTCTCTGATGGAAGATGTAAATTAATTGTCGTTTCCCCCTAGTAAAAATGCGTGCTGTAATAATCAAAATATCGGGGGAAAACCATACCTGAAGCTAGCGATTTTCCTCATAAAATTCCATTTCCTATATCAAATGGTCACGTGGGTTCCCCACCCTGATAAAGGATACACTCACCGTGCTCCATGCCTACTTTCGTTTTGTATCGATTCACCGGGATTCTATTTCCGGTGTAGATGATAGACGGTGAAATATGACCGACTCAGTATAAGAAGATGGATAGATAGACAATAGATGGTGGGACTTCTAGTCTCGCCCTGAAGTGACAGTGGGACTTCTAGTCTCACTCAAGGATGAATGTCATGAATAATTAATGAGGCATAAACAACAAAAGACACGCCCTAACAACAAGTTGTGCCTGTCCAGTCTGGATAGAAGACAGTGACCGGCAAAGTGCAATCTAGCCCCAGGGAGCTAGTAAATCGTGCATACGTAACTAGACAATAGCTCCTGGAGACGAGACGCCCATCTTGAAGTGGAATCGAGACAATTCATCGACAAGACAATTCATCGACACGGTTTTTGGAGACAATTCATCGACACAATTGAAGACAACTCATCGACACTTTTTGAAGACAATTCATTGACACAATATTATGTTGAAATTATACACAAGCTGATAAAATGAAGACAATGTTTTGAAAATAAAATTATCTATTATCACGTTTATGATCAAAATTACGAATTTAAAAAAATTTAATTCAATATTTTGGCTTATTGACCATTTTAACCGCAATAGTTTGCCTCGTCTGATTTGATGTCGCAAAACAGTGACTGTCGGGGAGCTGTCTCAAAGTAACTGAGGATAGCATGTAGCTTTTAGGATGTTGATTGCTATGTAGTGGCAGTATTGATAGCGCGACCACTGGAGTTGAAGGATAATTTAGCCTCGAGATTTGTACAATTCGCATTTAGATACCTAATTCTGATCATGAGATATAAACCGTGTCGGTGAATTATCATCTAGATAATAAGCCCATGCGATGGACCTTGATTAATCCGACTTCAGGGTAAAAGTTCAGTTTAACCATTTTTGTACCAAATGGAATCCTCCTCCTTATATATAGCATGAGTCCATTTAAAAATGTAGGATTGTCAGGTTGTGTTTTCAACTAAATTTGTTTTGGAAAATAGCTGAACATTTTGCAAACAGTGTAGGCCCTGATCAGACGCCGCGTTCTGTGGCGTCTGAGCTGAGCCTTCACTGTTTGCCAGGGTACCCGTTTTGGGGTATATGGTACTAAATGGGTTAAATGGGATTATGTTTCATATTTCTGCCTATAAACGTTAGGCATTATCATTAGAATCGTTTTGATTTGAGCAGAATCTTATTTAATGCTGAAAATTTAGGGAAAAAATGCAAACATATATGTAACTCACAATCAAGCTTCACTTGCCATCTTTTTTATTTTGATTATGAAAGTTTTGAATAGTATTTGACCAAGTTCCGTATACATTTTCTTTTATGCGGTTAAAAGGGTCAATAAGCCAAAATATTGAATTAAAAGTTTCTAAATTCGTTATTTTGATCATAAACGTGATAAAAGATCATTTTATTTTCAAAACAGTGTCTTCATTTAATCATTTTATCAACTTGTGTATAATTTCAACATATTGGTGGATAAATTTGACAACTCAAGGAACCCCAAGGAGATGTGGAACTGCTTCAGAAAACTCACCAACAGATCAAGTGATAACTCCATTCTCCCATTAATTAGTGAGGATAAAGTAATCTTTGATCGTGAGACCAAATGCTCCACACTCCAGAAGGCTTTCTTCGATGAGACACAACTGGAAACTGATGACTGTGACAAGGATTTCCAGGCACAGATAGATTCGGAGATCAATAACATGGACATAGACCCTAAAGCGGATGAAGATGCTGCCTACAATTCATCCTTCCATCTCGAAGAAGTAGAAGCAGCCATCTCCAGACTAAAGAAAGGAAAGGCCCCAGGACCAGACTCCTACCCGCCGGAGATCTTCATCTATGGGGGTGATTATATGAGAGAGGCCATTCTCCGATTGTTTAGCTTGTCATGGTCAGAAGGAACACTACCAGACATATGGAAGTCGGCCGACATTAAATTCCTGAGAAAACCGAACAAATCAGATTACTATACTACCACGGCGTACAGACCAATCAGCCTTACCCCCTGCCTAGCAAAGCTAATGGAGACCCTAGTACTGACCAGACTTCAGTCACATATTGAAGGCTCAAAACTAATTGATCCCGAGCAAGAAGGCTTCAGGAAAATGTGTGTGTGTGAATTCGGGTTTAACGTCGCTTTCAACAATTTTTCAGTCATATCACGACGGTGTCTGGTTGCGACAGGGAGCTCAATGCTCTCATTTATAGTGCTGCCTCACTGAAGTATCATGTCCCAGACACATTACATGATACCACACCCAGTCACATTATCCTGACACTGGATCGACCAGTCCTAGCTCTACCCCGTAAATTTGAGTGCCAAACGAGGAGCAGCTAGTACCATTTTTAACGACTTTGGTATGTCGCGGCCCGGGGTCGAACCCCAGACCTCCCGTTCCCCGGAGCGGACACTCTACCAACTGAGCTATCGGGGCCGGTCGGCTTCAGGAAAAACCACTCTACTACCAATGCAGTACTTCGACTTACTGAATCAATAGCAGATGGTTTTAACAACGGCCTTTCAACTGCAGCTATCTTTGTGGATCTCAAAGGAGCTTTCGACAGAGTCTGGAGAAACGGACTAATCCACAAGCTTCACAGCATGGGCATCACTGGCAGAATGCTGAGATGGATTCATAACTTTCTGTCATCGAGAACAGCCAGATGCCACATTCAGGACACAGCAGGACCATCATTCAGCACCTCTGTCGGACTGCCCCAAGGTAGTGTACTGTCTCCGGTCCTTTTCAACACCTATATAAAGGACATGTACGAGGATTCAGGAACTAAACGCGTGAAATATGCAGATGACGGAACAGGCTGGGAACAGGACAAAGATCCATTAGTAGCTGTACAAGTCAATTGCCGCAAAGCTGTAAACTGGTGCCGTAAATGGAAGATGTCAGTCAATTTCTCCAAAACAGTGGGTACAGTCTTTTCTTTGGAGCAGGACCTTCCAATATTCAGCTTCAAAATCGGGGATGCATCAATTGGTTACAACGCGACCCCAAAGATCCTTGGCATCACCTTGGATGAGAAGCTGACCTTCATGCAACATCTGCAGAACACAGAGAAGAAAGCATCCCGTTCTCTAAAAATCATCAGAGAGGTGAAAGGAATTGGCAAAATCTCCACCAGCAAGTTACTACAGCTGTACAGTACCCTCGTCAGGACAATCATGGAGTATGGATCCACCATCTGGCAAGGTAGCAAAAGTAGGGGCCTGCTTGACAGAGTACAGCGTAAAGGTTTAGCCCTATGTCTAGGACTTCCAAGCACATCCAGCCTTGAAGCGATGGAAGTAGCAGGTATTCTCCCTCTGGACTTCAGATTTGCTGAGACTGCAGTAAGGGATATAGCCAAAATACAGTCAAAGTCCATAGACAGACCCATCAAGCAGACACTCAACAGATGCATACAGTCTGATCCAGGTGGAAGATACATTACCCCCATGTCCTTAGCCTTAGCACAGGCAAACGAGATGAAGGCTGTCACAGGAGTGGACATAAGCATCATAGAACAGGAAATGGACTCTGAGGCCGGGAGCTTGGCCTTAACAAAAAGACTCCCGACCTACTGGAGCAGACTAGGATCATCCAAGTCCCGCACTTATGAACAAACAGAGCTGGGGAAAGAAATGGTCATGGATATGATGATGGAAGCGCAAGAAGATACAACATTTGCCTTCACTGACGGATCTTGCCAACCTAACCCAGGGCCGTGCGGAGCAGGAGCGGTGTTGTACCCACCCCATCTCGATCCAATCCCACTGAAGAAGCCTGTATGCAAGCGGGGATCCATCCTCTTAGGAGAACTAGTGGCCGTACAGATTGCTCTTGAGCATTTCCTGCAACACCTGGACATCATCTCTAGCAGACTCCTGAAAATCTTCAGCGATAGCCAGTCCGCAGTGGGAATCCTTACCCTCAACTGGAAGGAATCAGGCTACAAGGACATCACCACAGAAATTAGACAGACTATCGCCACCCTACGCCAAAAAGGAGCTGCAGTTGATATTTCCTGGACTCCAGGCCATGCCAGTATCGTGGGAAATGAGGTAGCGGACGCACTAGCCAAAGAAGCTGCTACAGAGGCAAAGAATCAACCCGATTGCAGACGATCTACCAGCATACTAGAGGTCAAAGAGGCCATCAAGAAGACTCAACTTTCAAGATGGCAAACCAGATGGGACAACGCAGAGCATGGTAGAGTCTTTCATGCCCTAGTACCCAAAGTGGACTCCAAGAAGTTCCTGGATATCCCCAACAGGAAGTCCTTCTGCCAGATCCTGCAAATACAGACTGGATATTCCAAGCTGAGTGACTACAGATATAAACTGGGCCAATGCGACAGCAATAAGTGCACCTGCGGGGAACCCGAGACACCCGAACACTTCCTCATCCACTGTCAAAACTATCAACATTGCAGAGAAACTATGCAGCTGACGTTATCATCCCAGTTCGGTTTGAACTTCATCGACAGCCATACCTTACTCAGCAATGATGAACACCCAGAACTACCAGACTGGAGAGAAACCATAAGACGGGAGGTATCAGCCTACATCGAGGCCACCGGGCACTTCAGCGAGAAGATTCCCGACAGCCCTCCTCCACAACCTTGATCCATCAATCCACATCTTGTTATCAAAGTACATCTGAGCTCATTTACATTTGTGAGAAGACACCTACATGTGAGGCTAGCCATACAGTTGCGACCACCTGAGCCGCAGAGGCCGTGGATTGAGGATTGAGGCAACATAATAATGTGTCGATGAATTGTCTTCAAAAAGTGTCAATGAGTTGTCTTCATTTGTGACGATGAATTGTCTCAAAAAACCGTGTCGATGAATTGTCTTGTCGATGAATTGTCTTGTTCCCCTTGAAGTAACACCAGCCAAGCTCCCATGAGAATTTCACACATTTATCCAGGTAAGACTGCCCTGTTCCGTCCCCAGTCCTGGTTTCACATACGGTTATTAAAAAGGCGCCATTGAAAATACATTAGAATACTTTCCCTCTCTGTTCTGCTGTGAATCATCTTACACTTGGAAGCATCTCAAACATTGGCGTACCTACTTTTTTTATGGGTTTTCCCGAAAAAGGTATAAAACCCAACTAAGTCACCGTGTACAATGTACGATGGTAACAAGACGTTTCGCCCCAAAGATGTTTCCCCCTAGTCGTTTCCCCTTTAGTCGTTTTCGCCTCCTGTTTTGGCCCCTAGTCGTTTCGCACCCCCCCAACCCTAGTCGTTTCGCCCCCAAAATCTTTGCCCATATTTTTTTATACACAAATTATTTATTATCTCCATGTGTGCCAGATACAAATGGAGACAAAGAGAGACAGAAGAATGTAATTTAAATGAAACTGTTAATTAAGAATTATGATAAGTATAATATTATTACCTGTTTTGATCAATATCGTCAATCACATTGTTTTTTTTTTTTTTGATTTTCTTCTTCTTCTTCTTCTTCTTCTTCTTCTTCTTCTTCTTCCGATATAAGAGCCGGGATCCTGTCGGAACGTTGAAGGCTCTGCAAGACTGCAACATGGTTTCTGGAACAGCAGTCCTCCAAATGGCTATATACAGGCTAAAAACTTTCTTAAAACTATGTACAGTTGATGATGGTGGAGCTAGTTTCTGGTGGACCTGGCACGCAGACTCCCGCGGAATGCGTCCAAGGATTCTGCTGCTATGACCGTCTGTGGGAGCCTGTTCCAGTCGATGACTGTTCTGGGGAAAAAGGAGTTTTTGTAGGCCTCACTGGTGGTTCTCTGTTGGTAGAACTTGTGCCCTCCACGGGTTCTACTGTCACCACATTGTAGGTAATTCTCCTTTTTCACATCCACCAACTGACGATCAATCTTGTATAGCATGGAGAGTCTGCTGTCCAGCCGTCTGTTTTGCAGTGTGTCCCATCCCAGATCTTGTTGCATATGGGTCACACAGCCAGGTATCCTTGTTGTGTAGTCGTTTGTGACAAATCTGGCAGCCCTCCTTTGTACTTGTTCCAGCGTCTGTATGTTTGTCTGAGTGGCTGGATCCCACACTGCTGAGGCGTACTCGAGGACTGGGCGAACAAGGGTAGTGTAGCTGGCTGCCTTGACTGGTCTGGTACATTCTCTAAGGTTACGCTTGACGAAGCCTAGGGTCCTGTTTCCTTTTGCTGCCACATTCTCTACATGTCTATTCCAGGAGAGGTTGTTGGTCAGCGTCACACCCAGGTATTTGCTTGATTCCTCGTCTGCTAGGGTATGGCCGTGTAGCTTGTAGTCGTACTCCTTAGCTTTCTTGGATTTGGGTGTTATTTGTATCACACTGCATTTGGTGGCATTAAAACTCATAAGCCATTCCTTCTCCCATTGTTCAAGAGCTTGGAGGTCCAACTGAAGTTGCGCATGGTCTTCTGGCATACGGATCACCCTATACAACCCATCACGTGACACCAACCCATCACGTGACAAGATGGCAACAAGGCGGACTTAAAATTGGGCTGATAAAATGTGGGGGATATATATGTCCCTATGTGTTTAATTTAGGAAATGATGATTTGAAGCTGATGTAATGGGACTAAGTGATAAGATAGTGCACCTAAATATTTGAAGGAGTACGTGAAAGTGGAATTATTGACGTTTTTATAGTGAGTACCACTTAGTACACACTAAGTACACACTTTACCTGTATTTCACCTGTATTTCACCTGATAATCACTCGCGTGTGTCTACATATGTGTTGAGATCTTCACTGCTTTTGAACATTTTGAACTATGGCTGAACAAGACTCTGATATTTCTCTTGGCGTAATGGAGGTAGCTTCTACCGAGGAGAGCACGAGCAAAAGAAAGGGATCTCCGCTTTCAAAGGAAGATGTTAAAAAAATCCTAACTGAACCTGGTCAGGTGAGAGCAGGAGGGTTACAGAGACAGTCCTCGCTGCCTAACATACCGAAAACATTGAAATCTAAAGATAAAAGCTCAAAAATGGCTTTTTCAGATATGGTGAAACTGACTTTCGGTGATCAAAATTTTGCAAAATCTATGGCACCTGTCTTGTATGACATGATGTCTCCTCTGATCAAAGATACTATAGCAGCAACTGTTAATGCAGCGATAGGAGAAATTAAAACCAGCGTAGTGGATGAAATCTTAAAATCCAATAATGATCTGAAAGCCATAGTTACTGAGCAGACTAAAACAGTCAAATTACAAGAGGCCATTATTAAAGAACAATCAGAACGGTTGGCCAAAAAGTCAGATAGAATCGAGCAACTTGAGTGTGATGTTGAATACTTGATGATGGAGATGGACTCCATGAAGATGGAGATAAACAATCTCGAACAATACGGGCGAAGAAATTCCATTCGTATTAATAATTTCAAACTTAACGCCCCTGTTCAAGATGAACCCGAGCTCACAGGCCTTGTAATGAACTATTTGAATGAGAACATTCTCCATGATACCATTCCACTGGAGATACGGGACATCGAGCGCTGTCATTTCGTGGGAAGGGCTATACCCAGTCGACCCAAACAGATCATTGTGAAGTTCTCACACTATCAGGATAAGAGACGTGTTTTCGCGGGCAAGTCTAAACTTAAATCCAATCCTGACAGAACATTCCTTACTGAGGATTTGACAAGTGTTAACCACTCTATAGTTAAACAACTTCTACCCTTTGTAAAAAATAAGACTATTAACAGCTTCTGGACCAGCAATGGTCAGATCTATGTCAAGAAAGACTTCAGAAGTGATCCAGTGAAAATTTCGGCAGCTGATAATTTATTTTCTAAACTTGGTATTGCATCCGAGGATTCCTAACTCTGGAGGTTCTACGTCAATCTGTAACCACATGGTTATGTTTACGTTTTTCACATACATGTTAATCTAAATTTATCATTGTCAAGTGCAAGTTACCGGTGTTTATACTATACAAGTGTAAAACGAGTGGCGCGTCTGGGAACCAGTCAATTCATTCACAAATTCCAACAGGCTATTTTTGTCCTTAGGTCCTATAATTAGACCATATAGATCGATGGGACGGGGCACTGGAAAGGCCAGGAGCTAGATAAGCTGTTATCCACATGATGCCACAGTATGTAGGTGAATATGACTGTGAGACGTTTAATAATATATTTTAACTAAGGGAATCTATTATAAAAATGGTGAGCATTCTGAGCGGCAAACCACTGTCGTTCAGTAATGCTGAATAGCATATGGCTTTCTTGTGCCCCGACCTTATCGACCAACAATCCGTACCTGTGAAACCGTGACATGGATAAATGTAATTTGTGAGTAGCAGATCAATAATAGTATGATTTTGTTACAGCCCACACGTCGCTAGGGCAACTTAAAATCAGCGTCGATGCGGCGTCATGCAACGTCATGCCGTTTCACCGACGTGGATTTGACGTTGCATAGAGGTCATGACGTTGTGCCGGCGTTGTGCGACGTCTCAATTACGTCATGTGTCTACTTGAAGGTGTATTGTGCTGACCTATATATGACAACGAAATCTTCCACCTAATAAATTTGGAATGTTCTTCAGTTATAGGGATGCCACGTTTGCTTTGATGTATATTACACATTATTGTTTGTATTTTGAGCAGTGTAAACCCTGATCAGTCGCCGCGTTCTGTGACGACGGATCAGGCTCTATACAGTGGCTAATGTCCAAAACATGGACGCTAGGCATATATGGGTTAACTCACAGAAATGTAGACCAGTATTGATCTTAGCCCTTGTCCTGCTGAATATTTAAATATGTCACACCCACTACTGATTATCAACCAATCAGATCACTTGATGCAAATTATTGCAACAAATTCATAATCTGGGTGGCAAACAATGAAGATTCTGATCAGATGGCTTCTGAAGAAGCCATCTGATCTGGATCTACATTGTTTCAAAGATAGGGCATATCCGGGCTCAGCAGGACGGGGGTTAATTTCATTATAATTATAATTTCATTTATTGGTTTGTAAAACGTACATTCTCTATCACTGGTTACTTTGAGATAGAATCATCACTATTGCCAAGCGTTCCGGGTAGGAGCTTGTCTTCTCTATGTAGAGGTGACGATTACGAGTCTGACTGGTGATCAGAAGGACGTGAGTTCCATACCTGCCGGGGTCGGCGGCTTTCTACTGTGGAGATTGATCATGAGATAATTTCTGCGGTCGCTCTCTCCATTCCATTGATTCAGGAGTGGCGGTTGTCGGTTTCTGGCGGAAGAGCGTGTGCTGTACTGGTTAACCGCTTACGTATAAGCCTGCCCATGAGAAATGAGGATGGGTAAATTGATCGGATCAAAAGTGGCCTAATTAGTGTTGATTAGGCCGTTAAATTCTGGTGCAGGTATTTCCCGCTTATGTTGAAGTAATTCATAGGTCACTGATGAGCGGTTGGTATGATATACGCTTTACTATTCACTTATGTATATATACTAGACTGCATTGATTTGGTTAACACATCCGTGTGACAAATTGAATTTCTTATATCTACAACACGGGGTATCCTGTGCCTCGCAAAACGAAGTTACTTGTGTGTCATGTACTTAAATAAATACGCATGTACGTGCGTACGTACGTGTGTGAGCGTGCGTACGTGCGTGCGTGCGTACGCATAGGACTCTCCCAGCAGTCACTCAACGTCGAACTATCGTTGAAACAACGTTGAAAACGTTGGTTCAGCGTTGGGTTTTCTTTTTGTGCCTGCAGGACTGCCAATCTGTTGGGCTATATGTAAAAAAAAAAAAAAAAAAATCTCTGCCATTGCTGTAAAGATCAAGGTCACTGTGTCTATATTTAGAAAAAATCCTTAAACAAGTTTTTCGCAGTTTTAATGTTTTTCCCACGCTCAGTAGTCATGAACGAGGTGACTTGTATCGCCTGTGATGTAGTTTTTTTTTGTGTGTGTGTTTTTGTTTTCTCTTACTGTTGCTGTGACTTGTTTTATATGTGTATGGGTCCCATACTTTAACTGTGGGTGCTCGTTCGGGCCGTATCAGTTAGGCGTTTCTAGCGAATACCTGTGGTCCGTCTATTGGGACGGATACAATAGAAAATCAAATGCGCATGAAGGTTCCAGTTATTCTGTTGAGTTGGATTCTGCAAGAGTATTTCACTAATTGTGATGGTTGAGGGACATAACTATAGTAGGTAAAGCACTTTATACTGTCTTGATATATTCTATACTCTGTCATTCATTCATTTTTCTTTCTTTTCTTTTTTTTTTTTTTTTTTCCCATAACCGTGTGTACAGCTCCATCATTGGTATATTGTGAAGACATGTTGATGTTGTTCTTCTACTTCTTCTTCTTCTTCTTCTTCTTCTTCTTCTTCTTCTTAGTGAGTGTAGGTCCTAAACATGGATTGTGGGTGCTTGTTAGGGCAGCCTAGATTGGGTGGTTTGGGCAGACATCTTCGGCCCGTGTTTTGGACCTTTATAAAATAAACGCAGGATAATGTGTACTCCAGCTTTTTCTGTATGGTTGGGGTTTTCTGGAATGTTCTTTACATGGTCTTGATGGTATTCCTGCATAAACTGGTCAGGTATGCTTTTGTATGTCATTCCATTCTCCCTTGCACTTTCGCTTTCGTTATCCGAGGGAGAAGGGTTCAATGGCATGTAAACTCCTCCCCATCTCTCTCTCTCTCTCTCTATCTCTCTCTCTCTCTCTCTCTCTCTCTCTTCATCTCTCTCTGCACGTGGATCATGATACCATTGTCCGTATCGAAGCATGTGTTCCGGTTTGTTCGGGATTTAGTCAAACCTACCCGTTCTGTGACTAATTTAAATATCATAAGTCCCCCGCCACGGAGTGGGGATTATAGGAATGGTCTACGTCTGTCCGTCCGTCCGTCTGTTATTGACATCATGGCTATGAAACATATGTCATGTCCAATCAATCTGTATTTATTTATTCTCTTCATGTGTCTGTAAGATCTAGATGTAAATAGAGCGTATGTCATGTTAAATATTACGTTAATAAGGCACATGAATATTGAAACTTACGTCCCCCATCAACATTTGCCCAATTCACGTGTGACAGATTATATTAACCAAGAATCTGTATTGTTTTATATTTATACTCGCTTATTTCATATGTTTATTCTGTTTCTCGTGTGTCTCTATAGGGGTGGTTCTGTGGTCAGCTCTGGGATGGGCAAATGGAAACGCAGCAGTAGAGATGATTTGTACTTGATATGGGTATTTGTGTAGAACAGTGGAGGGTTTCCATTGGCCTCTTCCGTTGCTGTATATTCAGCGGATATGCAGATATCGCACTTTGTATTAGCTTTTCACGGTTATTGACTTGCCTAAATAAGCTACTTCAGTACTTCAGATATGTGTGCAACTGCACTCACAACATATTTGAATGTAGCTTTTTTAATTTTCATTTTGCAATAATAATGTGTATTCTTCTACTAAAAGCTGGTGATGTTGAAAATAATCCAGGTCCCGATCCAGAAAATTCGCTGTCCATTATGCATTTGAATATAAGAAGTATTAGAAATAAAATTGATTATATTAAAGATAACCTTATTGACCTTGAAGTTTTATGTTTTTCGGAAAGTCACCTGGACACAAATATATCTACCGATCTACTATTCCTTTCTAACAGTTATAGTGATCCTTATAGGAAAGACAGGAACTGCTACGGAGGTGGACTACTGATGTATATAAATTCAAATATTTTACATTACCGTAGACATGATTTAGAAATCTACTGTCAAGAATCTATTTGGGCAGAAATTAAAGTCCAACATGAAACATATTTGATTGGTCTTTTCTACAGTCCTTGTACGTCAGATGCCGCATTCTTTAATAGTTTTAACTTAAATATTGAGAAAGCTTTAGACATTACTAAAAATATTATATTAGTCGGAGACTTAAATGAAGACCTGTTAAACTTCAATTATCATAATTTACGTGATATTATCCTTCTTAATTCATTACAAAATGTTATATCCGATGCTACTCGACAAGGTGCTATACTTGACCCGATTATAATTCCTGATGATATGCGTTATTTAGATGCAGGGGTTCTTAATATACCAGAAAATATAAGTGACCATAAAGCAACTTATATTAATATACCCTTCCATTACCAAATTGAAGGAACTTTCACGAGATTAGTATGGTTATATAAAAAGGCAAATTTCACTCTATTAAAAGAACAATTATCACTTTATGATTGGACTTTTCTAAATGAAGACCCGTTAAATGAAGCATGTAGGAAATTTACTGATGTTTTTCTTGATATAGTAAAAGTATGTATTCCTTCTAAATATGTAGTTGTTAGACCAAATGATAAGCCATGGCACGATTCGGAAATAAGACACTTTTCATCCAAACGAGACAGACTTAAAACTAAACTAATTAAATCGGGTAGTTCGAATATACGTGAAAAGTACAGAAAGCTTCGGAATAAAGTAAATAATTTAAAAAAACATGCAAAAGAAAAGTTTTTCAATAATTTGGAGTCTTCTATAAGTGATTTCTACAGTAATGATAAAAGACAGTTTTGGAGCACAATAAGGCATTTTGTTAAGAATAATAGCACCACAAGCTCTATACCGCCTCTTAAAGTATTTCCCCCAAATGGCCAAAATGATTATTACTATACTGATAAGGAAAAAGCTGAATGTTTGAATGAATACTTTACTTCTATTTCGACATTAAACGATGATAATTGTTCTTTACCACCCTTTGAGATAAAAAGTATAAATAAATTATTAAATATTTCATGTACACCTTCTGAAATCCAAACGCTGATTGAGATCTTGAATCCAAATAAAGCTAACGGACCGGATGGAATTAGTAATAAAATGTTAAAACCAGTAGCTAAGGAAGTTTCAATACCGCTGAGCATCTTATTTAATAGATCATTTAGAGAAGGTAAATTTTCAGACATGTGGAAACACTCGAATCTTATTCCGCTGCCAAAAAAGGGTGATAACTCAGAGCCATCTAATTTTCGTCCTGTCTCTTTACTAAGTGGTATAGGAAAACTTCAAGAACGTATTGTATTCAAAAATATGCATAACTTTTTAATTGAAAATAACTTAATATACAAATACCAATCGGGTTTCTTACCCAGTCATTCAACAACTTTTCAGTTGATTGACATCTTTCATCATATATGTCAGGCCATAGACAATAAGCAATATTCTTGCATGGTATTTTGTGATATTTCCAAAGCATTTGACAGAGTTTGGCACAAAGGACTTATTTTTAAATTACGCCAGTATGGCTTCGATGGCGATTTACTTAATTGGCTTTCAGATTATTTATCTGATAGGAAACAAAGAGTAGTTATCAAATCGTGTATGTCTGATTTTAAAAATATCAATGCTGGAGTTCCTCAAGGGTCCGTCTTGGGCCCTCTATTATTTTTAATATACGTGAATGACATATCTGAATCGCTGCTAAGTTTGACAAGGCTATTTGCAGATGATAGTTCTTTGTTTTTTTCAGCATCTAGAATTGCTGATATTGAAGGTATTATTAACCATGATCTTCACATTTTAGTTGCATGGGCAAAACAGTGGCTTGTAAAGTTCAATCCGCTGAAAACAGAAGCAATGCTTTTTACTTTAAAAGGGTTTGAAAATTTTCCAAAGTTAATATTCAACGACACTGAAATTAAATTTGTAGATAACCACAAACATCTAGGTTTGACGCTTAGCAGCAATTGTAAGTGGCATACACATATTGACAATATTTTAAATAGTGCGGCAAAAGTTGTTGGTATTATGAGAAAGTTAAAATTCACGCTAAATAGATTTGCCTTAAATCAAATTTATAATTCATATGTCCTTCCGATACTTGAATACTCCTCTTTAGTATGGGATGGTTGCACAGAGCAAGATTCTAATGCTTTGGAAATATTACAAAATGAAGCAGCCAGAATTGTAACTGGACTGACAAGGTCTGTTTCACTCGAATTATTATACAAAGAATGTGGGTGGACTCCTTTATCGGAGAGACGTAAAAAACAGAAACTATATTTTATGTACAGATCAATCAATGGGCAAGTCCCCTCGTATATTGTTGATCTCATTCCTCCTGCCGTAAGAGAAACCACTAATTATCCACTCAGAAACCGTAATAACCGCTCCGTTCCTTTCTGCAGAACAGAGCTATTTCGAAATTCTTGTATTCCATCATCTCTGTTATTATGGAACGACTTGGATGAGAATTTACGCAATAGCTCTTCTCTTAATTCTTTTAAATATGCAATAAAAAGTCATTATTCAATTACAGAGGGAGTACCAAAATATTATATTCAAGGTGATAGATTTTTATCTGTAATGCATGCTAGAATACGTAACAAATGTAGCAACTTGTTCAGTGACTTATACACTAACCATTTATTAATCAGTCCTGTTTGTCAATGTAACTTAGAAAATGAGGATGCTGAGCACTATTTTTTTCGCTGTCCGAAATATGCAAATCAGAGAGTAAATCTTTTTACCGAAACTCGAAATTTTCACCCCCTTAATTTAAATATTTTACTTTATGGTATTACACAGCTACCATTCGAGGAGAACATGATTATTTTCAATGCTGTACATACATACATCAAGAATACTGGTAGATTTTCTAACAACTTCTGAGATTATGCATCGAATCATGTATGCGTGATGATCTATATCATACCGCTGAATCCCAAACCACAACCATTCTGTAGAGACACACACTTTATTTATTTATTTATTTATTTATTTATTTATTTATTTATTTATTTATTTATCAAATACTGCTAAAGTATAAATGTTAATAATTTATGTGTTTGTCATTGTCGCGTGACTGTAATTTTGATGATGTTTCTATATGTAGGGGAAGGGTCGTAACTAATGTTGTGAGACCTTGTGACCCAACCCCATTGCATGCATGTTTTGTCATGTTTTGATGCAATAAAATACGTTTAAACTAAACCCTATACAGGAGGCTGTCATCAGCGAAGAGGCGTACCTTAGAGTCTGAACATTCCGGCATGTCGTTAATGTATGTCAGGAATAGCAGTGGGCCGAGAACTGTGCCTTGCGGCACACCTGACAGTACATCTTCTTGTCTGGACTTGGCACCTTCCAGGACTACTTGTTGCTTCCGGTTGCTGAGAAAAGCTTTGATCCAGCCGTTGATGTTTCCTCTGACCCCATAAAAATCCAATTTGTAGAGTAGCCTCGAATGGGGCACCTTATCAAAGGCTTTCTCAAAATCGAGAAGGACCACATCAACTTGATCGCCGTCTGAAAGGTGTCTGGCAATGTCGTCTATTGTTTCAATCAGCTGCGTCTCACATGAGCGTTTCTTACGGAAGCCGTGTTGACTATCACACAGTATATTCCATTTGTCAAAGTGGGACATTATGCTGCTGTGAACTATGTGTTCCAAAACTTTGCACACAATTGATGTGAGTGATACTGGGCGATAGTTGGAAGGCTGGTGTCTATCCCCCTTCTTGAAAATTGGAACCACGTTGGCCTCCTTCCAGTCTTTTGGCACTTCTCCCGTGTCAATTGAGTACTGGTAGAGCTTGACCAGGCTTTGTGCAAGTTCCTCGGCTCCAATTTGGAGGATTCTTGATGGTACCTCATCAGGGCCAGTCGCTTTATGTGGGTTCAGGTCCTTCAACAGCTTTTGAACTCCCTTCTTATTGATGCGGATGATTTGACACATTAATCACGCAATTAATGCGATTAATGATGAGGTGTGAAAACACGCGCTCAATGCAAGGTAACATGTCTTTAATTATCGCTTTAGCACCTTTACCAGTTTTGTTTAAAGGCAGTGGCTATTCATACGGCCCCGTACGAATAGCCTGCATTGGCTAATCGTACGGTCCCATATGATTAGCCTGTATTGGCTAATCGTACGGCCCCGTACATTTAGCTAATATATGCTATATTGGCTAATCGTACGGCTATAATTCGGTACCAAGGAATAGGTTAAAATATATTTTGCGAATCAGTATTATATTATTTATGTATATATACTTATAAGTATAGTTAAATATTAATATCGATGGTATATACATGTCAACAGAAAAAAAGGTAACTGGTCAACTCGTACCTAAGTCAACTCGTACCTAAGTCAACTCGTACCTGAGTCAACTCGTATCTGTTTTTGGTCAACTCGTACCCGTTCTTTGGTCAACTCGTACCCCCTAGTCAACTCGTACCTTGTTTGGTCAACTCGTACCCCAGTGGTAGGTGGGGTACTCTATTTTTTTGCCGAACAATAGTTGAAATGGGTTATAACTTGCCCCGAGACATGGCTTGAGTTCACCGGAGGCCAGAAAGAAGTACTTTTTTGGTCCTTTTATTGTAACATGGTTTTCACAGCGCGGGGATTTGCGATCGCGCGCTATCAACCTGCTCTAGTTATTATTATTTTTCTTATCATTATTACTATTATTTTATTAGTATTATTCACTTTAAACCCATTCCGTCCCTGAAACCCACAAAGGGGTACCTTGTCAAACACTGCAGGCCTGGATCCGACGCCGCAGAACGCGGGGATATGCGATGGCGCGCCATCAACCTGCTCTAGTTATTATTATTATTATTATTATTATTATTATTACTATTTTATTATTATTCACTTTTAACCCATTCAGTATCAGAAACCCACAAAGGGATACTTTGTCAAACACTGCAGGCCCAGATCAGACGCTGCAGAACGCGGCGTCGTATGATCAGGGCCTATGCTGTTTGAAAAAGTTTAGCCACTCCCCGAATAAATTTTGAAGAAAACACAACCTGACACCCCTAAATTTCGAAATATATAAGATGGCAAATTCCATTTGGGTAGTCAAACACTGAATGCCCAGATCAGACGCCGCAGAACGCGGCGTCGTCTGATCAGGGCGGACGCTGTTTGAAAAAGTTTAGCCACTTCCCGAATAAATTTTGAAGAAAACACAACCTGACACCCCTAAATTTCGAAATATTTAAGATGGAAGATTCCATTTGGGTTAATTTAATTAACACTTTAGTTAATCGTGTACCGATTAATGTGGGTGTAAAAAACGATTATCGGTACTAGTTTAATCTAATCGTCCTTCATTAAAGACTGTTTTAATAGCTTTAATTCCGGCGAGCGGCTGTTTTTGTTCTGACAAAACTTAAAACTAAATCCCAGTTTTACTATTTATATATAAAAGTGGGTTTTAAGAGGGACAAATTCATATAGGCTTGCTGCTCTTCTGTGGCGATTTATTTATGTTGTTGTTTGTTACTTACTGTGTGTATCACTTGTGTCTTTTAATTTTGGATGGCCATATGGCCATTTTGTGGGAAAGTAACTGTCCATATGGCCTTCCTTTGTTTAGGTTTCCATTATGGTCTGGTCGCTTAATGTTTGTATTTCTTTCCCTTTGGTGTCTTTTATGGATGGAGTAAGTTAATTGTATCAATTCCTGATCTTTGTTTTACTTCTACTTTGCATTCGTGATGATCGTTTTTATTTAAGAGTTTGTTAGTTAAACGGTATAACAAATGTTCATAATTTAAGCAATAAAATTATATAAATAACTGAATTTATTTTTATTGTGCTACCTGTACATCCCGCTGTGTTTATACTCGCCGACATGTAACCGGTTTTGTCCGTGCAATGGGCACACCCCTAAACCTCACTTTATATAGAGAAACTCGGGTTTACGGGGGTATACATTATCTTTCTTTATTTATGCTCCAATACATAGGTTGAGGGTACTCGTTAGAGTCGTTCAAACTAAAGATCACAGCCTATGTTTGAAGTATAAATAAGAAAAAAAAACAAAAACAAAAAAACACGGATTTTCGTAAGAATAAAATTGCCATTTAGGAGATGAAAAAAAAAAAAAAAAAAAAAAAAAAAAACGCACTATATTGCACGGATGTGTTATCGTAAAATAACAGTAATAAGGAATGTGCAACATTTATGTTAACCAACATTTATGTTTTGAGCATATATGAGAACAAATTATAATTGTATAACTACATTTAATTTGCAACTGGCATGAAATGTAAGTTCTACAATTATATTTTTCTCGTTATTTTCATTTACATATTTACATATGAAGTCCGTCATATGTTGAGCATGGTGTTATGTACCAATCACATCCCTCTGGAGCATAGATTGTTGGCACTCGTTAGAGCTGCCCCACAGGGATAGTTCTAACGAGCACCACATAAATTATGTCTGGCTAAAGGGATATGGGGGTCATACACATGAAAGGCGCCATTTTGGCGCACGTGCGTAATGGCGTCATGCACACACTATGTATCGTCTTCATCGTCTATCTATCTTCATATACTGAGTCGGTCATACTTGGCCATTACCTCAGTTGGGTGGTGCGCTAAATTTAGAATTTAGCAAAAAAAAAAAAAAAAAAAAAACACCCACTGGATGAGTTCTTAAAACTATTTACAATCTGCTTTCAGAGGTGTACTAAAACGCACACCTCTGGATCCCAATCTACACCATGCGGGCTTTGGACTCCTCTGCAGTTTTGGCATTTACCACAGAGGAGGGAAGAAATAACTCTTCAGGGCATCACTATAGGCCTGGTACCTACGATATTGAATGTTGTTTAGTTTTGATGCCCTTGTATGAGTTGAAGTAGTCACAGGGGTCAAGTATTTATCTTTATTAAGAGACACTGTGTCAGAGTGTATCTTATAAAAGAAGGTTAAAGAGGTCTGCTCGCGACGGGCCTCCAACGATGGCCACTCCAGCTCATCGAGCATTTCACCAACACTACTTCTGTTCCGCCATCGCCTGCAGGTCCATCGGGCAGCCGTCCTCTGAACCTTCTCAACCTGTTGAACCTGAGTTTTAACATGGGGATGCCAAACAGGTGATGCATACTCTAATTGAGGTCTAACCAAGGTTTTGTATGCAACACCCTTTGTCTGCCTATGTGCAAAAGCCAAATTACGTCTAAGAAACCCTAATGTCCTAGTTGCTTTAGAGGTAATCTCAGAAATATGTTGACCCCAATCAAGATTATCAGTAATGGTGATACCAAGATATTTTGCGGATTGGACATGTTCCACAGTATGCTGATGTAATGAATAGTTGAATTTAATCTGCTTGTCTGGAGGGTGCCGTGACACCCTCATTGAATGGCATTTGACCACATTGAACTTCATTTGCCAATCGGCCTTCCAACGTGCTAGGCTATCCAGGTCATCTTGTAAGATAAGACAGTCAGAAGTAGTATATATGTTCCTATACAAAACACAATCATCAGCAAACAAGCGAACAGATGACCTGATATTATCAGAAAGATCGTTAATAAATATCAAGAAAAGGACCGGTCCAAGTACCGAACCTTGTGGGACACCGGACAAAACAGGGACTGGATCCGACGCTTGGCCGTCAAGTTCAACTTGTTGTGTGCGTCCAGAGAGCCATGAGCTAACCCACTTAAGTGTGGATCCTCTAATCCCATAATGATCCAGTTTGTACAATAGCCTCATGTGAGGTACCTTGTCGGGAAAAGGATCAGGAGTCTCCATAGACCATAAAGTTGACCTGTATATATGTGTACTTAAGCCAAACTTACCCCAAAACAAATTTCATTTTTATTAAGGTACGAGTTGACTTAGGTACGAGTTGACTGAGGTACGAGTTGACCAAATTCGGGTACGAGTTGACTAAGGTACGAGTTGACTTAGGTACGAGTTGACCAGAAACCGAAAAAAATTAATTGTTTAATAGTACTATCGATTATCAGTTTGTTTAGGGTGGTAAGTCAATGAAATTAATTGCTTCAATTATCGTTTTCCAGAATGGAGATATCATTGAGTGTTGGTGAAAAATTAACAAGTTATAGTGCTTTGGAAAGCAAAATTGAACATTAATTATCAGCGCTCTAACTGCGTTCAATTTTATAAGCGCAGGTCACGCACAATTCGGCTGCTAAAAGCAGATGTCCTAAAAACACTATCAATGAGGCTCTTAAAGTGTCGGAAATAACGTTTAGCTGTATCCATGGCGGGAAGACCTTCAAAACTGAATGTACAGGGAAACGTACGAATCCAAGGTTATTGTTATGATGTTTTATAACATATTTTAATTCTTCAGTTTCCTTTACTTACTTAAATGTTAAGCTACTTGCATTTCTCTCAACATTTTCATCCTATTTAAGCGTTGACAGTATGCATAGCAGATGCGTTTATAGAACTCATCATATATGCGACCGCTGAAGGATCATATTTCTGCCCAGAACATGGATTTGGGTACCGCCATCGGCGAGGCGGTTCTAACGAGTATCTACGATTTTAATTATCAACAGAAATAAGAAAAATAATGTGCACCCCTGTAAAGTTTTACAATAAAAGGTGGGGTTTAAGTGGTTTTAAATTATAAATGCCTGTTTCCGTGATGTTGTGCGGATGCACAGGCTGATCTCCCTGAGGGATGGAGCGACGCAAATAATATTATTATTAAAACTTTGCATTTAGCCTGTATCAATTCAAAACTGCCATGCTCATTGTGAACAACAAATATATTGATAAGATTGGGTAGAATCTAAGATGCACAGACTGATTATTGTGTCATCAATATTCCACATCGTATGAACAATTTAGTCTGCAGCATTACGATAACACACCCGTGCGACATAGTGCATTTTTTCACATCTCCGAAATGGCTACGCACCTATACAAATTCAATGTAACCTTAATCGCCGAAAAAAAATGAAAAGTTATAAATGAAAAATTGTGATATTTTTTCTTTCTGCTCACAATATAGATTGTGGGTACCCGATTATGGCGGTTTTAACGAGTACCCACAATATATAATTGTTTTAGAGCAGAAATAAGAAAAATAAGGTTTACCCCACACTATATAAAAGTGGGGTTCAAGGGTCAGTCTATTATTTAGGCGTGTTTTCGGGGTATTTCCTGAAAAAAAGAAATCCGTGATATCTTTCTTATTTATACTGTCAACACAAATTGTGAGTGCTCGTTTGAATCGCCTCAATGAGGTGGTAGAGGCGGTTCGAACGAGTACCCACAACATATGCATTGGAGCAGAAGTAAGAAAATGTATACCCCCGTAAACCCAAGTATTTTTCTATTGAATTAGGACTTAGAGGGTTCTTCTTTTTTAACAGAAAGGTAACACGAGCAGGTAAGAGTATGATCAGACTGCGCCTTCGCGGGCAAATTTGTGTGTTCGTAGGTCGCACGTCTTTTCACCCTTAAAGTGTTCCACGTGTCTCGCTTCTAAGATAGTCAAGTTTGTATTGTTTGTTTGTTTTGGAGTTTAAAGCCCAGTCAACACTATTTACCTATCCACACTTTTCCTGGGCAGGCTTTCACATAAGCGTTTAACCAGTACAGTGTACATTCTTTCGCCAGAAACTGACAACTGCCCTCCTTGAATCAGCGGAAGGGAGAAAATGACCGTAGAAAAGATTTAACGTCCCCGTCAACACTGTAAGGTCATTTTGGAGACGTTGCTTTCAATTTCGTGGGACTTTTACCCGACATTGAGATGAAACGACAACTCAAGCCCTGTCACCCAATGAAACCAATAGGGTTTATAAGCGAGTGCTTGTCGGACGGTTCATGCATATAAACCCTTCCAAAATTGGAAGCAACGTCTCTAGAATGACATACACAGTGTTGACAGGGACGTTAAACCTCAAATCAAACAAAACAAAACCAGTACTCATGTGCGGTCGGTTTCAGCTCTGCGTGAAAGCATCATGCAGCGCATCTATTTCTTCAAGTCCTGATGACATATTTTGTGGGTGCCCAAAGTAATCGCCCTGTCTTTCCGTCTGTCCGTCTGTCCGTCACGCTGCCTGTCTGTCTACATTTGTCATGTTTTTTTTTTTTTCAATTTTTTTCAGTCTCCCTTTCTCTGGGATACGACAAGGGTTAGTTGACGTATCGTTAAATCCCAACAAACGATAAATAAAAAGCCGGCTGATGTAGAGCTATGATCATATGACATGAACTATTTCCTTAGTTTTTGGGGAGGGCATGTAGTTTGGCCATTATCCGAACGTCTGTCTTTCTGTACGACAGATGAAAATGTTTGATATTTTTCTTAATTCTTGTCCAGATATAGATTGTGGGTGCTCGTTAGAACCGACTCAATTAGGCGGCTCTAACGAGTACCCACATTCTATTTTTTATAGCAAAAATAAGGCAAATAATGAATTCCCCCGTAAACCTTACTTTTTCTGTGTATAATGGGAGGTTTAGAGGGGTGTTCATTACATAGACTTGTAATCTGATGAATACGCCTTCTAGAAGAAGTGCGGTTCCATAGCTTAAAAATTGTCTGGCTTGTGACGTGGGTCGTCCGTCGTGCGCCGTCAACAGTTTCTTTAAATGCGAACTCCTCCTAAACAATTGGGTCAATTTGATACAAACTTCACCGCCCGTGCATTAATATCCTTTATGTATTGGGTTTCAGCACGTTTCACATAGGGGCTAGGCCGTACGATCAGCTGATTTGTCTTACCACCAGCAGTATCACTTTCTTGGTACCGAACTAGAATGACCGTACGATTAGCCAATATAGCCTATATTCGCTAAAAGTACGGGGCCGTACGATTAGCCAATACAGGCTAATCGTACGGGGCCATACGATTAGCCAATGCAGGCTATTCGTACGGGGCCGTACGAATAGCCACTGCCTTGTTTAAATTGGTCGGTTGATTCGTTAACAGAGTCGGTCAGCAAAGATTAATGTTGAGGTGGGAAAACACGTCCTCTATGAAAAATTAATGTCTTTAATTATCTCTTTTTCACCTTTTAATTGGTCGGTTGGTTCTTTAACAGTGTCGGCATTCAACGGTTGAAAGTAGTTTAGGTTTAGTTTAGTTTGAAAATGGTAAAATTGTCATATTGCTAGAAAATTTTCAAACGCCGACGATAAGAATATATGTGCTTCGCCCAAAGATCCCAGCATCATCGGACAAACGCTTTACATTGGGTGCGATTTGTGCCTTCATGACCTCTTGAGCGGGGGAGGTGGAGGGTGGGATTGACCTGCTTTCCACGTCCTCCGCGAAAAAGGTCACCTCACTCCCCAACGGTTATAGCTGATAACTGTCAAATTGGCAGGAGTCAGCACATTGGCAGCCTAGGGAAAACAGCAGTACCAATAACTAATCCCAGTCGGCGAACTGGGGGTAGCCCCTATGTGCTCTTGGCGCCTGGTTACCTTAAAAACAAAATCATTCATTCCCAGCATCATTCATCTTGGAATTCGTCACATACATTTATCAAAGTCTTCTCAAGTATTTTTTGTTATTTTTTTTGTACATTGTTTTTGTTATCACATTTTTTTTTTCAGACCAGACAAAGTACTCGTGAAGCTATATATCACAAACATAGGCTGTGGGTGCTCATTACAGCCGCCATATTGGGACGGTTCTAACGAGTACCCACAGCCTATGACTTTGAGCGGATATAAGTAATTTGATGAACATCCCCGTAAACCTCGAATTTCTCTTTCTAAAGTGGGGTTAAGGTGGGTGTTTTTGAAGAAAACAGCCTCAATAATTTTAGCCCGGTGACGGCCGGTAAGTAAGGATAAGTTATCCTTAGGCTGACGTGACAGGGTTGGTTTCCTGAGGCGAAATCTTCATCAGTACCCTCAGGATGTAAAAGAGGCAGCATATAAAGGTCTTGTTCGCCCAATCTTGGAATATGGTAGTTGTATGTATCTTGGACCCCAGTGGAGTGGTCCCTAACGATGAAATTAAGAAAGTTCAGAATAGAGCTGCTAGATTTGTAACAGGCAATTACTGATTTGAAACAGGGAGCATGACTGGAATACTTGGAAAATTGAAATGGGAGTCTCTCAAGAAAAAGAGAAAAGACAGTAGGCTAATCCTTTTATACAAAGGTCTAAAGGGTGCTGCCAGCATTCCAACAGATGACCTTGTTCCCCCAGCTAGACACTGTAGAAATCAACATTCGTTGGCGTTTCAGACCCTTACTGCAAGAACTGACATTTATAAAGAGTCGTTCTTCCCCAGAACCATTAGAGATTGGAATGCCCTTCCCGATTCGATTATTTCGACAGCTGAAGGTGCTGATGATTGTGTAGCTAAATTTACCTCTTTGGTTAGAGCTAGGGACTAACTTCCCACATTACAGGTCCTGGTGTATGAATGTCATTTGACGTGTCACCAGTAACAATTCTGATTCTGACAGGGTGATGATGCTTCTTAAATATTTATCTCTTCTCACCTCCTCTAATAAAAGTGAAAATTAGTCTTACAGTGAAAAGTGGGCGAAACGACTGGGGGGGGGGGGGGGGGGGCAAACGACTAGGGGGGGGGGGGGCGAATGACTAGTGGGGGCGGGGTGGGGGTGAGGAGGGGGATCACCAGGGAGGAAACGTCTTGGTGGGGGGGGGGGCGAAACGACTAGGGGAGGCAATGGTTTGGGGAGGCGAAACGTCCCGAACAAAAGGTGGACACTGTACACAATAGAAACAATGTCGAAAAAGACAAATCTGCCAATCTAGCGATTGAAAAATGGCTGGATCGGGACAGAATGGATCGTCTTGTCGCTTTTTCTTGTCACTTTATAAACCATGTCCACAAAATAGAAGTGGAGGCAATGATCAGGAATCGATACAATCAACCCACAGCTCACATCAGAGACACATAAAGGAAAGACACACTGTTATGCATAAGAATTTGTTTTTTCTGATTCCCACTTTCACCCCACTGGGTGACCTTATAGTGCTATAAATATCATGTTTATCTTCTTATAGAAGGTTCTCGAAAATTGAGTCACAGATTAATTTCATTTTTGTAAACAACTTGTTTACAAGGAAAAGTACTTCAGAACCTTTCAGAAAGTTAAGGTTTGCATTATTTTTAGAATGATAACATCATCTTATTCCACAGCCCTGTGGAACATTCTAGAGAAATGATTTTTCTCATCAAGTCAGACTTTGGAGTTTGAAGTTTGGGTTCTTTTAAGAAAAGTTATTTCTGAATTCTGTGTTGGATTGTTAAAGGATATTTCTTTTCATTTTGGAATGTGAATTCTGTGGGATCAAGAAAAATAGATTCATTCAGGATATTTCGTACAGAGCTAAGTACATTTATTTTCTTTTCACTTCTACAGGCTAAAGATAACTTGTAAATAAATTTTGTTAATTTTTCCAAAAGGCTTGTTTGCTTTTTGGAGCGTAGCTGTAGCAGCGTAGCTCCAGTGGAATGAGAAGTGATTTCGGCACTACTTTCGGAGTTACTGCGTATGACCTAAGAATATAGAGCCCCGTGTTAACAGTGTAGATTATTACGCCATGCGGTATCCTCTTATAGACTGCTTCACAGACCACCTATTTTAAACGGAATAGATTAATATTTTGAATAGATGAACTGTGTAGCAGTCTAATCTTTTTATAGTTCAGTTCATATAACCCCAGTTTACAGCCCATTTTGTACCGTAAAATCCCAAACCTGGCAACCAGCAAACAGGACAAACCCAGATCAGATACCACAGAACGCGGAGTCTCATTGTGACCTACACTGCATACTTACAGAAGGTTCAGCCATGTTTGCAAAATATTTCTTAGAAGCCACAGCCTGACATCCCTGATTTTAAAATGAACTCATTCCATACAGACATAAGGTTGAGGATTCCATTCGTTTAAAATGGGTTAAAAGTAAGCAGTGTGGGTCGATAAAGTAATACCAAATTAAGACAGCTGGAATCATCCAGTCAATGAATTTGGACAGGCGCACGTCAAATTTTAAGGAGAAAGGCAATATAAGCAGTAAATTCTGCAGTTTAGACACAGATGAGACGCCACTTGTTGTAGCGTCTGATCTGGGTCTGCTAAAAAGGCTGTAGACATATACTCAGAGTATGGGTTAATGGGGGGGGGGAACAATGTTACTTTGTTTAAAGCGACTTGTCTGCGTCCTAGGCATGTAACCATATAGAAAGCAAATTGACAGCTCAGACGCAAGTCGATACCTGCCGGGTTCGGCAACATTCTTTCCAGGAGATTGATCTTGAAATCTGTTCCACGGTGATTCTATCCCTTTCGCTGATTCAAGAAGGACAGTTGTTGGTTTCCGGTAAACTGTGCACTGTGCTGTATTGACAATACCTAACCAAAGAAATTGCCTTAATGGCCTCGTCATAACGGAGTATAATGTCTAAACCTCTTCAAATATTCCTATGGATTGATATTGGCAATAACTAATCCAAGAAACTGTCGTATGAAAGATCACTTCATAAATGGCCTCGCCGATGCAATATATATTTATAAAAATGTTGACAAAGTATAATGTTCAAACCTCTCTGAATATTCCGATCATTTTTGGCATTCGGATTGATATTGACAATTACCTAACCTATGAAGCTGTTTTATGCAAGATTACTTTATAAATGGCCTCGCCGATGCAAAATAATATAAAAAAAATGAATACGGAGTATAACATCTAAACCCGGCTTTGATCATTTTCGACATACATGTTGATATTGACAATACATAACCCCAAAATTGCCTTATGCCAAATTACATCACAAACGGCCTCGCCTGGGCAAACTGTTTGAAAAATTATTTCGAAGTGTAACTTCTAATCTGCTTGGAATATTTTGACAACTGTTAGCATGCAGATAGGTAATGTACAGATCTAACCAACGAGATTCCTGAATGCCCAATTTCTTTATTTTATCCTCGGCAAGGTAAAAAATTCACCCACTGACACGGTCGTATAACTTTCAAACCGACGGGTATATTTTACAATGTTTTGCATGCAGATGTAAATTGACAAGATCAAGCTAATGATATTGTCTTATGCCAGATAGCTTTATAAACAGCCTCGCCGAGGCATTTTTTTAAGACTGATTACGGATGTATAACTTATAAACCGCTGGGAAAAATATGATAATTTTTGACATGAAGATAAACATCATCAAGACGTGACCAATGAGAATGTCTAATGCAAGATAAATACCCCCCCCACCCCCACCCCAGGTAATTTTTCAAAAACCAATTACATAAAATAACTTTAAAGCCGCCAAACAATTGCGCAAGCCGCAGTTATTGCACGAACTGTAGCTCAGCAGAAATCTTCGAGTAAACTGTAGAACTGCATGGTTGCTATGTTGCTCAAAAACATTGATTGTGGGTACTTGATAAAACTGCCTTGTCAAGGCGGTTCAATCAAGTCCCGGCAAACAATGTTTTGAGCAGAGATAAGAAAAGATCACAATTTTGTATCTTAAAATTTCCATTTTTTTTTCTGCCGAAAAATTGACAATGTATTTGTACAGGCGTGTTTTCGTGATTGTTGTTGCGGGGTCTACACCTTAGCGTGAGTTAATTTAAATATAGGTCTTGTTGCTTTAACACGACTTCTGGCCCAGAATAGCTTCAAACAACTATCTTCATTGGATCTATACGAACATGATTTAAAATACCAATCAGACGCTAAATCAAATTGCCAAAGCTACGCTCCATCAGCACTCTCAGTGCTTTGATTCTTTCTGCTACGCCTGGCTCGTAACAGAAATTGGGGGTGGGGGGGGGGGGGGTGGGGGGGGGGGAGCTCGTCCGGATTAAAAACATCCTGAGCATTTTAGGACTGATATTTTATTTGTAGGCAAGTAATTGACATTTCTTATCGAATACAGACTTGGCAGTTGCTTCAAAAGATTGGTTTTTCCCCATAGGCATATAGGGGATTGTCATTTCATGTGAATTGTCATTTCAGGTGAAATAGTGCTTGTCACTTCATGTGAAATTTTCGTTGGGCTTGTCATTTAAAAAACTTTTTGTCAAATTAATCTCAATCTGTATTACCATAATTATTTTACAATAAAACAAAAAGCAAACATGTCGTTTGATTTGAGAAGCTTTTTGGCCCAGCCTACCCAGGAGTTGCTTAATATGGCCAACAGGACAGGTTTGCTAGATATTACTTCCCACTATGGGGTCACTGCTGTCAAAACAAGCATTAACAGAATTCAAAATTCAATATTGGACTTAAATCTCTTCTGCAACAAGGTCTATCGGAACCCGAATTTATGGTGACTTAGTATATAAATTCAGAAACATATATAACCGCAATGACTTCAGCACCCAATTTCGAAAAATCATTCTTCGATATAAAAAGATTGGGTACAACATGGATGTTATACGACAGACTGCATGCATGGTAGTTAACCCAATCACGGTTGGCAACTTTGCTTCCCTCTTTAATTGCAGGCCGGTGGGTCAGGCCTCAGATTCTATGACGGTTCCAACGTAAAGGCTTATTGAGAATTAGAGAGATCTAATTCAAGGTAATGTTGGTTGGTGCCTGAGGCTCTGTCTCTGGTCGGGCTCATTGGAGTCTAACTGTTGGTTTTCTTTTGCGCCAGCATTTCAGTGGTTTCTTGCTGTCGAGTCCTCACCGTTGTCTCACCTCTGTGGTTCTTTGATTATTTGTGTTCACGGAGATGTTGCACTGATGAGTTAGGAGGCCTTCATGCGGATTGAACAAATTATTTGTCTAAATCGTGACAGAAGTAAGGGCGAGGATTGTGGCCACGTAAAATCGATTTAAGCCCCCCCCCCCCCAGTGGAATTCTTTCCACTGACCGTCCCAAGGCGGTTCTTCTGTGGCGGTTTATTTATGTTGTTGTTTGTTACTACTCACTGTGTGTATCACTTGTGTCTTTTTATTTTGGATGGCCATTTGGCCATTTTGTGGGAAAGTAACTGTCCTTATGGCCTTCCTTTGTTTAGGTTTCCATTGTGGTCTGGTCGCTTCGTGTTCGTGTTTCTTTTCCTTTGGTGTCTTTGGTGGGTGGAGTAAGTTAATTGTATCGATTCCTGATCTTTGTTTTACTTCTTCTTAAAAACAAAACATGAAATTAAGAATATTTTGGTACAGTTTTTTGTTGATGAAGAACATTTTGACCCATCTGCTTTGTCTCTCATTATGGTCTCACATACTGAATTACAAATGAGACAAACTGAAATAGGAAGGCAAATTGAATTAGAGAAGTTGAGATTAGAAATTGAAGAAAGAGAGAAGGAAAAGCAAAGAGAAATGGAAGAAAGAGAGAAGGCAAAAGAAAGAGAAATGCAGAGACAAATGCTGATGAAAAAATTAGAAATGGAGAGTGAAAAAAAGAGAAATGGAGGAACGCCTTCAGAAAGAAAAAATAGAAAAAGAAGAGCGACTTGAAATAGAAGGAGAAACATGGCATTTTCAATTAAAGATGAAGGAACTGGAACTCCAGGGTCAAGATAGGGTAAAACCTACCCCTGTTTTGACTCTGGTAGTTACTTTGATGCCACAAAGCATATCAGATTAGTGCCGCCATTTCAGGAAAAAGAGGTAGATAAGTATTTTTTGCATTTTGGAAAAGTTGCAGAAAATTTAAAAATGGTCAAAAGAGCATTGGACCTTACTTTTGCAAAACGTTGTTGTCGGAAAGGCTCGAAACATTTACACTCAGCTTGATCCCAAAGGACAAGAAAATATAAACTATACTATGATGTAGGGCAGGGAGACTTTTTACGGCCGCCACACATTCCCAGACACCAGCTGTAGTGACGTTAAATATGTTCTAGAAAGGATTATCCTTTGGAAGCAAGGAATACACCACGGACCTGAGAAATATGGAGTGTACATGTTTTCTAGGCCAGACTAGCTAGTTTCGGCCAATTAGGCCTCATCATTAGGTCTCATCATATTTATGGCTTTTATATAAAATTCGGTCATTTCTAAGTGTAGAGCACAGGCTGCTATTTTATAATGCATACATCAAAGTAGAAGTAAAACAAAGATCAGGAATTGATACAATTAACTTACTCCACCCATAAAAGACACCAAAGGGAAAGAAATACAAACATTAAGCGACCAGACCATAATGGAAACCTAAACAAAGGAAGGCCATAAGGACAGTTACTTTCCCACAAAATGGCCATATGGTCATCCGAAACTAAAAGACACAAGTGATACACACAGCAAGTAACAAACAACAACATAAAAAATCGCCACAGAAGAGCCGCCTTGGAACGGTCAGTGGAAGATTTCCACCGGGGGGCTTAAATCGATTTTACGTGGCCACAATCCTCGCCCTTACCTCCGTCGCGATTTAGACAAATAATTTGAGTATTGTTGTGTGGTATGGGGTAATTCTTCCAATTATAATATTCAACTAATGGAAAAACTCCAAAGGAGAGCCTGTAAAACCATTCTTGGAAAAGACTATTCAACTTTGGATAATGCCAGAAATCAATTAAATATGCTATCTTTTGAAGAAATGGTTTTTATGAACAAAGCAAAGTTAATGTACAAAATAGCAACTAACACTGCACCAATTTATTTGGTAGATTTATTTCAAATGCGCATGAACGAAACAAGCTCGGAAAATTCTCAACTGAATTTACGATCGGTAGCTAACAAGAACATGCTGATACCTAAACCGAAAAATAACATTTTCAAGAGTAGTATTTCGTATTCCGGTGCTCTTGTTTGGAACAGTATTCCTCTGGATATCAAAAATTCAAATACGATAGAATCATTTACAAGAAGATGCATAACATGGATGAAAGGTGATCATGATTCTTAAGACTTTTATTGTGATGACCTCCATCCCCATTTCACATTATACGTATAGTATGTTGAATTAATTTGCACAATAACATTTTCAAATTATTCTCAAATTAGCATTTCTCCTGAGTTTTCATTTTCTATAGATCACTATTGCTTCATTAATAATGTTTTTCATTGTATTATATCATTTTGTATGTCCGTATGTATTATGTATTCATGTTGGAGGGCCTCAGGGAAGATTGGTCCCGGCCAACTGAGTAACCCTCGGTAAAAAAAGGAATTACTTACTTACTTACTTACTTACTTATCAGTGACCCTCAGATATTTTCAAAATTCCACAATGGATTCAATGATCCCAAAGGACAAGAAAATATAAACTACACTATAATGTAGGACAGGCCTCATTTGTGAACAGGCCTTATCCTAGACAACCTTATAATCCACAGACAGGTCCAAGATTCTATCCTAGCAATCCATCTGGCAGTTATAGTCATACATCTAGTACTATGCCCAAACTTTCTGACGAAAATAAAAGCCAGAATCTTTCCAAACCTTCTGGAGAAAATAGAAGCCAGAATTTTTCCAAACCTGGTGAAAACAAAGACCAGAATCCCTTATCTCAACCTCAAGTAGTTTGTAATTATTGTAAAAAATACAGGTCATTTGATCTCTGAATGTTTAAAATTAAAGCGACGAAAAGAAAGAGAAAGACAAGAGGAACTTAAGCCAACAGGTTTGACTTCTATAAGGCCAAAACCACAGTCTTGTGTAAGG